>OV884025.1:28575000-30975000 GCA_930367265.1 Catocala fraxini | reverse complement strand
GTTTTTCTTCGACATCTTATATACAATATTTTGAAACGGCCTTACATAAACATTAATGTCGTCCTCATAAACACTTATCGGAATATTAATTCGTAAATCGTACCATTAACATTTCGTTTAATTTCTTACGAAACTAGATTCATCTTTAGAATGCAGTTCAATAATAAATGCAATATTTTATTGAACAATTTCTGCGTTGCATACGTTACATCATAAACGATTTAATTTAAAAAGGTTTAACAGAGTCAAATAGATTTATACACTTATATCAATGTTACTATACTTTTAATATATTTATTAAGAAACGATAGATATCTCACGACACCTGTTGATATAGATTACTATCAGTTTGCAGAGCAAGTCAATCGAATATAAGATAGAAAAGTCATCTCGCTCCGCTCCAGTTTATATCTCAAAGATTGTCAATTTGTGATAACAATCCCTTCAACATCACAATGATGTCAGTTATATTTGGGAGCGCTGTGGTGTGTGACAGAGCGCATTATTAGTTTCTGATAAAGCCACGACTGTGCATAATCAGATGTAGGTAACAAAGGTCGTATGTCAAAGGGTGACGTGATGTCAGAGCGTGACAGCTCTAGTGTCAGTGTGGTCGCGGGTGGCGGCGGCGTGTGCTGCCGCGTGCGCCGCAGGATGCAGTGCTTCGGATTTCAAGGTAACGTCAACAATTAATAACAAATGAGCTCGCACAATGAACACTGCGAGCCGCTCAAATGCCACGATTGTGGAAACCAAAACGACGTACTTATCGTGACTGCAGTGAACTGTGCAGAACAGCAGTCAATTTGTTTTTAAACTTCGATCGCATTAAGTGTGACGATGCGTAAAATCGATTTCTTGCTTAGTTTTTCGTGGCGGTGCCGCTGGGCACCCGCCAGAGACTGCAGCCATCTCCCGTCACAAAGTAAGTTGGTGGTCAGAAGGCGGGAAGCGCACACGGCTGCGCACGCGCCTCCGGATGTGTCGCACTTTGTTTCGCGTGTGTGTTGAACAGATGCGCTTGAGTTTCTTTTTCATCAAGACTGAGAAAATAGGCAAGTGATTATAAATTCGAGATTTCATTAATAATTTCATGAATGTGTGCTGTTTTAATTTATGCGTCACGAAACGTGAGCGCGTGACGTTTTACGGTGAATTATATTTTAGTGCTTGTATGAAGTGTATTCGTGATCCGCATGAAGAAATTTTATTACTCTGTGGATTTAGAACTGGCCGCTAGTTTACGGCATTCATGTAAATATGGCCTTTGGTCGGGTAACGTTCACGGAATGTTACTAACACATCCGCCGCCGACTAAATGTATGGTAAACATCTTTATCCACCCGTCAAGGCTCGAGATCAAAGCAAAATGTAACATAAAAATACTTAAATGCTTTTCAAAATATGCATAATGCATGTTGCCTTCAAGTGTTTTCAAAACAAGATGTTTTATAACCTCGTTATACATTATACCGCATAAATATCGTCTGTTATGATTAAATTTGATGTTGCTAGTTACCTAAGTGGATTATTGCATCAACACTGATTAACGGTTAATATAATTTATTATATTGGGTTATGTAAACACGAGGACATAACATTTATAATTGATTTATATTATCATACCTAATTATCACAATATTGTATCAGTCGATTACAAATTTGCAATAATGTGTATGTAGGTATAAAAATGTTAATAGGTAGGCGTAATGACACATATTACCTTCGTGTGGAAGGTGCGTGGCTTATTGAAGTATAGGCAACACAACTATAGGTTTGGTACCTTATTCAAGTGTATTGCGTTGTTATTTTATAATTAATTGGCTTCCTTCCGGTCTTTTGAACGTGTCCTTCCCGTAAAAATACCATTTTAACTGGTCTTCAGCAATTATCATTTGAGTGATATTGTCACTATTTGCGAATTACCTAAGTTTTATCAAGTTAACTCGACAATGTTAATAATGTCTTCCTTTTAAAAACATAGTTGAAAGTTATTAGGCTAAGTTCAGATGAACGCGCGGCGACGTATTAAACATTTCTACTAATTGGAACTGTCAAAAATGTCTTTAAAGCTAATCCATATAATATTGGCCGATTCATCCATTGTTCGCAGATTGTGTGGTATCTCGTTTCTGTAACCTGACGATATCAATGAGCGACCAAGTTAATGAGGACAGTCTTTACCCGTTTTATTATTACTTCCTTCAACTTAACTAAATTGGAAAGTTAAGATGCTAATAACTCGAGATTTATGACTTCGCGTCGTTTAATTTTTCGCCGCAGAGAGTAATTCGTCTAATTTATTTAATAAATAAACGGGTTACACGTCAATCAATCGCTTCCGTGGCAGTTATATCATATTTATAATTAATTTATTCTAACAGATTGTAATATATACAACCTGGTCAAGAGCAGGTCGAGCTCACGCAATTAAAGTTCCGTATACCATATTATTTTTAGCAATTAAAAATTAACGTTAATAGTTTCAGTGTATTTTACATATCATAGAATCGTTGATTTGATAACAATAGATTTTAATATGAACCACCCTGCGACGCAGGAATGCTCCTTGCCAAAGATTGCACTGTTTCTTTTCGAATTCCTGAACTCTATATACACACGTATTTCATGTTTAAAAATTGCTTTAATCCTACGATAAAATCCTTACTAGGTATATATAATATTATAAATTCGAAAGTAACTGTCTGTTATCTTTTCATAGCTAAACCACTTAACCGATTTAGATGAAATTTGGCACATATATAGTTTAAAACCTGGGGAAGGACTTTTTATTGATGTAGGTACCACGCGAGCAGAGCTGAGCGCAAAAGTTAGTATACCATAAATCCAACATTTTTGTCTACTAAACAATTATTGTAATATGTAGTGCCTGAATTTGTCTGGTGTAGGTAATCTCAGTCAATTCAGTCTTACTTAGAGTATAAAAGATAGTATATTATTGTATACGTCTTATTTGTTACATTTTACAAATGACCATATAAGTTTTAGTTAGCATGAAAGCGAAAAGAAGCAAGTTAGGGATACTTGCAGTAAAATATGTCAAAAGTTAACTGCGTAGTATTGTTATGTGTTTATATGAGATGTACGTAAAGCATAGCTAGACAACATATCGTACTATAATAAGTATCTAACACTCGTTGTGTATGTACACACACGTCCAGTTACGTCACACTGCTAGCTGCTGCGCTGATAGCAGCTCTAGAGATGAAATAACTTTATCTCTGTGAGGGGTAGCCACCTTTTTATGTCAAACAGACATGACATGCATGACTGCGATGTTCTATTTTTTAATAACATGTTTTCTTAGACATGGAATTTAAATTGATATATAATTTTAGTGTTGGTCACATTAAAGTTTTTCTATGAGATATTACCCTGACTGTGGATATATAATTTGTTATAAATATATGTCTAAAGTTCTTATATGTACATCCATACTATAAGTATTAATGGTTTTTATAATTTCAGCGATATTGTACTCGCTTCTCTTACTTTATTATATCTGAATGTGACACGATTACAAGCGAAACTCGCTTTTCTAAGTGTTCAAGGAATTTCGCACAAAAGCGGAATACTTGAGGAATCTTATTGAATTGATAGCTGCCTGCCTGTCACACACAGTTCCTTATAAATAGGCCGTTGATACATATTTGGTATAGTCAGTTGTAAGAAGTTCGGATGTGATATTACGTGCCCAGTTTCAAAAGCGATTATAAAGTAAATTTTAAGAAACATATTATGAATGTTTTGGGGCCTACGAACAGGGATTTGTTGCTTTTTATTAGGACAGTTTATTTTAGAGTTAGTTTGCGAAAATAAACTTACGCTTACATATCGCACAATTAAACCTTTCAGCTAAGTTCACTGAAGTTCGCTGACATTATTACTAAATATTGCTTAAACAAGTCAAACTGTGTTTTGTCAACTGTTAAA
Source organism: Catocala fraxini (assembly GCA_930367265.1). Lineage (NCBI taxonomy): Eukaryota > Metazoa > Arthropoda > Insecta > Lepidoptera > Erebidae > Catocala > Catocala fraxini. The sequence continues at coordinate 30,971,046 of OV884025.1, read as the reverse complement.
ATATACTGACATGGAATGAATTAAAATACTATCAATGATCAAAATAAAATGATGAGAACCATGCAAACTCTGTTACATAGTTCGAGGTAAATATTGTTTCAGACGTAATTAAATTCACTAGCTATGAAGCCTAGGGAGAAAAGTTCATCGGGGAAACTTTCAGAGCTAACATACTTATACAAACGTCAGAACATAAAGGTAAGTAGGGGAATAGGTTGCACGCTGCATGTCAATGAGGTTCGAATAGCTATTAAAGAGCTCTCCGGCCCACAATGCGACCTTTGATAGCGAGTTGACGACAGATAATCCTAATTGAATACGGGCCTAGAACTCGAGCGATGTTGTGCTATATTAAAAGCAGGTAGTAGGTACGTCGTTTGAGGGTTCCACTTCAACTGGTAATAAGAAAAACAGCTTGAATTGAATGTGAACATTATTTAATCGTTTTTACATTGCTTCGAATTTTTGGAAAGTTTTTTTACCGAGTCAATTATGCCTCTTTAGTTATCAGTTCTTAGGTCAGCTAATAGCGATTTTCATTAACTACTTGACGATGTTAGAGATACGAGGACAGACATTTAATGTTAAAAAACTTGAAGAAGTCGAGACCTCTCATTATCAGATTAATAAACGATCTAAGACAACGACGCTAATTGTACACGGAATATGTTGCATCCTTTAATTAAGATATCATCTGTATTAAGAACAAAGACGACCAATCGAAATAGCGAACAGCACCGTGAGAATTTGCTCTGGTCTGAAGTCTGCACAGGCGTACAAACTGCTTCAAATTAATACTTATAACCCGTATTTTTTGCGCAAATTATATGTAAAGAGAATAACAAAATTATTAACAATATTATGCTACTTGTTCACAAGTAAACCGTTGAACGGATTTGAATAAAACTCAGACACATATACGAATGTTCTGGATTATCATGTTGGATATTTCTTATCCAGGTATGCACCTCCGTCGTCGAGCAATGGCATGCACAGAAACTTGTTATATGTACCTACAAAATTACATTATGTGTCCATGAACGGTTCTATTCCTGGATTATTTGTAAGTATAGCACATTTCAATATCGCTTCGTAGTCGTCAAGCAGCTCGTCGAGGCGCCGTCTGGATCAATCCCCAGTGGGGAGTACCTACCTAATAGTCTAGCTTCCATGAGGTTCTCCAACATAATTAGCGTAATGGGGTACATGTCGCTAATACTATAAGTATTGCTAATGCAAACTCAGCGAAGTACTTCCGTATTTAACAGCGAGATTGTGCGATGTTACGTTATATGTAAGTAGGTATGTATACACTGGGAGAAAAATGAGAAACAAATTACGAATGTGGAATGGATAATCGGAAAATGCTGTTATCATTATTTCTTCCTTCCTTTGTTGCAATAATATAGTAGGTAATATATCTTATTTGATCCTCACGTCTTCTTACGTTTTCGTTCTACGTCGACATTAGCATAAGGCATGCCGTTTACTTGTTTAATTATTGGATTGTATAAAAAAAATATTTGATAATTGTCATAACATAATACATAACTTATGGACACACGTTAAGGCATTGTGCTATTTAAAACTTTCAACTAAACGTGACTATGATTACAAAAATGTATTGGTATAATAGTGTGTGTATAAGTCGTATAATTATATTATCAAATAAACTGCAATAGTAGGTATACCTACATAGTTTAATTTCAATCGACCTCGTACAAAGTCAATGTATATTGAATGACATGAGTGTACTAAATGTATGTAGGTAAGTAGATATAGTATCAATCGACGATCCCGATTCATGGAGAACCCGGTTATTATCCACGTTATTGTGATGGTCGTGTAATCTGCCCGCGCCGATCTATCACTACACCACACTACAATGTAAATGATTTGAATACCACGACCGCGCTCGTAACACTACACTTACGTGCGTATGTAGATTGGTGTTCTATGAACCACATATTGCGGAAGTAATTCCGTCACTGATGGCCATAATGTCTCCCGGGCTCTGGCCAGCCAATAGCCAACTTGGTATTCTGATACCACAGGTGAACTTTTTCTTATGTCGATATTTACGTAGTATTAAACTCTAGGCAGATGTGTCGTTTCGTCATGCTATCGCTATGAGCTGGCTGTTCTTGCCTGTGTGTGAAACATAACATTCACAGTGTGTAACGTTTTAAGCAGCGGGTGAAAAAGTTGATTCGCTGGAAAGCGATAAAATATAGATGATAAGAATTTCGTATTAAGTGTCGATTGGGTTTTTTGCAAGACGCTAGTTTTTCGCAATAAAATGAGAATATATTGCGGGTTTAGCTGAACACGAGGTGACCTTGTGGAAGATTGCTCTGATCCCTATAATGTAACTAATAAGACTTTGTGCCTACGTCTTTGTTGATACGTTTCACATTAACTTGTAGGTGAGTAAAGTATTTATGAACTTTGGATCTAAACTATCTAAAAGCTGTAAAGAAATGTCGTTATGAAGTTACATGATTGCTATAATATCCACGGTTATTATTGTTAGGTATCTTTAAGGCTCTTTCAATTGCGTAGAAGTTGTATTTTTTTCTATGACAACAATTTGTTTGAACAAAGTTTTTTTTATTTTCTTTGTTTAAGGTACTAGATAAGTATATAATATCTTCACTAGTAATCGAACACAGAAATTAACTTGTTTTGAAGTGTATGAAACTATTAGTTATGTCTAAAACTCGGACATTGATTGGCATGAAGCGCTTAGGTACTTAATTTTATGTAAAGGAATGCTCTAACGTAGATATGATTGAATGACCGCGCATGTAGCACGCATATTACGTGACACCTCGGATAACTAGCTATTTTTATAACAGACTTTTCTAATTTTAATATAAAGTAACAATAAATATTTCTATATTTTACTAAGGCATAAACAGAGAATGTGGGTAGCCATTTACTAGGCACTATTCTATATATAATATTTTTTCTTTTTGCTTCATTATCTTATATCATTCTTTGTACACGTTCGTTGCTTCAGGTCATTGATTTAAATAAGTAATTGCTTATAATAGACATAGTCATAATTTAGGGTACTTTTTACTGAAACGTATCTCATTTGTCACAGAATGTTCGCCCATGGTTTCTAACTGTATTATTTATGTTTTAAATAAATAAACTCGTGCCTATACATATACCCGTGAAGGTGTAGGCAGGGTGTAAATCACAATCGCATTACACAGTCTCGCCAGCTGTATTTTTGATGCCAAATAGAAAGCGAGGCTATTGCCTCTAAACTTTTGACCAACCTAGGTATCGAACTCGTAAGCATAAACTAATGCCAGAGTATGAATAAAGGAGCAGTTTAATTTAAAGAATATGATGAATCTAAAAGAACAAGAAGCGACATAATTACAGCAAATTCTGGTACAAGTTACTTACCTTCTCTTTGTATAAAGCCCAGTAGATTCTGGCAACTCTACAATAAGATTGGAGCAAGTATTCCTGCTGTTTGGTACTGAAGTTACAAACTAACTAGACCCGGGCTCTGTTGGACTGTTGGCGTCTCGTTACAAACTTAAATCTATTGTACGCCATTGTTGTCTTTAGTTGGCAAAGTAACAGTCTATAACGTTAGCTAACTTAGCCCTCAACTTATATTCGGTCGGAAAGTATGTTAATACCTAGATATTTGATTGAATCATAGATAAATCGATATTTGTAAACAGTTTGTGCATAAATAATACATTCAAATAAAAAATAAACTTAAAACAAAAGATTAGTTTTCACAAATAAGTATAAACGTATCGCGTCCAACGGCTTGTATTATTTATTTCAATTAGGTACTTACATGGGTTAAACAAAATACAAAAAACGATTATAAAAGAGTATTACATATTGAATGTGTAGGTACATCTTATCTATATAATATAAGAAGACGAAAAAGAAAAGTAAGGTTATTTTAAACTGTCAGGGGCGACGTATAGTCTTTACATATAATAAAACACATCGCGTCTGTCTGTCCGTTTGTTTGCTTATAGCTGCCGAATCATTGGCTCGTGACTTTTCAATCTGTCTAGTATCAGGATAGCAGACATAATTAAAAATCTTTTGTGTCTGACCACCGGCATGCATGCCGCCGCAGTTTGAAAGGTTAAGGATGGATAGGTACGGTATCTCGCTAAGTTAAAATGTAGTATACCTATGTATCGTTAACTCTGTTGGGTTAACAATATGTATACTAAATTATACATATGGTTATGATAGATAACTTAGAATATACCTAAGATGTCGCTGCTTTAGTTTCAGTTACACGACCCACACACCATACAAAGCAGAGAGTTGGCACACCGTGGTAGGTTTGTCGGTAGTACCTGGGACGTTTTAACTTTTCCCGGGTGAGGCCTACATAACCGCCCCTTTCTTTTCCGCGGAGAGATAAGCGTTAATGAATTCCCCACGATAAAAAAGGATATAGTTAAGTAGCACTTTAAGTAGGTACGTGGTCCACTCGCGGGGTGACGTTGGCACTACTGATGATATGTGAGCAAGTATCTTAATGTCGCTCAGCTGGTAGGCAAGTATAGAACTTAGACTTCTAAAAATAAATTAAGATAAAATCAAATTACCGGTGGCATAACACTCGGCACCGCTTAGGCGAGGTTCAAGGTCAACATCACTCCAGTCTACTTACGTCGACGAACGTCTCGAACGTACTAAACTATCCGTTGAGTAATTTGATGTCAATATAGATTCTTCGTATGCCCCCTTGTTTAAATAGGCCCTTTGATATTTATTTTGAACTTTATTGCAAACCATCAGGCGATCCGTATGCTCGTTTGCCCCCTAAACCATAAAATAGTAAATAAATAAACCGAGACGGCCCACTATGGACTGAAAATCGAGTTCCATAGGTATTTAAATTTTTCTCTTTTATATTTCTTTTTGCTTGTGATAAGCTTCTCATGCCTTCAGCAGTCATGGATATATATAAGGAATATCATTTCATTGGTAAACAAAATTATCAAACGAAAAAAATTAAAGATTTGTATGGAGTCAAAGTAATAAATCCAGATATCTTCAAAACCGCTGTCTTAACCGTTATATCCTGCCACATGGCTATTGTACAAATTATTTGATATTTTTTGGTATATTTTATATAAGCATAACAACAGCGGTTTTTTATCGACTTGTGCATCCCAGTGCCGGGCACGCCACGATCGTGGCGGTAAGATCCGTGTTTGAGGAGTGGCTGGAGAGGCGGCATGGCGCCCTTACCTTCCGGCTGACACAGGTAATGACTGGCCACGGTCGTTTTGGCCAGTTCCTGTGTCGTATACGCCGGCAAGAGACGCCCGGTTGTCACCACTGCGGCGACTGCCGCGACGTAGTTGAGGACACGGCGCTGCACACTTTGGCGGTTTGCCCCGCCTGGGCATCGCAGCGCCGTGAGTTGATCGCGGCAGTCGGATTGGTTGCCCACTCGCTCCCGGCCGTAGTTCAGTCTATGACCCGAAGTGAGAGGTCGTGGAAAGCCGTCGCCTCCTGTGAGGAAGTCATTTCCATCAAGGAGGCGGCGGAGCGAGAGAGGGAGCGTTTAAACCCTCTCCCCAACTGCAGAGCCGGGCGCCGGAGGGCGCGGGACGACCTCCAGCCACCCTGAGGTTTGACCTGGGGGTGGCGGGCTTTGTGGGCCTGCCCGCCATCCGTTCAGCACCAGGTCCGAGAGGCGGCGTGCGTGTTCCCACGCGCGCCTCTATGTCGAGTCCGTCTCCCCTCTAGGGGGGACAGTAGGGAGTTTTAGAAGTGCCTATAGGGTAGGTATTTCGTGTAGTGGCCTGCCGTTTCATACGGCGGGCCGAAACCTCGGCGGGGTCGCGACCGCATGCGAAAGTGATTTGCGCGGCCCCGTCGATAGTGGTTTTGTCGAGGAACACCGCGGTAGCTTTAGTCGGTATTCCGGAAGGTACTTTATCATCTTAACATCTTCTTTTACCCCAGCGAGTCCGACATAAACCCTCCGCCCGCCCCCGAGGAGGGGTATGCGTCATGCATGTTATGCATATGCATGCCCCCACGTTAAAAAAATATATATAAAATTTTCATATTTTCTTTTGATAATTTTGTTTACCAATGAAATGATAATCCTTATATATATCCATGACTCCTGAAGGCATGAGAACCTTATCACAAGCAAAAAACATTTAATAGAGAAAAAAATTAAGTGCCGATGATACTCGATTTTCCGCGGCCCTTCAATATAAGGACTGGAGTTTGATAATCGTGGCGGACATTTTATAAATGCGAAAGCAAATATGTCTGTTTGTCACATTTTCACGGTTAAATTACTATCCTTAGATTAAACTTTTTATAAGGACATAGGTAGGCTACTTTATTTGAGTCGAAAGTCACGGGCCACAGCGAGTTTAATATAAAAACATGTAGTAAATAATATTATATGGACTGACATCAGTATATTCCCGGTCTCTGTAGATATTGTAGTGGCGTGCCTAGGAGCGATACTAGGGCAAGCCCAACGTTTCTTTGAATGTAAATTTTAATGAGCTGGCTGCGGTACAATTTAAAGCTTATACTATTATTACACAATTTTGGGAATAAATTACAAAAAAAATAATGGCCTTACAATAGTCATGTTACTCTAGGCTAGCCCTATGGTACTGAATATAACAAAATTTCCATACTTATCCTATGTGCATACATAATTCTGATACATACATAGAGAACTTTCTGCTGTGCCACCATATGTACATAATCACTTTTACTAGCAGTTTCACCAGCGGGCTGAATGTTTTAATAAAAATGTGATCATTTATTATTATTATGCGTCATCTTGTGCGTCGACATTATTTTGTTTTTCATTCTTGCATTGCCTTTCTTGTTAAAAAGCAAATTGTTTCATTGTTCTTTTTGACATGTCAAAATGCATGGGTAGACATGCGTGGGTAGTATAAATTTTTGTGTAGCTAAGTATAAAAGGACACACACAATTTTACACACTTCCGCATTTATCTAATTTGATGCACATAAACTTAAGATAATCTTTTGTTTGCACGGTATCAATTATGTTGACCTTTGCGCGCGAGTCGCGGTCGATGAACTCTTATTTGAATAATGGCCGTTGGCGTATTATACGTAAATCATTTGTGCCTTTAAGTACCGCGTTTGTGAAATTGGGCATAAGTCTTCCTTAAACTTGTATAGTCTGAGGTTGGTTACCTTGGTACCTTGGTAATCTTGACTGTGGGTGATAAATGTCTAGCGACTTACAATCATCAATATTATTTGTCTTCTAGATAGCCGTTGCTTTTTAGTTTAAATGACTAAGATGTGTTAGTACTGGCGCTTTCTTTCTACATTTGCATAAATACATTTTAACATTGGCTAAACAGCCACCTATTTTTTTTTAAATAACTTCGTACTCTTGCTTTACCTCATTTAAAATTTTAATCTTAGTAAGTACTTTATAATAACTACCAAGAAAATATAATATAGATAATTCTCAATGAGCTTTCTAAACATTTTTTGTATGGAATAAATACATTGGCTATGCAAAATAATGTTCATAAAACTTTTCATTGAAGTATAATTTGCCTTTGATGTGTAATTTCGTACACATTTTAGCATAGATAGACACCCGAGACTCCTTGCTAGAATGAACTGGCGGCGCGGCGCGCAGCGAAGCGAGCGACGTGTCTAGTGTACGCGATTATAACGTAACACCTACGTGTGGAATACCTCTATAGTCTATAACATGTACATACATATGTCTCAGTAGGTATCGGATTATGTACAGTACCTACTATGGGTAAGTAGTAGGTAATACCTCTCTATCTCCAATGATTATTTAACGACACATAAAGACTAGAGTTGCCAATTTTTGTTTATCCTAATGTTTAGTATATCTATGGTTAATATACTAGCGGGCAAGACAAGGCTTAACATAGAGAACGGAAGGAAAATGACTACCTATACTAATTTTGTAATTAAATCTGTTTGGTAATATATTATGCGTAACAATTATTTACCTTTAAAAGAGAAAAGTGGATGATGACAATATTACAATGATCGTAAGATAATATTGCTATTGAGTACGCATCTTATTCATATAAGATAACCGTTACCCACCGATTGTAATAAAATTATAATAGTGGATAGATATTTTTTTTCGAATGAACGTATTGCCATTTCTGATATTAGGATATCAGCTAACGTTACGAAATATCAAATAGTAGATAGGGTAAACAACCCTAGTTCAGAAGGAATGTCACGACGACACGTTGCGCGTAGATGGCCTTACGGGCGGAATCTAGAAACGATTAGGCAGCCATCCGTGACTGTCCTACGTTCTAAATACACTTTTTATATAATATAACGTGTCACGGTTTAAGGTTCATGACATAAATTTGGTAAAATACTTCGGTGATACTAAGAAAACTCTGCAGTGACCAGGATCCAGGCAGTTTGCGCGTATTATATAAATAATTCCGTTTGTAATTAAAGTTAACATCATTTACTTTATGATTACGGTTACCTAAATACTGCAATATATGAAGATTATGATCTGCCTGTACGTTATGTACATCATTAGCCCGCTGCGGTTATTGTTCGCAGGGTGCGGTTGGAGCCGCGCGATATACGGCCTCCATAGCTCCACATCTTCTGTTTGTAAAACAATACTATCGGTGGCCCACCTCGTTAGTCCCGCGAGATCGGTTTGCGTTTACGTTATAAGGATTTCCTGTGACGAAATTCTTAGTAGCAGCCATGTCTGGTAAAGAGTTCAGAAGACGACTAAAGCTCGTCCCTTATTTTATGTGACGACCGTAAAAAGAGATGTCGAAATGTGAATTGTAATACACATCTGCCTACCTTTTGGTATACAGTCTATTAATTTATGTAATATCGGGCGACCTCGTATTAAATAATATCATTGCAGTTGTATCTTGACCACACTTTTACACGCATTTTTGCAATTGCGCACATTTCACTGGGGTCAATAATTGCGGACATTAAACATTGTGCATCACGCAATTATTGTCCCAAATCTAAAGCTGGAACGTGAGAAAGTAATGTGCTGTTTTTATTCGTTGTTTCAATGTTCTACAGTTGTACAAGCGACACCAAATTTATCCCTAGAATGCCTATATTAAAAAGAAGGAGAAATAACTTGAATTAAGTATAAAGGCTAATAAGAAGTTAAGAACCTTAACTTTTATACTTTCGCTACAGTCATAGCAATAAAACAAGATAAACAGCTACTAGGGATCGTCTCGAAGTCATCCTAAAGTTAATCTATAAGGAGAACTAGTATGTAGTAGGTTGTTTGTGATCTATACATTCAGGTAAACGGTTGTAAATGGCGCTCGTCCGGCGGCGTCCGCCACATTGTCTGGCTCTCTATTGAGCTTGATATATCCCTGACCTGACGCTCGAGTTGCTGCTGCGACTGAAATCAAATAACTGTGTTGAATGGTCACACTACTTTCTATATTGCCTTATTTATAGATCTTCGTATGCCATATGCATTGTGACATTAAAGTGCGAATTTAACACACTACTAAACATGGATACACGGCGGATTGATATACGTATTTAACGCGTCTACTATGTTTTAGGATTACTATTTGGAATAAATAAGGTATACAGGCTTAACTGTACTTACAGTTTTCCCGTGAACATGGCTTTTGAAAAGCAACCGAAACGTCGGGAAATGTGTAAAATTAAATCTAAATAGTTGTATAATTAAATAGCTTATATTGAAGTAAACAGTAACTAGTAAAAGTGTTTAACTATAGTAGTTTAAAGTTCCAAAATTATGTGACAACAGTGTTTTATAAAACATAAACAACACGATAAATTCCGTATAAATTTTGTTTATTTTTTATGTATAAGTATATATTGATATAACGTCCAAACATACAATTTCAAAACAATGTTCGATACGTTCGATTGTAGCAATAATAGTCCACGTGTACTGGTAGCCATTATTAGTCTATCGAAGCTTCGTAAAGAAGTCTTTACCGTGGGAGAGCCACGCTTCGGCACGAATCGGCCGGCTCGATCGGCCTCATAGAAAACCGGCGTGGAATAGCGCTTGCGTTGTGATTCGTCCAATGAGTGAGGGTACCGGGTACCGGGTTTCCGTGCCTCGGAGAGCACGTTAAGCCGTCGGTCCCGGCTGCCATGAACATCTATGGCAGTCGTTATTGGGAGAGTGTCGACACAAAAGATCCCACTGAGTCGAAGAGTCGCCGGTCTGCACTGACTGACCCCCACATAAGATACAAGGGGGTACCGGAGGCCCAAATGCCCCGGGGGCAAATTTAAAAGACTAGCAACGCACTCCTGACTTCTCTGGTGTTGCAGGTGTCCATGGGTGGTAGTAATCGCTTACCATCAGGCGATCCGTCTACGCGTATGCCTCCTACCACATAAAAAAAAACAGAAACAGCTTTTCTTTTTTTTTATGGTCATGGTACCTATGCAGCTAAAGTGTCGAATGTCCTATATTTCTACAGTGTAAGTCGGTACCTATAACAAATAGACTAATTAATCAGCGAGATCGTCGTTAATAACAGTTTTAGTCTTTAATATCCATTAAATAACTTTTCAACAGAGTTCGCCGACGTTAAACATTAGGCTTTATATTCTACTTCAGAGTAATATAGCTCCTCGATTTTATCAGAGGATTATTATAGCGCGGCATGCGACAACAACTCGCAAATCACTGCTGCCACTTACACTAACATATTTTACGAGCCTATTAAGTGACCGAGAAAACTTAGCCAGGTTCACGTTATATTTCGTTGAATCCATCTTGATAAATCCACTGGTTACCTACGTTAACTTCTTAGTGCCCTGTAGCCCTGTACCGGGTAATTAATTGTAAGGCGTCACGCGATTGCGCTTTTTGTAACGAACTTTATACTGATTGCTTAGACAGCCATTTTGTACAAGGATAAATTGTTGTAATTTATTCAAATGTCCAAAGTTAACTCTAGAATTGAAGGTTACCAAAAAAGTCGTGACAATTATTTAGACATTGTTCATCGCGCGGATGGAGCCGATGATAATTACGTTTGACTGATTACAATGAGTACCTATACAACCGGAATTTACTATAAAATTCATCAATTGTCATTAATTTTTTAACACTCGGGTTTGCCTGCATCTCGCAGGGACGGAAAGAAAAATATTATTTGTAACCGAAGACGTAGTCTATGTGTACAAAGTCTCATACCAATCCGTTCAACGATTTACGCGTATTGAGTCTGCAAAAACAAACATCCAAAAACAATATTGCCCATATTTTATAGATAACTAGCTTTTACGCGCGGCTGGTACGCGGGCGGAGCCGCGCGTAAAAGCTAGACCATTAATAAAAAGTACTTTATGTCCTTCCCCAGGTTTTAAACTATATCTGTACAAAATGTCATCTAAATCGTTTGAGTGGTTTAGTCGTTAGAAAGGTTACAGATAGACAGACAGAGTTATTTTCGAATTTACAATATTAGTTAGGAAATAAGGATATAAGATAGATACGTATACGAAATACTAATAAGCAACGCCTTCGCAGTTTTATATGTAGGTATAATCTATTGTAATAAACGGTTTCTGGAACTATCTGAAAACTGTAATGACGCGAACTTTCCCGCTAGCCTACCTGCCTCAGATTAAACGTCTGCTAGAACCGAACAAATCGACAAAGTTAACTCGTTAGCGCGGGTCACTCTTTAATACTCTATGGACTCATTTGATATTTTATTAATATAAATGAGGTTGCCTCTCTGATAATCGAATGATTACATAAATTCTATATTACGTCAGAAGTTAAAACTTATATAAATTACTTTATTTATGAGTAAGTGTTATGTTATGCCTTTTTATAACAGAATTGTGAGGGCATGCGTTTCAAAATGGCTGTAACTGTAGAGTAGGCCGTAACTCTAAGTAAAGACTTGTGTAATCACATAAAACGGATGTAATATGGGTCAGCAGTCTTGATCTGGAATTGCAATGAAAAAGAGAGCCTTTAAATGATTTGTTCTACCTTTACGAACTGTTATTCGTTCGGAAAGAAAGGAGCTGTACCTACTCTGTTTTATGCTTTCCCTTCAGCAATTAAACTGTGCGCCATTGACGCACGTTAAGAAAACCGTGTTAAACAATTTTGGGAGTGTTGAACCTTTATGATTGTTGTTTTCTCATAATGTGTACTACCGTATTTATATCTAGTAAGTCTCATATATATATTGTTCTCCGTTTATTCTTTAGGCGTATATTGTTAGATGAATAATGTAGGTATGTAAGTATATAGATCTTTTTTTTTTTAACGTGGAGGAATGCATGTCGCATACCCCTCCGCGGGGGCGTGCGGAGGGTTTATGTCGGACTCGCCGAGGTAAAGGAAAGATATTAAGATGATAATGTACCTCCCGGAATACCGACTAAACCTACCACGGTGTTCCTCGACAAAACCACTATCGACGGGGCCGCGCGGATCACTTGCACATGCGGTCGCGACCCCGCCGAGGTTTCGGCCCGCCGTATGAAAAGGCAGGCCACTACACGAAGAGGCCTACCTATAAGGCAAAACTCCCCCCAAACCCTACTGTCTCCGCCCCAGAGGGAAGACGGACTCGAAACTGAGGCGCGCGTGGGAACACGCACGCCGCCTCTCGGACCTGGTGCTGAACGAGTGGCGGGCAGGCTCACAAAGCCCACTACCCCCAGGTCAAGCCTCAGGGTGGCTGGAGGCCGTCTCGCGTATACGACACAAGAACTGGCCAAAACAACCGTGTCCAGTCGTTACCTGTGTCAGCCGGAAGGTGAGGGCGCCATGCCGCCTCTCCAGCCACTCCTCAAACACGGGACTTATCGCCACGATCGTGGCGTGCCCGAAGTATATAGATCTGGTTTAACTGAAGGCAAAATCGATTTTAGTTTAACAAGTTCAATGTATAGCAATTAATAGTAGTTTTCGCTTTTACAATTATTTCTGCTTTGTGTTTGTAATATAATTACTTATTTCATTTATTTGATGTGGAATCATATGGAATATGATCTGTAAATCAATCGGCCTTGCTTAAATAGCTTTATAGTTTTAATTACTGCAACCTTGATGTTCATAACTTTCATAAGTGTTACTTTGTGACCTAAATGAATAAAGTGATTTTGATTTCCAATCACTACACAACCAAACGCGATTGCAAAACAACAACAATAAGATTTTGCCGGCTTTTAACATATTCATACATGAGTAAAAACAAAGTATTAAGAAGACGTAGATTAGAAATATGAATGCATCATCAAGTTTTCGAACTGATAGCTAAGACCCTATACTCGTGATTATCAAAACATGGTATATGTTTGGCAGGTAGTAAATATGTGTTGTGTTGTAATGTCGTCAGAAGCGGAGTGCGAGGGTTGCGGCGGCGATGGCGACGAGGGGCGCAGCGTCAGCGAGCTGCTGCTGCCGCAGTACGCGCTGGCGACGGGCGGCCTGGCGCGCGACCACCGCCCGCTCATCACCTTCCCCGACAACAACAACTTCCACGTCATCACGCCCTCCGAGTACCGCCGGTTGCTGCTCTACCTCACCTCAGTGCCCTCGTCAGTATCTACCACTTACCTACCGCTTACCGTCATGTTATATCGTCCAAGAAGTTATTTGCCTCGGCAATGTTTTGCTCTGCCTGTATACCATACTTCAGTAATATAACATACAGGTTTATAGCCACCAGACCTAACTCACTTTAGTAAAGCTGAAAATTTATAAGTAGATATACAATGAATACATTTGTTGCTAGTGTGTCCAATGTTTCTTAGTTGATTAGACTTGATTAGTGACTCGGATCGAAGTGACCGCTGACAAATAAGTTTTGAATAGACATTCCAATAAAATATAGTATAATTAGGTAAGCATATATGTACAAGGTAAAAGTGCGTCATTTTACTCCTAGCGTTCTTAAAAAATATTGTATTCGGTTAATGGTCGCTTCCTAGTAGCACAGCTTTGCTTAATAATACGTCAATAGGGGTTTACACTATTTACAGCAGCGAAACAGTTTAACGGGAGTGATGCCGAATTATATAATACATATTATGCGGCGTAATCAATATTCATTTAACGTGTAGCAAATGATTTTCACAATCACCGTTATTAGTTTTGGTCAAGTTATAAATATTCTTCAATAGCTTAAGCAGACATTAGTGGTCTGATTAATGTTGATTCAGTTTTAATATATATTTTGCCTAGGGGCTTGTGATTTAACTTCGATAATAGTGTTCGTACTAATCAGAGTGAGTGATGGTCAGAATTAACACGCTCGTCGAATAGATGGATGATCGCAGTATGGCTGAGATTAGTATAATGTTTGTCAGGTAATGTGCAATACACTTTTTAGTGGCAGTAAGTCTCAGTAAAGTATAATTAATTTCAAGTAATCTGTATTTAGTAATTCATATTAACAAATATTATTAATACACGTTGATAATATTATTGAATCTAAAACTTATTACATTTCGAATATTAAAAACACAGAAAATAAGTCTGTGGTTAACATTTTCTTTTTCAATTATTAACTCTAATAAAGTTGTTACTAATTTTTAATCAGGTATATTATAATAAGTTGTTATTTCATATAAGTATTTTTTATCAAGAGGTACTTAGAAAATTTCTTTGTAATCAACGATTGAGAAGTATTCTTGGATTAACAGATACGACGATTGTAACAGAGACTGATATTAAATATTGAAACGATTGAAATAAAAGAAGGCCAGGTTTCATTATAATACCATTACTTTATTCTGTCAAACATTGGTACCTAACGCTAAGCTGATGAATACTTGATGTATACACACAATCACAAATTCATGGATTATTTAGTTCAGCTGCTACACAAGAATCGATAGCAGACTGAATTCGTAATGACTTGATAACTGCTAAACGATAACTGTCAAATAAAATCAATACTTAATACATATGTAACGAGTTATATTTTTCTTTTCCAGGTTATTAGAAGCAGATATGGGCTTCCATATAATAATAGACCGGAGAAAAGACAGATGGAACTCCGTCAAAACAGTATTATTAAGGATTTCAGTAAGTTTTATTGAACATCTAATTTGAAAATAGATCTTATAGGTACATACTATTAAAATACTTCTTTACTCCTTCCTAAAATTTAGTAGTATATTTACTAATTTATAATATGGCTATTAAGCTCTGGCGATATTAATTAAGTAGGTATAATCAAACCACAGAATCAATCCCTTGAGCAAGGCCAGTAATTATATAAGTACATATAAGTTCTAGGAAATATCAACAGTCTAGGCTCGACTTGCAAAATAATAAATAGGTTAACGATTACAATTTATCTGTTAGGCAACAAAAAGACATATGTATGACTTAACCTGTATAAATGCATGTAACGGCACCATTATGTTATATTATATTGTGTAGTTTATATTAAATGTACCGCATTGATTGGTTGCCATCACTGATGATTGTCATTAGTTCGACGATGATAATAAAAATATTCCACTTCTAAGAATGCCTATCCAAGTATGCTTACTACTAATGTTCTGACTATATACTTTAAATCTAATAGCACACTATTTGAATTTAATATAGTTTCGATTGTTCTTTTGTTTGAATTATTTGCCAAGTACGACCAATCTTCTCCTTAGCCTTTATTATTCCCAAGTCACTTGGGGTCGGCTTTTCTGGTCTAACCGGATTTGACTGGATATCAGTTTTTACACAGAGCGGCTGCCACTTGACCTTCGCAACCCGAAGGCTACGATACCCTAAGGCTAGACCAGTGTCAGGATATTATAGGGCACTGACTTCCCAATAACGACTGCCATAGATGTTCATGCATCAATACGCACATAATTTCGAAAAGTCATATACTCGTAACATCCGAGAGTCAGAGGTGCGCGACGTGGGTTCGTACCCTAGACCCTCTGCATTGCAGTCTGTTGGCCTCCCCACTGAGCTATCGCTAAGTACGAACAATACACGAGCAAAATATTAAGAAAAATGCCGTAAATGTAAAAACACAAATTGTTTTCAAGTCACAATACCAGATAGATTTTTATCTCTTCGTTTAAGCCACGAGTAAATCGATATTAGCTCTCTGGCGTACCTGTGTAGTTCTAAACCACTCTCATAAACCCCAAAAGCGCAAACTGGCAATATATACTGACTAAAACCTGAGTACACCGATCACTGCACCGTATAGACCGATAATACACATGCAGTGATCACCATCACTGCATTTTATGATCATTTTCATGTTGGAAACAGATTAGTTATAAGTTAAAATATGGTAGAGAACAAGTTATTTTTAAGCAGCTAGATTATTCTTATTTAATTTTAATCATATAAATAATACACGACATTAATTAAACGCAAACGACAAATCATTGCGATTGTAAAAGATCACGCGACTCCATTAAATCTATAATCCTTACAATATCTAATTGCATATATTTATTAACGGATTCATATTCACTTATTTGTAAACTAAGTATGTATTTAGTGCAATTTTTTTTTCAGGAATTCTTCCCTGGCATAATTCACACTGTTTTCGTTCTTCGACCTGCAAGTTTTCTACAAAAAGCACTATCAGAAGTCAGTAGTAAGCTATTCAAGGAGGAGTTCAGGTTCAGGGTGCTGGTCTGTTCGTCTGTTGAAGAATTGTACGAGCACTTCGACAGATCACAGCTGACGCCGGACCTCGGAGGAGAACTGCAGTATTCACATGCTGAGTGGATACAGCAACGGATAGTGAGTTCTTGTATTAAATTAATAATATTAAGTACGTTTATAGGTATTTTTATTACATAAATGGCTTCTGACATAGAGTTTGCGCAGATTAGTCAATTTAAAAGGTTAATCATCGTCATGCTCGTAGATGTGTCCGTGCCTCGGACAATACATAAAGCCGTCGGTTTTAAGTTTAAGTCAAATCGATATAGGGAATCAATATCATAAAACTTGCCTTAAACAATCAATATCTGGTTTAAACTGAGAATACAACTCTTTGGGCACGAGTATCGCGGTCGCTATGTGGTAGGTAAATCTGATTAAACTATAGACCCGAATTTTGATTCGAGTCCCTAGTCTAATCAGAATCAGCTGTTATCAAAGGCTAGTATGAACAGGCGAACTTTACATACTTACTTGCATATAATTACGGTGATTATTGACGCATATGTATAAAGGAGCCACCACCAGCCACCACCTACCAGGTGGGTTGTGCCCACCCCAACATGTATATTTTCAACTTACAACTGTAGGGTTGTAATTAGTATTCATCCCTATTTAGGGGACATGCTCCCCTTGGCAAATAACCCTAGTATACGATATAACTATACTCCAATGACGGTGATCTTTAACTCTAATATAGTAATGTTTGAAATCTCTCCACTTTGGTAGTAAGCAATGTGTTAACTAATGCAACTAATGCCATCTATTATTAAATATATAAACTAAAACGTCCTAAATCGCGATATTAAAGTTTTCCGTCTCACATTCATACGAATTGAAAGTCCGCCGGTGTTATTAGTTCAATGATGTCTATCCTTCCTTGCGCACTGAACTCTGTGTGGAAATGTGGGACATTTCGTATTGTGCTGATCGCCTTTACGAAATACTGAGAACAATTTCCTGCTGCCGGAGGACTCAGTCAACCGTATAATTAGCCGATTCAATATCTAATTAAATTTCAAGTGATTTTTTTTTCGTAAAATGTAATATCTACTTATATTTTATGTTTAATTTCAGGCTTTGGAGAAATTTTCTACGTTAATGAAGGAGATCTCGAGTAAATTGGACGAGTTTATGCATGAGATTGTAGACTGCGATATGGGAAACGACCCGACACAAACCAAAGAATTATTAGACTGTCAGGAAACTAGGTAAGACAAAACTATATTTTTAAAACGTATAAAATATAATTTAAATGCCATTAACAATTTGTTTTTATAAATAGCGTATTCAAACCCGCGTCGGGACAAAAATTTACTTTTTGTGATTTATAGATAATAATCATTTTTATTTAGATATTTTTCTATTTGAGTGCTCATTAATATTTTATTATTATTTAAATTTTATTGTAATTTCAGGTATAAAGCTTTAAAGTCAGAACTAGCGTCGGCGACAACACAAGGTGAAGATTTACTGGCGCAAGTACGGAAACCAAATCTTACATATAATATTATAAGCCACGTCGCTGCGGTTGAGAGGTAACTATATCTTGTTTACGTATTGCTCTATTTAAAATCTACCTGAGCTGACTGACGTTGTTCAATTTAAACGGAAAATTTTGTTTCGGTTTCGGTCGAATTTTGGTGATTTGTAGCAGGATAGGATATTTATCATCATTAACATTGTGCTAGGGGAAAACCAAACAGCGTTATAATTATTTATTTGAATAAATAAGAGATAAAGTCATACATAAGATTGGTTGATAAACATGTATTATTTGGTTTAACTTTAATCAAAAACTGACTTTTTCGTGTACTGGAATCAAGTTGTCAACCAGATAATAGGTAACTGGAATAATCTCTGGAAATGTTGTTTCAAAACAAAGTCTGATTTGAATGTAATAAATAACTTAAGTTGTTATTTATTATAGCATATACCCAAGTTTTCGACTGAGAAGTTCCTTTTTGATTGACGAAGCATATTGCTGATTGCAATATTTTGTGTTATGGTAAGCTTTTCGTAACACAAAGACGCTTGCAGAAGCTTTGTCTGTCGCACGCGACATAAGCAATACATTACTCAAATAGCAAAAGGCAACAATTCATTGTTCTCAATACTTCCTAGTAGCCGGTACAACAAGTCCTTAAGGCTAATTGCTTTAAGGCCGGCAATTAAGCTCACCGCAGACTCACGGCAGCAGGTTATTTTGATAGCTATCTTCCGCAGGGTAAAAGTCCATGTCTAGTCGAACTGCTCCCGGTACAAGTGCAGTGGATACTAAGGTATCCACTGCACTTGTACCGGGAGCAGTTTAAGGATTATAAATAACTGACATAGGGTTCAGTAAGCTGAACCCTATGTCAGTTATTTATAATCCTTGTAAAAAGTTTGAATTGAACCAATAACAAATAATTATGTTATCTGGCTATTAAACGGTTGTATACACATCTCTTGTTTCTATGTATAACGTCACCGAACCCCGCAAACGTACCTGTCACATTACCTGTGGCTAAGTGAAGAGTTTCATATACAACATGTCACAGATATAACGCACAACCTCAAACACCCCAATTAGATTATTAAACCGTAATAATAATATAATCATTAAAATGTTACTTATATGTACTTAAATATTTTAATTTAACAAATTAGTTCTCCTTATTGTGCGCGGATAGTATGGGTATATTACAATAAATGTAACATTATTGCCTTTATTGCATCAAAAACCTTATTGCCTTGAATTATGATACACTTTTGTTTATTTCAGCTGTTTAATAAATGGGTGACTATAATTTAATTCGTTTTAATTATTTTAGGGATAAAAAATTACCTGTATTAAAAATTACTGGAATTGATTCAGTAGCCGATTTTGAACAAACTACAGGATGTGCGTTTATCATGTTACATGTTGTATACTTACACTTATAAAATCTT
This sequence comes from Catocala fraxini, assembly GCA_930367265.1. Taxonomy (NCBI): domain Eukaryota; kingdom Metazoa; phylum Arthropoda; class Insecta; order Lepidoptera; family Erebidae; genus Catocala; species Catocala fraxini. The sequence goes on along the minus strand of OV884025.1, from coordinate 30,951,392 downwards.
GTTTGTTTTTTTTTAGATTATTAGTGCAACTGGACGAGACTGAAAAACAATTTGACAGTTCTTGGCAAAAACATTCCACGAAATTAAACCACTGGCTGAAATTCAGAACGTTTTTATTAAACTTTAAACAAATGCAGGTAAGCTTTACTTAATCTATTTACACTCTTAAAATTAAATACCTTTACAATAACGTTGACACGCCATCTGCCGCGTTTAGTGGTATAACTATTTCTAGGCGCAACGAAACTCCGTCTTATAATTTGAAGTTTTCACATTAATGCACGGAGTTGTATGATGTTAAGATTTTACCGGTCTAAAGTGAAAATGTGAAGGCTGTTTATTTCGATTTCGAAAGTCAAACATCGGTGTCTTCGGCGAACACGCTCGATGCGAGTCGTCATCATCTTTCGCCGGCCTGAAAACGAATTCTGACGTCGCTCTGTTCGCAACCAAATCCGATATATCCATACATTTCTCTTGATTATCGACACCGTTAAAATTCCGGATGTCTTTTCTCTTGTGAGCGTCTAGTTGAAATGTCAATTTCTGTATTTTCCTGGACTTTTCTTCTAAGCGTGCTTTCATATCCTCCGCTTGTTTACTTCTCTTGCTGCATTCTGTTTGTAAGGAACTTATTTTTCGTTTGCAAGTTTCCAACTCAGCTTTGAGTTTTTGTAGATTTAATGTATTAATTTCTTCCATACATTGCAACTTTTCTCGCGCATGTTTAGCTACACTCTCCTGGTATAAAGTTTCCTGTTCAACCTGGTAGGCCCAGAAAGACATGGCTCGCATAGCAATATCCATTATTGTGTCAGGTCGCATACCAGCTAAAACTATTGATTTGAAAGTTTCATTAGGTCTAAGATCTGCTTGAATAACATCAAACTTATCTCGAAGTTCCGTTCCACATGCTGGACAAGTCAACGAGTTTTCGGCAGTTCTTTTGAATTCCCTTTTACCGTGTTCAACACAGAATGCGTGCGAACAAGTCGTAACCCACGCTTGACTTGACAAAGACTTTCTGCATTTGCGAAAGTTACACACAATTTCCATGGCCATTACTTTTAATGTATTTAAATGTTATTCAAACAGAAAAGCAAAGAATTAGATCAGTTTTACATTATCACATAATAAAAGTAAAATGACATCAACAACATTTGACACTTTATTTGATAATATCAGAGAGTAATAAAATTTATTTTTTATTCTAATTCGTAACGTTGTAGAACCTTCTTTCTATATGTCACATATAAATAAGTTTGTATAATTATGTTACGGGCCAATATTGTATGTCATGTCGTGCTCTTTTGTTTAATTTGGTTATTACGATAGCAAATTATTTGATTAAACTATGAAAGTATTTAGTGCCTCATAGAATATTTATTCTTAACGAAAATAAATAAAATTAGCTCAACTCTATTCTACGAGAAGACTACGCTAAAGTAAATTTGTACAAATATTTTGGATTTTCTACATCATATCTATGAAGTAGAAAATTTCATTCAGAAATTCGATTATTTAAAAATGAATAAATTATGTACTATAATAATAATTAATAACGTCATAAATAAATTATTTTGTAAACTTCGATTTTTAACACGTCAAATTAATCTTATACTTTCATCATCATCATTTCAGACGATTTTTTATGCTTTAGTAGTTATTAATGGCAAATATTAACAATTAACAGGCGACTTTAGACAATCATCTAAAGACAGCATGCGACATGACCGAGGTGGGCGAGACGGCCAGCAGAGTAGACAGTCTGCTACAAGAAGCGGGAGATTTTGAAAAGCTTTGTAACTGTGACCTTGAAACTGCAGCAACAGTTATTGAAGATGGTACGTTTATTACTATTTTTAATTATGGCATACATAAGTTTTAGGAGTAGAACCTAACGTGTAGTATTTTTACCAACTACATACATTGTACCTACAATACACCCCAACATACAAAACCTAAATACGTTACATTACGTTAAGATGCTATAAATGCTATAATAGCTTGTAGTATAACTTTATTTAAATTATATAATAGTAAGACATATTTTTAACCTATGCCTAACCGCCACTGCCGCTCTGAGAGTTGTGGATACAAATTTCACACGGAAGAATAATTAGTGTGATCCACAAAATTACAAATGTTTGTAAAGGCCACAATTGTCTTTTTTTTAAAAGGTGTCTTAATTTTAAAGTAAATGTAATAAAGTAGAACATAACAAAACTACTTGCTTTGTCAATTAATATAAAACCTTCTTTTTTTCAATTGAACTTGAATATTCATACTGGCTATACATTAGAAACAATAAATAAATTAGATAAAGTTCTAATTTTGAATTTCGATAAAAATAACCTTTGAGTTCAAAAAACTCTTATATAACAGCTTTTTCTGTCCGTTCGTCTGTCTGTTATACAACTTTCAACTCAAGAACCGTAAGAGCTAGAGACTCGCGGTCAACGCCATTCAACTCAGGATAGTCGATATACCCCTGAAATGACAATGATCTTAATCACGTGATATCACGTGACCTTTGCATATTACTTGAACCATTTTATCGAACGCTAAGATTTACGGCAATTCATTGCCGTTTGTCACTTGTTTCTTTTCACTGTTTTACCTTTAACATTTGTTTCGATTTATTCAATGTTATGGACGATGGAGTTATTATTATTGTAAAGAGAAAACTACACAGTTTCTACAACAATTGTTTCTAATTTACTTTAACTTAATATGTATGATTTATTTGCAGGTGAAACGTTGATGAAGGATCCATTGAGCTCAGTCGACCACATAGAATCAAAATGCGAAGAGCTGAGAAGAACCAGCGCGTTGCTCGTAGACAAGATACAGAAACGAAATCTACTTTTGTCCAAAGCCAGAGAACTAATGGACAGGATAGATAAGGTAAGTCTGATCCAGATTCTTATTAGGTAATATTGTCTTCTATTTACGCGAATATTATTCATTGAAATTAAACTGCTATATACGGATTTTATCGCGTTGTTTATTTGACACTTTATTACAAAATTTTGAAAATTGTTACACTACTACTACTATTAAACTTTACTAATTTTTAAGCTAATTAAATTATTTAGATTTCTTTTATTTTTACACTTTCCTCGACGTTATACGAAAATAAATGAAATCTAAATAGTTTAATAATAATTTAATTAGCTTAAAAATTAGTAAAGTTTAATAGTAGTAGTAGTGTAACAATTTTCAAAATTTTGTAATGAAGTGTTAAATAAACAACGCGATAAAATCCGTATATAGCAGTTTAATTTCAATTTCTTATTAGGTACTTATATGTTTTTTTTTAATTATCTTAAAACGATAAATTAAGTACCTACATTCTAATATTGTGTAGCTAATATAATAAATAGTCATATAATTTTTACTCACCAGTTAATCATAAGGAAATTATCATACTGACTGTATGGATGGTGTAGTGAAGTAGTTTAAGTGGTCGCCTAGCCATGCCCGAGTGTCGTGGGTTCGACCCCCACACGAGGCAATAATTTGTGTGATCCACAATAATAATTTATGTCGGCCTCGATGGCGTAGTGGTTAGTGTAATCGACTGCCACGCCTAAGTTCGCGTGTTCGATTCCCGCACAAGTCAAACATTTGTGTGCATGAACATGGATGTTTGTCTTGGTGTTTCTATGTATTATATGTATGTATTTACAAAAAAAAGTATATGTTTATCCATTGTCTAGTACCCATAGTACAAGCTCTGCTTAGTTTGGGCTAGATGGTGTTGTGTGTATGTGGTAGATTATAATTATAATTCCATTTATTTTAATATCTTCCCGTAATTATATTTTACATTATATATAAAAAATATAAAATAGGACCACGGAAACCCACCGGCAACGGGTGCAACGGGGCAACGGGACGCCGTGTCGAGTAATACTGCCTTCTGAATCGAGGACTTGACCCAGCCATTCAACGCGAGCCTCTTAAGATGGTGGTCGACGCTCTTGGCAATTAACCCGTTTACCGTTTATTATTATTATCATTACAATTAGTTGAGGCGCTCATAGCTAGTTGCACTCACTGATTGGTAAACGATTAGCAATGTCAAGTAACGTTGGGTGCGGTCAGTCTATAGATGGGTGGCCGCTTAGTCGTACTTCATCTGAGCGTCTCTGTGCTTCGGAGGGCACGTAAAAAGTCCGTCCCGGTTGTTGCCAAATTGACAGCAGTCGTTAAGCCATGTCAGAGGCCTGAACAACTCTTGTCAACAGGTTGGCCACTAACCACACGAAAAGAAGAAGAAGAAGATGACAATTAGTTGTCCCGGGTCTGTGTGTTCTTCGTGTCCGTTGATTGAATGTTTGTAAAGTCTCCCGCGATACAGGAGTTATTCTGAGTGTGGGAGTTTCATGCCAATAATATACATTAATAAATTATTTATTTTACTTAATAATCTTATGGTTATTATTACCACTTTTACCCATAAAGACAGTGTATTCTAGTCTTAATGTATGTATGTTATTTATTATTCTCCTAGGCGAACGACTGGTGCGCGACGGGAGTGGAACTGCTAGCAGGTGAAGGAGGACTGATAGCGGTGGACAAACTGCTTGAAGACGCTCAGAGCTTCGGACTCTCGGCGCCGGACCAGTTCCGAGACATGTTGATGCACTCTGCTACTCAGGAAACCAGGGCACTTGTTACGCAGGTATACTAGACATGTCATATCATTCACTACAGAAACATGTATTTTTCATATACCTGTAACTTGACTACACAGTGGTTTAAGTGGTCGCCTCGCCACTGCCACTGCGCTGTGTGTTGTGGGTTCGAATCCTACACGGGACAAAAAAAATTGTGATCCACATGTGATTGTTCCGAGTCTAGGTGTTCTTTGTGTCCGTTGTTTGAATGTTTGTGAAGTCCCCCGCGACACATTAATTATTCCTAGTGTGGGAGTTGTTTTATTTAACAAAAAAGATAAATTCTTCCTCAAACATTTACTGACATAAATAAACACCATTTTTGTTAAAATAAATAATCCCAATAAAATGACTCGCTAATAAATATTAATATTAAGTCTATATAAAATAATTTTATAATAAACCCCAATATAAGTATTAAAATTATTTTCTGGTGCACAATTTTTATTATAATAATTATGTATTTGAGATATAATGAACGATTTATTAATAAAAAGAAAAGTATTGAGACCCCTCTCACACTGACAAGAGACGCGTGCCCAGGAATGGGACAGTTTATACAATACAGAGGTAATGATATTATTATTGTTACTATATTAAGTCTGTACACTGTTGTCAGATCTCCTAGCAACACTTCACACTAAAGTTGTTCACGACTCGCGGACGCAAGTTTCTTTTCGATATGATTTGAATATAAGAGCATTCTTGCTGGCACTGTGTTTCAACTTAAGCCATGACCATATAAGCGACATCTACTTTATACAATATTGCATAATACAGTGGTCATACATTACAAAACATTATTTCTGTAATTAATATATAACATGATCTCAATTATATAATAATAATATAACAATAATTAATAATAATAATAATAATAATTGTTGAAGTATTGAGCGATTTGAGCTTCTATTAAAAATGCTATAAGCTTCTAAGTGTAGTGTGCTATAACTTGGCAACTATTCTGTACTTATAGTCGCCCGCCATAATATCATAAAATGTTTACGCGTTATTAATGCAGCTTTAATTTTAGACTACACTGATGGCGCACGGTAGGCTGAGGAACGGCTTTCATAGACTTGGGGATTTCAACTTGCAAGTGCCGGTTTCTTTGCCGGATATCGCTTCTTTTAGTTATTATTATATACAAAAATGACACCCGCGTTCATTCTGGACAAAAACGAAGGAATTATAATTTTTTACGGAAAATTTGTATGTGCTAGTACGAAAAATCTAATTATCTCTTAAACGGCAAGGAAAACCGCAATATTCTTACAGGTGGTTAAAGTACTGATTATTTATGATTTTTTGTCATATTCCACATAACGGTTATCGATGCCGTATTTTTTTAAATCTTCGATGTATGTTATTTATTTTTACATATGAAACGGTTTCTTTTAGTGTTTAAATTGAGGAACACAGAGTTTTAACAACACGTAACATAAATAGCATCACCCTATATCTCCGAAAGTTAGGGGTAAGCAGAGGTTTATAGTACACTTAGACAACTATGTTAGAGCTGGATATTTATCAACACAAAATTAGTTTTAAAACTTTGGATACAACCAAAATACCACATATTTAATTGTTTGGTCTTCTAATAAGTCTGAAAATAAGTGATTAAGTAATTACAATTATTTAGTCTTCAAATAAGTCTGAATAGGTGATTAAATAATTTGCAATATCGCGCAACAATGCCAACTATGGACTATATTCACTTTTTCTGATCAGTAAGGTAATTTGTTGATTAGTTGTGCTATGAATTCTAAGAAATGTTTAATTTTCATTAGCACATCTTTTAAATCTCTAATGAGGATAGTTAGCTAATTACATTTTGCAATAAAAGGGCTAAAATGTTGCCTTATAATTTAGATTGTTCACAACTGTGTAACTGCTAGCACTAAATCTTTGCTCTGCGACTCTAACATCTTAGAATGGAAAGTTAAATCACTAATTTAGACTTGTTTATTCTTCTAAAATGTAAGAGTACTTCATTTAATCATGAAGTATTGTTTGGTACAGTTGTACCCTGCATAGGCGATTGCCTTTCTGCCGAGGATCGAGTAACTCTCAAAGAATTTTGTCGGAGATTCTCGCGAGCTGGTTTACAGAGGTGGCAGAAATCCTAACGATTCCTTGATGATTTTATAAGCCGGTACGGAAATGCTGCAAGCAAATATTGATTGGCTAAGTTGTGTGCAAACTTTAGTTAATCAAGAACCAACTGCTGATGAGATACCAAGAGCACACTTAGTCTCATAGGAACCGTCAACATCATCGTCTGTTGGCAAAATGACAATAAGGTCCCGAAAATCATTCGAAGATCTGGGAAGCAAACAGAAAAAGAGAAGATCTGATGATCATACAGTCGAAGATTCCAGAAAATTGGCATATGCAGTTGCAGCACGTTTAAAAGCTGACAAACGTTTAAAAGAATAAGGATATCGCATCTGTGATCGAATATATGATAAAAAATCCTGAAGCAGTCGTTAAAATTAATGAAACGCTTAAGAAATCAGTGAAAACAGCCATATTTACACCAGACAAAAGCGCTTGGATTGCTTCTTTTACTAAAACTGTCAAAGTGGCAATATATTACGTTACGAGAGGCTGCCATTCGGGAAGGTGCTAAGAATATTTATCCATCCTATTATAAGGTGCAATAAGCTAAGCTTGATTGCTACCCTCCGAAGTAATCAGTATCAGTTACGGATTCATCGGCTAGGTTACACTTCAAGCGTCACTTGACATCACGGTGACGAGGATCCTTCAAAGTCTTTCTGACGATTTAAAAATAAGCAGCTAAAGCTGATTTCCAAGTGGGGATTTGATGGCGCTTCCAACCAAAGCCGATACAAGCAGAAAATGGAGGGTGAACAAGATGATTCAAGCCTTTTCATAACCTCCTTGGTGCTACTAAAACTGACAGATGGAGATAATACATTATAGACGAACCCAAAACCATGCTCTGCTTTGTATTGTCGCCCAGTTCACTTAACTTTTGTAAAGGAGAGCGAAACAGGTTTAATAAATCTCAAAAAACAAATGGATGATGAAATTGAGACCTTTATCTCCACAGAGTGTATTAACAGTAACAGTAACAGGGTGAGTCATCAACTAATGATGACAATGATCGATGCTAAAGTCTGCACGAACATTTCTGAAGCCAGATCAAATGCATCGTGCTACCTCTGCTTAGCAAAACCTACAGAAATGAACCGCTTAGATGCTGTGTCAAAGACTGTGTGTTCTGACATGTACGAATTTGGCTTGTCATCTCTATACGCCCGTATAATTTGCATAGAATGTCTGTTACATATTGCGTACAGGCACGACTTCTAACAGTGGGCAATGAGAAGTAACGAGCACAAAGGAATGCCGCAAAAAAGAAAAAAAATATTCAAAATAAATTCAAAGATGAGTTTAATCTGTTGATTGATATAGTGAAACAAGGCTCGGAAACTACCAATGAACCAATGATGGGAACACCGCAAGAAAGTTTTTCGAGTTTCCCAATAAAACTGCAGCTATTACTGGGTTGGATGAAGAGCTAATTAAAAGAATTGCTATGATTTTGCAAGCTATAACATCTGGCGAGAAAATCGACGTAAGCAAATTTAAATATTTTGCCCGCAAACCCGAAAGAGAAGCAAATAAAAATACTAATATTTCGTAAAAAAAAATAATTCCTTCGTTTTTATGCAGAATTAACTCGGGTGTCATTTTTGTATATTAATAACTAATAAAAGCGATATCCGACAAAAACCGGCACTTGCAAGTTAAAATCCCTAAGTCTATGAAAGCCGTTTTTCAGCCTACCGTGTGACGTAGTGGTCTAAGCGGTCGCCTCGCTACTATTACTACACCGAATGTCGTGGGTTCGAATCCCACACGGGACAAACAAGTGAGAAACGGCCAGGAATTGCCGTAAATCGTAGAGTTCGAAAATGGTATCACGTGACCTCGAGGTCAGAGGTCAAAGGTTATAGTCATTTCGGTGATTTATCGACTATGCTGAGTCTAATGGCGTTGACCGCGACTCTAGGTCTAACGGTTCTTGTGTTGAAAGATGGTATCACGTGACCTTGAGGTCCGAGGTCAAAGGTCATAGTCATTTCGGGGGTATAACGACTATGCTGAGTCGAATGGCGTTGACCGCGAGTCTCAAGCTCTTACGGTTCTTGAGTTGAAAGTTGTATAACAGACAGACGAACAGACGGACCAAGCTGTTGTATAAGAGCTTTTCGAACTCTAAAAATCGTGTGATCCACAAATGGTTGTTCCGAGTCAGGATGTTCTTTGTGTCCGTTGTTTGAATGTTTGTAAAGTCCTCCGCGTTGCATGAATTATGCCAAGTGAGGAGTAGTTTTTTTTAAACAAAAATAATAACACGATATTGTTTCGAATCCATTTAAATCTGCACGCAGCTTCAACAGCGCATTTAGCCCTATTCGATAGCAAATAGATTAGATGACCACCTACTACACTACCTGGACTACGGTAGGAAAACTGCCAATATCGACTTCACTATTGTTATGTACAAACTTCATAACCCTCATACTCGTAATTACCCAACTTTGTCATATTCCATAAACATTTATTAGTAGTAGTACTGTTCAATAACCGTGGCATACTTTTGAACTTGATATAGCTGTTTACGTAGTGCCTGTTCGATTCACGGGTGAAGTATTATTGGTTATTTCTTTTAGGAAATATTCAGCTTTCTTTTAAGAAATAAATCAAATAAACCCTGCCTATTATACGTGAAACTTACAACATAGTATCTCGAGATACACAGACAGAGTGTTTGTATTTATGTAGCGATTCCATTTGTAAATTAAGATTGTTGCTAACCCCTAGCTAAATGAAAGTACTCTAAACCCCGGTTTCTATATCAATCATCAAGCAACGATACGTTTTAGCCGCGGGCAGTTCAATTTGCACATATTTTTCATAGAATATCTATCCGAGCCTAATAGAAATCGTTTGACGTCGGCAGTGTTGTAGTTTGAACGATCACGATCAGTTCTGTCGCCTTATCTGTTCGACTACCGTTACTATATTATAAACTCACGCCTGACTTCCGAAAGGGTAGACAGAGACCACGGACTTTTACTTACTATGATCCTGGCGCGTATCGCTTACTTCGTTCACTTTCATTACATTGTTATGCATACTCGCGGTTCAAAGTTCTCTTAACTTGGCCATTCTCCAAAAGGTCTGTGAACTGGCCATAGAACGTTCGACTAGGTCTTCCCCATCCAACTGTTATAGTTATGTTTGTATACCCTTAACATAGGTTTAAGTTCATATTATAGGCTTTTCTGTCGTTTTAATCATTATTATAGATTTCCGTTAAGTCATGCCTAATTCGATCAATTATTTAGTAAACGTCGGACTTCAATTTATGACATTTACCACAACGTACTTTTAATGACTTGTCGTAAACCTTGTTTTAAAGGCAAGCTTGGCAAGAGCATTAACCTCATGATCTTGCACGACACGAAAACGTACATACTATTTCTAATGGTTTTAAGGATTTTAAGGCATGTACTCTTATTAGGAATATAAGATAATAACGTGTAAAACCTTTCATGCTATATTTGGAAGTAACACGCGGTTTTTGTTAATGTCGATTTCCTTTGTGCTCGTTTGAGAGGCGGGTGACGACAAGCGCGGTCGCTTACTTATGCTCATAAGGTGGGCGTTACGATGTCCAAATATTCGATTCAACCTTTGCCACCGGTTGACCACACAAATATAGCACGTAGTTATTTTCTTTGTTTCGAAGAAAACGGTTTCGAATATTTTCTATTATTAGTGATTCCCGTAGTGATAACAATAAATACACATACGGCAAGAAAATAAAAGCATTAATCCGAAATATATTATAAATCTAAAATTATAAATATTTTACATATATTTTTCGAGAAGATTATTATAAGATAGCCAATTATATTCATATAATTTGGATATCTTAATCAACGACTACAATTAATTTTGTTGGCGATCAATATCCATTAAAGGAAGATATATGCAACTGCTATGCAAATGGTTATTCGATTATTCGAAAATTGTATGAGATGCATACGAATGTTAATCGATTATCGAATATTCAAAATTGGATTCAACAATGACACGATTTATAACATCTTAATCGTCCGATATTGTGCTCGATGATACATACGAATTATTCGAATATTTAATCGATGATCGCCTATCTCTATTTCTTACGACACAACTTACTTACCTTAGGTATGTTGTGTCTGATCGAATGATTGACGTGTGTGTGTGTGTGTGCGCAGGTGGCGCAGCGCGTGGAGGACGTGTGGCTGATGGTGTCGGTGAAGCGCGCGACGCTGCAGCGCGCGGCCGCCAAGCCGGCGCGCCCCGTGCACGCCGTGCCGCCGCACAGCGCCGCGCCCGCCGCGCCCGCGCACCAGGTCAGTTACTGCCATTCACCCTACACTGATGGTGTCGGTGAAGCGCGCGACGCTACAACGCGCGGCTGCCAAGCCGGCGCGCCCCGTGCACGCCGTGCCGCCGCACAGCGCCGCGCCCGCCGCGCCCGCGCACCAGGTCAGTTACTGCCATTCACCCTACACTGATGGTGTCGGTGAAGCGCGCGACGCTGCAGCGCGCGGCCGCCAAGCCGGCGCGCCCCGTGCACGCCGTGCCGCCGCACAGCGCCGCGCCCGCCGCGCCCGCGCACCAGGTCAGTTACTGCCATTCACCCTACACTGATGGTGTCGGTGAAGCGCGCGACGCTACAACGCGCGGCTGCCAAGCCGGCGCGCCCCGTGCACGCCGTGCCGCCGCACAGCGCCGCGCCCGCCGCGCCCGCGCACCAGGTCAGTTACTGCCATTCACCCTACACTGATGGTGTCGGTGAAGCGCGCGACGCTGCAGCGCGCGGCCGCCAAGCCGGCGCGCCCCGTGCACGCCGTGCCGCCGCACAGCGCCGCGCCCGCCGCGCCCGCGCACCAGGTCAGTTACTGCCATTCACCCTACACTGATGGTGTCGGTGAAGCGCGCGACGCTACAACGCGCGGCTGCCAAGCCGGCGCGCCCCGTGCACGCCGTGCCGCCGCACAGCGCCGCGCCCGCCGCGCCCGCGCACCAGGTCAGTTACTGCCATTCACCCTACACTGATGGTGTCGGTGAAGCGCGCGACGCTGCAGCGCGCGGCCGCCAAGCCGGCGCGCCCCGTGCACGCCGTGCCGCCGCACAGCGCCGCGCCCGCCGCGCCCGCGCACCAGGTCAGTTACTGCCATTCACCCTACACTGATGGTGTCGGTGAAGCGCGCGACGCTACAACGCGCGGCTGCCAAGCCGGCGCGCCCCGTGCACGCCGTGCCGCCGCACAGCGCCGCGCCCGCCGCGCCCGCGCACCAGGTCAGTTACTGCCATTCACCCTACACTGATGGTGTCGGTGAAGCGCGCGACGCTGCAGCGCGCGGCCGCCAAGCCGGCGCGCCCCGTGCACGCCGTGCCGCCGCACAGCGCCGCGCCCGCCGCGCCCGCGCACCAGGTCAGTTACTGCCATTCACCCTACACTGATGGTGTCGGTGAAGCGCGCGAAGCTATAACGCGCAGCCGCCAAGCTGGCGCGCCCCGTGCACGCCGTGCCGCCGCACCCGCGGCGCCCACGCACCAGGTCAGTTACTGCCATTCACCCTACACTGATGGTGTCGGTGAAGCGCGCGACGCTGCAGCGCGCGGCCGCCAAGCCGGCGCGCCCCGTGCACGCCGTGCCGCCGCACAGCGCCGCGCCCGCCGCGCCCGCGCACCAGGTCAGTTACTGCCATTCACCCTACACTGATGGTGTCGGTGAAGCGCGCGAAGCTATAACGCGCAGCCGCCAAGCTGGCGCGCCCCGTGCACGCCGTGCCGCCGCACCCGCGGCGCCCACGCACCAGGTCAGTTACTGCCATTCACCCTACACTGATGGTGTCGGTGAAGCGCGCGACGCTGCAGCGCGCGGCCGCCAAGCCGGCGCGCCCCGTGCACGCCGTGCCGCCGCACAGCGCCGCGCCCGCCGCGCCCGCGCACCAGGTCAGTTACTGCCATTCACCCTACACTGATGGTGTCGGTGAAGCGCGCGAAGCTATAACGCGCAGCCGCCAAGCTGGCGCGCCCCGTGCACGCCGTGCCGCCGCACCCGCGGCGCCCACGCACCAGGTCAGTTACTGCCATTCACCCTACACTGATGGTGTCGGTGAAGCGCGCGACGCTGCAGCGCGCGGCCGCCAAGCCGGCGCGCCCCGTGCACGCCGTGCCGCCGCACAGCGCCGCGCCCGCCGCGCCCGCGCACCAGGTCAGTTACTGCCATTCACCCTACACTGATGGTGTCGGTGAAGCGCGCGAAGCTATAACGCGCAGCCGCCAAGCTGGCGCGCCCCGTGCACGCCGTGCCGCCGCACCCGCGGCGCCCACGCACCAGGTCAGTTACTGCCATTCACCCTACACTGATGGTGTCGGTGAAGCGCGCGACGCTGCAGCGCGCGGCCGCCAAGCCGGCGCGCCCCGTGCACGCCGTGCCGCCGCACAGCGCCGCGCCCGCCGCGCCCGCGCACCAGGTCAGTTACTGCCATTCACCCTACACTGATGGTGTCGGTGAAGCGCGCGAAGCTATAACGCGCAGCCGCCAAGCTGGCGCGCCCCGTGCACGCCGTGCCGCCGCACCCGCGGCGCCCACGCACCAGGTCAGTTACTGCCATTCACCCTACACTGATGGTGTCGGTGAAGCGCGCGACGCTACAACGCGCGGCTGCCAAGCCCGCGCGCCCCGTGCCGCCGCACAGCGCCGCACCCGCCGCGCCCACGCACCAGGTCAGTTACTGCCATTCACCCTACACTGATGGTGTCGGTGAAGCGCGCGAAGCTATAACGCGCAGCCGCCAAGCTGGCGCGCCCCGTGCACGCCGTGCCGCCGCACCCGCCGCGCCCGCGCACCAGGTCAGTTACTGCCATTCACCCTACACTGATGGTGTCGGTGAAGCGCGCGACGCTGCAGCGCGCGGCCGCCAAGCCGGCGCGCCCCGTGCACGCCGTGCCGCCGCACAGCGCCGCGCCCGCCGCGCCCGAGCACCAGGTCAGTTACTGCCATTCACCCTACACTGATGGTGTCGGTGAAGCGCGCGAAGCTATAACGCGCAGCCGCCAAGCTGGCGCGCCCCGTGCACGCCGTGCCGCCGCACCCGCGGCGCCCACGCACCAGGTCAGTTACTGCCATTCACCCTACACTGATGGTGTCGGTGAAGCGCGCGACGCTACAACGCGCGGCTGCCAAGCCCGCGCGCCCCGTGCACGCCGTGCCGCCGCACAGCGCCGCACCCGCCGCGCCCACGCACCAGGTCAGTTACTGCCATTCACCCTACACTGATGGTGTCGGTGAAGCGCGCGAAGCTATAACGCGCAGCCGCCAAGCTGGCGCGCCCCGTGCACGCCGTGCCGCCGCACCCGCCGCGCCCGCGCACCAGGTCAGTTACTGCCATTCACCCTACACTGATGGTGTCGGTGAAGCGCGCGACGCTACAACGCGCGGCTGCCAAGCCGGCGCGCCCCGTGCACGCCGTGCCGCCGCACAGCGCCGCGCCCGCCGCGCCCGCGCACCAGGTCAGTTACTGCCATTCACCCTACACTGACGGTGTCGGTGAAGCGCGCGACGCTGCAGCGCGCGGCCGCCAAGCCGTAATATACCTACCATGCATTGTCAAAATATCAATACTAGTTCTTTGGTTAGTCAAAGTTTTATTCAAGATCTACCCATGAGTAGCTTACATACAAGTAAATAAGTGAAGGTAATATTTAATTATGTATGGTTGATTTCTAAATTAACATTTGCTATTTGTTAACTGCAAATTTATAAACGTGCATGTATAATTTAATATCAACGGTTTTAACAATGTTACTAAACTGCATAACACGCATTCATCATTAAATTCCAGAAAGCCTAAACATATAATGTAATATATGACATTAAAGGACACTTGATTGTGTAATTACATCATGCCTTTATAAAGACAGGATTTATTATTATTTACATTTCACGTTGGTTTATTAATTTACGAGAATAGCAGTTGTATTACCTATGACACCGAGACTAGATCGGTACTTGACTTTGAACAGTTTTTGACACGAGAAATGGCCCTTCAGACGAACTAATCATTTATCTATAAAAATCAGCAAACATTAAACTCGTGTAATACTTTCTTTATACAGGCATGATGTAATTATAAATACAATCAAGTGCATTGTTAACGCTTATGGTTACCTAATATGGCACCTGCGGCGCGACCACTTTCCTGCGTGTGCGCATTTTGCGCCCAGTACACGGCACACTAGGAAAGTGGGCGATACAAGTTTTGATGTCAGGGAATTATTATTTAAAGATTATTTACGTAAACGTAATATTTTTTTAAATTTCTACTAGCATTCAATTAGTTGAAATTACTTTAATATTTTTAACTCTAACAAATGTGTTAGAAAGAGACTGCTTGTGCTAGAAATGGATGCAAGTTATTATGGCAATAGGTAAGATTAGACCTGTATGTAACGGCTTAACCACAAGCCCGACGCGGCGACGCTTCAACCTAACCGTTGGAGTTACGCCGCTTTTAAAACAGTTATAAACTAAATGAATTGTTTAGGTATGCACCTGCGTCATTATATTTTCTGTAGAGAAATCTATTTATGGTAAATATTAAACATTTTGCTGCTGAGCTTCGGTTTGTGTAAAACTACAGATATTCTCAAAGAACAAAACGTTGGTAAATCGTTGCATAGGTACAATAAAAACCTTAGTACCTACTTGAAAGTAAATAAATTAATAAAATGAAGCTAGCCCAGTAGCTAGTGCTGCTAGGCTAATCCTTTCTTTATGCCACCCTTCGTAAAACAGATGACAATATGTCAACACGGCTAACATCCATCTGTACATATATGTATTGTATATTATAATTTATAAGCATTGATTATAAAGGTTGCTACTCACATAAGCGGGTCGACATTTTCGGTTCGGCAGTATTTCTCGAACAACAAAGCCGACCCAAAGCAATTGCACTTGTTCAGTTTCAATCGACTTGTGCCGATCGGTTAGTTCATTTGGGTCGACACATGATTCGATACAGCAGTATTTGTGGAATGAAAAAGCCAACCGGCATAAGTCGGCAGTTGCCAAGCTGAGTGATTATGTGCGGCAGCCAAGTGGTTTGTGATTCCCGAACATTCATCTACATATATTCGATTTTACCGCCCAACTGTGCCAATTAACGCTGGCCCGCTTATGTGAGTAGCAACCCTTACAGAGGAAAAATACAATCCATAAAGCAGGACATCTCTACATAAATCGAAATAATTGTAGTAGAGCCTCGCCGACTACAGCATGAATGGGCCGGCTCGACCGGAGAAGTACTATCCCCTCATAGAATATCGACGTGAACTAGCAGTATTCCTACTGTTGTGTTTCGTTCGGTGAGTGAGAGTGCCGGAGGCCCAATCACCCCTTTCCTCCTTCCCGCTCCTTCTCCTTCCCACTTCCTTTCCTAAAGGGCCGGCAACGCGCAAATGATGCCTCTGGTGTTGCAGGCGTCTATACGCTACGGTACTAGTATAGTATTATATTATCTGTGGCTACGGTGACCACTTACCATCAGGTGGGCCGTATGCTTGCTTGCCATCAAAGTAATATAAAAAAAAATATGGCTTATCTACAAATTTGTTATGTTTATAAACCAGCTGTATAATAATGATTAACATTACGGATGGTCCTAGCGCAACTTGACTCCTATAATAATATGTAGGTATATTTTATAACTATAATTCATATAGTAGTTATCATGGGTACGTCGTGAAATTCCAAAAGTTATATTTAGAATTTAGTGTTTGGTTATAATGAGTCTAGTTAACTTTTAACTAAGTAATAATAAGACTAAGTAATACGAAACAAATAGAGCGCATGACGGTTCTACAAGTTTACGTCTTCGCCATTTTGTCAAACCTGTTGTTTCAGTTACGATTAATTTGCACTGTTAGAGAAATCTTAATAGCATTTTAACAAGGCAGTTTTAAAAATAATGAAGATTCTAAATCCTATATGTATAGGTATTAATTAAAATAATGTGTTCAACGCTGTCAATATTAGTAATTAGAACTATTGCTTTAAAAGTAAACAAAATAAAATATACATTGATACATAAATGTATTGACACTCTAGCAGCCTCACCTCTCAATGGTGAAAAGGCGCCAAATCGCTTCCGGCTATAAAACAGTCTCGTTATCACTAATGAAGACGTGAATCGTGCAATTATCGCAGATTGCTCGCAAAAACGCGTTTAATCCGCACAGATCCGCACTATCACATCGCGTAGAAAGTGGGCGCTGTGTGCGCCGAGAGGTCGTGTATTACGCATGTCAAAGCACAGCTTTCATACCATATGAGTAGTCATGTGTGACGTTATGTGTATAGATATGTTTTCTATTGTTGAACAACATACGTGTATGGAAGTAATATGTAATTGATTCTAATCGGTGGGCGCGACGGCGACGTGAAAATATTTAATATTCTCAATTAAAACGTAGCTAATTTCCTAGCATTCAGTTTGATATTAAGAAGGTCTTCCCTAATGTTGTTTTGATGATTTATCCACAGGACGCATTTTTCGCTTACTGAAGACTTGTATACCGATTTGAATAACACGCGCGACAGTTCATACTTAATTTCTTAATATAAATAATATACCTACATATGAATATGGGTGCAATATTAATAACGCACACTATAAAATCTAAAAGGGAGAAATCGTCAACAACCTGTTAGACCAGTAGGTATAGTAAAAGGAGGTTTGTTCCGCATTTGCCCCTATAGTACGTTCCAAAACGCCCCACATTCCAAAATGTGCCTCACTCGCCCCTCTTTTTTAAATTATCCCTTTTTCGTCCTAAATTTTTGTGAATATGGTTAACAAAACATGGTTATAAATTAAATTAAATCTTTTAGCTGTCGGGTTCGTGATGTCATGTCATCAACTAGATATTTTAAAATATTTTTTGACAGACAGTACAACAAAAATTTTATCCAAAAAAAAAAACAGTGACTAAGAAGGAACATAATTTGGGATGAAATAGGAATAACATTAAGAATACAATATTTATTTAAATTTAGGGACATATAAGGAACAATTTTTGGGACGAATGCGTATTTTTACGTTTGGGTCGAAACATGAGGGACAAATGCGGAACAAACCTTAAAGGATTATGGACCCGGAGTTCCACAAACATTCCACTGGTTATAAAGTTAAATTTCCTTGAAGAAATAGAATATAAACGCATTGAAATATAGTTATAACCCTAACGTGTCAACAATATTATTGAAACACATTACTTATACCTAATGATGTTCTCCTTTTTAAATAACATTGCTTATACCGCTATTTTACTTGGAACTTACCTACTGTTTACATAAATATAGTTAGGTACCTACCTGTTTTTGTAGTAATATATAATCTGAAATGTCTATGTTTAAAGAGCAACATGTATAAACACAATTTTAATTGTATATCAATGTCCTAAACTCAATGTGTCTCACGTACTTCAACTCATCCATATGCCTGTATATGAAAATAAACTTCCGTGATCGTTATAATTTAAATATTTGATCCGGCCATAATCTTTATAGTTCCAACCTATTGACCGACACACGTAACTGAATCTCACGGAGCCCATACAAAACTGGGCCTTCGAATAAAATTTAATCGTATATCGAACTCAGATAAGAACGTTTTCTTCACATGGGTGTGTTGGTATTTACTTTGATGATATATTATTATCTACTAACCCGTCATTCAATAAGGCTAGGCTTGGCCTTGTTTATTGCGATGTTGTTACCCTTTGAAGTTATATAACTATGTCAACATAGTTAAATGCATAGAAAAATGTAGGCGAATAGCCTAAAACAGAAAATAACTTTAATAGGTATGTCTACATCCAATGCCTACAGCATTCCATCTCAGATGCAAATATATGTATCAATTAAAATCTAGGCTTCTTGTAGCAACAAGATGCTAGTGCTTGTAACACTGGTTCTAGATATTTTCTGTTTTTGCATTTATTCATCTTTTTGTAATATTTATTCTGAACTTTCTTTTTTAATAATTCTGTGTTGACGACATGTTACATTCGTGCGCACGATCGTCCATTAATGGAACGTACGAAATGTTTCTGTTTCTCCTAAAGGTTATAGAATTGTTTTAAACAACGTATACGTCAACAGTATGTGGCCATAAATATGTAGTATCGCAATAAATAATAGAGAAACTTTTATGGAATGATAAGTAGTACAGATTTGTACTGATACTTATAGCATGTAATAACAACAGCCAAGATGAAAACGTCGGAAACCGAAGAGATTTATAAAATGATTGGTAATAACCGTAAACCACTTTACAAAGTTATTAAATGAGACTTAGATACGCTTCATTTCGATACGTAATCCGTATTGAGACAGACAAATATTTTTTCGTATATACAAGATCTTATTAATACGTTACAAGTCCAAACTTTAACCAAAGCTTGCCGATGCTTCCTGAGTTTGCCGTTGAAACCTTTCATATATTCGTATGAAACCTAAAGATAGCCGTAAGCGATACGGATACGGGGCTTTAAAGCTTTCTGAACCAGTAAGTAGCGTCTAACGGTAACACGTATCCCGGGCTCGACTTAACTAGCCTAGAAAAGATTGATGCGACTGCGTAACCTCGGGTCAGCGGGTAAGCAACACCATGACCCACATATTTATACAAAGTTCTAAAGTTTCAAACCCTTATTACAAACTTTAGCCACGCGGCTTTACTTTGTAAACATGCAAAAACAGTCACATGATTCGGAATTAAAATAAATATTTATAGTAGGTAGTTTTATTTACGTTTATACGTTTTGTATCGAGCCTACTAATGTAATAAACATGTAATAGTTTGTCAAGATGTTGGCATATTTGGATGTTTGGTACACAATCATGCATCAATCGTTTTAGGGATTTAGGTGAACTTGGTACACAGATAGTCCTTGTTCTGGATCTAGTTACAAATATACATACGTAGGTAGGAACATATTATAAATTTACCAAAAAAAAAAAAAATGTTTTTGTCATGTGTTCGGCTATAAATACTAAAACAACAAGTATCTATGTATTACACAATTCTAGTACTGCACCCGTGAAGTACCTAACCACTTATAGTATTGTGTTCGCATGGTCTTACATTATATTATAATAGCCAGTCTAAGTGGTAGGTACGTTGGATCCAAACAGCATAACATCAAACGCTACGAAAGTCTTCGGATGAAACTTATGTTCAGTATTGTACGTCAGAATTTAATTTAAATTATATTACGTATAGTATACATAATCAGACAAGAATTATAAATGCATAGAGCATTTATTATTTTCTCTGATTATTTATAAATTAGAGATATTTATTGAATATTTGACTGCAAGGATTGCGGCAGTGGGCAATTGGATACCTCACTGACGCGGCGCCGCGCCGCACTGTGGGCTGAAAATCGACCTCCATAGACATAGAAATGAAAGTTGCTAGATGTTCGTTTTGTTGACGGATATGGCTTCTATTAGCTATTATACACATAACAATGTCATCTGAGCTAACTCCGCACAAAAATGAATTTATTATAAGGTTTTTTCGAAAAAAATGTATGGAGCTAGCATGAAAAATCTGAATATCTCTGAACTTGCAAGGAAAACCGTAATATCCTCAGAGATGGTTATAGGACTAATTATTTGTGATTTTTTGACATACTTCATATAACGGTACCTGCTGCAGAATTTTTTTTAAAAATCGTCGAATTTTTAATTAATTTTTTTTAACATTAAACGATTTGTTTTGGTGTATAAGTAAAGAAACAACACGTTATATGCATATAATACTAAATCATCGCCAGTTATTTGTTAAAATATCAAGAAAATTATTTTTGCCTAACATAGTATATATGTTTTAAAACAGTTAATTGGATACCATTACTGAACTTTGCATACAGGTAAACTACTGAATAATAAATTAGCCTTCTAATGAGTTCTGAATAAGAGATTAAGTGATTTGCAATGTCGCACAATGGTAACTACGGATTACACTAATTAAAATCTTACAGGTAAGTACATAAGTAACTTAAATAGATAATTAGACATGTTACGAGTTCTAAGAAATATTTTCGACAACTGTCTAATGAGGTCGTTAACTAATGTTGGACTGAAATATAAAAGGGTTAACATTTTGCATCATAATTTAGTTTATTCTAAGCTTTGTTACCCCTAACATATCACTGTGAAGTGTTAGTTCTTCGTCCAACCCAGTAATGGCTGCAGTTTTATGGGAAAATTTGAAAAACTTTCTTGCAGTGTTGCCGTCATTAGTAGTTCCGGGACCTTGTTTAACAATGTCAATCAATAGATTTAATTCGTCTTTAAATTTGTCTTGAATAATCTTTTTTCTCTTACTTAGCATTTCTTTGTGCTCGTTACCTCTCGCAGCCCACTCTTTAAAATCTAGTCTATACGAAATATGTAGTAAACATTCCATACAATTTATACGGGCGTGTAGAGATGACAATCCAAACTCGTATATGTCAGAAGATACGGTCTTTGCTGTTACTACACCCAAACGGTTCATTTCAGTCGGTTTTGCCAAACACAAATAGCATGATGAACTTGATCTGGCTTGAGACAAATACGTGCAGACTTTACCATCGATCATTGTCATCATTAGGTGATGATTCACCCTTTTTCTATTATTGCACTCTGTAGGAATGAGAGACTTAATTTCTTCATCCATTTGTCGTTTGTGTTCGATGACTACTGCTTCGCTTTCCTTCACAAAAGTAAATTGAACTGGACGACAATACATTGCTGAGCATGGTTTTGGGTTCATCCACAAAGTATTGTCTCCATCAGTCAGTTTTAGTGGCACCAAGGAAGTCATGAAAATACTTGAATCGTCTTGATCGCTATCCATTTTCTGCTTGTATCGGCTTTGGTTTGACGCACCATCGAAACCCCATTTAGATATCAATTTTAAATCCTTATTTTGCACATCATCGTTAGGAAAACTTTGGAGGATTCTTTTGACCGTAATGTCGAGTAAAGCTTGAAGGGTTATTCTTGCCGATGAATCGGTCACTTACACTGATTGCTTCGGAGGATAGCATGCCAGCTTGGTTTGTTGCACTTTATAGTAGGATGGATAAATATCCTTTCTACCTTCCCGAATAGCTGACTCTCGTAAAGTGATGTATTGCCACTTTGATAATTTTAATGAAAGGAGTAATCCAAGTGCTTTTTCTGGTGTAAATAAGATAGTTTTCACCGGTTGCTTAAGCGTTTCCTTAATTTTAGAGGCTGCTTCAGGATGTTTCAGCATATATTCGATTACAGACGCGATATCCTCACAACCTTCTTCCTTAAAACGCGCCGCTGCTGTATGTGCCAATTCACTGGGATTGTCAGTTTTATGCTCATCAGATTTTCTCTTCTTCTGTTTGCTTCCCAGATCTTCGAATGGTTTTCGTGACCTCTTTGTCATTGTACCAACAGAGTATGATGTTGAGGGTTCTGGAGAGATTGATCTTGATCCCTCAGCAACAGTTGGTTCTTGAGCGACTAAATTTATACAACTTGGCCAATCGATAGTTGCTTGCAGCCAAATTTCGTATTGTTTTCTAAAAGTATCAAGAATTCGGTGAGATTTTTGCCACCTTTTGATGCAGCTCGTACAAATCTCTGACAAAATTCTTTTAGAGTCACTTAATCTTCAACGGAAAGACAAACGTCTAGGCGGGATATAACTTCACTAAACAATACCTCATGATCAAATGAAGTACTCTTACATTTTAGAAGAACGAATAGGTCTAAATTGGTATTTAAACTTTCCATTATAAAATTTCACAGTGATATGTTAGGGGTAACAAAGCTTAGAATAAACTAAATTATGATGCAAAATGTTAACCCTTTTATATTTCAGTCCAACATTAGTTAACGACCTCATTAGACAGTTGTCGAAAATATTTCTTAGAACTCGTAACATATCTAATTATCTATTTAAGTTACTTATGTACTTACCTGTAAGATTTTAATTAGTGTAATCCGTAGTTACCACTGTGCGACATTGCAAATCACTTAATCTCTTATTCAGAACTCATTAGAAGGCTAATTTATTATTCAGTAGTTTACCTGTATGCAAAGTTCAGTAATGGTATCCAATTAACTGTTTTAAAACATATATACTATGTTAGGCAAAAATATTTTTCTTGATATTTTAACAAATAACTGGCGAAGATTTAGTATTATATGCATATAACGTGTTGTTTCTTTACTTATACACCAAAACAAATCGTTTAATGTTAAAAAAAATTAATTAAAAATTCGATGATTTTTAAAAAAAAATCTGCAGCAGGTACCGTTATATGAAGTATGTCAAAAAATCACAAATAATTAGTCCTATAACCATCTCTGAGAATATTACGGTTTTCCTTGCAAGTTCAGAGATATTCAGATTTTTCATGCTAGCTCCATACATTTTTTTGAAAAAACCTTGTAATAAATTCATTTTGTGCGGAGTTAGCTCAGATGACATTGTTATGTGTATAATAGCTAATAGAAGCCATATCCGTCAACAAAACGAACATCTAGCAACTTTCATTTCTATGTCTATGGAGGTCGATTTTCAGCCCACAGTGCGCCGCTGCGTTTAAATTCGAATCCCACATTGGACAACTATTAGAGTGGTCCATTTACGCTTGTTCTGAGTCTGGATGTACTTTGTATAAGTAAATTGTATATTTGTAAAGTCACCCACGACACAAGACTAGAAACTAAGAGCAGGAGTTATCTTAAAAAAAAAAGGGTACTCTTTTTTCCTGTCCTTCTAGTTCTTAGATGAGGCCCGTGCCCAGCAGTGGGACACTTTATAAACAGTGCTGCTATTTTTATTATCCTGTACCTTGCGTACTCCCACAGTGACGACACATATATTTATGGCACATTGTATCGTGTAGCATTGCCTAATAAGATCGCAATAATATTTATGGAGTTAGTGAAAGCGTAGTACATAATAATGGTCATGGTGACCATGAGGTGGTGTCGCAATATCCGCGATACCCTATCGGATTACTTTTAGCTTCTATGTTTGTTTCAGAGTACCTAACACTTGCACAGCGCTTATATAATTAATTAGTTTTCTGCCCCCTGTCTCTGCTTCTAAGAGTCGCAACGCGATGTTACATATAACCTACCTCAAAATAATATTTATTGAGGTAGGTTATATACTATATGTAGATTTGCATACATAAAAAGTTCTATTTAGATCGTACTGCTAATCTTAGCGCGATCAAACAAAAAATCTAACATATTTTTTATAGGTGTCAATAATAAATAATACCATCGTTTTACTAATATTTAAAAGTTTTACATTATCCACTACTGAATAAGATGCTGACAGCTTAAATTGTAATAGTAGGTAAAGTAAAATATTTCAATGAAACGTCACCCACGCATAGATAATGAATTTCTAAATGATGTTTCATACTCATGAGTATTTCCGACATTCTTCAATTACTAGGTACTTCTTTTCACAATGTATTGATATTGGTTTTCAAGTATATTTACTTAGTTACCAAACGAATATTCTAGCAGCTTTATTTGATTTGTAAATCAATAAATTTGCAATACAATCGCCTGCTTCGATTAGCATACTGTCTTTGCCATGTCCTATTGACCCAGTGAATACCTAACACTTTAAATATTTGTTCACAAATAAAAACAAAATATCTTAAATATTGGATATTTTAATCAATGACCGAAATATGATAATTTTTGTTATATTGAATTATTTAACAAACAGCTGGCGAAATCTGGGCTAATAAATTCACCTCTGCCTATCCCTTCGTATAAATACATATGTAAGATTAGTTATATCCTATATAATATAAAGAATGATTTTGAAATCGTGTAATTCCTTTTAACCACGCATTCTACTGGTGATATAGAATAACCCTGACCATATTTTATTTTTATTTTTTGTTAAATGAAATTACACGATTTCAAAATCACCTGTATATAATTTGATTCTCATGCTAATAATATCAGCCCTACTTTTATACTCATCCGTTGTAGGATACGGGTTTAGTCTCCATATTAAAGGACCATAGTCGACGTCGTAATTCAAGTTGCGGTTTGACTTCAACATACCTTCGAGAACATTATGGAGAACTCTTAGGAATGTAGGTTCGCAAAGGCTGTTTTCCTTCATCGTTAAAGCGAACGATAATAATTAACTGTATGTAGTAAATAACTGCAAAAGGTCAGAAGTACGTCCCTTAGTTTCGAATCTATGAAATCTCGCTTTACTAGGTCATCGCCATTTTATTTTACTTCCATTAAACTCTCGATTGTTCATTTTGATTGACTTAAAAGTATTTGTGCGATTTATACGGTACCTGCAGATGTAGGTGCGTGCACGTAAACGACAGATGTTAAGAGATCTAACCGGTTGTATTTAGACGTAAGTATAGTTCACAACAGCTGCGTGCGCGGTGGGCCAATCGATATCAATTCAATCAAGGAGCCTTGGGCAACGGGTGATGCCTACTTGCAAAGTTCACGACCCTTACATTAGACCTCATCTCGACGAGATTGGCGCCAACACACTCACTTCTATCCTTAACCGAACACTTACATTACTATATATTTGACATTTATTTCATCAATTATTATTGCAAAATATTAGACATGTAGTAATTTCCATGTTAGCATCACTTATTGTTTCTTTGTGGCCCGCCAGAGTCTAGCATTCGTCGGTGTTAATGACATGTATAATCAATAATCTCTCGGTTTAGCTAACATTTTAATTATGAATTTCGTAACGCACAGTGACCTCGGAAATAAAGTAATTGCTGTTTCCTAAAACGAGTGAATAATGCAGTCGTTTATTCGAGTAATGTGTCTTCTTTAATAACTCTACGTTTTAGAATGGAAACACAATAAATTGTTGTTGATTTTAGCTGGCTGGATAACTGCTGAAGGTATTTAATATCTCAATTAAAAAATAACTACTAAGAAAAAAACTAACAAAAACCAATAAAACTCCTTAAAATAATGTTATACATAAATTCAAACCAAAACTTAACACTGCGTTAGGATTTGCTTCAAATATGTTATTGAATCAAAGCCCTTATTATCTCGTGGCTCGTAACAAAAGTGGCCCACTTAAATGCAAATATGTGTTATTATCATATACATACGTAATAGCCTTTCTCACAATACTGGCTCCACTTCCCGCTCTGAGGAATGTCTGCATCAAGGCGACTCGGTGACAGGCCCGATCTGTGACGCCTTCGATGATCGATATCTCCAATTAGATTAGACGGGTACACAGTGCAGTCGCTATGTGGGTGTTATTTAGGATTTTAGAGCACATTAG
Source organism: Catocala fraxini (assembly GCA_930367265.1). Lineage (NCBI taxonomy): Eukaryota > Metazoa > Arthropoda > Insecta > Lepidoptera > Erebidae > Catocala > Catocala fraxini. The sequence continues at coordinate 30,925,225 of OV884025.1, read as the reverse complement.
CCTTTAGTAACGCAATATAATATAAATTCGTGAGCCTCAATCACATAATCGTACGTAACAAAATCATAAAGACAAATATTTCAAGGTTTAACAACTTCAACGCGTTCAGTGTTCGGTAAACATTGAATCTGAAAATTTCGTCATAAACTCATACAATTTTATTAGTGATAATTATAAAAATCCATGGTTTGCTTGTTCGTGTTTCAAGATACGTACGACGTGTCCATCTGTTAAGGGTTGAATGTACTCCTGTGGTTCCAAAGTCTTTTGTAACCCCAATCGCCATACAAATAGAGCTCATTTTCATAAGTCAGCCTCTTGTATGGCTTTTCCTGTCGTAGAAAATTATATTCCCGATAGTTGAGGACTCCCTTTAATTGGATTTCAGATTCCTTGTACGGCGTACTAACAGCGCAGTCTTGGAAATAATATAGCTTTGTTAGATGTCAGTACATAGCCTCGGACGGCCTGGTTACATAGTAAATGGTAACATTCCATTCCCAAGGTGAACAGATTATGGCTATGTTTAGTACGTTTACAATTCATAAAAATATCTTATGTCATGTTCGACAATAGATACGTAACTCGCTTTACAAAACAATTGTCTAGCTGTATCAGTCAAAATATATTATGCGCTCCATTTCAAATGTCAACCGCAAGTAATTATTATAAATTGTACTGTGTATATTTGGAAGATAGAGATAAATGCTTGCTTACGTATCTTTGAATTTTAATATTCTTTTGCTCGAAAACTACGCTCATTCAAAACATACAACTCTACTTTTTGGATTCATTTGTATTATAGGAACGATTATAATTAAAAACTGATCACAAAATATCAATATCCAGGGGCCTAGGTAGTCAACATGTCATTGAGCTTGTGTGAATACCATTGAGCTTTTTGTTTAACCTCTTTCCGTTAGCACAATACCGGTGACACAATGTAGAATGAACATGTTTCTTTCGACCCCCACCTGTTTCCTGTCGTAGCTAATGCATGTCGCATTGTCTTTCTTTTTGTCGGTTTTCCGCTGCTTTGTTAAACTGTGGTCGATTTATGACTGATCTATTATATTCCATCGAGTAGGCACACTGCACATGAGCATGAATTCGACGTGGGAACATCACAACTTCCCAGAATGTATCGTAAAACAATTGAAGACCGTATCCATATGAATTTATGATTTCTACATTGCCAATGTGAAATTACCCAACATAGAAACTTCACCAATGGGGATCTCTATTGAGCAGATTTCTAAACACTAAGGTCTGGAGTTCATTTGCGTACGCAAATTATAGTGTCTACTTTAACTGCTTGTTATACTGACGTACTTCACGGACTTGTCGCGCGTTGTGTGCCTACTTACTCGGTACATAAATATTATCTGCTGAATACGCACTTGCAATTACACAATCACACACTACACACTTTTCATTTAATCGAGATAGCTTTCCCTATGGGTGCCTACTATAAAAATAATCACGGTGACACCTCTCCTTGCCTCTCAAATTCTCAATCTGTATTTCTATTTTAACGATGTCGTATTTCCAAGTTTGTAATATAAAATGTTTCAAGTCATCCGCAAAATGTCCATGTATGATGGCGCGTAGCCTAAATGCCGTTCGCCCACATGCCACCTTATTTAGCGACAGTCGGGCACCGGTCAGTTTAAAAGATTGCTTTAGAAGCTGCAGTTTAGTATTTTATTTATTAACAAGCAGATTTTATTAATTACTGGGATGGGACTGTTTGAACGCACAAAGAATAAACATGCATGTGTCATCGACTCATCGTCTCCCTAATAAGGACAGAATATTGGCTTCTAAAATAACATTTCAGAGTTCGGTGTCCTCAAATCTTTCGATGCTTACCTATTTGTAATCGTCTTACTTACATCATAGGTATATTTCTAATATGTTGTGCATAAAAAATGAGATATTATATAATCTAATTAATTATAAGTAACTATAACCTGTTACCTACTCGTTAGTTATCTTGCCATTATAATTTGGGTTGCCATTATAAATCTAGGTAACTTGAACAACAGGTATTAAATATGCCATAGCATAATATGGCAAATTTAGACCATGGATGTCTCAACATTGATTCAGTACAATTTATATATATAGCCCTATATTTCATAAGCGGCAATTAATCGATGTATACGGCAAATAGCCTTAGGTATAATATTAATGTCGAACCAAAGCGTCCGTTACTTAGTCGGTTTAGTTAGTCAGCAAACCACGTTCTCCTTCGTTACACCCACATCGGCCATTCACAGCCGTTGTCGTGGTTGGAACACATTTGCAATGTCCTAATTTATACGAGGAAAATTTGAATAACACTTTCTAGTATCTTTATGGTATTGTTTTCCATTGAACATTAAGTTAACTATTCAAAGCTAACTATATCGTTGATTCGGTATTTAAAATGTATGTGACGTTATCAGTCATACCTATTTATCGATATTTATATGCACAAGGCAGAATATAACATTTTATTTCTACTTAAATGTAGGCGGTACAACGAAAACGGAAAGCCTCCGAGACGAGAAATCAAAAAGAGTATAAAACAGGTATTCAAATTTAAAATAGTTTACCAGTTGTATCGTACGAGGGCACGATTTCTAATTACTAAATGAATTCGAGCATGTTAATATCTATACATGTCTATAAATCAGCATTTCGATTTCCAAGTTCAATGCCGCAGACAGCAGCAACAACAAAAACGATGACTCGCCACTTTTAAGCAAAAAATGTACTCTTGTTTATGCCCCATCATCGTATCGTAATGATACGAATACAATACAAAAGACCAACTCTTAGTTTAAGTGCTACTAACCTACAACAATGGCACACAAGCATGATTCGGACGAAGTTTTTAATTATTGTGTTTAAGTTCATTGATATGTCCATATATTTGTAAATATGTATTGATTTCAACATACAAGTACTTTTTATTAAGTACACAAGTAGTTTTGTGCTTAAAAGCCCGGTTTTGGCAAATGTGGTCGAGGTAGTAAACCACTGGTCGCGCAACGGTAGAGCAGCTGGGCAACTGGCGCTGGCGCAACCGGTACTTGTACGAGGGTTTTCTGATCACACCGCTATGTTTAGAAGCAGTACCGGCTTTGTCAATTAACGAGCTTACATTGCCGCATTCCGTTTTGCTATTTTGTAAGATGAGGGCCGTGTTGGGAAACCGAAGGAAAGTTTTACCCACTTACTTTCAAATACATATAAATTGCAATGCGTTTGTGCTCTAGATTCCGCAAAAAATCCGAATCACGTACAGATGGTGACACGAAAAGAGACCGCAGACAGAATACGCGCGTGTCCAGTTTTGTGGTCGATTTAATGAATAAGTTAACCCTGAACGGCAGGCACGATTTGATTCTGGCAAGATTTCACTGATGCTCGTATAGAATCGAAAGTGTTATGTTTGACTTTAAAATAACGTGACGTAGCTATATCCAACTTGAATCATAAATATTGATATATTTTTATATGCAAGAACATATTTTATTTTAATACATTGCCTGCCAATGATGTGCATAATTTTTACATGTTAAATATTAGGCAATTATCATTTTTTTAGCACAAGCACTTAAATGTATTTAATGCCGACAATCTAATCGTTTGCTTTCTTATTTAATATAAGAAAGCAAACATTGAAGATAATCATCACTTCGACAACAACAAATTTTATAAGTACCTACTTATTATATTCTTAACAGTGACTACCTGCTATAATTCAATTCGCAGCGAGTAATAGACATTAAATTATTTATTAGACGTATGCCGATCGTACGAACTAAATTAAAAACTCTTAAAGAAAGATAACCTACAGGGTCCCAAGTCTGCTATTACAATAGTGTCAGAATGGTCTATCATTGATTTCATAATTGTCGATTTTGTCAAGTTTGGTAATCTACTAATATAATGGCGTCATTATGACTTTCCGATGGTCAACCACTGACACTCCATTGAAAAATGGCATAGAATGGTAATCTCGTACATAATGACAAATGAATGACTGACGTATGCGGTAATCTGCTAAAATTTTGACAGTTCCTTTGATCAAATTGCTTTTAACACTAATAAATAATATGTAAAAATATATATAAACGAAATCTGGCATGAATATTACGAGACCATTGGCCGACCAATGATCGACCATTATGAATTTAGTAGATTACGAACTTTTAGCAAAATGACAATGGAATTGCAGTTACGTCGTGTCGGAATGACGAATTTATAAAAATAGCAGCCTTGGGCCCCTGGTGTTATAAGTCTGCAATACTTTGTATATATATAGACAAATCGGGCCCTACAGTACAGTGACGTCAAAAGCTCATTATGCCGCAATTGCATACTATGACTTTATTCGCAGTGTCGTTTAACGGAAAACAATTAAAATATGACTCTCTTATTACGTCCTAGTCCTAACCTTGTAATATATTACGCTTATTGCAATTTTGCAAATTAAATTATAAATGCATAATCTTCGCGTTTATCGTGCCTGCATTAATTAAGCTAAGATCATTTATTTATATCATTTACTTAAGTAAATAATATACCAGCATTTACCATAATATGTCCTAATTACACTCCGACAGATAGACAGATCAGGTTGCAATTACGGTTCTAATTTCTCAATTAACTTTGACACCATTGTTTTGTTATACGATGCAATAACCCATTAAATTATGTACTCATTACTCAACTGCTTTTGTTAATTGTACTACGTCTTAATTCGTTCTAAGTCACTTAATTCGTGGGAAGTTAGCTGCAGTTCGTGTGACCGTCGAGTGATTGAAATAAACATTGTATAGGTAACTTCGCTGCATGATTGCATGAAACCGAAACAAAGAATGCATGTTTGCGTTAGATATTGGACAACAAAGTGTTATGTCGCATTGATGAAAGCATTTACTATGTGAGCACCAATGAGTAGGCGCGATCATTCAGTTTCGTCACTCATTCGACAATCGTGTATTGGATTTAGTATCATGGAGTTTAGATTACTTTTTGAATCTCAAACTGTATGTACTGTCACTGTGAATAAACATTTGAGTATTTTACTTCCACTTCTACTCAACCAACGTATTGGGTATCCAGTGCTATCATCTGATTAAAATGTTTACTTTACGAATATTTTTGGTTACTATCACCAAATATGTAAATACTTATTAGAAACCCAAGATTATTTTATTTTCGGGATTTATTTAGTCCTACTCATCTCATGCCTATTTGTATACTTACACCGTAAATATTTAATTTTCTTTAAAGTATATGTTTTTGTATAATCGGTACAATAATGAACTTTCATAATTAAGTAACTATAGTCAGAATATTATGATTAGGTATAGTTACTTAACTATAAATGTGAAGATTTGTCAATTTATCCCATGGCCACGAAAACAGCATTATTTCGGGTATTGCGATGATAGACTTCCTAGCCGGCGGTGAGCGCCAGGCGAGGCGTCGGAATTGCGCGCGTAGCAGTCTGCCCGATGAGCCGTAGAGCGGCGGTCTTGCCGCCACGCGCGTCCTACCTTCGCGCCTCTTATGTCTGTTCCAATCCTTTGCACAACATTATAAAGTGAACTTGGAAAATTCGGTGTATTGTTTTTGTAATCGTGTTGAAATCTGTGACCCTTATGCGTCAAACTGTGCTTTGGTTACCAATCATTTGATGGTGTCAGTGACATTTTACATAGTGTGAAGTGATGAATTGGGACGCCTACACGAGTTACATCATTTGGTGATGTTGACTTCTTTTCGAGAGTAGCGAGTGTTTTAGTACGTTATATTAGTTGTTAAGTGTGTCGTGAGCCAGGAGATATTCCTGATGAAGCGATCGACGTGGGTGGACGTGGAAACGGGGGGCCGTCTCGGCTGCAACGGCGAAATCTTCTGGAGCGAATGCGCCGAATGTTATTGCTCTGACTGCAACCCTAACTACGTGTGCGTCTGTAGTGACAAGGTATTATAACTCGTTGTGGATATTCGCCAACTCGTTCCAGCATCGATGGAATGCCAATATTACATTTACAGATTTTTTTTCAGTATGAATGTACTCCAAACTTTGAACAGCACAATGTCATTATCTTCAATGATTTGGTATAAACGGACGTAGGCTAGAGCCTAATTAAGTCGTTGGCATAATCAAAAATCTCCATTTAGCAGGTCTAGTTCGTCCACAATAAAATGTAGCATTACTACATACACGAAAAAGAGTAACTCGCTGTTGATAATGCAAACCAACGTAAAAAAATCGTTATCTTTTCGTAATATACAAATATTGGCTAACACGCAAACTTCAAGGTCCGTCGACCTTTCAAGTCATGTGAAATTGCAGTAAAATAATACTTTATAATTACTTTCCAATTTATTTTCCGCTTTGAGGAATTATTTATTGTATACACTTCACGTTTGACATACAAACCTTTTTGTATTTGTATTAATAATGCTCGCGTACATATATAACCTACTTTCATTCAACAATCGAGAAACTAATGTACTAAACTTTAGAAAAACTGACGCGGCAATCACTTCTAACGCAAGAATGATGAGCGATTGATGACTTTGGAACATGGCATGATGCTATACGTAAGTATAGCATGCTAATATCTAAATTATATCCGAACCCTATATCGCATTGTTTATGCCGACGAAATGGTATATTATAATCCCTCTAATACATAGATAATAAAATATTTCAAATGTAAGTTTCATTAGAAAGCTGCAAGCTTATATTGCTAATCACAAAATAGCTTATAATTTTGACGCCACCGCTATCCAAAAACTAAAGACTTCCAAGTAAGTTTGTCTGATCCACAGGCGGACGGCAGTAAGGCGCTGTAGGTACACTAAAATCAATCAGTTGTTGTGTCTATCACAAACATGATATGTTTACGATGGATGGACGGCTAGACACGTGTCACGTTCAGAGACAGTTTGATGTAGAAAGTTGATATTTGGTACAGTCGATTAAGAAAGAAGTGGTCGGACATAATATAAGAGTTGGTTTACCTCGATCTCAGGGGTCGGTTTTTGTAGAGATAAAAAAAGATTCAAGGCAATCGTGTAGGTTGTTCAACAACAGATTTTGCAGTACCTACTTATCTACAGACTACAGTATCATATCAATCTTTTCAATACATTTAAAATGTATTTTATATTGGGTTTAAGAAAATTAGATAGATACAGTGGTGGACATATAATTAGAAACACTTGCGACGTATTTCACATTATATAAGGCAGATTGCCATAAAAATTTTGTTTTTGCAAATAAAACATAAAAATGCATAGAATACGTTCAGCAACTTATAATTAATTAAAAAACAAATAAATATCAACTACCATTTAGATATTTAGTTACGTACAAACAACTAAACGACATTTGCATAACCATCCGTCAACAAGTAATTAGAAACAATAAAGAAATGAGGTAAAAATCAAAGTTATTAACGTGTTAACGTCATCAATTGCATTTTATTTACATTACTCTTATTTTTACCCATTTTTAACAAAATTTATTATTCACATAATTCTAAATTGACGTTTAATTGCCGCCGAAACTACAGAAAAAGCGCAGAAACAGGTTATTTTTAATTTCAAGAATGGAACGTACCATGTGTCCTGTTTCTAATTAGTTGTCCAAGCGACCAGTAATAGAAATTCAACTATCATTCATATTTAAATTCTTTTAATAATTAAAGATAGAACAGATTTTTTTTTTTATATGTTTTATGAGTTTTTTAACACATTGGCATAGTTAATAGTGATTTAATATATAATATGTATGGATTTATGTATGTTTATCCATTGTCTAGTATCCATAGTACAAGCTCTGCTTAGTTTGGACTAGATGATGTTGCATGTATGTGAAAGAATATTATTATTATTATTAATATATATATTTTTTACTCATAACGATAGTTCATTCTGTGTTTACCTAAGTTTTATGTACTGTTTCTATATATTTGCGACATCTTTTAAAGCAGGCAAAAAATTATCTTTATCTTATATGCTTTATATACAGCTACACTATTATACAGTGAGGAAGATAGACATTGCCAGAATTGACAAGTTTGCATTATCATGTCTAAAGCAGGCACTGTTGTTTAAACTAAAGAGTTTTTTATTTAGGTATATTGTTTGCGTTATTGTACTGAATAGACTATAAAAGAAAACATTTGTCCCTTGTCATAAATTTGCGTGCAATCGTGACGTCTCGGATTCGATTCTAGAGTCAGATTGAAGGGTTATTAGGTTATTCCAGAGAGGAAATTCAAAGTAGCAGTACCAAGTCTGGAAATGTATACCGAAAGGGCTCGCCTACTGTTACACCATGGAACAGCCAGCGAGCCCTCTCATGTAAATCTCGTGGGGTTCTAAATCATAACTGGCGAAATTTGGATGTAATACACTTTCGTCCATCTTTTCAGGGATATACATATAGGCTTGTGTGCATGTAAACATCCAAAAGGAAAATCCAGCACACTTATGCTACTATTATGCTTCAGTATTTTCCTCCCTCGAGAACATGCAGTTACAAGTAAAATATTTACTAAGGGAAGATTCAAGATTTAAGAAATATATTAGTGAGATTAAGAGTATCTCGAATCCATCTAAGAATGAATGTTAAATTGCTACATCATTATAGTATAACCAAATACGTCGAGCTTGCTCAATCTTATTTTATGATTATGTTATAAATGGTCATGTTTCCCATAAATATAGACGTGTCGCCGGCGAACCTACCTACGGATTTATACCGTATATTCGAAAAATGCTTAGATGTTTCTACTTAAGAATGTCTTGAAGAAGGTGAATGAAAACCTTACAAAAAGACGCCTAGACTCTTGTGTTGGTTTATGTAGTGTGATATACAATGGAGCTTCACAATACATGAGGAAAGTGAAACTCCAAAGGGATTTTTTCTTGGCAGCTCGGCTTTGTCTAAAGCGTACACACGTGAAGCGGGCTGTTATACCCGTATGACGCCTGGGAAAAGCTTTTATGATATTGTTTATCGATTGGACGATAGTGCTGGGAACTTGTTCAATCTTCTCAGTGATTTACACCGACGATAGTGCCGCAACACGCGCAATTACGTTTACTAGCGGTCGCCAAGTGGTCGAAATTCGCCCATAATGTATTTAAATTTTAAATTTGATCGTTATTGAAATTTTATTTTCTATAACTTAATACCCTTATAATCACATTTCATTTAGTCACCTACTCCACATACATATGTATGTAACCATAGTTACGAGTATTCTACGAAGTCAACCGAACAATGCCGAAATACTACGAACGCGACGACTCGACTGCTTGCGTCAAATGCATGGTTGTGTGCGTGTAGTGTTTTTTCATTAATTTAATGTATTTCTAATGCATATTTTAGAAAAATATTAGGATTCGCCCCTTCTTCTCCATATAAACTTTAACTGTGCCAAATTTCATACTCCTCCATCCGCGCAATTTTCGTAAAAGGGGTACAAAGTTTTTGCTTCACATATTAATATATAGATAACACGTACAATGCCAACAGCGGTTTGTTCTCAACCACGATATACATCATTCCACTCAAGTTTAGTGTTATTAGAGTTACTTAACCTAATCTTACGTGCCTAATCTCTACCGAATTAAATAATTACGCTAAACGAAACGATCAACCTACACTTGGAAAAATATAATTAGTCTCTTACCGTTACTCAGACAAATTATGATTGCGTGTCTCGTAGTAATATTTTGTCTAAGTATTAATAAATTATTATCATTACATTTATACACGTATATATACTGTTATAAGTATTATTTATCGTCTTAACGCCACAGTAATTACTTTGTCCTATATATTTCCAAATCGGATATTTGTATTCAGGTTATATCCGTATATCCTTAAATATGTTTATATCGTAGTATATTTAGTATCTGTTATAGTTAATTTATATTCAATTACTATTAGCTTCGTATTTACAATTCAATTTATACCTTGCTCAAGTGCGGTTACTATAAACTAAATAGTTTATGAAATTAATGGTTTTCTCTAACCAGTCAACAAAGGAAAACACATTAAAAACATTACTTAAATCTTTTGGATAAAAGACTCTACAGTTTTGTAATAACATATTACCTGAACCTGTTTTGTTATCTAACAGCGCCTAACAAAATTGTTACATGAACATATAGATTTTAGTTTATATATAATCAAAAGGGAAGGCAGAAGTGTTACACCTACAAGATAACAAACGTCTTGTTTTAGATTTCACATCAAAGCAGTAGCCAATATGATTGCTCAACTGATATAATTGAAGTCGGTCCCAGGCAATCGGGTAACGCCACGAGATCTACCAGGCTTAAACAAAAGTCGAACCATACTTAGAACTTTATCATGGTAGAATGTGTGTCTATAGTTGTTACGATAGGATGAGTGCAAAGTAACATGCCTATATTTAACGACGGCACTCATCAACGTCTCGTAAACGCTCTACTACTAAATTGCCATCCGTTACGGGACAGTCGTAATGTTCTTTGTGATACGCACGTAAGTAATTTATAATTGTACGGTACAATTTGTACCGCCTTCATTATCTAGTAAGTATCTGGAACACGTGGACTGGACGAGCGCGTCTTTACACACACACTAGGTGATATCACTGGAAACAGATAATTGTTTATATTTGATTAATAATAACTGTAGGGTAGTCATGTTGGTAAATGTGCTGTTACCAAATCAATTGTTTTCGCTATTAGCAAAAACGTAATACTTGAATAAGATGATTCAATGAGAAAGACAAAACAAAGAGTTGTGACATCATATTCTACCGTAATATATTTTGTTATTAGTAATACCTCCTGAATTGATATAATCTTTATAAACAACAAAGAAACCTGAAGATCCGTTAAATTATTTACGATTTTAATATAAACACGAATAAAGTATGCAAAAATGAAAAGAGAAATCGCGATGATAATGTACGAGTCAAATAAAGTGACGACTCTCGACGCACAACAGCTGATCGAGAGGAAAACTTGTTTCAAATAATTTTGATGCTAAAGCACCTCGTTCCGGTGTTTTCGTGCCGGGACACGTCAAAACGGTACGCGTCGGTCGTTTTCCGATTTCTAATAACCACATTACCATATCTTGGCCTTTCACGTTCTCTGTATTGGATATCTCACGCGATTTTGTATCACAGGTGAACACAGCGCCAGCAGCTTTATTTCTAAATTTCAAACAATTTTATTTCTAAAATATTGAAAGTTATGTTGGCATTTAGCAAAATACGGATGGTAGTTACTCAACTATATGTACAGGTAAAATCTTAAATCAATTAAGGTAATATTTTTATTTAAATAAGAGTCTTCGTTTTGTAATTCAACTGAATACATATGTAGTTAAAACGCGGAGTTATGGTAGGTGTCAATTAATAGGTTTATAAAATATAAATAGATTATAAAACGTCAAACAAGGAAAGTTGAACAACTGTAAACTGTAGCCGCATTTGAAGCGAATTATTAGTTTTCCTTGATCTCGTTACTGCTCACACGCGTCTGGAATGTATATTATTGTACTTTAAATATTAATATCCATATTGTGCGCAAAAGTGTAAAATACTAATAAATAGTGCTATAATCAAATATATTTTCTGTATTGTTGTTATGGTGTGAAAGTAAACGTTTGTAATGAATCGTGTTATGGACGAGGAGTGTCGTTTAAGTTTCTAGAGCATTCTAATAAAAAATATATTAATTAATTCGTGCTGGTCTGTATTCAACTGTAAATTTCTAAACTTTCTTTTAATTGTTTTTGAAACATTAAATTACACATTCAATATACAACTAATGATACCAATGTTTAATCCATACGTTAAGAAAATGATGACCTTCAATGTTAGCGTTTGCCCCAACTCGACCAACAAAGAGGTGTTTAGCATGGACGGAGGCGCTAACTGCATGTTTGACAAACAAACACACGCCGCCATTAACACAGCTTTGCAGATAACGCTCACTACCGGTACCTCGAATACCTACTTATGTCTAATTTTACACATTCTATATAACTCCAATGTCATACATTACATTCCACAGATACATTAAAATCTACAATAATAAAAACTTTACAGTCATACCAATAATTAAACGACCTACACCAGACGACCTTGGCAATATTTAAAACAATTTTTACAACGTAAAACTATCTGTACGCATAACCTAATATCACTTTTACAAAACATTTATTAAAGCCAGTGTTTATTACAATAATAATTTGTTCTAAATTTCCGCTACTGCAAAACTGATATTACAAGTTATTATGCCTTGACATCATTTGGTTAGATAATACCTAATTCATTATTTACGCAGATTCACAGTATTTCAGCAAATAGGTTTATATCCGATCATAATAATATTAAATTATTGATATTTTCGAGTTGTAAGATTTATTTAATGATATCAGAGTGTACTTGATACGTATCGAGTTTGAACTTGAATATTACGCACAGCCCATTCGTGTTGAGCTGTACGTATTAAAGGATGTGTATTTTTACACAGAAACAGTTTAGGCTTCAGTTTCTTGATTAATGGCTGCACTATTTGTGGAGTTAATATGGTATCTGTTTACATGTGGCCGGGCGTTGCCCTTTCAGGCGCACTTTACGAGATAGCCAACCTCCCTCCCATCTCATCCGCCCGCGGTTGAACTTGTTTCAACTAGGCTCTCGGGGATGCGGTCTGTGGTTAAAAATTCTTTCTTAACTGCAACTTGCACATTTTTATGAGCTAGTTGAGTTTACGTATATTTTACTTAATATACTTGATGAAATTTTTACTTCGTTTTAATCTATAAACGAGTGTGAAATTGGATTGATAATAATTAGACCGCTTATTACTTTACTTTGCTCGTGTCCTCAATTAGACGTCACCTGTGATTGTCAAAATTCGTATATGATCTCGGCGGCAAGACATTTGTGAATGTTTTATCGAAAAAGAAAATATAAATATTTTAGAGTTCCACACGTATTTTCATGTGTAGAGGCAATTCTACAACTGTATCGTTTCCTGTGATTAAAACTCGTCAATTACACAAATTACACGTTCAGTTCGTTGTGGTTTTAATTGCAGACTTCGATTTCTCACCAGTAACGGAATACGTTGGTCCAAGTGAAAGTTGACTTATTGGACTTCTGGGGTTCGACTTTAAACATTTATCATTTATAATAATCATACAGTAGGTATATCACTCGGCCGTGGCTTCGGGCCAGTATCACGTTTCACTAACAATAATACATGAGCTAACTTACTTTATATGCCGCAAATACTCCTTTAAATTTATAAATAATAACCTCCTGAAGGAAGATTAATAAGTTCAGCCAAAGTTAAATGCTTGATGACATGATTTTGTCCCACATTTAATTGAATATTCGTTGAGTAGGTACTTGTACAATCCATTTACCGTTGCGAGTTTATTGCTATCGTGCATGACGGCGTTCGTGAATTCATTTGATCTGTCTGTCGTAAGTGACATAAATCCGTATGTGAATTAGTAATGAGTTCCCGCCGCTAACTGCTTATAGCGCTACACGAGCTTTATAAAGCTATGTCGATCTTCACAGAATCAATTCCATTGTTGTGATGTTGCTAACGGGACTAGAACCATATGTCGGTGCACCGCAACTTTTTAGATGTATGGTTTATGACGCTATTTCCCTCGCTACAAACATTGGAGCTTTAACGGATATGGCACTCGACACCAGCAAAACCTTCACCGCTAATGCACGCATCATGTACGCGTTTAGCACTAACGACTGAAAGCAACTGCAGAAATTACAAAACCATGTCTACTAGGCATTTTTCAATTGACCGTAGAAAGTAGTATTGTAAGTAATACTAGCTAGTTTTAGTCATAAAAATGTCACCGGAAACACATTAGCCAAGCTAGTTCCTCTTTTTATCTTCTGGCCATTTAAAACATGTTTAGATGAATTAACTTTTCCTTTCTAACAAATGTGCAGATTTTGATTATACGTAACATTGTATGGCTCAGCTTCATTCGGGTCGCATGTTGATTGAGAAGTATCCCACACTCTTAGCCACCTTTCAAGTTGTCATTCGTATAAATAAAAATGTCATTGATAAATTATTTCAATCAAATATCACAGTAAGTGATTGCCGCGCTATCGGTTAATAGGGATTCGAGGCATGGTCCAAAAAATACTAGTGCTGAATGTCAGATAAAATTATCATAAACGTAGGTACGTAACAACCACTTTCTTCAAGTCAGGTTTAGCATAATTTGCCGAGGTAGTCTACATGAAGGTATTGATTACGCTCTCATGCTGAGTACAGGAGCGACAACAGGTGAAACCTGTTCGACTAATCGTAATCAATTTCAATTTTACCAATATACATATACACGTTTGTATAATTATTTAATTGTTAAGTTCTACGACTTTACCACCAGAAGTTATAAGACGATCAATTCGTCTGATGAAGAGACATACAGAATTTAGAGCCTGTACTTATTTTACTTTGTTCTCATTGTGATTTTTATTAACTAATCAAACAAATTACACGCCTACAAAACAGTATGATTGGAACATATCCTGCAATAAAGACTACGTGGTACGGGATCCAGTTACATTTACTGGGATCATATTTATACATTTGCTTCCCATGACTCACGATATGACTTATGCAGTTCCTCGTATTTTTACTTCATACAGCTTATCAAATGTCCAATGCACAGCGAGCCAACAAATTGTGGTTGACTAAAGTCTCGTCAAATTATCATTTGTTTTAAATTGTAAAATCACGTAGAGCAGGCCAGGTCGTAAATTCGATTGATTATTCATAATTGATTTGCTGTTTCTTAACCAGCTTTGTCTTGCTCTGAAATTTGCTTGAAAACCGACAAGTTAATTTATATGAATCACAAATATACACAATACATATAGTTGGCCTGTTCCAATTCCATTGACATTTTACAGAGTGCACTGTGTAATTGAATTTTAAACTATACTTATATGTATAGTACAACTCACTACGATTGCTTAGTCTCGTGCGAGTTCATTACAGTTTTAATTTGCATCTATCCATACACATGCGCTGTACTGTGAAAGTATACCGTAGGTGTCACGTTTTAGGTCACAGTTCAATCTGATTACTTACTCGTATCTACACATCTTGTATCAAATCATACGCGTGATGTAACTGTACTTCCGTGGTACATGTCCTATGTTTTATGTATTTAGATGCCTCCAATGATGGAGTATTCCGTCCGAGCGATTTGGAAATCAGCGTTTCTAAAATTATTGTATAATGACCATAATAACTTGTGTGGTAAAGTTGATTAATGCTGAAGACGACGTAAAATATATTACAGGTAATAATAGTTGTTACGGACATTACGAACTCATGTTGCTTTTCTTTTCTATTACCGTACTATCTTTAGCTTTGCATGATCAACACGTGCTCGATAGATTTATCGAATTTTAATACACATCGATTATGTTAAATAGAGCACCTATTGAACTACCACGACGACAGACGACTCAAGCTCGGTCACACTATAGAGAGTGCTTTAGAATTCGGTCGTTAACTTTTCATTTTATTCAAATCTGAAGGTCGTCTGTATGTCGACGCACATGTTAGAGTTTCGAGTTTCTACAACGTTGTCCCACTTCCTGGCTCGTTTCCGCAAGACCGGTTGTTTTGATTGCTCCGTGATCGAGACTAACAAAAACATAGGAAACGCGAAACGGCGTGAGCGCAGGCGAGCCAACGATCATCATCCAGGTCAATGGAATACGTTTTAGACAGTTTCGATTATTTACAGTCGCCATCACTTCTTTTTGACTCTCTGGATATGTTCAATAACAGCTTAGGACTCATACTTCAATCATAAAGAATTCGATTCAGTTTAATTAACAACGCCATTCATACACAATTGGAATGTAAATAAAACCTATATTATCATCCACACCTATACTCACTTATAATTATATCTTTATACAATATTGGTATCGTACACGGACTAGGTCGCATACTTTACATTATATTGTTCCCTATTGCTAACATCATTCATTCAAAACAATTATGACATACCTAACTTAAATTCATATCTCTGAGTTGGACGCATGATTAAAAACAAACACTTTCACATTTCTTGATTACAGCTACGATGGTTACTGATAGTTTTCACTTCATCAACTTTCAAAAAGCTCTTAGAAACAAAGAATGACATTTACATATCATTTAAGAACAAATGAACATTAACATAATGCAATTTCACTTAACAGACCTCTAACTGACAACAATTATCATTAAACGTTGCCGGAAAAATACACTTCGACCCCATTATAATTAACACAGTTTGTGTATCAACAAAATTATATCATAGCTATTTATCGTTCTGAGCTGTTGTCATTTATTTGTTTATAATTACGACGCACGGACGGACAATTCTGTAGTGTCAGAATGTTCATGATGGCTGCGGCAAGTGTGCTGCAAGGTTTATGTGAAAGACCAAGTGTTCATATTCGGCAATGACGTCGTTAGCAGTAACAGAACTTGTAAAAGGTGATAGTGCAGTGCCAAACAGTGAAGTGTCATTAAAAGACACGATGGGAGTGTGGAAGTCCCTCTCGAGGACGCCGACGCCGCCGCCGCCGCCACCTGTAGTGGAGGTGGAGATCAGAGCGACGGCTGGCACGTTCCACCAGCCCAGGACGAAGAGTTATCACGTGGGTTGGGCTCAAGTCGTTGAAGAGCTCTCATGGAAATTTAACAATCCCAACGCAGTGAGTGCATGTTACTTGTGATCAATATCGTTACTAACCGTTACGTACTTGCTCTCTTACGTTGTAAACTATGAAATTAGCTTCTAATCTTAGACTACTACTTCTACTGTAGAGTTCCACTTTAACTATGTGTTACAAACTGTAGTTAAACTCGATACACACGAAAGAAGTAAATGAAATAGCAATTATGGTCCTTATAAACATTGTAGTAAACTTTGCTTAGTGTTTACGTAAACTTTTATCAAATATGTATCTCAGCCTACGCGGATGCATGTTTTCCTGTATAATATGTGTAATTACACATTAATCTTAATATCGTGTGACTAAATGGTATGTTCACATTGTTCGTAACAGAACGGACCTACTAGGTTCATGTTTATTAACTTTTTCTCACACGAGACTATTTTGTCTTCTAGTTTATGAAAGTATTTTTGATATACTATATGTAGAGATTTTGGATATAGATTCATGAATGTTTAACGAATTAACAATAATTAGTTTCCGAGAGTTTTCTATAAACTAGGATTATTCTCACACGATCTTCCTAAATAAAACCTAGCAGTTTTACAGAAGTACATATTTATATACTATTCCGACATATGAAATAATTAAATGTATCTCTATCCGCTAACATGTCAGACGTAGAGGTCGCGAGATGAGATGTGTTTCTTTTACTCTTTTTCTGCCAGCAGGTTTTTTTTTTCACATAATTGGCTAATATAATCTATGAAGAATCACGTCTGCCATTTTAATCGTAGCTACTGATTAATTTTATTTTTATTTTATATTATTTATTAGGACAACCAGTAGTTGTTACATTAATACATGCACATATAAAAATATTTTATGAAAAGGTATAAATGCACAACATTTCAGGTGTCACAACATGCATAATGACTTAGTGAGATAACACTGATGGTACGGTTACTTTAAAGTTATACAAACATGTTTAAATATGATCAAATGTTAAAGTAAAAAAGCAAAAATAGTTAAAAGCATTTGCAAGTATTGAATTTAGTAGATTTAGTATTATTATTGTATAATTAAAAGTAAGGTAAAAAAATTAAATGTTTTAAAAGTAAAGTAATTGCACACACAGTATATGTGATAACAATTCTAAAACAAAGTAGGTACATAACATACCTTTATTGCTACCTTAACAACCTCAAAACATCTTTTTTAGATGTTGGCAATTTGTCGACAAACACGTCCACCTCTCCACAAATAACGTTGTATGCTTTCGACAATCGCGATATGGACTTCTTTGTCAATATCTGTGTTACTTGTAAATATATTCTATGAACATTTAATTAATTAAAGCTGAAAATACTTATTGACAAAACATGGTTAAGTATCTACTAAGAAAATAATGCGATTGCTTGTATAATCATCTAATCAGTTATCTAATATTCATTACGACCACTCATGTAATATTGCTACGGTATCAGAATCCTCTAAGATATTACACAATTTTGCGCTACGTTCTTTATATTACCAAGTTGGCAAACTAGCGTACGCCCATTCATGGTAATCTGTTCTCATTGCGTATGGGCGATACTTGCGACACACGACACTTGTGTATCATTCAAGCTTTGTCAACTCTTCATAATAACAAGTCTCCGTGGTACCAGCGCAAGAGGCAAAGAACACACAGCCCCCTGACGACAATACTCGACGGTGTATGGTTGTCAGCGGGCTAGTCTCCAGTGTCCCTGATAACACGTCATCAGGAACCCTAGAAATCCTACTTGTCGCAGGAGGAAAACACTAGGCTAAACAGCCTAGTATTCTCCTCTAGTTTGGATGTTCCACGTCAAACGAAATCACAAGGTAGAGTAGATGAATGTAAGTATACCCTACTTACATTCATCTACTCTACATTTACTAAGTTTCGTTATATGTACAAATTAAAATACTACTGTGTAGTGCTGAGAACTTGCTATAACTTCCTGGTACCTATAAAGCTAAGGCTAATAATGAAAGTTGGATGTAATCACTGACACTGATATTATTGATGCGAGCCTTTTCTTGTCGTTGAGGTAATTTTCGGTTTAAAGATCTTTATTTCTCAAAAAAACACATACATGTCACTTACATGAGAAAAGTTAGTTTACATTAATGAAAATTAATAAAAACCCGATGTAGGTACTTAAAAATAAAAAGTCCGGGCGTGTGGTTGACGAGTTCACTGCATATAGGTAATAAAAGTCAGATTGCAAATCGAGCGGTCCAAGTTACAAGCTATAGTTTTTAAATTTTATTTGATATATGATCGTTTAGCTTTTTTTTAAAGATGTTAAGCGAAGTCGCCTCTTTCACATCATTTGGAAGTGCATTATATAGTTGTACTCCTGCAAACGTTAAGCTGTTTTTACCGTAGTTCGTTCTAATGCTTGGTAAAACTAGGTGGTTCGCGCGCCGAGATGAATATTTTTGTATTTCTCCTTTTGTTGTGAAAGTAATGTGTGAATGAATGAGTTTATTAATTAATTTATATATAAGTATGCAAGTGTTATACATATATAATTGTCGGATATTTTTTATTTTAGTTTCTTTGTATATAGTTTCAGATGGCGTTAAAAAGTCATAATGATATAGAATTTTTACTATTTTATTTTGTGCTGTTTGGATTGGTTTTATATTAGTTTTGGCCGCGATACCCCAGATCTCAATAAGATACAGTATATGAGGTTTTACTAAAGCATTGTAGATCAGAGCTCGAGATTTTGGTGGAATACATCTTGCTATGTTGTGTAACGATCCTACTAGTGACGTTAGTTTATTCTTTATGCTTTGTATGTGTGGAATCCATGTTAAGTTTTTGTCCAGTGTCAGCCCTAAATATTTTTCTTGGGTAGCTTTCTTGAGTATTTGTCCATTTACATGGAGGTTGGCGTGGTTCGGAAGTGTTTTATTTTTAGCGCAAAAAATTATATACGACGTTTTTAAAATATTAATAGTAAGAAGGTTATATTGAAACCATTCATGCAAGGTATTCAAATCTTCTTGGGCTTGTTGAATAATTAGATTGAGATCGTGTCCAAAGTAAAACATACAAGTGTCATCTGCGTATAATGTAAGTTGACCATTTAAGTTAAGCTGTGAGATATTATTAACGTAAATTAGGAATAACAAAGGCCCAAGGATTGATCCTTGTGGTACACCGAAGGTTATAGATTGAGGAGAACTTTCATAGTTTACAATTTTTACAACCTGGTATCTGTTAGACAGATATGACTGAATCATTTTATACGCTGCCCCAGTGATGCCAATACTCTGCATTTTTTTTTAAAGTAAGCTGTGACTAACCGTGTCAAATGCTTTTTTTAAATCAATGAAAACTCCAACCGCGACATCTTTTTGGTCTATTTTTGTTTTAATTGTTGTTATTAAGTCTATAGTGGCACTAAGTGTATTCGACTTCGGACGAAAACCATACTGGTTTTGATATAAATAGTTGATTTTTGTTAAGTACTGATTAAGTCCTTTATAAATAATTTTTTCTAGGATTTTTGATAGTACTGGCAACACTGAGATAGGGCGGTAATTACCCGGATCTGATTTTATTCCACTTTTATAAATAGGACTGACTTTGGCAATTTTTAAGTTATCTGGAAAGGAACCTATGGTTAACAGTTTATTTAAACAGTCAGTTAAATTTTGAATAATTAAGCTTTTGATGCATTTTAGGACTTTAGTACTTAAGTCATCAATACCTGTGCTAGTATTTGTGTCGAGACTGTCAATGATTTTAGCTACTTCGTTCGCAGTGCATAAAGGGAATTCAGAAAGCTCATGATGTATAGTGTTAGGTGAAGGTCTAGGCAGCGTGTATATGTCATTATTGTTATTGTGAAATTTCGATGGGATATTGTTAGCTAATAGTTCTCCGATGTTTGCAAAGTAGTTATTAAAATGTTCACATATTTCAATGTGATCTGTGACTACTTGACCCTCACGCGTTGTTAAGCTTGAGGGAATACAACTTTTAACAATTTTGTTAGTTGAAAGACTGTTGATAAGCTTCCACATCTTTTTAGGTTTGTTCGTACACTTCATGAACTCTCCATAGAAATACTTGTCCTTTGTGCTCCTTATTCTTCGTTTTAGATTATCTCTTTTATTTTTAAAATTACTTTCTAATGCCTCATCTGTGGGATTCTGTTTTAGTTTTTTCCATAATTGGTTTCGCTCATTAATTTCTGTAATAATTTGTCTGTTTATCCATTCTGTTTGTGGTTCGTTAATAATTTTAGACTTTTGTACTTTGTTCTTTGTTACCATTCTCTTGATGAATCCGTCTAATTGAAGAAAATCGTGATTTTTATTATCAAATAGTGTCGCTTCCGTCATTTTATATAACTTTTCAAAGTTAATCGCCTCATACTGGATAATTTTTTTTTTTGGTGGTTGTACATGTTTTAGTTCAACATAGATATTCTTGTGATCTGATAAAGCGGATTCAATTATTGCAAAATGGAAGTTGTTTTCCTTAAGATTTGTTGAAACATGATCAATGATTGTTCTAGTTGTAGCAGTTTCACGAGTGCAGTACGTTGTATCTTTTTTATTAATAATTTTATATCCGGATTCAGTAAGCATATCAGTATATCGTTTGGTTTTATCAGAATTAGTTAACAAGTCAATGTTAGTATCGCCAAAGATTATAGCTCTTTTCTTTTGTGACAATTGTGTCTCATAGTCAGCAAGGAATTCGTTAAAATTTGAGTGTCCAGGCTTGTATACAACTCCTACATTAAGAGCATATTTATGCAGATATATCCATAAGTAGTTATTACCAGCAATAGCGAGTGTCGATGTCATTTCGTGCTTTAGGTTGTTATGGACGTAGATGGATACTCCACCACCAATAGTATCAGGCCTAATATTATAATAGTGAGTATAATTTTGAAGCTGAAACTGTTGAGCCTGTTGTTCTGACCTTATCCACGTTTCTGTTAGCAAAACGATGTGTATACACTTTTTAAAGGAATGAAGAATACACTTAAGCTCGTCCAGTTTACCTGGTTTACAAATGCTTCTTATATTGAGATAGAAAAAATTTAAACTAGACTTGGTTGCGAGTATGTTCTGATAATTATCAAGTACTTGATAGGTTATACTATTGTTTACAATATCGTTCGTATGGGATGATTGGGTACTTACTAGTTTTTTGTGTCTTTCTTTTCTATAATGCTTGGTACACCTCTTATGTATTTTATCGTTAAATTATTTTCTCCATTTTTAGTCCTTCGTTCTAATTCGTCTTTCAGTTCTTTGAGGTAATTTTGCTGCATTGGAGTAAGGTCTGAATTAATTTTGATGCCAGTGGGAAGGCTTTTTTTATTACGTAGTATATTTTTTGCTATTTGCGGCGAATCAAAGCACACTTTAATTTTGCGGTTCTGCGTGGTATTATATTTTCCAAGCCTGTAAATCCTACTAGGCAATGGAGAATCCCCAAGAAGTGCACCAATTGTATTCAAAACAGCTGTCATATCAGAAGAATGACATTCATCTGCGCTTGACCCTCTGCTTTCAGGTATGCCCATTATAATTATATTCTTCTCTCTAGCTGTACGTTCTTGCAATTCTCGCATAATATTTTCATTGGTGTCATGGATCGGTTTAGTTGTTGGTACGTGCTTTTTTATTTCGGTAAGACCAGATTCAAACGATTCAATTTTCTTCTCGGTAGCGCTATTTTTATCCAACAGGTCCAATATTTGGGCCTTCATAGAATTTTGCTCAATATTCAGAGTTCGAATTGAACCTTGAATTTCATTCAGTTGATTTTTCATTTCTAGCATATTCTCACGCATAAATTTCAAAGTATCTTCCTGTGTACTAGTAAATTTGTCCAGTAGATTAGTTATATCTTTGCGGAAACTTTCTATTTCTTGCGCGCAATTGCAGCACTTTTCAGGATGTTTTCGTTTTCTAAAAGTGATTTGCTGCTCCATTGTTTCCTCTGCTTGCGTCGGTAGGTTTCCTAATGAACCACTTCGGGATGGTGGTGAACGCTTTACGCTCATGATTTGCGCCACTCAACAACAGCGTCACTAGATACAACACAACAGTCCGTGTGTAAGCGCTGCGTAGATTATCGGCGAGCAGGACGAAAAATCAGAGGAGCTCTCTTTTACCCGCGGGGGTGAAGAGAGCCGCTTCTGTTGTTTGCGCGTTACTAGAAATGTCACATAAGTAGATCACTGACCAACAGAAGGTAAACTTAATAGTTTGCGGAGTATAGCTTATTTTTGTGTTTATTAGATATACTATTTTAGAAAAATAACCAAACACGCGTCCACTTAGAGCAAGTATCGGGCGTTTGTCCGTTGTTTGTTTGTTTGTTTTGTGTTTTAATAATCCTTTTTAAATAATGATTTGAAACTAGTCTCTACCTATAGTTATATGAGTGAGAATCTTACGGGCACGCATACTAGCATAAAAATATCCTTTGTATATGTTAAACCACGGTATGATCTCATTGTGTGTCAAGTTCCATGAAATCTGTTCAACGATTTACATTTGATTGATTAACAAACATCCAAACATCTTCAAATAGGTACTTTAACATTTATTATATTCGTAGAAGTAGCATAGTACCGATAACAGTACATAATGTTCCAAAGACAAGAAGTACAATATAAAGAAAGTATATTATTGGATTCAAAATGACATCACCACACGCCTAAGTAGATATTTTTTTCAATTACTTTCATTAGGTTTAATATAATTCATGATCGCGAAGTAATTTAAATAAACGATTACTAACAATGACCCGGAGCTAAGGAACCGAGGTAGGTATATTTAAATGTTATATAGTACTTAACTGTTTATTGCAGTAATTTCGAGACACGCGACATTTAGGTCAAATTAAACATAAAGTTTAAAATGCATCCATGATAAATGCCATGATTTTAATGTCTTAGCTTTGTAATAGGACTTTAACACTCAAGAGAAACGCATCACTCATGACCATGGAATTAATATATACGTACGCACAACACATCTATGTACTTATTAATTATAAATAAATAAACATCATAAATTCATGACACGACGCAAAAAGTGTAAAAGCTCTGTCCATGGCGATAGAAACATATTACCTTAATCCTAAGTAAATGTTTCTGTCTGCTATCATCTAAACAGCTATTACACGTGGTGTCACTTGTGCAATGTAATCTATTAAATCTGTGAAATATTTATTAATTCCCAGTAAAGTGAAATGATATGAGTTTCATATAACAGTGATTACGGTAACGGTCGGCGTAACGGGAGCGCGTTCCAGTTACGTTAACGTAGTTGCGCAACTGTTATTCATGGGATTATTAAAAAATATGGTTTCACATGTCAGGTCATATGTCATCTGGCTTAGTTACCTGGCTAAGGTAATGGAATGTTATCTTATTTGTCGGTACTAACCCGGTAACATATTACTTAGATATCTAAGGTCATACTAGTAGAAGTTCAAAAATATTTTTTTTATGGACCATTGAAATAATTGCCTTTTAATATTAATAACTCCTTACTGTGTTTAAATAGATTAAAATTAAATCGGACTGCCTCGTTGGTTACGCGAGATTTGCACTACCGGCTCGTGCAATATGGTTATTTATTATATTCTGGTGTCCGGTAAACGGCAATAGACTCGACCTCTATCGCGTAACACCTGAAACATGACTGGCAGAATGCTGGTAAAACTACAGCAAACTCACTTCACTCTAAGGCCATCCGCTGCGTTAAGCGGGTGCACGGAGCGGGCGCCAGCCGCAAAGACCCGCGCCGTGCTCCGTCAAGGACTCGCGGGCGCCCGCGACAGACTCCCGCCTCTTGCAGCACCGGCAGTAACGAAGCAGCGCTCACTGATTTCCTAGAAACAGCTCCGCTCGCGTGCTCCGTCGCGCGGACACGTTGTCCGCAGGGCGGACCCCGTCGCCCTCGCCGCGTGCGACGGACGACCCATGATAATAGAAAACAGCACGTCGCGCGGGCGCCCGCTTTGTGCACCCGCTTAACGCAGCGGACGGCCTTAGTGCCTAAGATGGGTGTAAATATATGGGATGAAAAACAATTTTTCATTACTTATTTTGCTCACTGCGATGATTCTTTCGACTTACAATGATATAACAGTTATTTAATTCTGCTAAACCTTACTACCAAACAAACATTCGAGTCGGCTGTAATTTTATATTAAGACTAGTATTTCGCGTGGTTGCGCGGCCCACGAGCGGCCCGCAAGGGGAATGCAGCGGAAAAAAAAACCGTGACCTTGAAAATGACCTCAGATGATGATGTCCTCCTCGACGTATCCGTCGACAGCGACACCCTGGCTATCTCTGATGTGACTGGCGAATCCAAACTTAGTGTTAAAGCAGCGGTTGCAGTCTACACAGTATAGTAAAGATCTCGTCGACCTCTATGACATTTGTTCGAACACACCCCGCCTATCTCTAACCGTTTCGGCGATATTAAAGGTCAAAAGTTGCCAGGGTTTTAGGAAGATTTTGTTCGAGAACGACTCCCGTAGATATCACCGTTTCCGAGATCCGATGGGGTACCACCATCAAGAGCTGACCTTCCGAAGGTCAGGAATATTTTCCGGGCCTTTTGAACGATTCTCTATACGACGCTATATTTCGTGATACTCTGAGCTCATTCTGCGTAAATAGAAACACCAATGATTAAATTAAGTATGTTCGGCTACTTTGAAATAACTACACTGGAACATTGAGACAACTACCATCTTCATCTCCCTGTGACCATGGCTGCTAAAAAGCAACCGAAACGTCGGGGAAAGTGTAAACTTAAATATAAATAGTTTTAATAGTTGTGATAATTTAATTAGCTTAAAAATTTGTAAAATTTAATAGTAGTAGTTTCTAAATTATGTAAAAAGTGTCAAATAAACAACGCGATAAAAGCCGTATATAGTAGTTTAATTTCAATACTAATAAGTATATAAAAGTAATTTATGGTAAGCTTGAATCGATGAACTGTACAACATTTATCATATACATATACATGAAACTACATACATTATGTGAATTGCAACTGATTGTGATTACATAAGTAAAATGGCAATCATAATAAATTAATATGCGAATTTTTTATCGGCACTGCGATTAGTCTCATTTATCGCGGTAGTTAAAAATGTATACATATACATTAGACTTAAAACGTAATGTATGGTTGAAACGTTATAACGTAGCTGATCAAACGAATTATACATAATAACAGCGTTCTTACAAAAACATTTTTTTAAATCGGTTCATTTATTCACTTACGGATCCACGAATCAAAATCAATCATTATCTTATATGAGAGCAACATACTTAGACATCACACATCTAAATATTTCATAATAATGCGCTCTCCTTCTACAGGTAGTTCTTATCTGTATATATATATCAAAGTTAAAATCATTTATTCATTTAGGTCACAAAGTACACACTTATGAACGTCAAAATATATAGGTTAGTGAGTTTGCTAAGTTACTGAAGCTATGTACATTTAGGTTATTTGCTAGGTTTAGGCAAAGGTTTGAGCCTATGAGAAGAAACCTGCAAGAAACTCATAGCCACTCTTTTAAAACGCCAATTAACTATAATTTCAGTATTTTACAACTCATATCAAGAAGGCATTGCAGCCATTATACCATATATTACTGAATATACGAATCTAAAACTTATACATTATACATTTGCGGTTAGTGAATAAATAGATTCAGCGAGCGAACGAAGAACTTTCTTCGTAGCAACAAACTAATATCACCGGCATAGCTTACAAAATAATTGTAGATTGGGTATATCTGCCGAAGATCCAATGTCCGTTAAAGCAAAGTTATCCTAGATCGAAGTCCGCAAATTGGTAAACGTAAGATAGAACGCTCAAAGGCTTAGTGAATAGATAACTCGATGAAAATGTGATGGACTGGATATGGATCTCGGTAAGACCGGCAGATGTGAGTGACACATCTTGGGCGAGAGCTATATCCAACAGAAACTTGCAACAGGCATATTTAATTATTTATACAAGGTAATAATTTCCTAGGTATTAAACCTGTTCATAAAAATAGACGAAAAAGAGAAAACTAAACACAAATGGCCATGTGGTATTAATTAAATTTAATAGCGGACTTAAGTAATCATGTTTATAATAAACTTAGGTTTTAATGTTACCGTAAGCTTTTAAGCACCGTTATACGTTTAACAGCTTTTACATAGAGTTCAAAACCTTCGCATTTGTATTCATAGATACAGTGTATAACTGTGTATAGCTTTATGGTGACGTATACTTAAATTCAAATCGATCCATACACTATTATAATATATATATATATTATAATCTATAATATAATAATATATTATAATATATATATATATATATATATTATAATCAACATCATTAAAATAAAATGAGTTCTGACTACGCCATTGTCCTTTTGAATCAAACTTTCACTGATTCTAATTGGTATTCCAATTGCATTCATAATACTATTAATATCATAATAAAAAACTCCACTTTTGAATAAATAAATGTTTATGAGAAAGTTCCTTTCTTTTTTATAGACCTCCGTAGTAGTGTTACCTACCGTCCAGCTTTTCAAGGAAGGATATTTATAGGTATTTGTATGAGCCTATCAGTTCTGATCATAGGACAGGCTATGCCAATTCCGTTTTTAGGTATAAATAACCGCTGGAACTCGTGACAAAGCTGAAAATATACAAACTTGTTACAAACATATAAATACAAAAATATTACTGGAGAAGACTCACATAAACAAACTGTTAATTTAAAAACATAAAACTTTTTTTTATTTGATAGTAAGTAAAATATCAGTAATATTCTTTAATTTCGCCTTAGTCGATTGTAGCTGAGATATAAAAAGTGTACACTTAGTACGTTACTCTTACTAAGAAAACTAATATCAGTTATGTGTATCATCAGGTCAACCACATTTAGACCAATCCATATTGTCACCATATTTTTGTCTCGTCTGTCATAAAGTTTACTTTACTAAAG
This sequence comes from Catocala fraxini, assembly GCA_930367265.1. NCBI lineage: Eukaryota > Metazoa > Arthropoda > Insecta > Lepidoptera > Erebidae > Catocala > Catocala fraxini. The sequence goes on along the minus strand of OV884025.1, from coordinate 30,897,380 downwards.
CAACACACAGCTGTACATATAAACACATGTGTAGCAGTTAGTTTCATTTCAATGAATCACAGCGGCAGCGCGCGCGCACCCGCCGCGCCGCAATTGAACGCATAATATGGTCAATCAGTTCAAGTGCATTTGCTGTCGAGGGTCATGGATTAATAAAGCCGACATATTATTATTTCCATTTGCAATGAATATGTGCCAAAATGTACGTTAAACCTGTCCATTTTATCTGCCTTCTTGTACGCCCATTTCAATAAAGCGCTAAAAATATCTTAAATTCTATACTTTTCATACGGAGCCCTTTCGTTGTCATTATGGAACGTGTGCAAAGGGAATCAAAGATTGTATAGGGGTTTTCAACAAGAACTTTGTTTTGTAAATCAAAATAAAACAATAAATTTAGATGACACTGAATCAAACTTTTATTGTATTCAAAAATGTAAGGTTTGGCAATTATGAATAAAAAAAGGATATCTGCTAAATGTCCACCACGACCACGGTTACAGATGTCGATTCTTTCATCAAAGTTTTTTTAGTTTTTAATCACTTTTTGCTAAAGCGTTAATCACTTCATGAATTTTGAGTTTTAAGGATGCAATCGATTCGATTGGCTCCGTATAGACTCTATCTTTAACATAACCCCACAAAAAATAATCCAACGGTGTTTAATCACATGATCCAGCTGACCACTTAACAGCTGAATTTCGTGAAATTATGCGATTGGAAAATTTGGTTTGTAATAAATATATTCATTGTTTCGGTGGATGTGTGACTTGTGGCACAGTCTTGTTGAAACCACATGGTAGTGATATCCATATCATCAATAATAGGTTAAAATTGAGTTGTTAACATCTCTCGATAGCGTAATCCATTAACCGTAACCGCATTTCCAGTAGAATTTTGGAAAAAAAACGGTCACGGTCACGCCTCCAGACCACATAGCGCACCATACAATGACACATTCAGCATGTAAAGGCTTCTCATCAATCTGTCTTGGATTTTCAGAAGCCCAAATGCGACAATTTTGCTTTTTGACGTAGCCTGACAAATGCAAGTGGGCTTACTCTGAAAAAAGTTTTTTTCAGAAAAACCAACGGGTTGTTCTTGAATGAATTGAGCGAATCTACGGCGATGTGAATGGTGGCCGGCTTTAATTGTTGCACCAGTTGTACGTTGTAAGGCTTTAAAGCCAAATCCTTACGCAGACTTCGTCATGTGGTTGTTGTGGATAACCTCAATCGTGAGAGCGTCGAGGAATTGACAAAGTCGGATCTTCTTCAACACTGTGGCCCACGGCTGCGATGTTCTTACTCGAACGACCCGGTCGAACACGCGTTGGTATTGGCACATTATGTACCGAGCCTGTCGACTCAAATTTATTGACCAAATTCTTAATAGCGGTCTCAGAAGGACGATTATGTTGACTAAAAATATCCCGAATTTTACGAAATGTAACTTTCACAGATCCACGATTTTCATAGTAAATTTTTATTATTTTAATGCGATTTTCGAGTGAAATTGAATTATTTGTAACAATGCCCAAGCTTCTAAATATATAATAGTACTCTGTGCTTCTACTATAGATATGTAAAAAACGAAATGTCATTCTGTCATAATATGTAGTTCCGGTGTGACCATATTGGAAAACAAAGTTCTTGTTGAAAACCATAAGGTTTAGTTTAGACTCAGGCTTGCAAGTCACCAAACGTATTAAAACGTTGTCTATAGTAATTTTAAATCTTCTTGGATATTTGTATCGATTAGTTTGGGCTTTGTAGGAACCCTTTCTTATCTTATCTAATCTTATGTGGGGGCCAGTCAGTGCAGACCGGCGACACTTCGACCCAGTGGGATCTTTTGTGTCGACACTCTCCCAATAACGACTGCCATAGATGTTCATGGCAGCCGGGACTGACGACTTAACGTGCTCTCCGAGGCACGGAGCAGGCGATAATTGTCAATCAATACGCACATAATTTCGAAACGTCATATAATTCCTGGTGCGCGACGTGGGTTCGAACCCGAGACCCTCTGCATTGCAGTCTGTTGGTCTCCCCACTGAGCTATCGCTGCTCTAGGAACCCTTTTTTTTTTGCTAGTTTTATTTATAGTTAATTTTTTTATATTTAAACCTGAGAAAAGGGTAATTGCCTATGTTTTCTAGCTACCCAAAGATTTTATTGTACAGCCAGTATCAAGATTGGTTGCAAAATAAGGAAGTAATTTATATTTTAAATTTGTATATAAGAAGAGTGATGTACTGGGGATATCTCGCTATTTCTCTCGAACAGCTGTATGCACAGTTTGTATCGTACACAGTTTGTATCATGCATCCATTTCTGTTATTTAACAATTACCTCTTATACCAGATTTAAAACAGTGGTATACGATAGTGGTAGGTTTCTGAGTAGTAGATTTCAGTATGAATGGGCCGGTTCGACCGAGGAAGGACTACGCTCTCACAGAATATCAACATGAAATAGCAGTATTCCTAATGTTGTGTTTCGTTCAGTGAATGAGAGTGCCGGAGGCTCAATCATCCTCTTTCCCCCTTCCCGCTCCATCTCCTTTCCACTTCCTTTCCCAAAGGGTCGGCAACGCGCAAGTGATGCCTCTGGTGTTGCAGGCGTTCATAGGCTACGGTGACCACTTACCATCAAGTATGCTTGTTTGCCACCGTAGAAGTAAAAAAAAAGAGCTTTCAAATATTATTTTTATTTTAAAGTCAGAAGGATAATGCAAGTATTTGACTTAAATTTATCAAACATTGTAAGTTAATTACCTTTATTGTTGTAGTTAATCCTCGTTTAATAATAAAACCGTTCGGCTCTGACTTGAACCAGACCAGTCCTTTGTTCTCATACTGCTTAAAAATAATAAAGTGTATGTAGGTAGTGTTATTACCATGCAACTGTGCACAAATAGTTAAGCAATAGCAGTTTTATTTCAATTGAATGAAAGAAAAATACAGACATAGACCCTAGACATAACGGTCAAACCATAAAAAATAATGGATTAAAAATACCTTGACTTTTCACGCGAAAGTTTAATATAATGACTTTGACATTTAATACTACGCCTCTTACCGTACGTACTTAGACCATTAAAACAATAATAACGGTTGTATTAGCCACGCTAGTGTACTGTGTACCGCAGTAATATAGTTATGGTCGATAAAGTAGTTATTGGCTTACCTTCCCACATATATTAAAATAGAAATTAGAATAGAATTACAATATAAATAGTAACTCTGATTTATATACTCGTATATATTATATTAAATATGCGTAAACGTCGTACGTCTTTTTTATACGAGTCGCTTATTAATTCTATCGTACCTATTTAACTAATGAATACCTATTACTTTCTCTTTCTTACAAAGACAATAACAAATGACAAAACATTTAGAACTGTCAAATTAGTCGCATTGTTGATGTAGACGTAAGATTTGTAAGCTGTTCCAAATAAGTAGGTAGACTAAATTGACGGTACATATATGTTTATCGTTTATCCACTTAATAATCCATTAAGGGCTATGATGGCATATTATTATTGATCGTGAGATTTACCATCAAATTAGTTTAAGAAATATCTCATCTTTATCTGGACACAATAAACATATTATTATATGCATACATTTGACTGCACGGTTAGCGCAGTGGTTTAAGGCGATTGCCCGCCCACCGTCCCGGTTTCGAATGTCGGTTCGATCTCCAAACAGGACAAAAATTGTGTGATCCACACGCGGTTGTACCGAGTCTAGATGATCTTTGTGTTCGTTGTTTGAATGTTTGTAAAGTACACCGTGACACAGGATTTACCAATACTCGTTATACTGCGCAGCGGTCATTTCAACAAACCTGGGATTTCTTCTAAGTACGTCTACCCTATTTAAAATCGCAACCCAACAACCACGTGTTGTGTTCTTGCAGTGAGTAGGGCTGCCAGTTTTTTTGACGAGGAGCTGTACACTCAGTAAAGATCCAAAAATCTTTTCCCTTGCGCTGGTGGTACAACGAATGGCACTTCGTTTGATAGCTTGATGATGCACTCGTTGTATTCCTCCTTGTTGTTGCAAGCCCATACGGTTAGTATGATTATTTGCCACATCGGTGGTATGTCGATATTAATATTAATAACGATACCATTTTTGTCCATTATTTTCTTCGGGCCCAATGACGAATGTAATGGAATAATGTAATATCTTAACATACCATTACAAAAAATATATGCAGCATAAATGCGTGATTTATTTATTAAGGTTTACATACATACATAAAACAGCACATGCATACATTGGACCTCCTCGATGGCGTAGTGGTTAGTATAAGCGACTGCCACGCCTGAGGTCGCGGGTTCGATTCCCGCACAAGTCAAACATTTGTGTGCATGAACATGGATGTTTGTTTTGGTCTGGGTGTTTCTATGTATAATATGTAAATATTTACAAAAAAAAAAGTATATATGTATGTTTATCCATTGTCTAGAACCCATAGTACAAGCTCTGCTTAGTTTGGGCTAGATAGTGTTGTGTGTATGTGGTAAAATATTATTATTATTATTAGTATATTATATTGTGTTATATCACTTATATCATATACAAAGTGGCGCAAAACTTATCACATTAAATGATATCCTGCCTTAAGCTGGTTGATATAAGATGGTTAACATAAACAAAAAACCTATTATCGCAGAAATTAAGTAATTATGTTTGTGAAGAAATAAATAAAATAAAATTAGACTAACTGGAACACCATTGTGATAAGCACACACTAACCTATTTCTTGTCGTCGCAAGATTATGGACCTTATTTCTTTTGTTTTTTTTTGTTTCGTTTTGTGTTTTGTTTCGTTTGTTTGTTTTGTTTTAATATCGCTGCTTGAGGTCTTTGTCATTTATCTCTGCATTACACATGATGTTCTAATTAATGAAAACAAAACAAGTGAGAATCGGCAATGAACTGCCGTAAATCTTAAAATTCGAAAAAATGGTTCAAGTAATATGCAAAGGTCACGTGATACCATGTGACCTTATGGTCAGAGGTCAAAGGTTATAGTCATATCGAGGGTATCGACTATGCTGAGCCGAATGGCGTTGACCGCGAGTCTCTAGCTCTTACGGTTCTTGAGTTGAAAGTTGTATAACAGACGGACGGACAAAGCTGTTGTATAAGAGTTTATTCGAACTCTAAAAAATGTCCTGTGGCTAAACTACTGAATACATTTGATTCATAATTTGTAAATCGTCAAAGAATACCATGTAGTATATGTGTTATCAATTAATGTGATAACATTTGCGCCACTTTGTATACTTAATACATATGATATAACACAAGTATGTAATAATAACTGAAGATGTTGTTATTATTTATTTGAAACCTTGTCTTACTTACAAAGTCATATTGTTCCAGAAGTCAATATAGTACCTACATAAATGACTTAATTCCTTTGAATTATTATTTAAAAGAAGTAACTATGTACTTACAATTCAAAACAATACTTGCTTGCCAAGTTACCATTAAATGTTTAATCGATCTTTGCAGATTTACAGTAGGATATAAACTGGATCAATCAAAACATTAATTGTATATATGACACCAAAATCCCGTCAGGATCACCTGACCGCTTCGCCCACAAAGAAAAACGACAAAATAAATGTTCCCACCAGCACGAAGCACGTGCTTAAACTTATGTCCGACCTACCCACAAAACAAAGGAAATCCACAGATGTTTCGGCGAAGCGAGATAAAAACTGTATACAATACGTTTTGAATATTTGAGATCAATAGCGTTCAACACAAAACGTAGCTAGAAGAACTAAGAAAATGTTGGCAGGTGGTGCTCCACGAACACGATGATAAGACGTGTAGTCACACACACACACAGCTGTTCTACAACGTGCTCGGTGTAGTGATGCCGGGCGCACGTAACTGCACGACTCCCTTTATTACCGTTGTACTGCCATCAATGTGAACATTGCTCTACTTCCTGTAAACATCTAGTTTTTATTCTAGGTCAAAGTTATACTAGTTAAAATATTACATCCATCACTTGATGTGTAGTAGTCTAGATACCGATAGATTGCGCATGAGTCTATTTCTTAAACATTTTAGTAGAGTTTAGGACAACAGTTGTATATTCAGTATATCTATTTTATTATTTCAATTCCATATTTACAGACATTAAACGTGGGTAAATGTTAATGTCAAAGAGAAGTTACTTAATTATAAACATTGAGTAAAATCTAAGAAACAATCTTTATGAAGTGAGACACAACATTAACACAATTTCAAAAATGCCACGTTACATTTTCACAACTTTGCAAACCAAGTCGCAGGCACAAGTTACTTTATAGACAATTTGTTAACCTCCTTGTGTTCGTAAAACTATTTCTTTCGTAAGATAAAAAATATCGTCGGTATTGTTGCAAAATCGGCGAATGAAATACATACTTTTCACCAATCATTTAGCCACAGTACTCAATCTTTGAAAGACATTTCCTTATAGCCTCTTAATCTTTATATACACGTGTTAATTTATTTGGAGTCTTTGTTTCAAAGTAAATTGTTACTTTGCACATTAGTATTTTTCTAAAATAAAACCAAATTCTATATGGTGCGCGTTAGTTGCCAAGCTTTTTATATTACTGGTGAACTAAGTCCCTTTTATGGCCATATGAATAAAGTAGAGCTACTACCGTGCCAGTTTCGCTGCATAAAAGTGGAGGCAACAACTTTTTTTTACGGTCTCAACGTATTCCCGCGGCCCCTTCTCATCCCGTCCCTGAGCCATCAGTTCCTTATTCTTACACACGGTTAACAGACACCATGTGCTCGGATTTAGGTTTCAACAAACTGATTACGCTACAAATTGATTTTAAAAAGACTGTGCACGGGACAACTTAATTAGTGCTTGCTCGGTGAAAAGTGTGTTTATTACTTTGTGACAATTTGTTGATCGTTAAGTATGGATGCGTTAAACGTTATGCTCAAAACAGGATATAAAATTGTTAAAGATTTTTCAGAACAACGTAAACCCGTAAGTTCAATTTACAAATTGCGTATAAAACATTTTTATGTTTTGTATATAAATGTACTTGGGACTATTGTACGGTTTGTTAACTCTTCATTTAACTGTAATTTTTATGTTATGTATTGTTATAACTTGATGATTTTTTGTTTTATTACCCACTAGACTAGCGTAAACCGTTTATGTTCACGTATAATGTATCTGGTATCTATGGTGCTACACTAGTAGAAATGGTGTTAGTGTTACTTTTATTGACTAAAGTTGCATATTTAATTAATGTAACTTTTAAATCTATTTTTGTTATTCTTTTTATTCATATTTTGGGTAATAAAATACTTTGAACTGTATAATTCTATAAGTAACGGAAGACTCCATTGAACGCCAAGAACAAGTTTAAAAGACCACTTTTGATAAAATACTACTATTCTAAACTTTGTTAACTTGAGACAGCTTATTTTAGGTACAAAACAAGAATAAAAAGGTCCTAACTATTTTTCAAAAATAATTGGCTGTCATATCAGTTTATTTTTACCATAGATAACCGTTGTGATAATAAAACCAGCAATAAAAATGTCGAAATCACAGAACTTGGACTGACAATATTTAACAAAATTTTACAATACAATATCTAAAACAAATCGCTAAATAGCACCAACGATACAATCATTATAATTTATAAGGTCATTAAATGCCAAGTTTTATGGGGCATTCCCAGGTAACTCGCCTGCCGAAGTAAATTGGTAAATACGTTGTGTGAAGTGCAAATAATGCGATATTCAACATTTTTGCTAATTACTTACTATTTGTAATTTGATAACATTGTGTTCTATCGTTCAGTGAGCTTTGGACAGCGATTAATAACGTGCAAATATTAAAGTTAACAAACGCACCTATTTCTATTATCTCAGATGACTAACTTAAGTTATGTATCTAAAACGACTGAAGTTGGTGCTCATATAACATTTGAATAATTGTTGGAAAATGTGTACATAGTGATTATGATGAACAGATGGAGACGTCGGGTGGCTCGGAAAGTTCCGGCGGAGAAGATGCGGAGGCGCGGCGGTCGCGGCGCGGACACGTGCTGGCCGAGCTGATGCAGACCGAGCGGGTCTACGTGCAGGAGCTTGGCTCCATACTCTCTGTAAGTTATGGCACCTGCCGCCACTCAATCTGCTTTTTTACTATCTCAAACTACTCACGACTCTTTCTAATTGCTCATGTAACCAGATTATTAATTGCAAATAATTATGTGTGTATTCCATAAGCCTGAGCATAAAATATATTATAAGTATTCGCATGATCCTAAAGAATACGGCATTCCACAACAGCTGATAATATAATTAATCACTGCCGCACTGAGTATGTTTTATTACTACAAAGGATGCGACTCATTATATTCAAACGGATGCTCACACTTTTTTGGCTTGACGTCACTCGCCAAAATGTTTATAAGAACAAGTCCGTTAACCTATCGAACGAACTCGCTTAATATATACACGATACCAGAATTGGAATAAGAAGCGAAAGCAAGCGCCTTTCTCTGCAAGGACCACGTCTACCAACTTAAAACTATGATGATACCTTTCTTCCTCATATGGTATGGCTATTATAGGGAACCTGACATAAATAACCGTCAAAATCCAAGCAAAATCATAGTAACAACCAAAACTAATCACCTCCGTACGTACGATATGATTTCGACATTAGAGCGTATCGAATTGTGAAAGTTGTTTTATTTCATTTCACCAAAATTCTAGTTCCCGTCTACCTACCAACGTATTACGATCATGTTTTGAACAGATGTGGCCGAACAAATTCTACGTATGAAATATGTCATTTCAATTAGATCAAGACAATCATTGTATTCGTTACGGAAGATTAGTTCCAATAAAACGCATGCATATCTCCGCTGCGCTCTGAAAGTCAAATGTGCCACTACCATTTATGTTGTGCGTGTTCCACTTATTTAGGTATGTTGTACTATGGTCCCACCAGCCGCTTACCACTCACGGACGAAGTAGCTCAGTACGTGTATCTAGTGCACTGGATGCACTGCACGCAGCCGACTGCGTCAGGCCATCAAGCGGAACGCAATGCATGGTACTCGTTTGCCAACTGCACGCCAGTGCAGGCTCTCAGTCGCTTGTTACACTTCGTAGCTCCCTGCACCATGAAATATGGAAAATACGACCTCCATAAATCTTCCGCGAATCTTAGTGTCGGTACTTCCTACTCGTGGTACTACAGAAAAAACGATAGCGTGGTGGTCACCGCTCGCAAAAAGAAGCGCTTAAAAAGATCCGCCTCCGACTCAACGCTCTTCAGTGACTATACAAACCAAATATCGTTGTTCGAAAGGGGAAATCTACGTAATAAAAAGTGCAAGAAAACAGTGAGCGATGTGGAAAAAAATAGTCGTGTTAAATATAACCCACGTAATATTAAACCGGTGCGTATGGAACCGTTCACTGGAAATTTCTTTTACGGTAAACCACTACCCGGCTTCGAGTACACGGAAAAAACAGAACAGAAAATAACTTACTTACCGGATTCCGACGCGGTCACTGCCTCGGAGGACACTACCGCTGAATCTCTAACAACTACTGCACCCACGGTAGTTGATATCCCGGAACTAGTAAAGAATCCTCTCTATGGATGTCTTGAAGCGGAACTTCATGGGCTGACGCCTGAATATTTGACCAGCTCAGCTGCTTCTAAAGTTTCTCAGTTGAAGTCGTCTAGCTGTACTGAACTAAGAAATACTATGGATAGTAGTAAAGGCTCCAAGGACATACTATCAAACATTTTGAGAGATTATAAAAGAATCATGAAGGAATGGAATCACACTGTAAATGAACATTGCGTATCTGATTTCCACTATACAAGTACTAAAAAAGCTCCATCGATGTGTCGCGGGAGCAATACCGATAGCTATGTTAGGAGCTTACACTCCACTTTGTCATGTCGAAAATCAAATAAATGTCTAAAATCGTCCAGCAACAACCATTACAGTTATCCGTACGCTAGAAAATATCAGCACAATAGTTATGACCAAAGAAAAACACAGAGTTTGCACCGTAACCAAACGTTCAGCAACTGGACATCGACGTTGCAAAATTTGAAAAAGAAATCTAAATTTTGGAAAGTGTCCCATAGTTTAACTCGTTCCGAGTGTAAATGCTTAGAAGCTGTTTATGAAGACTATGACAGACGTTTACAAGACTGGTGCGATACTATCAGTCATTGTACATCTCTTCTTAGCCCGGTATATGTATATATAAATAATGTGATAATTTATTTTATAGTGTTAGTTAGTTTAAATTTAAATTTACTAGTGTTCTTTTGGTTCCAGGGCTATAAAGAAGAAATCGAAAAGCCGGAGAATCAGCACTTACTGCCTGCAGCTCTTGTAGGCCAGGCGGACGTGTTGTTCGGCAACTTACATGAACTTTTCACATTCCACCAGGACATATTCCTAAAGGATCTGGAGAAATCAATTTCAGCGACAGAACTAGTCGCATTATGTTTTGTTGAAAAGGTAAGCCCATTATCTCGTTGATTAATACTGTTTCCATGCAGAGTGTAGTGAGTAACATCCGTATATTAAAATATGGAGCCTTGTAATTGTTTTCGGCTTCCTGTGTTGCTCAATACAAGTCTATTTCAAGAAATGCTCGTTCCGCTTCCCTTCACCTCTCGCTTTTGGTTCAGGTTGTCCTTTCACATTATTTTATCAATCTATACATATACATGGATGTATGGCAATCGTTCAACCCTCCTTAAATAGTTTAATAGAATAAACTTTCCATTCAACAATCTGTTCATTTCTGTGTTATTATAAAACTAGTCTGCAATACGAATAATTTCTGTTGCATAACTTTATAAGTACATGTGTACATAGTGTCAAGCTTATGACCCCGACAGAGCTGGCAGAGGTGTATTACACCCACATTTCGCTAGATATGACCTTAGGGGACAAGCCTATTGTTCTATACCGGTCACAGTTCCAAATTCCGTGCTGTTACTGATATTGTTTTTTAAAGATAACTTGATCAAATTTTGCTCATCCCGGGATTTGAACCCGAAACCCGATGCACAACAGTTGCATTCATTATGGCTGGGCCACTTAGGAAATCTAAGTAGTTATAAAATGGCTACTAAACTAACGTTAGAGTCATACTCACTAAGTACACGGTTTGGTAGTGTTTAGTTAGATGACCTGATTCTCAATGCACCCACCATACATCAGTACAGTTAGTACATATCAGGTCAAAGTAATAAAACTTTACGTATGTGATTTTCTCGATGAATGGCAAAACTGTACCAAATGCCGCCGCGTCGTTATTTTAAATTCGCAGCATTATTGCTGTAGATATGGCACGAATCTTTCTTTTCTATACGGTGTTTGAAATTAAACATATGTAGTTAATGTGGTCTACTGCGTTTATACATCGGCTCCAAAAGTGTTTAAGTAACGATGCTGATGTTGCGTATACCTAATATTTGCCTATGTAGTAGCAGCGAAAGCCTAGTGAGACCCCTTTGGACTGCCACGCAGAGGTATCGAATTTGATGCCAAGGCGCGCATCTCTGACTTTTCTGTGATGTGCGATAAATTAATAAATAAATAGATAAAACATCGTGAGCAAACCTGCATGTCTGAGAGTTCTCCGTAATGTTGTCGAAGATTTGTGAAGTTTGCCAACCCGCACTGGGCCAGCGTGGCGGACCTAAGCCTGCTCACAGTGAGAAGTGACTCGTGCCATGCAGTGGTACAGTTTAATACAGGGCTGATATTATTATAATGTTTGCCTGATAACCGACTATTGTTTAATCATTGTCTTGCTACCATTTAATCTGCTAAATACGCGCTGTTTGTCCGCCAGAGGGAGACGTTCTTCCGCCTGTACAGCTACTACTGCCAGAACATCCCGCGCTCGGAGCGCCTGCGCGAGACGCTAGTGGACACGCACCTGTTCCTGCAGGCGTGCCAGCTGCGCCTCGGACACAAGCTGCCGCTCGCCGCCTACCTACTCAAGCCCGTGCAGAGGATCACCAAGTATCAGCTCTTGTTAAAGGTATAGCTCACAAACACTTTTTTTTAAAGGAAAACTCTCGCTCTAGTAGTAACTCCAGTATCGCGGGAGACTTTATAAACATTCAAACAACGGACACAAAGAGCATCCAGCCTTGGAACAACAATTTATGGATGTGTGATGATTTGTGTCCCGTGTGGGATTCGAACCGCAACACTCGGCGCAATGGCAGTGGCGAGGCGACCACTTTAACCACTACGCCATCATCCGTGCACTCAGTAACTAAGTAACTGGTCAAGACATCTTCTTTTTTGCTCCGACGTGTGCCTGCTCGGTATGCCTATAAACTTTTTTAACGGAACACGTCATTTAGTTTGCATGAAGCAAAATAAAGTAAAATCGTCCCGGCAGTCTTCTACCAAAACTGACATTCGCATGTGGCGCCGTATTTAACTATATTTTCTAACATTGTTTGCAGGACTTACTGCGGTATAGTGAATGCGGTTCAATGACGACAAAGCTCCAACAGGCGTTGGACTGCATGCTCGTCGTACTCAAGTGTGTCAATGACTCGATGCATCAAATAGCCATCACCGGCGTCCCGGTCAGTACTGCACTGTATTCATTACTTGGTTAATTTAATTTTTGTCTTTCTTTCGATGAATATGTCTAGGTATTTACAAGTTTACTAGTGGATCATATTCATGTGATCAACATTCTCATTATAAATATCTGCGCGTGTATAATTCGATGTAATTTGTCTGTGAGGAATTCCCTCCCAAAGACCCTCAAAAATCAATACTATAACGGCATATCGCACTCTTAATAAAACAGCGACTTAACTCGAAATTTGAAAGTAAGGCAATTTGAACTCTAATTGTATATGTTAAATTCTAATATTATATTTGTGTTAAATCTTTGCAATAGAGTCCAAATTTGTTTAATCCAAAATACTGAGATAAGTCTCTGTTTTATTAAGGGTGCGAATTATGTAGCCCTCGTCGACTTTTATCATAAATATATGCTTAAAAATTGTTTTCAAGCATGTATCATAAACACTATTTTCTATGGTTTTATCAAATATTTAAAGTTTTAAACAAGAAAGTTTACATTAAATTTAACTGTTTTTACAGATTTTTCTCGGTTTATTTGAATAAAACTTGATTAAGATATTATTGTTGTGATAATGTGATAATAGTGTTTTGCTTCCACATGAAGCATCCTTGACACTTTAGCAACGAATTACTTATATTTTGTCCAAGGATGCCTCATACAATAAATACCTCAGGTCGAAAACCCGAGGGCGCGTAGAAGTTGCCTCTCCTCACAATTATTATATTATGATGTCTTTTAAATTCTGTAACAAAAAAATATATATTTTCTGCGGCATTAATTTTGTTACTGGTAATAAACACTTTACTTTGTATAGATTGACTCTGTTTTCTCAGTTTTCTTGTCGTTGTTATATAGCCGCTTCTAAAATATACATATATTTAATATGTAATTATATTTTTATTTCGACCTTCTTTCAGTCATATAGTTGTAAAGTGTTATCTTATAAACTAGAGTTAATTTAACAAATCTGATATTTTCCTCGTATTCAGCATACTGAACTTACACAAAATTGACTTCAACTTACCATGCCACAAAATGACTGTTCCCCAGTGATATGCATAAATTAAAATAATTTATGAAAGTAAAAAATATCACACCCTTATAAAAATATTCAAGAATTATTGATGTAATATTGACCAAGAAGCATATAATTTTTGTAAACTAACAAATTTGTATGATTGTTACAGCTGGACATAAGTCAGCAGGGTGAGCTGCTGATGCAGGGCTCATTCCTGGTGGTGTCGGAGAACAAGCGCGACCTGAGACTGCGGATACGACCGCGCAGACGACACATATTCCTGTATGAGAAGGCGATGCTGTTCTGCAAGCCCGCCACCAAGAATAGCCATAATAAAGCCACCTATCATTTTAAACACGATCTACAGGTTAGTTCAAATCTTGTTTGTCCCTGTTATCATTTATTTCGCGAATGATTTTCGCAGCCTGCCTATGCGAGCGACTTCGCGAGGCAAGTGGTCCTCTGGTACATAGTAAATATACATATTAACCGAAATATTTACTACGGAAAATATTCTAATACACTCAGTCATTCTAAGACACCAATAATAAGATCATATTTTATCATCATCATCTAACTAACCTATATAAATATAATTTTAGTGTCATTTTGCGATGACCTTGGAGTAAATCAGTTGTCGAATAAAAAATAAGTAGATATAATATATTGTAAAATGCGTTAAAATGCGGATAGGTAAGGTGGATCCTATTTTCATCTTTTTAAATCTGTTTAAAATTATGCTATCGTTAAAATACTATATTTTAACGATAGCATAATATTAATTAATCAACAAGTTATTTAATTAAGAATTGTGTAAAAATTATGATATAATCGCAGGATTAAATAAAAAATATAATTGCAGGATTAAATAATCTATCTAATACCATTCTGTGTGTGTTCCTAATGCCATGTGTTCGTGTGCTTATTGCTATACGGGTTATATGTTTTGCGTTCTTGTGTTCTGAGCTTAACCAGTCATAATTATAGTAGAATTAAGCCCTCTGTTAAATTAAATACCAGTCTACTAGGGCGATATTTTGTACTCAGTACATTTTGTGACAGAAAATAAATGTTATGTAAATTGACTGAAAAATACGTTCTTCAGTATATCTTGTATCATATTAACGCCAATAAAAAGCGTAAAGACCAAACTTTGCGAAATATACCTTCCTTTTGTAGGACCAAAACTTAGTAAAGAAATAGCAAAATGGCATTGAAATTAAACTTTATACATAATTTTGAAAACTGTTACAGTACTATTAAACTTTACAAATTTAGACCTAATTAAATTATTATTAAAACTATTTAAACTATTTAGATTTAATTTCATTTTACACTTTCTCCGACGTTTCGGTTGCTTTTTAGCAGCCATGGTCACGGGGAGACTAAGATGGTAGTTGTCTCAATGTTCCAGTGTAGTTATTTCAAAGTACCCGAACATAATATAATCATTGGTGTTTCTATTTACGCAGAATGAGCTCAAAGTATCATGAAGTCTAGCTGTGGTTTGGTTAATTTGGGTGAATGACTGACGCAAATTTCATGTTTCGATTTACTACTGACGCTAACAGATTTATTTATTTATGGACAACGAACAAAGCATACACTAATTACAAACATTGTGATAACACATAAATACGAATACATTACGTAGTGCTGCCTTACTTACAGGCTGCCACGGCATGCATTAACAATAATATTTTGATACATGCATTTAGTATCGCTAAATCTGGCACATAATTTATCTCGGTGTTTAGATTTCTTTAATTAACCGCATTGATAGATATTAGATAAGTCCATTAAAATCTAAGTATCATAGGAAAAAGGCGAAAAGGCTGGTATCAGGGGCATGGCCGGTATTCGGGGAATCCACCCTACTCACTAACATTTATTATAAATTATATATGTGAGTGAGTATCTAAGAAATGGCGAGGGCGCAGTTAAATTAATAAATTTAACATAAAGCTTACAAAGATTTGTTTTGCGTTTTGTAACATGATTAATAATGTTCATTTAATGCTGTAGGTATGCTGTAAAACTACATAATTAATATACTTGGGTATACAGCAAAGCATTTACCGATTCGAATATACGGCGTATTTGATTTCCATATCTAAATAGTTACCGTTTGTACTAATTTAATGACAATAATTATGCGTAGCCACGGAATCAGTAAATTTATCATAATTTATTAAACCCTTTAACCGCCTAGTTTTATAAAAGTTGCCGTACACGCAGCACTCAGCTTATAAAGCTAGAAAATTTTACTAAAGTCAAACATACATTTAGTGGGCTAATAATGGGAAGGCAGTGAATAATACTGTCAATAATAGCTAAGCAAAACATATTATCTGAAATAACATAGGAAGTTTTGGAAAAATTACAACATCATTAAATAATAATATCAACCCTGTATTAATCTGTCCCACTGCTGGGCATGGGTCTCTTCCTAGTGTGAGAAGGTTTAAGCTATAGTCCACCACGTTGGCCCAGCGCGGGTTGGCAGAGTTCACATTTAATTACTAGTTGCGACTTGTTTAGCTTATTGTGACAAACCTAAAACTGTTTAAAGAATTTATTAATATCTGTCGGTTAACATTTTATGTAAGCCTCACCTCGAATGTTATTTAACTGATAAGACCATGGCAAGTAGATATGACTTTACGGAGATTTGTTACAATATTTGAAATTACTGATGTCTAGTGACTGTAGCATATACAGATAAAATAATATATATCTAGCATACCTACTTCGAGCTCATTCTGCGTAAATAGATACATCCATAAATACTTTGAATAAAATTAAGATAAGCGTCGCTTGTATAATATTTTATTTTATTACAAGTCCCTTGTTGTTGGTACAGATGTCACAAATCGGTCTGACGGAGTCGGTAAAAGGTGATATGCGCAAGTTCGAAGTGTGGCGGCAAGGCCGCGCCGAAGTACACACGCTCACGGCGGCGAGCGCAGATGTCAAGCGCGCCTGGGTCGAGCGCATCAAGCGGGTGCTGCTCGACCAGCTCAACGAGCTCAAGGGCGAGCGCGTGCGACAGTACGGCGCGCAGCACAGGTACGTGTTACGTACGTTGTACGTGTCAGGGAGTGCACACGCTCACGGCGGCGAGCGCAGATGTCAAGCGCGCCTGGGTCGAGCGCATCAAGCGGGTGCTGCTCGACCAGCTCAACGAGCTCAAGGGCGAGCGCGTGCGACAGTACGGCGCGCAGCACAGGTACGTGTTACGTACGTTGTACGTGTCAGGGTGTGCACACGCTCACGGCGGCGAGCGCAGATGTCAAGCGCGCCTGGGTCGAGCGCATCAAGCGGGTGCTGCTCGACCAGCTCAACGAGCTCAAGGGCGAGCGCGTGCGACAGTACGGCGCGCAGCACAGGTACGTGTTACGTACGTTGTACGTGTCAGGGTGTGCACACGCTCACGGCGGCGAGCGCAGAGGTCAAGCGTGTCTGGGTCGAGCGCATCAAGTCAATTATAAGCAAATATGTAGTCAAGGATACGCTCGCCCTTAGATCTACTCATGTGACGCGATTAAAGTATACTGATGAAAGCATCGTGTTATAGAATGGTTTAGAGTTAGATTAGACGATAAACATTTAAATAAATTGTTGTTACATAATCACCGCAAGTCTGTAAAGTTGATACTAATGGAATACAGTGCGTCTACATTGTATTTTTACTGTAGTGCAAGATATCTAAGCCGCTTCACCTACATTATTTTAGCAAAACTGAATAGTTCTTAATTATAAATGCCAAATTTTTCTGTTCTGTAATAGTTTTCCCTGATATTTTGAGGTTTAAACCAAATGTTTTAAGGCAGGGTGAGGATTATGCTAGCTCACGGTAGACCTGCGGCTTTTTACTACAATTAATTACTTGGACTTGACACTCTTTTGCCTCATTTTGGCACAAGTGTGTATTTGTAGCATATAGAATTACTTCGATCATACGATAAATGTATAAATATAGCACCTATTACATTACAATGAGTAAAAAAATTATGCCAATGTCATTCAATCAGGACTAAAAGTTCCTCTAATTTTAGCAATAATTGATATTTATACTTCACAGGACATTAATTCAAACGAGTTCTTGGGATCTGGGCCCACCTGGTACTGAAAATAAACGGCCCTCCGCGACGGTGACAAACCCCACACGCACTGCATCATGTGACACTCACGACGAGCCCTGCTGGTCCACGGATCCCTCGGATGATGATGACGAGGAACCTGAGCAACCGCCGGTATGTAGTGATATGTTGTCGAGGAGGAAACGTGTATAAAGGTTGATTAGGTCATGGCAAGGGAGGGAGGTGCTCGATACATTTAGGACTATTTGAAATTTGATCGACTAAGTGATAAACCTGTCAACGAAATTAATTGTACATAGATTGTGCCTTTACTGCATTTCCTAAAGTCTTAGTCTATCAATATTCCAAAATAAAAACAAGAATATTAATTGTGAACGTGACTAAATGTTTATAAAAATTAATTGATGTATTTACACCTACGTAATAACAGATAATTGATAACTTTACGATTGTTATTTTATTTGGGCTAATTTTAAATATAGTGTTGGTATTCAAATATACCTTGCTGTCCACGTGTGTTACTCATATTTCCAGTCAAATGTGAATGATGTCCTAAGGTAACTAAGGTCAACTAACCTAGGCCCATGGTAACGCTTACTGTCAGGGTAGCTTTACTAAAACGTGGCTCTCTGAAATTAATGCCAACTAATTTTGGGTTTGCAGTGTTGAATGAAGTGAAACCCACTCTTTATGTAAGTGTAAAGTGTATTTTTAAAGGAATGCGGGCTGAATAGTCACGGGTAGCGCATGACAACGCTGGCAACCCCACGCACATGATGCTTCCCGATAACATTCAAATCTTAAATCAACTATAAGGGATACGAACATTGATCCAAACGGTGGCAGAAAATACGCATCACTAGAGAATTTGCAGTATCTGCTTATTAGATTTAGTCATGTAAATGATGTAAATACTACAAATTCTCGATAATAAATATCATAACGTCCTACCCTAGTCCAATAGGTTTCACGCCCTCACAGCATAATAAATTAAGTTAGCCATCATCGCTTTTAGTTCCTTTCAAATAATTTAGCGACACTAGCACAGAGAATTTGTGAATTTAGTTCTGCACGGTCCACGTGGCACCTCACCAGATACTGACCAATAACTTTTGGAGGTGTGCCTTGTATCGACGCCATTTTGCAGTACGTCGTGCTCACGAAATGGTCGCCATGCTCTAAGTTGTGTTGTTCAACAGGTGACGGAGGCCGTCGGTCTCAACGGTACCATACACAGAATGGTACAGTTCTTTTCTGTGGCGGGCTCCGCACAAGCCACATCCACGTTTTACGTGTCACAGTACTGAATATAATAAATGTTTACGAGCATACAGCCAAGTAGAGGCTTTGTACATATTGAAAAGAGACTGAGTTTATATCCAAAGTTAAAGTACCTAACCAAAGAGAACGTGGATATTTCGGTTGTATTCGCTGAACATTAACTATCGTGTAAGTCATGTTTTGTTTGTTATGTCACTCATTGTCAGTGTGCTTATTGGTTTTTATGTTCAATATGCGCTTGCTTCGATTACCTAAATGTTATAAGTACATCAGTGTCGATCAATATTATTAGATCGCTGTATTAAGTACTTACAATATCATGGAACATTTACCGGCAACGCACTGTATATTATAAAATACCTACATATATCTTCCTTATTCTATTTTACGTAAATATATTTCGGCGCATACATATTTGGCTTGCTATAAATTACGTCTTTGTCTACATGAAGTGCAGTATTTACAAATGTTGTAGTCGATGCTCACAGCAATACGAAATAAAGATTTTGGTCTTAAAAGGTTTGTTCATCCAATGAATCTACGAAACGAATCGAAGATAAGAAGATATTTAGCGTGATTGGACACCGCTCCGCACGGCATCACAGCTTGCATCATTCACTGACCACCGCTTTCGACGTGCAATCTAATAGCTTATAATATTTTTGTTTAACTTGAGTGTGACACGATCTGTTAATTAACAACACCTGAAAGTCAGTGATCCATACTATAAGCGTTCTAAAGATTTTTATCTACCGCTATCCATTTGAATAATATCTTACCTATCTACATCAACAATTTTCAAATAATGTAAGAAGCACTACAATAAAAATATAATGTTATTGTCCTAACATTTGACGCGTATAATATGGCCATTGGCATGTTCAAGTTTTCGATATTTTGCACTCGTATCTACTGGACTGTACTGGACGTGAATCGATCTATACTTATATAATGTTATCTGAGTGTTATGTGTGATTATATCTTACTTGATAACTATCTAAATATATATGTAATATACGCTAAATTAGATAAACATCTATCAACATTACCTATGCTATATCTATTTTCTACAATATCTTAAATCACCAAGATTATTTATGTCGTATTGCGATCTATACCTAACTACTGTTTACATAACAACAATTAACATAGAACTTATTCAATGTTATTTACTTATATTCTACCAAATCGCTTTACTAACATGCATGGTCTGGTCAAACACCAAACTAATAGATGAGGTGCAAAAAGGATAGCTACTTTTTGCATCACTTTAACGTTAATATTTAATGCATGTCTGTGTTTTATGAGTGCAGTCACATTGCGACAAATCTTGTAACATTAGACGGTTACACACTTTCTAAGAGTCTACCATGAGTTTTCATCAAAGCTTTTTACGCAACTCGACACGTGTGATCGTCGCCAAATAACTGGGTTAGTTCGAGTTGCGTCTCAACGCATGGAGTGTAAACTCATGGTAGTCATTTCGATTTGGCAAGTTTATTTGAAGAGTATATCTGTCATTATACTACTAGCAGAACAGCTTTTTTTTTATTCTCATGCCGATACAACAGGAGTACGTAATTGACATCAGCAGCATGCGTCTGGCGCATTTGAGGCGATTAAAACAATTTGGAGTAATGTGACTACGCTCAACGTTTGGCCAGTGGTGAAGGAATGCATGTCTCGATCGATGTACAGGGTGAATGGTGTGTTTACTATAAGAATGTTACAATTTCATTTCTACTGCTAGAAAGTACATACCTACTCACAGTACACGATACACTAAACAATATTTAAATAACACAGTGAAACGAGTTGCGTAGACTAGGATATTAAACAATTTATAGATACATACTCAACATAAATTCATAAAGCTACTCAGGTAATACACGTCAACCCTATCTTGAAATATAACTTGTCTTTTCTCCATTTATGAAAAATCTGTGAATATTGTATCTTGTTTGTCGAATGTAAACGGACATGAACGGTTGGCGTGTATTTGTTTACACGACATCACAGTACCAACAGTGACAGTATTGTCTAGCAAAGCTAGAAGCGGCAATGTATCGGTAGCGTGACATGGAGTGTGTTGTGGGTGGCAGGCGGTGGGGTGCGCGCTGCTGGCGCTGTCGGACTACGCGGCCGTGGGGCCCAGCGAGCTGGCGCTGCGCGCGGGGCAGCACGCCGAGCTGCTGAAGGTGGGCTGCGCCGGCTGGTGGTACGTGCGCCTCGCGGGTACGTCTCCTGCGCTCGCCGCGCTGCGAGGTAGCGCTACACTACTCTCTTTGCATCTCCGATGTTTATTATTTGTTGAATGTGTGCAGGTGGGCACGGCGAGGGCTGGGCGCCCGCGGCGTACCTGGACCAGCGCAAGACGTCGCGCTCGTCGAGTCGCTCACACGACCGCCTGCACGAGCACTGAGCGCGCGCACTGAGCGGCGCAGCGGCACACCGGCGCCCGGCGGGTACCTCTCAGCGTATTGTTACTAAGTCCAAGTTACATCGGCCCTTCTTACTAGTGTTGGGCTGGAAAGACAAGAACTAGTTTACGTTGTTCTCCTAAATCTACTGTCGGATGTAGCTCAGTACGTTAATACGTGTATGATTATGGAAGGACCTGTCCGTCACTATATCTAAAACTATTTTGTATAGACGAAGTGCCTCAGTCACCTTCGTAATCATGTTCAGTGGAACATCGAGGAGGTTGTAGATAATAAAGTTGTTTTCCAGCACCAGTAGCGAACGCCCCGGAACCCCACTTGTTAATATTTTTCAATGTATGTAAATGTTGTTCTAAAAAGCTTTATTGTAAATTAGTTTTAGCCATAAACGTGTTGTCGTTACGATTATCCAAAGCTATATATAGTGGCATAGGACGTTGTTAAGTAGCTGTGACTGGTATCGTATCATTTCTGTATATAATTTACATTTATTTTTAACTATAGTTATTTATTTCGATGCTAGTTGAGCTTTCGGTGTTCATTCGTGTTTACGTCTCAATTTCCCATGACAAACCCTGTACTATATAATATTTCTCTCTCGTTAGGGACCTCTGACTTATTAAAACAATTCTTGATGAATGGCGAGCCACATCTAGCTGAAAATTATTGATCGTTTTCATAACATTTGTTACAATCCCTAAACTATACCTTAAACCTTTTAAACATTGGACATTCGATATATAGATAAACTTTTATAAATATTACAAAATTGAATAACACAAATGTATTACTTTGAGTATTACATATGTTTAGCTAGTCGACGTGAATTATCTTTACGATCATACATATTCATGTAATTTAAAGCATATCATGATGTTTCATTGCTTGTTTTTTAATTGCGTACCTAATTATGTTTTTCACTTGTTTCACCACAGTAACTGTGTCTTATCGTTGTATACTTATGTAAAGTCAATCCTAAGAATTGTATTATTAAAATGTTCTTTTGTATAAAATTACGTTTATACTTATTGAAAATGATCACAATTACATTGAATCGGTCCATTTATTTTGTGTTTTATTTCATTCCTTTTATTTGCATAGCTTTCATATAAGTATCATTCATATCGTACCCATGTATTTATCAAACAAAACAACTGCATGTTTAATTGTCAACATTACAGGTTATGAAGAAATATTTTCTCATCTCTACACCTATCCACTACGAACAATACCTATATACGTAATATCTAATATGTATAAAGTATTGAAAAGAGCATACCTATTGCTGACCAAACCTGGTGTTTCCATTCTAAGCCTACCTATAAACTACCTATAAAGATATACCTACAGTAGGTACACCTTTCTAGATCGACTCGAGACGGGTTGATTCTACCCTTTTGGATGTTAACCTTCAGGGTAAGAATTTTTATACTTCTCAACTTCGTTGAATGTCCAGTCGCCGTCGTCTCGAACATCTCAAAAGGGTGATTAATGCGTGTAGCGTAGTTAAGAGCAATAAAATCTTATAGATCAACCCTAGTACAAATTCTCATAATTTTCGAGTTCCTACGTTAAACGTTAGCGTGTCTTTTCATACCTACATTTAAAGTAGGTTGTTTGCCAGCTTAATACCTATGTGGGCAGATATGCTAACTTCCAACGTAATCGATAAGCATTATTACATCTCGTACCTACTAGACCGATGATTATTACTTGAGAAGCAAGAGATACGTAGATCTGCAACGAACATTATATTTTTACATACTATTGTCTTCTGTTTACGCGAATGTTATTCATTAAAATTAAACTATGAACTTTATACGGATTATCACGTTGCTTAGTCACTTATTACTTAATTTTGAAAAATGTTTAATAGTAGTAGTAGTGTACACTACTACTATTAAACATTACAAATTTTTAAGCTAATTAAATTATTAAAACTATTTATATTTAAGTTTACACTTTCTCCGACGTTTCGGTTGCTTTTCAGCAGCCATGGTCACGGGAAGGGAGGGGAAGGGGAGGTCTAAAAGGTGAGGATAAAATTCGTATAAAGTAGTTTAATTTTATTATATTTTATTGTTTTTGGTCTAAGTTTAATTGAATAAGTACGTGATAGGGTGCAACTTTTATAATAGATATCTAACTACCATATGACTTTTTTCAAGTCTTAAAATGTATGTAAATTAAAATTTTAAAGCTATTAAAGTGCAAATGTTATAAACGGCTGTGAAATATCCAGTAATGAATTTTATAAAATTTTAATAATTTACCCCTAATTGTAACTAGATTTTATCTGAGGTAAATCTATTATAACTATAGTGAGTAGATAGATACTTGGTTTCCTTAATATTTACATTTTTAGGTAAGTATATGTAGTTACTTACATTATGCATATTTACCTACGATCATTCTGATGGCAAAATTCTTATACGCTCCAGAAATAAACAGCGAAATAAGTAAAATAAACTCGTAGTTGATTTATAATTTTATTACAATTTATTAATTTAATTATATATATATATATATATATATATATATATATATATATATATATAATATCATAAATATATATATTATTTTTGTTGATTTGTCATTGCGTTTCTATATACCTACTGACAGATGATGACTCTGATATTCATTCCACACTTGCATTTTGTACCAGTGGCGGTGTCACCTTATTATGTATGCCCAAAATATATTAATTCGACGGTTCCCCGGCTATTTGAGCTAAGCGACATTTTGAGAAAGTTACAGGAGAGAGACACAAAGTATTTTTTTTCGGAAAAGTTCAATAAAAATTATCTATTGAGTGGATTTTAGTAAACTTAATACAGTATTTCTATAAATACATACTGCATCTTACTGAGTTAATATCGCAAATATATGTATTATTTTCTAAAATAAATGTCGCTTAATTCAATATGCGTTATGTGCTTTATTTTATGGAGTAAAGCAAAATGGTTCAAACGCCTATGGATTGAATAGTGATTGAAAGTAAATTAGCTCAAATGTTTAATCAATATGGAATAAAACAAGACAAAATGGCATATAGGTACAACAAACCTCCCTAAGTCAAATGAGTCGAAGCAGCATGTAACATTGAACCACACTAGTGAAACTTGATACAGACGACGATTGGGGCTCAACCCAACTCAAGAAAATGAACTTTTACTATCATAAAATTAGACATAGGTTCTTAGGTCACAGTTCTAATACAACCCCAACGGCTTATAAAAAGAATCAAAACGGGAGTATAACTTTGCCTCCAGGTGTTTCAAAAGAGACATTGCAAGGGCGAAGTTCAATGGCCAATTCTACCGATGTAGAATTGGCGAGAGGCTTAAGCATCTTCCGTCGGGAACACGTGCATTCTGGTCTCTTGCCAAAGCTATTGAAGGTAATTTCTGCAAGCCATCCTTTCCACCTCTACACATGGGAAATGATTCGTTGGCCCACGACGCAAAAGAGAAAGCTGATCTTCTGGGCAAACTTTGCGTCTAACTTGGCTTTGGGTTGTATGACGGATATCCAGTTCTACCAACGCTCAGTGCACTTAGCACTTATTTATTTATTGGAACAAACAAACACATATACAGTGTAAGTTTAGGTTAGTAGGTATTACAGCTCTGGTTCGACTCGATCGACAATCAGCGACGTTGTTCACATATTACAATCTACAGGTTTTCTTAATGCTGAATCATAAACTGGACTAGTCGTAGAGAGAGGGGATGTTCTCATCTTTGGGCAGGGGCACCCCAGTACCAGCTTTTCCCTCTGGACCGCATTCAACGGAGTGCGACTCGAATCGCCGACTGCCAGGATGTTTCAAATTGGCTAGACCCCTTGGCGCTGCGTAGAGATGTGGACTCGCTATACATCTTCTATCGCTTTTACTTTGGGAAATGCTCCGAGGAATTGTTCGGACTGATCCCTGCCGCTTCTTTTCACCATCGTCCTACGCGACAGCATTTCCATCCCCATAATTTAGATGGTTGGCAGTCTACAATTTTTTTTGCCTCGCACAGCAAAGCTGTGGTATGAACTGTCGCCTGTGGTATTTTCGGACCTTCAAGGAAAAAGCGTACTCCTTTTTTAAAGGCTGGATACGCACTTGTGACTCCTCTGGTCTTGGTCTGGGTGTCCATGGGCTGCGGTAATCGCTTACCATCAGGCGATCCTTCTACTTGTTTTCCTAATATCACATTTAAAAAAATTCAAAATGATTCAATCAACTGATTTCATCATTCTGGTGTAGAGTAAATTGACTCAAACGACACAATCCAGTATTTCAGCTGAAGGCTAATTAAGTTAATGCGCATTACGTAGTCAAACCATCGTAGGCAAAACAATTCAACCACTAATCCAGATAAATCAGAATAAGCTCAAATAGTAGTGTAAGTTACATAATACAAAGAGAGATGGTAACCATGTAAGAGCAGCGATAGCTCAGTGGGGAGACCAACAGACTGCAATACAGAAGCTCTCAGGTTCGAACCCACGTCGCGCACCACAGACTTTCGGAAGTTACTTAACTTAACTTAACTATTCGAAATTATGTGCGTATTAATTGACAATTATTGCCTGCTCCGTGCCTCGGAAAGCACGTTAAGCCGTCGGTCCTGGCTGCCATGAACATCTATGGCAGTCGTTATTGTGAGAGTGTCGACACAAAAGATCCCACTGGTCAGAGTGTCGCCGGTCTGCACTGACTTGCCCCCCACAAAGATACATACATACGTAATACAAAAAGTTGTCAACTTTTGTGTCCGTTGATACCACGGTCATCAAAATGAGGGCAAAGTTACTGAGGGGTACAAACGCCAAAAAAGTGCTCATAAAAATTTAAGCTCTGTTCAAAGGACGCAGAAAAATTCGCCGATTCCAAATATGAATATAACTCATTTTCGCAAAAAATGTCGCTTAGATCAAATAGCCGTGGAACCGTCGCGTCGTTATAATAGCTGATTAAACCTAAGCAATACTGCTTCGAGTGTCGAAACCACTTTAAGGACTGCTTATAGTAGTAAAATAGTAAAACGATTATAAAGGAAACCCTATATCTATGTACCTACCTAAAAAAAAATTTCATATTTATTTTATGAATCACTTAGCCTAGATGTACTTAGTAAATATAATAATGGTATTGTGTATTATCAATTTATCACCAACTGTTAATACTTATGTATACTTTTCGGCATATTTACAGTAAGTACTAACTCACATTTATACCAAGTTTGTATCAATATAGATAGTAGACTTTATGTAGCGTGCACAAAAACCAATTATGGACAATAAGCGAGTTGAAATCGCATCAATACTGATCGTATCCAATTTATTTTTAAGTGGCAGACGACTAAAACGTAAGAGGCGAGGGTCCGCATGTGCTACTACTTGTATGCAAAATACTTCGTGTTATAGTTTGCATGCTCTATTGCATTTTTCCCTCTATCAAATTCAAACTAAGTTAGCCTAAGTACCTACCTACTCTTTAGATAATTTAATTCATCGTTAATTTTTGTGCACTTATTGTTCTTCGCAATTAGGTTGTGTCATGGTCATGACCTCACAATTATAAGAATTTATACATACTCTACCTATAGTAATACTAGAACAGTCGTTTTAAAGTAGCATAATAATATAGTGAATAGAAATGAGGCCGTTAGTATCATCTACTAAAGCACCTACTAATAGGTAGATATTGAGCAGTAGAAAATCAAAGGGCATATCTTACCAATAAGCATTAATTGCATATTGATAAGATATGCCCGTTTTAATGCTACTTTTGTACTTACCTGTATGTATCAATTATTATTATTCCAATCAATCTTCTCATATTTGTACTTGTATTGTACCTATTTTAAAGGACTGTTCGACGTTTATATATCTATACTTAAATAAGATAGACAATTATAAAAAAGATAATATCTTATAACAAATGTATAATAATCCAATATATTATTAATATTAATTTTATTATATCCAAATTTATATAACGGTGGCTTGTGTATCAATCATTTGTTTGGTATTCAACATATTGTATGTTTACGGGTCAATAACCGTACAACACGTGTATATTTTAAATCATCTATTTTATTGCACTTTACGCAGCAATAATGAACTAGTTCATCGTTAGTCGTCATATCGCGCGCGTGACTCAAATCTCTTACCTTTCATTATTATCACTCATCCTCATTCTTTAATTAATTTGATCTTTATTATTTAATTTTAGACTTTAAATATAGCGAATTTTATTATCTTTTATCTTAGTTTATCTTTATCTCACCCCAACCCCGAACATTGGTTCTTCGAGCCGGATTCGTGACCATTACGCGTGTGCTTTATATAGTGTTCTGTGTACGTGTCTCGCGAAACGGCGAAATAACTTGACTTTGGAGTACAGTGCGCCCATACGTGCTTCATCTCATCTCGTTGATCCTGTATGACCCCGGTGCCTACAAGGGCACCCCTTTAACCAGCTATTGATCCTATGACATTGGTGCTTAAGCAGACGCAAAGGAACCTATCAGTCTCCGGTTTGTACCGCACAGCTCGGACTTCGGTGCTGATTTATCTTCGACCCCAAAGAAGCCTATACAAGTAAGGTATTTTTATTCTATTACGAATATGTCCACAATGGAAGACACCATGGCTACCTAGCAGCAAATCATCGAAGGAGTAGATAAACTCTACTCGAACTTCAAAAAAGATGGAGCTGAAAGAAAAACTCCCGACTACATACGTCGACAATTAGAGAGCTTGGAGCAATATTTGACTGAATTTCACAATAATCATCTAACCTTAATATATTTTGGTGATCGATCTAATGTATATTTTACTTCAAATCAATACGATCAAATGAAAATGAAATATAATAACATTAAACCAGCCATTCAGAACTACACACCTCTCACTGACAGACCTTAAACCGTTGTACTAAAACCTCCAACATTTCAACCATCCTCTTCCCAAGCGTCGCCGAATCCCATTCTTAAAGATAGCTCACATTCGAGCAAGACTGAAGAGCTCTTAAGGAAACAAGCTTTGAGGTTTTTCGAGAGATGCTGCGGATATCGATCTTAATCTTATCACTGAAAAGTGGTAATTTGAAGACATCCTTAAAACCTTAAAAACCCGTTGGACTGCAATTGATTCTGTACACTGGGAGTTAGATAACGAGCTCAACGGCTCAAACAGTCAGTATGAGGAGCAATTTACAACCTATGAGAAACATTACAAAAATCTTAAAAAAGAAATTAACAGGAAAATGTGGTCTGTAGCACATATTGAAAATTCCACTCCCAAGATGGAAATCGTGACCTTTGAAGGCAATTACACTCAATGGGTTTCATTCAAGGACCTCTTTACTGAAACAGTGCACAATAATCCCTCTCTCGCAGTTCCTTAAAAGTAAAATTAAAGGCGAGCCCGAGAAATTGATTCAACATCTTCAAATAAGTTCCACTAATTATCCTGTTTGCTGGAGTATCCTCAATCACCGCTACGAAAATAAGCGACGTATCTTTTTATCTCACCTCAAAAACATCCTAAACATCCCTACATCTCAACAAAAATCAGTGAATCATCTTAAACGCATCCACGATACAACATACGAGAGCGTGAATGCTAAAAGAATCTTGGTGTTGACGTTTCTACTTGGGATCCTTTCCTTGTATGTATTTTAGCTGAAAAATTAGACTCTGAAACTAATGATGACTATATCGAATCTTTGAAAGCTCCGAGAGAATTACCAGTGTTAGAAGAGATTCTCCTATTTTTGGAAAACAAGTTTATGTCACTTGAAACTTCTCGAAAAAGGCAAGAAATCTTTCAGAAGTCATCTGTATCATCCTACAATAAAACACCTTTTTCGCCATTGAGAGGCTATCATAATAACCATCAATCATCTTCAAAGGGTTTTACGCCTAAGAAATCAAGTTATAATTATCCTAACAACACTTATGCAAATCAAGTAGGTAATTTCGCAATCGGCAAAGTCCAATTGCAAACACAATGGAGGTCGTAAACCTTGCGCAATTTGCAGCGCAAGCGATCATCGCATACACTATTGTCCAAAGTTATTGAAAATGTAACCATCTGCGCGGCGAAATGCAATTACTGATTTAAATCTTTGTATAAACTGCTTGCACTACCACGAAGGTAAAAAATGTCTTTTGGAGTTAAGGTGTAAATAATGCCATAAAGATCACAATACTATCCTTCATGAATCTGTTACGTTAAGAATTACGACACCGAATGCGTCACAGTCTAGATCGAACGCGGCCACGACTGCAAAATCAGTAACTCAGCAACAAGATATGAATGTACTTGTATCTACGCAAAATTATTCCACAGAAATACTACTTGCGACAGCAATAGTTAAGGTAAAGGCAGTTGACGGGTCTTACGGGTCTCAAAGGATGAGAGTACTTTTAGATCAAGGATCTCAAACATCTATCATATACCGAAAGAGCCGCTCAATTGTTAAAGCTGCCTCGACAAAAATGTAACGGCTACATCTCAGGAGTTGGTAATAATGAAAACCCTTGCAAAGGCACGATATCTATTAAATGCATGTCATTAATTAATGACTTTACATTTGAAACGGACGTTTTTATAATGAAACGACTAGTCAACCATTTCCCAAGTCATACCTTTACAAAACCAAACTGGCCAGCCTTAAATCAAATAACTCTCGCAGATCCCGAATTTTACAAAAGTAGGCAAGCCGACATTCTGTTTGGCGCGGATATCTATTCCCTGATCCTTTTAGATGGTATTTGTCGATCAGAAGGTATATTACCAATAGCTCAACAAACGCAGTTAGGATGGATATTGAGCGGTAATTGTAAAACCTTTCAATGTAATGTAATCCTTAACAACATATCTGATATTCAGCAGTTTTGGGAATTGGAGGATATTAATGAACCCTTAACTATATCCGAAGAAGACCAAAAATGTATCGATTATTATCAGCATTCAACTTCAAGACGAGATGATAGCAGTTACGTCGTGAAAATACCATTCAAAGAAGATTTCGAGGAGAAATTAGGCGAGTCAATAACAAAGTCGGTTGCACAATTCTTTCAAATGGAACATAAATTGTATAAACAGCCTGACATAGCACGCGACAACAAGTTGTTTATAAACGAGTACATTGAGCTTGGACATATGACACCTTTAGCAATAAACGCCGACGTGAATGCAGGTTGCTACCTAGCGCATCATTGTGTTCAAGGTGCGGAGTCATCAATTACAAAACTTAGAGTTGTTTTTAATGCATCGGCCAAAACTTCTACCGGTTACAGCCTCAATGATCTCATGTGCAGCGGACCAAATCTACAACAAGACCTTCTAAGTCTTACTCGTAAATGGAGGCAATTTAGATATGCATTTATAGCAGATATTTAAAAAAAATATTCCGCAATATTTGGCTACATCCTGATCACCAAAAATTCCAAAAAATAATCTGGAGAAATCATAAATCCCAACCATTACAAAAATATCAACTATACATATATATAATATATCAACTATGCTGGCAACCGTAACCTATGGCACAAAGGCCGCACCATTTCTAGCCATGATAACTCTCAAACAACTTACCATCGATGAAAAACGAAATTATCCCAACAGCAGCGCTCCTAGTGTATTAGAAAACTCATTTTATATGGACGATCTTATGCATGGAGCTCACACTAGGAATAGCGCTAAACAGCTCAAGATAGAGATGACAAATCTTCTTAAGTCAGGTGGATTAAATCTCAAAAAATCGCGTTCGAACTTACCTGAAATTTCAGATGACCACAGTGCTTCTCAGAAGGAGGAAGAATTCCAATTTAAGCAGCCAGAGTCTACAAAGGCTTTAGGTCTTAGATGGAACCCTAAAAACGATTTATTTATCTTTCACCCCTTAGAAATCACCTCAGAATGCATCCCTACAAAACGCCAATTTCTATCTGATTTTTCCAAGATCTTTGACCCCTTAGGATGGATATCCACAGTCACAATAAAACTAAAAATGCTATTTCAAGAAACGTGGATAACAGAATTGCATTTGGATCAACCAGTTTTACTAGAGCTTGCCCTGAAATGAAATAAAATAAAAACCGATCTGCCCCATATATCTCAATTTAAAATACCCCGTTGGATTGAATCTAAAGAAAATGGTGTCATTGAGCTCTATGGTTTTTGCGACGCTAGTATTAAATCCTACGCATGTGTCGTCTATTGTAAAATCCAGAGAGGTTCTACTTCTCACGTATCTTTGGTAGCCGGAAAGTTTAAAGTAATACTCCTGGAAAACCTCAATCCATTCCCCGTTTGGAGCTTTGCGGCGTTGTTTTATTAACAAAAAATAATCTTATCTCTATCGGACTTTATGGTTCAAGTTTATGGATGGGTCGATTCTATGGCAGTGCTTGGATGGATAAATGGAGAACCACAGAAATGGAAACCCTTTGTAGGCAACCGCGTGCAAATGATATGCGACATTATCCCGAAAGATAGGTGGAGATATGTTAAATCTAAAGAAAACCACGCAGATTGCGCGAGCCGTAGTTTAACCGCATCTCAGTTGGCTGACCACTCACTTTGGTGGCAAGGACCAAATTGGTTGCCAACGTATAACCCCGAAAATTATCCTGAAAAGACATCCTATTTTACAACTGAAGATCTCAAAAAGAATATGTTAGTAAACGCCGTGACTAACGATTATTCTATAATAAAACAATTACTAACAAAATATCATACTTGTTGAAAGGTAATTCGAATCTTAGCCTACGTTAACAAATTTATAGCCATTTATGTTTTGAAGAAAAACATGAAATTTATCTTACTCGATTTGAAAAAATCACATGAGATGTTGATAAAGCATGTGCAGAGAGAATACTTTTTCAAGGAAATATCTCACCTTGAAACAGGTTTACCCTTGAAAAAGAAAAGCACTATTTTGAATCTCAACCCCACTTTAGACGCCCAAGGAATACACCGCGTTGGCGGTCGCCTTAAAAATTCGAACATTCATCCCGAAATGAAGCATCCCATTATAATCCCGAATCAATCAAACTTATCAGATCTCATTATTGATGAGTCACATAAATTAGTATTTCATGGTGGAGTAAAAATGACAACAGGTTTTATAAGGCAAAAATATTGGATTCTTGGGGGAAACAGAGTTACAAAAAAAACGATTAAGAATGTGTGTAAAATGCAGAACAAACGATCCCATAACACAACACCAACTTATGGGTGACTAACCTTCATCCAGGTTAATCCTAGTCGGCCCTTTTATCACACTGGCATCGACTATACTGGATATGTTGCGGTAAAAGCAAGCAAAGGTTATTAAAACCACTAAAGGCTATGACGCAGTATTCGTGTGTATGGTAACGAAAGCCAAACACTTAGAAATCGTGTCAGATCTCACAGCTTCTGCATTTATCTCCGCGCTCAGACGCATGTCAGCCAGAAGAGGAGTTCCCGGCCACATCTACAGTGACCAGGCACAAATTTTATAGGTGCCAACAAAATCCTTAAACAAGAACTTAAAATAATCTCTGAAATCCTAACAACGTATGAAGAGTACAACACGCTGTTATCTCAACTCGAAGCTTGTTTAAACTGACGACCTCTTCGTCCGTTGACGGAAGATCCCGAGGATATAGATTTCTTGACCCCGGCTCACTTCTTAGCTAGTGTGCCCAATTTAATGATCTACGAAACTGAAAATGATCTTAGAACTAGATGGTACTTGGTGCAAAAGATTTATAAAGATATTTGGGTTCAGTGGAAAAACGAATACCTTTCACAGTTATCCACTAGAACTAAATGGAAACAACATCAAAAGGATCTATGTCTCGACGATATTGTCATCATCAAGGACGAAAACCTACCGCCTGGATAGTGGGCTCTAGGCAGGGTAGTAGACCTTCATCCCGGAAGTGACGGGCATGTAAGTCGTCACTCTTAAAACTAAAAATTGTTTATTAAAACGACCGGTTGTCAAGCTGTCGCTATTGCCAACGAGTGGAAGCAATCATCGTCCAGATGAACCGAATTGTGATGATAAAATGCCTAAGAAAACAAAGTCAAAGCGTATGTCATTCTCAGCTATAGCCTTGACATTGACCGTATTACTTTTGTCACTGATAAACTTATCTCAAGCAGCTTATAACACTACCCCATTGAATAACAGTATCTAACTCGACAAAATCTCAGATATGCACCTTATTCGAGACGATTGGCATTTAATAGTTTATTATGACACAAATCCCTACAAAGAAAGCACGTCAGCACTTGAAATGTATATTAAATATCTTACTACATTATGCTTTACTATAAAGGAACAGATATCTTATGACAGTATCGTTTTACAACTCGAGCACGAGTTCGAAGAAATAAAACATTATAATAATATTATTACAATGAATGAATCATTTGTAACTGGATACGAATGGAGGCGCCGGCGCACGGTAGGCTGAAATAGGACGCTAGTGGACTTAGGGATTCATAAAAATCAACATGCGATTCTTCAAAAAATGAATACGTACATATTTGGGTTCTACCCTTAAATACAAGACATTTTTATAAATTTGCATTTTTCATCATACTTAATAGTTTCGAAGATATAAATATTTATTGCTTTTTTTGTATGAAAAAAACTACATTTCTTTGAATAACTCCTGATTCTCTAGATATCACTAAAAATGGTTTCCAGGTTTGAATTGTGTGATTTTTTTGCTAAATTATCAGCTATATGTTGTGCTTCGATTTTCTTCCATTTTAGAGAAATTTCATTTTTCCATTCTCTTTTCCACACCACCCTAGAGGTAGAGAACAAAGCGCGTTTTTTTTATAAGTGGTATCCTCCGGAGGCCTAATCCACTCACACACTCGTACTTATTTACATACATAAATACAAAGGTGCCCATCACGCTTTCCGCGTTACAGCGTTGTCGTATAATATATTTAGAATCAATCATCATTATCAGGCTCTAATTCAGATATTGTGTCTATGTTTACTACATCAACAAATTCAATATTTTCTAAATCATCTCCTTCATCAAAATTTTCATGTAATATCAACAAAGTTTTTGCTTCTTCCGAAAGTGCTTTGTGTTTACGAATCATTTTGTATCTCTTTGTTGAAATGTAAGGGTCAGAAGTAATCAACAAGTTATCTAGGATATCCTGATTACTAGCCTTCCTGCTGAACTTACGCGAATGGTTTTCAAGGTGCCTTCTAAAGTTTTTATTTCTACATTCAGCAGCTTCTTCTGACAATTTTCCAATAGGGATTAACCCGAAGTTTTCAATTATATCTGCACCGTGAACAAGATCTTTATGTACACTGGAGGGCATGTAATACCACTTGTACAAATCTATGTAAAGATTGATTGTGGCGTTTGTGTATTCCTTGAACTTAACGGTGTCAATTCTCTGGCCTGAAGATATAGTCTCCAAAATGCAAATTTTTTTATTAAATTTTTGTCTACACCAGTAATATCTGTATTTGCGAAAAACCTTCGCGCAGTATTACCATCATTAGTGGTTCCGTGTCCATGTTTCACTATATCTATAAAAAGACCCGTTTGGTTTTTAAAAGCTTCTTGAATCTTTTTATTTCTGCTTTTCATTGCAGCTTTGTTCTCGCCTTTTGCAACCCATGTCTTGAATTCTACTCTATAGGCAATATGAAGGATGCACTCCATAAAACGTATCCACATATGTAACGATGATATACCATATTTAAATAGATCACTATCGACTTTTTTCGCCAAAACTAAGGGAAAATTATTAATCTCTGTTGGAGTTGCTTTACATCTATCACAACGTTGTGTTGATGAATGACATAAGACTGACGTGCTTTGCCATCTATCATAGTAAGTTGTACTGAATGTGAAACTTTTATATCTTCAATTTCAGTTTCTTTTAAATTATTTATCTCTGCCTCTATTTCATTTTTTGCATTTAAAAGAGTAGTTTTGTCTTCCTTTTGGAATTTGAAAAAATAGGACGACATGAAAATGCTGAATTTGGTGAATCATTGTCCCATACGAGTTGGTCTCCGGAAACAATTTATTGATTGGTACTAAACTTCCCATAAATATACTTGAATCATCGTCACTTCTCTCTGTACTATCTGCGGACATTCTTTGTTTATAGTTTTGCCTGATTTGAAGCACCATCAAATTCAAATTTGCTTATGAGCGTCATTTCTTTAAACTTGTTACTATCTATTGTTATGAGTATTCTCTTAGTCGTTACATCTAAAAGCGACTGCAATTTTATTTTAGCTACTGTATCTGTCACAGTAATATCACTCTTTGGTGGATAACATTCTTGCTTTGCAATTTGAACTGTAGTAAGAGGGGAATAGATCCATAATCTTTTCATTAATTTATAAATTTTATTAATTTATAAAATAAATAAATTTATTTTTTATAATTAAAAAAAGTAAATTTATTTTATAATTAATTTATAAAATAAATTTACTTTTTCTCATAGTATTATATTGCCACTTGGATAACTTAAGGGACAAAACAAGTCCCAAAGCTTCAACTGCAGTAAATTGTGGATTTTATTTTTATCTAAAATAATATGTTTCACTTTTTGGACATCTTGTGGATTCTTAAGTAGGTGATCCAGTATTTCAGCAATATCTTCATTTGCATCTTCTCGTAATTTTGTAATATGTGCATGAGATATTTCTTCTGAAGTCATAGTTGTATACATATGCTCAGTACGTCTCTTTATTTGCTTAGGGCCTAATTTAGAAAATGGTTTTCTTGGACTAACCATAGTTGATGTAGCGATGGACATTTTTTCAGGACCTACAAACTCAGTTGATGTACTAGCAACAAAGTCATCGTGATGTGCATTTAGGACATTTTTAATAAAATCTGGCCAATTTATTTCGGATGCTAACCATTAATTATTATTATTTCTAAACAAATCCTCTTTACTATGAGCACTTTTCCACCTTCTTTGAAGGCTATAGCAATATTTAGCACAGAAAGCTTTTAGCAGTTGATCGTCTTTATAGTTTAATTCCGTAGGTAATCTCGATTTTATGGCATTGTATAACACATTATAATTTTTTAAACTTCCACTTTCTCTCAAAATTACAACTAAATCAATGTTTGATACCAAATCAGTAAACATTGTCACGAAATTTAATATTATCTATTATATTCCGAATAAAATGTATGGGGTACTCCGTTAATTACGATATGTAACAACGTAGGTACTGAAGAGGGTTGTTTTTCAAATGTAACTGTGCAGTTTGTTTACCTGATTTAAGTCTCCAATCATATAATGACACGTCATTCTTTGCTGTGCTCTGATTGGCCGACGCGATAATGAAGATCATTGCGCTAATGTGTTTTGTCGTAATCAAGTGACGTCATAGCTTATGACGTCACTTGTTTTTGTATGACTCTTAGGAGTGGTGTGGAATGTCAGTGAACAATATTGACTGAATATTTCTTCTAATACAGTTTTAAAGTGTATTTAATTATACGTAGAGTACTTTCATTTCATACAAAGTTTAGGATCCTATATCTCTAAAATTACAACAAATAAAAAAGAAATTAATAAAAAGGTTTGTATTGAGCCCTAAAATCCAATAAAATCCATAACAATCCTTAAGCTCTTACTTTGCAATTTCAACCCACTGTGCGCGCCGTGGCTTGGTAGATGGAGTGGGCTACGTAGCAAATAGTTTGTTTGGCGTGTTGGATCAACGATTTGCTGAGCAATATACGAAAGACATTAACCTTTTAAGAGAAAATGACAAACATTTGTATAACCTCTGGAAAAATCAAACCTCCGTTGTGGAAGCCGAGTTCAATGTTATGAAGAGAATGGATATATACGATTAACAAACATCACAAATCTGTAAATCAGAAAATTGATTCCCTCCACGTCTCTTTTCAAGATCTTCAACGCCATGTACCAAAAGTCACTCTTATTTCAGAGTTCTTAACTTCCGCATTCAAAGCAAATAACTTATTGTATAATTTAAGAAAAATACAGGATTCCATTTTAGACACGGTGACCAACATTTATAATGGAAAATTAGATTTTCATTTAATATCTCTTCGAAACAGCTGAGAACCGAGTTAAGTTCGATATCTGCTCAAATACCTAAAGATTTGGCGATCCCTGTGGACAATTTATATTACCGTATCTAATTAATTTATATTATTTATAATATCTTTACAATTTGCTTAAAGTGAGAGCAAAATACTGTAATAAGTACCTGATCATTGAAATAAGAATACCTTTGATTGAAAGAGACCTTTACGAAGTATTTAATCTTATCCCAATCCCAAAATCCTTGAACAACGACATGATAAGTGTAAAGACAATATCAAAATACGTAGCCATTAACATCAGAAAGGACTCTTATATAACCATCTCCCCGGCCGACCTCCAGTCTTGTATAAGGCAAAATCCTATGATGATCTTCATCAGAAATCCCATTTATCATTTGTAAGATAATCACAGCTTGTGTGAGACGATCCCAACAACACGAACCTGTCAAACTATAAGAACTTCTTGCAAAAATGTATGTAAAGAACTAACATCTCCACATAAGTATTATTATTTTTGTTGTCATAATTGCCTCATTAAATTTATTTGTGAAGGTCTAATTACCGCCGCAAAATTGACAAATGCCGGTTTATTGAACGTAGAGGAAGGCTGTATGATAAAAACTATAAATTTCATTGTGTATTCAAGTAAAGTGCTGTCTAGCAGAATTAGTACAAGCATAAAGATTGATGCGCCTATAATTTCACCGATAAATCACATCTTAACCATTTCTATCCCTGAGACCACCGAGATCGATCCTAATAACTCAGAAACCCTACGTCAATTTGAGGCTATAAATAAAAATGAAGCATAGTGATCCTTTGAGTGATAACGTATCCTACCACGATGTACATCACTATGTTGTTAATTATATTCTCATCCTTGGAATCCTGATCGCCGCTATTATAATCTATTGGCGGCGGCGAACACTGAGAGCGCATCGTGAATCCTCGATACCCACGGGAGAGGCGCATGCGTCGGTCCCGGACATGCCGATGACTCCCGGCAAAAGTGTTTTAAGTGCGTGTTGTGAGGCTAGGGAAAAAATACAATCTGTAGTTAAATTAAAAAGTGTAGTGAGTGAGTGTTTTGTTAGGGAAAAAGGGCAATTATCTCAATCAGTGAAAAGTGATAACAAGCTAAGACTAGCTAAATCTCATGATCATTTACAGACAGAGGACAGAGCCTCCTCACCTATATTTCGCGATTTTCTCTTCCCGATTTAAAAACTTATGACGATTTGTCAGTCATGTCTCTAAAGTCACATGACACGCGTGTGTTCTGCTTATGCAGTTTTATTATTAATCATTTAATTATGTAGGTGCTAACCCTTTCTCTCATTTATTATTTTAGTTAAAAATTATTTCACCTTGTTACTCACCATCCATTCATCTTACTAACCACATTTTTGTCCCCGGGACTACCCCGGGAGCATGTACGGGTCAATAACCGTACACAACACGTGTATATCTTAAATAATTTATTTTATTGCACTTTACGCAGCAATAATTAAGTAGTTCATCGTAAGTCGTCATATCGCGCGCGTGACTGAAATCTCTTACCTTTCATTATTTTTACTCATCCTCATTCTTTAATTAATTTGATCTTTATTACTTTATTGTGGACTTTAAATATAGCGAATTTTATTATCTTTTATCTTAGTTTATCTTTATCTCACCCCAACCCCGAACAGTATGACTTTAGCCTTTCCTCGAGCTTATTACCTTGAATATCTTGTGAAGTAACGCGTGTGAATAACTATGTTAATGGAAATAAATTTCTCAAACGAATCAGGTTTTTTATTATGTTTTAATAATATTAGCCCTGTATATAGACTTTCCTACTGCTGGGCGCGGACCTCTTCTCAGTGTAATAAGGATTAAGTCATAGTTAACCACACTGGTACAGTGTGGGTTGGCAGACTTCACATATATTCGAGAGCTTCATATAGAACTCTCACTCTCAGACACGCAGGATTCTTCGCGATGTTTTCCTTAACGGTAAAAGCGTGGGATAATTGACTATACTTATAACGATAATACAATGGCTAAAAGATAATAATCTGCGTGTCAACATGAGCAAGACCAAAATGATACAAGTTCAGACTTATAATAGCAATCGTCCACAAATACAAGTAAGTTATGAAAGTAATACTGTAGAAGTTGAGAGTGCAAAATTTCTTGCATAGACAAACATTGCAATTGGAAAGCACACATTAACGAACTATGCGCTAAGGTACAACTATTTGTTTTCGTACTTAGCAAACTTACTCGCCTAGCTGGTGTTGACGCAGAACTAAACGCATATCATGGCATGGGTATGGGTGTCCTCAATTTTACGCTATGGCCTTAAAATATGGGGTAATTCAGTTGACATTATAAATGTTTTCCATGCTCAAAAAAGATGTATGTATTCGTGCTATAACCAATGCAAAGACGATAGAACGTTGTGTCCTCTTTAAAAAAATTTAAATGCCTCTACTTCCAGCATTGTATGTATATAAAAGGAGACTGGCGAGTTTCTTAGGAGCGTTCGGCCTGGTCACCTACACGGATAATTTCCATGTTTGCTGATAGCATTATTAATTAGAAAACCATGTATGGTTGTAACTGTTTCCTAAAACTTGTCTGAAAGTAGATGTAAGACATTAACTTATGACATTGACATAAGGTTAAGTCATGCACGAAAACTTCTAATATTGTATGTATGTATGTTAAATTCAATAATATGACACATATTATACATTATTTAATTATTATATAGGTTCCAAGCTTAAGTCTTAGGTTCAACATGATTCAGGAAGCAACTGTGCTTGTAACTTATGTTTATAGTTTAGAAATACCGCCGGCGCGGGATCACGACATCGTCAGATAATGACCTACGGGTTACAAGTAACAATTTGATGCCAACCTAAAAAAACTATTTACTGTTTTTTTAGTATGGCAACAAACATGAATTATCTAATACAGATATTGAGTGAATAATCGATTTCAAAAACCTGTAAATTGAAGTAACATATCGATTATATGCAAGTATCGATTTTTCAAATTGTAGGCGCTAACTTGGAAATTATTTTTCTCCACTTGGACAAGTTTTCTGAAAATAGTACCTACTGAAGAAAATAGTTAAGAGTAAATATCAACTTTTTTTTCGTAAAAGTTGCATTTCTGTCGGTTTTCAGGCCAAAAACCGCCAGTCTCCTTTGTGTCTTTGTCCATAAGCATACATATTTTCGAGTTTCATAATAATGTTGTAATAGGGAAAAGTAGGAAGATTCATATATTGTAACAACAAACAACCAACAAAGCATTCAATTATTCTCAAATAATGTGTTATGTATGGCAATACGTAGGTATTTATAATAAGCTAACAGTCAATAAAAAAAAAAAACATTGAATTTTATGACATTTAAAATAAATTATTCTATTTTCTCTTAGACAAATGTTACTATTCAACGTACGACTTCCTAAATGAAACTTTGACATCCTATAATTAAAATATTTTATATACATTTGACATTTTCTTAATTCACGACATTGTATTTATCTTAGCTTTCTTTTTTATATTTTTTGACATATAGTTTTAATTATTCTCAGAATATTTGTACGCTGGAAACGGCAGGATATTACGGACATAACATTTTTGTAATACCATTGTAACTACAATATTCTGACAAATAAATTTTATTATTATTGTTTTTCTTATCACAGGTATTTTCTAACATTATATTAGATAATACCTGGCCCTTTGAAAGGTTTACACGGAGACATGGGACTAACGTGAAGAGGCCTTTCGAGTTTAATCAAAGGTGCGATGGAACACCTACCGCGGCACTAGCCGCAGCAGGCGTAGGACTATTTCTATGTATGGATTCTAATATATGGGCTATGGGTATGAGTGTTTGGTGGACCGGTATATTGCTAACTATGGATGAAAAACGGCGTCTGGCCTGAATACTCTAATAGTATCAATGCAATGGGCAGACGGTGACTCGCTAACTCACTAGATGGGCCCCCTGATTATTATTATATAATTGCGAAAAGTTTGAGGTTCTGGGCGCCTTAGTTTCGAACTTGAGACGCCAGTCGGGCAGAGTTATTAGGTTTTCGTTTACGCACGTTACGTTTGAAACAACAATAGCAATGCAGTTGCAATGTGACCGATGTGAAGAAGGCTTGAATAGGCTCGACCTCGAATATGTGGAACTTAAAGCTGGACCTGTGCGGGCGAGTCTCCTTTATCTCCTAGAGGATGTATAGTGTGTGTAAACCACCAGATTTATGCAGTCAAGTATATGAATGTGTAATACAAGCATACTATTAGCCTTATATGAGATAGTAATAAAATGTACTTCTTTAATAAAGCAAATAACTCTTTATGCAGAGGTAGCGCAATTGTTTTGGCAATGTGTTTGCTATCAAGAGGTCATGGATGCGATTTCCGACCATTGCATGACTGAAGTAAGCCCCTTTTAATACTAAGTTAAACCTAGTGGCTAGGAACCGTTGTAGATCACAAAAATAATTCATTTCTAGGCATATAGTTTAACCTAGTAGTGTCCTTTAAGGCCAAGGCTAGTAATAAGCTTATTTACTTCAGTGTGACCGCATGCAAAAACAAATTTATCAGTATTATGTAAACCAAGCAAGTACTTATCAACATAGGTATCAAGCAATAGATACAGCACCAATGTTCTGTACACATTTGATAAACAACTTATCACAGCACCAATTAATCAAACAAGTAATTCCATGATTCCAGTCCCTTGTATTTGTTCAAGAAAAATATTCTCTAAAATAGATATATAGATATAAGTTCACAGTACCATTAACAAAATTAGTTTTTAAAAACTGCGTTATGGAAATAAGATTTGTACAAAACATTTTACTTATAATACTAAGTTATTGGGCCGATCTTTCCCTGCTAAAGATTCTACTTTTAAATATGCTGTCAATCCTGCTGAAGACCTTGTCAGCAGAATTTGCAGCATCTACCCTCCAGTGTAGGCCTTTCCTCATGTAGTAATCCACAAGGGGTACAGTTTGAGCATGATATGTAGCTAGACGTTTCTTTAGAGCGTCAACATTGTCGTCGGACCTTCTAACCAAAAGTTCTCCAGTTACATCATCAGTCATGGGTTTCTTGGGTGGGTGGAATTCTTCATGGTAGCTGCGTCCACTGGATGGATGGATCAATCTGCCTGTAATTCTCCGCACAAGCAAACTGTCTTGAATGCCAAATTCAATTACTGCATCAAGTTGAGTTTTCCTTTTAGCCAACAAGTCATCCAACTAAAAATAATTATATAATTATTGTAAGTGAAGTGAAGATATAATTGATAATGAATGACATTGATTGATTGATAAAAGTAATCTGCCTGCAAAATAATAAATATACAATAAAAAATATACTATTACTATTTAGAATTACTAATATACTATTATTTCTAATTAATAATCATATATATTTTAAATTTTATCAAAACATTGATTTACCTTTTCTGCTTGGGGTACAGTTCTTGGGAAGCCATCAAGAAGAAATCCATTCTTACATTCAGGCTGGTCAAGATTCTTGTCAATCATGTTTACAACCATCTCATCAGACACCAATTTGCCCTCATCCATGACTTGCTTCAGTCTGCGACCCAGCTCTGAGCCTGACGAAACCTCTGCTCGTAGCATGTCCCCAGTTGATAAATGACACACGCAATATTTTTCTTTTAGAAGTGGTGCCTTAAAATCAAAATTATCAAAGTTTATCTTTCTGTTACACAAAAATATTGCATACATACCAGAAACGAAGATGACCAAAATATATAATAAAAGGATCAATTACCTAAAATCATGAAATTTGGAAACTTTTATGATGATTTGAATACTAGAAGAAAAGTTATAAACGTGAAGTGCTAAAGTGCGAAAGGTCAAGCATGACATGTATCTTACCTGAGTACCTTTCCCAGATCCCGGTGGCCCCAGAAGTACTGCCCTGATGCCAATAGGGTCATATTCAGGCTTAGGCTTCACCGCAGTCGCTGCTGGAGCCATTTCGCAGGAATATCAATAACCGGGCAGTTTGGCTATAACCAACAAATTTTTGATTATCTAAATGAAACCTGAGTTACGCGTACAACCAGAGTAATAGCGTGACGTGTACTGTCTATTATGTAAAGTAGTGCACATTAAAAGTACCAACCAAATTAAAAATGATAAAGCTAGGAGATACTGTTGACCCCCATGTGGTGACGTCGGTCGATAAATGTCA
Source organism: Catocala fraxini (assembly GCA_930367265.1). Taxonomy (NCBI): domain Eukaryota; kingdom Metazoa; phylum Arthropoda; class Insecta; order Lepidoptera; family Erebidae; genus Catocala; species Catocala fraxini. The sequence goes on along the minus strand of OV884025.1, from coordinate 30,853,499 downwards.
ACAAAATGTCAGGTCAGGTCTACATATTGAAGAATAATAGTTCTGAAACATAACATAACAGAAACATTAATTTCAGGAATTACCTTTTCTGATGAAGTGGCAATAAATAAGGGTATTAAGTATAAAATAAACTTACTATAAAATTCTACAGCTGATTCTTATATAATTTTTCGAAATACATACTTTTACATCCAATTTTACTAATAAAAGTAGAAAATTCTAATATTCGAATAGGTACATTTTAATTAGAATTATACAAAAGCAAATAATATTTTACTATATATAATAATATACATACGGCACACATGGGTAGGATGCCTGTAGCTCTTTCATGGAGCTATTATGTGGACAAAAGCACTTTTAATTAATGTGACTTGCATATGGCACATTTCGCCATGGCCTAATTTCGCCATATGATACATTTTGTATGCTAACATTCCCATACTGGAAGGAAGCTATGTCCTCATAACCTGTTAGGTAAATAATTATGTGGCATTTTAATTAGAACTTATGATAACAAAAAATAAAATAGTATGCCATAAAATATAATAGTAGGTAATAAATCAACGCCAAAACGAAATTGTCATAAAAAAAATTGTATAGAAACACAGAGGGAATCATGGAGTTGAAATGAGTTTATATTCAAATATTTTTGGAAATTATGGCACAGTAATTAAGCTCTACTTGAGGTCAATTGCCATCTTTAGAAAATGTTATATATATTATTAAGATATCATATAATATTATAGTCACGGAAGAAAAGAAAGATGTTTCTATGCATAAACTGTACGAATTTACAAAAAAATAAAATAATATATTATGTTTATCCATGGTCTAGTACCTACCCATAGTACAAGCTCTACAGTCTGCTTAGTTTGGGCTAGAATATGGTGTTGTATGTATGTGATAGAATATAATTATTATTTTATTTTATGTTTCTCTTTCACGGGTATTTCCCTAATATGTTAGGGAAAATACCCCGCCCTTTGGGAGGCTTATAAGTTACATATACACGGAGACATGGGTCCAACGTGAAGAGGCACTTCGAAAGTTTTAATCGAAGAAGGGATGAAACACCTACAGTGGCACTAGCCGCAGACTATTGCCATTATTATTATTATTATTATTATTATTATTATATTATAGTATACATACAACTGTGTGCGCAAACACACAAAAACTTTCTATCTCTCATATTTCGATGGGACGGCAAACCGTCAACCGAAAAGAAAGCACAACTATCCAAAAAACAATATCTTTGCACAAAACTCAAATAATTCTGTCGCAATGATAGACGTAGAATATTTTCGCTACGGTGGCAATCCGCATAATTTAATGCATGAAGTTAACTTGACATAATAATATCTCGGAGTAATTCGGACTCCCACAGAAACATACTTGCCAATACTTGCACTCACAGTCCCACACACTCTATTTTTTCTTTGCTTTCTTTGTTTATTCTGTCCTCTTCTAATTATCGGGCCACGACTCACGAGCATGCTGCATATCATATACATGATAACATCATTTAATTTCTGGAACACTTGAAAAGTTTTGACATTGACAATCAGGACAATCTATTACAAATGACGGTTTATTTTATTTCTGTTGTAACCTAAAATGTGATGGCGGTAAATAAATCTAACAAAAAATAAATATATAATAGACTGTTCCATTTTCTGCGCATTTTTTCAATCATGGATTCAATCACTTTAAGGTTTATATTAAAATATATAATACACGTTTATCCTATAATATAAGTTTATACACAACTAAGTTTGTTGTTCATTTTTTAGCTATTGGAAGCGACTATGGCGTTGGATTACCTCAGAAAGTTTATCTAAGGAGGAGTTAGCATCCACATTAGGAAAGAAAGAGGTTGTAGAAGGGTTGAAGCAAGGTCTAGCGAGTTATAAATCGTACCAAGCTACAAGTTTTGCCCAACTTCAAACCAAACATGCTGATCAAACTAAATTGTTAGCTGTGGTGCAAACCCTACAAAATTACATTGTAAGTATATCACTTTGTATAAGTTTACTGTAAGCTTGGTTATCAACTGGATTTAGAACTGGGAGTTCACATAACCAACTCATAATTTGTCTAACCAATTTCTTTGCAGGATGTTGACAGCTTTCAAATATGGGAGATAACTAAGAACTACTTATGTGATATATCATATGGTACCCCAGCAAATGCTCTAAAGAATGTTGCCTTTGTTGATACAAGACCAGTGTTCCTGCTGCCAAAGGTGTGGTCCTTCTATTATGCTGAAAGATTGTTCCTGCTCAAACTTCTACAGTACATCATCCAATTCAAAAATGATGCTAGCCATAAATATCAAGAGCAGTTCAAGAAAATAATAGATGACATTGGAATCTCAAACCTGAAGACCTCCCTCTTGTCTCAGTTTGACAAATTACTGAGTACAGCTCCTCCATCAAGAAAAATACAAATAGATTTTTCAAATGAAAACATTAGGCAGGAGTGGGCTGACTGTAACTTAAGGGAGCAACTAGTTATCCTACAGATACTACTACACCTTGCACATGAGGAGACATTTTCAGAAACAGAATTTGTAAAACTATTTATGTTGTTCAGAAAGCATCGTTTTGGCAAGAACCAAGGTTACAGTGAGTTCCTTGAAGAGAGACATAGAGAGGGATGCATGAGAATTATGTACATGGAAGTGTGTTTATTTATAGTCATTGCAGATAGTAAGAAAATGTAAGTATATATCAGTGCTATTTAAATAAGCTACTACAATAATAAAATTAAAACTGCTAATATAAACATTATATATTATGGTTACTCAAATTTAGTCCCTCTTACCAGGCTTTTGTTTTCCTTCATTATCATCATCATCGTCATCTCAGCCGAAAGACGTCCACTGCTGGACATAGGCCCCACCCTAAGGTTTTCCACACAGACCGGTCTTGGGCCACCCGCATCCAACCGCTTCCCGCGACCCTTACCAGGTCGTCGGTCCACCTTGTGGGGGGTCTACCCCTGCTGCGTGTTCCGGTGCGTGGCCGCCACTGTAGAACCTTTCCGCCCCAACGGCCATCGGTTCTGCGTGCTATGTGCCCTGCACACAGTTTTCCTTCAGTATCTATTAAATGTTACTTATTTTAACTAATACTGATATTACATTAAGCTATGAATAAATTATTTTGAAAATAATGGGTATGTGTTTCAGCAACAACTTGTCATCATGGATAGAGAGCACAAAAGACATAGTGGAGACGGAGCTCACAAAGCTTCAGATGAATGCTGAGCACAGTGCCATGCTCATCACATGGATGATGCTCACCCTGCAGGTATTATCATTTAAAATGCAGCTAACAGAATTGTCATAAAAAATTGTTGTTAATTTAACAACAGAGCTACTAACAGTGGGTTTTTACCGTTTAATGAATGACTACTTACTATTAGGTTAGATAAGTTTTTATTAGATATTTTCCTATAAATACCAGTTATGAAAAAAAAAGAAAATCCATGTCACTTAGTCAAGTGAAAATAGAAATTTTACAACCTTGGTTGCATTTTTAAGTACTGTGATCACAATTTTCACAATTTTACAGTGATTTTTTTTTAATAATGTAATCTCAAATAACTGTGCTATTAATCACAACCACAAATCAAAGTAATAAACATTGTTAACTAAGTAAAATAAACTAAATTTTGACGAGTTATAGTTTACAAAATTATTGTCAGTTAACTTTGACATTCTATGTTGAAAAAAAAATGTACCACACTACCCTTGGCAAGTTATTTCAAAAGATGGCCCATTTAGTCTAGATTACAAAATGGTACAACACTTGCCAATTTTCTTGCCAATGAAAGTGCTACTTCATATTTTTTGCGAAGGGACCTTGACCGTGACATAGATATTTTCTTATATTTTTTATAACTGGTATACCTTGGCCTCTCGCCCGGTACCAGGTTATCGTTGAGTTTCGGGACAACCTGTATATAATTATTCAAAACTAAGAATATTATATTACAAATTTTAAATATTACATTTTGTGATGGCATATACCATTTCAGATATGTTAAAGGACCACAGGTCTCTGGTGTTTGTTGTGACTAGTAACTCGATTAATCTTGTTTTAAATCACATCTCTGTATTGACATCACAATTGCACGGATTTGTTTTATTCAGACTTTGTTGATTATTTGCAGAGTGATAAGCATGTGAAACTGTTTGAGAGTCAGTATCAACATTTTGGTGCCACTGCGTTAAGAATGCAAGTGTTTGAATTTTTACAACAGATGCTGAACAGTTCTGTTTTTTCTGTAAGTATATTTTTAGTAGTAGTAGAGCCTCGCTGATTTCAGTATGAATGGGCCGGCTCGACCAGGGAAGGACTACCCTCTTACAGAATATCGACGTGAAATAGCAGTATTCCTACTGTTGTGTTTCGTTCGGTGAGTGAGAGTGTCGGAGGCCCAATCACCCTCTTTGCCCCTTCCCGCTCCTCCAGCCCATTTCCTTTACTGAAGGGTCGGCAACGAGCAAGTGATGCCTCTGGTGTTGCAGGCATCTATAGGCTATGGTGACCACTTACCGTGAGGTGGCCATCTGCTTGTTTGCCACCATAGTTGTATAAAAAAATTATTAAAAGATAATTATGTCTATAAATCTGTTAATATTACTTGTATTCTGTGTTATCACTGCTGCAATGCAAATGTATTTAAAACCAATTATTACAACTAGTGGTAGAATGTAGGAGAGTGGGATTTGGTATAGTTAAACTTTATATCAAGACGGAAAACGGAAGAGTGCACAAAATAAAAATTTATGATACATAACTTGTATTTTTAATTGAAATTAAACTACTATAGACGGATTTTATCGCCTTGTTTATTTGACACTTTATTACATAATTTAGAAACTGTTACACTACTACTAGGTATTAAACTTTACTAATTTGTAAGCTAATTAAATTATTAAAACTTAATATTTAAGTTTACACTTTCCCCGACGTTTCGGTTGCTTTTCAGCAGATTCTATGAATAATATTCGCGTAAACAGAAGACAATAGTTTGTATTTTTAAATGAAATTTATTACGGCCGAGTATCTTTATTTATATTATATTCGTATTCTGTTCCATACTATAAACTTCACCAATTCTCAAACTCCTCCATGCGCCCAATATGTCTAAAATGTGCTACAACATTTTCTCTTCACATATTAATTTATAGATATCTTCACAGGATAAATCAAAGTGTTCTCTCATTGCTAGAGAACGAATATTCTGCCTCTTAAACCAACTTTGTAACAAATTCGATGGCGATGGAACAATAAGCCACCAGCATGGCATCATGGAACTGTGTGCTACCCTCCTTGCGTCGCCAGAGCTCAGCACAGAGTTCTGGAAACTACACGAGAGGGATGACAATTATGGTGTAGTGTCGTTATGGAATACGGGACTGGAATACTTCCCGTTTAACTTCACAGCACTGTCTACTTTAGCGGCAGGCTTGGCAGAGGGAGGCAAGTGTAGCGTACGAAATGTGAGTTTACTGCATGACCATAATAGTCAAGTATTTTAGCAGACTTTAATCATTTATGGCAGATAGTTTGACTGCACGGATGGGAAGCAAGCTGTGTAAGCAGTCTCCTAGCCGCTGTTGCCGCGCTAAGTGTTGTAGGTTTAAATCCCACACAGGACCATTTACAAATCATTGTTCTGAGTAAACTTAGTGTCCATTTAGCATTAAATGAACAATTCAACACACATTAACAAACCCGATTAGTTAGTTTTTAGTCATTAATCTGGTTTGTTTATCATTTAATTAAATAATTTCTTTCTAGCTATTAGCAGAATTCAAAAACTTGCCAGTATATACAGAGATATACAACCCGAATGCTGTGCCGATAATGTCATTACAATCTGATGATGCCATCATTGGCAGAGAATACTATCCGCTCGAAGATCCGTCATATCGCATCGAAATGGGCTCCAAAGCCACAATAATGGAACGCAAAGAAGGAACCATGATCCATTTCAGAACACCTTATTCTTACTGGACAGTATTCAATAGTGAAATAGAAAAAGCGTTAGATAGGAAACAACATCATCAGCACAACATTAATATTACTTTGCAAAGGATTTACGAAGGTACAAAAGTATTAAAAGGTATTCTAAAAGCTTTGGTACATGATAGAGAAATACCTAAGAACCTGGTGAGCCCTAGTGAAGGAGTGTTTGATGTGTTGGTGAGGTTCATGAGAACTGACACGCCGCCACTGCCACTCCTGGTTGAGTGTGTTGGAGTATGTACTGCCCTAGTTCCTGTATTTCCTAAGGAAATACATTTGCGGTATGTATTTGCATTAACCATACAGTGTAATTAAGTGAACTAATTGCTTATGATTTGGTAGTGCCTAATTGAGCATTTTTACTATACAACCAAGGGTCATTCATATTTATCATGCAAAATGAAATGTGACATTAAATGTCATTATTGCATACACAATTCAAACCGTCTTTGTATCATTGATTAATAACTTTTTAATGTCCAATATAATATGTCATGATAATAAAATGGTATGCATCTTTCATGTATTTGTATTTACAGACTGGTAAACACTGGACTACTGCCCCGGATCATAAATCCAAAGCTGTCGCACATCGAGTATGCAAATGGCAACTCATTCGATTCAGCGGCGGTCGGCTCGTACCTCGTCACTATTGAACAACCGAGCGGCACATACAACTTTCTTGGAGCCTACCTCGATATGCTCTGCGCTTTTCATGAGGTATAGTGAATATTTTTATACATATATGCTTTTAGGATTATAACAATAATTTACTATTATATATCATCTAGTATAATATCACAGCTGCTGTACTATAAGATACTCAAAATGTTAAAAAAATCACTAGAGACAATTCTTCTTGACAAATGTTATTATTCAGTTGACGAGTTTCTAAACGATAAAGAGTTATAATTTTAATTATGTTGCATTTAAAATTTTGACATCAGATCTGTAATTTATTTTAATCTTATTATTATTATTTTTATGTTTTATGAATATTATAAATTTTTTTTTTTTTTTTTGAATTTATAATAACATTTATTCATGTAAAAATTTTTAGCAGTTCCATTCTGCATTTAATAATATTTGTATGTCTTAAGACAAAACATAGCGCCCTATTTTATATGTAAGACCTATTGTATACACCTATGTTTCACAAATAAATTATTTGATTATTTGATTATTTGATGTTACACGTGCCATGGTTTAGTTATTCTCTTCAAGACCACAAATGTAGACATTGATCTAAATTGGCGAATACATTTGTAATCGTAAAATTACTCGCGAGATAATATTTAAAAGTTAAAAAGAAGTTCACACTTAAGTTCCATTCTAACATGCACTAATTTCCGATCATAACATTTCCATTCACTATCATCATCATCATCATCATCGGGCTATAATAGTCCACTGCTGGACATAGCCCTCCCCTAATGAGAGCCATTCACTATAGAAACATTTAATTTGTTGTTGCAGATATCAAACGATGACCGCATCACAACTGAGATAATTCTGCCAGGTCTTATACTGATCCTTCGCGAGGTGTTCCCGAACGTCTACGGCTGGCGTTACAACAACAGTCGCGAACGTCGCAACATGATACAGCGTTGCGCGCAGTTCTTGACGCTCGTGTTGCAGGACATCAGGCGTGCGAGCGCTGGCAACACGTTGCTGAAACAAACGTGTGTATACAGTTTACTACACACGGAAAATGCACTTGAACTGTTGAAGCTTATTTCTATTGGTATGTATAGCAATGGGTTGATACACAAGTCAGGGATTTTATTTATTTATAAGGCATATTAACAGAGTAAACATATACATTTACATAATCTCTAACTAAGACAAGGTCGTGTGCTTACGCCAATTACATATATGCACAACATTTACTTAAAGACAACATAATTATTAAATATACTTAAGTCTAATAAAGATTTTACATAATAACTAACACAACATTATTAACAAAACATAGTAAGAATTATAGAATAAAATTACAACTGAAATAATATAAATATACAAATTGCGATCATGAATTGAGAATATAAAAATAAAAAATAATAAATGGAAATAACTTGATAATTAAAATTTATAACTAGTCAAAATTGATTTAATTCAACGTTACATTATTATTTCTGGCATTAATTATTTTATGCTAAAAACGCTTGGCAAATGTCAAGATCAAGCAATCTCCAACAGTTATTGTAAGTTAGTGTTTGCCTAGCTATAGGAGCTTGTGCACCCAAATTAGTTTGATGTCTTGGCACTTTAAGGAATGGATTTTTTTTCTTTTCCTAGCATCTGTCTTGGAACACAGGTTAATGCACTCAAGGAGCCCACCACACTGCGATAAACCTCTTACTATCTTCTGAAGGAACAATAAGTCGAGCATCTTTCTTCTTTCTTGGAGGGTATTTAATTTAAAATAGGCTAGTCGTTCCTTGTAAGAGCACCTACTGCTAAGTACTGGAGTAATAAATGCCAGATGTCTGGTCACGGCCCTTTGTATGGATTCTATGCGTTGTGTATGAACTATATACTGAGGATTCCAAATGACTCTACCAAACTCTAACACACTCCGCACCAAGGTATTATATAGTATTAATTTAGAGGTAATACGCTTAAAATCCTTGGTGTTGCGCTTAATAAAACCTAGCATTTTAGCAGCTCTGCCAACAATGGTATCGTATTGTGCAATAAAGTTCAATTTACAGTTAAGGATAACTCCTAAATCTCGCACCTGATGGGTAGTCGAGATTTGAACATTATTGATGTAGAAGTTTGTCTGTATAATACTTAGTTTCCTTGTGAAGCGTATATGTTGGCATTTAGCAGCATTCAACATCTTATTATCACAACACCATTTAGATATTCGGTCCAAATCTGTTTGTACTAGCGTTGTGTCGGCCTCAGAAGCAATTTGCCGCGAGATTTTCATATCATCAGCAAAAAAGTGAACATTTGCTGTGCCTAACCTGTAAGACTGTCGTTTATAAATAACAAGAATAAGATCGGCCCAAGGTGAGAGCCTTGTGGTACTCCGGAATTACCTATATATTTCCTGGATTCAGAGCCATTTATTACTACGACATACTCGCGGTTAGCCAGATAAGATTTAAACCAACTTAGTAAGTTATCGCAAATTCCATACTGACTTCGCAGCTTTCTAATCAAAATGTTATGATCAACTCTGTCGAAGGCGTTGGCAATATCAGTGTAGACTGAGTCGATTTGCTGTTTGTTATCGACGCCTTCCATAATGGGGGTAACATATAAAACCATATTTGTAAAAACAGATTTATTTTCTTGGAAGCCATGTTGTTCGACTCTGATTAATGATCTAGTGTGCTTCGTCAATACTGAACAGATGATGGATTTACATATTTTAGAGAAGCAAGAAAGAATAGCTATTGGCCTATAGTTCATAACGTCACTATTATCACCCTTTTTAAAAACTGGGACTGTTTGTGCTCGCTTCCATTCACGGGGAAAACGCCGCTGGTTAGAGATTTATTTAGAATTTCTTTAAGAGGATACGTGAAGAATGAGGCACATCGTTTGGTAAAAAGCGGTGGAATCCCATCCGTCCCTGCACTTTTGTTGGGTTTTAAGCGTTTTAAGCATATCATTATATCTGTTTCGGTAAAGTTTAGGAGAGCTAATTTATTTGGAAAAGACTCGGGTAAATTGTTAGCAGAAGTTAAGGAAGGATCGGAACTGTTCGAAGTTGTATAAACGGATCTAAAATGTAAGGCAAAAAGGTTAGCAATATCGTTACTGCAAGAAGATCTAGACTGGTGATCATTATGCATTGTTGAAGGTAACGTGTTTGTAACTGAAGTTTTGTTCTTAATGAAGCTCCAGAATGCCTTAGGGTTATTTTCTAAGTTACGTTCGATAGAGTTAATATAGCTGGAATAGCAGTAACTAATAAGTATATCACTTCTCTTCCTGATCAAATCAAATTCGAGCATGTCTCGCAGATTTTTATATTTACGCCACCTGAGCCTATGTTTGTTTTTCTCCTTTAACAGATTAATAAGGTCACGCATAAACCAAATAGGGTAGGAGGTGTTACGAAGCTTTCGCTTTGGTACCCATTCGCTAATGATTGCGTTAACATTGTTATAAAATACGGCAACTATTTCATCGACACTTTTGTAAGTACTTAAACATTGTGACCAGTCCAAGCGCTTTAGGTAAAGCAGTATTTCACTATAATTGGCTTTGTAGAAACTGTAGTCCAGCCAGGATTTCACAGCAGGTATTATTAATTCGCATCCGCATCTCCAATTGCGGAGCTTCCACATATATCTGCATTCACATCCGTATCCGCAATAATCAACGCGGATGTTAATGTGGATGCAGAATGAGAGAGGAGATTTACTACAACGAACGCTTAACTAAGGACAATAGATTGCTTTTTCGAGCGGCGCGAGCAAAAAGTAAAGAACATGATTATTCCTACTGCTGGGTTACTCATGGCAACATATTCGTCAAACAACGTGAAGGAAAAGCCGCGCTGCCCGTACGCACGTTTCAAGACCTCTCCAGAATCTTCAATACAGCTACTGGATGCCAGGACAACACAACCAAACACCATAATTAAATTTTATTCAAACACAGATACATTTGCTCTGTTAAAAATCATATATTTCCTTGTTTTAATTTTTTATAGCATGTTAATTGTTATATCACACCTTACACTTAATTCACTCTTACACAAACAATTATACTGCTTTATTATCTACTTTACACTACATTATACATATACATTACATGAACTGTTATTGTGTTCAAAGGATATCATGCAAATTATGTATTACCGCTGTAAACCAAAGTTAGTGAACTCTTATGGCTGTTGGTATAACTATATAATAGTGTTCATCAGTAAATGTTTACCTATAATTCATACAATAATAACTCGCGCTACTTGTAAACTAGAGCATGTATTGTTGGGCAGTTGTCTTAAACCACTAGTCAACTCACTTGCAAAACATTTATTACTCAATCATGATTAATAAGGATATAACGGATGAAATAGATTCGTTAAGCATAAGCTGCCACACAGTACAAGCACCTGAATCTTTTCACACAGCAATGAACACAGACTATAACTTTAAAATTCTTAACTTCAATATAAGGAGCATAAGCAAAAATTTCGATCACTTTACTATAACTTTAAAAAGATTAAATGTTTCCTTTGACATAATTATTTTGACTGAGTGCTGGCTCGATGAGTCTTCTATAATACCTCAAATGCAACATTACACATCATACCACACTAGGAAAAGCATAAACCAGAACAGCGGTGTCACAGTATATGTCAAGGATACGCTTAGTGTTTGTGTGACTGAGCCGAATATTGAAGATGCAAACTGCCTACAACTAACACTGTCAAACTCAGTCACCATTCTCGGTATATATCGCCCGCCGTCTTTCGCTAACACTAATAATTTTCTATGTACGCTTGACTGTATATTAGCAGATCTCTCGCAAAAGATGAAAAACAAGACCCTTATTATGGCAGGCGACATGAATATAAATTTGCTTTCGTCTACCAGTAATCAGGACCTGGAATACGTTTGCCTTACTGCCGAACACGGACTTTTCCCTGCTATAACGAAGCCAACAAGGGGTGCTGCATGTTTGGATCACATTCTTGTGAACAGTGTCCAAAACGCATTGGGAATAGTTTGTTCTTCCAGTATAACTGATCATGATATGGTGATGCTGGGGTTAACTTTTAAGGAAACGAAGAAGATTTCACGAGACAGGAGTTACATAAAACGAGATGTAGAAGCCATTAAGAGGGAAATTATGAAAGAGGACTGGACCATGCTACAAACATGTGGAGATATAAACCTAACTGTAGAAACGTTTTCCGACCGTCTTACCAAGATAATCAACAACAACACAAAAATACTTCGCAAAAGCCACTCTAAATATAATATAAAACCGTGGATTACCCCAGGACTAATACGGTGTATGCAACATAGGGATAGCTTGCATATTAAGTCACATAAATTTCCTCACAATACGTTTTTATTAAAAACTTACACCCGGTATAGAAACTTCTGCAACGAACTCCTTCGAAAACTTAAAAATGAACACGAAAATAGCGAGATTTCTAACAGTACAAAAAATCCAAAGAAGCTATGGCAAACAATTAAAACCGCCTGCCACCTTACAAAAACAAACAAGGAGCCTAAGGAACTTCTCAACTTGCCTGGTAGTTTAAGTCCGAAAAGCTCACTTGACGTATGTAACACCTATTTTTCTACTGTAGGAGAGAGACTAGCGGACAAAATTCTTAATAAATTACAAATGAGCCAAGAAAATTTGGCTTCGAAAGTTCACAGTAGGCAAATAATGAACTCTTTTTTCCTGCACCCAACGGACGAGTGTGAAGTCGAGTCCTTGATTTTGTCTTTGCAAAACAATAAAGCACCAGGTGTTGATGGTGTGACTAATGCTCTTCTAAAAGAAATCAGAAATGAAATTGTGCCACCCTTAACTGCAATATTTAACGCTAGCCTAGAGATGGGTGTATTTCCGGAAGCATGGAAGATAGCATGTGTTACACCCATTCACAAGGACGGTATTAAGGAGTCCGCGGAAAACTACCGGCCTATCTCGCTCTTAACAATACTCTCAAAACTCCTGGAGAAGATAGTTAATAAAAGACTAGTCAAATATATCGAAGCTAATCATCTCATATCACCCAGACAATTTGGCTTTAGAAGAGGCAAATCGACGGAAGAAGCTATCACACTCCTTACATCTATAGTGTCCTCTCATCTCGATAATAACGAGGCTAGCATAGGCGTATTTCTGGATCTAGCTAAAGCCTTTGATACCGTGTCAACTCCAATATTGATCAAAAAGCTGGACAACTATTTTGGTATCAGGGGCTTGGCCCTTGACTGGTTCAAGAGTTACCTGACGAATAGGAGACAGTGTGTGAGAGTCGGTAGCTACAAAAGCGACCTACGGGCTAACAATTTCGGCGTGCCGCAGGGCAGTATCCTTGGTCCGACCTTATTTATAATGTATATAAATGATATACAAGATAGTGTTAACGCCGAGGTAATATGTTATGCGGACGATACTGCCATCGTATTCCATGGATCAAACTGGGGCGAAGTAATATCAAACGCAGAGAACGGAATGAAACAGGTTTTTACTTGGCTACAAAACAATCTGCTCACTCTAAACGCTAACAAAAGCAAATATATATGTTTCCATAAAACAGCAGCGACAGCCCCAAAAAATTACTCTCTCCTTCGACTACACGAGTGCGCGAACCCGAACCAGTCTTGTAATTGTGAAACATTAGCAAGAGCTGAGACTACTAAGTACCTAGGTATCATGCTTGACCAAAATCTTAATTTCAAAGCGCATATAAAGCTTCTGTCAACTAGAGTCCGCAAGACAGCTAATATCCTGAAGTTATTGCGCACTTCAGCACCAACAGACATCTTAAAATCTGTATACTTAGCTTTGACCCAGTCTCTTGTTACATATTGCATCACATGTTGGGGAAGTGCACTAAAAACGATAATGCTACAAGTAGAAAGAGCACAACGTTCGGTTATCAAAACAATGAATAAGAAGCCCTTTCGGTACCCAACAAACAAGTTATATCAGGCAAGTCTACTGTTAAACGTACGCCAGTTATATATTCTAAAAACCACTCTTAGTGTCCACAAAACAGTGACTAAAACGGCAGAATATCAAGACCTACTGAAGCGCCGCAAATACAGATTACCGATCCCATCAATCAAAACTAGCTTTGCAAGGCGCTTTAGTCCTTTCAATGAGGTATTTATTTACAATAAAGTAGCCAATGCATGTAAAATTAAACAGTGCTCAGTGAAAGAGGTAAAGTTAAAAGTTACGAAATGGCTAAATTCTTTGACATATGACTCCACCGAAAATCTTATGATATGCCTGTCATGAACACATGCTCACACGCAAACTCACAACAAACATACACACATGAACATACACCGTACACACATCCACACATACACACACTAGATACATATAAGTGCACTAGCTTATATTCAACTATAAATAATAATATTATTGTAAAGTAGCCATAACTGTTAATGCTGATGTCGCCCGAGCAAATAAGATTAAAATTACAGTAAAACGTACCTGGCACCCACAGGACAGGCTGTGCCTAGTGTGGGGCCAATGCTAATTACGTAATGTGTTGTAAATTATTTATGGCAATAAACAATTTTTATTATTATTATTATAGATATAGCGTAGGTTACGATAAGAAAGAAATCAGTTGTTCAGTAGTACGTGTTTAATTTATGAACACAACTAAAATAAACTATTTATAATAGTTTAGTATATTAGTTGTGTAATAATATAATATATAATATTCTTCAGGTAACGAACAGCTCGAAAGCGTGATACGCAACGAGACCAACTGGATATCAGGCACGGGCTCCCAGTACATTTCGACGATCCAGCGATGCGTGGCCATCGTGATATTCGCGCTGCGACTCAAGACTCTGGTGACGGACGCGCACGAGGTGACGCCGCTGGAGCACCTGATATTCGCGCAGAACAAACAGAAGGACTCCCTGAAGGTGGTGCCTAAAGTCACGAGCTACATCAATCACGCGTTCAATAAGGGACTGCCGGTGCTCTGCTGTCGATTGCTGAAGAGATTCGCTGATGTAAGTTGAATTAATTAACCACATACTTAGTTAAATACAATAATACAATCAAATACGAACAAGCAAACAGAAATATTTAATATACCTGTATGATATTTTTTATTAGCGTATTCGACAAACGCTGGTAAAAAATATATGGAATTATATATAAAAGTATTTTTATGTAAGATGATTTTATAGATTTGTTTGGTAGAATGGAGATTTGTTTTTCGAAAGGTTATCTATATGGAAACGAAACAATATTTAGCATGTAGAATTAGCACTAGCAAGTTTGTAAATATAATGTCTAAATTTGGTGATTAGTGCCGTGTGGGACTTGCAATCCACAACACTTACTACGAAGGCAGGGGCGTGGACGAAGCGATCACTTGCCAGCTACTTCATATATGTATATGTTTTATGCAGGCTGAACTGACTAATATAATAAAAATTATGCCAATAAAGACGTTTTTGTTCCAGGGTTTTCAAATGTCACTATTTGCATCACTAGATATGACAGCATACCAGGTTCGAGTTATGTTCCTTGACCGATTACGTGACGAGTTTGAAACGACAGAACTTAAAGTGGCCATCTTGGAATTCGTGGCCACCTGTGTGGGGACACAGCCGGGCCTTACTGAAGCTTTCTTTATGATTAACCATACGAAAGCAAAAGATGAAGTGAAGACTGATGAGAAAAAAGATACTGTGGAGAAGAAAAAGGAAACAGAAGATAGTTTTGAAGGCATTTTAGGTTATATGGCTGATTATCTTGGAACTGTGAAGACGGTATGTAAATTACACATATATTTAGAACAATCTATGTGTGTTCTTTGCCATGGATATAAACACTTTAACTTTTCCGTTTTAGGACGCAAAGTTACTTCACAGTCCATTATTGGCGTGCATCATGGCTCTATTCCACGCTCTATGGA
The DNA here is from genome assembly GCA_930367265.1 of Catocala fraxini. Classification (NCBI taxonomy): domain Eukaryota; kingdom Metazoa; phylum Arthropoda; class Insecta; order Lepidoptera; family Erebidae; genus Catocala; species Catocala fraxini. The sequence continues at coordinate 30,837,839 of OV884025.1, read as the reverse complement.
AGAATAATATGCAAATACTAGTGAAAAAGTTACGCGAGCATCCCAAATTTTGGGAACACTTGACCAGCCCACTATTCAGTGAAATCCAACCAGGGCTAAGAACGTACGCACAGATCTTCAACGTCCTCGGAATAGAATTATTTGTGTCAAGGGATAAGTTAGAACCAAATTTAAAAGAAATGTTGGAACAGTTCTTCGATACCAACAAAAAACATTTAGATGCATGGATAGATTTCATTTTCTCATTCAAAGGCAGGTGTGATTGTGAAGAAATGGTCGACAAAGTGCCTGTGTGGCTCGGTCTGTTGACATCGTGGAAGGACTTCATCACTATATTTTGTAAATGTCTGCCGATCAGTCTGAATATCGCACACAAAGCTAAAATGGTTGCCCCGTGTATGAGCGCGCTGTTAATTGAACTGGATGATCTGAAAGATGGCCGGCTAGTCGTCATACTAGCTGAGTTATACGTCATAATGCTAGCTAACTGGAAAGACGACTGCTTCGACAACAGAAAGTCAAGTGCCAAACAAATAGACAGCTTGCTCACTAATACTGCTATTGTATACGAATGCTTGCATCCTAGAGCAATTCGAGCGATACTCTCAATATGCACGGTCGCTATAAGCAGCTTAGATTACGAGATTAAAGCTAACAGCGTCACCGCACAGAGCATCATAAGATCTGTTACGAACATCAACAGTTTAGAACTGGAAAAGTTGTTAGACGACATCAAGGATGACACGAAATTGGAGTCGAACGTGAACGGTCATGCGGTTAACGAAAACATTCCACCCGTAGTGTTATCTCTAGCTATGTTAGAACAGTGTCTGGACTTGTACGATGACATGTTCACGGGTCTGTCGCAGTGGTTCCAGTCGAACAGATTTATAAACAAACTTCTATGCTGTTTACAAACTTGTCTTCAGAATCGCCGGCACTACCACACATCTTTAGCTGCCCTGCGATGTCTGACGGCATACTCTAGAGGTCCGTTCTCTAAGGACTTGCTTATGAGTGATGTGGACCAGTTTCTGTGGCTACAGTTACTGCCGCCGAAGTTCGATGGCAACTCGAGTTGGAAGCCACAGGAGTGGTGGCGAGTTTACGCGTACAGTTTAGACTTTATATCCATGATGGTAATGAAGCACGGTCAGTTCTTCGCCAGCGATGCCATCACCTTCGTTGGAGTGCATCTAGAGCATTTGATTGAAGCAGTATTATTGCCGAGGCAGGTGTTCAACATAGATGCGCTGAATCTCTGTGCCTCCACTTTGAATTTAGTGGTGCAATTGGTTAAGTTTGAGGCGAGGTGGCGTATGCAGAATATTAATTCGTTAACTGGGATCATGGTAAGTGTTATAATATTTATATTATAGTATTCATTCATACATATTATATAAAAAACAAAACTAAAATTATCACTCACTCACTGACTTAGAAAAATAGAAGTCATACAAGGGGGAGTCGTAAGAAAAAAGTAAATATAGCGTCGTATAGAAAATCGTTCAGAAGACCAGGGAAAAAGGCCTGACCTTGGGAAGGTCAGCTCTTGGTGGTGGTACCCCATCTGATCTCGGAAACGGTGATATCTCGAGAGTCGTTCTCGAACAAAACTTCCTAAAACACTGGCATCTTTTAGGGGCGGGAGGGGAGGGCGAAAAAAACATGCCTTCCATACAAAACAACATGGCCGCCATACAAACTTTGACCATATCTTCGAAACTGTTAGATATAGGCGGGGTGTGTTCGAACAAATGTCATAGAGGTCGACGAGATCTTTCCATAATAGGTCATTTTCAAGGTCACGGGGTGTCATCAGTGATCCCCACCGGTCCTACGGCGCTTAATTTTTGGCTTCGGGGACTTTCAAGGTCCCTGAACCGGAATCTAAAATTTGTTTTTTGAAGCTACCTTAAGGGTATTGTTAGTAGCCAATGGCGTAATCGATCATGAGGGACTGGATTTGAATTTCAAATTGAGCAAAGGATAGGTGATTTTTCTCCTGTGTGGATATTTTTGTGTAATAAGTTGTCTGTGCCCATGTGCTCGTCTCACGGCTATAGCTTGTAGCTTGCTTTTATTAATTTATTATTCCCTGGCCCGTAAAAGTGTAGTACCTAAATAAGTTGGATTTGGATGAATAGATTTATTAGCCACCAAATAAATTACAAATTAAAGTGAGCTCTGCCCCATGGACTAGGTTGTCAATATCAAAGTTTTATCACCGTTTTTGATAAGTTCTCGTGTGTCCACAGCGCAGTATAAGTGCATGCGTGTACCAGTGCGTGACGCTGCTGCTGCGCTGGCGCCGCGCCGCCGACCCCGCGCTGCAGCCGCCCGACGACAGTGCCGGCGCCGGGCAGACCAGCCAGGCGCCTCATGTATTGCATAGGTGAGTGCGTGACAGACCAGTCAGGCGCCTCATGTATTGCATAGGTGAGTGCGTGACAGACCAGTCAGGCGCCTCATGTATTGCATAGGTGAGTGCGTGACAGACCAGTCAGGCGCCTCATGTATTGCATAGGTGAGTGCGTGACAGACCAGCCAGGCGCCTCATGTATTGCATAGGTGAGTGCGTGACAGACCAGCCAGGCGCCTCATGTATTGCATAGGTGAGTGCGTGACAGACCAGCCAGGCGCCTCATGTATTGCATAGGTGAGTGCGTGACAGACCAGCCAGGCGCCTCATGTATTGCATAGGTGAGTGCGTGACAGACCAGCCAGGCGCCTCATGTATTGCATAGGTGAGTGCGTGACAGACCAGTCAGGCGCCTCATGTATTGCATAGGTGAGTGCGTGACAGACCAACCAGGCGCCTCATGTATTGCATAGGTGAGTGCGTGACAGACCAGTCAGGCGCCTCATGTATTGCATAGGTGAGTGGGTGACAGACCAGCCAGGCGCCTCATGTATTGCATAGGTGAGTGCGTGACAGACCAGCCAGGCGCCTCATGTATTGCATAGGTGAGTGCGTGACAGACCAGCCAGGCGCCTCATGTATTGCATAGGTAAGTGCCTGTACTGGTGCCTGACAGACCAGCACATAATATATTCAAAAATCTATTGTTTTGGGTGCAAAACCATCTAAATAACAGAAATCTAATTTATAATTCACTTCCTGTATACGGACTGAGCCTCGTTACACTTTCGAATACTATATACATAAAGATAAATTAATATGTATAAGTACCTTTTTCTGTCTGCTAGAACTCTAGAAATCTTGCACATGGCGACGCTATGCCTGCTGTCCTTCAGTCCGGAACTGCTATCATTACTGGCGGACCCAGGGCTAGACCTCGAGCGCTGGCAGCCGCTAGTAGAGCTGCACTTCGGCGCGCCCAAGATATCGTACGAGCCGTTTCCGCAGCTGACCTTCGGGACGTTGGTAGCGGCTATCTGTTTGCTTACGAGATCGCTTAATCATGTAAGTTTTCCATACACACCATGACAGAATTAAAAAGTTGGTAAGGTTGGGACAGAAAACTACAGTCTAGAACGTGAATACCTATATTACGCTACGGGTAACTCTATGTTTGAAGACTCCAGCTAAAAATCCTATAGATTTTTCATGTCAAAGTGCTTATTAGTTAGTCATTTTCACTGTACACATAATTATGTACCTATTAGTGGAATGAATTATCTGCTGTGGTAATTTAAGCACAATTCTAACGCATCTTATACCAATTCCACTGTATGGAACTCCTCCAGAAATTTGAGCAACCATAACTTTGAAGCTTGACTATTTATTGACGTAAAACGAAATTATAATAATAAGATAATAAATAAATTAATAGTTATTGCTTAAAGTACAACAAATAATAATATGTAAACACAAAATATGAGAAAGCATACATTATGATGGTTGTACAATAAATAACATACCTACTACTAAGGGACACAGCGATTCCTAAACTGAGATTTTCTCGTATTTTAGAAATCGATGGCATTCCATTTTGTCTCATAATTTACCATTACAATTCATCTTGCTTCTATATTGGAATAAAATAACATACAACATACAATTTCTTTTTTAAGTATTTTTACAACGACACAACGAATTTTTATTTAATTCTAAAAGATACATAGTAAGATCATACTTTATAAAGTATGATCTTATAATATATATGATTATATGATTATAATCATATATTAAGTGAAAACAAGTATCAGTAACGCTAAATGCTTATGTACAATGCTTTGTGCTGTCGGCAGGCGTACCACGCGGAAGAAGGCAGCGGCTCCCGGTCGCCTCGCGCGCGGCGGCGCGCGTGCTCGTGCGGCAGCCCCGCGGCGGCGGCCGGCGAGCGCCGCGCGCATCGCAGCGAGTCGCTCACCAGCGTGTCGTCGGCCGCCAGCCTGCCCGCGCTCGACGAGCGCCTCGTGGCCACCGCGCTCGACGCCAGCGCCACGCTGCTCGCCTCGCAGGTGCCGCCACTTACGTTATACAACAGCTCGCACCGCAGCGAGTCGCTCACCAGCGTGTCGTCGGCCGCCAGCCTGCCCGCGCTCGACGAGCGCCTCGTGGCCACCGCGCTCGACGCCAGCGCCACGCTGCTCGCCTCGCAGGTGCCGCCACTTACGTTATACAACAGCTCGCACCGCAGCGAGTCGCTCACCAGCGTGTCGTCGGCCGCCAGCCTGCCCGCGCTCGACGAGCGCCTCGTGGCCACCGCGCTCGACGCCAGCGCCACGCTGCTCGCCTCGCAGGTGCCGCCACTTACGTTATACAACAGCTCGCACCGCAGCGAGTCGCTCACCAGCGTGTCGTCGGCCGCCAGCCTGCCCGCGCTCGACGAGCGCCTCGTGGCCACCGCGCTCGACGCCAGCGCCACGCTGCTCGCCTCGCAGGTGCCGCCACTTACGTTATACAACAGCTCGCACCGCAGCGAGTCGCTCACCAGCGTGTCGTCGGCCGCCAGCCTGCCCGCGCTCGACGAGCGCCTCGTGGCCACCGCGCTCGACGCCAGCGCCACGCTGCTCGCCTCGCAGGTGCCGCCACTTACGTTATACAACAGCTCGCACCGCAGCGAGTCGCTCACCAGCGTGTCGTCGGCCGCCAGCCTGCCCGCGCTCGACGAGCGCCTCGTGGCCACCGCGCTCGACGCCAGCGCCACGCTGCTCGCCTCGCAGGTGCCGCCACTTACGTTATACAACAGCTCGCACCGCAGCGAGTCGCTCACCAGCGTGTCGTCGGCCGCCAGCCTGCCCGCGCTCGACGAGCGCCTCGTGGCCACCGCGCTCGACGCCAGCGCCACGCTGCTCGCCTCGCAGGTGCCGCCACTTACGTTATACAACAGCTCGCACCGCAGCGAGTCGCTCACCAGCGTGTCGTCGGCCGCCAGCCTGCCCGCGCTCGACGAGCGCCTCGTGGCCACCGCGCTCGACGCCAGCGCCACGCTGCTCGCCTCGCAGGTGCCGCCACTTACGTTATACAACAGCTCGCACCGCAGCGAGTCGCTCACCAGCGTGTCGTCGGCCGCCAGCCTGCCCGCGCTCGACGAGCGCCTCGTGGCCACCGCGCTCGACGCCAGCGCCACGCTGCTCGCCTCGCAGGTGCCGCCACTTACGTTATACAACAGCTCGCACCGCAGCGAGTCGCTCACCAGCGTGTCGTCGGCCGCCAGCCTGCCCGCGCTCGACGAGCGCCTCGTGGCCACCGCGCTCGACGCCAGCGCCACGCTGCTCGCCTCGCAGGTGCCGCCACTTACGTTATACAACAGCTCGCACCGCAGCGAGTCGCTCACCAGCGTGTCGTCGGCCGCCAGCCTGCCCGCGCTCGACGAGCGCCTCGTGGCCACCGCGCTCGACGCCAGCGCCACGCTGCTCGCCTCGCAGGTGCCGCCACTTACGTTATACAACAGCTCGCACCGCAGCGAGTCGCTCACCAGCGTGTCGTCGGCCGCCAGCCTGCCCGCGCTCGACGAGCGCCTCGTGGCCACCGCGCTCGACGCCAGCGCCACGCTGCTCGCCTCGCAGGTGCCGCCACTTACGTTATACAACAGCTCGCACCGCAGCGAGTCGCTCACCAGCGTGTCGTCGGCCGCCAGCCTGCCCGCGCTCGACGAGCGCCTCGTGGCCACCGCGCTCGACGCCAGCGCCACGCTGCTCGCCTCGCAGGTGCCGCCACTTACGTTATACAACAGCTCGCACCGCAGCGAGTCGCTCACCAGCGTGTCGTCGGCCGCCAGCCTGCCCGCGCTCGACGAGCGCCTCGTGGCCACCGCGCTCGACGCCAGCGCCACGCTGCTCGCCTCGCAGGTGCCGCCACTTACGTTATACAACAGCTCGTGGACAGCGCAGCACTCCCGCACTAGGAATAACTCCTGTGTCGCAGGTATCTTTGCAAACATTCAAACGACGGTCACAAACCCGGGCTCGAAACAACTATTTGTGGCTCACACTCATTTTTGTAAGGATTAGGATAGTAGTAGTAGAAGATATTTAATATTATAATCCTAGTCATTTGGCGGCAGAATCTCTTAGAGTCTAGATAAACGTTAACACTAATAAGTATTTCTATTGTTAGGCGCTCCTGGCTGTGCGCGACGCCAGCGTGCCGGCGCGCCACAAACAGTTGATCAGGCGCGAGCTTAGCTCCGAGCTCACGATGTTCCACGACTTCGTGCGCAAGCGCATCCTGTGCGCGGCGCACGCGCGCCCGCACCTCGTGCGCAACAAGCTCGGCGCCTGGCCGCTGCACGCCGACGAAGAGGAGACTAAGCGTATAGAGGAGGCGCGGAAGGAGAGGAACCCGATGTGTGACGACGATGACGACCGATCCCTGCCCCCTCCCCCGCCGCCGAAGCGCGCCTCCCAGGACTCGATGCGCGAGTACATCCTTCGAAAGCATTACCTCGACAAGTGCGCGCAGACACCGACGAAAGGTCCACCTTCCCCCGTCTCCCACTCCACGCCTACGTCCGACAAGAAAAAAGAAACTTCGAGAAGCTCAAAACGTGTATCCTGGGCGGAAACTACGAGAGACAGCGATGAGACTCTAGACAGTTCGCTGCAGGAAATCGAATCCGTTTATTCCAATCTCACAGATGTACAAATCAATAATGACGAGGACTATTTCCACTTTATGTCCGTCGTTTTTCTTTACATTTGTCAAACGGATTTATAATTTTCTTTTTATATTAGTTTTAAGTGAAAAAATAAATTGTTTGGATGTTTAGCAGAAGCTAAACCTTTATTACATTGAATTCTGTTGTCCATTACTTTCGATTAGCAAACTAAACTGATCTTTGTCTTGCGGTATGCTATTCCACATAAAATAAAAAATATTATACATGCGAAGAAATTACTTTTGTAGACATACACCCTTTTTTTTTAGTATAATACACATCTGGTAATACTTCACTTTTGTAAGTTTCTGTAACATACCATATCATACATATCCATGTATAAATATTATTTTAGGGCTATAGCACCTCGTACCATCACACTTCCCCAATCTGGCACCTTACTATTCTCTTAATCTCTCATTCGTCCGCTATACCATACGTAACTGCCTCTGTGGTGCAGCGGTAGTGAATGCGACTACTGTGCATGAGGTCTCGGGTTCGAATCCCGGGTCGGGCCAACAAAATGATATTGGGTGTTTCTGTTTAGAAATCTCAATACGAGCCCGGAGTTAGGCAGTTGGCGGTGTTAGACACCCCCGTGTCTCGGAAAGCACGTAAAGCCGTTGGTCCTGCGCCTGATCTCTCTCCGGTCGTGTCGGATTACCGTCGCATCGGATCATGAAGGTTAGGGAACAGAGAGTGCACTTGTGTTTGTGCACTATATTATCTTCTGCGCAGATGGCCAGTCTCCGTTAAGATTGGCCGTTTCGTTTTGCCGTGGCCGAAATTCGGTCTGAACGACATTATACCATACGTATGTATATTTACTCTTATATACTCATGCATAAACAATAGATGACTGCCTGCCCAAACAAGATTCACTTCAACAAGCATCGGTAAGTTGAGCTCACAAAGTAATATAAGTACACCTATGTTATCAAAGTGGATTATGAAGTTATCATATCTGACTACTTGGAGTTATCAATTTTGGACTAAAGGACTTTGGAGGAATGCGGTGTCATGACCGTCCAACACAAAGCGAGGGTCCTCCGACCAGGCTGGGTGATCATGCCTAACGGGCCGGAATTAATAATAATAATTCCAGGCCGTGGCCTGACTGATGATGTCGGTAATTAGTATGTATACTTAGTCACTATGTAAATCTCCTGCGTGATTCAGGATTGCATGACGAGCATGATTGTAGCGCCAGGTCAGCGCCATCTGCTGTCTGTCGTCGAAACTTCTTCATCTGGTATGGCTTATCTTGGCACAGCCACCATCGCAAACTGTAAATCTATTTACGTATGTAGTGAATTAGGCGAAATTGTTCGTAAATTAGCAGAATTGGTCGGTCCGCCGTTTAAAAGATACAAGGGAGCATTGGTGGCTGTGCCAAAGTGAGCGCTCATCTTGACACCGACACCTTGTATTTCCGAAACCAAAGCACCGAACGAAGATTAACTATACCAATAATTAGTCGATATTGATCACAAAATATCGGCATCTTAACACAGCCACCTCAATATCTCGCGAACCACAATGCCTAGTGATAATCTGATTGCACCAATAATTAATCATTAATTGGTCGATATTAGTCACAAACTACTAGAATTACCTAATAATAATAATTAATAATAGGTTAACCTAGTTTAAGTGAGTGTTCATGATTGTAAATCGAAATATGGTTATTCAAATAAAAGTTTATTATTATTATTAGGCACAAACTACCAGAATTAGTTGTTACTTCTGTAAAGATAAATTCAGGCTTATTTTTGTACATAGATTCGGTCGACGAACAGTCGCCTACGTACTTTTTGAATGAACGAATGGAAGAATGTATTGAATCTGGTTATTTTTAAAATTAAAATAGTTGTAGTAGTGCAGATTTAAAAAAAAACGCGGTTTTTATATCTTTCTATATTTACATATTTATTGATACTATGAACAAAAACATAATCCTTACTATAATATTATAAATGCGAGAGTAACTCTGTCTGTCTGTCTGTTTTTTTCCTTTTCACGCTCAATCCGCTAAACCGATTTAGATGAAATTTGGAATGGAGATAGACTGAGACCCTGGGAAGGACATAGGTTATATAACATTACGCTACAGCTCACGGGACCGGCGCAGTAACCAGAAATACCGATGACGCGGGTGAGACCGCGGGCACAGCTAGTTAATCATAATTAATTTAATATGAAAAGAAAACGCTGATACTGAATCAATTCAAAATACTCTGGAGTATAAAAAATACTTTTTGTCATTAACCGACTTCAAAAAACGAGGGCGTTTTCACTTTAGCTGTATGGATGTTGGGGCATAACTGCTTCTTATGAACCGATTTTGATACTTTATGAGGTTCGGTATAGCTCCAAGGTCCCATATAACTTTGACCATGATCTGCTAATGGGTTTCAGAAATAAGTAGGTAACTTAATAGAAGTTCTCAAGATATTTGATTTTGGGGAAGTAGTCGTGACATTCCCGCTTAATTCATGCTCAATCAAATTCCGTGTCTTTTGCCGAAATAAGGGGTAATCTATTAGGCTTGAATTTTTTGGCTGAACAAAGACTAGCGTAATAATAGTCAAACCTGAGACAACGTGCAATAGACACTATTATATATATCTACTCGCATTAACCCTTTTTTTTTTACTGGGATTGCATTATCACCAACCCCTCCGCGGGGGCGGGCGGAGGGGTTATGTCGGACTCACCGGGATAAAAGAAAAAATGGTAATGAAGATAATAATGGACCTCCCGGAATACCGACTAAATCTACCACGGTGATAAAACACAAAACCGCAATCGACGGGGCCGCGCGAATCACTTTCACATGTGGTCGCGACCCCGCCGAGGTTTCGGCCCGTCGAATGCAACGGCAGGCCACTATACAACAAGACTAGCCTTTAGTCACCTCTAGATTAAAGCCCTACTGTCCCCCTTTGTTGGGGGGACGGATACACATCACTGAGGCGCGCGTGGGAACACGGACGCCGCCTCTCGGACTCTCGGACCTGGTGCTCATCGGGTGGCGGGCAGGCCCACGAAGCCCACCATCCCCAGGTAAAACCTCAGGGTGGCTAGAGGTCATCTGGCGCCCTCCGGCGCACGGTTCTGCGGTTGGGGAGAGGGTTTCAGCGCTCCCTCTCCCGCTCCGCTGCCTCCTTGATGGACATGACTTCCTCACAGAAGGAGGCGACGGCGTTCCACGACCTCTCGCTCCAGACCATAGATTGAACCACCGCCGGGAGCCAGAGGGCAACTATACTGACTGCCGCGATCAACTCACGGCGCTGCGATGCCCATGCGGGGCAATCTGCCAAAGTGTGCAGCTCCGTATCCTCAACAACGTCGCGGGAGTCGCCACAGTGGTGACAACCGGGCGTCTCTTGCCGACCTATGCGACAAGGAACTGGCCAAAACAACCATGACCAGTCATTACCTGTTTCGGCTGGAAGGTGAGGGCGCCATGCCGCCTCTTCAGCCACTCCTCAAAAACGAATCTTACCGCCACGATTGTGGCGTACCCGACTCGCATTAATCCTGGTTTAAACCTATCAACTACCTTTAATGTTAATTCATTAAACGCACTAACTCACAAACTTTGACGTCCATAAGTGTTACTTTGTGACCTAAACGAATGCTTTAAAATGATTTCTGATTCTTAAAACTCTTCTGATTTTTAAAACATCTTCGTAGAGCTATCAACTTTGCTCTTCTAAGATAATTTCTACTTAAATAGCATTCCATAGACATATTTTACATATATAGAGCACCCTACATTTTCCTAAAGCAACGTGCATCGTAAGGGTTATTTTATAATAATCCTAATGTTAACGTGACGAATACGTCCCAAATATAGACCGAAAGTATAATTCGTGCGTTCATTTAATTACTTAGCGTTTATTTCTACGGATAGGTAATAGCACGATAAGTAAACTACACTGATAAGTATACGTCCTCTTGTTTCTGTGTCTAGTTTACAGCTCATGCCCTAGGTAGGTTCGAGTTCTCATGCCTCTATTTGGCTTTGTTTGTCGTAGTGCCTACGTAAGAAGTATTAACCTATTTACCACTGAATTAAATACGATCGTGTTGCATGGACATTTTGCATATTAAAGCTACTAAGACTTTAACAATTATAGTGCACAGAAAAAAATTATAGTATCTCTAATAAAGTGCAATTGTCGACTAACGCGTGAAAATAATGAAAAAGCCCTATATTATCTCAATAACCTTTTTTAGTGCTGAAATTTGAGGTATTTAGTACGTTTTGAATTTTTAATTCAGAGACATCAATTTTAATTTTGTGGAACTTACGATGGCAACATTTTTAACATGGCCGCATGTTGAACGAAACGATTTTCTTTACTGTTTGCCAAAATAAACTAATATAGGCGTAATTAGTGAGCGGATTTATGTTGATTGCATAGCCGAGGGACTGATTTGCTCGTGAAGTTAAATAAGGGTAAGGAATTCAGTGCAAACGTTCGTAATTGGCGATCAAAATTTGCGGTGTTTATTTGGTAGCAGATCGCGATATTTATAGTTTGTTTGTGTCCCGAAGACAGTGGCTCGTGAAGATGATGCATCACCCGAACATGCATCATCAGCCGATGTCGGGGCACCCGCCGCAACACATGGGCGGGCACCAGGGCATGCCCGCGCACCATCAGATGCCTCCACATCAAATGCACAGAGAGAACAGGCACGTAACACTGACTAGGTAGAGTAACGTCCAGCTTTTCATTATTATTTGCTTCTAAAGCTTTGCACCAAGATTTTGTTGTATACATGACCATCCGTCACAGTCACAATGTTGAGCAGCCACAATCACAAGCTCGATGCGCTTCACTTGTTACATTATCAGACAAGAAAGTCGTACATCAAGTATGTTATAAATAGGTCATAATAGTTAAATATATGAGCAGGGCAAATATCAACACAGGGCTTCTTTGTTAGCTTTCAGATAAGTCGAATTTAAAGTTAGCAGAATGCACTTGTCGTTGTCATGCTACAAAAATAATGCACTATACTGTCAAAGTTGTTTATAACCTATATTGTTAGTATTGATAAATTTATCTTTTACAACAGCACTAAGTTGTACTAAGTTGGCATAATTTTGAATATTCAATGAGATTCTATGTTCACATCACTTTCAAATGCCTATAGCATTTTGTAAATGTTTGTGTCAATTAATCAATTCTTTTAATTGAATTTCTATTAATATGTCATGTTTATTAAGGCATAGGTTAATTATTCTTCTAGATTAGAATACTAAATTGCTTAACATCAAATAGAAACAGGATAAGAACAGCAAAAATAAACTTTATTTAAATATTTTCACTGTCATGATGAGTTTTGTGGCTAAGATACAGAATTAAGAATATCCTCAAATATATTTGAGAACATTGATCATATAGGCTTGATGATAAATACTTCAAAATACCTATTGAAGAAAGAAACCAATATTTAACTTATTTACTGCCAAGAATTATAATTAGAAAGCCTCAATATGTAACTATATTGTAATAAAAATTGTCCTTGTTCTGTACTCAAACATTACAATGAAGAAGATAGTCTTAATAGCATAGATTTTAGTGATATGCATCCATCATATTGGATTTTTAAAATAGTAAACCTTACATTATACTAGTCTTTAAAATTTTAACAGTGAAAATCTTATGGAACAGAGGCAAACATGTGATTAAGAGCATTATTTGGGTTACCTAGAATATTAATAATTAAGTAAGATTTGCTGTTTTAAAGATTTTTATCTAACTATAAAGGTGGATAGAATTGGCAATTTAATCAATATATTGGTAGTAGTAAAAGTACAACTTTATCCCTATCTCTCGATAGATGGAATGGAGTGTAACATAATTTCATTAATAATTAAATAAATAATTTAAAGAAAAGTATCTTGTTGGCTTTGAGCTATTTTGAGAATAATAAAAGGGAAATTTACCTATTTAACTTGCTCAATGAAATGTAAGTAACTAATTAGTATCAATAAATAGAGTATATATCTATTATGTTCTGTGGAATGTTGGGCAAAGTTTTAAACTCTTTATCAGTTGCCATCATCCACATTAAATATTTTAGATGCTTCTTGCAGCATATTATGAAATTAGTTGTACCATTCTGAATTTGGTTGAACATGACTGGCCATGTAAATCACTTAAATTCTTCATAATTGTCTTCTTTAATTCTTAGACCTCAGGTCCCAGGATATGCTTTACATTGACTTATTTCTGGTTAATTAACTCATTATATTACTACAATAATACTAGATTTTGACCTGGGCTTCATTCATGATGACCAAGTAATTTAATTTCCTCAATAAATTTATATGTCAGGAACAGTACTTAGTGTTCTGGATGAGAGGTACCCTATTTTCTTTCTGTATCCATAACAATGACGTGTATGTGAAATTTCAAGATGATTGGTTGAGAAGTTAAAGCATAAAAGCATAAGAAACAAAGTGACATTTGAAATTATGATGTTATTAGTTTAAACAATTGAAATGAATTGATAAAAAATAACTTTTACAAAGTTTCACTTTAATCTCATACTAATTAATAGAAACCAAAATTATGACTGTAAACTTGGGTCTCAAACTAGTAACAATATACCCTCACACATTGTACATAAGGTTGGATGGATTATAAGGATCAGTCAATCAACTAGTGGAAATATGTTCCTAAGTCTATATGTTAAAGTTAAACTTGCTTGTACCTAATATAAGACAATTTGAGGACCTTGTACCTCAGACCAATATCCTAAAATTTGCCCTCCTGTTTATGTGCTATATGCATAGTCAACAGTGTCTCACATATAATATGTATGTATATTGGCATAATTCTGAAAGTTGTCACTAAGATTTTTGCCTACTACATAACTTATTTATATATTAAACTAATTGACCTGCGCAACTTCATCTGCTTCACATAAGAGAATTTGCCTTGTTTTAGCAACATTTTCTATTTATGCTCTGCTCCTATTGGTTGTAGCGTGATGTTATATAGCTTATAGCTTTTCTTGATAAATGGGATATCCAACATAAAGAATTTTTCAATTCGAACCAGTAGTTCCTGAGATTAGCACGTTCAACCAAACAAATAAACAAAAACTCTTTGGTTGAAATTAAACTACTATATATATGGATTTTATCGCGTTGTTTATTTGACACTACATTGAGACAACTGCCATCTTAGTCTCCCTGTGACCATGGCTGCTGAAAAGCAACCGAAACATCGGGGAAAGTGTAAAAATAAATTAAATCTAAATAGTTTTAATAATAATTTAATTAGAAATTAGTAAAGTTTAATAGTAGTAGTAGGGTAACAATTTTCAAAATTTTGTAATCTACTGTCAAATAAACAATGCGATAAAATCCGTATATAGTAGTTTAATTTCAATGAATAATATTCGCGTAAACAGAAGACAATATTATAAAAACTCTTAGGCTTTATAATATTAGTATAGATGTAAATTCTTTGTCTACTATTCTACTACTATTCTTTAATTCATATGGCACTTCTTTGTCATATTGGGTTAACCTGAATAGCCTAAATAAATATTGTTAACACAGTAATTAAAAATTTTTTTCCTCATATTTTGATTAAAACCGATCCGATTGATCTTAGTTGTTTATAAGAAATATGAAGTTCTTGATGAACAGACTTATCACTTAGAAAATGATCCTTTATCGATTCTACTATAAGTAACTGTAGTACAAGATAATGTGACTTGTGATGGCACAAAATAATGTCTGAGCTTAGAAGAAAGATCAATATTTTCATATCCATTTTTAATAGTGATGCTTTCCATATGAATATATATATATATATGAATGAAAAATAAATCAATTGTAAAGTCATTCTCGTCATCATCAATTAGCTGGAAACCAGACAATGAAAAAAGCATTGTGTCTCAGCCCCAGGTGTCACCATGGCCAATAAGTTAAAATACCTATATTATAAAATAAATAATTCTTTATTAGAATGTTTGCATTAATAGCCTTACACTAGATACTGAACCATTACATCACCCTATTTTATATAGTGGTTTAGATCTCATTATTATAATTAAATTCAAGCAGTAGTGACAATATAATCCAAATAGCATGACTTAATTTAATTGACATCATTAACAACTTTTGTCAAAGAACATAATAAAATAATCTAATTTATTGACTTAATCTTTGTAGATCTTACTTTAACACAACCATATGTGAATAAGGTAACCCCTTTAGAACTAATAAAATATAATTCTTTAATTCATATTATTATCCCTGGCAGTAACAATAACTAAATATTGGTTGCTCAAACTTTGACACTATTTAATAAAATAACACTGTCTTTATCGAACCAAAGAGTGGCGGCTGCATTGATATGCAAATGTTGTGTAATTTGTTGATATGTCGAGGGTCTTTTGCGGCGCTCTTTGTAGCGTAAACTGGTTGTGAATGACCCTAACAAAGGAACATATGACGACGTCTCTATTGACGGCCGGATACCGAGGCTTTGAATGCGGGGCCTTTCTTCGCTCAGACTAATATATTACGTCCATTGACCGACCGGCAGTTGGAATAACAGTATCCCGGTTACACCGGAGCTGGCAGGGTCGCTTTCTCTCGAGCTCGGACCGCGCTAGAGCTAGCAGTAGTGTAGTGTGGTCTGGACTGGTGTTCGAGGCAACTTGTAATGGATACAACATCGTGTGGTGCTCTCGCTATTGCTTCAATGAGTGAAGTGTCAGATAGGTGTGCTCCCCTGACTGAGTGTCGCATGTGAAGGGTGCCGTTGGGTCCGGGCGCGGCGGGCGGCGCGATGAGCGCGCACGGGCCATCGCTGGGGATGGGCGCCGCCATGGGCGTGCCGCCGCCGCAGCGACCGCCTCACCCCATCAGGGCTATGCCACATCATCCGCAAGCGCAACACCACTCCGTGCCACCGGTCAGTACCCACTAATACATCTAGATTCCACTACTATACACGATTTTGGTTGATAATATATGTCATAATTTCCTACCCACTAGAAATATTCTAAAATATATTGAACAAAATACTCGCTTAACTTTACTTTTACTTGTATCATAAAATAAATGCAACATCGAACTGGTGTTCATTTTGGCCATTACGTATCTGTGAATATAAAATAATAACTTTTCAATTTGTTTTCATCTTAGAACGACACAGACTATCGCACATTTACGGCATCTCAACTATCTACAAGTACATGAGGTTGAAATTAAACCTACAACATAGTAAATGATGTCGATGGATTAGTATGTATTTTTATTTCGGAAACGGCACGACGACTATTTTGTGTCTGTTATTCGCATTTCGTTACAGAAATATTTTCTGAAAAATATCAAAAGATACACCTTGTGAGAATTGTCGGGTATTGTATAGTAAAGGTTGAGGTGTTTGTTGCAGCAACAAATGAAGCCTCTCCGGCGACCGTACGCGGTGGGCGGCGGGTACGGCCCGTCGGGCGGTGTGTTGCCGCCGCCGTACGCGCAGCCGCCGCCGATGCAGCAGCCGCCCGCGCCGCAGCACCCGCCACGCACCGGTTAGTGCACGTGTACTCACACCACTCTTCATAATACACTTCAAACATTTATCCTTCATACCTACTGCCATTAGAATAAGGCAACTTCTGAATACAAAAATATATCTTGCCATCAATTTTAAATCTTGTTCTTTATTGGAAAAGCTCAATTTGCATCATGTAATGAGTGAAGGATTGCAACGTGCCAATTATTATTTGCAACCTCTTTATTTTCGGCCATACATAATGCGATTAGCGATACGTGAATTCGGAGTTTTGGTTATAAAATTATAAAGATCATCAAAACATTTCCATTCAGCATTACGACGACAATGAGTGCGATAGTGGCCAATATTGTGAATGTCTGTAACATTGCCGCCGGACGGCAAAAACTCAATTAATCCAAGAACTTCGTATTCTGTATTATTTAATGTTATTTCCAGAGGTCTTTAAGACAAATTACATCTGTTTGATTCAGCTCAAGCTAAGCTATTGTATTCGTTATTATATTCGCATTTATATAAAAAGTAAGTAAGTATCCAAGCGTTTGTCCCGGTTTGCATCCCAAGCTTTTCGCTTAGGAGTTCAGGATCCGCTGTTATTAGTCCACCCAGATTTGACGGAATATCAGTTTTTACCCAGAACGTTTGCCATCTGATCTCTGCAACCCAGAAGGTGAAACGTCGTTCGGTTGGTTAGACTAGTGTCAGGATATTTGAAGGTACTGACTTCCCCGTAACGACTGTCAAAGATGTTCATCATGACAGCCGGGACCGACGCGCGACGGTTTAACGTGCTATCCGTACATATTGTGCTATAAACACAATATGTACTTTTCCTATATATTTTATTGTACAATTATCAGATACACGGTAAATCATGGTAGACCATGATATAGGTGCCTACGATTGCATAACACATTTGTAAATTTGTGCCTACATTCCCTTGTCAGTAGTGTCAAGTCCATCAAACACAGTGGTAGCTAAGAACGCCAGCAGTGCTGCGAGCGCGGCGGACAAGGCGGGCGGCGACGCGAGCACGGCGGGCGGCGGCGCGGGCTCGGCGGGCGCGGGCGCTGCGCCGGCGCCGCCCGCCGCCGGCGCCGACGCGGCCCAGGGCGACGCTGAGGCGCCTCGCCCTGCCGCCGCGCAGGCCAACAGTAAAGAGAAGACTCCCATGTGCCTGGTCAACGAGTTGGCCAGGTACAATAAGGTAACGTCGCCACCGACACTCCAACCGGCCAGGACCTGTTGTGAATAAAATTGTATTGACGACTGTATTCCTTCCAGATTAAGCATCAATATCGCCTCACATCAGAAACGGGACCCGCGCACAAGAAAGTATTCACAGTAACACTCCGGCTGGGTGATACTGAGGAATATACTGCAGAGGTGAGTTTTATCAAGTACAGTACTCACTGTTAATATTGTCCGCTTCAGGGATTGTGATGCAGATGAAGAATTCCATTACTTTATAGTAGAGCTGTGCTCAATACTTATTACAATCTCGGTTTTCAATTAGCATCAAAAATGTTTGGTTGCAGGGCTCGTCAATAAAACGCGCGCAGCACTGCGCGGCGAGCGCGGCGCTGGCGGCCACGCACTTCCCGCCGCCCCCGCCCCGCGCGCCCGCGCCGCACACCGCCGCGCACCCGCACCACCGACACGCAGGTCTGTGCACACACTACACACTACACGGTACAATAGAGCGAGCGCGGCGCTGGCGGCCACGCACTTCCCGCCGCCCCCGCCCCGCGCGCCCGCGCCGCACACCGCCGCGCACCCGCACCACCGACACGCAGGTCTGTGCACACACTACACACTACACGGTACAATAGAGCGAGCGCGGCGCTGGCGGCCACGCACTTCCCGCCGCCCCCGCCCCGCGCGCCCGCGCCGCACACCGCCGCGCACCCGCACCACCGACACGCAGGTCTGTGCACACACTACACACTACACGGTACAATAGAGCGAGCGCGGCGCTGGCGGCCACGCACTTCCCGCCGCCCCCGCCCCGCGCGCCCGCGCCGCACACCGCCGCGCACCCGCACCACCGACACGCAGGTCTGTGCACACACTACACACTACACGGTACAATAGAGCGAGCGCGGCGCTGGCGGCCACGCACTTCCCGCCGCCCCCGCCCCGCGCGCCCGCGCCGCACACCGCCGCGCACCCGCACCACCGACACGCAGGTCTGTGCACACACTACACACTACACGGTACAATAGAGCGAGCGCGGCGCTGGCGGCCACGCACTTCCCGCCGCCCCCGCCCCGCGCGCCCGCGCCGCACACCGCCGCGCACCCGCACCACCGACACGCAGGTCTGTGCACACACTACACACTACACGGTACAATAGAGCGAGCGCGGCGCTGGCGGCCACGCACTTCCCGCCGCCCCCGCCCCGCGCGCCCGCGCCGCACACCGCCGCGCACCCGCACCACCGACACGCAGGTCTGTGCACACACTACACACTACACGGTACAATAGAGCGAGCGCGGCGCTGGCGGCCACGCACTTCCCGCCGCCCCCGCCCCGCGCGCCCGCGCCGCACACCGCCGCGCACCCGCACCACCGACACGCAGGTCTGTGCACACACTACACACTACACGGTACAATAGAGCGAGCGCGGCGCTGGCGGCCACGCACTTCCCGCCGCCCCCGCCCCGCGCGCCCGCGCCGCACACCGCCGCGCACCCGCACCACCGACACGCAGGTCTGTGCACACACTACACACTACACGGTACAATAGAGCGAGCGCGGCGCTGGCGGCCACGCACTTCCCGCCGCCCCCGCCCCGCGCGCCCGCGCCGCACACCGCCGCGCACCCGCACCACCGACACGCAGGTCTGTGCACACACTACACACTACACGGTACAATAGAGCGAGCGCGGCGCTGGCGGCCACGCACTTCCCGCCGCCCCCGCCCCGCGCGCCCGCGCCGCACACCGCCGCGCACCCGCACCACCGACACGCAGGTCTGTGCACACACTACACACTACACGGTACAATAGAGCGAGCGCGGCGCTGGCGGCCACGCACTTCCCGCCGCCCCCGCCCCGCGCGCCCGCGCCGCACACCGCCGCGCACCCGCACCACCGACACGCAGGTCTGTGCACACACTACACACTACACGGTACAATAGAGCGAGCGCGGCGCTGGCGGCCACGCACTTCCCGCCGCCCCCGCCCCGCGCGCCCGCGCCGCACACCGCCGCGCACCCGCACCACCGACACGCAGGTCTGTGCACACACTACACACTACACGGTACAATAGAGCGAGCGCGTACATATATCCGATAGAAGTATAATGTTACAATAAGCGTAGTGGTGGGCCCCGCAGGCGCCGTGATGCCGACGGTGGAGCTGAACGCGCTGGCCATGAAGCTGTGCCAGCCCGCCATCTACACGTCCGTGCCGCCGGTGGCGGGCGGCGCGCGCCTGGTGCGGCGCGGCGGGCTGCGCGCGCACCCGGCGGCGCTGCTGGCGCCCGCCTACGCGGCGCCGGCGCTGCTGTACCGCGTGCGCGTGGCCGTGGGCGGGCGCGCGTGGCTGGGCGAGGGCGCCACCCCGCAGGCGGCGCGCCACGACGCGGCGGCGCGCGCGCTGCACGAGCTGCGGCCGGCGCGCGCGCCCGACCAGCCCGAGCCCGAGCCCGACGCCGACGCGCCGCTGGCCGCCGCCGACCTGCTCAGCTCCGAGGTCAAGTCGCCCGTCTCGCTCGTGCACGAGCTCGCGCTCAAGCGCAACCTCTCCGTGCACTTCACCGTCAAGTCCGAGCGCGGCCCGCCGCACATGCGGGTAACTATAACAAACACACCAACTTGTAACTAGTAGATTACTGTACTTGTGGCGACTTCGCACAGACGAAGTTCAGCCTACATCCAACAAATAGTGCAATATACGAGCGCTTAAAATGCTGTTACCTATATAATGCTGAATCGCACAAGTGAAGTTTACTAAGCGACTAAGTATATATACAAGTTCCCGACATCAACAGTCGGGCCACGGCCCGCCAAGCACGATCACCCAGCCTAGGACATCACACCATGTTCCTCCATAATACGTTTCTAGTACACGCAATATAATAATCGTTTTTGTAATACATTAAAATGTTATACTAATAAATGTTCTGAATTGGTCAGGTATTCGTAACCGCGTGCACTGTGGGCGACATGGAGACGGAGGGCGAGGGCAACGGCAAGAAGGTGTCGAAGCGTCGCGCCGCCGAGCGCATGCTGGACGAGATGCGGCGCCGCTGGCCGCCGGCCCTGCTGCGCGCGCGCCCGCCGCACGACAAGCGACGACAGCAGCCCACTAAGAAGAAACCTAGAAACCTAATCAAGGTAACTCATTTTACCAAAGGAAAAATTACTAAATATAAATTCAGATATTGCTTTATATATTACCAAAAAGGCCTAAAATAATATTGGCTGTTTTGTTAGTAAATAAAACTTTGTCTTCTGTGAAAACCGAGGGCATCAGAGCGTGATCCAAAGTGCCTCGGTTTATTTTTCATTTAAAAGAATTGGTAATATTTGCTTTGTTTGTTAAGAATTATAGTAAGAATGACAGACTTCAGTTTGACCGGCATATAATTAAACTAGTTGTTATCGGTCGCATTGACTATGGCACAATGCACGCAGTAGTGACAGTGGGGTGGTGTGGTCTCCGCAGCCCGAGCCGGCGGAGGGCGCGGGCGGGGGCGCGGCGGCGGCGGGGGGCGCCGACAACCCCATCTCGCGCCTCGCCGTGGCGCGCCACGCCGTGCGCGCGCGCTCGCCGCAGTACCGCGTGCTCGAGGAGCGCGGCGCCGCGCGGCGCCGGGAGTTCCTCGTGCAGTGCGACGCGCCGCCGCACCAGGCCACCGGCCTCGGGCCCAACAAGAAGACCGCCAAGCGTCGCGCCGCGCACAGTACGTACCTCACTCACACTCACTCACAGTACCGCGTGCTCGAGGAGCGCGGCGCCGCGCGGCGCCGGGAGTTCCTCGTGCAGTGCGACGCGCCGCCGCACCAGGCCACCGGCCTCGGGCCCAACAAGAAGACCGCCAAGCGTCGCGCCGCGCACAGTACGTACCTCACTCACACTCACTCACAGTACCGCGTGCTCGAGGAGCGCGGCGCCGCGCGGCGCCGGGAGTTCCTCGTGCAGTGCGACGCGCCGCCGCACCAGGCCACCGGCCTCGGGCCCAACAAGAAGACCGCCAAGCGTCGCGCCGCGCACAGTACGTACCTCACTCACACTCACTCACAGTACCGCGTGCTCGAGGAGCGCGGCGCCGCGCGGCGCCGGGAGTTCCTCGTGCAGTGCGACGCGCCGCCGCACCAGGCCACCGGCCTCGGGCCCAACAAGAAGACCGCCAAGCGTCGCGCCGCGCACAGTACGTACCTCACTCACACTCACTCACAGTACCGCGTGCTCGAGGAGCGCGGCGCCGCGCGGCGCCGGGAGTTCCTCGTGCAGTGCGACGCGCCGCCGCACCAGGCCACCGGCCTCGGGCCCAACAAGAAGACCGCCAAGCGTCGCGCCGCGCACAGTACGTACCTCACTCACACTCACTCACAGTACCGCGTGCTCGAGGAGCGCGGCGCCGCGCGGCGCCGGGAGTTCCTCGTGCAGTGCGACGCGCCGCCGCACCAGGCCACCGGCCTCGGGCCCAACAAGAAGACCGCCAAGCGTCGCGCCGCGCACAGTACGTACCTCACTCACACTCACTCACAGTACCGCGTGCTCGAGGAGCGCGGCGCCGCGCGGCGCCGGGAGTTCCTCGTGCAGTGCGACGCGCCGCCGCACCAGGCCACCGGCCTCGGGCCCAACAAGAAGACCGCCAAGCGTCGCGCCGCGCACAGTACGTACCTCACTCACACTCACTCACAGTACCGCGTGCTCGAGGAGCGCGGCGCCGCGCGGCGCCGGGAGTTCCTCGTGCAGTGCGACGCGCCGCCGCACCAGGCCACCGGCCTCGGGCCCAACAAGAAGACCGCCAAGCGTCGCGCCGCGCACAGTACGTACCTCACTCACACTCACTCACAGTACCGCGTGCTCGAGGAGCGCGGCGCCGCGCGGCGCCGGGAGTTCCTCGTGCAGTGCGACGCGCCGCCGCACCAGGCCACCGGCCTCGGGCCCAACAAGAAGACCGCCAAGCGTCGCGCCGCGCACAGTACGTACCTCACTCACACTCACTCACAGTACCGCGTGCTCGAGGAGCGCGGCGCCGCGCGGCGCCGGGAGTTCCTCGTGCAGTGCGACGCGCCGCCGCACCAGGCCACCGGCCTCGGGCCCAACAAGAAGACCGCCAAGCGTCGCGCCGCGCACAGTACGTACCTCACTCACACTCACTCACAGTACCGCGTGCTCGAGGAGCGCGGCGCCGCGCGGCGCCGGGAGTTCCTCGTGCAGTGCGACGCGCCGCCGCACCAGGCCACCGGCCTCGGGCCCAACAAGAAGACCGCCAAGCGTCGCGCCGCGCACAGTACGTACCTCACTCACACTCACTCACAGTACCGCGTGCTCGAGGAGCGCGGCGCCGCGCGGCGCCGGGAGTTCCTCGTGCAGTGCGACGCGCCGCCGCACCAGGCCACCGGCCTCGGGCCCAACAAGAAGACCGCCAAGCGTCGCGCCGCGCACAGTACGTACCTCACTCACACTCACTCACAGTACCGCGTGCTCGAGGAGCGCGGCGCCGCGCGGCGCCGGGAGTTCCTCGTGCAGTGCGACGCGCCGCCGCACCAGGCCACCGGCCTCGGGCCCAACAAGAAGACCGCCAAGCGTCGCGCCGCGCACAGTACGTACCTCACTCACACTCACTCACAGTACCGCGTGCTCGAGGAGCGCGGCGCCGCGCGGCGCCGGGAGTTCCTCGTGCAGTGCGACGCGCCGCCGCACCAGGCCACCGGCCTCGGGCCCAACAAGAAGACCGCCAAGCGTCGCGCCGCGCACAGTACGTACCTCACTCACACTCACTCACAGTACCGCGTGCTCGAGGAGCGCGGCGCCGCGCGGCGCCGGGAGTTCCTCGTGCAGTGCGACGCGCCGCCGCACCAGGCCACCGGCCTCGGGCCCAACAAGAAGACCGCCAAGCGTCGCGCCGCGCACAGTACGTACCTCACTCACACTCACTCACAGTACCGCGTGCTCGAGGAGCGCGGCGCCGCGCGGCGCCGGGAGTTCCTCGTGCAGTGCGACGCGCCGCCGCACCAGGCCACCGGCCTCGGGCCCAACAAGAAGACCGCCAAGCGTCGCGCCGCGCACAGTACGTACCTCACTCACACTCACTCACAGTACCGCGTGCTCGAGGAGCGCGGCGCCGCGCGGCGCCGGGAGTTCCTCGTGCAGTGCGACGCGCCGCCGCACCAGGCCACCGGCCTCGGGCCCAACAAGAAGACCGCCAAGCGTCGCGCCGCGCACAGTACGTACCTCACTCACACTCACTCACAGTACCGCGTGCTCGAGGAGCGCGGCGCCGCGCGGCGCCGGGAGTTCCTCGTGCAGTGCGACGCGCCGCCGCACCAGGCCACCGGCCTCGGGCCCAACAAGAAGACCGCCAAGCGTCGCGCCGCGCACAGTACGTACCTCACTCACACTCACTCACAGTACCGCGTGCTCGAGGAGCGCGGCGCCGCGCGGCGCCGGGAGTTCCTCGTGCAGTGCGACGCGCCGCCGCACCAGGCCACCGGCCTCGGGCCCAACAAGAAGACCGCCAAGCGTCGCGCCGCGCACAGTACGTACCTCACTCACACTCACTCACAGTACCGCGTGCTCGAGGAGCGCGGCGCCGCGCGGCGCCGGGAGTTCCTCGTGCAGTGCGACGCGCCGCCGCACCAGGCCACCGGCCTCGGGCCCAACAAGAAGACCGCCAACAACCTAATGTCCGATTCAAAGGAATAGAAATATCCTTTGAATCAGACATTAGGTTGTTTATGGACAAAATTTAATATAGTAGACTGGTATTATACCTACTATTATACCTACTATTGAATCAAAAATGATTACGTACGTTTCAGATGTCCTGCTTGCTATGGAGATGAGCGCCAAGGGCTCGGACGGTGCTGCGGCACAGAACACTAGCTGCGGCTCCGACGCCAGCAACAACAACACCTCCGCTGACAACAATAAGAATAACAACAACAATGATAGTAAACGAAAAGTAAGTGACCCCTTCACATTCACTCACAGTACCGCGTTACTCATAGTTAGAGGGCGAACGTGACTAGTCAATCCAGCACTGTCCACTGAGATTGCGTCGTTGTTATTGATGTCGTAAGCAGACCTTACTATCAAAATTTTCATGTTGTATAATTGCGCTTACCATTATCAAAAACATCTTACAATTTCAAATAGTTGATTGAGCGATTGCCTCAAGCGAAAGTGTGAGGACGTCGTGTGTTATAGCTGGCTTCCAAAGTGACTGACACGGGATAGATAGTATTTAGCATTTTGTTGTTGTTTGATCGGATCCTTGGTGTTACGGAATAAAACTCAGAAGTGGACTATATAACTAATTGTTACGTGCTGGGTTCGACGGATAAGAATATAAACAATATTACCGACTAAAACACGTTTTATTCAAACACACAATTAAATTTAAAACATAACAAACACTATACCACACTTTTTCACTGTACTGCTTCAAATTCCGTAGTATTTCCGCTTCCGTTCGCTTCGATGAACACTTGATCGCTTACGATTGTAAACTGCCTTGGCGGTGCGCGTGCTCCCTATTTATACGCGGGTAAAGCGCTTCTAGAGCTTTCTAGCAACGCCACTCCCGGTATGTAAACAGTACGATGATTCGAGAAAGTACCAGCGTCTTCTCTATGATTCTCGTAAGCATACCTACTACGTAGTTCCGTAAGATGTCAATAGATGGCGGTGTAAATTATTAGACGGAACTGCTGAGTCTTTCTCACAATGCCGAGAGATGTCACTGGGCGTAACATAATTATTTATATCTCTACAAGTTTATCGATGCCGGCAATAGAATATAAACTATTGTGAGAATTAAAAGCGCGAGTCAGCGGTCCGATGCTACACCGGACACCCGTACCCGCGCTTTTAATTCTCACAATAGTTTATATTCTATTCCCGGCATCGATAAACTTGTAGAGATATAAATAATTAGTTATAGAGTCCACTTCTGAGTTTTATTCCGTAACACCAAGGATCCGATCAAACAACAACAAAATGCATAGAATACGTTCAACTTATAATTCATTAAAATACAAATAAATATTCGAGTTTACAACTACCATTTAGATATTTAGTTACGTACAAACAACTAATCGACATTTGCAGTACCATACGTCATGGACAAGTTATTAGAAACAATAAAGAAATTAGGTAAAATTCACGTATTAACGTCATCAATTTCAAAATATGTAAAATTAAGTTTGGTTTACTAAATTTCTTAAAATATAGTATTTAGTTGCATAGCCTTTGTTAATAATACGGCTCTGCAACGACGTGGCATTGATTCAAGTAATTTTATATATTTATCGAGTGGGATCGAGTTCCATGCGTCAACAAAGGCTTCGTACATTTTGACTGGAATTACATTTAACGGAGACATTTTTTTTTAAGACTTACCACAAATTTACAACTCCGATGTGTTACGTCAGGAAATGGAGTATTTTATTCCATTCTCTGACCTGAACACGTCAAGCAAGGCTCAACCCTGGTTTAGGGCTAATTGTGGACGCGCTAAAGCGCTGAAGCACTAAGCTTACCTTGCTTGGGTTAACGCTCGAAATAGTAAGGCTAAGGATTTACCAGACAAGAAGAGAGCCTTTAACAAAGCTGCCAAGTCCTGCAAGAGAACTCTACAGAAAGCTCGATTTGACCACATACGCCGTGTAGGGAACAAACTAGCTTCTTGCCCTGCGGGTAGTAAAGCGTTTTGGTCCCTGGCAAAGTCAGTAGAATCGAATTTCTGCCGCCCCTCACTGCCACCACTGCTGACACCTGATGGATCTCTGGCTCACACTGCTGAGGATAAGGCGAATTTATTTTGCTCTATCTTCACAGAATCTTCGTGTCTGGAATCTGCAAGCGTGACACCGCCGTGTCTACCAGCTTGCGAGACCCTCATGACAGATATACGCATACGTCAGACCGAGGTCCGTAAAACGCTGCAGAATCTAAACGTGAACAAGGTCCTGATGGTATTCCAGCCATAGTACTGAAGACCTGTGCACCTGAGTTGACACCGGTGCTGACACGCCTGTATCGCCTCTCCCTGGCAATAGGACAAGTGCCGAACTCTTGGAAGCTTGCTAATGTGCAGCCCGTGCTAAAAAAAGGCAGTCGAGCCGACCCTGCGAACTACAGACCCATATCAGTTACCTCCACACTCTGTAAGAGTATGGAACGTATACTTAACAACCGACTCCTTACATACCTAGAATCAAATTGTCTGCTCAGTAACCGGCAATACGGGTTTCGCCGAAACCGGTCCACTGGAGACCTTCTAGTGTATGCAACGCATTTATGGAGCGAGGCCATCGAGAAACACGGTGAAGCATTGGCTGTTTCGCTTGATATCTCAAAAGCCTTCGACAGGGTCTGGCATGATAGCCTTATCAGCAAGCTTCCGTCCTTTGGCCTACCCACTGGCCTCTGCGTTTGGACAGCAGATTTCCTGAGGAGCCGCTCGATTCGAGTAGTCATTGACGGCTACTCGTCCGAACAAAAGGCAATTAATGCCGGGGTTCCTCAGGGATCAGTACTCTTTGCAACTCTCTTTTTGCTGCATATTAACGATTTCCTGAAACCCGGTACGTTTGGGTATGCAGACGACAGCACGCTTGTAGAGAGTTACGTCTCCAGCGCTAGGGCCAGTGGAACACAGATACTGTTGCTCAGGGAAGCTATGATCGAGCGTATGAACATGGCCTTGAAGGCAGTCTCCGATTGGGGTGAAGCCAACATGGTTAAGTTCAATGCTTCTAAGACCCAGGCGTGTCTTTTTTCCGCAAAAAAGAGCCCATTCCAACTAGCTCCAACTTTGCGAGATGTATCCGTGCCGATAACTAATCGCTTTGAGCTTCTGGGTATGACACTGACTCCAACCCTTAACTTTGGCTCCTATATTGAGGCAAGAGCCCAACTAGCTGCCAAAAAGCTAGGCATCCTCAGTAAGGTGAGGCAGTATTTCATGCCGGAACATTTGCTTAATTTCTACCAAGCACAGGTTCGTGCCTGCATGGAGTACTTTTCTCACCTCTGGGATGTCTCTGCAAAATATCAGCTGGAGGCTTTGGAGTCAATTGAGCGGAAGGCCAGGAGATTTATCGGCGATGACCAACTGGTTAACACACGACTCCAAAGCTTGGAGCATCGTCGTAAGGTTGCTAGTCTCTCGGTTTTCTATCGGATACATTTCGGAGAGTGTGCAGAGGAACTGCATAATTTGATTCCTCTAAAGATAGAACAGATTTCTTTTTTTTAAATAATTTATGAGTTTTTAACTCATTGGCTATATTCTGGCATAGTTAATAGTGATTTAATCTATATATTTTTTACTCATAACGATAGTTCATTCTGTGTTTACCTAAGTTTTATGTACTGTTTCTAATTATATGTCCACCATTGTATTTAGGCGTTATGACTGCGAGCGTAAGATATGTGCGACTTTGAAGCTGTTTTATTTCAGTTGATATTATTTATATTGACTGAAATACGTTTAGCTTATGGTACATTTTAAAAAGTATTAAATATATCACAAATAAATAACATCCTATTATGTATATTTCAGGAGGGTGAAACCCAGTCCAACGTCGCGGGCGGCGCGAACAGTGAGGTCCGGCAACCCGTGCCAGGCGTCCTCATGATGGACTACCACCAGCGTTCCGGACAACCACACCAGCCTAATGGTTAGATGAACTTTCATATTGCGACACGGAATTTAGGTCAGATATCAACAAATCATTTTGCATTTATCGCGGACCAAAAAGCATACTAAGAGCCACGTGGGTCATGGCTCGCTACTAAGCTATTTAAGACCAATTATTTAAAGGCCAAGACCATGATAAATTTAAATACATACGAGTAATACTATCGCCTATGAGGTGAGAAAGGCTCGTGCGATATACATTACTAGCACTACAGTGAGATGTGTGTGTGCGCGGTGCAGGCGTGAGCGAGGCCAGCGCCACGGGCGGCGCGGGCGGCAGCTCGCCGGGCGCCAAGGACCAGCTCATGTACCTGGCGCAGCTACTCGGCTTCACCGTGCAGTTCTCGGACTTCCCCAAGGTATGCACTCCCGACGGCTACAACTCGTGGCAGCACCACCTGCCGGTCACGAGACAATTGTACATCATCTCATTCGCTTAACTTTGTAAAATGTTAATGTTTGAATAGTCATCCATGCAAACCGATGATGTTAATAGATCTTTGTAAATTAATCTCGAGATTTTAAATTAGCCTAAGACGCATACTGAGCACGCTTTGCGTGTGTTGCAGCGTAACCACGGCGAGTACCTGTCTCTGGTGTCGCTGTCGACGGAGCCGCCAGTCATGTGCCATGGCGGCGGGCCCAGCACGCAGCACTCGCACGAACAGTGCTCGCGCGCCGCGCTGCGTGCGCTGGCGCTGATGGGGCTGGACGCGCCGCCGCACAGGTACCGTGCAGCGTAACCACGGCGAGTACCTGTCCCTAGTGTCGCTGTCGACGGAGCCGCCAGTCATGTGCCATGGCGGCGGGCCCAGCACGCAGCACTCGCACGAACAGTGCTCGCGCGCGCTGGCGCTGATGGGGCTGGACGCGCCGCCGCACAGGTACCGTGCAGCGTAACCACGGCGAGTACCTGTCCCTAGTGTCGCTGTCGACGGAGCCGCCAGTCATGTGCCATGGCGGCGGGCCCAGCACGCAGCACTCGCACGAACAGTGCTCGCGCGCGCTGGCGCTGATGGGGCTGGACGCGCCGCCGCACAGGTACCGTGCAGCGTAACCACGGCGAGTACCTGTCCCTAGTGTCGCTGTCGACGGAGCCGCCAGTCATGTGCCATGGCGGCGGGCCCAGCACGCAGCACTCGCACGAACAGTGCTCGCGCGCGCTGGCGCTGATGGGGCTGGACGCGCCGCCGCACAGGTACCGTGCAGCGTAACCACGGCGAGTACCTGTCCCTAGTGTCGCTGTCGACGGAGCCGCCAGTCATGTGCCATGGCGGCGGGCCCAGCACGCAGCACTCGCACGAACAGTGCTCGCGCGCGCTGGCGCTGATGGGGCTGGACGCGCCGCCGCACAGGTACCGTGCAGCGTAACCACGGCGAGTACCTGTCCCTAGTGTCGCTGTCGACGGAGCCGCCAGTCATGTGCCATGGCGGCGGGCCCAGCACGCAGCACTCGCACGAACAGTGCTCGCGCGCGCTGGCGCTGATGGGGCTGGACGCGCCGCCGCACAGGTACCGTGCAGCGTAACCACGGCGAGTACCTGTCCCTAGTGTCGCTGTCGACGGAGCCGCCAGTCATGTGCCATGGCGGCGGGCCCAGCACGCAGCACTCGCACGAACAGTGCTCGCGCGCGCTGGCGCTGATGGGGCTGGACGCGCCGCCGCACAGGTACCGTGCAGCGTAACCACGGCGAGTACCTGTCCCTAGTGTCGCTGTCGACGGAGCCGCCAGTCATGTGCCATGGCGGCGGGCCCAGCACGCAGCACTCGCACGAACAGTGCTCGCGCGCGCTGGCGCTGATGGGGCTGGACGCGCCGCCGCACAGGTACCGTGCAGCGTAACCACGGCGAGTACCTGTCCCTAGTGTCGCTGTCGACGGAGCCGCCAGTCATGTGCCATGGCGGCGGGCCCAGCACGCAGCACTCGCACGAACAGTGCTCGCGCGCGCTGGCGCTGATGGGGCTGGACGCGCCGCCGCACAGGTACCGTGCAGCGTAACCACGGCGAGTACCTGTCCCTAGTGTCGCTGTCGACGGAGCCGCCAGTCATGTGCCATGGCGGCGGGCCCAGCACGCAGCACTCGCACGAACAGTGCTCGCGCGCGCTGGCGCTGATGGGGCTGGACGCGCCGCCGCACAGGTACCGTGCAGCGTAACCACGGCGAGTACCTGTCCCTAGTGTCGCTGTCGACGGAGCCGCCGGTCATGTGCCACGGCGGCAGGCCCAGCACAGGTACCCCGCCGCCGTGCGCGTGCGCAGGCCTGTGGCGCGCTCTAACCGCCTGTTGTTGTTGCAGCGCGGCCGGCGGGGGCGCGGGCGCGGCCAAGCCCGGCGTGGTCAGCAACGGCATCGCGGAGTGAGCGCCGGCGTCTGCCGCTAACGTTTGTCACGTTCGATCCGATCCTTCGACTATTGCAATATTTATTACATGTGAATATTTCACAGCACGAAATGATTCGTTCGGGACGACAGCCGCAAACCTCTTGACCGTTTTGTGCCGTTTCTAGCTATGATATATTCACGACGTTTTTGTTTGATCTCGAATCTTGCGACAACTCTTTAGTTTATTTCCTCTATGGAGCGTTCATATTTTAGAATTATAGATGTATATTTTTTGTTATACATGACGTCCTGTAAGAAACTATTTAGTTTATTTTATTTTTGTTTCCTGGAAATGTGTCCTTTCGCTCGCAAATTAGGATAACGTTTTATATTTATTAATTTATTGGAAGGTCGATAGGCTCGTCGATCGTTCTGCGAGCGATGCTCATCTCAAATTAATTTAAATTTCAAAGACACATCGGCCGAACGTGAACGCGAGCCTTGCTCGCCGTCGGCTCTAAGTACCGAACCTCGTCTGATGTTATTATATAAGAATAGTAAGTATTTGATAATAAAATATCATTAAAATTATGTAGGAACGAATATTGTAACGAAACTGGGGCTGTGAAGCCAAACCAAAACAGTTCGTTCGGGACAGCGGAGTGGCGACCGGCGGCCATCAGCGGCGGTCGCGCGCGTCCCGCGAACGTCAGTTGCATCATGCGGCCATGGTGTCTGTAGTGTAGCGTGCGGCGGTAATCGCCGCGCCCTCGTCTGGCGGCGGGCCCGAGTGCGGCGGGGCTCGGCGGGGGCTGCGGCGATTAGAACGATGTGTGGCCTCGATTTTTAACTGACCACTAGTGGATGAGCGTGTGAAAGAGTTTCCCCGACCCTAAGCTATGAAATGTGTAATTTAAGACGTATAATGGTTAGACTACATGAAGCTGACGTAGCTTATGCTTCCTATCGACTTAGCGTAAGGTTGGAGGTCGCTTATTACTGTTAGGCTCTGGGTAAAACCTATATTTAATGCACGTACCATTTAACTGATTAGTATAGCGTTTGATTAACGACATTTAAACGATATTCTTATAGGTGTTAAAATATAGTTAGGGTGATACAATTGATCGGTACAATATTTGTGTATTATATATAATGATATCATGAATTATTGTGTGTATCGTATATTGTATGTTGTGGCGCGGATGTGATCCGAGCGGGGCCCAGCACCGGTCAATTGTATGTTCTGGAACTGCCGATTGTACATTTCATTGTAATGGGTCCGTAATCTATCGAAATTGTGTTGTAACCGAGACGTACGCGGTACGACTATAGTTATTATTACACTACTAAGTATATAATTGTGTATTGAATTATCAGTAGCAATATGTTAACTTCTTCATTTGTATGTCGAAACGATTTTAAATCGAGGCCATTGATCAATTTCTTGATGTTAAAAGTTGCACAAGTAACTAAGCATAAAGAAATTA
The DNA here is from genome assembly GCA_930367265.1 of Catocala fraxini. NCBI lineage: Eukaryota > Metazoa > Arthropoda > Insecta > Lepidoptera > Erebidae > Catocala > Catocala fraxini. The sequence continues at coordinate 30,805,501 of OV884025.1, read as the reverse complement.
AGTTATTATTGGATAAAGAAAAACGCCAAAAGGGCATTAAGAAGTTTATTTATTTTGTTGTAAGCAACTAATATTTTATATTATTACGTAGGTTGAAGCAAGTCCCAATTGGATTTCGTGCTTTTAGCAACTGTACTGTAAGGATATAACATTAAAAGTTGAATATTAACAATTATGTTTTATTTACTTCTGCACTACATAATTACCTACATTATAGTAAAGCTTCGTGAGAAAATTTGTCACAAACTAAAAATATACTGCATCGGTAGCAGACTGGTCAATGACCTTTCAGACCCACCGTACCCCTGGTGGTACGGCAGGGATACATTTGTTTCAGGTGCGGTCAGGGGCTTTTATATTGGATCTTTACTATGAAATTGCCGCTTATGTCTTACAACTAATTTCGTGGGTCATGACGGTTACACATCAAGTTAGACACCATATATACCCATAACTACGCTACATACAAAATACAGAATTGGCGGAAAGGGACAGTGCGTAGTGGTGTCGGTGTAATGGTAAGGATAAAGCGTAACAGAAATATAACGCACTCTCTCGCACGATTCGCAGTGTTCAACTTCTAATAGTTCAAAGTCCAAATAGTCTACGTTGATGTGTCGCTGTGTGTACAAACTGCTTGCTAGAAATTTGGGTGGCAGCATATGTGCCACTGCCCATACTAAAGTGAGGATACTACTTTCAGTAAATTTTATGTTTATTATATCTTTTATATTTATTTTGGAATAACTCAATATTGGACAACGCAAATATTTATTTACAGAAAAATATGCTTATTGCTATTATAGTAACATCAATCAACTATAGACTATACATGAGATCCTGTCTACCCCTCCCATACTGTTTGTATGAAGGTCGGACTGGTCGCAATATTTCTTCATCACTGTTCAATATAAGGTACTCCTATGATAGGATCTATATTTTCTGTTATTTGACTATCACGAGAAGAAAGGAAACTGACTGGGCTATGTCTTGAAGGTCCAGGCGTCGAATTATCTCGATTTTCAAAAATATTGCGATTCGCCAGTGCCGCTCGCACATCTACACAGGTTTCTTCGCCATCTTCACCTTCGTACTCGTCTACCGAGTCATCTGGATCTTTAGGAAGTCCAAACAATCGCTCTAGCTCATTCTCAATATCTTCATTTCTCAGGTGTTCCTGGAATGCAAACAGGCAATGGCATTTATACTGCCACCAAAGCAAAACAGTAAGCGGGTAGTGGTAGTGGCATCCATACTGCCATCAATAAAAAAAAATGCATATTACAATATGTTGAGATCAAAAATCACACGTAAAACGAAAAAAATAAAAGAAACAAGAAATCTTACCATTTTAGCCAAAATTTAAGAATATCCAACTGGATGAAAATTTTCATTTTGAAAACATCACTTTCGCGCCAAAATGGCTGACAAGCTTGACAGTTTTCATCTATCTGTCAAAGTCACACTTCTTAAAACGCAAAATATATCAGTGTTACCATCAGTGAAAATAAATAGTACCGCCTACAATACAGACATGAATAAAAAAATATTTTTGTTCGTGGCACGTATACTGTCTCTACCTTAAAAAGGGCGGACGTCTCTCGCACTAGGAATAATTCCTGTATCGCGGGGCACTTTATAAACATTCTTCTTCTTAGCTTATCGTTGGAAACACTTTTGAACTATATATTTGCCGCCCAGAAAGCAGCAAACAACGGACACAGAACACCTAGTCTCGGAGCAACTATTTGTGGATCACACAAAGTTTTGTCCCGTGTGAGTATCGAACCCACAATACTCGTCGCGACGGCAGTGACGAGGCGACCACTTAAACTGCTATGCCATCCATTCTATTAATAATAAATATTAATAACGTTAATACAGTTTGTATTTAAAGTTTTATCGCTTAGTGTCTATCCGTATTTGTTGTTGCTATTTTCGCATTTATTCGCATGACAGATTCACAAAAAGACAGAATGTGTATCGATCCAGCGGGGCCACTCGAGCTCGACCGAAAAAACTAGTGGCAATGCTTTGTTTAGCAAGATCCAATGAACCTCAATTATTATGATAGAAATTACAATAAATCGCCTCATCCATCCAGCGGGGCCTGCGGTTGTATTACGCTCGGAATACATAAAAATGATACTGATCGTAACTTGTGCCAATGTACCTCTCGATTCATGCCTTATAGTTTGACCGAAACCGTCGTACTGCGCCTTAGGTATGTGCGCGGCGAGACGGGAGGGGAACGCAGGCTGAACATAGGCCGCTGTCATTCGTCAACGCTCACGGCAATCTTCCTCGTCTCGCCGCGCACATACCTAAGGCGCGGTACAGCGGTTTTGGTCAAATGCACACTACCATCCAGCACCTACAGGCACAACAAGACGTCTCGCACTCGATACGACAAATTAGAGATGTGGTCGAAGAAAAGTTTAAAGCTTAGAAAATTAAAAAAGAAAGTTGTGTAAAAAGGTGAATAGTCAGGGTGGCGGCGACAATGAAGACACAAGTTGTACAGAAAAGCACTTATATTATCTTGAATGCACGTTTCATCGGTTAGAATATGAATGTGCCCAAAATATTCTAACCGCCGGTATTTACAAACATTTGACCTAATTTAATACTAAATTCACAAACTCAATAGATAATATTAAACATTGTTTATCGTAATTATTCTGATGATTATATATATACAATTATTATTTAATAATACAGGATTATGTAACATTAAGAATTTATTACACCAGAAGCAGAGGCGCCGGTGTGACAAAATTATGTCTAACCCAAAATCAGTAAGAATCTAATAGCTTTATCATTATATTATACATAGTAAAACAAAATGATTATAGGATTGATTATTCGATATAGTGTAAAAGAAGTACAGAGATCAGTAACAATACGTACTATTTATTAATCGCACCGGAAGCTGACAAGCGGAAGGCGCCAAGCTAATAAATATAATCTTCATACTTAATAAAGAAATATGAAATAACTATTTAGATTATTGATTATAAAATTATGTAACGCGCGGTAGAAGGTTAAAGTGCGACAACGTGCGCGGCCGCACGGTTGAGTCGTAGCCGTTGCCGCGCCTCCCGCGTCCCTCACCAGTCGGCGCTCGGTAGTCGCGCAATCACGCTGCCACGAGACGTGCGTAATTATTTGTTCCGTCTCGGCGGCTCTCGCTCTTTCGAGACTTGTTTTCTTGTGCAATTATGATAATTGATAACTGTAACCTGTGTTGTGCTGTTAACGACAAAATAAATGTGTTACAGATGCGTATGTCTGTATGGCTTTCATTTCAAAGACTATCTCTGACCACGCCCTGTTATAGTGATCGCCCAACTAGCGGCCATTGTTAGCATACCTAACATTGGAATAACGAACCCAGTGAATATAGTTAAATTCAGAGTCAGTGATCATGCCACGAATAACCCGAGCAACCCAGGCGGCGACAGCGGAGGCGGCAGCATTCGACCGCAAACCCGAGGAAGAAGGCGACGCCTACTCCGAGGATGACGACGATTCGGCGGTGGAGCCGCGCACCTGCGCCGGTGCCGCTACCACCCATGTACGCGTCGCAACCGACGCGTCTGAGGAGACGCGCGCCCATGGGGGCGCCGCTCCCGGCGACACGCTCAGCGGGGCCCAGACCGGAGCTCCTGCCGCAGCGCTGAATACGGAAAGGCTTCTGACCACCATGATGGAGTCTTTCGCCCGCACACAGGCGGAGACCAACCGCACATTCTTAGAAACTCTTCGATCTCTACATCATCATAGCAACCAGTGGAACCCAGTCGCGTCGACACCGGCGGCATCGCCCAGGGCGAACGCATCCGCAGCATCCGGCGGTAACTTCGCAAAGTGCACCGCAAGATTCGACGGGAAGTCACGTGAAGCCGAGGCATTGGAAGCATTTATCGATGCAATAGAAGTATTCAAGGACTGCGCCGATGTGACCGACGAACACGCGCTACGCGGCCTCTCCATGCTATTAACCGGCGACGCAGCGGTGTGGTGGCGCGGCGCGCGAGCCGGCGTCAGCACGTGGCCGGACGCTCTGGCGCGCCTACGTGCTGCTTACGGCGTGCAACAGCCCGCGTATAGAATACTGCGACAAGTATTCGCGAGTGAACACAGTGAGTGTGAACGTGCCGAAGTGTTTATATCAAAGGTACGATCTTTATTAGTTAGATTACCGTATGTTGTGCCAAGTGTTATGCAAGTCGATATTATATATGGACTGTTACATCGCCGAATACGTAAACGTTTGCCTAGAGAATCCGTCAGCGACGTTGATAATTTGTTAGAAAGAGCGAGACTCGCGGAAGATTCTATCTCAGAATTAAAAAACTCTGTCGTTGCCGCGAAAACGTCGAATAATACCTACTTACCTACTACGGTGCCCGATCGCAGCGTTACTACGAGTCCAAGCGCAACCACAAGTTCTCATCTCACCTCTAACTCGAACGAAAACTCGAAACGTGTTCGCATTAGATGTTCTTTTTGCAAAGCGTTCGGCCATGCGACTAGTGAATGTCGCAAAGTTAATAAAACAGATAGTGAAAGTAGTAATAAGAGTACTCATCCGATCCGGTGTTATGGTTGCGGCCAACCGGGGGTCGTTAGGTCGAAGTGTGTTACTTGTTCGAACAAACCCACGCCCGCTAAGCCGTCTGACTTTAATATCGTAAAAGGCGACGTTCTCGCTACAACGACGCCACACCCGCTAATCTCTGTGGGTATAGCAGGTAAGGAAGGGGTAGCAATAGTCGATACCGGCGCCACGCATAGCGTCGCCAGCCCTTCATTGTATTCATTATTACTGAATAACGGTGTACATTTCCAAGACATGGAACGTTATATCGGGCTCGCCGACGGCTCGTGTCATAGGAAAATGGTAAGGGTCGCGGCAGTACCCGTTACCCTAGGTAGTCGAAGAGTCGACACCGACTTTATGATATTCCCTGGTGATGACACTAGAACACTCTTAGGCCGCGATTTTATTGCCAACGCGGGTATTGTCTTAGATATAGCCCAAGAGACATGGCATTTTTCAGATAGCCCAGGAGACCGGTTCCCGTTTGTGCATTCTTATGTACTGAACAGCGCGACCGTGATGCGTACAGGTATCTACGATGCATCGCTGCGCCACGATGAAGGTACGAGTTTGTCACCGGAGCACAGGGCCGCACTCAACGCGTTCTTACAAGACAGAGTCGCTCAGTTTGCTTCAGAAGGGCCTCCTACAGATTTCGCTGTTCATAAGATTAAGGTAAGTGGCACACAGGAACCTCTGGCCTCTCCTCCTTATAGACTATCCCCACCTAAGAGGGAAGCACTGGAAAAGGAGCTACGCAAGCTCATCGATACGAATGTAATTGAGGAGTGCGAGTCACCTTGGGCATCGAACGTTGTCCTCGTTAAGAAGAAAGATGGCAATTATAGGCTGTGCATTGACTACCGCAAACTCAATGCAGTCACGGAGCCTGATCGATACCCACTCCCAAGGATTGAGGACATCCTTCATGACGCAAAAACTGCAAAATACATGACAACTCTTGATCTCCGAGCAGGGTATTTCCAGGTCAATATGGACCCAGGTGACAGGGACAAGACGGCATTCACAACCCCGCTTGGCACATACAGGTTTAAACGCATGCCAATGGGTTTGCGCAACTCAGGAGCTACGTTCCAGAGGTTAATGGACAGATTTAAGTCAAACTTGCCAGGTGCCACGCTTCTGGCATATTTAGACGACTTATTGTTGCTGTCTGATCAGTCCTTCGAGAAACACCTCGCCGACCTTACCTCCGTGTTCGATAGACTTGCCTTATTCAACCTTCGGGTAAATCGAGAGAAAAGTCATTTCGCCAGGGAATCGGTAAAGTTCTTAGGGCACATTATCTTACCAGGTGGCATACATGTCGATCCTGAGAAGACTGCGGCAATCGCAGATATGCCTACGCCCCGGAATGTGAAACATTTGAAGTGTTTCCTGCAGACCTCCAGCTGGTTCAGGCGTTTTGTCTCTGATTACGCAGAGGTTGCTAAACCCATGACGACGCTACTTAAAAAGGCAAGCGTGTGGCGATGGGGCCCAGAGCAACAGGCTGCTTTTGAGCAGATCAAGCGGCTGCTGGTGACGGCGCCGATCCTACGTCAGGCTGATGCGACGTTACCTTTCGTCCTCAGAACTGACAGCAGTGGGTACGCTCTCGGGGCGGCTCTCCTCCAGGGGGAGGGGACCGATGAGCGCCCGATTGAATACGCCAGCCGACTCTTGACAGCTGCTGAGAGAAACTATAGCACGACCGAGAGAGAGGCCCTAGCCGTCGTCTGGGCGGTATCCAAATTCAGAGGGTATATAGATGGAGCCGAGGTTGTGATCCGGTCAGACCATCAACCCCTTAGATGGTTGATGAGCATGAAGACCCCGAGCGGCCGTCTAGCAAGGTGGGCCCTGAGCCTTCAGGAATATAACCTGAAGATAGAATACACACCAGGTAAAGTAAATGTAATAGCCGACACGCTTTCACGCCCGGCATGTACTGAAGACGCTGACTGTGATCTGTGCAGTGCTGTAGCCGACATGCCCTCTTGCAGTCTAAAGGAATTGCGTGAGAACCAGCTGAAAGACCCGGAGGTGAGTAAAATTGTCGAAGCCTTGGAATCCGACGATACCTTTAGGGGAAGGGCATGGGCTGATAAAGGTTACGTGCTCACTGAAGGAGTACTTTATAGGTATTGCCCAGGAAATGAGGAGTATGACGACGCCAGTCTGGTAGTCCCAGAGCAGGAACGCGCCAAAGTTTTGGCCGAATACCACGATGCACCCACGGCGGGTCACATGGGTGCAGAACGTACGCTGCAACGCTTAGTCGGTAAGTATTACTGGCCTGGAATGCGTTCATACGTTACGCAGTACGTTAAAAATTGTGTACCTTGCCAACGCTACAAGGCAGACAATAGGAAACCGGCTGGCCTGTTGCAGACGCCCGCTTCTGCACGTCGATTTGAAGTTCTAGCTGTCGACTTGTTCGGTCCGTTACCTGAGACAGGGAGAGGGCACAAATGGGTCTTGATAGTTGAGGATACTTGCACGCGCTGGGTGGAGCTCTTCCCTCTCGCCGCAGCTACCAGTGAGGAATGTGCGAAAGTATTAGTATCAGAGGTTTACTTACGGTTTGGAGTCCCTAGGCGCCTTGTTAGTGACAACGGGGTCCAGTTTATCAGCGAAGTAATGCAGCAGACTTGTCACGCTATGGGGATTACTCAGTCGTTCACTTCATATTACCACCCCGAGGCGAACCCGGTAGAACGAAAAAACCGAGATCTCAAACCGCAGCTGGCCATTCTAGTAAATAAAGATCACGATACTTGGGACGTTCACCTACCTGCCATCCGCTTTGCCATGAACTCTGCAGTCACATCGGGCACAGGCTACTCGCCCACCTATTTGAACTTCGCGCGAGAGATGCGCGCACCAGCAGACGTCCTTTCAGAAATGCGCACTATAATCGACAATGACAATTACGTAGGTGATATCACTAATTACCTAAAAAGAATCTCGTCGGTGCTTTTGGACGCTCGTGACGTCTATGAGAGTGCTCAGGCAGCGCAGAAGAAATACGTCGATAAACATCGTCGGCCAGCTCCAGACTACAAGGTTGGTGACCTAGTTCTACTAAAAACCCAAGGTACCAACGACACCAACAAAGGGCAGACACCCAAATTTATACCGCGTCGTGATGGGCCGTATAAAATCCAGTCCGTGGTCGGTTCGACAACGTATACTCTCGAGCGTCTCAGTGACGGTACACTGCTGGGTAAGTACCACACTTCGGTATTGACTCCTTTCGTCGGTCGCATCCAGGCTCCAATACAGGAGAAACGTAGGAGGGGTAGGCCTCGTAAAAAGCTAACCCAACCGCGAGGACGTTCGTTCGGGTTAGAGGGGGAGACTGTAACGCGCGGTAGAAGGTTAAAGTGCGACAACGTGCGCGGCCGCACGGTTGAGTCGTAGCCGTTGCCGCGCCTCCCGCGTCCCTCACCAGTCGGCGCTCGGTAGTCGCGCAATCACGCTGCCACGAGACGTGCGTAATTATTTGTTCCGTCTCGGCGGCTCTCGCTCTTTCGAGACTTGTTTTCTTGTGCAATTATGATAATTGATAACTGTAACCTGTGTTGTGCTGTTAACGACAAAATAAATGTGTTACAGATGCGTATGTCTGTATGGCTTTCATTTCAAAGACTATCTCTGACCACGCCCTGTTATAATTATTAATTAAATTATAAAACGATAATAGGTTTCAATGAACATACAGTGGTTAAGATGTACCCGAACTAGCAGATGTGAGGCCGGAAGTGTAACTTGATAACAGTTGTCTATAATCAAAATAAACAGGTACTACTAGCGAAGAAGTTGAGTTATTTTATTTCTACCGATTTATACCTGTGTATTTCAAATAACTAGTCTTGGTAAATGTTTGTATCGATATAGAGACAGACCATCATAGTGCCGCATATATTATTTTATTAACAATATGCAAATGTAAATACAATATCCAACAAACATATGCCGATTTGAATAGTGATGCCGATATCGATCGCTACTATCGATTGTTTATCGATACTGCGGTAATAGTTGGAATATCGATACTATCGATAGCACAAAATGTGGTAATACTGTTGATGACTTGCAATAGTATCGATAGTATTACGCCTTGATAGTCACTACGCTATGGATACTATCGATAGTAATGTATGCTGTAATAGTATCTTCTACATTTCCTTCGTATAATAAAATGGTCAGTGCAGTGATTAACAAGTTACAGAAAAATTCTAAATACCTTAGAATTTAGCAATTATGTTGCCAATATCAAAGTTTATAACAAGACTGCTGTTATTATTACAGATAATAAATTTTATGTTATTATTTATGTGCGTAATTAATAGTATTTAACGTGTAATCCGTGTCATTTGTAAATTAGCAAAATTGTGAATGTTGATACTGGCTGCATACTGACCTTTAATTTCTCGCCTTTCAATACTATCGAAAAATAAACAACGGTTAAATAAACATCAATTGGTAGAAGTAATTTAGCCACATTCCACCATAATGTTGAGATTGCCGTTAAACTACCTACATTCTTTATAAAATAATTAGACGTTAATAATTTTATTTACGAACTGCAGAAATTACTATTTATTTTAAGTGATTAATGGTTTGTTTATAGGCTATCAGTAATTTTTCATGTTTTAAAAATTAAAATACGAAGTTATCAAACACTGAACTGAACGGCAACTTGTCACTTTATGATATTTTTAAGTCTAAGGTACAATTTTGACGCTATCAGTGCGTAGTAATTATGCAAATATTTATAATTTTAAATACGCTTACATTAAGCACTTTTCTAGAATTAAAAGAAACTGCTATACTATCTTATAATCATATGCTGGTTATGATCTACGTATTAATATTTCCTCGGAATGCGGATGTGACGGCATAAAAACAACTATTTAATGTAAACGTAATACGTACGTACGTACGCCAGACATTGAAATATTACAAATATTTCTAAACATAAATAATTGATGTCCATCGTCAACATTCTCACTTCTCCTTTCTAACTTATATAATTGAAACTTTTATCTTCTAGTAAACATTCATAGTTATAGACAAGAGTATGTCAATGGTGGTTTTAGTGGTTTATTAGGAATTGTAAATAAAACAATGAATATCAAGAATAAAAACAAAGTTTTATTAATAAAAAATAGTAGCAATGCGTAACAATATCACCAGTCTTAGAGAAGACCCTGAGGTAATCATCGACACACTGTTCTCGGTACAGTTCTTGCAGTTCACGAGCGCGCGTCCTGCTTACTCGTGTCACCTGTATAACATCAAGTAAGAGTTCCAAAGGCATATCTTAAATTTTAAATATTTGTATGACTAAGCATGTCCACACACGAACATTAAACGTGACTGTGTATGAACACGTGGTTTACAAACAAGAGCTACGCGCGCTTGATTCACAAGAACTGTACATTTACATAATACTATATACGTTTATCTCATCGTCTAATACTATTTGTAAAGTATGGCAGGTGGGTTCACTTGACAAACTTGAGGCCTAGTGATTGACTCATGAAGCACAGGATGTCTGTGTGCTCTTCAATCTGAAACGAGATAAACATACAATTATAAATATATTAATATTTGGTTAAATATAGTGAAGCATTCACGTATAGACAAATCAAATCGGTTAAACATCTTAATTAATATTATATATGCGAATATGAGTTAGTTTATCTGTTTGTTACACTTTCACGCCTTAACTTTTCGACCGACTACTATGAAATTTCGCATTAACGTTGTCAAGGATACATAAAGGGCATAGGGTACTTTTCATTCAGGAAAAGGTACTGTTCTCAAGCGAAGCTTGTAGAAGTTATAATCCAAACGAATAGATTCGAATGTGTGAGTGCGTTTGATTGTAATTTTTGGTCATAGTGAGAATATCTCTGGGATAATAGAAAATTTGACTGTGTAAGAATGCTGATTAGCCGGTCGTATACCGCCGGCTCGCATACCAGCCGGCAGATTTGTACCCGTCGTAGGCCGGTGGCTCGCATGCGAGCCACCAAATTGGCGCCAAAACGCCGCGCGCCGCCTTCGCTTTAGCTTAAGCTAACGTAAAACCAATTTGGTGGCTCGCATGCGAGCCACCGGCCTACGACGGGTACAAATCTGCCGGCTGGTATGCGAGCCGGCGGTATACGACCGGTTAGATGACATGATAAACGTAAGGTCAACACGAATATTCTGCCGTCATAAGGGAAAAAGACGTACCTCCCTAAATTTATATATTGGCAGATACGTCTTTTTTACTGTACGTAAAAATCTTTATATCGGACAAAATGTTAGATACATGTTCTTTATTAAAATCAGGCCTGTATTAAAGTGTCCCATTGCTGGGCACGGGCCTGCTATTGGTTGTCGGGGCGGTAGGCGAGTGCGACTCACGATCTTGGCGGTGGGCTTGCCGCCGCCGTGGCCGGCCTTGTTGTCCACGCGCGCGAGCAGCGGCCGGCGCTGGCGTGCCCCGCGCGCCGCGTGCTGCAGCGCCGCGATGAACTTCAGCGAGTGCAGCGGCACCACGCGGTCGTCGTGGTCCGCCGTCAGGATCAGCGTCGCCGGGTACTCCGTGCCTGCGCGCACACACACACACACGTACTTAGTGCCTAGCGAACGCTCATGATGGTACCACTGAATGTCACTTGGATACTAAAAATCGTTTAATATTTATTATAAATAAAAATTAAGCTAAATTGAAAACGCAAAGTTACCAATTTAACATATTTTTTATACATGCAAAAAAGCACTATTTTTCAGAACCACAAAATTATTAAAATATTTACTTTAAACTCATACATTTTGACAACGATTGTTATGGAACGACAAAATATAAAAAAATAAAAAATGCATCCAGTATAATGTAGCAAATTAAAATCTGTAGTATATCACAACTCCATAGTATATGCCAACTCAAACATTGTCAATCTAACAAAAATTATCTACGCTTTTATTAAAAATACTGCTGTAGTCTCTCAGGAAAAGGATGATCAAAATTATTTACAACATAATTTGCATGTATATGTTTGTATAAGAGTCAAAGAAATGATTTAAAAAATATACCGTTCTCAGGTTTGTGTATGTTGTGTAGCGGCGAGTACTTGAGCAGGTATTGGAACTGCTCCTTGTTGTCCGAGCTGCCGTAGTCCGACACCCACGCATGACCGATCGTGAACTTCTGGAACCGGAGCATATCCAACACGCTGTGGACAAACCAAACAATATAATAATTTATCAGAGCGAACACATACAAAAATTAAACCTTCTATCCAATGTGGAAGTTATAAGTATCGATAATCAGGATTTACAGAACAAAATTATTTAACGTTTATATTAATGTAATAGTTTGCTTAACATGACGAACGCGACATACGACCCACGTATAGTTTTGAACGCCGTCGGTAATTAATACGCGTGAACTTCTTCAGTTTCTTCAGTTCTTGCAGATATATGGTGGTAAATTTTAGGGAATTGCGTGTATAATTTATTTACATAAATATTACTAATCAAGCGTATGGCTCTCCCTGCCATGTCTCCCAAACTAGTCATAAATAAATTTGATAAAAAGCTTCCATACTTTAATTAGACGAACATAGTCAGTGTGTTATATAAGAGCACAGCAGTACTTCTATATAAGAGCACAGCAGTACTTCTATATAAGAGCACAGCAGGTGGCAAGTAGACTCACCCGACCTGGACGATGGCGGCGCCGTAGAGGTCCGGGCGCTGGTTGATGCAGGCGGCGACCAGCAGGCCGCCGTTGGAGCCGCCCTGGATGGTGATGAGCGACGCGCGCGTGTACTTCTATATAAGAGCACAGCAGGTGGCAAGTAGACTCACCCGACCTGGACGATGGCGGCGCCGTAGAGGTCCGGGCGCTGGTTGATGCAGGCGGCGACCAGCAGGCCGCCGTTGGAGCCGCCCTGGATGGTGATGAGCGACGCGCGCGTGTACTTCTATATAAGAGCACAGCAGGTGGCAAGTAGACTCACCCGACCTGGACGATGGCGGCGCCGTAGAGGTCCGGGCGCTGGTTGATGCAGGCGGCGACCAGCAGGCCGCCGTTGGAGCCGCCCTGGATGGTGATGAGCGACGCGCGCGTGTACTTCTCCTCGATCAGGTACTCCGCCGCCGCCTGGAAGTCGTCGAACACGTTCTGCTTGTTGAGTAGGCGACCCGCGTTGTGCCATCTCTCGCCGTATTCACTGAAAACAAACATTACACTCAGTTACAAGTTTTAGTTGACTACAGTATTAATTAAAATATATTGGTGCCAATTCTACTGTAATTTTCACTAAACTAAAATAAGTCAAACTCTCTAATTTTAGTTAAGAGATTTGGTGTAGGGCATTCTTCTGTTTCATCGAACTAAATTTAGATTTCGTTTAGACAGCACGAAATTAGCTTATGACAATCTTAAATTGAACTGAGGCAGTGATACCGGTACTAAAAATACTAATAATACTACAGAATTAATGTCAAAGAGTGAACGAAAAAAATAAATATAAAATAATATTTTTGAGCTTTGTGAAGTGTATAAAAATAATTGTTTACACATATTATAAAATACAATTTATTTTACATATTATTATTTACAATATATTATAATTATTATTTGTTGGTTACGAGTATTCCCCTAATACGTTAGGAAAATACCCGGCCCTTTGGGAGGCTTATACGGGGACATGGGTCCAACATGCAGAGGCCCTTCGAGAGTTTTAGTTTAAAGTGAGATGTAACACTTACCGAGACACTAGCCGAGTCTGGTGTAGGAGACTATTGCTACATATGGAATCTAATTATTCTGGTCGATAGGGAGGGGTGTATAATGATTTGGTAAAATGCAAACTACAGTTAATAAACGGCATCTGCCTGATATACTGTCTCAGTACAAAGTCGGAATGGCAGACGGTGACTCGCCGACTCAATAGATGGGCCCCCTAAATAGTCGCCATAGACATACAGGCCTTAAAAGCAGCAGGGGGCAACACCGGTGTAAGCGGCTAGGGAAGTCGAGCGGTGCGGCGCCGGTTTCACCATCACGGGTCTCGTGAAAGCGGAGACCCGGAGCGGGTTTCCTTGTAGTTATGCTCTTGAAAATGACACTTCTACCCCCAAGCATATAATAATATAATATATTTTTATTTCAATTTGTGTTACAAATTTTCTCTTATTGTATTATAATTAAAAGCAGACATTAGTTGAACTTATAATAAGAGGTTGCCGTTGACGACCGAACTAATATTAATTGTGTTACAGTCGTCAGCGTCTTCCACCCTAATACAAATGGTTTCATATTGAAAAATGATTACATATTAGAAAGTTCTTCATAATACCTAATTACAAAAACAATAAAATATCAAATAGATTAACAATATTACAGTATAACAGAAATAAAAATAATTTAAAAGTATTTAATTTAATTTAATTACGAGTTAAAATCAGTTAAGTATTTAATAGATCAATTTATTATTTAGAGATTAATTATAGGTATAATAATAAATAGTAATAATAGTCGTTTGACGGGACTAAACTAAATTTTAGTAATTTTTAATTAAGTTTTGTTTTTTTAGTTATGTTAACAGTATTGACACCATTGCCGATTAAAATCATTTGAAACGTAGAATTCGCGGCAAATGGAGTCAATTATTGTACTATATGCATAATATCTTAAATAACTCTACACAACGAAATTGCAACTTTTGTCTGATGAATGACTTTTATCACATGATGTTTACTAATTCGACGTCGCTGATTCTACATATACCCTCTTTTTTTTGTTACAGTTAAGTAAATTAAGTAGTAGCAAGTTAAGTTAACATCTATGGCAGTCGTTATTGGGAACGTCAGTTCCCTCTAATATCCTGACACTGGTCTAGCCTTAGGGTATCGTTAGCCTTCGGGTTGCGGAGGTCAGGTGGCAGCCGCTGCGTGTAAAAACTGATATCCAGTCAAATCCGGTTAGAGTAGAAAAGCCGACCCCAAGTGACTTGGAAATAATAAAGGCTAAGGGAGAAGAAGTGTAGTATAATAGGTATAGATGAAAGTAAATATTAATTTAAGTAGTTAAATGTGAGAGTTACCCTCCGCCGCGTATGTTGGGTATAGCGACGACTCCGTTGAAGTGTTGCATGAACACGAGGCGCGTCACGCTGAAGCTCGGCTGGATGTTGATGTTGAACCCGCCGTAGCCGTAGATCAGCGCCGGGTTCGACCCGTCTTGAGATAGACCCTGTATAACAAATAATCTTATATGACGACAGGTGACTAAATAAACTGTTTAAAAATTGGAAGATATGTGTGATGTATTTTTTAAAAACAGTATAGTTAGTTAGCAAGTTGATCAACCTAACTTGTAAGAATTGATAATCTACTGTTTTCTAGGACTTAAATCTTATACAAAAATTGTTACTTTTGTATTGGTTTTCTTCAAATATAATAATAATAATAATAATAAACTTTATTTCTCTCATCACAGAGGTTCATGTACATGTGCATCTTACAGTAGATAAACAATAAATATGTGGTAATAAAGATCCTTTGTGAGAGACTGGAGTCCGTACTAGGGACTGTGTGACGGATCACCAGGCTCCCACCCGGGACTCGTAGCTGTGTATTTGCCTATTAAATAACATATTGGGTATAGACTGGTACATGACGTTTACGAGACTATTGAAAGAATTAATTAAAACAAAATAAATCAAAGCTAGGTAAAACATGGAGAAAATAAAAACTAAAAAAGAGGACTATTAGTGCTTACACTTATGTATGGAAGTGAAAGTATTAGGGTTATAGCAAAAGAAGCATGAGAGCAGAATAAATGCCGTAGAGATGAGAGCGCTGAGAGATATGTATATGTGGTGTGACGCTGAAAGATGGAATAGGAAATAGTGTGATTAGAGAGAGATGCGGCATGAAAGTGGATATAGTGACGAGAATAGAAAAGGGTATGTTAAGCTGGTTTGGGCATGTAGAAAGAATGGTCGAAGAAAGACTGACTAACAAAGTTTATAAGGCTAGTGTAAGTAGAACAGTCGCAAGAGGAAGACCTAGGCGAATGTTTCTATACCAGATCGGAAACGTTCTGGACAAAGGCCAGGTTAAGAGTATTTTGAATTGATGGGCGTGTATGAGGAATGTGATGCAAGAGAAGGAAGTCAGAGAAGTGTGTCAAGATCAAATGGAAATCCGTAGTCTCTGCCTATCCCTCTGGGAAACAGGTATGAATCTATATTTGTTTTGTTACACCTATCTTATTTCAATATATATTTTCAATACCAAATGTTATATTTGGAGCTGAAGATGATTTTGAAATATTTAATTTTTAGTTTTAAAGTGTTTAATATATATTTAAGTGTATGCAGAAGTTTCGAGATCAATCTCGAGGTGTGCATCTTTGATATTTTTAAGTTATGTGGGTATTAAATAGTTATTTATGGGTAGCTTTAGAGGTGAAGGAAAACATCGTGATGAAACCTGCATGTTCGAGAACTGACTATAGTGTTATCGAAGATATGTGAAGTTTGCCAATTTGCACTGGGTCAGTGTGGTTGACTGTCTTAACTGTTTTTACAGTGTGAAGAGTCCGTGCCCAGCAGTGGGACAGTTTAATTTAGGGTTGATATTATTATATCTTTCATGCTATAATGCAGAAAAAAGTGGTGTTATTTTTCTGAGATTGCGTGGTAGCACCAATAGTATTCTGAAAATGATTGCTTTTCATAATGACTGTTCTTTAGAGGTACACTGGATGGGCATCGTTACGACCTAGGTTTTTTGTTTTTAAGTAAATTGTTACTAATTCATAATATGGATTATGTCTGAAATAAATGTTCTCATTATGTTATATATAATGTTATTTTCTATTATGTTAGAATATAAATGTATTTTAATGTGATATTGTGAAAGAGATTAGAGGCAATCGGTTTCTTGTTAAGAGGAATGGACTAGTCATTAAACGCAATCACTGCATATTTTCAATACCAATTACGTTAATTGATAATTAAAATATATTTTATCTAAATTACATACTTCATTATGCAATAAGGTAATATTAATGTTAATATCGCATAATAATTTATTTTGTATCTATTTACTATAACTCATAAAAACACAAAAGAAAATCAATCAAATAAAATAATACAAAACTAACCTTTTTTAAAAACTATACGACATACAACTAGTAATGTATATTTACTTCTTACATTAACAACAATCATACCATTCGTAACTAATCAACTCACATCATCTAATCAATCAAAAGTACACACCGAACAAATTACTTAGTAAAAGATATATGTATAATAATGAATAAAATAAATCAATTACCTTCTTAGAGACAATAAACATAGGAACTTTAGTGCCGTCTTTGCTAGAGTAGAATATTTGTTTAGCTTCATATTGCGACGCGTCGAATCCTTTCACTTTTACTTCTCTGAACACCTGCAATATACAAAATATTATTTTATTAATAGACATTTATATTCTCAAAAAAAAAAAAAAAAAAAACTAACTTATTTATAACTTTTTAATCTTTATATATTAAATCCCTAAAATAATAGGTAGAGTTATATTATACGCACATTTCTCCAAAAATTATTTTAAGATACGTAAAACAAAATGAACCTTATGTTATCAATTCAATGCATTTTTAAACTCTATACTACTAAACATTTATTAACAGAAAACAATTTGATCGATTCGAGAAGCGTACTTACGAATTTAGAATCATGCGCATAAGTTTTATTTATAATTAGTTTTATAACATCGACACATAATGATGAATCATTGCATTGTATCTGGATATCCAAACAGCCATGAGTGAATGTGGCCTGGCCACAGTTTTTGGCGGTGTGGGGCGCGGTGAGGCGAGAGGTGCGGCGGGCGGTGTGATTTGTGGTGGTATGCCGTAGCTAGACTAGCAGCGATCATGGCGGTGGCAGCAGTGGACGTATTTAGAGAACGTTTAAATTATCAAAATGGTCCTATTAAAAGTGGCGCGGTATTGCCTCGAAATAAGTGCGTTTTTAGCTCAAGATATCATTTAGTCAAGAATAGGAGCGCATCCAGTTAACCAGCAAAGGAGAGAACTTGGCGAATTTCACACTCTTTATTATGAATATAGGAACTACCTTGATAATTTTTTTGAATATACGAGGGCAAACATAGAGACTTTAGATTATATGCTCGACTACATACATGAAGACTTGAAAGCTAAAGTTGATTTCAAGAAAAATGTTTCACTTTTAGAAAATAAGTGGTAAATACTTACCACTACTACTAGGAAATTGTTGTTTTATTTCGTTCCACATTTTTTTTATAACATGCCTATATTTATGATGTGGATGTTTTGACATTCATATTTCTGGTTTACTTAGTATTAAGTAATAAATTGTTCCATATCCATTATTTTTATAAGTTGCACGCGCGGTGGAAACAAATAGATTTATTTGGGTCGTGCGCCGCGTGGTGCGGCCGCCAACGCCGCCGAGCTGCGTGCGGCGGCGCGCCAGCACGCCTGCGCCCCTCGCGCCGCAGCTCGCGCCGCAGGTCACGCGGGCGGTAGCTGTGCCATACTTCACAACTTGTCTACCATTTGCGCCGCGTGGTGCGGCCGCCAACGCCGCCGAGCTGCGTGCGGCGGCGCGCCAGCACGCCTGCGCCCCTCGCGCCGCAGCTCGCGCCGCAGGTCACGCGGGCGGTAGCTGTGCCATACTTCACAACTTGTCTACCATTTGCGCCGCGTGGTGCGGCCGCCAACGCCGCCGAGCTGCGTGCGGCGGCGCGCCAGCACGCCTGCGCCCCTCGCGCCGCAGCTCGCGCCGCAGGTCACGCGGGCGGTAGCTGTGCCATACTTCACAACTTGTCTACCATTTGCGCCGCGTGGTGCGGCCGCCAACGCCGCCGAGCTGCGTGCGGCGGCGCGCCAGCACGCCTGCGCCCCTCGCGCCGCAGCTCGCGCCGCAGGTCACGCGGGCGGTAGCTGTGCCATACTTCACAACTTGTCTACCATTTGCGCCGCGTGGTGCGGCCGCCAACGCCGCCGAGCTGCGTGCGGCGGCGCGCCAGCACGCCTGCGCCCCTCGCGCCGCAGCTCGCGCCGCAGGTCACGCGGGCGGTAGCTGTGCCATACTTCACAACTTGTCTACCATTTGCGCCGCGTGGTGCGGCCGCCAACGCCGCCGAGCTGCGTGCGGCGGCGCGCCAGCACGCCTGCGCCCCTCGCGCCGCAGCTCGCGCCGCAGGTCACGCGGGCGGTAGCTGTGCCATACTTCACAACTTGTCTACCATTTGCGCCGCGTGGTGCGGCCGCCAACGCCGCCGAGCTGCGTGCGGCGGCGCGCCAGCACGCCTGCGCCCCTCGCGCCGCAGCTCGCGCCGCAGGTCACGCGGGCGGTAGCTGTGCCATACTTCACAACTTGTCTACCATTTGCGCCGCGTGGTGCGGCCGCCAACGCCGCCGAGCTGCGTGCGGCGGCGCGCCAGCACGCCTGCGCCCCTCGCGCCGCAGCTCGCGCCGCAGGTCACGCGGGCGGTAGCTGTGCCATACTTCACAACTTGTCTACCATTTGCGCCGCGTGGTGCGGCCGCCAACGCCGCCGAGCTGCGTGCGGCGGCGCGCCAGCACGCCTGCGCCCCTCGCGCCGCAGCTCGCGCCGCAGGTCACGCGGGCGGTAGCTGTGCCATACTTCACAACTTGTCTACCATTTGCGCCGCGTGGTGCGGCCGCCAACGCCGCCGAGCTGCGTGCGGCGGCGCGCCAGCACGCCTGCGCCCCTCGCGCCGCAGCTCGCGCCGCAGGTCACGCGGGCGGTAGCTGTGCCATACTTCACAACTTGTCTACCATTTGCGCCGCGTGGTGCGGCCGCCAACGCCGCCGAGCTGCGTGCGGCGGCGCGCCAGCACGCCTGCGCCCCTCGCGCCGCAGCTCGCGCCGCAGGTCACGCGGGCGGTAGCTGTGCCATACTTCACAACTTGTCTACCATTTGCGCCGCGTGGTGCGGCCGCCAACGCCGCCGAGCTGCGTGCGGCGGCGCGCCAGCACGCCTGCGCCCCTCGCGCCGCAGCTCGCGCCGCAGGTCACGCGGGCGGTAGCTGTGCCATACTTCACAACTTGTCTACCATTTGCGCCGCGTGGTGCGGCCGCCAACGCCGCCGAGCTGCGTGCGGCGGCGCGCCAGCACGCCTGCGCCCCTCGCGCCGCAGCCGCGCCGCAGGTCACGCGGGCGGTAGCTGTGCCATACTTCACAACTTGTCTACCATTTGCGCCGCGTGGTGCGGCCGCCAACGCCGCCGAGCTGCGTGCGGCGGCGCGCCAGCACGCCTGCGCCCCTCGCGCCGCAGCTCGCGCCGCAGGTCACGCGGGCGGTAGCTGTGCCATACTTCACAACTTGTCTACCATTTGCGCCGCGTGGTGCGGCCGCCAACGCCGCCGAGCTGCGTGCGGCGGCGCGCCAGCACGCCTGCGCCCCTCGCGCCGCAGCTCGCGCCGCAGGTCACGCGGGCGGTAGCTGTGCCATACTTCACAACTTGTCTACCATTTGCGCCGCGTGGTGCGGCCGCCAACGCCGCCGAGCTGCGTGCGGCGGCGCGCCAGCACGCCTGCGCCCCTCGCGCCGCAGCTCGCGCCGCAGGTCACGCGGGCGGTAGCTGTGCCATACTTCACAACTTGTCTACCATTTGCGCCGCGTGGTGCGGCCGCCAACGCCGCCGAGCTGCGTGCGGCGGCGCGCCAGCACGCCTGCGCCCCTCGCGCCGCAGCTCGCGCCGCAGGTCACGCGGGCGGTAGCTGTGCCATACTTCACAACTTGTCTACCATTTGCGCCGCGTGGTGCGGCCGCCAACGCCGCCGAGCTGCGTGCGGCGGCGCGCCAGCACGCCTGCGCCCCTCGCGCCGCAGCTCGCGCCGCAGGTCACGCGGGCGGTAGCTGTGCCATACTTCACAACTTGTCTACCATTTGCGCCGCGTGGTGCGGCCGCCAACGCCGCCGAGCTGCGTGCGGCGGCGCGCCAGCACGCCTGCGCCCCTCGCGCCGCAGCTCGCGCCGCAGGTCACGCGGGCGGTAGCTGTGCCATACTTCACAACTTGTCTACCATTTGCGCCGCGTGGTGCGGCCGCCAACGCCGCCGAGCTGCGTGCGGCGGCGCGCCAGCACGCCTGCGCCCCTCGCGCCGCAGCTCGCGCCGCAGGTCACGCGGGCGGTAGCTGTGCCATACTTCACAACTTGTCTACCATTTGCGCCGCGTGGTGCGGCCGCCAACGCCGCCGAGCTGCGTGCGGCGGCGCGCCAGCACGCCTGCGCCCCTCGCGCCGCAGCTCGCGCCGCAGGTCACGCGGGCGGTAGCTGTGCCATACTTCACAACTTGTCTACCATTTGCGCCGCGTGGTGCGGCCGCCAACGCCGCCGAGCTGCGTGCGGCGGCGCGCCAGCACGCCTGCGCCCCTCGCGCCGCAGCTCGCGCCGCAGGTCACGCGGGCGGTAGCTGTGCCATACTTCACAACTTGTCTACCATTTGCGCCGCGTGGTGCGGCCGCCAACGCCGCCGAGCTGCGTGCGGCGGCGCGCCAGCACGCCTGCGCCCCTCGCGCCGCAGCTCGCGCCGCAGGTCACGCGGGCGGTAGCTGTGCCATACTTCACAACTTGTCTACCATTTGCGCCGCGTGGTGCGGCCGCCAACGCCGCCGAGCTGCGTGCGGCGGCGCGCCAGCACGCCTGCGCCCCTCGCGCCGCAGCTCGCGCCGCAGGTCACGCGGGCGGTAGCTGTGCCATACTTCACAACTTGTCTACCATTTGCGCCGCGTGGTGCGGCCGCCAACGCCGCCGAGCTGCGTGCGGCGGCGCGCCAGCACGCCTGCGCCCCTCGCGCCGCAGCTCGCGCCGCAGGTCACGCGGGCGGTAGCTGTGCCATACTTCACAACTTGTCTACCATTTGCGCCGCGTGGTGCGGCCGCCAACGCCGCCGAGCTGCGTGCGGCGGCGCGCCAGCACGCCTGCGCCCCTCGCGCCGCAGCTCGCGCCGCAGGTCACGCGGGCGGTAGCTGTGCCATACTTCACAACTTGTCTACCATTTGCGCCGCGTGGTGCGGCCGCCAACGCCGCCGAGCTGCGTGCGGCGGCGCGCCAGCACGCCTGCGCCCCTCGCGCCGCAGCTCGCGCCGCAGGTCACGCGGGCGGTAGCTGTGCCATACTTCACAACTTGTCTACCATTTGCGCCGCGTGGTGCGGCCGCCAACGCCGCCGAGCTGCGTGCGGCGGCGCGCCAGCACGCCTGCGCCCCTCGCGCCGCAGCTCGCGCCGCAGGTCACGCGGGCGGTAGCTGTGCCATACTTCACAACTTGTCTACCATTTGCGCCGCGTGGTGCGGCCGCCAACGCCGCCGAGCTGCGTGCGGCGGCGCGCCAGCACGCCTGCGCCCCTCGCGCCGCAGCTCGCGCCGCAGGTCACGCGGGCGGTAGCTGTGCCATACTTCACAACTTGTCTACCATTTGCGCCGCGTGGTGCGGCCGCCAACGCCGCCGAGCTGCGTGCGGCGGCGCGCCAGCACGCCTGCGCCCCTCGCGCCGCAGCTCGCGCCGCAGGTCACGCGGGCGGTAGCTGTGCCATACTTCACAACTTGTCTACCATTTGCGCCGCGTGGTGCGGCCGCCAACGCCGCCGAGCTGCGTGCGGCGGCGCGCCAGCACGCCTGCGCCCCTCGCGCCGCAGCTCGCGCCGCAGGTCACGCGGGCGGTAGCTGTGCCATACTTCACAACTTGTCTACCATTTGCGCCGCGTGGTGCGGCCGCCAACGCCGCCGAGCTGCGTGCGGCGGCGCGCCAGCACGCCTGCGCCCCTCGCGCCGCAGCTCGCGCCGCAGGTCACGCGGGCGGTAGCTGTGCCATACTTCACAACTTGTCTACCATTTGCGCCGCGTGGTGCGGCCGCCAACGCCGCCGAGCTGCGTGCGGCGGCGCGCCAGCACGCCTGCGCCCCTCGCGCCGCAGCTCGCGCCGCAGGTCACGCGGGCGGTAGCTGTGCCATACTTCACAACTTGTCTACCATTTGCGCCGCGTGGTGCGGCCGCCAACGCCGCCGAGCTGCGTGCGGCGGCGCGCCAGCACGCCTGCGCCCCTCGCGCCGCAGCTCGCGCCGCAGGTCACGCGGGCGGTAGCTGTGCCATACTTCACAACTTGTCTACCATTTGCGCCGCGTGGTGCGGCCGCCAACGCCGCCGAGCTGCGTGCGGCGGCGCGCCAGCACGCCTGCGCCCCTCGCGCCGCAGCTCGCGCCGCAGGTCACGCGGGCGGTAGCTGTGCCATACTTCACAACTTGTCTACCATTTGCGCCGCGTGGTGCGGCCGCCAACGCCGCCGAGCTGCGTGCGGCGGCGCGCCAGCACGCCTGCGCCCCTCGCGCCGCAGCTCGCGCCGCAGGTCACGCGGGCGGTAGCTGTGCCATACTTCACAACTTGTCTACCATTTGCGCCGCGTGGTGCGGCCGCCAACGCCGCCGAGCTGCGTGCGGCGGCGCGCCAGCACGCCTGCGCCCCTCGCGCCGCAGCTCGCGCCGCAGGTCACGCGGGCGGTAGCTGTGCCATACTTCACAACTTGTCTACCATTTGCGCCGCGTGGTGCGGCCGCCAACGCCGCCGAGCTGCGTGCGGCGGCGCGCCAGCACGCCTGCGCCCCTCGCGCCGCAGCTCGCGCCGCAGGTCACGCGGGCGGTAGCTGTGCCATACTTCACAACTTGTCTACCATTTGCGCCGCGTGGTGCGGCCGCCAACGCCGCCGAGCTGCGTGCGGCGGCGCGCCAGCACGCCTGCGCCCCTCGCGCCGCAGCTCGCGCCGCAGGTCACGCGGGCGGTAGCTGTGCCATACTTCACAACTTGTCTACCATTTGCGCCGCGTGGTGCGGCCGCCAACGCCGCCGAGCTGCGTGCGGCGGCGCGCCAGCACGCCTGCGCCCCTCGCGCCGCAGCTCGCGCCGCAGGTCACGCGGGCGGTAGCTGTGCCATACTTCACAACTTGTCTACCATTTGCGCCGCGTGGTGCGGCCGCCAACGCCGCCGAGCTGCGTGCGGCGGCGCGCCAGCACGCCTGCGCCCCTCGCGCCGCAGCTCGCGCCGCAGGTCACGCGGGCGGTAGCTGTGCCATACTTCACAACTTGTCTACCATTTGCGCCGCGTGGTGCGGCCGCCAACGCCGCCGAGCTGCGTGCGGCGGCGCGCCAGCACGCCTGCGCCCCTCGCGCCGCAGCTCGCGCCGCAGGTCACGCGGGCGGTAGCTGTGCCATACTTCACAACTTGTCTACCATTTGCGCCGCGTGGTGCGGCCGCCAACGCCGCCGAGCTGCGTGCGGCGGCGCGCCAGCACGCCTGCGCCCCTCGCGCCGCAGCTCGCGCCGCAGGTCACGCGGGCGGTAGCTGTGCCATACTTCACAACTTGTCTACCATTTGCGCCGCGTGGTGCGGCCGCCAACGCCGCCGAGCTGCGTGCGGCGGCGCGCCAGCACGCCTGCGCCCCTCGCGCCGCAGCTCGCGCCGCAGGTCACGCGGGCGGTAGCTGTGCCATACTTCACAACTTGTCTACCATTTGCGCCGCGTGGTGCGGCCGCCAACGCCGCCGAGCTGCGTGCGGCGGCGCGCCAGCACGCCTGCGCCCCTCGCGCCGCAGCTCGCGCCGCAGGTCACGCGGGCGGTAGCTGTGCCATACTTCACAACTTGTCTACCATTTGCGCCGCGTGGTGCGGCCGCCAACGCCGCCGAGCTGCGTGCGGCGGCGCGCCAGCACGCCTGCGCCCCTCGCGCCGCAGCTCGCGCCGCAGGTCACGCGGGCGGTAGCTGTGCCATACTTCACAACTTGTCTACCATTTGCGCCGCGTGGTGCGGCCGCCAACGCCGCCGAGCTGCGTGCGGCGGCGCGCCAGCACGCCTGCGCCCCTCGCGCCGCAGCCGCGCCGCAGGTCACGCGGGCGGTAGCTGTGCCATACTTCACAACTTGTCTACCATTTGCGCCGCGTGGTGCGGCCGCCAACGCCGCCGAGCTGCGTGCGGCGGCGCGCCAGCACGCCTGCGCCCCTCGCGCCGCAGCCGCGCCGCAGGTCACGCGGGCGGTAGCTGTGCCATACTTCACAACTTGTCTACCATTTGCGCCGCGTGGTGCGGCCGCCAACGCCGCCGAGCTGCGTGCGGCGGCGCGCCAGCACGCCTGCGCCCCTCGCGCCGCAGCCGCGCCGCAGCTCGCGCGGCCGGTAGCTGTGCCATACTTCACAACTTGTCTACCATTTGTTTCGCCGCTCACCGCTTGCCGCGTCTCGAACCGCGCCACGATCCACCTCTTGACTGTGGTCAGGGGTTAACCGCAGACTTAAGGCTACATACGTCAAACAATAAATCTATTAACGAGATCTTTTGACTGCGCGGATGACGTAATGATTTAAGTGGTCGCCTCACCACGGCGCGACCCGAATGTTGTGAGCTCGATCCCCCACACGGAACAAAAAAATGTGTAATCCACAAATAGTTGTACCGTGTCTGGATGTTCCTTGTGTCCGTTGTTTGAACGTTTGTAAACTCCCCCACGACACAGAAATTATCCCTAGTGCACGAGCTGTCGTTTTAAAAGAAAAAGATCTCACCGTTGGTTTAAAAGGTTGTTGTTTAAGATCAACGTGGTAGATGACGCCGGGCGTGAGGAACGACATAAAATGGTAGAAGATCTCCGAGTACTGCTTCTTGCCGGAGAAACCCACCACTGAGCCCACGCCCAGCTCGAAGTTCTGTAGAAACTCGCCACTGTTTAGACTGTGCAGTTGTAACACGCTCTGAAATACACACGTTTATTGTTATACAACTTATAATATTGAATAAAGAATTACTCAGAATCAAATGAAAAAATACAATATTTTAGTAATTTTATATCCATTTATATTTAATTTATACTAACTTTTGCGCACGGATTCAATCGCGTAATAGTAAACTAGATAAGATTACTTATTTTTATAGTGATGCGAATCGTGTAGTAACAACTTCACAAACACATACCGCCTAATACTTAGATTCAATTATAGGCGAGTTATTTGTTCATTTGTCACCAATATAATAAGAATAATTATAAAAAAGGAAAAGCTTTAGCACAATATTAACCCTTTATCCTTTACTTATCCTCACAACTATACTAAGTTGTATCGTTATAGTCCAATATTTAAATTATAAATATTAAAATGGTTTTAACATAATAATTACAAATTTAATTTTGAATTTAACTGTATATATTTATTACTAAATAGTTTAATACTACTGAAAGTATATATAAAATAGGTTATAATGTAATCACATCAAGAACGTATTCCTGTACCGGAAAAAATAGTAGAATAATAAATTAATTATTATTAGTTAATTTCTTGTAGTTAAGAAGAAAAAATTACCTTAACATCTCTAATATAGTGTATGACGAGTTTATCATTGTCTACAGCGAACGCCCAGTCCAGCACGTCGGTGGAATGCTCCTGGAATCACAACACATGTTATAAATATTACTTATACTAATAAACAAACTCATAGCACATAATATACTCACTAGAAATCCGTATGTTTCCCGAGAGAGCCTATTATAGAATGTTCATCGCTTAGTTAACATTAAAAGCAGAAGGAAAACAAAATAGAATATGGCTATGGCGTCGGGATAATTTTTCTTTCTCTTAACCGGTCGTATACCGCCGGCTCGCATACCAGCCGGCAGATATGTACCCGTCGTAGGCCGGTGGCTCGCATGCGAGCCACCAAATTGGTTTTACGTTAGCTTAAGCTAAAGCGAAGGCGGCGCGCGGCGTTTTGGCGCCAATTTGGTGGCTCGCATGCGAGCCACCGGCCTACGACGGGTACAAATCTGCCGGCTGGTATGCGAGCCGGCGGTATACGACCGGTTAATGGCCAGTTTCTTAACTATCAAGTAAAAGTCATCCGAAAGATAAATTGCATGCTGTCTCACTCTTTTGAGTTAAAAAAAGAGAGATGGCGAGACTTTTATCTTATAGATAACTCTGCTATTTGGAGGTGGTGGGACAGGCCCTAAACATTTTAAATTCATGTAGATATCTTTCGCCAATTTGTTATTTTTATAGCTGTCTTATTTCGTGGTATACGTTGCATGTATTTGACACCTTGTTAACTATAAACAAGGTGTCAAATGTATGTTGTGCATGTACTCACAGGTATGAGAGTAGTCCAGTTCTCCTCGGTGTGGTTATGCAGGTCGATCTGCACCAGTCTGTAGTTGGGTGCGTTCTTGTTCGTGCGGAATATGCACACCGAGCCCACGTTCGTCACGTACTGTAAGTTAACATATTACATAACTATTACATTTGCTAAAACGAAAACGAAACAATGAATAATAACAACAATAAACAAAGGTAAAACATATGACGACATGATATTTCCACAATATGGTGTCGTGCTAAATAGAATATATGTAGGATGGATGTATGGATTCATTATATACAAACCACACTAGCAGCAGACTAAGATATTGTTGAGTCTGATTTCTAAAAAATATTATGTTTTGTACTACTCCATTATAATACGATTTGATTGAAAAGGATTCTAGGGATTAAGTTCTGATTAGCGTATTACGATTATCCGACAATGGGATCCTACTCTGAGCCGAACCCATTATGGGTTCGGCTCAGAGTTGGATATATGTATTTTATGAGGTTTTTAATAATTAGGACTCGTCCTGAGTTAAACGTACCTCGAAGTCAGCCTCGAACTTGTGTACGATCTGCGTGAGGTGCAGCTTGCCATTGATCTCGGGCTGCTTGCTGAGGTCTGCGAAGAACAGCAGGTTGTCGCGGCAGTCCTTCACAGGGGACACGATCAGGTACCGCCCGCAGTCCGTCACCTCCGCGCCGCTGACAATGTCAACATCAGAACGCAATCAGTACCGTTTACAATGCAAAGTCTTAAGTGGAGGGTCAATTTTGTTTTGTACTGTTGAACTCATGTAAACGAACTATGTAGTGTCCTTATGACAATAAATATTCTTACTCAAATTTTATACAATGTCATAACTAACTATGTGGTAGCGTCGTGGAATTTGCACACATATCAATAGCCGAGTTTCTATCGTTCGTTAGGCCGTACATTGCACTAGTTTCTTAGCTAGCAGGTCACTGTGACACCGACCTCTTAAACGGGTGATACACGTATCAATAAGTTGTTAGATAGAGGGCACTAATTTTAGACAGGCTTAAGTTCAAGTAAAGCTGCCAGTAGTAACTACTACTGGTGTACAATGCTACTGGCAGTAACAGATAACTCAGAAGATCCTACACGATGATATCAGCGAATCGCTGTGCCACGTAATATACATACACATGTCTTAGCTGGTAAAAAAAACTTGATTAAGATATGAGTATTCTACATTTGAGCAGACTCGCTTCAACATTGATCCTACAACTCACATTTCATACTAATCTAATCATATAATAAACACATACAAGTTCTTAAGAATCTATTCTAGTCCTATTCTACACAATGTATGTATGTTTCTATCTAGGCCTAGAATACTAAAAGCGTAATGTTTGTTCAAAGTGTTACGAATGCGTCAAGGAATCGACTACGAGATTGAAAGCATACATGAGACTAATAATAAACATCACGTACGAGGGCTTATCTTCACTTCGGACTTGCTTGCGATTGTCACTGTAGGTAAACGGAAGTTATTGGTTACACTTTGAACAAACATTACGAAATCAGAGTAACTTATATGTATTTTATATTAAGACTAGCTGACCTAACTAACGACGACGGCTAACGTCGTCTGCTTCATATAAGACATTTTTTCCCGTTTTTGCAACATTTTTCATTGCTACTCCGCTCCTATTGGTCGTAGCGTGATGTTATATAGCATATAGCCTTACCCGATAAATGGGCTATCCAACACTAAAAGAATTTTTCAATACGAACCAGTAGTTCCTGAGATTAGCGTGTCCAACCAAACAAACAAACTCTTCAGCTTTATAATATTAGTATTGATTATTAGCAGCTGATTGTATTATATTAGTATCTAGTAATTGTCACTATCAAGTCGAGGGTAAGCCGATGCCTCCCGTAACCGTAGTACTAACTTTAATCCTAGCTTATTAAAGACAATTATACTACTGTCCTTAGGCTGGGCATTCATACTAGCGCCTACACGTATGTGAAAGAAATCATCGCTGAGATCTTATTGTGATGAAGGAGAATCGTCCCAGGTGAAAAGTCTAAGCCTTTTCCAAGTGCTACATAAAGTCGCACCTATAAACGTTAAAAGTATAATCTGTAAGTGATATTTACGTTTTTTGACAACGCCATATTATAGTTTATAATATATTGTTTCTTATAAAAACAAATATCCGTTGTTCCAACGGTATTATTTGACTTGTTTAAATAAATATCATGCATTTAAGTTTGCTAAAATATGTAGCTTGCTAATAAAGTTATATTAGTATTTGTTATTGAATTAGAGGATGCATTATTTTAATTTTAATTCTATTAATCACATCTCGTTACGTCATATACACACGTCAAAAGAGTCTAGGGATCAAATACGTTTTAGAGGCTCACCGCAATTGAGAATTATTATGTTAACATTTTTTTATTGTAATTGATTCATTTTATTGATTTTCACTATTTAAAAAATATTTTTCTTTAAATTCGATAAAAAATAGAAAATCAACTATCAATCAGGATTTCTATAAAAGTGTGTAATAGCGTTTTTATAAAACCATTAAAATTTCTGCATCGGAACTAAAAAAACTGCATCAATATGGAGCGAAGACATCTTTTAACACGAAAAGAGATGATGAGAGCCGAGAGACACTTTTGATGTGTAGTATGACAGGTAAGACAGAACATAGGGCATACTAACATCCTCCAGAGCGGTTCCTCGGGGAACTCTACGACGATGACGTCCTCAGCCTGCGGCGTGTTGAGGCGGTGGTAGCACAGCTTCTGGTCGCGGTTCACCTCCGTCTCCGAGCCGTCCGTCTTGCCCGTCTGCTCGGGGTACCGCTGGAAACAGACAACAGGTCAAGCTTACACAACGAATCGAATCAGTAGCAAAGCTGACAATGTCGTGTAGATACAAAAAAAAGCTTCTATATTTTAATACAGATTCCAATACCAGAAGACGCATTCGAATCTTGATTTTCTAATAACATTCGCATTCGCAGTTCAGACACAGCGTGCGCACAATTCTTTCACTTATTATTATTCTTTATTTTGACAGAGATGTATATTAGACGTTATTAAGTTGCATTTATAGTGCAACTAAATAATATTACCCTTTATTTTGTACCGGTACTGATACCACGTGCAATTGTTGATCAAAATGTTATATCAGCTTTTTTGTTAACTGTATTTTAACTTCTTTTTTCCTGTGGTCCCAAAATACCACTCAAGAATAATTATTGTATCTTTAGGTGGAATCCGGGACCTCGGTACCGATCCCAAAAGCCCCACGACCCCAATTTGAAAGATTTGTGCGCACATATATATTATATCAGTGTGTGGTGCGCACCTAACTGAGGTCACCTAACAATCGATCGACAATTAAAAACACCGATTATTATTCGAATGAAACGAGTGAATTCACGCGCATTGTAAGTGGAAAATTCTCGTCTGTTATTTATTCAATATTAATTAGG
Organism: Catocala fraxini; assembly: GCA_930367265.1. NCBI lineage: Eukaryota > Metazoa > Arthropoda > Insecta > Lepidoptera > Erebidae > Catocala > Catocala fraxini. Next base: position 30,775,192 of record OV884025.1, on the reverse strand, counting down.
CTGTGCTATATTTTAATTAGCTCGCATCCCACAAAACGTACTTCGTTGTACTTTGATAAATCAGAAAAAGGCGTGGAATGACATTGTAAACACCAACACGTACAAAGGTAAATATATTAATAACGTGAGTAACGTCACGTTATTGATAACTTTGTACGTGGTTTATAACTATTTGTTATAAACAAAAGGAGATATTTATTATTACAATTTTAAAACTAAAGACTTAACAACTTTAAACACATATACACGTAAACAGTCCAAATAATTTCACTCTACAACACTATCCAATTTATTACCACTTATTTTACATCCCACTAGAATACTAAAGGTAAATAAAGAAAATCTATCTATATCTATACTATTTAAATTGTAGTGAGGATGCATTAGTACATAGAAGATATGAACAAAAAAATGATATTTGATTATTCATTGGTATACCAACAATAGTCTGAATCTGATTCTTCCAGCATCAGACAAACACGGATTTATTCCACATATCCCCATTGGGTATCCCCATCAATGGAGACCTGTGAACTTTTTGTCCATAAATCCCCATTGACCAATCATCAACTTCGCAATGGGGATTTATAGACAAAGTTCACAAATCTCCATCCCTACTGATCCGGATACAGTTATAACGATTTAGTATCTTGGAAATTAACTTAAAATGTGACGCATGTTTAAATCTTATGCCGTTCAGTAAAAACGAAAAAATATTAACGTGCAAACGAAACAAAAATATAAGAACGACTATGAAGTCACGGACAAAGTCTATCATACACGATTATTACTAAAGACACTTGCGAATAATATATTATTATTATATCTAGAGAGAATTTCATACCGATTACAATACATATTTTTTATTTTAACAAGATTAAAACAATCTATCTGCCGATAATGGAGTCTAGCTACGCTCTATGTACGGGCATCTAGCTATGTGACATACCTTTATACATTGTATGTCTTGTATAAGCCCCTGGTAAATCTAAAACCAATGTTACAACAATATTACTTAAACTTTCAATAAATACCACTCTAGAATTAGGATATTAAAAGCGCATATTTTCTACGATCGTAAAAAACAATATTTTTGATTCAATTATGTACACAGAACTGATCGACATCAAACTTTGAAGTAAATTAATTAAATAATATTTATTTCCATGGAGATTTGCCAATATCACATTGTTAATACAGCCGTATCAAATTGGACATTTCAATAAATTTATCTACGACACGTGTAAAACTTATACCACCGTAATAATGTAGATTAAAATTGTTAATAAAATAAATTGATATGACATAAATTGCTTAGCACATTATGCACTTACAATACAAATAGTTGTAACGTAGATTGGATCACGTAAACAGTGACATTGGCATAAACAGTACGTGGGTCAAGTAGACCCACAAACGTGACGTAACCAATGTCGTCTAATAAACAAGTGTACTTAAGTGTATAGTATGATGTTTTCCTTGTAAAAACGGTTAAGTACTACTTACTGAGTAAAATAGTCCCTTGTTGTCTTTAGTCCACGATAATGAGGCGAACTTTACTTTTTCTAAAACTTCTGGGTAATCTTCACCTGAAAGGACAAATATTACATTTACGTAATTATATGTATGGTGATTTTATTCAGAGATCGATGATATGTATACTAATTAAAGTAATTATGATTCGCCTTGTTTTTAATAATTGGATATAACTTTTTGTGAATTTGCTTATACCTGTTTGGTTTTAGCGAAACTTTTTGCTGTTACGCTAAGATTTAACTTATTATTCACCTAATTAAAAATCAGTCAATCATTATTAAAACATGCTGCAAATTATAAGGACGCTTTGGAAATTAAATACAATGTCGGGCTGAATGGAACCCACATGAATCATAACCATATCTGGCACCCCTAGGATGGAATACTGAGAAAATATTATTTTCGTCCGAAATACGTATAGTTATGACGAGTGTAGGCATTGTATTTTATTCCTCCATAACGGGTTCGACGTTACCACAACAATGATATCTTATGCGGCTTCATAATGACATGATTACTTGTATAAGGCTTCTTTCATGTGTTTGACCAATCATCAACAAATTTCGCACACACTTATTCAGGGGTTCAGAAAAGTACATAGGGCACACCTATCACGCATGTAAAAGTACTGTTTCCGAGCGAGCAAAGCCGTGGGCTAAAGCTAGTTGATATAACTATATTACTCTGATAATTTTCTTTTGAGGGACTGTTAGACTTTCTAGTAAAATCAAATAGATATGTTTTGTATACGAACCTGTAGCGACATCTTTTAAATGTATAGTGATCCAATCGGAGCCGCTGGCGGAGAGGCCGTATGCGTAGGTACTGCCGTCCTCCGTAAAGCGTGAGCCGGACAGCGCAATGGTGCCGTCCTCCGATAACGTGTTGGGGTCCAGGAACACGCGCGGTTCGCCTTCCAGGCTCTCTTGTACATATAGCACACTGGGGACCAAACATATTGTGCATGTAGTTTAGGTAATTTTCATCTGTAGTACACTTAAATTTTCTTTTATATAAGGAAGAAGCACACTATTTTGACTGTGTTGCAGGATGGTTGGACAAAACAGACAAAAAGAACACCCAGGCTCGGAATATCTAATTGTGGATCACACAATATTTGGACGTGTTTAGGGATCGAACCCACAAAACTTGTCGAAGTGTGAGTCATAACTCGTATACGATAGATTTATCATTATATTATTTTATGATTTATACGTCGTTTAATTGACAGAACTTAGCACTTTACATAAACCTGGCGAATGTATTGTGTAACGTGGTCATCTAAGTAATAGTTATAGATAGATAATTCATTTATATTTTGTTTCTGCATAGTTTTTGTATTTTAGTAATGCTGTTCTGTAACAAACACCATCCCCTTTAAATACGCTAATATAGATAATGTCAATATATTTCTGATCTATTATACATTTAGCAATATTTTGATAGAACGAGTTATCAGAATTGTAAATTATCTTTATTTAAGGAGGTCAGTTTACCAAATAACGTTATACAAACATGAATAAATGAATTTATTATATATTTCTTTGTCGTGTATCAATATCCTTAAATATATTTAATACAATATGTGTCATGTCGAGAATTCAACATATTATTAACTATATTTGACAGTTTAATGTACAATTTAAAAGCATGAATGTGGAGAATTTTTTATTTTAAAAGTCTCAAGGATTCATTTTCACCTATAAGGAGACAGGCGGCATTTGGTAATTGCTTAAACGTCTCTTCGTCACGTCTTTCACTTGTCTTTTGTCTTTAGAAAGGCATTACGGTATACTCGCTTAAGACTGCGCCGAGCGTAAGACAGATAATAACAGAGCTCGAGCAGCGCATATACAAATCGGCGCGCGGCCGCCATAGTAAAATTGTATGGATTATTTGAAGTGCTTTTTTGATAAATATGTATCTTTATTGTCAACCAATAACTTAAATATTTGGGACGGACAAATTGTAATATAACTATTTATGTTTCGTTTAAGCTTTAAAATAGGATAGATTTCATCTGTTATACTCTAAAAATGACGTAACACGAGCTTACGTTTTTGCATTTTTCGTGCAAATTTACATAATTTTGTAGGCAAAAATATTAATTATTTTAAGTTTTTTACACGGAGTAATTGTAAACACATTCATTGTTATGGTAAATGTATACATTATATTTGTATTAAACAAAAAGTGTTGCTTTTATTCACTTAACTGTGACCGCCTGTTTTGGCACATTTCGCTCGGCGCAGTCTTATACTGAAAGCGGCTTGAAAAACAAGCACCTTAATCTTACAGAAGATGACAAGCAGATACCTTTGTGTGATTGTGGTTTGTACGGTTTCCAGAGCTGTCCAAAGAGGTTCTCTTTGTACAGCATTTTGTTATTAGATTATTGTAATCATCCTTGATTGTGCTCCTAAACTCTTGCGCTGGTGGGAGTGTCTCTATTTTAGCACTGTAAGCGGCGCTCGAGTGATGTAAACCTCTATAGACTATGCTAGCTATCTTGCATGCACGCATACTTACAATTCACCTTAACAGTAAACATAATATTGGTTTTACTCACTCTTGGTTCTGTAATCCAGTATTTTTTGAGAAGAAATATCTGTTCCCCCGTCTGAAGGGACAGGAGTATTTGGGATAGTTCCATAGCTCGGTGAGTCTCTGGTTGATGTCGTTCTTGACGGGGCATGCGTCAAGGTACGGCCGTGTGATTTTGTTCTCTGCCTCTATGAACTCTTTGGTTTCGTTCGAATCTGGGTCTTCTAGCCAACGGTATGGGTCGGCCACCTGTGGGTGAAGTGTTAGGTTAGCGAGTGATTCAAGAAAAGCTTGCGGTATAGAGTTAGGTCAGACATTCCTTTTAAGTTTTCTTTTCATTTAGTGTTCAAAGAGTTATCGTGTTCTTTCATGAGCACTTTTTAAAATACTAAATGTAGATATTATAATATTAAAAATATACAGTGTCCGGTAATTAATGGATAACCTTGAAATGTCTCATAGTAGAACTGATAGCCGTACAGAAAAAAAAGGAAAAGATTACAATTTAAAATGTGCAATAGCTAGTCATACTATTGACTGTCTATCTATTAGCATAATTAGTGTTTAATAATAAAACAACAAAAAACCGATAGAATTTATTTATTTATGGTCGTAGTGTACAAGAAAGTTAAATATGGTAATAAAAAAAATCATATCTCAGGTAGTAGTAAGGATAGATTTTCTTGTCATATTTTTTTCCTGAACGGCCATCAGTTCTACCAGATGTTTCAAGGTTATCCATTATTTACCGGACACCCTGTATACGTGAACAATTTCGCAATAAAAGACAACACTAATAGCTAGCGAATAGACTGCATGAATGGCGAAGTGATTTAAGATTTTAAAAAGAAACACCGGTTATATGTTCAATTATGGAAGGTTTAATTCAGCGAACCAATCTATAATAATTCCTCTTCATCGTCTCATGTAAAACAGATTTATTGTTTAAAACAGACGTCAGCATAACATTCGCTCTAATCGAAATGCAGCTTTATAGAATATCTTATATAGGTACATAGCATCGAAGAGGAGGATAGTCTCTAATTTATATACGAGTTTGCCGTATTTTTTTATACATGTAATCAAGAACATATTTCACAACAGCGTGTATAAAGTTGTTCGAGTAGGTACAATCAAGAAAATTAAATAACTATAATTGATATTAATTATACTGTATTGCATCGCTATGAGTCTGTAGTTCCATACGTTTATAGAATAATGAATAATGCTAGCAATAGTCAAACACGTGGATTGTATAATTGATCACTATATTAATGATTTAGAAACGACGCTAATATTTTTTCCTAAGTGCAAGCAACAATATTACTTACTGAATAACTATAGAAAAGAAAAGAAGAAGGCAATCAACAAGAACAGGAATAGAGCTTATTTTTAAAATCCGTTCTAAGAATGTTTCTATCAATTTATCTCTACTGCCTTGGTGGCGCAGCGGTAGTAAATGCGACTGTGCACAAGGTGTCGAGTTCAATGCTCAGGCAGTATTGTTTGTGTTGTAGGGTTTCTGTCAAAAGATTATTAGTAACGTCCCTGAGTTTGGAACTATGTACGGTAGACGACTCGTTCCTTATTACGTAGAATAAAAAACCATAGCTGCCAATCATGGTTGTAATACACCTATGCCTACCCCATCGGTGATTAGGTGTGATACTACGTATGTATATATGTGCATATTTTTAGCATTTAATAACTTCAGTAATATCGTATTTTGTCGAAACTATACAAAATAAATGACTTAGGCTAATTAGGTACACGTATATCCAATTAATTATGTGGCATTCAAATAATAATGCTTAATAATTAATTTGATATGCTTTTGCAATTATTGACATATTATGGTCTTATGCGAAAATATGATTTTAGATATATTATTACTATTAATGTATTATAAAAACCTTGTAAAGTTGTAATTTATAAATAGGATCTGGTATTCTATTAGGCTGGGATAAACATTACATTTACAACTAAACGATATAATTTACATACTGATCATCATGTCTAGGAGAGAGAGGTCTTAAGGGTCCATTATTTTTATCTCATTGATATGTTTTTATCATAAAATGGTTTTTATGGTATTTGATGAGCTGGCTCACCATCAAACTTATCATTATCTGAATCCTTTAAAAAACAGCGAATTAAGGTCGTCACAATAATTTTCTTTATTACCTTAAGTAAACCTTATAATATAGGTACATAACACCTATATTATAAGGTTTACTTAAGGTACCTATCATAATTTGATTTTCCATTCGCTTGAGTTTCACTTTCACGGGTATTTTCTAATGCGTTAGGAAAACGCGGCTCTTTGGGAGGCTTATACGGGGACATGGGTCCAACATGCAGAGGCCCTTCGAGAGTTTTAATTTAGAGTAAGATGGGACACTTACAGAGACACTAGTCGCGTCAAGTGTAGGAGACTATTGCTACATATGGAACCTAATAAATCTGGGCTATGGAGATGGGTGTTTGATGGGCTGGTATAATGAAAACTATGGATAAAAAACGGTGTCTGCCTGATATACTGTTTAAGTACAAAGTCGGTCATTCGCTTAATTATTATAGGGTTGGCGTTCGTTTTGTTTATGCATACATACATAGTTTTAAGCCGTAGATAGAGGTGTAATACACCTACTTTGTGTCAGCTATGGTCTAAGGTCTCACGTAATAGCGGCGAGTCTATTGTCGTCGACCGGGTACAGTTTTAGACACAATGCTGCTATTGCTCATTTCCTGACATGAACAACACAATAATATTTTGCTCGGTCTTGGAATTGAAACCAAGACCATATGAGACTATGTTTGTAACGCTACAAAGGGAACGGACAGAAGTAGTTTTCTTTTAATTATTTTACAAGACAGGTCCCGCACTAGAAATGAATCCTGTATCGCGGAAGGCTTAACAAATACCCAAACAACGGACACAAATAACACTTAGAATAGGAACAACTATAATAATGATAATAATAATAATAATAACTACTATTATATATACTATACTATTTGTGAATCACACAAAGTTTTGTCCCGTGTGGGGACCGATCTCACAGTAATTTTATGTTCTTTAATTTTATTATAAAACACATTACGATGACAATAATAGCTAAGTGTGATAGGGTTTAAATAGCTCGCACCTACATAAATATATTTTACCATGAGGTAACCAGACAATGCAGTTTCATACGTTAGTGCCATCTGAAGGTCATGCAAGAATAAAACGGTTTGATTAGAAAAGAAAATTATTAGCTAAGCGAATTTACACGTTTAGTAACAGTACGTAATTCAAGAGGTTTGTCAAAAAGACTGCACGGATGGCGTATGGTTTAGTCGCCTCGCCTTTGACTCTGCCCCGCATGTTGCGGGTTCGAACCCACACGGGACAAAACTGTGTGATCCACAAATGGTTGTGCCGAGTCGAGTGTTCTTTGTGTACGTTGTTTCAATGTTTGTAAAGTCTCCCGACACAGGAAAGATTCCTAGTGCGGGAGATGTCTATAAAAAATATCCTTGAGGGTCACTTTTTATCACCAAAATATAACAACGCGGCCATATTTTTTCATGGCATAACTGTAATATCCTAAGTTGAACGGAGAGTCAATAAAGACTTCTGAGTTCTGAGAAAGGACTCAAAAACTAATGTGCTCACACCTTGATCGTGATTCGTGTAGGTATATTTCATATTGGTCTCCTTCTGCGAAGCTGTCATGGCGCAGAAAGAGACCGCGGAGAGGGTCAGGGAGAACAACCTCCTCGCTGACCCTCTCCGGCGCAGACGGACGGGAGCGAGAAGGAGGCGATTTGCCCGCCTTTTCGCTCCTGTATAGTGGGGTCACTGGTACAGAGTCGGGGGACTCTCTACCGGCTTGCACGGCCCCACACGTCTGAGGGATGGCCTTGGTGAGCAAGGCCTTCCCTCCACAGGTGCTGAGGCCCGGTCACCATCAGCCGGGCCAACCGCCGGGGCGGGATGGTGATTGCTAACGCGACCCCATCCCGCCCCACTCCGTCGGCGGAGGGACTGCTCACCCCAGGTTTTTAGTGTGTATACCGACCCCCTTCAGGGGCGGAGAGTCTCACATAACCACCCTTCCCCCCCCCCGGGGGAGGGGGGTATCCATAAAGGATTTTCCTGGGTCAAAAAAAAAAAAAAAAAAAAAAAAAAAGGTATATTTCATATCACGCGAGTCGACCTAATGAATTTATTGTCAAAGGTAGCCTCCTCAGAGGCTGGTTGAAAAAAGAAAACAGTTTTATCAGTACCGTCAAGGGGGACGATCTTAAAATCAAAGCCTAGCTTGTCCTATTAAAACATTTCTCTGTTAATTGCTTATTTCTTTATCTGTTGTGTTTTTGTGGAGGAGCCCGCCGATTGCAATAATAGGGTGCATGATGGCCTTGTGGTTTAAATGGTTTCCTTAACATTGCCACAGCGCCGAGTTCGATACTCATATGGGACAAAAATTGAGCGCTCCACAAATAGTTATTCCAAGTCTGGGGGTTTTTGTGTTTGTTATTTGAACGTTCGTAAAGTCCCTTACGACACAGGTTTGGTCTCTAGTGCCGGAGTTGTCATAAAAAAATATTTGATGACAGTAGAAAGAGCTGACTCGTCAAGAACGCAGGTACCTACCCTATTGTCAATTAGCATAAGAGTAGTCATTTTGTTATGCGCTTCATAAGTAAGGTTTGGGATGCTCATGCATCTCTCGTATGCTATTCTTTCATCCTACCTGTAATTCGTATTCTTCAGATTCGGTTGCTACGGTCAGCGCTGACTATCAGACGAGCCATTTGCTTGTTTGCCAATTTTGTTATATCAAGAACCATTTCTACTTCATAAATACATATTTGTTGTATTTAACAAGGTACTAGTATAGGTTCCATAGAATTTATTGTACATTGTGTAAACAATTATTTACCATTGTTATTCTTAAACGGATTTGTGTTTTTCTGTTATGAAATTCTATTTATCTTCTATAGTGTGCTTACACAGAAAGGAGGAATCAAATTTTCAAATCAATATGCCAAGCTTCAAAGTCAAGGACTTATCTAAAAAACAACACAGCATTATTAATACCGGTACCTAATCAACTGTAGCTTCGTGTTTTGCAGTAATTATATTTATTATTAATACTAGCCACGTGCAGTTTGATCGTGGCTTATTACAAAAAGGAACTGTTTACCGATAGCACATAATACTTGTACAACGCACGAGTAAGACTCAAAGCATTCCACAAAGAACTTTAAAATACTATCTTCTAAACTTGCAATACCATTTGGTTTTAAGCTTTCGACCCGTCTTAAAGGAATCATTCAAATGTTGCTTATTCCAAAATGAAGCTGACGTATTTCGAATTATGCGCGTACGAGTACAAAAATTACGAATGCATTTCTTGACACATTTTTTTTTATACATCTACCCTGGCAACCAATCCTACGGCCCACGTGATGGTAAGTGGTCACCGTAGCCTATGAACGCCTGCAACACCAGAGGCATCACTTGCGCGTTGCCAACCCTTTAGGAAAGGAAGTGGGAAGGAGGAGCGGGTATGGAGGAAAGAGAGTGATTGGGCCTCCAGCACTCTCACTCACCGAACGAAACACAACAGTAGGAATACTGCTATTTCACGTACAGGGTACACAGGGCAGTCCTTCCCCGGTCGAGCCGGCCCGTTGATGCTGAAATCAGCGAGGCTCTACTACTACTAAAACTAACTAACAATAAACTATACTAGAAATAAAGTGTTTTACAGGCATACATACATAGACGTATGCTTGTACACCTCGAAACCTTAGCCAGATAGTGTAGTACATCCACATTAAGCCGGCTACGTTTTAGATCCTATGTGATGAGCTTTCTGTCGTCTACAAGGCTAATTGCCGGACTATATTGCAACTCGGCATTTCCTAACGGAGACCTCATTTTCATCTATATACATATATAAAACTCTTCCGTTACTGAGTGACTGACAGACAACGCACAGCCGAAACTACTGAACGCAAGAAGCTGAAATTTGGCATGTATGTTCCTTGGAGAGTGTAGGGGAGCACTAAGAGAGGATTTTTGGAAAATCCACCCTGAATGAGGTGAAAGGGGTGAAACCCGATATTCACACGGGAACGGGACTTACGCGGGTGAAACCGCGGCAAAACTACTAGTGTTATTATAAGGGAAGCCTGCTAACTCAGTATTTTACGTATATCACGGATATAAAACAGATAAATCAAAACTTTAATAAGCTTTATTTATATGTAACAAACTAATAATTCATTCGCAACATTAAGATTGTGGGTTTGTGGCCTGTTATAGCCACAGTGTCTACCACTTGTGGTTTGATTATGCTTACGATATCCACCGATATTCGATCTAAACCACGCAATATCGGTTACGATAATGTTTTCATAATATGATGTTACGCTTGCAGCCGTAATCGACTGTATGGCGTAGTGGTTTAAATGGTCGCCTCGCTAGTGGCCGGGCGATGCGTGTCAGCGGTTCGACACGACAATAAAGTTTGATATCTACGAATAGTTGTTACGAATCGGTATTCGTTGTTGTTTGAATGTTTGTGAAGTTACGCGCAACCAAGGATTATCTTAATATCGATATCTATCAAGGATAACTTTTGGTAACCTGTTAATGAACAAAGGCTAATTATATCCATATAATTAGATATAATATGACGGATACTACCGTAGTATTATTGCCTCTACAATAGTCTATAAATTAATCAAGCTGCGTTCATGATTAAGCATTGCCTTTGACAGAAAGGAAAACCTTCCAGATATCTTTGGACACTTTGCCTGGTGAACAAAAGCCTTAAAAAACAAAGTACTAGAAAAGGTTTGCAAGGCATTGGCATAATCGTACATCGAGGAGATTTAAAGACAATTTATTACATTTATAGACCTGGTCTACGGGTATTAATTGCTTACCTATAATATTATAAAAATTATGACTCTGACATAATGAAGGGGTTCATTCGAGTCTTGGTTATGTAGCTTGTTCTGTTTTAAATATGTACTAACATAGCGTAAGAAAAATTGTTACTAACATTATGGACTCTGTCTGAATAAATAAATATATTATTATTATTATTATAAAAGCAAAATTGTGATTTGTTGAAATTAAACTACTATATACGGATTTTATCACGTTGTTTATTTGACACTTTATTACATAATTTTGAAAACTGTTACACTACTACTACTATTAAACTTTACTAATTTTTAAGCTAGGTAATTGATTTATTATTGTGATTATATAATTGTGATTTGTGTTCTCTATTGTTAATAGCTTATGGTCCGGACATTGAGATAGGTTGTTTTGTATACCGAAAGAATGCACAGTCTCTATTGACCACGGAAGCGAAACTGAGTGCAAAAGCATATCGTGTACAGTTCATTCCCTGCGTATTTAGGAACTGGTACCTTTTTAAAAGATTTGTTTATAAAATAAATAAAGTTGTTCGTTTATTTATAATCTCTTTATCTTTTAGTTGTATATAAATTAGAATGTTTTAATTATTTACGACGATACAACAGTTAGGTCGTTTGTGAGAGACTATAACACTATAAACTGGCGTGTGACACGGAAATGGTGCCTAACGTTTTAAAACTAATTTTATTACACCAAGTGCCGTTTATCTGAACTAGTTTACTAAATTAGAGATTTTTTAATTTAAAACTTGAAGCTTTCAACTGTACATTTTATAAAAATGTTTCATTATGAAGATTTATGGACATATTTATAGTTTATATACATGTTCATGTTAAAATATCAGAATATTTGCTATTTATATTTAAAGCACTGCTAGATTATGGTGCTTCTTAAAATGAGAAAATTTTGGCTACCACGACTGCGTTGATCATATGCAGGTTGGTAGATATCACACACCACAAAAACATAATTACCAGTAGTTAAAGTAATAATTAGATTATTGCGCACGTAATTTGAATAATTAACTAACGTGCATGGTGTTTCTGTTCGTTTCAAAGTGAGAGAAAATATGTCTGAAAAAGGAAAATGTAATTTCCATAAATTTAAAAGCAAACAGTCGTGAAGAAGTTTCAAGTTTACGAAATGTTAACACTGTTAGGGTACTCTTTTTATTTCATCTCTAGCTTGAATTATGAAGAAAAGTGAGTTCGAGATATTTTTGGGCAGTTCGTAAAGTAAGTACATATTACTTATACTGAGCATTATACCGACAGTATCATTGTAATATTACTTTAAGACAGACTGTGAAGTAACAGCACTTTACAAAATAATATTACAATAATGCCGCATTAGAGACGTTATTACCGACGCTGATCCTTAAATGACGGTTACCCATCATAAGGCTAAGCTTGCAATAAGCAACATTGAATCTGTCGTACGATCAAGATCCTATAACTCAATCGTGCTGCACACATCGGAGCCCTGTGAGGAAATAGTTTATAAATTCCAAACATGTCAAGTTCTGAGAAGTGCGATCGACGTCGCCGCTAGGCACGTCCTTCAGCGCTGGGCTTGGCTGTGACATGGATTGGCGCCATAAGCATAATTGTACGTACACCGCAAGAAAACACTTTATGAACAATGTTTTTTTAAAAGGCATTCTAATTTATTCCTGTGTGACGCCCACATTTAAACAAAGGACGCGAAGAACACCTAGACTCGGATCAAACGTTTGTCGATATCATTTCTGTCCCCTGTGACATTCGAGCAGACTACACGCCTGGTAGTAGCGATCAGATAAAGCAGAGGCTGGAACATCTAAAAAAAATAAGGTTGTTTAATTGATACCGTAACATCATTTTATGTGAACATGATTGAACCGTCAATCCAGTGTCAGGCAGTCGTATGGGGTTCTTGGTTTACCTAATTAAAAATCTTATTATCTGGATACGTATCCAGTAGAAGATAATAACATCAAGACCTACCCCTTGGACAAGTTGTTGACGAAATGTAGGCGTCATAAACCTCTGCCTAATGTGAGCTTACTTTACAGTCTGTGGTTTCTGACACACAAATGCTAATAGTCAAGCGATAAATTGCAATTAGACAGCAATTGGAATGCGACCAGCTCTATATTTCTATGACGTTATGGTTTTTATAATCCACAAACGCACAAAGCTTATTTGTTTGAATGGTTTTATTATCAGTCTGTTGCAACAATTCATTAGTCATTTCGTGGACGTAAACAAGTATAGAAATAAATACTATTACAAACAAGAATTATCAGCTTTCGTAATTGGTAATAACAGTACTCCAAGAAGTAGGGTTTAAGAGATAGGGATGGGTGCTAGTTCATCTCTAAGATTTTCTTCATCAGAAGCACACCGTATAAAGTATCCGTAGCTGTGCGACCGTGGGTTGTGTTTCTGCTGTAACTAGGGTTCCCAGGCTACTTAAGTAGGTGCTATGACCATTTGCCTTGACAATAAAGTGATTCTTTTTGGAAGGTCGACAACGTCTATCATGGATTACAGTAGCCTCTTACCATCAGGCAGGCTGTACGGTTATTTGCCGTCTTAGATAAAAAAAACGTTTCTCACGGGCACAGTTAATGACATTAGCTGCAAAAAGCGTTTTATAATCATTACGCAATTTGACCGATTTGCAAGGGATCGTTTACTTTTACGAGGAAGAAGTGTTTATAGTTATACTCTATGTAAAAAAACATATAGGTACGCTTCGAGCTTTTCTATTATATAGTTTAACTAACCGCCCACCGAGCATTGATCCCGGATACACACGGTTTAAAGCAATTAAAATAACATAGAAGAAGTGTAAGAAGATATGTGATAAATATGGTAATTAATAGTATGTAGGAGTTGCCCGCAACGATTTACTCAAAGGAGCAATATCAATTATCTTAGATCACGGTAATAATACGGCCTAATGATAGATGTATCCCTAAGACTACTTTCCATAAAAACGTGATACAGAAAGTTGTTGCCACTTTTAAATAACAACATAATAAAATTCCTGCCAAAAAGTACAATTATATAAATATAATCGTACGTAAACTGAATATTGGTAGATATTCTAGACAACTTCGGACATTATTGTGTAACTCTTTAGGTATTTTAATTTCCTTTCTGATACATAGGTACTCGTGGTATCACGAAATAAAGCAACATGTTATCATGGTTATGATTAGATATTTATATGACAAATAAAAGATTCAAACCCGTCACAAGGAACGGCAGGTTTAGTCTCAGCTAGATTTACACTTATTACCTTTCTGGCAAATACCTTGTTTGACTTCATTTTATAATATTGTTTATGCACCTTCGGCGGTTAAGGATACCTATCGCCTCTTATCCTGACCTTTCTCTATAATGTCACCGATCTAATAGGACAATTTTTGCCTAGGTCTACAAAAAATTTATATTGCCATATATCCTTACTTCCTTGCTAATATTATAACTAGCTGAACCGCGCAACTTCATCTGCGTCACTTAAGAACATTTGCCCCGTTTTTGCAACATTTTTCATTTATGCTCTGCTCCTATTGGTGGTAGCGTGATGTTTTATAACCAACACTGAAATAATTTTTCAGTTCCAACCACGTTCCTGAGATTAGCGCGTTCAACCAAACAAACAAATAAAATAATAAAGTGTAAACTTATATATAAGTAAATAGTTTTAATAGTTTTAATAATTTAATTAGCTTAAAAATTAGTAAAGTATAATAGTATCTAGTAGTAGTGTAACAGTGTCAAAATTTATAATAAAATGTAAAATAAATAATGCGATAAAATCCGTATATAGTAGTTTAATTTCAATAAATAAACTCTTTAGCTTTATAATATTTTTATAGATTCGAAAGTAACTCTGTCTGTCTGTCTGTTACTTTTTTATGGCTGAACCACAACAGATTTAAATGTATATTGGTACATATATAGTTTATAACCTGGGGAAGGACATAGGCTACTTTTTATTGGTGTAGGTACCACGCGGGCAGAGCGACGGGCAAAAGAATATACAATCAATAAATTATGATAATATAAGACTTTTAGGAAAAATTTTTGTTGCCCATCCTTGAAACATACCTAAACTATATTTGTACCTACTCCTTTAATTCTTGTCATTATTATCTTGTTTCATGTTATAGGGCTTCATTATGGTCCTACCAATACTCGGAAGAATTCTTAAGAATAATAAAATGACAATCTTTTTTAACTGTATTAACTTTAACTTCCTAATAATCCGTAAAACAATTTTACTTCTATTACTGCAAGTGTATTAACTGTGTTTAGATTATAAGTACTTTGAACTGTGTACCAATCTTAAATTTTGTTAACTCTCTTCTAAAACCTTCCACGAGACAGGCCAAGCCTAGTGTGGACGGTTTTTGTCTACTGTATACACACGAATTTTTCTTGCCAATAAATGATTTATTATTATTATTATTATCATTGGTGTACCTTTTAGGTATAGATGTATAGTTTTCTCATTCTATCTATTCTTCCTCTCTTTTTCTATTTATCGTTCAAATAAGCATCACATATATTTTCAATTCTCTGATCTTCACTACATTTTGTTTCACTTTAATGTCTCTTCTTCAATACGTTTCGTTTTTGTATTATGATATTTCAGACAAATATCTGTTAACAGATAATCGCACGTACTCTTCAAAGACAGATAATAATTACAATAACTGATGCTGAGCACGTATTGATGTCGTCACATTGTATTTTAAATAATTTCACGGTGCCGTGTGACGAGCGAATGAATCATTATTTGTTCTATTGAAAACAGATTTGTGACCTTATTCAATTCGCATGTCAAATTGCTGAATCTGCTCAAATTAGGCAAACTCGATCTACAATTCTAATGTGACAGTTAACATTTATATACTGCTAACAAAGGTGACTTAAATGGTTTTCCATTTGATTAAATATTCGTTTTGCAGTATATTAATAAACTTTTACAATGTGTGTTTATTGCACTTTCAGCACTCATGTGTTGCTAATACTTGCCAGCACCTGCCTATTGCTTCTAGTGCAGAAGGCATGACGGCAAACATAATTTAAAGGCCACTTTTCTTTAAGGACGGTGATATCAATAGTTTCAACCACAGGAGGAAAATCTACTCTTTGGAGGTTGTTTAACCTGCCTTTAAGTTAACTCACACTTACTAATCATAAATATGCGATGGCAAAAGTTTAAACAAACCGTTTGAATATGCGACAGATTCGCACATTGTTAATAAACAACAAATGCAAATGTTATTAAACATTTACATATTTATTAGCTAAGCATACGATCACAATTATGTTATTAAATAGATATTATTAATTAACTACCTGCCGCCAGCCACCGACAACTTTGATTGGTCATACAAGAATTTTGTTTCAATAAACGCGGGTATGTATTGACGGCCCTTCGACTATTTTCGAAAAAAACATATATCACTTCGTTTCGTTCTTCCCTTAAATGAGAAATGAACATTGTTGCCTTTTAACATAAAGCGAGGATACACGTGTTGTGAATATATTCATAAAATAATGCGCAAGTAGACATACTACAGTACTGTATTCAATTTTTATGTAAAAAGGTCCTAATAGTTACATCATTATTATGCATTCGATTACCACATTTCTATATCAATATCTCGAGATGTACGCAAATGCATTTATCTTCTCAAATAGCTTTTACATTCAACCAATTTATATGGAAATTGTTGCCTCCAAGGTATTCCTTAATGATGTAAACACATATTTATGTTAATGGACTCGCCGCCATGTGAGCTTTTGTTGGGAAACGTAGTTAAAACATTCTGTATCTACTACATATATGTTTATCTATATTATTAAAATAATAACAATTCTCGTTCAGATAACAATTACGTCATAGCATATAACAGTAGATTACTTATTATGGTTTCAATATTAAATAACTTGACGTCTCGAAGCCAGATGTAAAAAATCGACATTTAACTACGATCGCAGATTATTATTAAACTTTTACAGATAGGACACAGTGGAACTTCCCGTAGACAGCGTGGCTGGAATAATATATTCATCTTACAAAAGATAATCTTTAGGAATAATGTATTTTGTTCCTTCGCGGTATGTGAAGTATTCGAAACATTCCTTAAGGAAAGATGCCTTATGTTATAATAGTGATTTTACTTTGTTTCCTTCTCCTGGGATGTACTACTGATCAAATTCGTATCGGGATCGAAAACAGTTTTACCCGTTCCGTGGATTCCACCAGTGTCAAAATTCGGCTTTTTCCTGGTCACCTCTGCTGAACCTAGCTACTCATGTGTACAGTAATAATCACTCCCTAAGAAAAGATCCTTAAGGTGTCAAGGTGTAGTCAGCCGGGGATCCCACCATCATTGCATTTTAGCAAAGTAATTAAGGCGCGAATGATACTCCTGATGTTGTAAGTTATAGTCCACCACAATTATTCCTTCCTTATTACTTCAAGAAAGAGGCAAGAGTCGCGTACCGCTCATAGATGAAATTATGAACAGAAAAGTAATCAATTACCAACTATTTTACCGCGCCGCGCCGCACACGTTTTGATTTAAATACATAAATTAGGTAATTAACTAAAATACTTTTTAGTAATGTCTTTACTGATTGAAACACGTTTGTCAAGAGATTGACGCGTGTATATCTCCTTACACTCACCAAGCCTGGATGTACACATAGCACTTATTAGGAAACACAGGTTTACAGGTCCCGCTCACAATTAGATGACATGTGCGCTTCCTTGGCACTTTTGTGGTATAAAAACCACAAGGACGTAAACTAATTAATGTTCTACCTATTGAGATCAATTAAACTGACAAGTCTTCACTCGCATACAATTACTAGTGTACTGTAGTGCCCGGTAATCAATTACACATGTTTTGCTCTGCTCTGTGTACCTACCTGTCTATTTCTGTTAGCCGATTCATTGACACAGTGGGCTAATGAATTTCAACGTGAGCACATGTTGGCTCTTTTTAAAAGTATTGTTAAGTAATGTCATTGTTACTTGGCGCAATAATAAAGCTGGGTTTTATTTTCAATATTATTTTACGAAGTTGGAAATATGAATTAAGTTTGTGATATCGTTTGTGTATAAGTTGTAAGGTGGTCTCTTACCTTGGTGCCATGGTAGTTGTCGATGACGCTCTCATCCCTCCTCACCTCCGGGTAGACGAACTCCATTTTTGTTGATCTGGGGGTTGCCGACGTCGATGCGCGCGCGCTCTGCAACAACGCACACACTGACACAAAACAAGCATACTCAAAAACGCGCATAGTGAACCTTGCGCGCGCTACCACTCGGTACCGACTGACCGGCTTTGGAGAAACAAACGTCTTATATGGTAATACCAACGGAGAATTCGGACTATTTGGAACCAACCAACCGTGTTGTCGAACAAGTTCTTCTGACTCAACGCTGGAGAGGCTTTTCTCATTATTGTCGTAGTTCCATTGACGTTGACAGTAACATTTAATTTTTCCTTTTTATTGTAAACAGCCAGTAGAACTAGGCCGCTATCCTAGTCAAAGAGGTTTGTTTTAAGCTCAGAACACGGAAACAATTAACAATGGAATTGTGCGGCGTTTCTAAATTGTTGTTTTGGGTCTCGATCGCGAATAGACGAGTGACGCTTTGTATCATAAGAAATATTATCGGTTAGTTATATTATTTTCGTTTTATATAAACAGTTTTTTACAAGTGTAATTAAATCATTCATCATTCGTAACCGGTTGAGTTTTGTTAAAAGATATGTAAAACAAGATCTCATTCAAATATATCATTATTTTTGTTTTAAGTCCTAAGATCTAATTTAAAGATACACTGTAGATGTTCAATTTTAGACAATTCTCCAAATATCAGAGAGTAAAATCAGGTCTATTTTGATATTCTTGTATCTGCATGGGATGACTATATTATAAGTTTTTATAGCGTCTGACGCTTCAATAACGTTCGTACATTTAGGTTTAAAACAGGAGATGCCAGTCCTTCGCAGACAGTAACGAACGGGTACGTAGGAGGTTGGGACGACACGCATTCATGTTGGAGTACACCCTTAATACAAATAGTTGTGTTCCAATCAGGTAATTGGTAACGGAGTCCATTGATTGGTCCTATTGCTTCGCATATTTCCGTTAATAAGATTTTCTTTATATTTAAACAAATTTGAGTAGACCACGTCATAGAAATGCCACGCAAGGCAAGTCTTGGCTGGCATCTTGTTGATGGACAGCAGGTAATTTTTAGGTATAATATTTACTTAAGCGGCTAAATGACACGGTAATTTTTATTTATATGACAAGGGCAAATTAAAATATACTAATTTATTACAAGCTGTAGCATGTTCGTTGATCACAATACTATCTTGCAGCCACATTGTATTTTACCCTAATTCTAGATGAGGCTGGTATGGATGGATCAAAAAAAGGAATAAAAAAAAAAATTATTTCTGACTGAATAAACAGATATTGATTTGATCCTAAATGCACATGATAAGGTTGCTTTTAAATAAATCTAAGAACACCGTAAAATCCTGGCTAAATCTTGGTTAACCTAAAATCTAACAGCCCAACAATGGAAGAACTTCCATATTATAGAAGATCGCATCAAAACAATCTTGTTTAAGTGCCTCTGGATAGTAGAGCATCCAAGCTTTACAAGTAGGTGCTGTTTTATCTGTATGTATCTAGTGGTATGTTTGTTATTGCATTGGCAGCACATCGCACCCTTTAAAGAATAGAAAAAGCGCGCGTGTTTGCCAGGGTTATGACTCACGCATATAGAAAACGTCTATAGGCTACGGAATACTAAGCCTAGCATTAGCGACAGGTGATAAAAATAAGTTCCAATTCTTCAAGCAAATGGAAATATTTAGAACTGATAAATGTTAGAAAACTTAATGCATTCTAATATAACTTAAAGCTTTTATAACATTTTATCCTCGAAGGATTTAGATTTTATTTTTTTAAGGGTCGACTCTTTGAGGATGTAATGTTGTAAAAGCTATTTTGGCGAAAATGAGCTATTGATGTAACTTTAACTTTATTCAGTATTTCGAATTTTCTGCATCGACCTGTGAAAAATGTAAAATGATGATGATTGCAATAAAATGGTTTTATGCTGCGGTATTTTCTGGGTAGTACCCAGAAAATAATAAAACATGAAAATGATGAATGATAAATTATGAAAATAAATATAAAGCTTTTCAAAATAATGGTGTAAATAATACTAACTGGTCACCTGTGATGTAAAATATATAATTGCATAGGTATACAACATTAAGAGTTAAAACAACTATGTTTACCAGTAAAAAAATATTAAGGGGAAAGTAAAAGAGAGTACTTTGTTTTTTGGCTCTCCTGAAACGTAGTATTTTGGCTTATACTACATTTTTCATCCTCGAAGTGAGACGAATATATCGAATATTCGTTCGATGTTAAATCTGAGGATCGAACAGGCCAGGTCTCATGATCGACTTTATGTTCGATTCTCATATCTAACGGATGCAAGATTACAGGGTATATATAGCAATAAAATACGAAAATGTCATGAGCTGTAAATAAGTTAATCGTGATGCAAAGTCTTTAAATTCTGACTTTATTGTATAACACTTAGATACAAGACAATTATTATAGCTAAATAAATACGGCTGCGTGTTTTTAATGAAGAACTAGATTTAAGCGAGAGTACATGACACTGTGGGACTTCTAAACTAGCATTTTGTAGACATTAGACATATAGACATTTTGCGAAGAGGACATTCTGTGACTTAAGCATAACTATGTCTTCTATCATGCAAAAGTAAGTTTGATTTGGAAGGGGCGTTGAGGGCATTTTCTTTTGCGCGAATCGTACAAAGGTTATTGCATGCGTTAGTGCGATCCCTGACATTGACAATAAAGCCACTCACCTTGGCCTGTCTGTATGGTTGGTGCAGCCTATCGCATGGCTTTACTCAAGATCGATATAACCATGGAATAATAAGATCTAACTTCACAACAATGCCATTAAATGTTTTGTGGGCATAAAGTATAAACTATAGTGCCGATACCAGTTTTTACCGTGAAAGAATACCGGGATAATTTTAGCAGGATTTGGATGGTTTAGTAAACAGCCTGTCAAACACATGTTAAGTGCTGTGATTGCCTGACTGAATCAGCAACAACCAATCAAATCACTGGACATGAGTTTAATTTTTACACTTCGTGATGTGAACGTGACGTTCAGAAACAGGGTTTTAGTTAACTGAAGTTGCTGAAATTACATTTAGTTTAGATGGTAGTTACAGAGAGCATGAGGTTTCATAGCTCTTGACGCACTTTGACAACTCAAGTTGTTGCACATGTTAGGTCGTCACCAAACTCTTCCTTACATTTTCTAACAGTGTGTAGAAGCAACGTCGATAACTAATCAAAATGTTTGGAAACACAT
Organism: Catocala fraxini; assembly: GCA_930367265.1. Taxonomy (NCBI): domain Eukaryota; kingdom Metazoa; phylum Arthropoda; class Insecta; order Lepidoptera; family Erebidae; genus Catocala; species Catocala fraxini. Next base: position 30,753,687 of record OV884025.1, on the reverse strand, counting down.
GTTAACGGGGACTCGATGCGATTCGAGACTTATGATAACTCAGGTAGGTCAGGTAGACGTTAGTGTTAGTATTGCATTATCTTCTAGATCTAATCTATGTTTTAAGTTGTCACAAAAAGAAATTACAAAACAGATTGCAAAAACTGACTGAAAGTTGATAAAAGCGTACATAATAAAACTGGCATCTGTTTAAGTTGCTATCCAGTTTTATTTTCTAAAATATACCAATTCTTTTTGCATACTAATAAAATTGTTATAGAAATTTTGAAATTTATAAAGCAGGTCAATTGGCCAGCTTAGGCAAGCGCATATCAGCTCTATGGCTAGGCCTTTTCCGTGGGTATGACCGCAACTTGCAGAAGGCAAAAAGTGCAGTACAATTTTTTGCGCATAGTGGGTTATGATATTTAATATTATTTAACCTTGACGAAAAACATGGAGAAACCGCATATTTGTAATCGAAAAAGACGTTGGGGTCTTTGGGTTAGTGTACACGTTATTAATCGTGTCAAAGTTTATCAAGTACATAATTTTTAAGTAAAAGATATTACAAGCGAAATCTTTGTATCTCTTGGAGCTTTACATGGAATAAAAACAAACAAAAGCCGACATTCGACCCGTGGGTATCAAACCGCACGTGGAGAATATACGCGACAAAAGTGAAGTGACTACCTATGCGACTATACCATCCGTACAAAAGTTAAACAGATACACAGAAGCGTCCTCTATAGCTAAGTTATCATAATATTTTCTTGAGATAATGTTCTCCATATACTTTTGTTTTTATTACACCTGTGCGTAGTATAAAGTGAAGATGAGTAAGTGACCGACCTTATACCTTTATGTATCTTGGAACAAAGGACGATACTTTAAATAATACGGTCACTCTTTCAAAGGTTTGTAACAAGTAGAATCGAATGTATTTTAGCGGCTCTTGCCTGCACTGTACAAAAGACTGTTCTGGTAAGAAAGACAACCCGCAGCAGATATGCGTTGGGATTGGCGGTCTTGGCAGAACAGCATGGCAATTATGGAAGGCCCAGGGCGACGGTAGAAAGCATATAGCTACTGTCGGTTATCCACATCACCCGATCGCTCCTCTAGTCGTAGCAGTTTTCCGTTCCACTAGATTTGGGAGAGAGAGGATGAGTGAGTGCACCTGTGTTTGCGCGAACACTTATGCTCCTTAATATATCCTGCGGACCAGACTGCTTCCAGACTGTAATTTGTACAATCATGCTCCCCACGGGACAGGCTAAACCTAGAATGGGGAGTTTTGTATAACCAGATGAACTTGTTCTTGCACCAACGATCAATATAAATTGAAATTTGTATCTATTTTATTAGTAAGAATTCTTTTATCTATTGGGAAAACAAATTGTTGTACACTGGGCCTATGAACTCCTGATTCTTTAAAACTATGCCCGACCCGGAAATCAAGTCACGCATCAAGTCAAACTAACCAACACCACGAAACTAAAAACAGACTGTTATTTAAAACATTGTTATAATAAAATACAATAATGTTCTATTAGCTATTTAACAGTAAATATATTTCACTTACGTGTAATGATTACGGCTCCGTTACGACAGTGGTGAAAGTGCTTTGATATAATTGCGTGTATTGTGACCGAACGTGAGCAAACAACGGATGTTGGAGCGAACTAACTCGTACAATCTGTTCGTAATTATATTGTGTATCGTACGCGATAACTCGAGTAAATATGAGATAAATAGTAGGTACTGCTCTCGATCGTAGTTGTCTGACAGATAGATTCAGATATTGCGCCTCAAAAGTATAACTTAGGTAAAAACCAAGTAAGCGGCCTGGAGGTGCCCGTGCCCCTCGATGGCACTGTTGATAGGACTGAGTCCCCAAAATAATTTATCCTGGGTCCCTTGTTAATTGATACAAACTGTATAATTACAGTAACGAAAGTTTTCGTTTAGGTACTACTTATTGCTTGGCAATTTATGATTATTTATCTACTCCACCTTAACATATATATCTGTTGTTTTTTAAGAATATAATCCCCACTCTCTATTGCTTTATTAGGTAATAAAGTTTAAATTCACATAGATCCGAGGCCTTCAAATATTTCAGTGAAGTCTATACAAGGGTTTTATAAAAGGAACCAAAATCTCGGCACTGGCGTATCCAGGAGGATCCCAAACCGGGCGATAGCCTACAAGCCGCTATCCTAAAATTTTGAGATGATACCTTACAGCCTGGAGACCACGAGATAGTTTTGGGATAGACCGTCTACCTGGCTTCGTCTTACCTAAATATGCTAACGAATTTCTGGTGCAATAATAAACAATAGCAATGTGTCCAGCTAACCGGTGGTTCCGGATATGAACGATAAAAGCGATACGAAAGGTTAAAGACCACTGGTCGAAAGTTCACATGTGTGTTAGGCATTTTTTTTGGTAGTTTTTTTATACTGCTATAACTATACAGGGGTCAAATGATTTTATTGGCTGCCGCTAATTTATACAACTAATAATAACAGTTGAAATGCCTTTGACCATCTGTTAACAGCCATTTTTTTATTGACATTATAATTGTAGATCTTGTGTTGAGTTGCGTTCCGGGGCCCGGCGTGAACATTTAAAATTTGTAAAGTCCTATCATGTATATTATTTTTATTCATATAAATAGGTGATGAAGTTAAATGACGTTCATATTTTGTTGTAAAGGTTATGCCCAGCAAATATTTTCACAAACATTTGCAAGCCTTTATTTTTAACAGCGTGCTAAACAAAATATAACGTAGACTGTAAGACAGAAATACTAGTATGGGGTTCGACAAAAAGGAGCATGCATAAGTATTTTCGCTAACGCACCATTAATACCTATTATCACGTTTTTATAAGCAAAGTCTAACGTCAATGTCTTCGAAAGGGTAGGTAGTGATGTTTTATTTTTTAAATGCATCTTCATCTATTTACTAAGATTCAAATAACTGATAAAGAACATTCAGACTCAAAATGACTATTTGTGGATATTACAAATTTTCGCCCCGAGTGAGGATCGAAACTACAACATTTGCCGACCATTTTATTTTAACCATTACACCATATCTGCGCTGTCAAATGATTGTTACACTCATATTCTGCATCTGTGGATTTAGACCCCACGTATTAGGGGAACCTATTACTATCTATTAGGCACAGTTGCAGGTTTCAATTAGGTACTGAAAATTTATTTGCTTAGGATAGGATATCTCATTAACTCTTACAATTCGTAAATCGACCCCAAGACGTCAGGCACAGCAGTCGCATGTACTGATGCTGCGCTACTTTAGTTAATTTAGTATTACATACAAGCCAATTACACAATAACAATTAATTTATGTTTTGTTTAATTAACTATAGTATGTATACCTACATACAATAGTTAATTAAGCAAATGGAAATAATAGACCATACTGGAAAATCTTATTCATTATAGAGTAAATTATATATATTTATGATAATTTATTATCTTTAGCAACCAATTAATTGTAATTAGCTTTTTAATGTAACATTTTGACGAATGTAGCGATAAATGTTATTTTGTATAAATTGTAAAATTACATTTGTATTATATTTGTTAACTAATGACCCGCCCCGACGTCGCACGGGTATGTTTAATTATATCTCAAAGGGATTAGGCAACGTTTTCCGCGACTTGACTTTATTCCGACCTTTCAACAATTATCGTCATATTTCAACCAATTTACACAAAATCTTGATAAATTATACACCTAAACATTCCTCGTGAATCATTCTGTCTATTGGTGAAAACCGCAAGAAAATCCGCTGAGTAGTTTTGAGATCGCAAACAGACAGACAGTCGCAGCAGGGGTTTTATAATGTGTAGTGATTATGAGTAAGACTAAAATATTTATTTGTTAACCCTTTAAATATTTTGCTTGCAATGAAAATCAAACATGTGAGCTAATAGACACCTGTTATGTATTGACTGTTATGGGTTTGAACCCCACAGAAAAAGTTGTGGGTTCCACAGAAAGTTGTTCCAGGTCTGGGCTAGAAAATATGATGCATAGCACGGTAAACACCTTTATAAAAAAGGAATAACCACTAAAGCATAAAATATTTTCCATTTTATCAAACACTTACTAAATATGTTTGATTATCACATAGTACATTATATGAGATTCTTGTTAGATACAATAAGTTACAACATTCTATAAGCATTTCATTGTCAACAGGAACAACATGGCCCATTGTTATAGTAAACAATATATCATTTCAGATTGAATCAGCCTTATTACTATGCAGTTAATGTAAGGGACTTTTGTTTGCACTTCCCTATGCCAAGCCAAGAATGTAATTATTAGGGCTATTAGCTCCGGTATAACATAATTTTCACACCTATCATAAAAATAATGGAATGATACCGAAAATTTATAACCAAATGTTTTTGTTATGAGAAATTATTGTAAGCTCTCTTACAATCAATATTTATTAAAAGAACTCTTGCAATTATTTTATATTGAAAGAATTCCTGACTCACTCATCTGACTAATCAACACTTGACCTAAATATACACACAGAGGTCCTATTATGATTTAGACAAAGATTAAGGTTGGTTTTATTTTTAATTGTCATGGGATAGGTAATTAATTATTATAAAGTTGTCATGTTATTAAATTATTTTATATGGTTTTACTAGAGACTTAAGTTGGAATGTAAGTAAGCTTGACTTATTAATTATCAATAATTGTTGTTTTGGCATTTTTAAATTTATCTCGGTAACACTTTCTTTGTTTACAAAAAGTATTTTATATTCTAATGAATAAAAAAATGTATGCATACTTTAATGTAAAAGGAAAGTTTTATGTATTCAGCTTTTATGTCAATTTGAATCTTAGTCATGTTTGGTATGTCTACTATTTGATTCTAATATAGTAGACCATTGCTCAAACAATGGTCTACTGTTTCAGTTAAATCAGTAGTCAACGGCTGACTTATACATACATTTAAACAATGGTCTACTTGATGTTATAACTGATATATTGGGCTTAATTGGCACATCACTCCATTTAGCACAAGGCTGACTTTTAATTAGGAATCATAATAAGCCCATAAAAATAGATTCTATCTGTAGTTATCACCCAACATTCAATCTAGTTAAATTAGATTCAAATTGGACTTCCAATGGGGACAACTGGCATTGTAGATAAACGACGACAATCAACATGACAACAACATATGGAAGATTTATCTTAAGGGCAATAAGGTCGACAATCACGCGTTTTACTCGACGGATATGGTACTTGTTGGAATCAATACGAATATACTGACGGACAATTTACTACACACAATTTTAAGGTTACTTTTTGATCACGAAACTTAATAAATATAATACAGTGACATAAACTAAGAGTAATGAACACACAGACAATCTGTTTACATCACAATAATATATCGAAACCGATCCAAATTCAAATTCTTACAGCAGAAATAGTACACATATTGCACTTTCGTGAAGAATGTAAACAATGAAAATTCTTACCAATATCTTTTTGCTGGTATCAAAATGACTTGTAGTTTTTGCACAAGTGAATAGTTTGTGTTGTTTGAACGTAAATACGTTTAAATTTGTTGTAATGCGGCAATGATTGGCAAAAAAGCGACGCACCGCCATACAATTTGACATTTTCAAAACGGTATTGCCACCTAAAATATAAATAAATATAAATGATAAATGGTAGCTTTTACAAAACAACATTACATAGGTGGTAACTATCGACGTGTGTAAAAGCATAGAAGCTCAGCATAGAAGAGCAAAAGTGCAGTTAGAAACGTTTATTTTTATGGTAAAGAGGTTATTTTTTTATCTAATACTGTTGTTTATCTATCTTCTTGTCAGTAACTCTGACAATCTATACGTCACGTAACGGTTATCATGGTAACTGTTCTAAATTTATAGTTTAAAAATTAATTGACCGCGATCTCACCTGATCTTAAGTGAAGATGCAGTCGACGATAGAGCACGCTTGCCTAGAAGATACCTATTCACTCGGGACTTGAAGACACCCAGATTGTACTCATTGGGAAATAAAGACTTAGGTAGCGAATTCCAAAGGGTATAGACACGCTTGAAGCATGAAGTTATTACAGTAGAAAATGTCGTCTAAATTCAACCCTTCTGTAAAGTTATTTTTCAAGATTTGCTCTTTTGAATGCTGGTCTAAGTTATAGCTACGTATGCAGCCTAGAGCGAATATAATGTACATCGTATTTTTTATTACGTACGCACATTAGATGTTTAAATTTAAGAATGTACAAATCACTTCGAGTTGTAAATCTTATGCCGATTTTGTGTCAAGTAGAAAAAGCTTCCATGCGTTAGGTAACTGCCATACCTATTATTGGAATCAGATATAGCTCACAGTAATTTTTGGGCCCTTCATATTTGCGAAAAATTAAATTAATTCATTAACTCCTCCTAAATACCTCTGATTAAATTTGTTGCGGTTTCCAAGACTGCCAAAAGTCGGAGTTTTGGTCATTACTGCTAACCCCTTGCAGCTAAGCTGTCCCAATAAAAACAGTAGTAGTACCTACCAGTCAATACATACATACATACTCACTCACTCATTCATTCCCTCTCACTCACGCCTATATTATATCCCCGTAAGTGTAGGCAGAGGTAAATTACACTTACAATCCGTCATCTACGGTTTTATGTCCCACGTAATAGTAAGCGAGGCTATTGCAGTTTACCAGGAACAATTCCGGATTCCGTGCTGCTAGCTGCTACTGAGATTATTTTGACGATAAATCTACTAACACTTTGTCTGGCCCGGAAATCGAACCCGAAGCCTCATGAACAGTAGTCAAAGTACTAGTACCGCCATTATTATAGTAGGTAAATACCAGTACATATACCTAGTCTTGCCAAGGAAAAATCTTTTTTTTCTATTGCATTAAGCATTTATTAGGTGTTGTAATGTGTGTTTATACATTAATTTAGTAACATTCAAATATATAAAGCTCATTTAAAATTATGTCCATTGGCTTTAAAAACCAACAGACCTTTAAAAACGTTGAGGCCAGTTATAAAAAAAACACACTCTCACTATAGAAAAATTCTTCACTGGCAATCTTATGGATTGTTTTAGGGACTCCAAATTATCATGGCGTTTAGAGCATGCCATACTCTCTAAACCTGATCATAAATCGTAATCCAGCGGATTAAGATCGGGGCTAGATGACGGCCATTCTTCAGCTCTGATGAAGTCCGTAACGTTTGTTTCTAACCACGCTTGGGTTATGGACTCTAAATTATCATGGCGTTTAGAGTATGTCATACTCTCTAGCTTTGAGCATAAACTCGGTTATTCTGCTTGTCAATACATTGCTTAATAGTAAAAATTTTCACCTTTTGCGTACCGCTTACGAAGTTGTTTTGATTTTACTACTCTATTCATATTTAAATTATCAGTTAAATAATGCGTGTGCTTTCAATGCGTCGCTTATAGGCTGCAAGTCCTAAGTCATATTTTAAAATACGCGACATGGTCCCAGGTACCTACTTTATTCATTTCCCGAGATAAAATCTTTTCCTTTAGGAAAGGATTTCTTCGACTTATTTCCTTCACTGCTTTGATCGCCTTTTTCGTACAAGTACTACGTGGACGGCCAGATCTTTTTCTGTCACAAACAGAGGAGGTTTCATTATACCTATCAATATACTGGTACACAAACATTCGACTAACGCCAACCGACAGGAGAGTTTCAAAAATTGCATTTGGCTCCATACATACTTACTTTGTGTAATGCTATCACAGCAATTCGGTTCTCTTAATCGTCTCACTCCATTTTAATATCACAAAAATATTTACCAACGATTGGCGCGAAAATAAGAAAAGACAATGAATATCATTATAAGAATGACAAATTCCAAATTCAAATGTAATGTTGTTTTTTTTTATTGTAGCAGTATTTACGGCCAGACTAAGTACCTATACATTTAATTATAGGACGTAAACTGTAAAATACGAGTATATTATTTGATTGTCCAATATCTTGAATATAATGCAAACTTTAAGTCATCCATTTAGTTTTCAGGTATTCACTCAGATTGACGCAAGATCGTGGGCTAAGGCTTTTATCAGTTGTCGCTTACCTAAGTAATACTTTGTTAAATTCTTATATATGTTGGAATTTATGCAATTTAATGGCCATATTCATAAAACTTACAAGAGGATTACATACATACATAGATTCACGCCTGTTTCCCAGAGGGGTAGCCAGAGACTACGGATTTCCATTTGCTACGATCCTGACACACTTCTCTGGCTTCATTCACTTTCATTACATTCCTCATGATTATAACGTCATTATTAGTAAAATTATATAAAGTATTGTTCATAATAATGCATAAGAATGCTTGCTTGCCTAACAACGATGCTGTATATAATAAACGTTTATGGAAAAATTATAAAATGTTATTTTAGAATAGACATACTGAGTATTTTGACTAACCATCGTATTAAGCATTTAGTAAGATATTTTATGAACAAGACCACAAGTCTTTTGGATCATCAATCAATCATACATACAGACGTACCACAGGGTTTAATGTTTTTACTTTCTTTTTTAATACCTATGTATTATACTTAAATAAATTGTAGATTTTGCAGGCCTAATATAAACGTATACGTTTCTGAACTGGTGCTTCTTACATTTTTGTTAAAGTAACAGAAATTGACACTAATTGCATCCCATACAGAGTATTTGAAAATGAATGAAACGCTTGGTAGGATTTCATATCGTTTATTTACGATTAGTGGTTACAGCGTCCTACACGAGCAACGTAACCCGTCGTCCGTCGTAAGGCACTAATTAAGAAACGGACGTACCGGACAATAAATAATTAGGTTCTACGATTGGTTGGAAACACAATAAATTATATTTGAACACTACAAAAATATAATTCTTACTATATCAATTAATTCAATACTGTTCTACATAATAGAGGATATAATCAAATTACTTATTAAGAAAGCAAATTCTCTTTAAATTCTAATTAATTTGAACCCAACACAGATATGTTAAAATTTACTTCATGATATTTACAATGTAACTCAAATAATGTGAATATATTTGGTTCTTTTAGGATCTCTACTACTATATTAGGAATGTAAGAAATATCTAAAGTAGTAGTAGTATCTAAAGTATTGTCTTAATACTGATTTTTGATAATTTTAGTCATAAGAATGTGGCATGTCACGATGAAGTGTTATTGCAAGTGTTCTAACTTTGGCAAACAATCGAATGGACATAATATTGCAATAAAAATCCATTGTGCATCCCTGGACATCTAGTCATACAAGCTAACTTACATGATAAATATAACTTTACAAAGTATGTCGGGAGTACCGCTATGTATTATCCAATAAGTTGAAGACTTCGGTAAAATGGAAATTATATAAATATAATACTTTTATATAAGATGTCTGATTAAGTACATAGTGGTACTCACAGCACAAATGATTGCATATAACTTATACTTGTAACCACATTAGCTTAGCGAGGCGTATAAATGACTCATCCATCTGAGTATAAGAAGAGAAAAGAAAATTCTATTAAAAGCGATCATGAAGCTTTTTTGTTTGGAACGCGTTCGCAGATTACATATCGAGTATGCTCAATGTCTCTTTTTTTAAGCGATTATGCGCCTAATCAAGCTTATGTGCTTACAAAGTCTTAGATGACAACAAATGAAAAAAAAAAGTAAGGCAAAATTCATAAAGTCAATAATAATGTTGTAGTGGCTGGGTATAGTAGATCAACTAGCCCGATAGTGCATTTTGCGAAGATCGAAATTTTTATTATACCTACTTATGAAATAGTACCAACAGATTTGGAAGAGACAGTAAAATTATGGCTCTAATAAGAAAATCTAACGTGAATTTGTTGATAGAATATTTAAATTTCAGTGACAACAGTGGGAAGACAATCCAGTGCTATTTTTTTTAATAAATAATTTTATTAGCTGTCTATTTCCTATACTTTTAAATAATCTGCGAGTAGAGCGATAGAAGATAGAATCTGTTACAACAAATAATACATACAAATAATATTTTAACCCTTACATATAACACGAGTTTCATAATCACAATAGTGTTTTTAAAGTAAACTACAGACAATGCAATTCCTAAAGTAGTTTAATAATTATATTGAGATCATTTTCCTTAATCATATCATCCCGTGTTGCTTGAGAGTGAATACGGCTCGGGAATGTTTCGGTATCAGTTTATCTCAAATCCAAAAACCTTACACTAAATTAAATAAAGATCTACTTTTGCCTACATTTTGGTCTCAATTTTAGCTCGACTTTAATTTACAAGCTATGTATAAATATAACATAATACTGCTTGCTATCATTTAATCAAAGTTTGTGGCTCACCTCACGAAAAATGAATGTTACAAAATCTAAATAGTACCTATAATATCAGTACGCATCATTGCGTAAGTGATATTAGAATTCTTTATTCAATGTACCTATTCAAATGCAATTTTGCACATCATTATATTATAAACAAGGCATCTGAAATAACGCAAAATATTTTATTAAATGTCAACAATACTACCATTAAAATTATAGTTAGTTTGCAAGCGTCTGATAAGTTGTATGGTATGACTTACAGATCGGCTTTCATTACATCAACTTTTAAACAGGGGTTTCACGTTATTTCAATTGCACTTTGTACAGTCAGCGACATAAGTAACTGAACAATGAATCAGTTTCCAATACAATTTTATGAATTAAAATGATCTAACTACAATACCGCATTTTTAAATTGTTGTTATGTTATACTCCAGCTATTATTGCTGTAAAAGTTGAGTACACTTATTACTAAAAATTATAGAATCAATCCTTCAAAATCTCGCAAATGTTTGGTAAATTATGGCCGCTGACTGTACATATATATGCTATTTAGTGCTAGAGCAACTTTCACACAACCGCATGGTAGAGAAATGAGATGGTATAATATCACCACATTTTCGTATTTAAGAGATAAATTGTCGAACGTCTTTGTTCCTGCAGTGTGAAAATAGCGCATCGTTCTTTAAAATATAACCTCGATGTGTTTGCGTTTACTGGTATCTATATAATAACATAATACAGCGTTTCTAAAAGTTCTCTCTTAGATTTATACAGGCTAATAGCTACAAGATAATATAAAGTAATGAAAATTTTATGCCTTTTTGTAATTTATAAATTCGTATCAATGAACGATCCTTGAGCTTCATGAATGTAAATATTTTTATTTATATTGTATATTGATGTTTTACTTATAACCTGGTAAATCCGGCAATACGTCATTTATTCAATATTTTAGTAAGCGAGCGCCACGAGGAAAGATATTTAGGATAAGAGGTTCGGTATAAAATTATCTACTGGATAAAGTGCTGTAAGTATAAAAGCAGTTTGTAGGAATTTAGCAGACGGATCCTATTATAAGTGGGACACTCCGCGAACCGCATAATTAAAAAGGTAATATTTTGCGGATTAAAAGTTTCGAATAATTTAATTTTTTTGTAAATATGAACTATTTTGTTTGATTGGTACGGACTGCAAAATTGGACCGTAATAATAAAGCAAAATATTAAGATCAGGCTCTATGCGGGTAACTTCGTTTTAATTTTAACAGCTATGGAGAACTTATAATAATGTACGAAAAGTACATTGAACTCCTAAATATGAGCTCTAATGTAATTTTAGTATTAAGGTAATGTAGTGAAGTATTTTACCGTAAAACTTCTATCATGGCGCGCACTTTACATTAAATTTACACAAATTAAGCAATTATATTTAATGCTATAAAGTAAAGCTTATATTTAAACAATTTTTTATTTCGATTTTATGCAAACCAGTGACTTTTGTCGCGGTGACATCAAATCTCGTTACCATTATGTATAAAAACATAGAAATTACATATATTGAATGACGTGATATGGACGTGACATAATGTTCCGCTGGCTCGTGACACAGTGATGACATGTCATCACTTTTTATTATGGAGCAGAACAACGCCGTGCCAATGTACTGTGAACAAAAGTCATTGATTTGCTTTTACCCTTGGATGTTATTAGATAGTATTAACATCCAATGTCGTAATCTGAGCTATATTGGTAGCAAAGTCTCGGCTTCTCTCTTTAACAATTATCATGTGCACGCAGCCTATTAAATGACATGTAAGGCTCTGCTCACAGTAGTTCCGTAAAAGCAAATATATTTTCAGAGTTTAATAATTATACAATCACAGCTGTTGTGTAAGACATGTTAGCAAGATTATTCACGCGAGTCACAAACCAAAACGTTTATCTTACGTGTAGTTTCCTCACAGAGTTACGTCACGGCGCTCAATCCTAATGCAGACTGCGCAAGAGATATGTGCATATGTGTTCGCAAACACTCTCTAAAACCTAAACCTCATAGACCGATGGGACGGCAAGCCAACACAACCGGAGTGAGATCAGATCTGTATCTATGTCTGTTACCTGCGAGATATGTACCGAAGCAGACTGTCATCGGCTAATTGCCGGTAAGATTCATTATCATCAATTGCCGTATCAGATTTAAACTTGTCTATACGACACATTCAATGCCCGCCAACGACTTTACATAAGAAATACTCGTTTTGATTTGCAAACATTTCTTATAGTCTATTCAACCAGACTAGAGGCAACGAGTGACAAACGACTTGGGTAAATTTTTAGTCTTCACATAACTATCGCAAGCGATACAAAGACCGTGTCGGTCAGGTGAGCAAAAGTATCAAACTATATAGATACGTCTTTTTTCCTTAAGACTGCAGTATACAACCGGATATATTACTTGATACATTTGCCCATAATACCGTTGTATCGATCGCAAAATAAACGCGTTGCCATAGCAACAGCGACAGTCACTTCTGAGATCGGTTTCCATAACACCAATCTCGTTGAACAGACTATAGAAATACAATCATAATATTATTCAAAGTTGTCTTGACCAGAGCTGGCTTAGATATAAAGTAAGAATACGCTTCTTACTTTCGTTGAACCTTTATGTGAGTGTCTCGAAGGTTATGTTTAAGAGAAGCTGTCTTGTTCGCACTCGTCCCAGCTATCGCACTCGTACTGGTCGCAATCATAGTCGATGTCGCAGGCCGCGTGGCCGGTCGCGTCTGAACTGATGTCTGTAAGTGCCGCGTCTGATACGGGCTTTGAAGATATGTCTAGTATCTGAAAATATAAATTAATGACATACAAAGCAACTGAGAAAATCAGAGCGTCTCAAAAATGTCCTAACTAAGAACAGTCATTTGGGTCATGTACAAGCAAGTTGCACAATATATTACATACCACGCGCGTCCCTATGACGTAGCGTAAGTTGATCCGCGGTATTACGTATACTTACTTTGCATTTTATAACGCATTTGTAACAATTTCTTTAGTACAATTAAATCTTTCTATCTGCCAGAAACGCTCAATGTCATCAGTGTGTTCATGATAACGTTGCATTGCAATAAAGACGTCACAGGCCTGCATAAAATCCAGCCAAGTCGCGTTTGTTGTGCGACTATCCGCGTTTGTTCTGAAAGACATAAACCGCCCTATATAATGTTTGAATATATTTCGGCTCCTAATAGAATGTCAACCGAGCGGCTGATATAAAATTCGGGGTCTGCTAGTTGTATGCTGGACAAAAAATCCCAATTAGATCGAGATACTGTATTACTCGGTAAATTTTTGATGAGATTGCTCATGATATACGCGTATGTTGAGAATGTGTATTTCTCGTCCATCGATATGCAATTCAATTCCAATGATCCTTTGCATTGACTTGTTTTCTCGCCTATACCAGTAACCTTTGCATTTCAGACGCGATAGGCCTATGGATTGCGCTCCACGTTCAGTGATGATAGAAGTTTGGGACCCCTGGTCCATCAGAGCGCGCATAGTTTGATAGGAGCCATCTGCTGCTTGTACCTTTACGAGTGCTGTAGCGAGTAGCACTTCACACGTGTCACGTGTTCGGGTAACGTGTGCATTGCCAGCGCTTTCGCCCCAGCCGGCCGGTGTACTTGTTACAAAGCCTTCGTGTAAGATTGTATTATGATCGCCTTGACAAGTGCGACATCGCTTGTTTGATATGCATACTCTACCATTGTGTGAGAAAAGGCAATTTTTACACAAGTTTAACTGCGCTATAGTATTACACTTAGCGGCGTCCGACATTTCCAAGAATTGTTGACAATGGAAAATACCATGATTTTTGCTACATATCGGACACTGATATTTGTTGCTATTGAACTTCGATCGATTTTGATAGGTAGGCAGTGCTTGCTTGAACTGGTATGAGTTTTGCTGCGATCTTGATGCTTGCTGATAATCCGGTTGATAACGGTTCTTGTTTACTGGCAAATGTTGTTGATTTTCTGATTGATAGCGACCTTTTGCTGTTCCCACATCGGTCTTGCGGCGAGCTGATTCTAATGCAGTAAACTTACTTTCTAGATACTGAAGAAATTCTTTCAGAACTGGTAGCTCGCGTGAATTGCTAAGATACTCCATGTAATCGGTGTAGGTTTCAGTATCTAGTTTCTGCGATAACAGATGGACCAGAAGAGGATCCCAAGTGCTGATGTCTACTCCTAGATTCTTGATGGCGTTAAGACATTCTTGTGATACATCGTGTAGACTTTTGATTTGAGAAGCGGATAGGTTAGACATGGCAGGTATATCTAGTAGCAATGATATATGGGAAGTGAAAATCAACTTCTTGTTATGATATCTGTTCTTGAGAATATCCCAACATATTTCATAGTTACTCGTGCTGATTGGCAGATGTTGAATGAGCCTTTCTGCTTCTCCACGTAACTTGCCTCGAAGAAATTGCATTCTCTGTGCATTTGAGAGTGATGGGTTTCTGTGGATTGCTTCATCGAACAAATCTTTGAACGACATCCATTGATTGTAGTTTCCGGAGAAAATGGGAATGTCAATTTTTGGCGTGAATTTTTCACGATGCGATACTGAACCCATCTTTTTGTTAAGCGATCGCTTGAGTTCCGTGTAACGCTTTTCATACCTAAAGTATAACGAAGCATATTTTTCATCTGGGTTGCCACATTCATCTAATTCCCAGTGGAGCTTATCCACAGCATCCCAGCGAGATTGAAGGGACTTCAGGGTGTCTTCGAACTTCCACTTCTCTGATATTTCCTCTACATCAGTATTCTCCATTGTTCTGTTGAGAGATTTGATGTTCACCTGCTGCTTTCGTAGTAGTTCATTGTAGTTGCTATTGGTGCCGGTACTTGTAAAGAGTTTTTGCTCGCCCGAACTACCTGGCTCGTTCTTGTCACTCTAGATTGCCGTTACCATGACGGTCTTCTGTTTGCTTTTCTTGTTCATCTTTTGCTAAAGAAGTAGAAGGAGTCATCATAGGGCCTTCAGCCGTCTGGAATACAGGTTCTACAAGTTCTTGATAGTGCTGCCATAGCAAAGCTCTGACGTCCTTGTAACTTTCTTGAGTTTTCTCAAACTATGACTCAGCGAAGTATGGGTGATTTCTGTTTGTCTCAATGCACATACAGTCATGATTCTGCTTAAATTCTTCCCATAAAGAATCTGAATTAATTAACCATTACTTGCGCATACATCACGCACAGCATCACACACATTATATTATAATTATATACATCACTTATTTGTACAAAAACAAAGCACCCGCGCACACGAACGCGCACACGAACACACACACACACACACACACACACACACACACACACACACACACGCACACGCACACGCACACGCACACGCACACGCACACGCACACGCACACTCACGCATACTCACTCACTCACGCATACTCACTCACTCACGCATACTCACTCACTCACGCATACTCACTCACTCACGCATACTCACTCACTCACGCATACTCACTCACTCACGCATACTCACTCACTCACTCACGCACTCACTCACACGCATACACCATAATAAAATAATCATGTTTTAGTTTAAGTTCTTAGTTTATTTTAATAAAATTTTATTTAAGATTAAGATTGTCAAAGCCACAGCCAAGAGGGGACTCCTCTAACACAGGTTGATACAACTTAACAGAAGAGTTCCCAAAACCTGTACAAACTCATGTAAAAGTTGATAAATAAATGTTTTTGTATTTTGTATTTGTATTTTAATAATCAACCGTCTTCCGAGAAGGACTGTCCTTTTTAAAGTTCGCCTTGATCTTTGCGATCTGCTGATTTATTTCAATCTGATTCTTGTACGTACTCATCTTGATAAATTGATAATTTTGGTTCTTATAACTGGTAGATGAACTGTTCCCAATAGAGTTGTCACGATGGTAAGTTACACAGGTATTACTTGCTGATAAATGCAATGCAACTTACCAATCGCTGATAGTTTTACCTACTTGTTACAGCATGCAGCACAAACGGCCATGCAGTCTATTTAGGAAATCCCGCTGGTGGGAGGCTAAATAGAACAATCTACGACACAGGTCACAAAGTCACACTTCACCAAAATAATCTCGATAGACGATTAATTTTGATGTGTTTTTAAAGTCACTGATAGCTTCCGCACACGCGAATGGTCTTGCTTTTACCAACACGCGCGAAAGATTAAAGCTCGAAGGACCATAAATGTTGGTGTGTTGTGTGGTTTTGATATATGCTACGAGTACAAATTTGCTGGTTGGTATGGAAAAATACACAACTGATTTAATTGTACTAAAGAAATTGTTACAAATGCGTTATAAAATGCAAAGTATACGTAATACCGCGGATCAACTTACGCTACGTCATAGGGACGCGCGTGGTATGTAATATATTGTGCAACTGTCCTGTGTAAGTTTGACTGTCCTGAACTAGTTTATAGTTTGAGCTACCTGGTCCCTCGCACAACACACAGACGAGAGGTTCGCACGAGGCATCTGTTCGTCGCCTCTCGATGTCGAACCAACTCTGGTTTACGCTCACCGCTACATCGTATGGTTGACGATTATAATAAGCGGTTTAGCACAATAGATATATTGTTCTTGAATAAGCACACATTCAAAAATGATGTTTTCAAGGTACTCCAAAAACAGCATTAGATTTTATTTATTGACTCTGGCAACATAACTTTATGTACATTTTCTCTTTTTGTATTGATATGTAGTAGATAGTCTAAAATTAAATTCTGTTTGATCCTTACAGTAAGCAAGTCTTTTATGTAATCTGTGGATGACGTTATGGGTAGTGTATTTTTTAGTTTTAAATGTATTTTTAAGCATCGATTGTTAATACATAATATACTACTGTTTGTTTTCCTTAATAAAATAAAAAAAATAAACTTGCTTGTACAGGTCATATGCTTTTTATTATTATACAATGACAGAGCGTACGGTCCAACATTATTAATTATGCACGACTCATTCGATAAGATCTCTTACACGCGGCTCCATGCTAAAAACAATAAAATCTAATTAATTCAAACTGATTCGCAATCGAATGTTTAAGAGTTGTCATTGAATATTGAATTCGAATAACGGTCAAATATTCGAATGACAATTTAATTTATTGTATATTTTCTTTTCGTTGCGGTCGTAGTGAATAGTGTCGACGACCTTTATTTTCATTCTATCATTTAAGTTGTTCAAAATTTGATATACTTATTTTTAAGCTTGCTTCGATTTAATATTCGAATAATTTGAATGTTTATTCTATAATCACATATCGCTACCTTGCACTGGTAGTGAAGCGATAGTGTTCACAGTGATGCAAGCGTATATTGCTACTACTGTAGTACTATTGTATAAGTGCACCTGTGTGCGTATATAGTGCAGCAGTGAGCTGCGCTTAGGCTCGTCACGTGACATGTTCTTGTGTAACATTCGCGTGACGTGACTTAATAAAATACATAATATATGTGACTTACATCAGCTGAAGAACGCAGGCTGTAGTTGTCGGAGTGCGCGACGCGGTCGGCGGTGGAGAGCGCGTGCAGCAGTGAGCTGCGCTTGGGCTCGTCACGTGACATGTTCTTGTGTAACATTCGCGTGACGTGACTTCAGCCAATACATAATATATGTGACTTACATCAGCTGAAGAGAGCAGGCTGTAGTTGTCGGAGTGCGCGTCGCGGTCGGCGGTGGAGAGCGCGTGCAGCAGTGAGCTGCGCTTGGGCTCGTCACGTGACATGTTCTTGTGTAACATTCGCGTGACGTGACTTCAGCCAATACATAATATATGTGACTTACATCAGCTGAAGAGAGCAGGCTGTAGTTGTCGGAGTGCGCGTCGCGGTCGGCGGTGGAGAGCGCGTGCAGCAGTGAGCTGCGCTTGGGCTCGTCACGTGACATGTTCTTGTGTAACATTCGCGTGACGTGACTACAGCCAATACATAATATATGTGACTTACATCAGCTGAAGAGCGCAGGCTGTAGTTGTCGGAGTGCGCGTCGCGGTCGGCGGTGGAGAGCGCGTGCAGCAGTGAGCTGCGCTTGGGCTCGTCACGTGACATGTTCTTGTGTAACATTCGCGTGACGTGACTTCAGCCAATACATAATATATGTGACTTACATCATCTGAAGAGAGCAGGCTGTAGTTGTCGGAGTGCGCGTCGCGGTCGGCGGTGGAGAGCGCGTGCAGCAGTGAGCTGCGCTTGGGCTCGTCACGTGACATGTTCTTGTGTAACATTCGCGTGACGTGACTACAGCCAATACATAATATATGTGACTTACATCAGCTGAAGAGCGCAGGCTGTAGTTGTCGGAGTGCGCGTCGCGGTCGGCGGTGGAGAGCGCGTGCAGCAGTGAGCTGCGCTTGGGCTCGTCACGTGACATGTTCTTGTGTAACATTCGCGTGACGTGACTTCAGCCAATACATAATATATGTGACTTACATCAGCTGAAGAGCGCAGGCTGTAGTTGTCGGAGTGCGCGTCGCGGTCGGCGGTGGAGAGCGCGTGCAGCAGTGAGCTGCGCTTGGGCTCGTCACGTGACATGTTCTTGTGTAACATTCGCGTGACGTGACTTCAGCCAATACATAATATATGTGACTTACATCAGCTGAAGAGCGCAGGCTGTAGTTGTCGGAGTGCGCGTCGCGGTCGGCGGTGGAGAGCGCGTGCAGCAGTGAGCTGCGCTTGGGCTCGTCACGTGACATGTTCTTGTGTAACATTCGCGTGACGTGACTTCAGCCAATACATAATATATGTGACTTACATCAGCTGAAGAGAGCAGGCTGTAGTTGTCGGAGTGCGCGTCGCGGTCGGCGGTGGAGAGCGCGTGCAGCAGTGAGCTGCGCTTGGGCTCGTCACGTGACATGTTCTTGTGTAACATTCGCGTGACGTGACTACAGCCAATACATAATATATGTGACTTACATCAGCTGAAGAGCGCAGGCTGTAGTTGTCGGAGTGCGCGTCGCGGTCGGCGGTGGAGAACGCGTGCAGCAGTGAGCTGCGCTTGGGCTCGTCACGTGACATGTTCTTGTGTAACATTCGCGTGACGTGACTTCAGCCAATACATAATATATGTGACT
This sequence comes from Catocala fraxini, assembly GCA_930367265.1. Classification (NCBI taxonomy): domain Eukaryota; kingdom Metazoa; phylum Arthropoda; class Insecta; order Lepidoptera; family Erebidae; genus Catocala; species Catocala fraxini. The sequence goes on along the minus strand of OV884025.1, from coordinate 30,734,116 downwards.
TACATCAGCTGAAGAGCGCAGGCTGTAGTTGTCGGAGTGCGCGTCGCGGTCGGCGGTGGAGAGCGCGTGCAGCAGTGAGCTGCGCTTGGGCTCGTCACGTGACATGTTCTTGTGTAACATTCGCGTGACGTGACTTCAGCCAATACATAATATATGTGACTTACATCAGCTGAAGAGCGCAGGCTGTAGTTGTCGGAGTGCGCGTCGCGGTCGGCGGTGGAGAGCGCGTGCAGCAGTGAGCTGCGCTTGGGCTCGTCACGTGACATGTTCTTGTGTAACATTCGCGTGACGTGACTTCAGCCAATACATAATATATGTGACTTACATCAGCTGAAGAGAGCAGGCTGTAGTTGTCGGAGTGCGCGTCGCGGTCGGCGGTGGAGAGCGCGTGCAGCAGTGAGCTGCGCTTGGGCTCGTCACGTGACATGTTCTTGTGTAACATTCGCGTGACGTGACTACAGCCAATACATAATATATGTGACTTACATCAGCTGAAGAGCGCAGGCTGTAGTTGTCGGAGTGCGCGTCGCGGTCGGCGGTGGAGAACGCGTGCAGCAGTGAGCTGCGCTTGGGCTCGTCACGTGACATGTTCTTGTGTAACATTCGCGTGACGTGACTTCAGCCAATACATAATATATGTGACTTACATCAGCTGAAGAGCGCAGGCTGTAGTTGTCGGAGTGCGCGTCGCGGTCGGCGGTGGAGAGCGCGTGCAGCAGTGAGCTGCGCTTGGGCTCGTCACGTGACATGTTCTTGTGTAACATTCGCGTGACGTGACTTCAGCCAATACATAATATATGTGACTTACATCAGCTGAAGAGCGCAGGCTGTAGTTGTCGGAGTGCGCGTCGCGGTCGGCGGTGGAGAGCGCGTGCAGCAGTGAGCTGCGCTTGGGCTCGTCACGTGATATGTTCTTGCCGTCAGAACGGATGGCCACCTCGGACGGATTGGAACGTTCTAGAACATAACATTGTTTAATAAGTTTTAAATATTAATATTTAAGACACGTATAAACAATGAGAGGTAGCCGTCATTAATGCCTCTAGATGTCACCAGACAATGTACAAGAAATGCACATCGGCTGCACAGGAAAACAATATTTGCGGAGAATACATCGCGATACTTGTACGGTCGGCCAAGAAAATGGTGTACCAGTTTTGATTTAGTTTCCTAGTAATCGAAAATTACAACAAGGTTCATACTAAAAATATGTCACTGAAAGAGATGCATATTAATGACGTAAACCTAATTGATAAGTATTCATACGTCATAGATCACTTATAAGTGCATGACATTTTAACCTTGATAAAGAAAACTGACAATTGACATTTTGTCAAATATATTTTAGTCATTTCTATTATTTTCCTCAGAAAATAGATATATTTCCGTGTTATTTTTACTCAACTGCATATAAATATTATCTTCAATGCCTGCTAACTTGACCATTGCTGAAAGGGCACAAATAAATGCCCAATTTAATGAGGGATGCAGTATTAGTGCGATATCGAGGAATTTAAATATATCGAGACGTAGTGTCTGGTTTTGAGAGAGGAAGGAAGTTTGTTAGATCACAGAAGTGGTCGCCGGCCTGCTCTCTCCAATAACGACAGAGAATTTATGAGACGGGAATATGAAATCAATGGTTTTAAACCGACAAATCATTTCGCGGAGATGTTCTATGTGAGTGCCCAAACAATAAGAAATCATCTAAAGTACATGAAGTTGCACCACAGGCATTACGCCAAGAAAATATATTTGACGGATGCTTACAGACTTGCTCGTCTGAACTTCGCCAGAGAGCACTTAGAGTTTGATTAGTCTAATACAGTGTTTTGTGATGGAAAACGTTTAAATCAAGTCAGCATGGACGTCTACACCTTTGACGATATAATTCAACACGGTATATCATGTAATCCCATATAGAGAATCAGGTCGAATTGCCGAAAATATTTCGGGCTGGATGAGTGCGGATGGTGTAGGAGAATTGTGCTCTCTACCTCCTCCTGCTTCAAAATGCAATGCTACCGATAGTCCGTAATGTTTACCCGGAGAACGAAGTGCCACAATTTGATTTTGTTCAAGATAATTGTTCAATTCATAATGCGATCGTAAGAGCCTGGTTTCGACCTAAACCCGATAGAAAATCTTTGGGGCCTTATGGTCCAAAGATGGTCGCATCAAAATGAAAGAACCAAACAATCTCTTATTAGTCACTGTAATTCAATCTAGGAGGAAATGCGGAGAACCGATATTTGCTCACGGCTTGTTGGTTCAATGAGGTCTCGTCTTTTACAGGTCATAGAAGCCAATGGCGGTTACACACGTTTCTAATTTTTTAATTTTTCCAGCGTGTTCTATATTTGACCATAAGACTATATTTGTCTTTTCATATTAAGTTTGTGACAATTTAATAAAAGGATACATCTATTTTTAGCTTTTCTTTCTGACAATATAATAAAAACTAATTTGTTAAAAACTAAATTCCGACAGGTAGACTCGCCTTGTGTCAGAACTTTACAATTACAAAAGACCCATTTTGGCCCCCAATCGGTGGGTGTAATGAGACGTTTGTAGCTTAAAGTATGGTAAGTGATGCGAGTCTATGATCAAGTAGACACATGATTTTAATACAGCGTTTAATTTCATTGAACATAATATATTTTGTTAAAATAAGCTTTATAGGCATAGAGGAGTGCCTGGGTCAATGTGAAGATGGTGTGAGTCTTATTTAAAAAAACGATCAAAAGCAGTAGTCGTTCAGAGTTTCAAATTTCAAACAAGTGCTATATCATCAGGCGTACCACAAGGCTCACATATGGGTCCTGTGTTACTTTATATTTTATCAATGATCTGATAAGTGTAATCAAATGTAAATGTAACATGTCCGCCGATGACTTTATATTGTAGTATAAGACAATAAATGACACAGTTAAATTACAAACTGAAATAAATAATGATGTCTGCTCTAGTTCATTCTTTCTCTAAGTTGGCTGGCGAGCCTGGGCACTGCGTTGCAATTTGGTATTTTCCTAGGATTTGTTACTTTAGGTATCACAAATAATTTGTACCTCAAAATGTTACGAAAGTGATATTAAAGTACGTCTATTGTATTTTCTTTCATGTCATAATGACCACACTTCGCCTGATGGTAAGCGATCTTATGGTCTAAGAGCAGTGGCCTCCACACCATCCTTATAGAAGCCGAGGCGATGTTGACGTCCCTAATTTAACGGCCTAAAGTGCTTTTTCACGCCCCGCTTAAAGGACCCAGGATTGAAGGAAGAAGGAAATACGTGCCTTGGCAGTGAATTCCATGCCTTGATCTTTCGGCAGAGGTATGAGGACCCAAACTTGTTGCTGCGCGCTCTAATCGACTCTATCGTGTAAGGATGGCATCTGAGCCCAGCACGCGTTGTTCTGGATAGGAAAGGAGAGGGCGAGATAAGGTGGAATAACTGAAACTAGCGGTCGCCTAGTTTCGCAAATTCGATCATAATTGATTTAAATTTCAAGTTTGATAGTTATTAAGGTTTTATTGTCTAGAACTATACGCTTATAATCACATTTCATTTAGATTTCGATCTGTACGGGTTAATTTACCTATCTTTGTCAATACTTTAAAGAGTATTGACGATATTCCTAAGCATGCTACTTTGTTTTCTTTTTCTTTATTACATATATATACGTAAATATATTATAATCTTAGAAACAAACCAATATTATATTAAAAAAAAATATAACTATCAATTATTATTTATTACGTAATTTAAACAATTAAATTAATTATAAAATAAATACAATAACTCGCTATCACAACAATTCGATGTTATCGCTTTGACGAACGGAAAGAGAAGAGCGCGAGCATCAGGGGTTCTTCTCGTAGACCCGTACGGGGTCTCGGGGTAACCAGACCAGGCCGTGGGCCTGTCTTGGTGATGGTCGTCGCCACCTGCTAATACAGGCGGGTCACTGGGGTGGGCCCGTGTGGGTCCGTTGGTCAGTCCAGGTCGTCAGAGCCGGTGGGTAGCGCAGCTAGCGAGGTCCAGCCCGCACGGGTGAGTCCCCGCAGGCGACCAGCGTGCCAGCAGCGCTCGGGTCGTATCCGATGGGTCCCTCCTGCGCTTGGCGAGGTCGAGCTCCTCGGGAAGAGTTTCCCGGGGAGCGCCCGTCAGCCAGCGTCAGGGGGAGCGTAAATGTTGGTCCGGTGGTGTTTGCCACGGAGACGAGGTCTCGCGGCAAGGCCATCCTGTCCGGCGGTCGCCGATGGTAAGGCGCAAGCTCCCGCAGATGGCGGGCATGCGATTCGCCAGCGCGCACGAACAGGTTGGTGCTCAGGCGTCTCACGAAGTCGTCCAAGCTCTCCATGCACAGGTCCCTGGAGATCGTCCTGTTCCGCACGAAGCGAGGGGCGTCGGCGATGGTGCGGAGCGCGAGCGACTGCTGCGCACGCAACCGACGGCGGTTGGTCTCAGAGGTGAGCGCGAACCAGGCCGGGGCAGCGTACGTGAGTCGGCTGCGGATGTACGCCTTATACACGCCGAGCTTTGCGCGGAGCGGCAGTCGGGACGATAGCACGGGTCGCAGGAGAGCGCGCGCGGTGCGCGTTTGGACGACTACATTGTTGACATGGGGCTTCATGGAGAGGGCTCGGTCGATGGTCACGCCGAGGTATTTTACCGTCGCGGACCACTCGATGTTCTCACCCATGAGCTTCAACTGTGGTAGGGCTATGCTGCCCATGGAGATCGCCTGAGTCTTCGCCACGTTGACCGTCAGTCTCCAGTCCTTCAGCCAGCTGGGAAGTGCGTCTAGGGTGCGCTGCATCTTGGTCACCGCGTGGACACCGTTCATTGATGTCGAGATGTAAGCGGCGTCGTCGGCGTACAGCGCGAGCTTGACACCGTCAGTGACGGGGATGTCGTCCGTGTACCAAGAGTAGCACACAGGAGAGAGGCAACTTCCCTGGGGCACACCGGCGTGAATGGGCCGCTCTGTAGACAGGGCGCTTTCAACCGCCACTTGGAAGCGTCTGTCTTGCAGGAAGGTGGCCACGATCCTAACTACTCGACGGGGAGTAGTGGATGTGGACAGCTTGTACAGCAAGCCGGTGTGCCATACGCGATCGAACGCTTTCTCCATATCGAGGAATACTGCGACGATACGCTCGCGTTTGTTGTGAGCAACCGCGATGTCGTGCAGTACCCTCGCGAGCTGGTGGGTTGTGGAGTGTTCGGCGCGGAAGCCGAACTGTTCGTCGCGTGGCTGAAGGTGTGGCGTCATATGCAGCAGTAGCAGCTTCTCGAACAGCTTCGATGTCGTCGAGAGGAGCGTGATGGGTCGATAGCTTCCCGGCAGCAGGATGTTCTTCCCCGGCTTTGGAAGCATGATGACTTTGCCAAGTCGCCATGCGGAGGGAAAGTGTCCGGTACGGAGGATGCCATTGAAGAGGCGCGTCAGCGTTGCGATTGCTCGTGGAGGTAGGTGACGCAGAGCTTCGTTGGCTACCTGGTCAGGTCCGGGGGCTTTTCGGAGGGGCGTTCGGTGAATCATCCGCTGGACTTGGCCTGGGGAGACGACGATGGGATCCTCTGTCGGTGCTATCGGCTGTTCGAAGTAAAACTTCAGCTTCCTCTCGACCTCTGCTACATGCTGCATGTTCAGAGCAGGGTTGGGCTGGCACTGCGCTTCCAGGGAGTCGGCGAATATCTCCGCTCGGTCCTCGGCACGGTAACGTGGGGTTCCGTCACCGGCCAATAGCGGCCTAATCGGAGATGGCTTCCCGGAGAGTTGGCGGCACAGGCGGTATATGCCCGACCAGTCTTCACTAGCGTGCTCGATGGTGCGTTGCCAGGATTCCGCCGCGTTTGTTGCCAACGCAGCAGAGATCTTCGCAGCCAGCGCGTTCAGCTGGGACTTCATGGTCGGACATCGGGAGCGCTGCCATTGCCGGCGCAGTTTTCTCTTCCTCTCGATCATCGCCAGGATGAGGGCAGGGAGCTGGAAAGGCCTCCTTGCGGTCACGGCGTCGAGTTTCGACTCTCGAAGCGCGGATTGTAGGGCCGCGCTGAGATCCGTCGCAAGCCTTTCGACGTCGGCAAGTGTCTCCACAGGGAAGGATGGCGAGTGCTCAGCCATGTAGTCGGCGAAGACCCGCCAATCTTGGCGTGATCGAGGGGGTAATTGGATCGCCTGCGGGATGTCATCCAGAGTCAGACACACCGGTTGGTGATCTGAGATGAGGTGGTCGTCCAGGACGTCTAAATATACAGCCGCGTCGATGCCGCGGACGGCGGCTATATCTATGACGTCCGGTGTGTGGGCTGCACAGTATGGGTAGTGCGTCGGGACCTCTGGTCCTAAAACCTCGTATCTGTGTCGGTCTGCATCATCCAGGAGGCGGCGGCCATCTGGACAAATGGTATTGGAGTTCCACGCCGTGTGCTTCGCATTGAAGTCACCGGCGACGATCGTGGGTAGTGGCGAGTCCATCAATCTATGGACATCAGCTACTATGAGTCGCTGTCGCGGCGGCTTATAGAACGCGTACACACGGGTGGGCTGGCATCCGATGCAGATCTCTACGCCGAGGGCGTACGCGGACTGTAGAGCTGGTACTGGCAGCGCTTGGTGGACGACTCTCCTCTTGACCAGGACTGCTAGGCCCCTGTAAGCAGTCCCTGTCGGCGAGCGTTGGTCCTCCCGGTAGACATGGTATCCTCCCATCTTCCATTTATCTACTGGTCTAAGGTGTGTCTCGCTGAGCAGGGCTACATCCACCTGCCGCTGAGCTAGCAGCAGTTTCAGTAGCCTGGTCTTCTCTGGTGACAATCCGTCGGCGTTCCAAAAGAGCACGCGCAGACTACGCAGATCCAGGGCTGCATAATTCTGCCATGCATTTGAGGATCAGAGGGATGGGGTCCCTCTTCTCCTGTAGTGCCACCAGCACCTGCTGCAGAGTGCCGATGACGCTGGTGAGCCGTGGGTCCAGGTTGACCGCAGCCGGTTTGGCTGCCGGTGGCGGTCGGACCGACCGCTTCGCCTTCGTCCCCTCGAGAGGGGCAGCGACCACGGTGGCCTTCCTGGACTTGTCCTTTTTTTCAGCGGCCGCCTGCTCGGCCTGCTGCGTCTGGGGCTTCGCTTTACGCCTTCTGATGCGTCGCCTTTTGCGTCGCGCACGCTCTTGGGGTGCGTTTGCGGATGCCATAAGTGAGCCAGGGGCGTTACCGTCTTCGACTGCGGTGGGCTTCGGACGTTCTGCTGTGGTGGTTCTCGCGACTGTACCGGCCTTCCTGTTTCGGAACTCCCGCTTGAATACCGGACAGGTGGCGTTGTTGGCGGTGTGCGCACCGCCACAGTTTGCGCATGTGGGCGGTTCTTTTAGGGAACGTGGACAATCTTTCGCAGCGTGGGCTTCCCCGCATCTCACACAGGAGAGCGGCCTGTGGCAGTTGTGCGACGAATGCCGGAACTGCTGGCATCGATGACATTGTGCGGGCCCCTTTTTCCCGCGCCATGCTTCAATGATTACGCCGGGCATACATAGAAGCTCGGTCACTTCGTAAATGCCCGGTGTAAGGTTAGCAGTGCGCGCTAACTGCGCGAAGTACAGGCAGCCGGGGCGGCCTTGGCGAGCTTTGATGGGGCGTACGTGCTCAGGCTTGTAGCCGAGCTCGGTGAGCTCCCGTTCGATCTCCTCTGGTGGCGTGTTGATCGGGAGGCCACGGATGGCCACCTTGAGGCTGCGTTCGGCGGGGAGGGAGTACGAGAACCAAGAGATCTTCTCCTTTGTCTCCAGGGAGTAGAGGTACCGTTGGATGGTGCGGTACTCCTGGTCCGACTTCGGGATGAAGCGGACTCCCTTCCCAAACGGGCGGCCGTTCGGCGCGTGCCCGAGAGCATTTTTGAGCTCCCGGAAATGCTTCGGCCAGTCCGGGAGTACTTCCACAACTAGGGGTGGGTAGCGGGGGGTAGGCGGCTTCTTTTCAGGAACAGCATCGGTGTCAGTGGCAGCAGAAGTGGGGTCAGCGGCGGCGGCTACGGCGGCAGCACTGCCGGTTGTGGAACCAGCGGTGGTAGCGGCATGCCCGGCGGTAGTGGTAGTAGTGGTGGCAGTGCACGTACCAACCGCGGCAGCGTACGAGGGTCCCGCAGTCTCCATCGGAGACACACTCGTACCCGGCGGCAGACTAAACGGCGGCGTCGTAAACAACGCACGTCGCTTTTCCTGTTGCGGCGGCGACGGGAACCGGTCTGGTGCAACCGTAGGCGGTGGGGCGGGAAAGCGCGGTGGGGGTGCCGAGATCTTCACCCTCTGTGGCAGCGGCAGTGCTGCTCGGGTGGGCACAGCGGGGGGCGCTTGTCGCGTGGGAGGCACAGGAGCGGCAGTTGGCCGCGTTGTCGCAGGCCAGACTGGGGCCGCGTTGAGGGGCAATCCGGGTGTTGATGGTGACGCCGACCGCGAGAGCGAGGGGAGGCTGAAGAACTCCTCTCCAGCTCCCGGTGTCGGCGTTGAGGCAGCCGATGATGTTGGTACTGGCTGACTCGCCAGTGGCGGCTGCGGGAGGTTTCGGGTGCGGGCAGCTTGGTCCGCGGCCACCACACGGTCCAGCGCGGATAGGGCGGCACCGCGGGAACGGACGAACACCCGCTTGGCCACGCCAGTTGATATCGGCAGCAGCGGGCGAGTGGCCCGGCGAGGGGGCGGGTGGCGAGGCGGGGACGGACGTGGCATTTTTAGTCAAGCGTCCCCGTCAAAATGTGTGGCATCTCGGCGTCTGGCGATGTCAGGGCACCAAACCGGCACCCTCCGGCACAGAGCACCCACTGAACTGACCCTCCGGGGCTTGCCGCTGGTGGCAGACCGGGGGCCGAGGACAGCAGTGTACCCCGCGTTATCCGGAAGGACCGATTGGTGCGCGTTATTTAATTAATAAACTAATAAATAGCGTAAACAGCGTTGTTGGGCGCGCGATGAGCCGATAACCGCTTGTGGAACTTTCCACAAAGCGATACACGTGCCGCCTCGCTCCGATCAAGGTCACGCGGCGGCGCGCAAGGAGTACCCGGGGCGCGTGGTGGTCGGCGCGGGGCGCGGGCACCGCGCGTGTGGCGGCCTACACTAAAGGCCGTGCGCTTGCACCGAGCGATGTTGTTGTTGCGGTCGGGTCGATATGGTTAGAACGACACGTCCTCTCGCGATCGCGCGCGGCAGCGAACCAAAGCGCGAGCAGCGCTGGCGCCTCGTATTTATAGGCGTGCGAATCAGGTGATACGCTGACGTCACTGCGATGGCGCGAAGACGCGACGGAGTGGGTAACGGCCACTTAACACGTGTTTTCCGGTAACAATAATATAAATAGTATATATCATTCCAATCCGCCCAAAGATTGTCTGTAAGAGATTGCTGATATATATGTAATTATATATTGATATATGTAATTTATATTGATATTTGTAACCATAGTTACGAAGAATAGTACTACATCAGCCGAACAATGCCGAAATACTACGAACACGATTCGACTGCGTGTATCAAAGCATATTTTATAAATATTAGGATTCGCCTCTCCTGCTCCGTATCAACTTTAACTGTGCCAAATTTCATACTCCGTCATTCGCGCAATTTTCGTAAAAAGAGGTAAATAGTTTTTGCTTCACGTATTAATTTATACAAGATAACTGAAATCAGTAACGACAATGTAAAAAAGGTTTTATTTAAAATGTAATTGCAAGCACAGGTTGCATTACCCCTTATTTTAATGACAGGGACAAAAAGGTAGTCGCTCTAACATGGTAAAATAACAACTTTGTCAGAATGTATGTGAGTGAGCGTGGCCGTGTGTTAGCTGTGTTGAACTCTGAGAATCGGTTTGAAATATTTTAGAATAATTATGATAGTTCTAGTTTCTCGTACGAAGAGGAAATACAGATCATAATATTTTTATTATAAATATAATTGGCACTAACTAGTTGTTAGTGCCAATTATTCTTATAATAAAAATATTCAGTACTATAGTACCTAAGTCGTGTGTGATCTACATGGAAATTATAAAAAAAAATCAAAATACACACGTAGCAAAAAGAAGGTAAATAATTAATAATAAAAACATGTTTTAATGCGTGTACATATTTATGGTCAATATTAGTGTCATTCATTATAATTAATCTTATGTTAATTAATTAACCGACTTCAAAAAGGAAGTTCTCAATTCGATTGGTTTTTTTTTAAATGTATGTACACCGATTACGCAGACATTTATGATCCGATTTAAGTAATTCTTTTTCGCTTTCTTTGAATTCAAACCTATCAATAGGTAGCACATAGAAATAATAGTATTTTATTAATATTAAAGCTATTAGGTTTGCATAAGAGGTGTATTAAATTAAATCTTTATTAAGTTATTTTATACCTTTTAGTTTTTGAAGTCGGTTTTTTTAAACGTAGTTTTTATATATGCGAATGTGAGTTTGTTTGTTACCTTTTCACGACTTAACTACATGACCGATCATGAAGACATTTTACATTTATGTGTCGTCAGGGGTACATAATAGGACATAGTATAGCTTTCATCCAGAAAAAAAACTGTTGTTGTAAAATATCTAGTAATGTATAAAATATAATTAAATGTATTCAAAATGATTATCATAAAACATGCCAGTAAATAAATATAATATATTATGTAGCATTTCAAAATGATATAGTCTGTAATATGAATTGTATCTAATTTATAAGTGATTGCAATTTCCGAAAAAGAAAATTTAATTTAGTCATATTCTGAATTTATGACATACTTATAAACAGTACCTTTGACCATAGCATCGGCGAGTGAGACCAGTGAGCCGCTGCGCGGAGAGCCCAGACTACCGCTGAAGTACATCTCAGGGTTAGCCTCATGCCGATCTGAAATTAAAACATGCATCATTGTAACTCTCAGTTGTTTATGTATTTATCTGGGGACACGGTAGTGCCCCACCAAGACGAGCCATGCGAAGCGTAAAGACACTACCTACCTTTTCTCGTAGCGCTTCGTCGTTTTTAGAACCCTCATAACTTGGGTTTGGCTTATACCAGATAAACAAAATTCTCGAGATATGATGTATGTATGATGAATTATAAAACAGGCGGGAGAGGCTCTGGCCGTTAGCCTCGATATCGCTAAGGCATTTGACAGGGTCTGGCAGCCTTATGCCAGACCCTGTCAAATGAGCTGTCCTTCTATGGAAGCTACCGTCTTATGGAATCCCCGAGGGGCTTTGCAAATAGATTGTCAGCTTTCTGGATAGTCGGAGCATTACAGTCGTCGTTGATGCCTGTAGCTCCGAAACCAAAACCATTAACGCTGGTGTTCCGCAAGGCTTGGTGCTCTCCCCAACGCTGTTCATCCTGCATATTGTTACAGCCAGTGCCATCTCTCGGCACTGTGGGGAAGCGCCCGACCTTCTAATAATTTATTACAGTGCCATCTATTGACGTCTTACTGAACTGCGTAGCTTGTCAGTACGCGAAGAGTAGAGAGAGCGCTAGAACTTTTTCGTACTGTTATACGGCGGGACGGGCGCTTCTAAAAAAATCTAGAAATGTTTTTATTTACATATAAAAGGCAAGGCAGCGCACGCTAAGGCAGTTTACAATCGTTAGCGGTCAAGTATTCATCGGAGCGAACAGAAGCGTAAATATCACAGAGTTTAAAGCAGTTAAGAGTGGAAAAGTGTATAAGTAGTGTGTGTGGTGTTTTAAAGTTAATTGTGTAATATTGTCTTCTGTTTACGCGAATGTTATTCATTGAAATTAAACTACTATATACGGATTTTATCGCGTTGTTAATGTTTCAGTTAATTGTGTGTTATAATCAAACGTGTTTAAGTCAGTAATATTGTTTAAATGCTTATCCCTCGAACCCAGCACGTAAAAATATCAATGGCTGCTTGTCAATTGAGAACATACATTGCTATGCGGATGACAGCACGGGTGATGCGCGTTATACCAGCTATCAGAATGTCCCTCAAAGCATGATACAGGAAAGACGAACACAACTTGTGTCTGAAGTCGAGGAATTCCAGTTTGGGAGTCACTTGGAGGACAAAGCTAAATTAGCGAGCAAAAAGGTGGGTGTACTGAACAGGGCGAGGTACTTCACACCAGGGCAATGTCTTGTGCTTTACAAAGCAAAGGTCCAGCCGCACGTAGAGTACTGCTCACATCTCTGGGCAGGAGCCCCCAAATACCAGCTCGACTCCCTACAAAGACGGGCAGTTCGAATCGTCGATGATCCCAATCCCACGGATAGACTGGAGTCGTTGGAGTAACGGAGAAACTTTGGGTCTCTCTGCGTGTTCTACCGACTCTTTCACGGGGAGTGCTCTGAACTACTGTTTGATTTGGTACCAGCGGCCCCTTTCTATCACTGTACCACTCGACAACGAATCAGGGTTCATCCATATCACCTGGATGCTTTCAAATCCAAGACAGTACGCTTTCAGCGATCATTTCTCCCAAGTACGAGCAAGCTCTGGAATTATTTACCTGCTTCGGTTTTGCTCGAGCGCTATGATATGTCTTTCTTTAAACGAGGTTTAAAGAGAATTTTTCTTTCACGGTATAGTCCATGAGCAGCGGTTACCACTTTCCATCAGGTGGGCCACTTGCTCGTCTGCCACCAATGGCAATAAAAAAACAAAGTTTCAATTGAAAAGCTCTTATACTTCAGATTTTATTCATATCTAAAAAACTCCGATTCCGTCACTGACTTACTCACTGATGATGATCAAAATTCTTAGGGTACTTTCAGAAGTCCTAGAAAGCTGAAATTTGGTATGTAAACGGCCGAGCCATATATTTTGACTAAGGTGTAGAGTTTGTGTTTGTGGCTTGCAGAGTTAGGACGTGTACAGTTAGAAGCTTGACTCTACATGAGATCTGAAAACATTTTGACAGTGCGAGCTATTTGATCTCGTTTTGGCAAAATTTTACACGAGAATGTTTTTGGTTGGTTTTTTATTCTGTAAACGTCAAATATAGAATACCAAATATATTTTATATAAAAATGAATGTTTGTCGTTAATGTATGTTATGATTTATTCCTGATACTATGCGCCGATTATAAGTGTTTTCATTTCATTAATTCAAGAACAATTTTTGTGCGCACAGGTAAGCTAAAGCTCATATAATTATGACACACGGATGTAACCATGTGTCTAACTTAGTACTAGTGTGGTATACTTGCCACAGTCGACGACCTCGTGGAACACATAGTTAGTGATGGCGACCGGCTGTCTGATCCACGGGTGAGACATCATCTGCAATACCGTGCATCTATTGGCTGGCTCCTTGCACAGCATCCATCGCAGCAGTTGTTCCAAATCTGTCACATGCAGATATCAATATTTTATAGAAATAGTAGAAGTACACATTTAACCCACACACATTTGTACGTGTAGGAAGAAGTGATAATTATCACAATCAAATTTTTTCGTGTTTATCAAACCAACAAGAAAATTCCATTTATTCCCCATTTCAGGTAAAAAGCAATGCTTATAAACGTGAGATTCTTTATAGTAACATAAAATTATACAGTTTTAAACAAAGCAAAAATGGTTCATAAAATAAATAAAGTATGTATTAAAAAAGAAAATCTTTAAATGTAATATAAAATAAATTGTGAAATATTCGATATTACTTGTAGATATTTTACTATAAAGATGTGTTGTGATCGTATATATTAATGAGTTGTTTATAAATATATAACCCCCTTGGTATCCCTACGTTAATTTTATAATTATTGTATTGTTATCGGTTTTCAAAACGAGTAGTTTCTGATTATTAGGCAGTTTGAATGTAAGTGAAAATTGTATTGATAATGTTTATATTTAAATCTTTCATTAAAACATTTTTTTAATACCCACCATACGGATCAAATGATAATACACATATAAAAATAATCAAACTAAAAATATTTAAGTTCAAATGTTAAGTTTGCTTATTCTACTGTCTCTAGGCCATCACTGATTAGCACATCAATCAAATAACTCCGTGCTTAACATAGTGCAAATTCACCCTACACAATGTAGCAGGCAAATAACCGTGTATTGTGTGCAGTGAGAAGGGTTGCCCAAACTCTTTAAGGATGCGATGTGCGGTCAGTAGCGATATTTGATATGTGTTAGCAATATAATGAAGTGACACGAGGCTTTACCACGATCCCTAAAATGTCAGTGTATGCAATAAATATGTTTTAAGAGCGTTTATTTATTTATGCGTGTTCTGAATGGCAATTTCGGAAATAAGTGACATATTTTGAAGATTTTATTTATAATTTATTTATTTACGCTTTGGTTTTAAAATTCTTTGTACACTCTTTAGAATATGGAAGATACATATATCATAGATGGAATATAACTATAATTATAACCCTTATACTATGCACTTTATGCATATAAAACTTCTAACCTCATATTTACATAGTAAAAACACTACAAATTTAACTATATTACATCTATGATACAGTTTTACCTTAGTCTATAGAGTACTAAAAATATTTAGAAAATAAAGTCCAAATACATTAATTTTGTTTAGAAACCCCAAAGTGTGACATGCATTTGCGTCGTTGCCGTTCGGGACATGCCAGAAAGCTTAAACGCTCTTAATAGTTATTTGTAAGACTTTAAATTGAAAAGTTGAAAACGCGCGATTGACACTCGTGCCTTAAGATATTTAGGCTGTAGTGTTCGCTTACCATCATGCGGGTCGTATACTTCTATGTCATCTTTGTGGTATAATAAGAAACAATATTGATTGCTTTAGACATATATACTAAGTAACTAAAGTGTTCGCGATGATTTGTGTTAGCGTTGTTTACCTTCAGACACGATCTGTGGGAAGGCAAGCGGTCCCTGTATGGTATCCTCGATGTCAGAGAACGGGTTAACAAAAAATGTTAGCACATACAGTGTTATCCCCATTGACCACATCTCCAGCTCGGGACCCGCATATCTGGAACAATGAAGATAAGTTTTATACCCATTTAATAATAACTACATCAAATACTAACTCGAAGCCGTGATTATCTTCACTTTGTTTACAATACTACTATAGTATTATTATCTATTATTTTTAATGCGTCTATTAAGAAACTTGTGCGCTAATTATAGTATCACTCTAAAGATTATTACAGGCAGCATAATTATATCGCAAGCTTAATAGCAATAACATTTTATGTAGGGAAACAAAGTGAATGGAGCTCTACGCGCTTTTATGAACAGTCGAAATGTTTCCGAAAAGGCACGTTTGGCTGTTCATAGAGGACTATTAGTGCCCACACTTATGTATGGAAGTGAAAGTTGGGTATGGCAAAAGAAGGATGAGAGCAAAATAAATGCTGTAGAAATGAGAGCGCTGAGAAATATATGTGGTGTGACTCTGAAAGATAGAATAAGAAATAGTGTGATTAGAGAGAGATGCGGCATGAAGGTGGATATAGTGACAAGAATAGAAAAGGGTATGTTACGCTGGTTTGGGCATGTAGAAAGAATGGACGACGAAAGACTGACTAAGAAAGTTTATAAGGCTAGTGTGAATGGAACAGTCGCAAGAGGAAGACCTAGGCGAACGTTTCTTGATCAGATCGGAGGCGTTCTGGACAAAGGCCAGGTTAAGAGCACCTTGAACCGACGGGCGTGTATGAGTAATGTGATGAAAGTGAATGAAGCCAGAGAAGTGTGTCAGGATCGTAGCAAATGAAAATCCGTAGTCTTTGCCTACCCCTCTGGGAAACAGGCGTGAATCTATGTAGATATTCAGGTACCCAAATATATATAATAGGATAGATACCACAGAGCATAAAATACGCTAGCTACTAGAGCCTAGTCATATTCTACTAGCAATAGTACTCGCTTTATAAGAATGAGAAACTCGTAACTCGTAGTCACTGCCGTGACTTCATTACATTTTCTGAGTTGTCTTATTTAATAACCATGTTTAATTCACCATTAAATGATTGATATTAAAAAAGAAGAATTAATATCTGATTTACAAATTTGATCGTAATTAGTACGTACCGTGAACTTTGAAACGTGAATTCTTTATAATAATGTAAATAATTATGTGAAGAAGAAGTTATTTGAAAAAAATATTAAGTTGATATTTGTATCGTTGCAAACATTGGACAAGGATGCAACGGAACGTATTTGACGTAACGACGCCGACAGTGACATTGGACATGAGCGGGTCTGTCAAAGTGCAGTCTGCAACCTCGTAACTCATTCCAGTGTATTACGTATTTCCAAGGCCTTTTTGAGAAAATCTGCCTTTACAATATAATTTTTTCATCATAAAGATACTTGCTTTCATACATTTTATCATTAGACACAATAATTAATTGTCAGGTTTTTCAATGTATGAGAAGTGGCCATGGTTCTTTGTATTGTTATTATTATTTTTTGTCATCTTTATATAAAATAAAGATATACACCATGAGTTGTTAGTTTGGAAAAGAAGTATTGTAGTTGTAACCATTCTAATTTAATAAATAAATAGGTAAAAACATGGTCTGTACTCACTTGTTCCCAGCAAGTACTTCAGGGCTGCAGTACTCAGTGGTCCCATAGAAGGTGGAGAACAGCGTGTCCTTGCTCATGAAGGTGGCCGAGCCGAAGTCGATCAGCTTCACGTGGAACTTGTTGTCGATGATCACGTTCTCGTCCTTTATGTCGCGGTGCAATATGTTCAGAGAATGCAGGTACTCCACTGCTTGTCCTATCTGAAATTAAAGTTATTTTTTTCATGTAAGCCCGCATTTACGAGAGCCTATTTTTGCGCTCTTCACAAGTCTCTTTTGAAATGGCCCTGGAGGTAGATTTCCTAATTTGAGAGAGGCGTTTCTCCCTTTCTTCGTTTCTCATTTAAACGGCGCTTGTCTCGTATTATTATGAGGAGCGCGTTTAGTAGGTGTACCCATATTCAGACAAATAAAATCAGTTATCGAACTTCAGACTCATTAAAAATCGAAAAATAAAAAAATTATTTAAAAAAAACCGACTTCATAAAAGAATATTCTAAAACAAAAAATACACTAAAAAGTAAAAACATAATTGCATATTCTTGTAAATAATTAAACTATTGTTATTTTTGGAGTCGGTGTCAGCCAATGTAGGATTGTAACTACTTAAACATGAGATGTCTTACAAAAATGCAATTTAAATGCAATTTTTTATCTTAGAATATTCTTTTTTGAAGCCGTATTTTATTTTGTTAGTTTTTTTTTTGGTATTCTGATACTCTATAGAATATGAAATAACTACATATACAGTGTGTAACAACAGAAATGTATATCTTAGAAATAACTTATGTTACCTAGCCATGGATAAAAAAAATGATTAAAATTTTATGATAATTTCAAACATTTTATTTATTTATTATTAAAACTTCGAGACAAAGGCACATCATCATTCTACGTACATCACTATTATAATAGCGCTTGGTTGTTTTCCAGTTTATAAAAATCACCCGTGACAGTTGTTAATGTTGTTTAAATATCGACTAGACTGTATGATATTGATAAGTTGACAAAAATGAAAATGATATATCTTGGTCAAAATAATGTTTACGGATTAATTTGTCGCGGTTTTCTTTTGTATAGGCGCTATATTATGTGACATTTAAATATGACCGAGCGTTTTTGTTAAACGCTGTTTAGTAAAGTGGCTAGATGTGTGTATACCTGTCTAAATATATAACTCAGTAGTGGTTCGTCGAGTCGCGGTCGTCGCTCTATGAACTCGAACAGGTCCATGCCGGCGCCATGCTTCTCCATCACCATTTGGAAGTACTTCTCATTCTCGAATACGTCTATCACACTCACCTGCAAATATTGAACAGATAATATCATTACATACTCTTGAAAGTTTAAGTAGAGATTTACACAATCATAGTAAAAGAGTTGCCGTGACGTGCCGTTTCTTGCAGGTTTCTTCTCATAGGCTCAACCTTTTGCCTAAACCTAGAAACTAACTTAAATGTCGCTTCAGTAAGTGAGTTTACTTTAGTAATATATTGATTCTATTTTTTATATTATATTGATGTTCATTAGTGTTACTTTGTGATCTAAATGGAAAAAGGTTTTTGACTTTGACATAATTTTTGACAATCATATAACTGCACGCATGGCGCAGCATGCACTGCGATGTATGTTGTGGGTTTGAATGCCTCACGAAAATTTTTTTGTGTAATTCACAAATTATTGTTCTCATTCTGAGTGTACTTTGTGTCCGTTAATTGTATGTTTCTATGTCCCCTGCGACAGAGATCTTGATCCAAATTAGTTTAAAAATTCTCTGTATTACGTTCAAGTCTAAATTTAAAACTCACAAAAACTGCTAAACCACAGTCTGTCTTATTTAATTAAAACTAATATATTTCAGCAGTTCTTTGGGTAGTTCCCGCACACATACTCACAATATTAGGATGTTTGAGTGTGAGCAGTAGGCTCAGCTCCAGCGGCACCCTCCGCCCGTCTGGTCCGTCTACCCAGAACTGCGCGCCCACCTTCTCCTTGAGAATGAACTTGGCAACTGTCAGCAGACGGTCTGAACGGCGGTATGCCATCTTTACACAGCCGTATGCGCCTTTACCTATAAAAGAAGTATTTTAGTATACTTACTGGGCGGTGTAAGCAGCGATAGCCTAGTGGTAAAACCGTTGGACTGCCACGCAAAGGTCTTGAGTTCGAACCCAAGGCGCGCATCTCTGACTTTTCGAAGTTATATGCATATTAAATAGTTAATTATCGCTTGATTTAACGGTGAAGGAAAACATCGTGAGGAAACCTTAAATATCTGAGAGTTCTTCATAATGTTCTTGAAGATATGTGAAGTCTGCCAACCCGCACTAGGCCAGCATGGTGGATTATGGCCTAAACCTTCTCATAGTGAGAAGAGGCCCGTGCCCAGCAGTGGGACAGTTTAATACAGGGCTGATATTATTATATATTATTACTGAGTGTAAGGGACGGCGTACCAAAAACTTTCGCAAGACGTCTTTCTGTAGGTACTTATCTCGACGCAAACTTCTATTAATCATAATAACGCAAGATTAAGATTTTGCAACCCAATGCAACGCACCACTGCGGGCAATGACCTCTGCGCTCCGCGCGCATAAACAGCTGATCTGTTTAAAGCACGACGATTTAATTACATTGCTGTATTTTGGTAACATGTGGTGTTCTTTGCTTTCATTTAATAAAATGGATGGTTTATACATTCTGTTATTATGATTCACAGTATGAAAAATTAAAAGTTGCAGAAAAATAATGTGATATTTCCTGAATAAAATTCCAACGATTTTTGACCCAAAATAATGGTCTGAATCTATCTTTTCAGTTTTTGGTACGCTGTCCCTTGTCACCAGTATAAATTACTGTGTCGTTGGATCCGTGGCTCACGGTTGTGTTTGTGGCTCATCTTTCTTTTCCAAGTCGAGTATTGTAATAAGGTTTGCAGTTACAAAATTGAATTGGGATATAATATATCATGTCCGTTGTGATGTACATATGTATAAGTGTCTCTAAAAATATAAGTGAAAACAACTCTTCCTGTACCTTTATGTGTGTATAACCACAGGCGGAAGTATTATAAGAATCGGACTTCTAGCCTGATCAACTGTAGATGTAAGTGTAAAGTTATACTATAGAACCAAAGACGCTGATGGTCGATTTAATACTTAAATTTAGAGAGAGACAGTAATACTGAGCTATGACGTAACAAACTAGTATTGACTTTGTAGTGTAGGACTTCTGTCCAATTCTACGTCAATACTAATTTGATACGTCATAACCCAGTATTACTGTCTCTCTCTAAGTATGACAAAAGTGTACTGTATAATACAAACACGAGATGTGTATTCGTATATTTACCGATTTGTTTGAGCGTAACGTAGTGCTTGTTGTATTCGCCAGCGACCTGCTCGTCTCCGCACTGGCTCATCAATGACATAGACTGTGGTCTACTGCCGGCGGATTTATTACCCTGTAAATAAAATAATAAGTATAAATTTATGTAAAATATTAGTAGTTTGTATGACGTAATGGTTAACGTTAATGATGTGCGACTGACATCGAAAAAATATAAGGGTGTGTCGTCATGCGAATTCATTCGAATGCGCTACGAATGCGGCGCTCGCTCGCCGCCCGAGCGCTGCGGGCGAGCGGCAGCAGCCCGCGCCCGGCCCGCGCCCGGCCCGCGCCCGGCCCGCGCCCGGCCCGCGCCCGGCCCGCGCCCGGCCCGCGCCCGGCCCGCCGCGCGCCGCCTGCGCCCGCGCATGCAGCTCCGGGCGCTTTAATCCTAACTAATATAATCTATACTAACATTACAAAGCTGAAGAGTTTGTTTGTCCGTTTGTTTGTTGAGTTGTCGGCGGTGGAGGCGAGGCTGGAGGCGAGCGTGGTGTGGCGGGGCGCGTGGTCCAGCTGCACGCCCAGCCACACGCAGCGCACGCGCGCGCCCGTGCTCAGGCTCATGCTCGACACCGTGTACAGCACGTGAGTGTTACTAACCAGTACTAGCGAGTTGTCGGCGGTGGAGGCGAGGCTGGAGGCGAGCGTGGTGTGGCGGGGCGCGTGGTCCAGCTGCACGCCCAGCCACACGCAGCGCACGCGCGCGCCCGTGCTCAGGCTCATGCTCGACACCGTGTACAGCACGTGAGTGTTACTAACCAGTACTAGCGAGTTGTCGGCGGTGGAGGCGAGGCTGGAGGCGAGCGTGGTGTGGCGGGGCGCGTGGTCCAGCTGCACGCCCAGCCACACGCAGCGCACGCGCGCGCCCGTGCTCAGGCTCATGCTCGACACCGTGTACAGCACGTGAGTGTTACTAACCAGTACTAGCGAGTTGTCGGCGGTGGAGGCGAGGCTGGAGGCGAGCGTGGTGTGGCGGGGCGCGTGGTCCAGCTGCACGCCCAGCCACACGCAGCGCACGCGCGCAACCGCTCATGCTCGACACCGTGTACAGCACGTGAGTGTTACTAACCAGTACTAGCGAGTTGTCGGCGGTGGAGGCGAGGCTGGAGGCGAGCGTGGTGTGGCGGGGCGCGTGGTCCAGCTGCACGCCCAGCCACACGCAGCGCACGCGCGCGCCCGTGCTCAGGCTCATGCTCGACACCGTGTACAGCACGTCTAACAATACAATTGTTAATTAACATGCATCTAACACCATATTCTATAAGTACCTAAGGAGTTACTTATACAGATACAGCACAAGGCGTTGGCTCGGCGCAGGCGCAGCAGAGGCATAGTGCCGCTTTAAAACTTTCATGTCTCAACTGCCATCCATATAAAATAAAAGAAAGCGAGGCGTCGTGCGTCGTTATACGTGCGCGTATCGCTGCCTGCGCCGCGCCTCCTGCAGGCAACAAGCTCGTCGCTTCTTATATGGTACGTATGAAGAAGGCCGGTCATCGCAACAAAAGCAAACTGAATAATGACACATCTTGCCATAAGTTCGCCTCTTCCGTATCGCGCCTGCCGTCTTCGATCTATGCCTATGCCACGTCTGCTAGTGCTGTGCCTTATGTCTTTTCTGTATAATTTACGCCTAAGACGACGGCCCTTAACGGTGCACCAAGTTGCGGCTTCAAACGTTCAATCGTCTTTAAGTGTTCCAATCCGCAACAGCAAAAGAGGTTTTGGTGTTGCGTGTTGTCCTTCAACATTACTTTTGACCGATTTATCAACAGTCATACTGTAAGGTTTGCGATACTCAGATTTTGAAGAGAATCTTTTAATTACAGTGCATATGATGCGCGAGTACTATATTGGATTCATTGATGAACAAGTTTTATGTGGATCCACCCTTTTGTCTACCTTTTGAAATGGTAATTGGGTATACATTAGAGTAATTTGTGCCAAAAAGTCCTATACATTGTAACATAATTTAATTAGTAAGGCTATCAAATTTGTTTGTGTAGTCGATAAATGAATATATTCCTCAAGTATGAAACAATACTTACGCAGTTCGGTGCCATCCTTATGCAGTACCAAGCCGCGGTAGGTGCCGTCAGCGTGGTGACAGTCGGTGGCGCACTCGCACTGGTCTTGTTTGCTCCGCGACTGCTGCGGAGTTGACGTCATCACGTGCGCGCGAATCGCACGCTTCGCTATACACGGAGTTTCAGGCGCCTCATCTGTGTTAAGATAAACGTCAGGAATGAGGGCCAAGACTGAGTTTAAATTAATAGGTTAAAATGATTATTTAAAGATTTTTGTAGTGTCTCGCCTCCAGCTAACTTTTTATATATATGCAGTGTCAATAAACGCTGCGGTCTTTGAATACATACACCATGACACGGGAGTATTAGGTATATCGTACTTTTAATAAAAAATAGATAATATAACAATAATATCAGCTTCGTTTTAAACTGTCCCACTGCTGGACACGGATGTCTTCCCAGTGTGAGACGGATTAAGGCATAGTACACCACGTTGGCCCAGTGCGAGTTGGCAGACTTCACATATCTTCGAGATCATAATATAAAAATACTTTAAAATGCGTTTGAGCAAGTTATAGGATTTGATAATAATTTGTTTTAATGGTAATCTTAATTAACAGGTTAGTCTAAGAAAGGACACAAAAATCAACGAATCTAATAAATCGGCTATTTTCAACTAAAAGAGCTACTAGGCCAGCATAATGCAGAAGTCTCACAGGGAAAAATACAATTGAATAAAATGGATGACAAAAATTACTATAATAACTTTGATGTAACTACATAATTCTACTTACCAGTGTACAATTTCCTAGGCGCCGACTCAGTCTGTGTCTCCAAATCGTTGTCATTACTCAAGCTGTCAACACTCTCAGTACCATTATGCTTCGGCAAGTCTTCAATCTCACAGCCAGGTGGCGGCATCTCGTTTATTGGCGTCAGGAAATCCGCGCTAGTCTCATTCGAATCACAAAAGTCTAAAGACAAACTAGTCTTATCATCTTTTCCTTGACCCGGCAGATTTACCTTCATAGACCTGTACTTACTAGAATCAAAGGAAAGTCTTAAAGAAGGATCGTTCATTCTCACTCTGGGTGTGCTTCCAGTTGGAGTGACTTCCTGGGAATGCTGTGATGTATAGTATATAGAGTCAGATTTCTCCGACGGCTTATTGCCAACAGGTCTCATAGGATTACTGTGTTCCGAACGCAAAATATTCTCTGAGCGAGACTTCGAAATGCTGCTGTGACAATAATTCTCATCGTCAATGGATATTCCCGACATGCCGGAAGTGATGTCAGGGAGAGCGGATATGTCGTTTCGTTGCTCCGTAGTGCTGATGCTTGAGACCATGTCTTGTGTGGGAGTGGGGGTATGGGTGACCATGCTGCAGGACTTGTCGAGACATAGCGCGCTTGAAGATTTCTCGCGTGTGGTAGACAGTAGCGAGGGTTGGACGTTGAGAGAGGTGCAGGCTGATTTCTGACTGCCGTTGAACGCACCGCAAGAATCGTCGTCTGTGTCCGAGGCTGTAAAAATTATAGTTAACATTAAACATTCTACGTAATGCATCATTGTTGGTGTATTTACTGCCAAGAAATATACACGGCAGACCGTATGGTCTGCAGTGTATATTTATTGGCAGTAACACCAACAGTAGCTTCGTATAAACATACGTACATACGTTCACTGTTGGTGTCCAGAAGTAGTGCAGGGCCCTTTCTGAGTATGACAAGATAGTTCATAGTCTGCCATGCTTACCTAGACAAGCTTGTCAGATTGCACACCATTTCGAGAATAATATAAAGAATCTTAAAATATGAAGGTATTCTCCGAGATAATTTTTCTGCATCATTGAAACATTCTTCCCATAACTACATACAAGTGAACTGGTTTCATAGCCTTCTACTGTTACGGAAACACCGGGCTAATCATCGTAAGCCTTAGCTTATCGAGTAGGAAAATGATACTATAAGTAAACTACGTATAAGTGAAAATCTTTGCACGCGAGCAGTTACAACCGAATCACGCCGGCACTCTAGTACTGCCAGTTGTACTGCTACGTAAATGAATGTAGCTTCTTTACGTAGTAATAAGATATTATCTAGATAAAGAGTCAATTACATACCAGAGCCATTATTTTCATCATTGTTAACCGGCGACAGGGTCATGTTCCTGTTCCGGTCGGGCATCTTGACCATGTCTGCCTCTCTGCAGAAGTGTTGGATGACGTCATCGATGTGGTGGCCGATCACTTCTGAGTGCGGCTTGCCGAACGTGAGCATCGCGAAGTGATGGTTGCAAGCCGTTATTATACCGCTCTCGTCGACTACCAGTAGACCGCTTACATTGTATGTCACCTAATTTTAATGTTTAGTGTTATTACAAAGAAAAGTGCATTACTTTATTATATTAGCTAGTATATACTCAGTGGCAGACTGCAATGCAGAGGGTCTCGGGTTCGAACCCACGTCACGCACCTCTGACTTTCGGAAGTTATATGACTTTTCGAAATTATGTGCGTATTGATTGACAATTATCGCCTGTTCCGTGCCTCGGAGAGCACGTTAAGCCGTCGGTCCCGGCTACCATGAACATCTATGGCAGTCGTTATTGGGAGAGTGTCGACACAAAAGATCCCACTAGGTCGAAGTGTCGCCGGTCTGCACTGACTGGCCCCCACATAAGATACATATATATAGTCATTGGGCGAAATTCAACCATACTATCTGATTTAAATATTTTATGGCACAAAGCTCGTTACTAGGTACTAAACAAAAAAATATGAAAGGGAGAACCTGTTGTTATACAGAGGAGAAAATGGTACTGAACTGTTTTGTCTTCGCCTATAAAGATCACAAAGGAAGTCTATTGACATGTATTTGAGGATATATAATTATGATAATAAGCACTGTAGAGGTCAATTATTAATATTATACAGTTCTACTAGCAAACACATAACATATCAATATAAAGAACCTTAATATTTTAATATGGCTTATTATTTAACAAAGATTACTTCCAAATGGCAAAATCAAGTGTGAAGATGTTTAAAAAAACAGATACTTGGTTTGGAATTCCCTTCAGTTGATATGTCGCAGTCATATGTTTTACCATATATATACAGAGACTTGGTCCCTAACAGATTTGATCAAATTATGGAGGATGTGTAAAATAACAAAACGATTTGATCATTCTCTTACACTAATCTAGTGATTAGATATGATACTTCCTGAAAAATCTGAAAATGGTTAAGTGAAATGACGAGTCAAATCTCTATTTTTATAATATACCTGCGACAGATATCAGATTTCAGAATAACGTCATGGAAGTGAACTCACTCTGACGTTGACTTCAAACACAGGCCGGTGTTTCATGGAGGTCCAAGGATTTGCGTCTGTAGTGTCTGGTTTAGATATCCACAGGCACAACGGAAAGCAACCACCGTCTAGGGTACGCCCTGAAATTTACAATTTTGTTTATTATAACTGTTATTTAAAAACTGCGATGGGTTTTAGGTCTTTGCCTTCTACTCATGGGTCGTGCTCTTGCAAAATGTTACTGAGTTTTCTCTGTCAAGAAATTCTCAATAACAGTACGCCATTTGGCACTGCGACCAGGTAATAGCTGGAAAAATATGGCTGTTACACATCCCCGACAATCTCCTCAGGGTCATACGTGTGAAACGATGTATGTATATTGCATTCTTGTGACTTGTTTTATTTAGTAAACAAATATGGCCTACTGGCATGAAGGCAACACATAGAGATCTAGGTACTCATTTTTCGTCATCTCTATTGCTTAGAGAAGTAACTGAATGACTTTTTTATGATTTTGTTTGTTTACGAAATAAGGTATATGTATGTCGGGGAACTGCACGTAAACAAAGTTACCTATACCAAAGTAAATAGTTACCAGTAAGTTTCTGCTTGGCGAGTGCCTTGGGTATGGGCGCGTCGTAGGCCGGCAGCGCCACGCTGGGGATGAGCGAGGCGAGCGGCAGCCCCACGAGCTTGTCGCGCGACTCCGCCGCGAACAACGCCGCCGCCGCCGCCCCCTCACATGACACCACTATGCCTGTGTCCGCCTCCACTGTTAACTGGAACATTAGTCATTTGATTATAGTATTTCGACTAGATAAAATTGCCTATTTGAAGTAAGTGTGTAGTAAGTGGACATATTATTCTTTACCATTCAACTGCGGATATGTAAATGACATGAGTTGCTCACCAAAACGTTCTTACAGTTGACCGGCTCGGCGACAACCAAGCATGGACCGTCGTTGTCCAATTGTCTAATCCATAGAGACACTTGAACTGAAATGCCGTCCTTAGAGATCAATTCCACTACCTGAAAAAGTTGGATTAAATCTTTCCTTTTTAACTGTACAAATATCTTACAATACCTTAGATAATATAATTATATCAGCCCTATATATTAACTTCTTTAATGTTAGGCACGAGCCTCTTTACAGTTTGAGCAGAAGCAAGGCCATAATCCACCATGCCTGCCCAGTGTAGGTTGTGAAAATATATAACAATATATTTTTATTTTAAATAGGAGTCCTCTCTAGTACTTAAATAATCCTGGATCGCGGGAGACGTTACAAACATTCAAACTATTCGTAGATCACACAATTTTTTGTCCCATGTGTGGGTCTAATTCACAACATTCACCGCAGTGGCTGTGACAACGACCACTTGAATTACAGTCGAATTATATTGTTTCTGATGATGGAAGTAAGAAGTCGGGCTATGATTTTTGTGAATTAAAAAGGTTGGCTTCATTTTTTTCTTACTTTTACGCTAATGCAATACGTTTAATTTAAATTATAATATATACTCTACTAACGGTGAAGGAAAACATCGTGAGGAAACCTGCATACCTAAGAGTTCTCCATAATGTTCTCGAAGATATTGTGAAGTCTGCCAACCCGCACTAGGCCAGCGTGGTGGACTATGGCCTAACCCTTCTCGCAATGAGAAGAGGCCCGTGCCCAGCAGTGGGACAGTTTAATACAGGGCTGATATTATATATATATATATATATATATTATATATATATATATATATATATATATATATATATATATATATATATATATATATTATATATATATATATATATATATATATATATTATATATATATATATATATATATATATATATATATATATATATATATATTATTATATATTCTACCACATATTTTTAACGTGGGGGAATGCTTGATGCATACCCCTCCGCGGGGGCGGGCGGAGGGGTTATGTCGGACTCGCCGGGGTAAAAGAAAGATGTTAAGAAGAAAATGTACCTCCCGGAATACCGACTAAACCTACCACGGTGTTCCTCGACAAAACCACTATCGACGGGGCCGCGCGAATCACTTTCGCATGCGGTCGCGACCCCGCCGAGGTTTCGGCCCGCCGTATGAAACGGCAGGCCACTATACGAAAGATCTACCCAAAGGCACTTCTAACACTCCCTACTGTCCCCCCTAGAGGGAGACGGACTCGAAACAACAGAGGCGCGCGTGGGAACACGCACGCCGCCTCTCGGACCTGGTGCTGAACGGATGGCGGGCAGGCCCACAAAGCCCGCCACCCCCAGGTCAAACCTCAGGGTGGCTGGAGGTCGTCTCGCGCCCTCCGGCGCCCGGCTATGCGGTTGGGGAGAGGGTTCAAACGCACCCTCTCCCGCTCCGCCGCCTCCTTGATGGAAATGACTTCCTCACAAAAGGAGGCGACGGCGTTCCACGACCTCTCACTCCGGACCATAGACTGAACTACAGCCGGAAGCGAGAGGGCAACCAATCCGACTGCCGCGATCAATTCAAGGCGCTGCGATGCCCAGGCGGGGCAAACCGCCAAAGTGTGCAGCGCCGTGTCCTCAACAACGTCGCGGCAGTCGCCGCAGTGGTGACAACCGGGCGTCTCTTGCCGGCGTATACGACACAGGAACTGGCCAAAACAACCGTGGCCAGTCATTACCTGTGTCAGCCGGAAGGTGAGGGCGCCATGGCGCCTCTCCAGCCACTCCTCAAACACGGGACTTACCGCCACGATCGTGGCGTGCCCATATTCTACCACATACACACAACACCATCTAACCCAAACTAAGCAGAGCTTGTATTATGGGTACTAGACAATGGATAAACATATATATTATAAACTTCCTTTTTTTTTGTAAATTCATTCTTATTATACATAGGAACACCCAGACCAAGACAAACATCCATGTTCATGCACACAAATCTTTGACTTGTGCGGGAATCGAACCCGCGACCTCAGGCGTGGTAGTTGGTTACACTAACCACTACGCCATCGAGGCCGACAAATTATCTTAAAGTATAACGTAACACGTAGAGGCCTGGCTATGTGGGTGAACCGACAACCTGATAAAGGTAGCTGGGATTGATTGGATATGGAAGGCACAAGAGAGGTAGATAGGCGCCGATATCCCAGCAGTGTACAACAACACGCTTATTGATTGGTAGTTACCTTCCCACTGAGTAAGACAACAGTGCCGTCTTCAGATGTATCACAGTCTTCTGGCTCATGTAAGCTGAACGCCTTGCAGTTCCTATTGCGTAGTAAATCACTGAAGCGAAGACCACAGAGCTCTCCGGTCGAGTAGCCGAGGAGAGAGCACGCTTTGTTGTTCACTATAAGAATCTGACAACAAATACAAATTAAAATGTATTATCGAGATAACCACGTTATTCTAATACTGGCGGTTCCTCGCGATTTACGTTTATGATGACTTCACAGCTTCTGTGGCTCGTAGCGTGATCATATATATATATATATATCACGCTGCGAGCCACAGGACCTGCCTGCATTAGGTAGTCCATTGTAACTTAACATGTGTAACTTAACTGAAATAAACATTATTATCAATATTATTATTATTTGGAGTAAAAGGATATTATAGTTGTACTTTGAAATAAAACTTTATACGGATTTTATCTTGTTGTTTAATTTACACTTTATTACATAATTTAGAAACTATTATACTACTACTACTATTAAACTTAACTAATTTTTATAATTAAATTATGAATCCTATTAAAACTATTTATATTTAAGTTTACACTTTCCCCAACGTTTCGGTTGCTCTTCAGCAGCTGGTGAAAAGGTGCTGTTCATGGGGAGACTAAGATGATAGTTGTCTCAATGTTCTAGTGTAGTTATTTCAAAGTACCCGAACATAATTTAATCATTGGTGTTTCTATTTACGCAGTATACTCAAAGTATCATGAAGTCTAGCTGTGGTTTGCTTCTTCTTGGGTTTGACCAATTGAATTACTGGATCCCAAGCTGGTGGTACATTCCAACCATCTTCTCTATTGAAATTATAATGTTTTTGGTTTCAATAGCGTCGCGAAGCATCCTTGGTAGAAATCGGTGTTCTTTAGTGAGAATCTGTGGTTTGTCAAATCGCAGGTTTATTTTTAATATGATTATAGGCAAACGTGCAGACGGATCGCCATTATCAGGCGACTAACGGCTGACTCGGTGACCTCTGTGAGCCCGAAAATCACCAGGAGCAATTTTGATACTGATGTAATGCTTTCGTTTTGATTTCTTCTCTCTTAGCCTTTATTATTCCCAAGTCACTTGGGGTCGGTTTTTCTGGTCTAACCGGATTTGACTGGATATCAGTTTTTACACGGAGCGGCTGCCACCTGACCTCCGCAACCCGAAGGCTAACGATACCCTAAGGCTAGACCAGTGTCAGAATATTAGAGGGTACTGACTTTCCCAATAACGACTGCCATAGATGTTCATGGCAGCCGGGACCGACGGCTTAACGTGCTCTCCGAGGCACGGAGCAGGCGATAATTGTCAATCAATACGCACATAATTTCGAAAAGTCATATAACTCCCGAAAGTCAGAGGTGCGCGACGTGGGTTCGAACCCGAGACCCTCTGCATTGCAGTCTGTTGGTCTCCCCACTGAGCTATCGCTGCTCTTGCTTTCGATTTGATTATTAAATAAAAAATAAAATGTTTGTTATTGTTCTAAATATTAAAATCATTTGTTTTGATCCGGAGATAGGACACATGAGTTATTTTTCAGATATACATATATTACTGACCTAAAATATGACCACACCTTTTTGTTACACGCTGTTTACAAATAAGTATTGTTTGAGCTGTTGGTTGTTGCATGGTAACTAGTAGCTGCTTGCATAACATACACTTCTTCTATATAAATATTGAGTACATTTACACCTTACCTTAGAAGTGTTAGGTTCTATAGTAAATACAGCCTTGCTTAGATTGATGCTCTGCTGCAAGCGGTCAGTCTGCGGCGGTGCTGGCGAGCCGGCCACATCAGTCGCTAGCGAAGTATTGAACCTCAGACCATTGGGTCCATCCACTGTAATATAGCAAAATTATACTGTTACAAGTATGTACTTATTGTTAAAATAATAATTAAAGGTAGTATATTAGTGATGTAAATTGAGTCATAATTTATACTATAGTGCGTTATATCTGCATTAATAACTTAGGATTAGAACACATTGTTTGGTATTTGTAATGGTTAATACATACATAGATAATCTCACTACTATGTTCCTAAAAGTATTTACCTATGCCTTTGTTATGATACATGCACATCTTGATAGCTATTTAAGATACAATGAAATATGCATATTACATCAGGCCTATTAGACAGTAATCCATCTACCAGCTATTTCAGACTCTGTACTGCTACTGAAAATCTCAAAAAAGCTTTCCCTGACTTGTTATTTGAAGCCAAGACCAAGTATTTCAGTGGTATTTACTACTGCTGGGTTAAACACAATGACTGACTTGACTTGAACTATGAGTAAATAATGACAGAAATGCTCAAGCAATACTGGCAGATGCTCATTTTAATATTTTTTTTATCTATGTACTTAAATAAAGGTGCCTGTTTTGACAAGGCATACCTTCACATCAATGTCATTTGCCATGCATATTCTAAAAACGTATAATATTGGCAAATAATAAAGTTATTATTATACAAATTTTCTCCTTAGGTATAGATACACAACAGTAAGTTGAATGTTATTTCTATTAAAAAAGGGTGCTTAGAACAAATTGCTACTATGTCCTGATATAAATGAATTTGTTTATAATTATACTGCACAGTATGCCTGGTAGTAAGTGAACAAAATCATTACAAGGCAAGGCTGGACATATTTAAACAACTTGCAGTGCCCATTGTTTTTGGGTAATAGTTTGCTTGTGGCATCATCCAATCAGTTCAAAGACTTATTAGAAAATTTAACTTTCCAGATGTAATTTTACTCTTTCTTTTTACTATATTGCTTTAATTTTGCATTTTGCTCTCGAGTTCGAAGGTTCGATGATGTAAAAATCCAAATTATGAATACCACTGAACAAGGCTTGAAAAATATATATATAAATATTATATATAAATATTTAACGAAAAATGTTTTATATAGAGAAATTTTATGATAATCAACCTGTGATGTATAATAGAGAATATTTATGATTATTTCTTAATAAGTACCTTTGCCAACTTCTCGGGTGAGTACTCATTCTACCAAACTGAACAATTTGATTTTTGAAAATTGCAATTGTTTTACTTGTCTTCTCAATATTATTTTTGATTTAGCCAAATTGTATAAAGAACAACATTTTCATTTTTCATTTTCAAAAGTTGTAAGTCTTATCTTATCTTATCTTATGTGGGGGCCAGTCAGTGCAGACCGGCGACACTTCGACCCAGTGGGATCTTTTGTGTCGACACTCTCCCAATAACGACTGCCACAGATGTTCATGGCAGCCGGGACCGACGGCTTAACGTGCTCTCCGAGGCACGGAGCAGGCGATAATTGTCAATCAATACGCACATAATTTCGAAAAGTCATATAACTTCCGAAAGTCAGAGGTACGCGACGTGGGTTCGAACCCGAGACCCTCTGCATTGCAGTCTGTTGGTCTCCCCATGGAGCTATCGCTGCAAGTCTTACCTATCTACCAAAGTAAAGAAAAAGACTGAGTGCTTAAAACGGAGTAGTTTACAGAGAATAAACCTTAAAAGCTATTTATTCTGTTAATTTATGTTAGTTTATTTTGAAAGTTGATTTAAAATTATTTATGTAAAAACTTTTGCTGTTTTAATTTACTATATTTATTAAACACAATGAACGATGCTATACGAATCTATGCCTTGCTTTGCCTTTAATATTCCTTGAGAATCGATAACTACAGAAATAGCTACCTACATTTTGTATCTACATGTGTATTATCAGTCACATTTCACCCGAGCGAAGCCAGGTTTTCATCTAGTATTGCTTTAATTTTGGATGAATAACTAAGTATTAGACCACATTCTTTGGTATATACCATGATAATAAACAAGAGAAGAGAGTCATGAACTCATGACTTAAACTGATGATATGGCACTGATAATAAATGGCAGTTGGGATTATCTGTCATCACAATAAGTTCAATTTTGTGGTATCCTCATCAAAACTTAGTGAATTAAATAGTAGTGCTTACTGATGTTACATCTTAGTGTATTATATGTAGGAGCACACAAATACTACTGACTTCTTATAATGTTTAAAGTCAACTGCAGTCTAGTCAACAATTACATTGTGCAACGATAAAGTAATGATACAATCCTTCAATAATATACCTGATGTCACAGCCTAGTGAAAAAGTTCAATGGTAAAACAAAATAAGATAATGTACATAATACAAGTAATACTAATTGTTAAAAGAACATGCAGACAAAATGACGCTCTTGTTTCTATAAAAAATTATTGATTAATAAAAGGTATCACCTACCTCGTACAAGATCAATAGCCTGCTTCAGTTTAGTGGGGGTCTCCAACTCCATCCTAAAGGGTCGAACCCTGCGGTTTAGGCGAGGGAAGCTTTGGTTACCTTCAAATGAACAGTTGCTGAACACATTCCGAAATTGCTGTTGGCCTTTTGTAGTTCTACAAACATTTGGTAATATTAAATGGGCATTGGACACATAAAATTTGTGAAGTTAATAGTTATCATATTATGGGATTCTTTTACTTTAATTCTCAGTCGCTTGCAATAGTTTGAAATAACCAGTACCAAGGTAATGCTTGTTAACATATTATATATGTGTTAGTACCACACCATACATATGTTACAATATACATCACTTAAACCTACTTATACACACACAAAACACACACCCACCCACACACCCACCCACACACACGCACACACGTACACATACACGCGCACACACTTCTCACAAAGAACACATACCTCATTTTGTTATGTACTCTTACTTTTGCATTCATACTTAATGACAGTCTTTCAAAATGTTATATACTTTATGCATGTTTTTAATGTATAATTTGAATTGTATATTTAGTGTATTTTAGTGTATAATTTTAATTGTATATTCCGAGGTGAGGGCCTGGTGATCCGTCACACAGGGTTTCCCTAGTATGGACACCAGCCTCTCACAAAGGATCATAAAGTTCCTATATCTAATGTATATAGATGTGTAAGAAACACCTTTGTGAAGAGAGAAATAAATAAATAAATAAATAAATAAATAAATAAATAAAAATATTTAAAACTGATGCTATTTTAGTGCACAAAATAGAACATGATTGTAAAAGACAGTATAAAATTGACATCAAAGCTCAAATTTAACAAATAAAATTAGATATAGAGGTAAACTAAATGTTTTATTGATTACTGTGAGTGTTACTTACCTGCATTTATAATCAACTTCTGCACACTTTTCAGGCGTAAGCAAATTTGGGTTTTCATCCCTGGTTGCAGTGAAAACAAGCTTAACTTTCTGCAAAATAAAATAATGGTTACTCTAAAGTCGTCGCCCATGGCAGGTATTTACTTATAAACATGTTTACTTACAGGTCTAGGTGTTATATTTAGATGTTCGGGCGAGTAAACATCTACAAATCGACCAAGCCGAGGCTTTATTGGCGTCAAATTAGACGAATCTGCACCATTGTTCCTAAAATACACAATTCCTTTTATAAAACACCTTGAACTTTCGATGAAAACTTGCTTGTTTGAACTAAATGCTAAGAAAATGCTAAAGGTCCTGTTTATGATTTATTTACATCATTCAAACTTATTTTGGGATGGAAAATCAATACATTATAGCGCGCAAGTTCAAAATACGAAAACGAAGTAAAGAGTTTTTGTAACTGTTTTACCTTTGGTAATCAAGTAAGCCAGTAGAGTCCATATCAGATAACTACGGTTAAATAAAGATATTTAGCAATACCTATTCAGATTCAATGAATATGGTTTCAAATATTCAAATTTCACCGTTGCTTAAGTTTTCAAACAAAAGAAACAAACTGAACAGCTGTCTCGGTTGTCTGTCAAACGTATTGTTATTGCATATTCGGCATCATTTATAAAAATATGAAAATATTACGTTATAACGTATTTGCAGCTAAGAATTGAAGCATAGATGACACTTGATACTACATATATTATAGTGAAAAAAATAAGCACAATTAAAAAATGTTGGACTATATAAAAAGGCATCACACAATTTAGCCATAGAAACATGCGCCATCTATGTAAATAAATTAATTTCAAATTTTGCAACAGTAGTAGTGGTGTGTGTTGAAAACGCTGTTAGTTTCTAGTATATTTTGTTAGATGGCGTTGCTATTATATTTTTGTTTTAATTTGATATATATTATAATTTTAATGTAGTTAATTTAAAATTATATATCGAAGAGATTGCCTTAAACAAGTAAAAAAGGTGGCACAATGTTTTAATAAGATTTCAATAGATTATTTTTAATTTACTAAATTTTGAATCGTAGTTATTCGAGGGAGCGTGGCGTCTCTTGTAATCCGGCTTCCCGGAGGTCGGGACTGGAGGATCGTTTGAGGTTGGGAGTACCTGGTTCTGAGTGGCCCATGTTGGCTGGACATCCTCACTAAGCCCGGTGGATGGATCCCTTGGAGGAGTCCTGAGGGATGCAGGTTAGCTGAGGCGGGGCAACCGGGTCAGAGGGGGATACCCAGCAGCCAAAAGTTCCCGTATCGGGCTGTAATGGGATAACGACCGCGAGTGAGTGCTCAGTGACAGATGACCAATATAATTAGACCCTTTCCTTTTGCTACAGATTTAGCATAGTTACATATAATTGTAAACCATGTTAGTTATTGCAAATTACTATGTCACTGAGTTTTAGTCTTAAGCAGCTGGACCGGTATTGATGATTTTTTTATAGATTGTTCTAAGTATAGGTACCTACTTTGTAAATGTTTAAGATCCCTGTGGATACCCAACAATATAACAAACCTTTTTAAAAAGTATCCACATAACTACCTAATACACTGTACAGATAAATGTCTTTATAAACTCTATGATGAAGTCATTATTTTAAAATATAGTATAGTCTATGGCGACACAACCATGTAAAACAAAATTAAGTTTGTTTAATAATATGACTTTGGTAAGATGCTATCTTCATCCAAGCGTTTCATTGCGTGATAAATTGATAATCGGTGATAAATTAATTAGTAATAAATACTAAACGCAGTGGATAGTGTCCAACATCATTATTATCTTATTCTTCATTGCTGAAATAGGTAAGCTTCTCGCAATTAACTCGCTACTGCTTTCCTCTCGGTTTAAGTGGTCGCCTCGCCGCTGCCACTGTGCTGAGTGTTATGGGTTCGCATCCCACACAGGACAAATATACACCATGAGTATAATAAATGTAATATACCTATTATACTTATGGTGTTCCACAAACCTTTCACATTTAAATAGGTGCTATACCTATTCCATACTTTGTGCTACTACTAACAAGTTTCTAACAGACAGATCCAATAACATTTTTGCCCGACCTGGGAATGGAACTCAAACCACATGCAAACTTATAAAGAGGCAGTAATACAATAAACACCTATATTACAATCTGCGTTATAAATTATTATAACATCCAATGTAACATTCATGTAAATGTAACACTCTACTTATTTATGAATAATTTTAAACATGTAGGTAAAGCATGCTTAAGAAGTCCACGTGCACCTTACACATTACATTCCGTAGAGAGGTCACGAAGGTTGCTATGATTTTTTACATTCTAGACTTTTCCTGGAACGTAATACGGGTAAGTACGTTTGTGTTCCGGCTGCCGCCTGCACTTTCAAATCCCAAGGTCCTTGTGTACTCAGCTAGATTGTACAACGAGTACCTTTCACGATACAAAACTACAATATCGCTCTTATTTCTAACAAAATAAGAGTGTTTTCAAAAGCAGAAATAATGTTGTATAACTAGAACATTACTGGTGGCCTATAAATCGCAGATTAATTATTGTTGTGTAGACATTGGTTCTGTAGGGCGTTGTTTTACGGATGTTGGTGTTTGGGCTCGTAATTATGCGTAATGAGAGATTGGGCAGGATAATGTGGGCACGAGCGCTGAATAAGGCTGTGAGAAACAAGTAAATCATTATGTTTATCGATAATGTAAGAGATATTAATTTGAGACTTGTAATTTGTAACGATCAGGATAATGTTATTTAGACAGTTTTAGTATCGTTTCGCTTGTCGATCGTTTGATTACTGAGACCAATAAGATAATTAAATAGCTTTTAGCGTAAGGTGAATAAATGGGTATTTTTAAAAAGTTATTTATTACTCATGGTATAGGTAGCCTTTTATTTATTGAGAATCTAAAATATAGCTTATTCTTTCATACCACCACTGCTAGAACGTCCATTAATCTAGCATATTATTGCGTATTGGTATGGAGTACTTGGTGATACTGTTTTAAATAAATTAATTTCAAGAATGATAATTAATAAATATGAATAGAACTATTTGTGTGATATTTAATTGAATTTCAAATAATTGTATAATGCAAATGCGTAAGAATAAGTCTATGCTTTGATAGACTTGTAGGGATAAGAAATTATATTTATTAGACTTGCCACAATACACCAATATCACTATTCTGGGGAGATAAATCCGGCAGTTCAAAGTGGGTGGCAGCACTGAAGACACCGTATTCTCACGCCGCCTAGTCAAAGACAACTCAAATCGAGTTATTCATCCTTTTGAAGCCATTCCCATATGCATTACTAAACTTTCTTACTGACTTCCAGAGCTCTCCTAATGTTGTGTATTATTGTTTGTTTTATTCAAAAAGCTCCTCACTCAACTAGTTATAATTCCAGT
Source organism: Catocala fraxini (assembly GCA_930367265.1). Lineage (NCBI taxonomy): Eukaryota > Metazoa > Arthropoda > Insecta > Lepidoptera > Erebidae > Catocala > Catocala fraxini. The sequence goes on along the minus strand of OV884025.1, from coordinate 30,696,939 downwards.
GTCACAAACAAACTGTGTTGTTATCTATTCGTCTGGGATTAAACTCACAACACTCGGCGTAGTGGCATTGGTGGGGAAACCGCTTAAACCACAACCCCATCTGAGGAGTCAAACCATCGGGTTGTCGGTCTACATGGACTATTTGTCCTACTTTCAGTTTAATTAAATCTTACCATTATAGGACTTGTTTAGGCAACGTTTTTCAGGATTTTTAAAACGTATGACCACATTGATTATATCTTAACTCATTTGCATGAATTTAATATGTCGGCTAATTTCATTCTAAAATATACACTTCAAAGAATCTTTAAGCAGAGCTATAGGTAACTATTTTCTTCAGTTTTAACTGTGGCCTAGTCTATATGTGAGTTATCATTCACCCCGTTCGGTATCAATACCCATCCCACCAATCGCATACAAATTGCAGGCTCTAGCTATATGTGTGTGCAATAGATTATTGGTAGATCAAGCAATGTGACAATAAGTATGTGAAAAATGTTTAAGTACACAAGTTTGGCAAATTGAGCAATGTAGATATCATCTAAAGTCTAGACGTGCACAGGCGACGCGCGTAGGCGCGCTAAGTATTTTATTTTTCAATTATTTATCTAACAACGAGGTTGCATTCGAAAGTGCATTGTGTTCTATTTACGAAATTGAGGTGTACTGCTTTTGTTAAGTGTTGCTATAATGACTCGCTACATTTTTGGGCGATGTGACCTGAATAAAAAATATTCTGCGAAATAGTATAAAACCTTATCTACCATTACAAAATTGAGACATTGAAACAGTTTTTTTAAGTTTCAGTGCGAGTAATTGACTACAAAAAATACTTTATTTTATTATTCGAAATAATATGAAAATGGAAAGAATATTTAAGTACGTATAAATACCTGCTTTAGGATGATTTACAGGTCCTTTCGTCGTAAAGATAATAATGGACTACGATTTCCCTTTAAAATCCTTCTCAATGATACATACATACATAGATTCACGCCTGTTTCCCAGAGGGGTAGGCAGAGACTACGGATTTTCATTTGTTACGATCCTGACACACTTCTCTGGCTTCATTCACTTTCATCACATTCCTCATACACGCCCGTCGGTTCAAGGTGCTTTTAACTTGGCCTTTGTCCAGAACGCCTCCGATCTGATCAAGAAACGTTCGCCTAGGTCTTCCTCTTGCGACTGTTCCATTCACACTAGCCTTATAAACTTTCTTAGTCAGTCTTTCGTCGTCCATTCTTTCTACATGCCCAAACCAGCTTAACATACCCTTTTCTATTCTTGTCACTATATCCACTTCTCAATGAACTTCTTAAATAATAATATCAGCCCTGTATTAAACTGTCCCACTGTTGGGCACGGGCCTTTTTTCACTGTGGGAAGGGTATAGAAGGCCATAGTACACCACGCTGGCCTAGTGCGGGTTGGCAGACTTTATTTATTTATTTATTTAAGGATTGCTTACAGTTATTACATTATTACTTAATCTAATGACATACATAAGGATTATAAGCTAATGCACAACCACGTTGAAGCAAACACAACTTTCACAAATTATATTTGTTTTACAATACATAAAAACTAAACTAAAACTAAGACAGAACTAACTTATTATTTTAATTATATAGACATCTAAATTAAGGACTAGACAGGTAATATTTTATAAGTTTTTATTAGTACTAATTTAAACTAGTTATTAATATTTTTTTTAAGAATTCGACGAAATCGTGACAAAGAAATATTGAATATATCCAGCGAGCTGCTGTATTAATTTGCCATCCTAATCAAACGGCAGATTGGAGAATTTGCGCCTAAGACGGTTTTTCTCAATGGTGGGTGGAAAGGTGTAATTGTGGATCTGGGATATCGCAATGGAACACGAAGTTTGATTTTACTGAGAAGCATCGGACAGTCTATTTGATGATTCAAAACTTTAAACAAAAATATCAAGTCAAGTACTTTCCTACGTTTTTCAAGTGAATCCATTTTAAAGTACTTTAGTTTTTCAAAGTAGGAAAGCGTTTTTATTTCATTTTTATTTCTGGATGTATTTATTAAATGCCACATGAAACGTTTCTGTATACGTTCTATTCGGAGACTGTGAACAGAAAAATGTGGACGCCATACTATACTGCAGTACTCCAAAGAACTTCTAACAAAACAATTATAAAGTAGTATTTTAGTACTAGGATTTCGAAAAACCCTGCCGTTTCTAATAATAAAACCTAGCATTTTGGAGGCTACTTTTAATATGTTTTCCATGTGCGGAACTAACGTCAATTTCCTGTCCAGAGTTACACCCAAATCCTTGACACAGTCAACTTCTTTCAACTTGTTACCATGTATATAATAAGTAGATGGGATTATATTGTGGTGTCGGGTAAATTTTATGTGATGACATTTGGAAATATTTAGCTGCATTTTATTAGCTAAACACCAATTTGACAGTGCGTCTAGATCTGTTTGAAGATGTTGGATTTCGTCTGGAGAATTGACTACTTTAAGAATTTTGAGATCATCAGAAAACACAAGACTTCACATATCTTCGAGAACATTATGGAGAACTCTCAGACATGCAGGTTTCCTCACGACGTTTTTCTTCACCGTTAAAGCAAGCGACAATTAACTATTTAATACGCATATAACTTCAAAAAGTCAGAGATGCGCGCCTTGGGTTCGAACTCGAGACCTCTGCGTGGCAGTCCAACGGTGTCCCACTAGACTATCGCTGCTTGATTATAGCTTGAAAATTAAGTCAGATTTCCTTGATTCAGAAGACTACTAGATTTTCCTCGTGGCTTCGTTTGCGTAAAGGTAGTCTAGGCTGGTAGCAGTACTTTTTGCTGGATAAGAAAAGTCCTTGTCTGTTCCCCTGACAACGTGTGTGACAATTTTATGATGATCGATCGAGTGGTTAAGGCGTGAAAGCGTTACAAATAAACAAACAAACTTACATTCGCATTTATAATATTATTTATGATTATTCCGTGTTAAAATAATTTTACCCCGCTGGAGTTACCTACTTTAGTTTAGTTTGAGTCTTAGTGTAAAGATCACACAATCTATTTCACTAACTTCTTAGTAAGTAATTATATATGCAGATAATTGTAATTACCAGAACATTCGAATCCCGTCTGACCAGCGTGGTAAACATAATGAGGTAGGTACTATAGTAATCGGCACTTCAGTTTTGTAAGATCATTGCTATTTTTAAAAGCAGACATCTAGTGCTGGTTTACTGTACAGAGAATCCATTTGAAAATTGACTTGAAATATGGGTTTCACTATCATAAACTTGGTATTCTGAACGTTTTGTATTTAACATTACAATATAATTCATGAACTCCATTAATTTGGAATCAAAGATTACAAACTTAAGTAAATAATAAATTTAGGAATATTAGAATTTCTAGGTGCTTTACAGTTGTGTAGGTATAAATTAGTATTGAGATCGGACATTCCGTGGGCTGGCGAATGGTAAAGTAACCTTTGCCTCCGCGTGACATTACGTTCACTGCACTTACTGCGCCGGCGCCGGTCACGGGGCTTATTGTCAAATATCGACGACATTGTAAGTTTGTCAACCACGCATAGCTTACGAAAAGATTGTCTGTTAGCTAAGTACGTAATAACCTATGGGAATAGATTAAATGCTGATTGTAAATGCTGATGAGTTCCATTGCACGGTTAGCGTATTGGTTTAAGTAGTAAGTTATTACGACAAGACGCGTCGTAAGCCTTTGCCCACACTAGGAATTATTTCTGTATTACGAGAGACTTTACAAACCTTCAAATGACGATCACAGATAACGTTCAAACTCGGAACAACTACATATTCCTACTTCGACTATTAATCTCTATGAAAGTAGAGATTAGGAGGGAATTTTTGTAATCCACATATAATTTACTCCTAAATCCGCGTGAGGTACAACCCCACAGCACTTCGCGTATTGGCAATGCAGTCAAACATATTACTTTTTGACACAGATAATCTTGTCTAATTTTGTTTGTTACAATATAACAACTATATTTAAGTAGGCTGTAATTAGATCTGTAATAACTCAAAAGATTATATAAGAAGTGTATAATATTATAGTACATCGAATTTCGAGATCACGATGTTGACACACATAGTAATCGGTTAATCATTTTACTTTCGACTTGTTAATCGAAAATACTCATAGAAGTGAACTAATAACGTAAACGTTTTCTATTTATTATAATTTTTTTTAGGAGCGCTCATAGCCAGTTGCTCTTACTCATCGGTAAACGATTAGCGAGGTTAAGCTACGTTAGGTGCAGTCAATCTATCGATGGGTGACCGCTTAATACACGCAAAAAGTCGGTCCCGGTTGTTGTCAAATTGACAGCAGTCGTTAAGCCATGTCAGAGGCCTACGGGCGGCTTGAACAACTCTTGACAACCGGTTGGCCACTAACTACAGGAAAAGAAGAAGATCTTTTTTTAACTTGTGGGAATACTTTGACGCATATCCCTCCGCGGGGCGGGTGGAGGGGTAATGGGGACAAGGGGGGCGCTCAGGGACGAAGCTTGCCCCTAACCATTAAATAAGGGCGCCCCCAAAGATTACGGTCCAGAGTCTCCAGCAGCTCTTGGCGGGCTTGATATTTCGGCCGCTTGATGGCTATTTTGAGGCACATTTTGGCCGCTCTATAGGCCTCGTATAATTCCGACTCTCTGGCGTCAAAATCGGGAGGCCGGCGACGCCTCCTACGAAGCCGAATGTACTGGCGTCGGGCCACCACGCAAGAATGGCGCAGCTGACCTATGTGATCCGACCACCAGTACACCCGGCGCCCAGCTGGTAGATTGCTAGGTACTCTAGGCATTGCTGCATCACAAATTTGTGTCATGGCCTCCCGGAACCACTCGGCCACTATTTCGATATTGTCAGGCCTGGCTCTATTTATTTATCTGACTTAACCCAGAACAAAGGTACACAGGTATATAATATATTTAGAATCGAGATAAGCGTTATTTGGCGGCAATCTATTAAAATTAAATAATTGTGAAGCAATACACCAAACAGGAATGCACCACGCACTCTCGGATTACCCACACCAATTTTATATTTTCCGTTATATAAGGTTGACAGCACCGAAGTGCGCTAATGATCCGGGCTTAATCCATCTTGCAAATTTCTCTTTGAGCATAAATTATGCGTCGACATGTGTTTCACCTCTGCGCAAATCGTCAGGAGAGTTTGGTAACGAGTAAGCAGATTCAATTGGATAACGTCTGGATGCCACTAAGCGTGTGTCTATCATTAGAGGATATAGCTATTGTCAACCTTTTTTAATTGCAATTGTTGGGGAGAGTAATCAAAGGGTGCACAGTGGGTGATCTTCGTCGGATTTTTAAATTACTTATATATTTATTGCCGGTCTGTCCGTTTATCTTTCTGATTGTTTTAGCTTGAAGTAAAATCACAGAGCTGATTTTGATCCTGTTATGATGCAACTTACTGAATAACAGATCCTAAAATTCTACGAATAGAGATTGTCGCTTCGTTGCTTGCTTCAACTAAATATTCATATAAAAACGCTCAGCTTATTAGGAGGTGATTTAAGTCACTGTGCCAACAGTGCAGTTAATTTCTTGCAAGTATAAGAATACATAAGAACAATTAAAAAGGATGGTCATGAATTTCTTGTGGGTGAAGCAAGCATGCAGCTCATAGACTCAACCCTTTACCAGAACCCAGCAGCTCACCTAAATAGTAATTTTAAGCTCGCAAAGTACTTTAAGTTTTTAAGTTTTATTAACGTCAGAAAATAATACTTATAAAAAGTATTACTTTGTGACCTAAATGAATAAATGATCTTTAACTTTGATTCAAACAAATTATCAATCGAATAAAAGTTTACTTTTAGTTTGCGATTAAGAGACAGACATTTAAGAACAATATTAACTAGGTTGTAACTAGATCTGTAATAACCCAAAAGATTATATAACAAGTGAATAGTGCCTGTGCATCGAATTTCGAGATCACGAAGTTGACATACTTCTATAACAGTGTTAATCCAACTTGTAATCTAAGGTTTGACTTACAAAGCGGATGTTACAATATATAGTTTCTATTTTGATCTCACTGTTTACTACTATTTACTTAATACTTCAAGTCATTATCGATGAAGTAATTACAACATTTAAATATAACATTTCTGCGTTCACATATATATAATTACTATTAAAACGATTTCTTATAGAAAGGATTGATGTAATACGATTGATAGTATAAAAGCAATTAATTGTAACGCATTAGGTAACTGCACTGAATGTGTAATTTGGCTATTGTTTGGAATATAAAATGAAGGCAGAAGTACAAACGAGATGATCCGTTTCCATTATACTACATAGCTATCCCGTCAGCCGTATGGGGACAGTAGAAGATCTCTCGCAAAGATTTTCAGTGGTTGGATCTGTGCTCCTCTTTTATTGAGAATCTAGATTTATCCTGCGGCTTCGCTCGCCTAAATGTAGGTTAGGTTATGTTGTGTAGGCCCTTTTGTTTTCTGTACCCCTGACAACGTGTATGCGAAATTGTATGATGATCGGTCGAGTAGTGAAGGCGTGAAAGCGTAACAAACAAACTCAAATTTACATTTATAATATAATTAGTTAGGATTAGGGTTTCCATCCGCAATCCATCGTTGTATCATCTAGATAGCCAGGCTTAGCACGGGTGACCAGTAAACTTTCGACACTCATGAAGACCCGGTAAAGTTAGCCTATTTAATAAAATTAAACTCTTAACCAATTTAATCAGAATTTAACACATAGAACAGTGCAAGTGCTGGCAAATATTGAATTAATAGGCATTTTACCAGTTCAAACACAGTTCTGTATTAATGGCTCTAAGCCACTTTGCCCAATTGTATTTGTAACAAATATCTACAGATGTAGATAAATAAATAAATAAAATGAAATTATTGTGTCAAATGATTCGTTTACAGAAAATTGTGTTCGGCATCTTCATTTAAGCAAATAATGCTTGTAGTAGAAAACTTCGCGCCTCTTTATTTTAGATACCCTGAGTATAGTATTGCTGAAATATTACTAAACTAACCCAGTACAGTTTCATGAAAGAGAATTCAACGTCTTGCTGACGTAAAATTTGCAAGATCACGCATTGTAACACTTCGCTCAATCCCGTATGATAACGTAAACGCTCTAGAGGCATCTTAGTCGGAAGTACCAGTTCATCGTATAGACAAAAATAATCGTTCCGTGACTAATCTATCTGTGATAGGTTTCGCGTGAAAGCGACGCTCTCGTGGGCCGAGAGCGGTCCAACAGACCGAGGGACGAATGGACCAGCTGCGATGATTAATGGTCACAGAACTTCCGTGGGCTGTTTGGTACCTCATACTGCATTGCGTAGGTTAAGTACTGACCAAGTCAAAGTGGTGGTAAGCAACAGGTGGTCTTAGAACAACGGCCCATCCATCAATAATGTTATTAAAATAGTCGATTATTGTTTAAAAGGTTCATTTCGTTATCAAGGGATTACTTTTATAGCTGCTGGAGGTAAAAGGCGAGAGTTATAGTGGGGTTATTTTATGCCCATTGCCATCTTAGCTATGGACACAATTTTGAGTTCTGCTGTTATTAAAATTGCGCTTCTTTAATGAGCTTAGAAGGTTTCCTTTGTGTTAGAGGGACATCACTCCACGTATCTTCACAGTTTAAAGTTTTTATAACGCAAAAATACATAACAGTTTACTTGGTGATCGAACTTAAGGCAGCAGAGTAGTCGCCATTCACTACCGATGTATCACAAAGGTAGGCAGTAAATAAAATATTTAAATGTTAATTTATTTTGCAAGTAATGGTAACGTATAACAGGTATAATTGTCGAGTGGCTCGTAAAAGTCAAGTGAATTTCACAGCTAGTGTCCAACCGAACTTTCGGTTTCGGTTCGGTTTCGGCCTAGTTTCGGCAAAAAACAGGTTCCGGCTTAGTTTCGGTTTCGGCTGCTATCCAGCCGAAACTCTGGACGAAACCGAAACTGAGTTTGGAAGGTTTCGCATTGCGATCGAAAATGTTCGAGGCACTGAGTTGCGAGCGACGAAGTGTCATTTTGCCACGTCATGGTCCTTTTTTTTTTTTTACTTGCGGGAATGCTTTGACGCATACCTCTCCGCGGGGCGACGGAGAGGTTATGTCGGGCTCACCGGGGGAGTAATACCCCGGTAATACCGACTAAACCTACCACGGTGTTCCTCGACATAACCATAGACGGCGGGGCCGCGCGAATCGCTTTCACATGCAATCGCGACCCTTCCGAGGTTTCGGCCCGCCGTGTGAAACGGCTGGCCACTACATAATAGACCCTCTACTGTCCCCTTGTAGGGAGACAAAAACACGACTCAGAGGCGCGCGTGGGAACACGCACGCCGCCTCTTGGACCTGGTGCTGATCGGGTGTCGGGCAGGCCCACGAAGCCCACCACCCCCAGGTCAAACCTCAGGGCGGCTGGAGGTCATCTCGCGCCCTCCGGCGCCCGGTTCTGCGGTTGGGGAGAGGGTTTAAGCGCTCCCTCTCCCGCTCCGCCGCCTCCATGATGGACATGACTTCCTCACAGAAGGAGGCGACGGCGTTCCACGCGTCATAGTCCTGTCTTAACTTGTTTGTGTTTGAGCCGCGAACTTTGCGGTAGTTTGTTTTATTTCTCGTGAAATTACGAGTGATTTTACGATTATTTCGAAACTGGGAAGTATTACTTCGTAATTCATGTGATTTAATTCGTGATAATTAATTAATAACAAAATTCGATTTCTGTAATGCGTAAGGTTTTCGTACGTTAAATACTGACAATAAAGGCATCTATTTAAATGTTTTCGGTCAGCATATATTTGTTATTAATGCTGAATGTTATCTATATGCTGTACCTATTAGTTATCAGAACCAAGGTAGTAAAGAACCGCAGATATTTATTCTTACTGAGATTGTAGTCCATTTCTGTTTTTGAGAAAGTTTGCACTGAATTTCTTGTTGGCTGCACCGACGAGTGTTTCCAGTGAATAAATATTTAGTGCTGCTGGTCAAATTAATTAAGACCAAAGAAGCAATTTGCTAGGCGAAAATGTTGATAAATTATTGTTTCCTACTTTTAATATTATATTGTTTAACTATGAACACTGTTAATAATCGGGCCATTAAAATGAGCAATTATTGTAGCTCAATTAAACATTTAATTTTCACTATATTTTTTTGTCGAGAGAAAATAACTCTTTTTATTTTCATACTTTGAATATTATTTACATTAAACATGTTAAGTGGTTGTACAATTCAATTTTAATTTAATTGTAGTTGAAAATGATCAAAGACACCAATGAGTTTATATACAAAATGACTTAAGTTTTAAAGATATTATTTTGTTCTTAAGATGAGAGATATTGTTTGTTTTTTTTTATCTAAACATATAACAAAATATATTTTTTTAGATTTTACCTTTTATTTTATGATATTCGTATATAATATTGAAAAGTAGTAAGTATACATATATTTACTTTTAAAATTTCCTTATTTTAAAAAGGACAAAAAAAATTGTTGAAATAAGGAGTCATAATATGTTATGTCATCAATCATTAGATCAGTTCAGATATCAGAAACGAAATAAATAATATGCATCTAATTTAAAAATAAAACTGATTATGACTGACTTTTTGATTTCCCACGAAAACATGACCTTATTTAGAAGTTTCAGTTTCAGTTTCGGCCGAAACTTAGACCAAAGTCGAAATTCGGTTTCGGTTTCGGCCGTAATAACTAGTTTCGGTCAGACACTAGTCACAGCTTGTGTCTGCTGGACTTGAGACGTTCATTTTGACGTGGTGTTTAATGGTAAGCACTCGAGAGAAAGATGTCGGGAAACGTCAAGTGTTATTGTAATTACGGCGGCTATGTACACGCGATACCTTGCTGTTGTTTTCAATAAGTTCTTTATTAGGCGAAGGCATATATCTAAATTAACCCAAGGAAGGTAGCTGAGAGGTGTAGTACACATATCTAAAGGTATGGTTTTATAGGTCCCTCGTAAAGGAAGGCGCATTTATTGCTGCCTTTAGGCATATTGTAAGACTCCTTGCTAAAAGTAGGGAGTCTAGTAATTACTACTACCGCGGTACTGCGACACTGAAGTCGTGTATTATCGTCATCATCGGGTAAGACGCATTTAACATCACTTTAAATAGCATAGAGTGCTGATACTATATAGGCTCAAAGTATACTTTCCTCTTTTAATATCCTATAGTAACAATACTGGCAGCTTTTCGAGAATCCAGTAAAATATTGAAAATTGGCCACAAAACTAAAAAATATATTGTGCTTCAAATTATACCTCATACCTTTAAATAAATAAATATATTTTTTGTATTGCTACTAGCTTGCATACAATCAGACATAAAGCTTTGAGTATTTTTATTGAACACTCACTTCCTGTCTTGCTGGCTAATTAAATATTTTAATTGATCACGTTTACGACATTATGACATTTCGGCGATGACAAAGATCCCTTCCGTGTCAACAGTCGTATTGTATGTAATGTAAGGATAATTGGAGGTTTTTGTATACCAATATTGTTCCCGGTTTGTTACCTTGTCATTGTTGAAGAGTCAGTTTCAAAATCATAATTATGTTACATGTTTTTGCTCGCAACTTCGTCCACGGGAACCTTAGGGAAACGTAGGCAAGGTAAAATGGCCTATAATTATGTTAATCCAAAACGTGGTGTATCTCTGTGCTGACTTGCATCCGCATATACTTAAAGTTTTGTTTGTGACTGAGTAAGAGTCAAACATCTTTACAAAATTTTACATTCAATAGGAGATGCGTAACTATTCGAATTTTTATTAATAATTTATCATCATCATCATCATTGCAGCCTATTGCAGTCGACTGCTGGACATAAGCCTCCCCCAGGGTGCGCCACAAGGCCCGATCGCCCGTTTTCGCCATCCAGTCACCTCCAGCCATCTTTTTCAGGTCATCGGTCCATCTGGCCGGAGGGCGTCCTACACTACGCTTGCCGAGTCGTGGTCTCCACTCGAGAACCCGTAATAATTTATAATCATTATTTATTTATTTTAGTATAAATTCTCAGTTTTACAATTGCATCTTAACAATAACATAAAGTGCACTTATACATATTTGCCCGAACTAGTTTAAATCTGTGTTTCGAGCGACAAAGTGCTTACATTCTCTCTAGCCTTTATTATTCCAAAGTCACTTTGGAGTCGACTTTTCTGGTCTAACCGGATTTGACTGGATATCAGTTTTACACAGAGCTGCTGCCACCTGACCTCCGCAACCCGAAGGCTAACGATACCCTAAGGCTAGACCAGTGTCAGGATATTATAGGGCACTGACTACCCAATAACGACTGCCATAGATGTTCATGGCAGTCGGGACCGACGGCTTAGCGTGCTCTCCGAGGTACGGAACAGGCGATAATTGTCAATCAATACGCACATAATTTCGAAAAGTCATATAACTTCCGAAAGTCAGAGGTGCGCGACGTGGGTTCGAACCCGAGACCCTCTGCATTGCAGTCTGTTGGTCTCCCCACTGAGCTATCGCTGCTATTGCTTACATACTATTATCAGTATACATATATATAATAAATAATATATTTCTTCTCAGTTGTGCTCATGGTAGAATTTGGCCGGCTTTGATTATGAAATTAATATGAGAAAGCATATTAGAAGGTGGCGTATAAAATGATTGCTCGATAATTCCGCACAAAATAACAATTTAAAAAGAAAGCTATGCCTAGAATATTAGCAGAATTCAATAAATTACTTAATGGCATTCTTTTGCCCCGTTTAATAATGTTTTCAGTCAATCTATGAAAACTTGTGTAACCAATTTGTACCACAGCTGTATGCTGCCCAAATACAAAAAAAGAACTATTGTACTATTCACTTGGTTCTGAATACATCTACACAACGCCTTGTGTACTCGTACCAATAAAGGAAAGAAAATTTCGTTTCATTCAATAATAGTCTCATTTGCGTATTGAACTTTTTTACAATTACATACCTTATGTAACCCGCTCGTGCTATAGTTATAATAACTTTTATTAGGCTTGTTATTATGATGGGCGTACGCACTGTTACGTATAATAAATCGTTTATAAATAATTCGTGCGTGTTATTGCTTATTTCCTTTTGAAATCGGAAATATACACTCATTACATATAGGATAATGAGTTGACTATTAAACATATCGATGTATTGTATTATATGATCGATAATAACGGTATAACCCAATACGTTATATAAAACAGTTCTAATTAATATTTGATTTCACCTTTGAATGAGAATAAGGATATTTATTTCAAGCTAGCAAGCTTATTGGATAAGGCATAGGACTTTTAATCGAGAGATCGTTGGTTCGAATCGCATTCTTTGCTTTACTGACGTGAACCGACTCTTAAACCGGCATTTTAGCTTAAATAAAGGGGAATATAATAGAAGACATTTCTCTTTCAACAATAGTACTAGTAAATTGCAAGCAAAATTCTTACCAAATTGTAAATATAATGCATAAAGCTTGGTTACAGTCATAAGTATCATGTGTATCGCCAATCTTAACGTATGCAAATGCTGGGTGCAACAAGAATAATACAATAGTATATGAAGAAGAAATTATTGCTCAATTAACAAATAAATTTTAGTATGATTTTTAGAGTCACCTTCATTTTGTCCTAAACTAATCATTGACAAGAGAAATTCGCTCTATTACTTATTGCATCATTTCAGTTATTGCAACAAACTAGCCCAACTAGCCGCTAAAAAGCTGGGCATCCTCAGTAAGGTGAGGCAGTATTTCATGCCAGAACATTTGCTTAATTTGTACCAAGCACAGGTTCGATCTCACCTCTGGGATGGCTCTGCAAAATATCAGCTGGAGGCTTTGGAGTCAATTGAGCGGAAGGCCAGGAGACTTATCGGCGATGACCAAAGCTTGGAGCATCGTCGTAAGGTTGCCAGTCACTCAGTTTTCTATCGGATACATTTCGGAGAGTGTGCAGAGGAACTGCATAATTTGAATCCTCCTTCCCCATCCTACCATCGGACGACGAGACAGTCAGACCAGCGACACAGGTACATGGTGGACATACCATATTTACGCACGAAGCGCTTTGCTTCTACTTTTATAATGCGACCGCTAAGGAGTGGAATTCGCTACCTAAGTCTGTGTTTCCCGATGAGTACGATCTGGGTGTCTTCAAGTCGCGAGTGAATAGGTATCTTGTAGGCAAGCATGCTCCATCGTCGACTGCATCTTCACTTAAGATCAGGTGAGATCGCGGTCAAACGCTAGCCTATTAGAGTATAAAAAAATTAAAAAAATAGAAAATAGTTGGTAACACCAGCCTCCTTTAATGTAGGTTAACAGCGTCATGAACCTCAAGTGTTATCCAATTAGTAAATCTCCATTCTAAATATATAATATTGTATTTCTTATGTTGTAGTTTTAAATCATATATGTGTCCTCGTCGTACATAGATCGCACGAAAAAGTGTACACACTAAGAAAAGTCAGCTCAAACATTACATGAACATAATTACGATTTTTAATATGAGTGAGCATGATAGTCCCTACTATAATTAGATGTTAAATTAGATTTGGACGTCCAGAGAGGTTCATACCATTAAACGTAATAGGGCTTGGGCCCATCTGTGATTTACCTAAATTTTTATTTTGTTCTGCTTTTCCATTCTCTTGTGCGCTTGCTACAGACCATTATTATGAACTAAGCATATTAGATGCTTAGTTTGTTTTTTTAACATGATTCCATCGTTCACCAATAACAAAAAAGTACAACCAAGAACCGAATGATCCAGTTGAAAATAGTAGTAATTTATCGGTTTGATGTTGCCGATAATTGATCCGTGACCACCTTAAATAAATACAATTGTGACTGAATTCGCTGTATCCGAGCCACACTATACAATCCGGTTCCGGTTCGATTAGTCTCTGTTTATTATCAGATCGGTTATATGTTTTAATCTTAAATAGAGATGTCTTATGAAACGCTATTGTTATGTATTCTGTAAACATTTAACAGCAGTATTACTGCCGTGGTAGGGAAAAGGTATGCCGTGGTAGGTAAGGTCTGGAACTCCAGATTTTATGCATACCTTATTCCCATTTTGAATTGCTTTTGAATAGAACTCTATTCAAAAGCAATAGCAGCGTGGAGTCTAAAACTCTGTTTCATCCTAACTTTAATTTCCCTTTCCTAGGCTCAAGTCGTATTGCTGGTATCGAAAGCGAAGATTTTAGGCTACATTAACCGCTTACCATTAGACGTACCCCGTAAGATCCTTTGCTATCTTTAAGGTACAAAAATAATAATTTTATTTATTTATTTAAAATAACAATCAGATACACAATATATAAAACAAAGTTGCATGGCATTTGCATTTAAGAAAATTTGCACACACTGTTACTCACAGATTACATTATAGTGAACTATCAATTTAATTTAATTATTACTAATTTAATGTTAAATATTAATTAGTTAGCTCTTGTAAAATATTATATGACACAAAGCCGGAATTGAGATGCGCACTACAGTATGGATCTGTCTCAATAATACAAATATTTCGCAAATGACAACGAAAGGATTGACAGCCAACATCGTTGAATAATAAGTTATTAGATCACAATTACACAGTCTTGTAGTGTTCTGAGCCTGACTAATAGCTCTATATAGTATATAATGCCTATTAGTGTTCTGTAGAGGTAGACGGTACCTTTCTATTGTACAATGTGGAGCGGTGTCTTGAAAGTTTACGTCATGGCGTGCTGTGGTACGTACGGCCTAGCGAACGAGTTCTCAATATGTGATTAAGAATTTATAAGCTGTGCGTTCACAGACTCGTGTATGTGAATCGCGCAATACGGAAGAAAATTCCTAATCGTCAAAATATATCTATGAGAATCGAAAGGCTGAATACCTGGAGACTAGCCAGTACGCAGATTTAATATGTCTAGTTATTAAATTTGTATCATGTCTAACGTATCGTAATGGAAGGTACTTCAAAATTCGTTATCTACGAATTTTAAAGCACCTTCCATTTCTCGAAATGGAAGGTACTTCAAGATGCTAGTTCATTGTGTGGTTAGGTGACTGTATAAATTTCTTTCTAATAAAATGTTGTGGAGACATATGCTAGCTCGCACATAAGGTACGAAATAAATGTATACTTGCCTATAAACGATTTTGGTAATCTGTCAAGTCTTAGAATACCAGACATAATCAAAAGTCTATGGTGTCTGGCCGCCAGTATGTACTCGATAGGTTAAATGAGCTTTTTATATTATTCAGGAGGCAAACGCTATGTCTGATGCTTTTACAGCCGATTTAAGGTTATTAATGCAGACAATTTTTCGCATTGAGCATCAGCAACATTTATTAGTCGTTACTGGCATTGTTGGGACAAAACATTGTGCGATCTACTATTTGTTATAGTTGTGCCGATTCTGGGTGATCCTACATATACTTGGGTATGATTCTATATGGAATCCCCATATAGAATTATATATGTATGTATATTCTATATATAATTCTATATGGGGATAGCTTATTAGTCACAAAAAAGGATGTATATATGTATCTTATGTGGGGGCCAGTCAGTGCAGACCGGTGACACTTCGACCCAGTGGGATCTTTTGTGTCGACACTCTCCCAATAACAACTGCCATAGATGTTAATGGCAGCCGGGACCGACGGCTTAACTTGCTCTCCGAGGCACGGAGCAGGCGATAATTGTCAATCAATGCGCACATAATTTCGAAAAGTCATATAACTTCCGAAAGTCAGAGGTGCGCGACGTGGGTTCGAACCCGAGACCCTCTGCATTGCAGTCTGTTGGTCTCCCCACTGAGCTATCTCTGCTCTTATCGCACAAAAAAGGATAGTATTAATAATAATAATAATAATAATATTCTATCACATACACACAACACCATCTAGCCCAAACTAAGCAGAGCTTGTACTATGGGTTCTAGACAATGGATAAACATACATAGATACTTTTTTTTTTTTTTTGTAAATACATACATATTATACATAGAAACACCCAGACCAAGACAAATATCCATGTTCATGCACACAAATGTTTGACTTGTGCGGGAATCGAACCCGCGACCTCAGGCGTGGCAGTAGGTTACACTAGCCACTACGCCATCGAGTCGTCATTTTCGAGTCGTCGTTAATCTGTCAGAGGTAATGCTATCTCTACAAAATAAATTAGGATGTAAATTTATAACATGTGCATTACCTTACTGACTTGTAACTAACAAATTATGGAAGAAATTCTGAAATAAATTTTATTATTATTATTATTATTATTATTATTACTCAAATAAATTTCATTATGATGAAAATAAATATATTCATGACATGAATTGATGTATGTATAATCTGACATGTCAATATAAGGACATTTTATGTTTTGATACTAATATATTTATTAGTAATTTTATTTTGACAAAAGATAATATTATGTATCTTTTATTATATTACAAACGACAACTTGATTTTGATTTTAAACTTAAGGTTGGGACAAAGGATAGAGGTTATCAATTGAGTGTTGCTCATCAAAACATACAAGGACTATCCGGCAAAGATTTAGAGTTAAGTCGTAAAAGTATAGTAGATATAGTTGTTCCTTATTTAAGTGAGTTATTTAATAGGTGTGTAGATTCGGGAACTTTTCCAGATTTGATGAAAGATAGTAAAGTCATCATACCTTTATTTTAATCCGGTAGTGATCTTAGTAATTTTAGGTCAATATTAATTCTACCAGCTTTTAGCAAAATATTTGAAAAGTCATACTCAAGCAATTACTTAGACATTTTATTTTAAATAGCCTCTTTTACGACAACCAATATGGCTTTACTAAGGGTCGTTCTACAACAAATACAGGAGTAGCTTTACTTAAACATATATAAAGAGCGTGGGAAAACTCACAAAATGCTATTGGTGTTTTTTGCAGCCTCTCAAAAGCATTCGACTGCGTCTGTCATGATACGCTCATATGGAAACTAAGGCATTACGGTGTTCAGAGTAATGATTGCATTCATTTGGATGTAATTACGGCGTTCTTGAAAAACAGGATCCAGTGTGTAAAAGTCAATGACTTGAAATCAAAAAGCTTACCTGTAAAGCTAGGGGTGCCGCAAGGTTCGATTTTAAGTCCATTTTTATTTTTAATTTATATAAACGTGTTACCTTTTTATTTGAACAATATTTGTGATGTTGTACTGTTTGCTGACGATACTTCTTTAACATTTAAAGTAAATAGGAATAGGGAACATTTTGACGAAGTAAACAGTGCATTGATTCAAGTAACAAAATGGTTTACTTTAAATAATTCACATTGCCATTCACATTCACACTGCCTAATGTAAAACATCTTGGTCCTAGCATAACATTGAACGGTGAGGTACTGGAAGCAATAGAATTCACAGTGTTTCTGGGCATTACACTTGATTCAAAGTTACAGTGGGGTGCGCACATATATTATCTCTCAGCAAAACATAGTTCGGCCGCTTACGCCATTAGAAAAGTCCGTGGATTAACTGACGTTGTTACAGCCAGATTAGTTTACTTTAGTTACTTTCACAGCGTTATGTCATATGGAATATTTGCTTTACCCTATAATATTATGATAGGGTAAAGCAGCTGATATACAAAGTATATTTATATTGCAAAAAAGAGCTGTGCGTGCTATTTATCAATAAGGCACTAGGCTCCCGCTCAGAGAAAAATTAAGTAGTTGTAGTATTTTAACTGTAGCATTACAATATATTTGTTTTAATATTATGCACGTCCGACAAAATATACATTTATACATAAAAAATAGTGACATACATAATAAATATAAATTATGTGTTCCATTCGTAGTCGGTAGACTACATAAAGTTCATGGTTCCTTTATGGGTCTCGGTTTACGTGTTTATAATAAAATTCCGACCAATATTCTAGAATTACCAGATAATACATTTAAAATTAAAATTAAAACTTTCTTAATTTCTAAAGCATATTATAATATATATGATTATTTGAATGACAAACATCCATGGCACTAATATTTGCATCAGATCACAGGACGTTAAATGACAAATACTAACACTTATTTTTTTTAAATATATGTTATTTTGTAATGTTACACCTTGTTTAAGCTAGAATTTACATTGTTGTTACACTCAGTCGTATTTTAATCAAGAATAATTGCAATGAAGGCAACTCGTGGTCACGGACAGTTACGTAAAGTTTTCTTTTTGAGTCTTATTCTCAGTTCGCATGCCAAGGACCGTCATGCTCACTCAAATGTCATTGCTTGTAATGGCGTCATATACCGGATCATTCCCTTCCCTTCAATATGGCGAGGGGAGCGATGGCTGGCCCATGCGTCGTACTCGTGAACGGGTGCTACTTGTAGTGACTGGTCGACCTTGGTTTCGTGGAATTCGATAATTTACTTACTACATTTTTATTTAAACAGTTAGATTAAACTACGGACTACAATCATGCCTTGTCTTGATTATTATTTATGTGCATGTAAGTGGATGCTCCTATTTACCATACTGCTGCTTTAGAGACTACCATCAAATTTTATTAAATGCTAGAGTATGTGCAGTAGTAGTTCATGGAGAAATGGTTGCAGCACCTTACAGTTATGATTTGTAAACGAAATATTATTGTAAGTTTGGCGATTAAAAAGAGTGGCCATAAGTTTCTTACCCGTTCTTCTTATGAGCCCTACACCCTTGCTTTGCTGAACGTGGCAGTAAATGCAAATTCACAGAAAAAATGTAGTGTAACTTTGACATTCATAAGTGTTACCTTGTAACCTAACTTGAATAAATTTCTTTTTTTTATTACTTAAATACGAACACAAACTAATATTGTCAAGTCTCAGATGGTGCGAGAAACATCTCGCTACATGTAAATAATGCGCGTTTGCCATTTACAGTGTCATCCTAATTTGTACGTTTATTAATTTCGTATGAATACACATTAAATAATACTAAAGTCGTAATTTTATATGACTTTAATGTTTATTACATACTGTTTGTTATTATTAGAAACATCATTGGGTATATGACATTAGCAATTTTAACAATTTGCTAGTTAATATTAAAGGTTTATTGCAGTACCAGGCCATTTGTATTATATTTGATTATTGCAACAAGCCAAAAACCATTATACTAGACACATATATGTGAGTCCTATGTCTGTCAAGTTATAAGCATTTGTTCTTCATGAAGAACACATATTTATAACTTGATATAAGATAAACCTAAAACAATATGAAGATTTCAATGTTAACAATTGTATATTTTCTTATTTTTCAAAGACTGCTTTCTCGTTAGTTATTAATCCCTGAGTCATGACAGACACAAAAATACACAAAGCACACCCAGAATTAGAACTATTAATTGCTGATCACACAAATTGTTTGTGGTGTTTGAACCCACAATATTTTGCGCGTCGATAGCGGCGGTAATCACTTGCTCGCTGCGCCTTCATATTACAAAAGTGGCATTCTAATAGATCTCTTTTCTAAGTATGTCGGTTATATATATGCTATGAATGCCTAAATTTTAGAAAGCATAAGTTACGGGTTGCTAATCTGGAAAAACGGTGTAGCAACACAGTTAGCGCTAAGTACCAGCATCCAATAGCATCCTTATAATTAGGCTGCGATTGGGCGACTGCTTAGGGCAATCACAAGAGGCATCAGCCTTGAGGAAGCACAGAATGCTTTGATGATAAATAATGGCAATGATGGAGGCATTACTGTCATAATTCAGCATTGCATAGCTCACTAGTTTGTCTACTGACAGCATAGAGTTTCTTTAAGAATGTATGGAATTCGAACTCATCACAAGTTCCTATATACAGGAATATTGTTCCACTCATCCGGCTTCAACCTTTTGTGTTTATGGTGTTACTAAAATAAATAAATCTAAATAAAAGTAATTCTTCTCTCTTAGCCTTTATTATTCCCAAGTCACTTGGGGTCGGCTTTTCTGGTCTAACCGGATTTGACTGGATATCAGTTTTTACACGGAGTGGCTGCCACCTGACCTCCGCAACCCGAAGGCTAACGATACCCTAAGGCTAGACCAGTGTCAGAATATTAGAGGGTACTGAATTTCCCAATAACGACTGCCATAGATGTTCATGGCAGCCGGGACCGACGGCTTAACGTGCTCTCCGAGGCACGGAGCAGGCGATAATTGTCAATCAATATGCACATAATTTCGAAAAGTCATATAACTCCCGAAAGTCAGAGGTGCGCGACGTGGGGTCGAACCCGAGACCCTCTGCATTGCAGTCTGTTGGTCTCCCCACTGAGCTACCGCTGCTATAAAAATAATTACAACTGTTTATTCAAAAATTATGTAGCAAAAAACACAACTTTAAAAGTAATTAGGCCAGTGTATGTAACCACCTTTAGAAGCTCCAGTTTCAAAGAAAACATAATTAATATAAAGTATTACAAAAGGACCATTATTATAACACACATTATATAAGTCGGCGTCACGTTAGCACATACTACAAACATTACCAAACGCGGCACATAAAGTGACATTACACGAGTGCAAACATATAATTACATTAATGAACCTGTTATCAACTGCATTGCAACAATTTGCGCCATTCAGTCACCTGATTCCGGTGTTCGGTGTGCGGTATTCGGCTTTCGGTATTCGGTATTCGGTGCTGATAAGGCTAGTTGCACAACAGCGCCTTTCACTAGGCGTTGTGTAACCGCTGCGGCTGCGGCCTGCACTAAACCTCAAGGTCATCATATCGATTGACGTGTTTATGCTCGTTTAATATTTATTTGTAACAATAATTATGCTAAATCTCGTATAATTTTCGTATCATTCGAATTCATTGTTTAACTTTTTTTCGATGGGTTATTTATTCGTAAACATGTTTTTTGCTACTCCTATATTTTTTAACAATGATTATGTTATAATATATTATATGTTAATATTAAAAACTTGTTTCGTCACACGTTTATTGTCTTGTCTAACATAAATTATATAGCATATTTTTTATTCAACATACCGTTCTGTTCAAACTTAGATTAAATCTGATGCTGAACTCTATGATATACTTTGACCAAACTCGCCTGCTATAAGACAGGCTTCAGCCCTGACCCTAAATAATTTCATTGACCAGCGGCCGCTTACCGATAAAACATAATATATTATTTCCCTTCATTAATTATGAGCTTGATATTTATAACAAGGTGTTATATAAACTGTAACACATTTGCAAACTCGAATATTAATCAAAAGTTAAATCTTGTTTGTAGAATAAAAATTATGACGTTATGTAGATAATTAACTTCTTAGTTATTAGTGTTTATTTGTAATAATGCGAGACCTTCTATTATCTAACATCAATTTTGTCATTCGTACAAAACAGTCAGTGTGTACAGAAAGCCTTAGATAAATCTGTAATTTACTTTGATTGATGAATGCTTAGTGTGCGCACACAATCGTTACGTGGTGTTAATTAATATAATTAATAAAATAATATCGTTGGCGAAAAGGTCACGGTGTAGCTCTGGGCTTAGCCTTGCACTGCATTCGTGTGCCAAGTGAGACGTGTATAGATTGTTTTAATTGGCGGCTTAAGAGAACAATCACTGATGATATGTTTGTGTTGGGTAGGATTGTTAACTGAATATACTGTATAATATGACGTTTGCTATGATTAAATGCTTTCACTGAATGGATTTCATAGAAGTTTACTCTACCAAGACTCCCTTACCTCTGCACCAAGTGTTATGGGTTCGTTCCCCACACGGGAGATAAACTTGTGTGATCCATAAATAGTCGCTTCAAGTCCTGACGTTCTTTGTGTTATATTGTAGTATTATAGATAGCACAAGTTGTCTTTAAACATAAAAAATACATAGCGTATGTTTAATAGATAAACAAAACTATGACGTGATAGCTACAATGAACTGTCTGTAATAACGAGCAGTATAAATAAAATTTAAGACAATTTGTTATCTTTTTTTTAAAGACATTCCTTCGCTAGGCATAATTCATGTATCTCGAAGGACTTTACAAACTTCCAAACAACGAATACAAAGAAGACCCAAACTTGGCACAACCAGTTGTGGAACTATCTTTCCGTCACGTCTGCGGCTCTACTCACTACACTCAGTGTAATGGCAGTGTTAAGGCGATCACTAGAACCTACACTTTAAACAAGTGAGTCGAATGGCGTTGACCGCGAGTCTCTAGCTCTTACGGTTCTTGAGTTAAATGATGGTATCACGTGACCTTGAGGTCAGAGGTCAAAGGTCATAGTCATTTCGGGGGAATATTGATTATGCTGAGTCGAATGGCGTTAACCGCGAGTCTCTAGCTCTTACGTTTCTTGAGTTGAAAGATGGTATCACGTGACCTTGAGGTCAGAGGTCAAAGGTCATAGTCATTTCGGGGGTATATCGACTATGCTGAGTCGAATGGAGTTGACCGCGAGTCTCTAGCTCTTACGGTTCTTGAGTGGAAAATTGTATAACAGATAGACGGACCGACGGACAAAGCTGTTGTATAAGAATTTTTCAAACTGTAAAAAAGTAAGGTTGTATAATTATATGTCTTTAAATTTCGCCCTACTGTAGGTGTGTAGGTTTAACTAGGTCATCAAATATAAAAAAATATATACTTCTTGCCAACCTTTTGTATACCGGTGCACAACAATGCCGCCGATACACACTGGTACAATAATAATTGGACCAATTATGATTGTATACGTAAGGATTTAATCAGACAAACCTATTCCTGTTTGATTGGATAACAAACAACTATTCCTATTATACTATATATTGTGTATGAATCCGTAATGTGCAGTTAAGTCACGGTGATTAACCACTAGTTATTCAAGCTAGTACCTGCTGTATTAACTATTAATTGCGCATCATAGAGTTGGCAACAAACCCAGGCCCGAGATATATGAAAGGATGTTGCGCTTATCCTTTAGCTGACAAAAATGTGCAATGGTGTTTGACAAATTATATCGCATTTCTTATACCCATTGACATTGTTTTGAAACTCTTACCAACGTAATGTATGAGTGTGAAAATCAATTTCGCATTCAAATCAAAGCTCAATGGTACACAGTACAATAGATTTTACTATCAAATAGCGTGTGTCTGCTCGTTCATTGTTCGCTTTTATTAATACGTTTCACTAATTACGAGCGTATAAAACTCGTAGCCTTGGCTATCGATAAAGCGTATACCATACAGTATCGACCGATAATCGATATTCAACAGCAAAAATGACGGATTCAGTCGTGATAGAAACGACATTGAGTATTATTGTCTTTGTTCCACGTGCCCCGGATTCGAACGAAATTAGGTTCAAGAACTCATATCATAATAGCAACGTGAACTTTTTGTAACGCGTAACTAAATACCGAAGGCTTTGGATAAAAGAGTAGTTGATTTAGCGCTTTTTAATTTAATTATCGGTCCGTGTTTCGAAATGCTTTGTCAATTGTCACGGAGTGGGTATAACACGCAATTGAATTGACCTCTTATATATATTTTGATATTTTGATCTACCATTGAACTTGTGTGACTTTATGCTGTTTCGAAACACAATGTATTGTCGTTCTGAGGAATCAAAGGTCATGAGCGATTTTTATTATGAGAATTAGATGTGGCGTGTCAATTGTTGTATGTAGGGGTGTGAATGGGGTGTTGAAATCGACCTTCTGGTCACGAGGGTTGTGCAATCCGTTGGATAATTCGGTTAGAGCATACCTATTACCCGTTGTTACGTGTTTCTTGTAATGTAGTTTTGGTGGTGATGCTAATTGACCTCATCGGGCAATGTCATACATTGTTTCAATTGGTATTGCCTTCGGATGTTGAATAATGTTTCACTTAAGTGGTAGATAAATAGAGACATCTACAAACATAGTCTATGGTTTAAAATTTGAGCGGTGTGGACTTTAATAATGACGTGCGTATTGAAATGGTTAACGGGCCATATTTTAAAAGAGAGAGGATCTTCTTCACTCTTAGCCTTTATTATTCCCAAGTCACTTGGGGTCGGCTTTTCTGGTCTAACCGAATTTGACTGGATATCAGTTTTTACACGGAGTGGCTGCCACCTGACCTCCGCAACCCGAAGGCTAACGATACCCTAAGGCTAGACCAGTGTCAGGATATTAGAGGGTTGACTGTCTTTCCCAATAACGACTGCCATTATAGATGTTCATGGCAGCCGGGACCGACGGCTTAACGTGCTCTCCGAGGCACGGAGCAGGCGATAATTGTCAATCAATAGGCACATAATTTCGAAAGGTCATATAACCTCCGAAAGTCAGAGGTGCGCGACGTGGGTTCGAACCCGAGACCCTCTGCATTGCAGTCTGTTGGTCTCCCCACTGAGCTATCGCTGCTTAAAAGAGACAGGGTATGGTCAGTTAATTTATAAGCCTAAAAGATTGCCGTAATTATTGAGAAGCTGTGCGAAGCCTGTTAATTTCGATTTGGCTGGCATGATGTTCTATTACCTGACTCTTTATATTTTAAGAGATGTCTTGTAACTTTATGTGAATTGTTATTAAAGGCTTGCTATGCTTCTGGAACAACGAGATTTTATTAATTAGAACTGAGTAGCGGTAGTGAATGCGACTGATCTCTGGTCTGATGATGTTTAGTACCAAGCTTTTAGCCATAGAACCTAAAGATCTGAAGAAGCCTTGGATTCTTTAAGAAAGCTTAAAGAAGTTTCCACTTTGGACAACGCGAGACTGATACCTTTAGTGTTACAAACGGCCTTCGGGGTAACCGCTTACCAATATGCTGAAAAAAAATACAGTCGCAATGTTACGTTGTTATGTTATGTGTAAATTAAGGTGCGTATTGGATTAATTGTAAGCTGTAAGCATTTAGTTATCTGATGTGGCGTGTCAATTACAAATGGGAACAGTTAATTATGTGCAACAATGGGCACACGGCGTGAGATGCTGAGACGCAACTCGGTATACCTTCATTGTTGTCATTACGTAAAAATGCAACTGAAACAAATTATTTCTTTTTTGTTAGACGCTTTATTTCATCTGCTGCCTCTGCCAAATTTAGGGTTGGGCTACAATAATGCAGCTTTCCCAAAAAGACGCTTCCTGAGGGAATTTTACTGAAATTACTTTGTGCACTAGATTATTTTTTCGGCTAATTCAAAAATGATTTGGGGCTTAGACCTTAAATTCAATCCTGATAGTGGGCAGGGTCAGGTGCAGAATTTAACGCAACCCTGGGAACGTTGAAGGTTACTGTGGTTGACTGGTAACAATGTTGAATAGGATTGCACGTTTGAGAAGCGCTTAGAGCAAGTGTAATGAGACATGGGGTGGGATCCACCGGAATGTCCCACAAAGCTTTTTAATTGCAAAGAAGATAAGTATTGGAATCAATTGAATCTCTTTAGATGCTTTTATTGTTATATTTTCTTAATTAAAAAGGCATATTACTCAATAGCAGAATTTCTTGAGGAAAAATAATTTTGTTCAATAAAGTACCTATCACTAAAGTGAATATAATTCTGTAAAATATTTTTTAAAAGGATTATGATAATTAATATTAAATGATAACAATACTGTGACATAATTGAATTAATGAATAATGAGAATTTTTAAATCGGGTAACTCATGACAGGTGTATTTTTATTTGGGTATGACTTTAATAATTTATAATTAATATGATGTAAATGATATAATGTAATTAAAACGATGACCTATCTAAAATTTAATATTTATAAATTTTCTCTTTTTAATTAATGAATGTAAATCAATTTATTGCATGTTTAACTGTTACAATTATAAGCATACATGTATGATGAAATTGCAATGCCCTAACAGGGCCACTATGTTCTAAGAACTGATATCTTCTGTTAAGAACTTTATTTATGTACACATAGTTAGCAATAAAGAATTTTGAATTTGAATTTTGAATTTGAATGAGTTTATTCTGCCTTAATAGAATAAATTTCACGAAGAATGCTGTGTGTATGGATGGCGCGCCTTACTACTGAGATGCGCTAAACATTGCAGATCCGACTCCCACATGGGATAACAAATTGTTTGATCCTATAATAGTTGTTAGGTGTTTGGGTGTTTTTTCGTGACATGAATGATTCCTAGGTGGCAATATAAATTATACAACATAAGGTTAGTAGAGTAGGAAACAAGGATGATAACATTAATTATGGCTGAACTTAATTGTTACATCTGACATAAAAGCGCACAGGGTCTTCAGAACTTTTGCTGTTATTAAAATAAATTACTGTAAAATAAACATAATTCACGAGCCTTTTTAGTAAAATAAAGTAATTTTGTAACCCTATTTGGGATTACATTGAATATTAATTCCACTGTTAGACAATGTAAAGAAGTTTGTTTTGATTGATGCAATTAATATAATAATCTTGATGTTATATATTAAGACACTGAACATAATTTCGCACTATTATTATTATTTACTGCCATATTAGTACAATGTGCTATGTTCCACACATGATGGCGTAAGGTGCCAGTGTTTGATTTTTGAGCAGGACAAATTGCTATTAAGCTTATTGTTTAATAACAATACTAATTTATCCTCCTACAAGTATAATATTGTATTTATTAGACAGTATTAGATTCATCCCTTTTTACGGAGACTTAACGAATTGACACTGTGCAGCTGTATACCCCTCGTATACAGTATGCAACAGGCATTTTTTTTTTCAGGGATATGGATCTGTACATAGGAAGAGCTTCACATAATAATATTGTCGTCCACTGGCCACATTGGTAGATTTTGAGTAGTAGAGTCCACCACGCTGGCACAGTGCGAGTTGGTAGACTTCACATATCTTCGAGAACATTATGGAGTACTCTCAGACATGCAGGTTTCCTCACGATGTTTTCCTTCACCGTTAAAGCAATCGATAATTAACTATTTAATACGCATATAACTTCGAAAAGTCAGAGATGCGCGCTTTGGGTTCGAACTCGAGACCTCTGCGTGGCAGTCCAACGGTGTCCCACTAGACTATCGCTGCTTGATTATAGCTTGAAAATTAAGTCAGATTTCCTTGATTCAGAAGACTACTAGATTTTCCTCGTGGCTTCGTTTGCGTAAAGGTAGTCTAGGCTGGTAGCAGTACTTTTTGCTGGATAAGAAAAGTCCTTGTCTGTTCCCCTGACAACGTGTGTGACAATTTTATGATGATCGATCGAGTGGTTAAGGCGTGAAAGCGTTACAAATAAACAAACAAACTTACATTCGCATTTATAATATTATTTATGATTATTCCGTGTCAAAATAATTTTACCCCGCTGGAGTTACCTACTTTAGTTTAGTTTGAGTCTTAGTGTAAAGATCACACAATCTATATCACGCATAAGGACATAGGTTTAATTTTAAAATACACTGTTGTTCCGGTGTACTGACTTGCCCTGTCCAGAAATTTTAATTATAATATTAGTTAGGATTTAGCAGCAATAGCTCAGTGGGGAGACCAACAGACTACAATGCAGAGGGTCTCGGGTTCGAACCCACGTCGCGCACCTCTGACTTTCGGAAGTTATATGACTTTTCGAAATTATGTGTGTATTGATTGACAATTATCGCCTGCTTCGTGCCTCGGAGAGCACGTTAAGCCGTTGGTCCCGGCTGCCATGAACATCTATGGCAGTCGTTATTGGGAAAGTCAGTACCCTCTAATATCCTGACACTGGTCTAGCCTTAGGGTATCGTTAGCCTTCGGGTTGTGGAGGACAGGTGGCAGCCGCTCCGTGTAAAAACTGATATCCAGGCAAATCCGGTTAGACCAGAAAAGTCGACCCCAAGTGACTTGGGAATAAGAAAGGCTAAGAGAGAAGAAGAAGTTAGGATTTAGCAAAATCATGTGCAGCCTTGAATCTCGATGTTAACATGAGATTGGCGATCCAAACAAACACAAGTCTAGTATTGCTAAAGTGGTAGCAACGGCGTTTCTATTGTTATTGTGTCAATATATAAGTGTTTTGTATTACCGCGCGTTTCCCATATACGTTTGTAACTGTTGTGAGGTAATAACGATGAATGGGGTATTATCAAACGTTTGTAATGAACGATTGGCTGTCGAAACTGTACGAAACGTTTATTTTGTTCGAAATGTGGAATAATTAGCAGCCATTTGTAGTTATTGTTGTGTACGGTGACGATTCATGGCGTAATGTTTTTGTGTTAATTGATAGTGACGTGATTTACGAGGAAATATGTGGGAAATAAAAGATGCTGTTAATTTCGTTGTAATTTCTATAGCATCAGTGTTTAATTTATCAGCTTTACTTATAAAAGTATCAATAACAGAATAACTAATACTTGACTACCTCTTGACTAAATAGCTTTTGAGTCCTTGGTTAGTAAAAATTAACCTTTGATTGATGGCTCTTCGCTGTTATTTAACTTAAATCAATTAAAATTCAACGATGAGTAATATTTACAGGTGATTGTTTTCTGATTAGGCGCTAGTAATGATACTTAGCAACTTCGTAAAAGTAGTTTATTAGTAAGGATGTTTATGTTTAGATTTTATAACTTTCAGCTTTCACTATTGAGATTCTTTATTAATCTTTGTTTTTATAATATTGATAAGGATTAATATAGTATTAGTGTGTTACACACTTCATTCTACCCATCGCCGATATAGGCGTGATTGATTAATTATTTGATGAGTAACTAATTAAATATCAGTAAGGCCAAAGTAGTCCTTCAATCATTTCATCCCATTGATTGAGGGTTTCTGTTCTCTGTCGTAATTCGTCAAAGGTTTCCTTTTAGCATTACCTCTAAATATACAACCGTTTGTTAAGAAATTTGTAAATAATAGAAATTCGCAGATTATAAGTAATATTCGCAAAAAATTTTTTGTAACCCATCAATGGCATAGTTACTTAACATAATATAATATTAAGTATATTTTACGTAACTGTTCGCCGTTCGTTTTGTATTAGTTAACTCTATGTATTTAATGTACTGAATCCAATCAATCATAACTCTGTGTAACATGGGTGTTGCCCACACATTGCGCGGCTCTGGCTGCCGGAACTTTGCTGACCGTAAAGGCCACCAAAAATCACAACACACCAACCATGTCCGTTTCGCCAACTATCTATGTTTTTTGTTCTATGTAATAGTAAGTGACCCTATAATCGTCTAGCGGACACAGAACCCGACGCCATAGACAGATAGAAAATCCCGTAACAGCTTGCCCGACCTAGAAATTGAACACACTATTCCTGCGGTACCGAGTATTTTTTTGAATATAACAAACTCGTATTAATATCTTTTAGATCGAGCATTAGGAGCCTGCGCCGAGCGTAAGACAGATAATGACAGAGCTCGTGTGGCGCATATTCAAATCAGCGCGCGGCCGCCATAGTAAAATTGTATGGAGGATTTGAAGTGCTTTTTTGATAAATATGTATCTTTATTATCAACCGATAACTTAAATATTTGGGACGGACAAATTGTAATACAACTATTTATGTTTCGTTTAAGCTGTAAAATAGGGTAGATTTCTACTGTTATAATCTAAAAATCACATAACAGGAGCTTACGTTTTTGCATTTTTCGTGCAATATTTACGTAATTTTGTAGGCGAAAATATTAATTATTTTAAGTTTTTTACACGGAGTAATTGTAAACACATTCATTGTTATGGTAAATGTATATTTTATATGTGTATTAAACAAAAAGTGTTGCTTTTATTCACTTAACTGTGACCGCCTGTTTTGGCACATTTCGCTCGGCGCAGTCTTTAGTTAGACAAGCTGGTCTTTTGGGCTTAAATTATGGTACTGCAACTGCTAGTAACTAATGAATTGTAATGTTCAAATGATTACTAATTATATTATTTCTTTTTTGGAAAAAGACATTACGAATGGTTCCTATGTCGCAGAAGACTTTACAAACATTCTAACACAAAGAATACTCAGACTTGGAACATTCAACTATTTGTGGTTCACACAAATGTTTGCCGCAGATTGAACCTACAATTCTCGTCGCAGTGGAAGTGGAAAGAGACTACTCAAACCTATAAAGTATATATATGACTCACGCCTATATCCCCGAAGGGAAAGGCAGAGGAGTATTACATCCACACCCTCAAAATGGCTGATAAAAGTGTACATTGGATCCACACCGGCCATCCACGTTATAGGAGCCTATTGCCATCCACTGACACCTAGAGCTGTGTACTCCGGCAGGCTCTAGGATTTACGGCCACCAGTCTATGTAAATAATAATATCGGCCCTGTATTAAACTGTCCCACTGCTGGGCACGGGCCTCTTCTCAATGTGAGAAGGGTTAGGTCATAGCCTACTACGCTAGCCCAGTGCGTGCGGGTTGGCAGACTTCAAATATCTTTGAGAACGAACTCTTAGAAATACAGGTTTCCTCACGATGTTTTCCTTTACTGTTAAAGCGAGCGATAATTAAATATTTAATATGCACATAACTCCGAAGAGTCAGAGATGCGAGCCTTGGGGATCCAACTTGAGACCACTGCGTGGCAGTCCAACGGTCACTAGGCTATCGCTGTTCTAGTAGTAGTCTATGTAAATGTTTTGTATAAAATATCGTTTACTATCTCAAAATAATTATCACGCATAAAGCATTATAAAAAGGTCTATAATCACGACTTTTAATTGTGTGCTAGTCAGCCATTTTATATTTTAGTTATTATGCAATCCAAAACGGGGTAAGTCATGTCTATGAACAAAAATAAAAACAATGAATAACTGAATCTGTTACGTAAATAGAGATCACGACGCCGCCAGTGAAACGACTCATTTGTTCGCTATTGTGTGAATTCAGTTATTTCTGATGAAAGGCTTTACGTTTCGTTTTGTGTACATTACGGTTTTAGGTCGGAGTTAAACGGGTTAGTCGTTTATAGTATAACAATGGATTTTAAAACAATTGCGAATTGTGTAATTGATGTTTTTTGATAAATACTACACAATGATTTTTAGTTTACTACTAAATAGTACATTTAGTAGCAAATACTAAATAGTATTGTTTTAAATAATATAAGTTTAATGTATAGAGCGTTTGTAGCATTATTTACAAGGCCGTCTTTAGAGCAGCTGTATGGATATTATGTAGTTTGGACATTACACTTTCAAATTATTAGTCATTTATATGTAAATACTTACAATCATGTATAATCTTACATCTATATCCCTGAATCAGTAGGCATAGGCATATTACCTATACTCAGATTGCGCCATCTATGTTATTCTCCCACAAGGCGACTGAAAAGCCACAAACGTCGGGAAATTACAAATCTGAATTTAGATATGCACGGATGACGCTACCACTGTGCCGACAACCGCCCCGGACAAAATTTTGTGTGATCCACAAATGGTTCCTCCCCCGTGACATAGGAATAATTCCTAGAGCGGAAGATGTCCTTTTAAAAAAAAGAAAAGTAAATAGTTCATAGCATAAAAGTAGTTTATTAAAACACCGCGGTGAATTTGAATAAGGTTGTTTAATTTCAATGTGTAACTTTCACGTAAAAAGTAAGACAAATACTTTGGTTTTAAGATCCACGTGACGGCAGGCGATAGCTCAGTGGGGACACCAACAGACTGCAATGCAGAGGGTCTTGGGTGTGGACCCACGTCGCGCACCCCTGACTTTCGAAAGTTATCTGACTTTTCGAAATTATGTCCGTATTGATTGACAATTATCGCCTGCTCCGTGCCTCAGAGAGCACGTTAAGCCGTCGTTCCCGCCTGCCGTGAACATCTATGGCAGTCGTTATTGGAAAAGTCAGTGCCCTATAATATCCTGACACTGGTCTAGCCTTAGAGTATTGTTAGCCTTCGGGTTAGGGAGGTCAGGTGGCAGCCGCTCCGTGAGTATAAAAGTTTACCCTAGAGGCAGAATTTTATGTTTATAATTTTTATGTTTTATGTTTTCCATGTTTATTTCTTTAATTAAATTGTTAGTTTAGTTGTAATTATAATTTGCAAGCTGTGGTTTCCTATAATTGAGGGACTATACACGCTAAGAATTTAATAATTGCTTTATAATGTACTTGTATGTTGTTGTATATTCCTTTGTTGGAAACCCTTAAATAAATAAATAAATAAATAAATATCTAGTCAAATCCGGTTAGACAGAAAAAGCTGATCCCAAGTGACTTGGGAGAAGAAGTGACGGCAGGCGAACCTATTGTCGCCTATCTGCCGGCTATCCTTGACAAGAAAAACAAAAACACATTGAACTCGAGACCAAGTGCACAGCAGTCATACTCATATCCAGTACGCCAAGTTAAGACCAAGCAATTATATACACATCGTCAGAGGAACAGACATTATCTAATATACAAAACGTGCATTGCGCACATAGTTTTATAACGCTGGCTTCCTATGTCAGGAGATCCATGATAACGACCAACCCGGATACGAATTTGGATCACTTCAGGGTATATAGGTGTTTCTACCTGTTAATACATACTTAACTATCGTATGGTCGCCATGATCTTTGACATTTGAATTATTTAATTGTATAAAGTAGACTGATAGTTCGTGGTGTGTGGAATTTATTTGGAATGAAAATTTTTAGCTCCGTTTTTCTTGGTCTATTGTTAAATAATTTAACGCTGTATATATATATATATATATATATATATATATGTGTGTTTTCTTTGTTTTTTTGTTTAATTCTTTCTTTGTATCTTTTTGCCTCTATTATAGATATGATATTATATATTGTACTAGTAGTTTTCCCGCGGTTTCACCCGCGTAAGTCCCGTTCCCGTGTGAATATTGGGTTTCACCCCTTTCACCCCCTTCGGGATGGATCCAAAAATCCTTTCTTAGTGCTCGCCTTCACTCTCCAAGGAACATACATGCCAAATTTCAGCTTCTTGCGTTCAGAAGTTTCGGCTGTGCGTTGTCTGTCAGTCACTCAGTAACGGAAGAGTTTTATATATATAGATTAGCGTATAGCATTTACTTATAACAGCGATAGCCCAGTGGGAAACAGTTGGCCACGCAGAGGTCTCAAGTTCGATCCCAAGGGGCGCATCTTTTCGTAGTTATATGCGTATTAAATAGTTAATTATCGCTCGCTTTAACGGTGAAGGAATACATCGTGAGGAAACCTGCATGGCTAATGATCTCAATAATGTTCTCAAAGATATGTGAAGTCTGCCAACCCGCACTGGGCCAGCATGGTAGACTATGGCCTTACCCTTCTCACACTGAGAAGAGGCCCGTGCCCAGCAGTGGGACAGTTGAATAAAGAGTTAATATTATTATATTTCTATACCCGATTTTATGTGTTTTATTGTCTTAGCAGACGAGCCAATCCTCTGTCTGAAGACAAGTGGTAATGCAGTTGGAATCGGACACCACGTATTAGGGCAGAGTTTAGGGAAACGCTAGCTCGAGAAAACGGTGTAGCATACACGAGTCATCTTCGCAAGTGGTCCAGTTATAACCTAACTGTAGGACTCTAACCAAAGTGTCAAAGACAAAGTAAAAGTCTAGTAAAATCTTATTTAAAAAAAATATTTAAAAACACTTCTTGGACACAAGTGGCCAATAAAAATACGACCTGCACAGTGGTAAACGGTTTGTAGGTTCTTTTTGTATAATCAGGAATTGGAGAGAAGATCGTCAGAGGATTTGCACTCTACCCTCGCTATTTCCCTCGCGTGAATGTATTCCATTGGCAACTACGTCACAACTAAGTACGAGCGTTCTTTTTCTACTAGATTTGACTACACCTTCTACTGGATTTGAAAGACAGATGGAATTTATTTATATTTAAGAGAATTGCGTATTAAATAGTTAATTATCGCTTGCTTTAACGGTGAAGGAAAACATCGTGAGGAAACCTGCATGTCTGAGAGTTCTCCATAATGTTCTCGAAGATACGTGAAGTCTGCCAACCCGCACTGGGCCAGCGTGGTGGACTATGGCCTAACCCTTCTCACAGTGAGAAGAGGTCCGTGCTCAGCAGTGGGACAGTTTAATACAGGGCTGATATTATAATATTACATAAGAGAATTTAAAAATCTTTTATGCCTTTGATCTTGAATAATGTAAATCATTGATTAAAGTAATTTCAAATAAGTCAAGTGCCATTTTACAGCTTTTTTAAGTTTACCCTCCAAAATTACGTTAGATATCATATTTGCGCCTCATTATTAACCCGTATGATCATTTATTAAGGCATTAAGCCGTAAATAGAGCATATCGTTTACAATTTATCTTTCTGCGCCGATAGTTAGAATTAATTGATGATAGCAAGTAATTTACTAGTTAGT
The DNA here is from genome assembly GCA_930367265.1 of Catocala fraxini. Lineage (NCBI taxonomy): Eukaryota > Metazoa > Arthropoda > Insecta > Lepidoptera > Erebidae > Catocala > Catocala fraxini. Next base: position 30,662,513 of record OV884025.1, on the reverse strand, counting down.
CTAGGTAACGGATTATGTTTGTCGGTATTTGAGCAGTGTTGCGATATTGAAACGAGATCGGAAGTATACAAGTTGAGGTGTATAAAGATGTAATTACGTATTACTAATACCATCCGCGCGTCCGAAGGGATATTGAAACGAAATAAAAACGCCGTTTTCTTGTATTATGCTTATTTCTAATTATTATATTAACTAATATTATAAATGCGAATGTGAGTTTGTTTGTTATGCTTTTACGCCCTAACTTCTCGACTGATTATTATCACGAAATTTCGCATACACGTTGTCAAGGGTACAGAAAAGGACATAGGGTATTTTTCCACTTAGAAAACATACCCGCTATTCCCGAGGAATAAAAATTTCGATAACCTACATTTATGCGACCGAAGTCGTAAGCAAAATCTAGTCTTTACATATTTTAATATAACGTATATGCACGCCTCTATAGGTAAGTACAGGCGTAAGTGTCTGTAAAAGGGGTAGGCATTTTGACAACTATGATTGTAGGTTCCACATAATGGGGGCGATCGGTAGTCGTCTATTGGGTATATTTCGAGTCAGACAGTCGCCATGCTGATATATTTTTTTTACTAGTATAGAATCAAGAAACGCTGACACTAACTGGACACATTTTAGGAAGACTAGCAGAACGAAGTTTTATAAAAGTAGGGAAAGCCTTTGTCCAACGAAGGAACAGTATTTATAGACTAAGATAAAAATAAAATATTATCGGACAAAAGTTTGTCGCTCATTTTTGCGTGTGGTCTTGAGCTTCCAGGTTAATCCTGGATAAGGCAGTGTGATATACCGTTCGGGCACGCCACGATCGTGGCGGTAAGTCCCGTTTTTGAGGAGTGGCTGGAGAGGCGGCATGGCGCCCTCACCTTCCGGCTGACACAGGTAATGACTGGCCACGGTTGTTTTGGCCAGTTCCTGTGTCGTATAGGCCGGCAGGCGACGCCCGGTTGTCATCACTGCGGCGACTGCCGCGATGTTGTTGTGGACACGGCGCTGCACACTTTGGTGGATTGCCCCGCCTGGGCATTGCAGCGCCGTGAGTTGATCGCGGCAGTCGGACTGGTTGCCCTCTCACTCCCGGCCGTGGTTCAGTCTATGGTCCGGAGTGAGAGATCGTGGAACGCCGTCGCCTCCTTCTGTGAGGAAGTAATTTCCATCAAGGAGCGGGAGAGGGAGCGCTTAAACCCTCTCGCCAACCGCAGAACCGGGCGCCGGAGGGCGCGAGATGACCTCCAGCCACCTTGAAGTTTGACCTGGGGGTGGTGGGCTGCGTGGGCCTGCTCGCCACCCGATCAGCACCAGGTCCGAGAGGCGGCGTGCGTGTTCCCACGTGTCCCACGTGTGTCTTTGTCCCCCCCGCTCAGGGGGATGGTGGAGGAAATATTCTTCGCGCAGTGGCCTGCCGTTTCACACGGCGGGCCGAAACCACGGCTGGGTCGCAATTGCATGTGAAAGCGATTCGCGCGGCCTCGCCGTCTATGGTTATGTCGAGGAACACCGTGGTAGGTTTAGTCGGTATTACCGGGGTATCTTTTCCCCGGTGAGCCCGACATAACCTCTCCGTCGCCCCGCGGAGAGGTATGAGTCAAAGCATTCCCCCACGTAAAAAATAAAAAAAAAAGTCTGATATACCGTTTCTATGTCTGTCTCCCCTTTAGGGGGGAGGGATAGTAGGGCTTTAAAGTGGGTTTTGCCTAAAAGGTAGGCCTTGTCGTGTAGTGGCCTACCGTTTCATGCGACGGGCCGAAACCTCAGCGGGGTCGCGACCGCATGTGCAAGTGATACGCGCGGCTCCGTCGATAGCGGTTTTGTCGAGGAACACCATGGTAGGTTTAGTCGGTATTCCGGGAGGTCCGTTTTCATCGTTTCAACATCTTTCTTTTACCCTGGTGGGTCGGACATAACCCCTCCGCTCGCCCCCGCGGAGGGGTTTGGATCAGAGAATTCAACCACGTAAAAAAAAAGTGTAATATACCGTTAATAAATTCTCACTCCTAAAAGGATTGCCCAGTAGACGTCAAATGGCTCGTCTCCAACTACGTGGAACTAAAACATAGCTAGCGACATGTGACTTTAATAAACCTCTGCTTGGGAATAAACAGGCGTTCTATACACTTAGTATTTATGCTAATATTACTATAGATGTAATAAACCTCTTAGCAAACAATCCTTAACATTTTAATGTAAACCTAGATCAATTACATGTTTATTTACCGTGATTTTAATCGCCATTAAAATCTTAAACATTTATGGTATCCGCTATTTACTAGATTATAATTGTTGTTATGAATAAAAATGAACTCAAGCTGAATTCTTCCCAAGGCACGAAGTCGAGAAAAACTTGTACACACGCACAGATTGGCATCGTCTAGTTTTTGCTCGTATGTGTCGCCATGAATGAGTGTTAAATCAGGTCTGATTACCTAAAATGTATCGTGGGTACTATGTCCGCTTTACCATTTTTTGTTAGATCGCGTATTTTGTAACAAAGGTACTTCACACCCAATTATTTACTTAGACAGTCATAATCTTATTTTTGTTAGAAAGCTGGGGATTGTCGGTTAAATAATTCTAGTAGCAGCAGGGATTCTGATAGTTTGTCCGGTAGACGGTAGGTAATAGGCTCACCATAAACATAGATGTTGAAATATGGGTATTATACACTCATGTCTACCCCATCGAAGTTAGAGGAGTAAGTGGTCACGTTCGGCGAATTCCTGCATTTCATAGATAGAAAATCTTGGGTCCCGGCTGTGAAATGCGAGACTTCAAATTCAATCGATTTCATAGGCTTACCTAATGGTAAAAATACCCAGCTGTGATAAAGATAAATAAATTGTTATATTTATGAAATCTATTAAACTTTTTACTTGCTGTCATGTAATGTCAGTCGTTTAATTATGCTTTTACTTCTGATTAGATTAGATTAGATTAATTTATTTCTGAACAAACATACATTTGTGTTGAAAATTCTTAAAACTAATACGACAAGGAATAGAACAAAAACAAATTAAAAAAAAGAAAGAAAAAAATTATGAGTACACAAATATAGATTTTATATCGAACTTACAAACTATGATATGCTTATTATTGTTGCCTTATATGCATAAGCCTTTATTTGCATCCTTAATATAATCATCCACGCTGTAGTAGCATTTTTTTAAAAGAAATTCCTAGAAATTCATACAGTACCTATTTATAATGGCTTCTCCTGCGCTAGCCCTCGAAACGGTGTACCTAACAAACATGCAAATTAACGACACAAAGTACATCCAGACTTGAAGCAACTGTTTGTGGATCACACGAATTGTCCTGCATGGGTATCAAACCCACAACGTTCGGCGTAGTAGGCGTAGTGGCGAACATTTCAACTACTACACCATCCGTGCAGTCAAATGAGTAACACTTGCCGAAAACTAAGGTCTACCTTCACAAATCCTTACAACAATACACTTAATATTTTAACTTTGCATAAAGAAGCAATAAATTGAATGTTGTATGCCAGTGTTCAACTTAGGTTTTCTGAATGTGCAGTCGGCTGGTGAATGGCAGGCCTTGGTACTGTACGGGCGGACACCGCACGACCAAAATTGGAACAGCGTTATGTCAAATCAGATAGATATATTTATAATATACCTAACACAATAAGGTGTGGTTTAATTTAAGGGTAGTAACGTATAATTCAAAATATTACTGTTTGAATACGTTATATTGACTTACGGTTACGCAAATGATAAAATCCGTATAAAGATACGGATATTTTCACGATGTTTATTTAGCACTTTATTACATAATTTTGAAACTGTTACATTACTACTAATAAACTTTAATACTTTTAAAGCTAATTATATTATTAAACCTATTTATATTTAAGTTTACACTTTACCCGAAGTTTCGGTGGCTTTACTGCAGCCATGTCCACCGGGAGACTAAGATGATAGTTGTTTCAATGGCCGCAAGTGTAGTTATTTCAAAGTGCCCAAACATAATTTAATTATTGGTTGAAATTAAACTGCTATATACGGATTTTATCGCGTTGTTTATTTGACACTTTATTACAAAATTTTGAAAATTGTTACACTTCGACTACTATTAAACTTTACTAAAAAAAAAAGTAAAGTAAAAACTGTTGACAGTTGACAACGTTACATACGCCTTATGTTTAAAACGTAAATAAAAATAAATTGTGGAAGTTATCAAAACAAATTTAATCGATCAGTGTTACACAACTTACAATAAAATACATATAGCGTTATCCAGTGATATCTAGTGATATAAACTTAAATAAACTGAAAATTAAAATATCTAATTAAAACAGTGACATAAAACTACCCTATAGTATAAAATAATAAATTTATTAAAATAAAACAAGTATTTACTAAAAATTAAAGTACATTATAGTGTGAATTGGTGCGCAGTGACAATAACGTTCAATAAATCTTTCAGTGCGAACATTATAGTGCTGTAAACAAAGCCTCTTTTTAAAATACGCATAGTAGCGCCATCTGTTGGTTGACGATAGAACTATCCGCATCAAACATAGCAGGTAGGGGACATGGCTGGCAAGTGTGTTGTTTGTGGCAAGTTTGTCTCTAATAAAGCGGCCGCTACTTGTTGTAAATGCACAAATAGATTTCACCTCATTTGTGTGCATCTGCCAGAAACTGCCAAGGTGAGCAGTGACTGGCAATGTCTGAGTTGTAAGAATAAAACATCCAGGGACACTACCCGGCCCACTCCTATCCAGGGCTTATGCGATAGTAGGGAAAATACTCCTACCAGCCAATACGACTCCTCTCAGCCCACAGATGGCTCAGGGTGTGATAAAGAGCTGAGTATACAGAAGCCGGCCAACAACTCGTCGCCTCAGGTTGACTTCGGCAACGAAATGCAACTGCTGAGGATGGAAATAAGGGCAATGCGGGAAGACCTCAAAGCAGAGCTCAGGGAATTCCGTCTCGAGATGGCTGACCTTCGTACATCAGTAGCAGCCTGTAAAAAGAAGGTTGATAATTTAGAGAACCGCTTGGAACACATTGAGAATCAACAGGCTGCGACCCCCTCAACACACCAATTGGACCAAACAATTAGCCAGTTGAAAACCGAGCTCAATGAAAGGGAGCAAGACCTGCTGCTATCAGATATGGAGATTTCAAATCTGCCCGAATGTGCTGGCGAAAATGTTATACATACGGTCGAGATGGTAGCCAAGAAGTTAGGTGTACCACTAGAAGAGAAGGATATAGTATATGCAGAACGGGTGGGGCCCCGGGTGGAGCGGTCAGGGGGGGCGGCTGAGGGAGCAGCGGGCACGAGATGCCGGCGCGTCGTGGTGAGGCTAGCGCGGCGTGGACTGCGCGACGAGTTGCTGAGGAGCGCGAGGGCAAGACGAGGCGTCACATCCGCTGACCTTGACCTGGATGGCCCCCCAAGACGCTTCTACCTCAACGAGAGGCTGACTCGAACAAACAAGCAGCTGTTCTTTCTCGCTCGACAATCTGCTACACACCTTGGTTGGAGGTTTGTATGGACCAAACATGGCAGAATTTATGTCAAAGAAGCTGATGGAAGACGTGCTTATTCCATCCGCACAGAGCCCGATGTCAAACGAGTATTTGGTTGTGAGACTGTCAAGACAGCTAAAGTATAGTGCGGTAACATCTATACACACCATGTTTTTCTCCATAAGATTGACCTATAACTTTATTTCTCTGTATGCATGCAATTTCATTATAAAAATAAGAGTATTTTATTGCTACAAATATGGTAAGTTACATAGAAGTTACAAATTATTTAGCTATGTAAATATTCACTTACCAAATATAATATATCTCAAGTGTACAACTATATCAAGATTATATACAAAAATCATTATAATTTACAACACCTATAACACAATTATTTACAATGAATACAACACAAATATTTACAATACATACATGGTAAGCATTTGCAATAATATAATCATTCCCCACCCAAAGTATGTTTATTTGGAATGCTATGCATTGGCACAGGGTACACATGAACTTGGTGTGGTGTGTGACTGTTTAAACTATACATTATTTGGCCCAACTAGGATCAGATATGTCATGGGATGTGCTGAGGGAACCTTTAATCTAAAATATGAACAATGTACCATAGATAGTCTGAATATCAATTTACATAATACAGTAACTAGAGTGTTTGATAAGACACTAAAAATATTTTATATAACTAATGCCTGCATACTGCATACAAAGTACAAACATATAATATGAATACTATATTTATTTACTATATAATTACTACATTGATACATATTACATATTACATTGATACATACTATATTGAAAAATACAATTAATCATAATGAATAATAACAAATATTTGAAATTTGGACTTTTTAATGCAGGGTCATTAGGTACTAAGCATGATGAATTTTTAATAGCCATGAACCTCCACTCAGTTCATCTTATGGCAATAAATGAGACGTGGTTGAAGCCAGGTGAACAGGGAAGAGCTCCTTCGGTACCAGGTTATAAGCTAAGGCATATTCCAAGACCTAAGTCAATAAGGGGTGGTAAAGGGGGAGGAGTGGGTTTCTATATCAGGACAGAAGTAAATGCAAGGAACATAAGTCACCCCATACATCCAGACATAGAGGAATTTTGGCTATCATTGACCATTATGGGTAAAAGGATCATAGTTGGAACGGCATACAGACCACCATGGCTATGTGTAGATAGATTTTTGGAAGGCTTGAGTGACAGCATTTGTGCATTGGCTCCATATGATCATATTATTATCTTAGGTGATTTTAATATTAATATGCTAAGTGTGTCTAGTACTAACACTAAAAAACTTCACCAATTCCTAAACTATACAAATATGCACCAGGTAGTAAATACCCCAACACATTTTGTAGGGGACAGCAGCACTTTAATAGATTTAATATGCACTGACATAAGTGTTAAAAATGTTTTAGTTACCCATGTTCCCGAACTGGGACAACACTCAATTGTAACCTGTGAGTCACGATTGAAGAAACAGAAGGAGAAACCTAGGTGGGTTTCCTACAGAGCATATGGGGATATTTTGGTGGATTTCTTCTATGCTGATCTTGGGAATATTCCATGGCACATGTTTGAGCTACAGGACGGGGTTAATGATATGGTGGAACAGTTATCCTCATGGGTTGTGTACTTGTTTGATATGCATGCGCCTGAGAAACATAAGCAATTTAAAACAAAGTATACACCATGGATAACTGAAAATGTAAAGTTACTTTTTAGGTTGCGCGACAAAGCTAGGATAACTTTTAAAAATACCAGATTAGAATCCAAAAAGCAGTACTATCTTGACCTAAAACATCAAGCCACCGTGGCTTTGCATAATGAGAAGTCTGCTTATTTTTCTAAAACTATAAACGATAACATAAACAACCAAAAAACCCTTTGGAAAAATTTGAAAAACCATATACTCCCTTCACACAAGGATTTCTGTCTGCCTGACCATTTTGATAACTTGGATAGTATTAATAAAGCCTTTCTAGATGTGCCAAGAGAATGTAAAGTGAGCATGTCTAAACTGACATATTATGAGTTTCATAGATATAACACCCAAAATACTTTTGAACTAAAACCTGTAGATGAAGAAACAATACAAAAAATAATTAACAACATAGGAACAAAAGCACAAGGAATAGACAAAATTAATATACAGATGCTAACACTAACACTACCACATACACTAGGTGCCATCACTAAAATAATTAACACATCTATATGTACGCAGGAATACCCAAGGCTATGGAAATGCTCTATAGTGAGACCTTTACCCAAAGTTTTTCCTCCAAACACTAACAAGGACCTACGTCCGATTAGTATACTCCCCTGTATGTCTAAGGTGCTGGAAAAGGTAGTATATTTGCAAGTCATGGAATATCTTGAAAAGAATAATATCCTCCCTGATAAACAATCAGGTTTCAGAAAAGGAAGGGGAACTGCTACAGCTTTAGGTGATGTAGTTGGTAACATATTGGAGGCTAGAGACCAGGGGGAGGGAACAGCGTTAGTGCTCCTAGATTATTCACGTGCTTTTGATGCACTGGATACTTCACTGTTATTATCCAAGTTGGCTTATTATGGGTTTTCATCAGATGCAATTAAATGGTTTCATAGCTATCTCTCAAATAGGTCACAGTATGTGGAAATACGTAAAGAAGACGGCACTGTGATGTCATCGACCCCATTAAATGTGACGAGGGGAGTCCCACAGGGGTCAATATTGGGACCATTACTTTTTATTTTATACACAGCAGATATTACCACATCTTTTCAACACTGCAAGTTCCACATGTACGCAGATGACACACAGATGTATTTGTCTTTTAAGCCTAGTGACACTCTCGCAGCAATGGCAAAAATCACTGAAGACCTAGAAAGAGTGGCTAAATGGTCTAGGGAACACTCACTGATATTAAACCCACTCAAGTCAAAATTAATGATACTGGGAAGTAAGAGGCAACTTCAGTCAATTTTGGAATATGCTCCTACAATTACTTTAAATGGTCAAAGAATTGAAAGGGTTGAAGAAGTCACCAATTTGGGGTTGGTGATGGATCCAAGGCTACAGTTTGAGGGACACATAAATAAAATTGTCAGGAATTGCTTCTATAGGTTAAAGGTTCTCTACAACATACGTGACTATCTCAGCACAAACATGAGAAAACAACTTGTAGACAGTCTCATACTATCTAGATTTAACTATTGTGATATAGTTTATGGTCCATGTTTGCTGGCTAGAACTAGGAACTTAATACAAAGAATGCAAAATGCATGTGCTCGTTATTGCTTCAAGATACCAAAGAGAGATCATGTAACACCATACATAAATAAAAACAATATATTGAAAATGGAAGCCAGGAGAAAATTACATCTAGCCAGCTTACTTTTTGGTTTAATGAAGAGCCAAAAACCTACATACCTATATGAGAAGATGGACTGGAGGCGAGATCATTGCTCATATTCCATCAGAACCTCAAACAGTGCATTGTCCATACCAAACCATAAAACTACAGCATTCCGGGGCTCTTTTAGGTACTCAGCAACAAAATGTTGGAATGATTTGCCGCCGCCTATCAGGGACCTGAAAACCAAATACAGTTTCAAATTTAAATATAAAGCTTTTTTAATGTTAATTCAAAAACAACAAACACAGTCATCAGTACCTTGAAGGTTATGGCCCCTCTGCCTGGTAGATCATTCCAGTTGTTCCGCTACTTTTCCTTCCTACTTTTTTAGAGTAATAAGTATTAGAATAGGTAACTGAAAAGACATATATATATATGTATATGTGTGTGTGTATGTGTATGTATGTATATGTATATATATATATATATATGTATATATGTATGTATGTATATGTGTACATGTGTGTATATTATTATATTCAATATAATAAAACTTACCATGATGGTTTGCATAGGTTAAGCATATCATGTAGCACTGTTCTGTCCTTTATTTCCCTTTCTTTTTATCATAGTTTGTACTGCTTTGTCTATTTACATCTGTCTCATTTGTTGTAATTTATATTTGTGGACGTCGCCGACGACGTCAAGTGATACGATACTCGTGGTTGGAACTGAAAATCAGTACTGAGGTGGGGGTTATGCCCAACTCAGTGTATGCTGAGTGTCCATCCAGATTTCTTAAACACGAACGTATCTTTCGCTAATAACTTTAAGTATTATTGTAATTATTCATATAATATTAGGATAAATAAGTCTTGAACATAATTTTACATTTGACGGTTGACACGTGTTGAACGCCACGTAGATGACACGTTGCCTGCCACGTCTGAGGCACAGATTATTAATATGTACTGATGTTTGAATCTTGGCATTTGTGGCGCGCGTGACAGCCGTCACTTGTATTAATTAAAGCTTCTGAAATAATATATAGGTACATATTTTCTGAACATTGTTTGAAGGCTTTCGTGTTTTTTTAGAAATAAAAATATATTTTCTTTTTCTTTCTTTCTTCTTTAATTTTTAAGCTAATTAAATTATTATTAAACTATTTAGATTTAATTTATTTTTACACTTTCCCCGACGTTTAATTTCAATGAATAATATTCGCGTAAATAGAAGACAATATTAATTATTGGTGTTTCTATTTACACAGAATGAGGTCAAAGTATCATGCAGACTAGCTGTGTTTTGCTTCTTCTTGGGTTTGACTATTTGTATTGCTGGATCCCAAGCTGAATATGTTGCCTACACAAATGGTTGAATAGTTTATATGTTTGGTGACATTTCCACACGCAACAAAAAAAATTGTACCTCTTTCTAACTGTTTGTTAAGGACCCTCCGCCATACAGGGATTATCTACGGATACCATCTGTATAACGGTTAATAAAAAGTTTAAAAGTTACTATGGTTTAAAAGATAGAGGTAAAAGTACGGCAAAGAAGCTTCAACTAGGAGGAATATGATTTAGCGCAGAAGGAGACTGCGGAGAGGGTCAGGGAGAACAATCTCCTCGCTGACCCTCTCCGGCGCAGACGGACGGGAGCGAGGAGGAGGCGATTTACCAGGCCGGTAAATCGCCTCCTCCTCGCTCCTGTATAGTGAGGTCACTGGTACAGAGTCGGGGGACTCTCTACCGGCTTGCACGGCCCCACACGTCTGGGGGATGGCCTTGGTGAGCAAGGCCACCCCTCCACAGGTGCTGAGGCCCGGTCACCATCAGTCGGGCCAACCGCCGGGGTGGGATGGTGATTGCTAACGCGCCTTTCTGTCGGAACATATTGCTTTGCTTTCCTGGCGGTAGAGTGAGTAAGGTATCCGAGCTTTTGGTAGGCGCTGTGCTATCAACAGTGGGACCAATAATTTTAGTCCTTGGCAGTGGCAACGACTGACTCCAATTGTACATGGTGTGATAGTTGGCTACAGTAACCGCGTACCCATTAGACGGAAGATGTGCAGTATTTATTTACCTCAATAGAGTTGTATACTTTTAAACGCATTGTAATAGTTATCATAATAAAAAAGAACAAGTTTCGTTAGCAGTTCCGGGAATCTGTACAGAAATAATAGTTATCACGGTTAGTTTGTGTATGAAGAATATGACAGTTTCCGTTATACAATTAACATAAGGCGAGGTCGAACAGTGATCGTTTTGGAAATTTTACCAACATGTCCGCTTAATGATATACGTCATACGTGAAATACATATCCGGTTACTGTTGTTCCGGATGTGTGAATGGAGTCACCCTTGTTGCCCGACTTCTTTACTGATTGACGCACAGAATTGACAATAGTCACTTTCCGTTTGTCTCGTCTGCTGAAATCTGAGATATAATTAAATGAACATTGTGTCACGCGTAGATCTTATCTCTAACATACAATTATTTTATTTAAAACTATATTTATTTACTTTGGATAAGGATGCCACTAGTGCACCGGCCAATGGGCAAACCCACGGCAAATTAGGCAGGAACTGATTATTTCATTAGAGAAATTCAATCGTTGAATTTATTAATTCGTTTTAGGATAAAATAATAAATCTTATTAGTCAATAGGTCGTCCAATGTGTACCATGTAGTGTATATTACGTAAATCTGTGCCTATGTTGTCAAACAAGCAAACGACCTGCCTTACAACAAGTGGTTATCATAGCCAATGGATTCATTTACTGCCCTGTATATATTTGTATAATTCTCCTCCTTAAAGCACACGCTCTTACCAAAGAGCGGGAAAACCCTACTAAACGCAGGAACAGCTTGTTTAGCTAACATCTTTTATAAGTTGGAGGTAATACCCCAATTCGATTGCTATAGTTTAAGTAGAATACCATATTTACGCTATGTTTTACCTTTTTACTTACTTCATTTCTTGTGAATCCTTTAATTCAATAAACATGACATCACAATACAAATTAAAGCCCCAACTCAACAACCAGGGACAATGCAAATTTAAATCACGCCGTTTGACGCGGCTAACAATTTTATATCATGTGCTACGGCCTTTAGACCAGTTCACAAGGTCCTGCCATCATTAGACAATGTCTGTGTGATTGAGATTTATAGACTTTAACCTCCGTTTAAACAATGTGCTGTTTGTTGTTGCAGTGAATAGTTAAATTAATCAGCATTACAATTGAGCTGGTCAAAAATAATAGATCGGGAATGTTATGATGGTTCACTGTAGTCTAAAAGGCTTGTGCTATGTAGGATAATGAGGTGATGTTAAAGGACATCTATAAGCAAAAATACATACTTAAATGATGTACTTTCTAGACTGTGAATGTAGCTCAACCCTGGGCAGTATTTAAGGGTTCTGGTAGATGTATCGGTATATATGTATAAAAAATATACTGCTCTCCCTTTTTTATCACTGGTGGCATTGTCCTCTGTTAGTTCGGATTCGCCTAGCAAATTGTCATCACTATTCTATATTTCTCGATCACAAAGCAAATTTGCATTCTGATTGCGGTTTAGGATGGTATATTCTTTATGGTCTTTCTTTTCAATAGGCAGTAAATTTACTGTGTTACAGCAAATACAACGGGCTATATTTGTAATATAAGAGGAGTAATGAAATGCGAATAAATTACGCCATTGCAAGCAATACAAGTAGGCTGTCTTCATCTTATTAATATGTGAAGGCAGCTCAACAATTAGAGTATATATTTAACATTTAAACAAGGACATATTTATTGTATTACCTGAAGCACTTATCAATCCACCAGTCCTCTGCGTCAACGATTGAACCAATTCTCAAATGCCAAGGCGTCAGTCATTACCGGTAATCAAACTGGACTATATTACCGGCTATCATAACTTGACCTGTGTAAAACTACAACTGTCCCTTTATACATCGATATTTTATTAATTAAGGGGGGCGGGGTAGGTCAAGTATTTATGGTAATTACGCTACAAGTGTCCAATGTACTTTGCATAATATGGCGTCGGTTCTCACAGTGTTTATTAATATTATTAGTTATACATATAAAGGTCGTTCGGTCTAGAATAGTTCAGATTGATTTTATTGAAGTAGATTAGATTACGAGTGACTTGGCACTTAATGCTCTAGTTTTTTTTTTGTTTGGTATGGAAACGTTCTGTGATCAGTTTTTGTGTGGGCGTTAATTGATTTCGTATTGTATTTTGATTAATATTCTTCTTGTGTAAACTAGAATAGTAATTAAAATGAGTTTCTTATACTTTTGCATGCCATTTCAGTAAACTCAAGTGGCTCAATTTTATTATTTAGTAATCTGGTAGAGTTTACTAATTTTATGGGAATTTTCTTTTTTGTTGTAAAATATTCCAGTAAAAAATAATTTTGCAGGATAAATAAGACCTGCAAATATAAGTGTATACTCCTCGTTACTAAAAGATGCTTTTCAACTATTGATTTCTGTAATTTTAATATTGAACACTGATGGTATTATCAGACACTACAAATCTTCTGTCTATCTCTTTTTAATTCATCGTTGTCAATTTATCATATCATAGTGTATTGCAACATCAGCCTTAGCAACAGCAATATCGTGAGCAAACGTTGCCTTGCAGGTTTCAATCTATTTCGCCTTGCGACACGGCACTAGAGGGCTAAGTTTCTCGAAGAATAACAAGAATCACCCACGCGGCAATAATTTGTTGTAAAAAACAATTAGTCATTAGCAACGAGACTTTTCTTTTTGTATTTCGAAGTGACCATTTACATCCTACACTCTATTTCACCTTGAGTTATGTCACCTTACGTCACAAGTATGTTACCTTGAACAATTGCACCTAATTACATAACAAACGCAATTAAAATTAATATTTTATTTTTACCTTTTTATACTGTCACGTCACGTTTTTTTATCTTATGTCTGTCCTTTAAAATACTTCAGTTTAGCTTATAAATTGGGTTTATAAAATATTGTATAATAGTTATGTTTATACATATTACATTTTAATGTTTGGTAGCAATGTTAAGGTCGCAAGGCATTCAAAAGTGATATTAAAATAATGGCCTTAATTAAAATTTTTGCTGTTGTGCTAAATGGCAGTATTGTTTCGAGTTAACACAGGTCGATTTCTACCACATGCCTCTAAACTAGCTGTTATGTGTAGAGAGTAATACCGCGACGACTGATACAACGCTGAAAACGAAAATTCTACTAATAATAGGGGTTTAAATATGAAGTTGCCGCTTTGTGTAAAGAAAATAGGTGGTTTAATAAGTATTTCATCAAAATATTGATGAAATACGTAGTATAAAACCACAGATTTTGCATGAACACCGTTTCTTTTCATGTTTTCTTGAATAGTTGCTTGTATTTAGGCGACTATGGTTTGTCTTAAATTAACAAAACATCAACCAGAATGTAATTATGGCGAATTGAAATAACGAATACCGGCAGAAACTAGGCGATATAACTTTAAATACAAATTAAATAAAAGGTTATTTATGTTTATTATTAATAATATATGTTGTTAAGAATATAATAAGCTATAAAGTTAATTTTCAAAATATTATATATTATTATATAAATCCATTGTATTTTGAACATAAACCACGAAATCGGATGTAGGATATAATCGGCAATTACATAGTTAAAGGCCTAATAGATAGGTAGTGACACTGTCTATGACTAACAAAGGCTGTATTTTTAAATACATATATAACGCAACAAAAGCGCGGTCGGCAGCTACAAAATTAACGAAAACCATAGTACATTAACCTATTGCTTACCCCTCCGCGATATAGGCGTGAGTTTATGTAACGTATAGGTAACTCAATCTCAATGTTTATAGCATGCTTCCCTTATTCTAACGTATGTATGATAGCCCATATTTACAGTATATTTTATACACTCGTATAAAGTAGACGTGCAGGGATGTATGCAACTACTGTATGTGTGTAACTGTGAATGTTGCTAGAGTATATAACTGTATATCATAATTCATAAGGTTCATTGAGTTTAAATTCCAGGTTCGGTAAGCAAAAAATTATTGGGCTTTCCTGTCAAAAAGTTCTCATTAGCAGTTCGAAGTTAGGAGTTGAGCCTGATCTTTGTCCGGTCGTTTCGATTACTTTGTGAGACATCACATACTTGTACACAATACCACTTTACTTTATCCTGCGCAGATGGTTTTCTATCTCTCGTTATATTGGCGGCTGTGGCCGAAATGTAGTATGGAGGGACATTGGTTTAAAAGGCTACACTGTGTTGAGTCTTTACGTGTTATTTCATAGAATCAAAATTCAAAGCAAATATAATTCACTACCGTATATTATTCACGTAGTGAGTAAAAGGCCTCGTGTACCAAACAGCGGTGTCTTTGGATAATAAATTAAATAGCAGTCAAATCTGTATTGGACCTTGAGCGTTTTACGTTACATTTTTATAGAGCCACATTACATTTTATTAATACCTACTCCTGTTATATTATCTGTTAATAACATCTGACCGGCCTATAATAGTACATCACATTATTATTTATTAGTTGTCTGCGAGTGCGCAGGTGAGATTGGCATCTATTATTGGGCTTGTATATCACATGATTAAATGTCAGTTAGCATTAATATACGCAGTGTAAGAAAGGTGTGGTTATAAAAGTAATTACAATTGTGTTATTTTAGAGTGGTCTTTATTAAAACTTGTTGATTACATAATAATAATCATCCTAGAATTTTGCTCCGGGTCTCACGTGACAACTCACGAGACCCGTGTTGGTGAAACCGGAGTTGAGACGCTCAACACACCTAGCCGCTCGCAACGGTGTTGCCCTCTGCTGCTTTTAAGGCTCGTATGCCTATGGCGGCTATTCAGGGCGCCCATCTAGTAAGTTGGCGAGACACCGTCTGCCCATCTGATTGATGCTATTAAAGTATTCAGTGCAGATGCCGGTTTTCATCCATAGTTAGCAATATATCGGTTCATCATACACCCGTTTCCATAGCCCAGATATATTAGAGTACATACGTAGCAATAGTCCTACGCTTGCTGCGGCTAGTGCCACCGTAGGTGTTCCATCCCACTTTAGATTAAAACTCTAAAAGGGCCGCTTCATATTGGACTCTTGTCTCCCAAAAGGCCGGGTACTATACTAATGTAAAAAAGAAAATCTAATGAAAAATACCTGTGATACGAGAAACATAATGATTCTAGCCCTGTCTTGTATGTGTTTAAAACATTATTTAATACGTGCATCTTCTTTGTGTAAAAGTTAAGCCATGATCCACCAGGCTGTCTTAGCGTGGGTTGTTAAACCGAGTCTTCTTATGTTGCGGAGAACCTTCAGACATGCAGATTTCTTCAATATGTTTTCCTTACCCGTTAAAGCGAGCAATAATGAACTATTTAAAACGTACGGATCTTCGAATATTTAGAGGTGCGTGCCTTGGGATCAAACTCGAATCGAGACAAACGTTTTGTAGACGTATAAAATCGATTACCTGTTATCACGCCTCAAGTGATTTCTGGATCTTTACATTATTCTTGGTATGCACTATATGACCTTTGAATATGACCACACCTTGTGTTGTTTACAAGTATTCGTTAGTATAAGTAGTACTTAATATTAGTTGCATTACCAACAACTTGTGATTAACACTTGCGATATTTCGATTATAATCTCAGTTACAATACGTACATAGCTCTAAGCGCTATCTATAAATCACCTGTGATACATAGCTGCAACCACCTATATAAACAGGTTAGGGTAATAAAATTGCGTAATTTATCTATAACCATTGCGTGTCAAAATGATTTTATTCCGCTGGAGTAACTTTGGTGGCGTCTTAGTATAAAGACCATACAATCTACTTACTCCAACTCACGCATAAGGACTTAGGTCTTATTTTAAAAGATACTGTTGCTCCGATGTGCACATTTGCCCTGTCCAGAAATTTAAGTTATCTGGCGGCTATTAAAATCAGTTAAATACTAGACATAGGTTTAAAAGACACCTCCTGTCATACATCCTGTGCGTTTGATTTTATAAACACTCAAACAACGGACAGAAAAAACACCCAGACAAATCCGTGCAGTAAAATAAATATATTACTATAATTTCTCTTTGATAGTTGTGTAGAGTGACTGCCAGGACTAACATTTACACTGGAAGTATTTAATTTGTGTCTATGAATACGTCATAAGGCCCCAGGTTCAGTGCCTGGCTAAGGTAAGGTTATTCATGAGGCATTGTTTTCGCATGCTTTAGCGCAGTGTATCAAACGAAGCTAAACTAGATGGCGCCACTTGTCTTAAAGAAGGTAGAGCAATTTAGAATCGTTACTAAAATAATATAAGAAAATGCGTCGCGAGTTCATCGCCCACTTCCTATTACATATCGTAGTCAAATAAACATATGTTGTACATAACATGATCTAGCCAAATGTTTCAGATGGAGAGTTTATAGAAAATTACTACTTTATACGGATTCTATAGCCGTGCCTTGTAAAAACACGACATCTTAAGACTGCGCCGAGCGTAAGACAGATTATGACAGAGCTCGTGCGGCGCATATACAAATCGGCGCGCGGCCGCCATAGTAAAATTGTATGGAGCATTTGAAGTGCTTTTTTGATAAATATGTATCTTTATTGTCAACCAATAAATTCATTTGGGACGGACAAATTGTAATAAAACTATTTATGTTTCGTTTAAGCTATAAAATAGAATAGATTTCTACTGTTATAATCTAAAAATCACGTAACACGAGCTTACGTTTTTGCGTTTTTCGTGCAAATTTACGTAATTTTGTAGTCGAAAATATTGATTATTTTAAGTTTTTACACGGAGTAATTGTAAACATATTCATTGTTATGGTAAATGTATATTTTATATTTGTATTATACATAAAGTGTTGATTTTATTCACTTAACTGTGACCGCCTGTTTTGGCACATGCCGCTCGGCGCAGTCTTAAGCTGTTAATAAAAACTAATCTGCTCAGTGGTGCGTCGGTACTGTATGAGACTGCTGTACGTGTTTCGAGTCCGATTCCCAGTACGGTAAATTTCTATTTAATTTTTTTTGTCTAAAATGTCTTAGTAGCACGACTCAGTTTGGAATTGTTCTCGGTAAACAGCAATAGAGTCAATTCAAAAAGTGGAACCTAAAACCATTATTGGCGCAGTGTGGGTGTGATACAGTTCTGCGTATCGGGGATGGACGTGAGATTGAGTATTTATATTAAACTATTTTACACAATACCCGACGTTTCGATTGTTTTTCAGTACTAAGGAGGCTTAGCACTTTAAAAGGTCAAATGTAGACAGTGACATCCAGGCTAAGTATAATTATTCAGTAGACACACATACGCGTACAAGATAAACGACACGATATATGCAAATAAATCTTTAACCGTAGCTAATGGTATGAAGACTGCGCTAAATGGTTTTGAAGGAATAAAGCGTTTCCTCGCGTCGTTGTAAACCAAATGGGTGATTTGTGTTTGAATGAGCAACACTTGGGCAAGCGTCGTGGGCTAAAGGTTAAGTTGTGTGAGAACTGAGACGTCCTTCAGAATATGGTTCAGGGTTAGAACAGACGTGACTAGTGTCCATTTTCATAGAATTTCTGTATCTTGCGGTTTTCTTTGTTTGTTTTAAAATATACGATTAAGCTTGTTTAATAGTTGATTTCTATATTGTATTACAGTCTTGCTGAATCTGCTAGACAGTCTGCTAGTATAATAATATCAGCCTTGTATTAAACTGTTCTACTGGACGGGCCTCTTCTCAGTCCACCATGCTGGCCCAGAGCGGGATGGCAGACTTCACATATGTATCTTCGAGAACATTATGGAAATGCAGGTTTCCTTACGGTGTTTTCCTTTACCATTAAAGCGAGCGATTATTAAATATTTAATATGCACTTAACTTCGAAAAGTCAGAGATGTGCGTTTTGCGATCAAACTCGAGGTCTCTGCATGGCAATCCAAGGGTCTCCTACTAAGTTACCGCTGCTGTAGACTGCTAGTGAACTAACCAGTATTATAACTGGTGTTGAAGAGATAGCGAGGCAAAAGGAATGAGAAAATTATAGCTTAACCATTTAATTAGCTGGTACTAATTTTTCTATTATCAGTGATCTATGATTGACAGGTGTGACTGTATGGATAAGTATTAGTTGGCCTGTGATTGTACGTTGTTATGTTTCTAAATTCCATTATGTTACTGTAAATTGTCCATTCCGACTATAATTATAATTTTATGGGCTTATATTCACTGCATTAACAATTTATCACACAAAATTACTCGACACTTATACGTTAGCTGTGGAAACGGGTGGGTAATATGCCAGTGTAATATAGAAATAAAGACGTAAGCCCTTCTGTAGTAAGAACTTATTTGAGCCAAAATCGTCCGAAGAAATTATGAAACGAAAACATAAACGCCACAATTTTCGCAAAGCCATGAACCCTCAAAACCCGTACATGCGATCCTGATAACCTTTACCATCTTAAATGCTATAAGTAACAGCCCAAGCGACAATTTTGCAAGTGCGACAATTTATTAATAACCAAGTGTCGCAAACCGACATACGGAGTCGAAAATGACGTCGCGTAAATTGCTCAATGTACTCAAGTTCTCGAAATCAATGCAATAAAATTTCATACTTTCGATTAACAAACTCGATTACCATAGTAGGGCTTAACAATTACTTTGCAACAATATTATTTGGGGCATATTGTTTGTTTCATAATGGATTATTAGCATAATGGACTGTTAACAGCAATCTTTCATGACCGACAGTATCACCCGATCTATTGCCGCGCTGTTGTTTATTTTATTGAGCTGAACGTTTTGTTTTAAATATTTGATAAGGCTACAGCAGTGGCAGGTGGTAGTGTGCGATTGCGGTGCATGAGCTCTCGGTTTCGATGTCCGAGTCGGGCAAAGTGTGGTAGACGACACATTTTGTTATGGTTATGTTTTTATGCCCGACGTAATAATTGTGAGGAGCCTCGTCTTCTACCGAGCCCAGTTCCAGATATAATGATGCAACAAAAAAAATATTTATGGAGCAACACAATAACAATTTGTCAGACTCGGAAATTAAACTTCAGACCTTATGCACAACAGTTGCATTTACTCCTGCTGCGCAGACAGTGAGGCAATTTTAGATTAGATTTTTCGCTATTTGCCTTATTCAGTTCTGTTTTAATTTATGTTAGGAAATGTTGAGCGAACGGCGTTTAGAGTTGTTTTTGGTATAAGCATTCGGGAATCCATCTACATCGGATTTAAATAAGTGTCTTTAATCTGTCAAGTTTTATAATACCTGACGTGGTAATATAAAATTGTATTGCCATCCGTGTGCCGCTGCAACTCGATAGGTTTAAGCTGTAGAAAGATACAAAAAGAACAACTTTGTTTGTCATTTAGCTGTGATTTTTATCTCCACATTTAGCCCTGAGTTCTAAAAGAACGACTAATTAAACCAAACATTTGTTAACAGATCATCGAACCCAACTGCTTTGATTGGCTAAATGAATAACCGATAGCCAATCAAATCACTTGACATTAGTTTGATATTAGCACGTCGATGATTCGCCTTGCAATACTCGGGGTGAGGTATCGCTGACAAACTTTCATTACCGATACTAAATGTAAATGTCATCTATTCAGTTCAATCTCTCCATGCCATTCTGTATTGACATATTCACAGTAAATGTCGCAGATAATTATCCTACAAACATTTTAATCTATAACGCACATGACATAAAGGTGAAGAAAAATATTGCAGCATTCGTCACCATCTTGTTGCTAAAAGTTCAACTAACTATTGCAACTATAATTGCACTTTTTAATTGCAGTTTATAATAAATTACTTGATTAGCTATGGACAAAAATTGCAATAAATTGTCTTGCAGTAGGTACTTGTGATTTTATTAATTACGTAATTATTATGTAATATGTTTTGATTTTTACAATTATTTCTAATCATTATTTTAGGAAGGGTTTTGTAGGAACGTAACGTGCCTAAGTCATTATCTGAAAATGTTTCCATAATAAATTGTTGTGTAGTACTTTTATTGGCGCAACGGTAATAATTGCTGTACATCATATTGCGGGTTTGATAGGGTTGATTGGCAAGAATGCCTCAGTATTAGCATTGTGTCCAGCTGATTATAATATTGCACCGCTTCGCGTATTTTGTGGTACTTCAACCCATATCTGGCGAAAAGTTTGGGGATACATTTGCTTGGATTTAATCATACTCAGGCCTTTTTATATGAGGCTTATACATAATATATGATAAAATTACATACATAAAGCAAAGCGGCCTCGATGGCGTAGTGGTTAGTGTAACCGACTGGGCATGAACATGGATGTTTTGTCTTGGTCTGGGTGTTTCTATGTATAATATATATGAATATACAAAAAAAATATATATTATATTATGTATGTTTATTCATTGTCTAGTATCCATAGTACAAGCTCTGCTTAGTTTGGGGTAGATGGGGTTGTGTGTATGAGAGAGAATATAAAAAAAAGTCTCATAACAGCAAACTAAAGATTACATTAAATTTAGTATCGAGTAGGGCTCAAGCAAAGTAATTTAGTGAAACAACCACTTCTTAATGCACCGAACATACCATAATTGTAGTTAGTTTCACATCCGGGAGCATAAAGTTTTTTGGCTAAGCTATTTATTTGGCTTACAATAGTGATATTAATTACTAATAATGATACCACGGTTATTAACTACTATAAAATTGCTGCCACTAATCATGTAGTTTCCTGTGCACATTGATTTTATGGTTTCCGAATGACAGGTTGAAATATGCGACCACATTTAATACGACCTTGGCAATAAAATAAAATGTGCGGTCGTTGTCGGCGACAGAGATAGATATAGGAAGTACTCTATGTAGATCAGGTGTTGCAAACATTGATTTAGGTCCTGTTTAGTAGCAAAAAATTGAAGCAATTGTTTTGGGTTCTTTTTTCTTTTTGGCTCGATCGTGAGCCATTCGAACTTCATGTTTTTAAATTATTTTGTAGTTGTTTATGTCTAGTCAAAGGTTTCTGAAAGGCAGATCAACACTTATCTTTAACAGACGATTAAACGAATTTCATCCGATGTGATTGGCTGACTGAATTAGCAAAAGCAAATTACTTACCATCTGAAAACCTTTCCGATTAGCACGGTGCACTTTCAAAGTTTATATTTCCATGCGCTATGACTTTTCCTTCTTCAAATAAGTTATTAAGAGAGTACTATTACCAGAATAGATAGCGGTTTACCAGCGTAGACACCTGACACTGTTAAACTCCATGGGCGGCAGTTACTACCTATCACCAGGTGGGCTGATGGTTCTTCTGCCATTGGAAGCAATAAAAGAGAGTAAAATTTGTATGTTCTATGTAATATCTAAAACTTCCAGTCATATAATAACTAATAATTCTTTCACTGATATCATTTGCATTAATAAGTCCTGAGTACTACTGTAGGTTTCAATGACGTGAATTTGCTGCCAATCATTCTACAGGGGCGTAACTATGTTACAAGCGGATGGAGATAGCACACTGTACCTTCTTCTAACAGCACACCGATTCCTTTTTCCAAGTGCTTGCAAACTGAGCTGGCTAGCCCAGTGAACTTGGTTGGTATTACTCCGAGCGTCAGCTCATTAGTACTGTGTGTGTGTTTCTGTTGCTGTGCGAGTAAAAGTTTCTGTCTTCTTTTAATATTTAATTTTTCTAACTTCCCTTCTTAAATTCCATCTCTCTAGAGTGGGCAACGCGCGTGTGATACTTCTGGTATTGCAAGCAAGCAATTAGCTATGGTAAATACCCAACATTAGGCGAGCCGTATGTTTGTTTTGTCACCTTGAACTATTATAAATTATAGTGCCCTATTAATCTTAATCCAATAACTTCAACATATTGCGTCAATATTACGTTTACAATAGTAATTTCCGTGATTAACGAATATTTTCTCACATTTTATTAAATTAAAAGGTAATACGGAACTCGAGAGCAAGGACTTTTTGACTTAGAGTTTATATGGAGTGATTATTAGAGCAATTTTCGGGCAATTGCTAATAAATAACAACCGGATTTTTTTATAGCTTATTTCCTTAAGGCTGTCTGAGATAAATTGGTAATTTTACAAAAACTTTAATTACATAGACGCCTTTACAGACGTACATTAAAATATCTTATTTGGAATGACATTGGTGATGCATAAGTACGATGCAACGGACGCCTTTGTGGAGTTATGTAGTGACACATTATTGTATGCTTAGATGCACAGTTGCACATTGCGTTTGTGTACATTATTAGACTTACGCGTGTGAAGAGGCCGCGCCCTCCACTTAAGGCTGACACAATACAGTTGCTAATATATTTTATAATGACAGTGAGGCGGAAAAGGAGGAATGCAGACTGGCAAGCTCAAAAGCTAGCAAGTGGTAAGTATGTGCCTAGGAATCAAGTCTATGCTTATGTATGTAATGTATGTATTCAACCATACACATGGTTGTAAAGCCTTCCTGTGCTACACATAATCCTAGATTACCTTTTCTTTTCAATATTCTATGATTATTTATATATAGATTTTCTGTAATATTCTACATAAGTAATAATAATAATAATATTCTATCACATACACACAACACCATCTAGCCCAAACTAAGCAGAGCTTATACTATGGGTACTAGTTAATGGATAAACATACATATATCCTTTTTTTTGTAAATACATACTTATTATACATAGAAACACCCAGATCAAGACAAACATCCATGTTCATGCACACAAATGTTTGACTTGTGCGGGAATCGAACCCGCGAACTCAGGCGTGGCAGTCGGTTACACTAACCACTACGCCATCGAGGCCGACAAAGTAAGGCTGCTTACACGTTAACACTAATTAATTTGACATTTGGTATGCTGTAATGGAGTCATTAATCTCCTATAAGAGGCTCTATCTTAATTACAATCGCCTATTATAAAAGTAATTGATACAGTCATCACATTGTCTTAGCATTTCTAAGCATGTTATAAGATGAAAGGGACCAAGTTGACACTATGTGATGGTAGAGTTGTCTTAGAATTGTAGACTAAGGTATATTTTACAATATCTATAGAAATCCAAGAACAGCTTGAAGAAGTGATACATTGCTGTCTCTAAGAATGAGAAGAGTATAGAAGAAACGGACAAAGAATGTGACTTTTTTATATCAAAGATTATTCGGTACACGTGTAAGTGTGTGTGAAGTGTAAGTATTCACTATAGCTTTACTTTTCAAGTGCTTTTACTGATCGAGACGATATCTAATTAATTTTGACTCAAACTAATACTTTACCTGGCTTTAAAGTCTGCTTACTGGGGTTGCAGTGTAATGTTAATGACCCGGTAGCCCTAGAATGTAAAGGGTTTTCATAATTACAAATGTCAAAGGAAGTCATTTGATGGTTTCAGAAACTTTTGACACTGCCCCGTGATAAGCAAAACTAATACTTAAAACAAAAATAATAATAATTAGAGGCAAGATTAATTCCACCAAAAACAACTGACTTGAAATCGTATACGAGGGACATGAACAAAAGTCATTAGATCGCGAGGGTCATACGCTGGTTCGTGTGTAGACTAATAATGCAAGTGGTCCACTTACCTAAAAACTATTTCCTTCACAATGACCCACATCACGCTAGCATTAATGAGGCTTTCCATAAATGGAATCAGTTGTTGAACTGTGCAATAGTGTCCTGATCAAAATTGTAACTGTACCTATTGAAATTATCTGTAGTGGGAAAACCAGCATGAAATAGTGTTTGCGTTGTTTCGTCGAGTGAGTGAATTGGTAGATTACGATTAGAGAGGTATCGGAGTCCCAACCGTCCCCCCCTTCTGGTGAGCGAAAATTTAAAAGAACGCAGCACACTTGTGACTCCTCTGGTATTGCGGGTGTCCATGGGCGGCCGTAATCTCTTACCATCAAGCGATCCGTCTGCTCGTTTGCGTGCTATACAATAAAATTAAAAAATTGTGGTCGAATCACCAATTGTATCAAAATTACTGAAACTTATTTAGAGGCAGATTTAAGTCGAAATAGAAATTAAAAATGCATTACAGTTTAAGTAGTCTTTATATTCTTTTTCTTTATTATAATAAATAAATTATCAGTATTTGATAATTATTTATTAACTTTAAAATCCCAAGTAAAGTATACTTAGTTCTTTTTATTGTTAGTGCAGCCGTTATTTAATGCAAATTTTTTGCTAAAGATTGCGTTTATGTATACGATCGTAACCAACGATCGCTTAAGTACCGGGAGAATCATTCGAGCAATGCCGATTCAGACGAATGCAGGATGAGAGAATTTGAGAGGTATGTAGGTATGTGATTTATGAAAAGTTCCTTTGACTGACTTAAGACATGGAAACTTGGAATGCTTTGCTATTGTGACATCCTGATGCAAATATAAATTTGTGAATTAAAGCACGCTGTGTATAATTAATGTTTCCCCTGTTTATTACTTATTTTAGGCCAGGAGTGCGCTTTAACAGTTTTGCCGTCTATTGTTATTATATGTGTAATGTATATAAAATGCTATATATATAGTAAGTGGTCCGTCGAAATCGTAAACTTTAGAAATTACAATATAATGTTTCTGACAGAATATTGCACAGATCGATAACAATAAAAATATTATGGTGACTGCTATACAACAAAAAAGCGCTCTCTTTCGAAAACCTTATAACGTATCTGGTAGGCAATAGGCATTATCCATTATGGGATTTCAGTAACAAGCCACACATAATCACATCCGATGGTACTTAACAATGAGTTGTGTGCTTCAAGGCGACTTTGCATCACGCACGTGCGTAGTGTCGCAACAGTCCCGCAATTATATCGAAACAATGTCGATTGGCGTTCCAACGAGCTACACAATCTGTTACACCCTTGTCTGAAATCGACGGAACGAATCGAGCCCTTATACAGTAGGTGCTATGGTAAGTGCCGTGAGAATTCGTTTCCATAAATTGATGTTGCTAAACGGTGGTATTTAATGTTACACACGATTTTTTTGTGTTGTAATTAAAGGTGATGAATGGACAATCAACATGATTTTCTGATTTACGATCAGATGTTAAAATATATTAGATTTTGATAAAGCGATTTCAATGTTTGCCATAGGGCCGGGTGAGGTAGTTGCTCCTTTGATCTATAAAGCGTACATTACGTGGTTTTTCTAATGTGATTGTTGAGATTTAGTAGTTTTTACTACCATAAATGTATGTATGTAAGCATACATACATTTCCAGTCGTAAAAACAATATTAGTTTGAAATTTAGTGATGCTATATAGGTCTTAACCACGTTGTTATTAAAATTAAACCATTTATAATTAACTAAACTACATTGTTAAGCATTTTATATGTTTGAAGGAAAAACTCGTTTCTCACACCAGCTACTTTTTAAATCCACACAATAGGGAGCAAGCATATTACCGTGGAACGGCCACATTGCCGGACATGCTATTGAGTATCTTATTATAGAAAAGCCAATTATAACTTGACCGACGAACGGCAGGAACAAGAATACCGAAACTTATTGGTCAGATATTTTTTATTATAATTCATACTGTCTATACGTCACTGGTAGAATCGCGGAGCTATAAAACATGACAAACAATTATTCTTTTCTATTATAAAAGCAACGATATGGTCTTTGGATTGCACGCAGAGGTCTCGAATTCGATCTTAAGTTCGTATCTCTGGCTATTCGAAGTTGTGCGCGTATTAAATAGTAAATGATTGCTCGCTTTAACGGCGAGGGAAAATATCGTGAGGAAACCTGCATGCCTGAGAGATTTTCATTCAGTGCTCTAAGGCATGTGAAGTCTACCAAAACGCACTGGGCGAGCGTAACTATGGCCTAACGCTTACCACACTAAAAAGGGCTGATATTGTTGTTATATTATAGAGCAATACTCATGATATGACGAAAGCCCTTCGAATAATATCGCCGCTATGCCACTCTAGATAACTGTAGATAAGTGTCGTATTGGCACAATGTCCATCGATCCATGGTTTTCTATAACAAGGATAATATCACATGTATTACACATTCGCGTCAGTTACCTAATAACCGCATTATCCTATACCACGTCGCAACAGTATCATCATTGCGTACTTAAAGTTACAAGAGTACTTTGTTTTGTTATTTCAATAGGTTACAGAAATGTATTGTCGTTTACTTACGATTGTACGATATTATACTTGAATTCGAGGACAGTCGACAAACATTTAATAAGAAATTTGAGAAATCCATATGTTAGTAATAGCCTCGAATCATATTGGGCCAATTATTTATTTACTTGAAACACAATTAATTGTTTTATTTCTGGGTATACCTTGTGTCCGTTAATTGTTTATGTGTATAGTCTTCCGTCACAGAAACCTTGATGCCTAGTGCGGGATTTGTCTCGTTTGCGTGTTTCGTTTTCACGGCTAAGCTTGAGAACCAATTTTAATGTTTGATTTGGACCTTCAATGCTGACGAAAGGTGCAGGCATCTAAGAAAGACGTTTATGGTTGTGGCTGACTAACATGTTTTAATTATATAACCGTCGTAACATAGTTCAGGCGGTTGTGGAGCCCCAGGTTCAATCCACGGGTCGGACAGGAATATTGGATTATCTGTTAGGAAACTCTCGGTAGCAGCACGTAGTCTGGTAAAATATTCGAACCATGGTAAGAGTATCGACTCTCTTTACGCAGGACCCAAAAAAAGATACACCTCTGGCTACCATATCGAGAATATACATGCATAGGTCTTTGTATATAATCAGTTTAGTTTATGATATTATAACTTCTAGTTTAATTTATTTATTAGATTCCTTCCACCATTGTATCATACGAGGCATAACCTTTGCTGCCATAATAACACATGCAAAAAGCCTGGCGTTTTATCTCGTGCATAATAACGCAGTTTTGTTGACGCATGCCTTCCTATTATTGTAAGAGTAGTTACCTTTCTACGTAATACAGCTGAGCTCAAGCACCGTAAATGATGAATTACACTAATTAACATAAATGGCCCTTAATTTAGCGGAGCGAAGTAGGCAAGATGAGATGAGATGGACGATTAACTTTCTGAGAATGTAATCTAGATAGCGAGAGATGTACTGGAGGACTTTATAAGGGATCGCGGTTTTATTCCACATTAGGGCTTTTAGCACAGCCATGATCTCATTTCCATTGTTAGTTTAATTTGCCACCGAAACAGCGACACAATTAACCTCAGTAACAGATCTTATGGTTGTAAATAATTAGACAGTTTCGTGAATATTCCGCGCGCATAAATTGCTTTTCCATGTAAATTTTTGTTATGTATTCTACGGAATTGCGGAAATGTTTTTTGCGTTTTAGTGCAAACATGTATGGCTTAAATTGTTTTTAATGGTCATTATTTATTTTAAAGCGGGTCTCATATAACATATACCTATTGTTTCACGCCATTATCACCGAAATGGTGGGCAGAGTAGTGTTTCCCCGAATTTTCGCCACCGTCATTTTAGGTTGTATGTAATAGTGGGTGGGCCTAGCGGAGACAGTCTTTTACCCGGCAAACACAATGTGTTTCATTGTGTTTGCCGGGAAACTGGGAAGGGATATTGACCCCGAATCTTTAAGCACTGTAGTCGCATTCGATACCATAGCGCCAACTGTCTAAAATAAAACAATTAATTCTAACTAATATTATAAATGCGAATGTGAGTTTGTTTGTTTGTTACGCTTCCACTTCTTAATTTATCAAGATGTCATGACGAAATTTCGCATACAGTTTGTCAGGGGCACAGAAAAGGACATAGGGGACCGTTCATCTAGTTTCCCGAGTGAAACTGCGAGGAAAGGCTAGTATTACTAAATTATTCATTTACATTTACGCGAGTGTTACACGTTAAAAATGATATATTTCTCATGGACTATTTTATTATTAAGTGGTTTAATTTCAATTAATACTAACATTTTGTCCTAAGATTAATGACTCTGGTGTGTAAAAGTGGCATAGAAGGACACGTTCCTTTATCCGTACAATTTGTGGTTGACAACTTAAGATATATTATAACAAAAACAATACTACAAAGTGGTTCTTTATGCATAATTTACAATCTGAACTACAATTAAACCAGTTGTAGTAATTGTTTCGATCTAGCAAACCGTTTCGTGGAAGAAGTAGATAATTATAGTTGCCAAGCACTGCAGTGTTTCATATCTATAATTATTATACCTACGGGGTTATTTTAAGTTCCATTTTATCTGAGTAGGTACGACAAATCTAAAACGAATTGTTACTGTGAGTTAAGCGGCACTGGCCCAGCGACGGCTAGACACAATTATATTTCTGTTATGTTTGGCTGTCCAGTAATTGACAGATTACTTTATTACAGAGTATTTAATTATATGTATTACTTTGTTGGTGCAGTGGCTAGTGTACATAGCTGCGGAACATAAGGTCTCGGGTTCAAATGCCAGGTCAGATAGAGCTTTTCTCTCAAGGAATTATCAGTTTCAGGTGGAGGAAAAGTAGCGTCGTAGGTGAGCGATATTCAAGTGCAATGTGACGTTGTAAATCTCCAACCGTCTGTTTCATAATCAAATTTTAATTTATGTTTCTCTTTCTTTGTTTGATGTTTTAATTGATGTGAAACACTTTTTATAGGTTTGCGTAATAGTCGTTAGAAAACAATATCCTTTACTTTCTTTTAGTGTTGATACACAATGGATATTACACAGGCTGTAACTGACTTGTGAAAGTATCATGTACATTTTGTAGCGTATCCTAAAATTGTTTTAAGATAAATAATGTCGTAAAAATAAATCTTGTATCGCAGAAGACTTTACAAACGTTTCAAGAACGGGCACAAAGAGCATCCAGTCTCGGGACAACTATATGTAGATAACGCAATCTTATGTCCTGTGTACGGGTCGAAGCAAAAACACTCGACGCCGTGGTAGTAGCGGGACGTCCACTTGAACCACTGAGCCATACGTACTGTAATGTGTAAGTTACTTGGTCAATCATGCAAAATCCATTAAACGGTTGAACACATGAACATATTTAACACCGTTATAACACTGTTTTCTGCAATAATAAATAATTTGAATTTGAAATTTGAACGGATTTGTACAAAACATGACATCCAGATAGACTATGTTCTGGTTTAACACAGGATACGTTTATTCCGGTATACAGTACCGTAGGAATAATGCAGTAGGAGCCACGGGCAGAGTACTTATATAATATATAAAGTTCGTAAATTCTATTGTATCTCTCTTTTAGACAAAATCAGTTTAATACCACATGGCATATTAAGACAAGATTATGTATATTAATAATTATAATTTATAATTTAATTTGGTCCGATTTAACCACACAAAGACACAAGTCTGCGTGTTCACCGCTAAAAAACTGCCATTGGTCGTATCTCCTCGTTTCGAGCACATCCCCATAACTGCCTCAGCCAATATTGGAATACTTGGTGTCGACATATCGAGTGAAGTCCAGTTCCGGCCATTTAGAGTGTAAGGCTGAATTAGCTTCGAAAAAGCTTGGTGTGCTCAACAGATCGAGACAGTAATTCACACCGGCCCACCGCCTACTACTTTACAAGGCGCAGGTTCGGCCTCACATGGAATACTGTTCCCATCTTTGGGTAGGGGCACCCCAGTACCAGCTTCTCCCTCTGGACCGCATTCAACGGAGAGCGACTCGAATCGTCGACTGCAAGGTCGTTTAAAATCGGCTAGACCCCTTGGCACTGCGTAGAGATGTAGCCTCGCTATGCATCTTCTATCGCTTTTACTCTGGAGAGTGCTCCGAGGAATTGTTCGGACTGATCCCTGTCGCCTCTTTTTGCCATCGTCCTACGCGACAGAATTTCCATCCCCATCATTTAGATGGCTGGCAGTCCACTACGGTGTGTTTTTCCAGAAATTTTCTGCCTCGCACAACTAAACTGTGGAATGAACTGTCGCCTGCGGTATTTCCAGACCAATACGACCTACAAACCTTCAAGAAAAGAGCGTTCTCCTTCTTAAAAGGCCGGCAACGCACGAAATAAAATTAACTTCTCTGGTGTTGCGGGTGTAATCGGTTACCATCGGGCGATCCGTCTGCTCGTTTGGAAAGAAAAATGTATTTGTATATCAATAATAATTACTGATCTTTACAAAGAATCAAATTCGAGGTTATTATAAAATTCATAATTATAGTATAATAAAGTGTGCTACTGCCTTACTTAGGCATGTATCTTTATAATTATAGTTATGATGTAATATGTAAATAAAATTAGCGGTAAGCAAGATTTTAAGTTTTATATAATAATATATAATCCAAACTAAGCTATGAAAAATAGTAAATTATAATAAAAATATTGAACTGCTATTAAGAATTTCTTCACGTAATATCAAATCAATATCCAATTACACTTTGCTCGATTCAGGAATTGAATCAGGGAAATCCCGATCGCGCACAAGCACAGAGCAAAAATACCTTAGCTTGATTTGTTTACGCCACTTAACCTACATATTTCTTGTTAAAACTCCTTTAATGCATATCATTTGCATACACAACTTAGTTGTAATCAAAGATAAAATATATGTAGCTGCAGCTATACGTGACTAGAAGAAAGAAAGAAAGAAAAGAAGAAAGAAATCAAATTTATTTCGTACAGAGCACACACAATCAGTTAAAACAGAAATAACAAAAAAAAAATATATATATATATAATATACATGTCATTACAAAATGTGTATGCCCTCGTCGAAAAGGGTCACCACCTCAGCATTAGCTGGGCACCCAAATTGAGTGCACCAGCGCTGGTTTTCAGTTGGCCACCCGATACAAGTGATGCACGGTCTGAGGCAAACACTTAACATTACAACAAAAATACAATGTGGTTCTGCTACATACATACACAAGGAAAACGTATAGGGCATATAAAATTGTGTTTATAAATTAGGTACATTTAAAAGATATGAGAACAGAGGTATAAATAACACGTTACTATCAAATAAATAAATTTAAGGAGGTAGGTAGTTATATTCCCTATAACCTTATGCTGCAATAAGTCAGTGCAGGTGCAGTATCCCGTACGCTGCACTTCCTTATCAGCTAGACGTGGCGTGATGTTCGAATGTTCTGGAACGACCACCGCCTACGATGTCATCCGGTGTTGATGCATTAGAATAAGTACAATAAGTTAGTCTTACATAGAATCTGTAAAGCTCGGGTCGTCTTAATAAACTCTTAATTCGATTCCCATTTTAGTTACTTTTATTTTTAGTTTTTAAAAAGTCATTTCGTCGCTCCCGAAATCAAACTGGCGCAGCCGGTAGGATTGCCGCTGTTAGCCTTCGCGGAAAGTCGCGTTTGAAAACTGTGAAAAGTGTTATAACGTACTTCGCGACTGGTTACAGACTTTACGTAGAGGCAGTGCTTAAAATCAGTGACGCGGTTTACATACGGCAATCCACGAACCAAATAAATAAGTTTCGATTACGCGTAACATAACGCAGGTGAGCAGAGATGTATAAGGCGGTTGGACTGTGAGTAACCTTCTACTTCCTTCCCAAATTCCCTACACAATTTTTGTTGATAAAATTTTAACATTGTGTATTTTCAGTATATGACTAATAGTTTTATAAAACCTAAAACTAAATCGTATGAAAAATAATTATACACGATAAAATTTCGTAATAAGTTGTCATAGTTAAATAATTTCTTTAAAGAATATTAAGTGAATAAAGTCGTTACATACGTTTGCTTATATTATTCCAAATTATATGGAATAACATTTTTCATATGATTTAATTACTTACCTAAGGATTTATATTGTTTGATTTTTATATTTTTATGTGTGTGTAAAATTTTAAAATGAATCCAGTTCAGATACCTGTGCCCACGGCAGGCGCGGCAGCTGCGTCTGTTCGTACCGATACGCCGTTATCTATGCAATTACCGGAATTATTAATACCGCGTGATGTGTTAAGATTGATTCCTGAGTTTGGCGGTGAAACAAATTTACTTAGTTTATTTTTGCGAAAGTGCGAATATGTTATTGGTAGATATCAAGGAACCTCAGAACGAAATGAATTTTTAATGCAAACCATTACAAGTAAATTAAAAGGTAAGGCAGCAGCCCTTATTAGTGAAAGAGGTGACTTTGAGACATACAATGAATTAAAATCGTTATTGGTCCAACATTTTGGCGATCCTAGAAGCGAGGAGTGCGTTGCTATTGAGTTAGAAACCCTAAAAATTAAACAGAACGAATCTTATTTAGAATTTTGTAGCCGTATACAAGATATCCGCGCTATACTTATATCCAAAGTTAATCAGAATAGCAGTGTAACTTTGAGAGAGGCTAAGCGAGTTATTTATAACAATACTTCTCTTAACGTTTTTATGTACAATTTACCAGAACATATGGTACGGATTGTTCGAATTAAAAACCCAAACACTTTGGAGGATGCTCTAAAATATGTCCTTGAAGAAGTTAACTTTCAGGAACAGTATAATTTACGTAGTAAAATGTTACAACATCGATCATCATCAGCTTTTAATTCAGCCAATCCGAAACCAGTTCTTACACAGCCACCCTTGCAATATAATAACAATTTTAGGCCTCAGCCACACCAAGGTCAATTTAAGTTTGGTATACAAAATCAAAATATTATTCGCCCAAATATGCCTAATCAACACATAGGTTTTAGACCACAGTTAACTCAATTTGGATACCGACCTTCAACACAATTTGGGTTTAGACCCGCGAATCAATTCGGATACCGACCCCCAGTCCTACCGGGGAATAGGCCGACAATGCTTGATGGTAAACAACCACAACAGTTTGGATATAAGCCCGCATTTGCGCAATTAGGCGAAAGACCCTCGCAACCTTTAGGCTATCGTCCACCCAAGCCTTTCGTTAATGACCGTGACGTATCAATGAGAACCGCACCAGCACCAGTTAAGCCAACACAAGGTTTACCTGTAAATGAACTTTATACTGGTGACGAACAATATATTTATAACACCGGTTTTAATGAAAATATGTATAATATGTCGACGCAAATTGATTATGATTATACAAATATGTACACTAGCCATGGTTGTGTAGATCAGATCCCTGACGTGGATGCAGACATACCGTACTCACCTGAAAATAGCAATGATTTAGATGACGTACAAAATTTTCAGATGGATACGCAGCAAATTACCCTGAAATGATAGAACTTAACTATGATGCTAATTTAAGACATCCTTATATATATATTCCTGACATAAATGGAAAATTTATGCTAGATACGGGCAGTACCAGGTCCTTCATAAGTCCTAGAAAAGTTAATGAATATTTTGCCGATTCAATATTCTATGAACCATTTACAGTGACAAGTACTCATGCTACTAGTAAACATTTTGAAGTTGCTAACATCCCACTTTTTTCAATTTTCAACGAATATGGTTATCATAAGTTTTACATTTATGACGTTGACGATAGGTATGACGGTTTGATAGGAATGGACCTAATGTCTCGACTCAGAGCTGACATAAGTTTCAAGGATAGGATTTTAAAAACAAATGATATTAATATTCCAATTATTTATAATACAGACCTTGAATTTAAATTAGACCCCCGTACAGAACATAGAGTAAGTTTACCTGTAAATCAGAAAGATGGTTTTGCTATTTTAAATTATAAACAGTTCCATGATGGCATTCGAATGCCAGCTGCAATAGTTAAATGCGAAAATTATCTTGCCTCAACTGTTATACAAAATGCTACTGACCTTGATGCAAAGTTAACTATCACAGCACCTTTTAAAGTTTCTAAATTCACCAATGAACAGTGTTTAGTCAATAACATGACTGATTTTACGGATGTTGAGATTGACTCATTGCTTACAGATAACTTAAAGAAGTTACGACTAGACCACCTAAACCAAGAAGAAAGTGACTTAATTAATAACTTATGTTACGAGTACAAAGACATATTTTATTGCGAAAAGCTACCTCTAACCTTTACTAACCATGTTAAACATCACATACGTACCGTTAATGAAGATCCAATTTACGTTAAGCCCTATAGACAGCCTCCAGCCCAAGCTGAGGAAATCAAACGTCAGGTAGAAAAGCTTATGAAAGATAACGTCATTCGAGAGTCACACTCGCCTTGGAGTGCCCCCGTACATTTAGTACCCAAAAAGGCAGACGCTTCAGGCCAGGTGAAATATAGAATGGTCGTAGACTATCGCCGACTCAATGACATTACCATTGATGACAAGTACCCACTTCCTAACATATCTGACTTGTTTGACAAACTTGGTAAAAGCAATTATTTCACCACACTCGATTTGGCTTCTGGCTATCACCAAATCGAGATTGCTGACTGTGAAAAAACAGCGTTTTCTACGCAGAATGGGCATTTTGAATTTCTCCGTATGCCATTTGGGCTCAAAACAGCTCCAGCGACCTTCCAAAGGACAATGGATAACGTTTTAAGAGGCCTTCAGGGTATTCACTGTTTAGTGTACTTAGATGATATAGTTATTTACGGATCAGGAATCGTAGAACATATAAAAAGACTACGATCTGTCTTTGACAGACTACGCCAAACGAATCTGAAAGTACAATTAGACAAGTCCGAATTTTTACGTAAGGAAGTGCAGTACTTGGGACACACTTTGACTAAAAACGGACTAAAACCAAACAATGACAAAATACAAGCAGTCCTTACATACCCCATTCCACGGACACATACGGAAATTAAACGATTCTTAGGTTTCGTTGGTTATTACAGACGGTTTATTAAAGACTTTTCCAAAATTACTGAACCATTGACGGCTTGCTTAAAGAAAGGTAGGAAAGTTATTATCGATCAAAAATATACAGAGGCTTTTCAAAAGTGTAAAGAATTATTAGTTAACGCCCCCATATTACAGTACCCAGACATGACAAGACCATTTGTACTAACAACCGACGCCTCTGAAGTCGCAATAGGCGCGGTATTGTCACAAGGCCCTGTGGGTGGTGACAAACCCATAGCGTATGCTAGCCGAACCTTGACAGATACTGAAAAAAGATATAGTACCATTGAACGTGAGTTGTTAGCTATCGTATGGGCCACCAAACATTTTAGACCCTACTTATATGGACACAAATTTGACATATATACTGACCATAGACCCCTAGTCTGGCTATATCAACTCAAGGAACCAAATAGCAAGTTAACGCGTTGGCGATTGCGCTTACAAGAGTACGATTTTAATGTTATATATAAAAATGGCAAACAAAACGTAAACGCAGACGCGTTGTCCCGCATTAAGCTTAATGCTCTAGGAACAAACGAACCCGACGACAGTTCAATGATTGTTAATGTAGATGAGAAGGAGAAAAGACTTCAAAGCTATTTAGACGATGTTACCAAACAAATTACTGACAGCACACAACGACGAAGTACTGATGACTCTAGGACCATTTCTATATCTGACTCTGAAAGAACGGTCACAGCTAGTCCGATAACTATATCAGACACCGAGACAGTAGTAGTTGAACAAACGCCCGAGTATCCCGTACCGTCTGAATCTGCATCTACACAAACAATTCATTCAGCTAAAGATTTAGAATCCCACGGAATTCCTATTCTACACGAGGCCATAGATACAAAACCGAACCAAATACTCGTTTTTAGCTGGTGCCGAAATGACACCCAAGTCAGAGATTTATCTAGGGATAATCAAAAGGTATTAGAAGTATTTTTGCCCGTTGACAATCATGAGCTTATCAAAGATTTTCTAAAAAAATATATTAAACCAAAAATTAAATACTTCATTTACTTTGAAAACCCAGAACATAAAAAGCTTTTTAGTAATATTATAATTTCCTTATTTAAGAAAGGTATGGTAAACTTTTATGAATGCACCGAGCGAGTAGTCTATGTAGAAAATGAACAAGAACAAAAAGCTATTGTTATTAAATTACACGAGGGCAAAACGTGTCATCGCGGGATTTCAGAAACTATAAAACGAATTCGTCGTAATTATCATTGGAAAAATTTAAATGAGACTGTTACCGCTATTATTAATGCGTGTGAACATTGCAAATGCGCTAAATACGACAGAAATCCCATTAGACCAGTATTACAACTTACACAAACCCAGAATGCACCTTTCCAGGAAATTTTTATTGATATATTTAGTATAGAATCTAAATACTACTTAACACTTATTGATGCATTCAGTAAACTAGGCCAAGCTATAGAAATTCCGTCTCGCTCAACGCCTGAAGTAGTCAGGGCATTATTGAAATACTTTTCTTTCTATGGGTTACCACAGAAAATCAGTTCTGACCCGGGGACTGAATTTAATAATGAATTACTAAAGGAACTTACAGATTTACATAAAATAAAATTGCATATCACTACACCCAACAACCCAAATTCTATGGGGTTAATAGAACGTTTCCACTCCACAATAATCGAAGTGTATAGGTTAGCCAAATACGAAAGGAAATTCACAGACGCAGCGTCTGTGATGACTTATGCTGTTATGGCTTACAATAACACAATCCATAGTAGCACAGATTTAACACCTTTCGAAGTTGCATTTGGTCACACTGAATTTAATTCCACATTTGACTCCGAATTTGATAAAGCATACACACAGCAACTAATTAAGGACCATAAGAAAAGAACTCAAGCTGTTTATAGATTTATTTCAAAAAGGTTAAATGATCAAAAAGAAAAGATTATAGGCAAGCGGGGTGGAGAAGCACAACCAAAATTAGCATTAGGACAGCCGATTTTTGCTAAAGCTGTCAATAAAAGACAATCTAAAGATAAACCGAAGTTTCAAAAAGCTGTTGTCACAGGACAGATAGAACGCAATATTGTACCAATAAAGCTTAAAAGTAGAGACACAAAAGTGCCTGTTAAAAATGTAAAACGTCCTCCACAGGTGGTGTATAGTCCTGCTAAGCTGGACAACGATCAGTTGGGCTCTCCCAAACCTGGACCTTCAAGCAGTAGAGAGTAAACAAAATCCTGGTATTCTCCCGGTAAAATTAGGTCAAGCTTTTGTACAACACGATAAATAGTCTATAGTAAAAATTATCAAACTACAAGGCATAAGTAAAGATTTGACTTTCAATATTAAAAAATATTCTGAATTTAGTCAAATGCTACACCCTAATAGGTCCTATATGGATGAATTTATGAATCTTAAAACACAAGTAGAGTATATTCGTAATGAAACTGTAGAAAAATTACAGCAGTTAATACCTTCCAAAAGATCTAAACGTGGTCTTATAAATCCTTTAGGATCATTTATTAAAATTATAACAGGTAACCTCGACCACGCAGATGCGATTAGATATGAGCAACTCATTAATAACATTCAAACAAAAGAACAGGCAATATCAAATAAATTTACTGTGATATCTGAAATGTTGGATCATTTCCTAAACTCTACGGAAATAATTAATGAAAATAGTAATAAAATGAACGCACGCATTAAATTAATTGAAGGCCTTGTGAACAATCTTAATACAAATAATAATCATTCAATTTATATGACTTATGTATTTGGATTACTTTACCAGTTTATTGTAAACTTTAGAACTATTTATATAAAAATTGGTGAGTTAGAAACGGCCTTGGCTTTTAGTAAATTGTCTGTACTACATAAGGCCGTAATAAATTCCAATGAATTGTTGAACTTGTTAGAACAGATTAGTAAACATGATAATTTAATGTATTCTGTAAACAGTCAAAATCTTATTAATATTGAAGAATCTTTATGTGTAAAAACTTACCTTAAAAGTGATGAAATCACTTTTATCATTGAAGTACCACTAACTGATAATGTTACATATAGTTATTATAAATTGTACTCCCTTCCTATGGCCGATGATTCCTTTAACCAAACCCTTGTTATTATTCCTGAGTTTCCTTACCTATTAGTAGAAGGGACAAGATATCGTCCGATTGACCAACCATGCCGAGAGATAACAGCTAAAGAATACGTCTGCTCTGAAAATAATATCGTCCAGTACGCTGAGGAAACTTGTATTGAACAATTATTGAAATACCATTCCACCTTGTCACGCTGTTTTCCACGTAAAGTAAACCCAGAATACTTAAAAATCCAAAGGATTGGTCCAGATAGGTGGATAGTTTATTCAAAACATTACCAAGTTATTTCACAAACTTGTGGCAATGACAACACGAAGGAGCGCATACGAGGCACTTATATATTAACTGTAGATGAACAGTGTGACGTTTATATAGAAAATGCCCATATACAAGGACGACGATCTTACTCACTGCCGACGGAATACATGTCGGTACCGATTATCAACTTACCTAAGTTACCGCAAGGATATGCTGACGCCGCATTAATGGAGCCTGTAGATCTGAAAGGAATAGACTTAGACGACATACGCCATTTAAATTACATTCTGAAAAGTAGTGCCAATAGTGTAAAAAGTGAAACAAGTGAAATCGAGAGAAATAGTGTTAGTGTCGCCCTTTTCGTACTGTACGCGATCGTCGTTTTATTGTTAATAGCTATAGTTACATATAAGTATTTATATGTAATAAAGATAATGTGTTCCAAGAAAATCATGCCCAACGATTTGACTGAGTTGGAGGAAAATACAAATAATCAGGGCCCTATCTTATTAGTAACTTAAATAATTATATTCATTATCTTGAGGTAAATTAAGTAGTACCTATGTGTTATACATCTTGGCCCTTGATATTATTTTAGGTCTTATCATTTCTGTACTTATATAATCATTTTTCTTTTGTAACTATTATTACGTTTTAGAGATTTACGAAGTTTTCGAAAAATATACCTCTTTTTCGCTAACTTCGATCCAAGGGGGGAGGAGTTATATTCCCTATAACCTTATGCTGCAATAAGTCAGTGCAGGTGCAGTATCCCGTACGCTGCACTTCCTTATCAGCTAGACGTGGCGTGATGTTCGAATGTTCTGGAACGACCACCGCCTACGATGTCATCCGGTGTTGATGCATTAGAATAAGTACAATAAGTTAGTCTTACATAGAATCGGTAAAGCTCGGGTCGTCTTAATAAACTCTTAATTCGATTCCCATTTTAGTTACTTTTATTTTTAGTTTTTAAAAAGTCATTTCGTCGCTCCCGAAATCAAACTAGGTTAAAAATAAAAATAAAAGTCATTGCATAATAGGCACTGATGACACAATATTATGCTCAAAGTGAAACGTAAACAAAGTGATCAACCTCAGCGTAGTAGGCTATTTGTATTGTTTTGTATGTTTTTGTTTTGATATTATAATTATTTTGATATTATTATTAGTGAGACCTTCTATTATAGCTAATTGTGGAGAATTATTACTTAAATGTAATATATATACAACATAAAGCTGTTGTGTGAAATATAAAATTATGTGAAATGCGTAACAGCGTCCACAGGTGAGTTGATAAAAATAAATTGTCTATATAATATACCAACTGTATTTAAATAATAATAATGTAGAACACAAAAATGAAAATAAAATAAAAACATTATAGGGAAATATTATATAGTTTAGATTAAATAATTGATAAGTTACATTTGATTGATTCATACATTATTTGTCTTGTTAGGAAAAAACTTTTTAATTTATTCTTGAAATTGTAAATATTTTTTAGGCTTCTTATTGGCGGGGGGATGTTATTCCATATTTTGGACGCCTTATATCGGAAGCTGCCACGAAATGAAGCAGATCGGTGTTGGGGTACAGCCAGCTGCTGCGCACACCGACGACCCTCACGCTCGCGATGACTGCTCACCCAGGAGATTTTTGAGTACAGGTACATTGGAGTTTTATGTGCAATTACGCCGAACAGAAGAGAAGCAAGGTGTAATTTATGACGCAATTTAATTTTCAACATATGGTGTTTATTTAAGAAGGGTGTTACATGGGTTCTCGGAGGTATGTTAAAGCAGAATCTTGCACAGGCGTTTTGAACTCTTTGTAAAAGTTTTTCAGTGCGTGCTAACAGCCTGGGACCGAAAACTGTGTCTGCGTAATTTAATTTTGATAAAACTATAGATTCTACTAATTGAATTCTTAATTCCTGACTCAAGTAAGAACGTAATTTGTAAAGCATTTTCAAACGGTAGAAACAATTTTTCACACAATTCGAGATATGGCTTTCAAACCTCAAGCCTTCGTCTATTAACAGACCCAGGTTACGAGCCTCACTCACTCGTTCTATTTGTTCTCCCATCACCGTCACACATACACCAGACGACCGTGGCAATTTATCTAATTGATTATTGGTTCCAAGAATCATATATTTTGTTTTGTTAGGATTAAGTGTGAGTGAATGATGATTAGACCACTTGACTATTCTTGTGAGGTCCTCATTAATGGCAATAATCGCATTCACGTAATCCTGAGGTTTAAAAGATAGATATATTTGAATGTCGTCAGCATATATATGAAATCTACAATTCTGTATCGCCCTTGTTATGTCCGAGCTGTATAAGCTGAATAAAGAAGGCCCCAAAATTGATCCTTGTGGTACACCTTTATCCACGTCAGCTATAGCTGACGTGGAGCAGGTTCCATTTACGTCTCTGATTTCTACAAGCTGGGTGCGATTGCTCAGATAGCTATTGAACCATTTTATCGTGTCGGAATCGAACCCGTAGTACGCCATCTTAGAAATCAAGAGTGACAAATTTATAGAATCAAAAGCCCTGGAATAGTCCAGCAGAACCAGTAATGTACACATTCCCGTATCTTGGGCGGCTAATATATTGTCCGTCACATCTAGCAATGCCGTGGCAGTACCACGACCTCTCCTAAATCCAGATTGAGTCTCTGGCAGGATATTGCTACATTCGAGGTATTTGATGAGTTGTGTATTGACTACCTTTTCTAGCACCTTAGATAGAAACGGCAAGATGCTGATCGGTCTTAAATCTTTTACATCAACGGGATTGATTATTTTGGGTATGGGACGAACTATGGCCCTCTTCCAGATGTCGGGAAATGCGGATGTTGTTATCGACGTGTTTATAATAGACGTAAGAAGTTCCAGTGTCTGGGGTAGACTTAATACAAACATGTCCAAAGTGATTTGGTCACAACCCTCAGCATTAGAACTTAAAGCAGAAACTATTTTTGCAATATTCTCTTTGCTCACTGTTTTTAACGAGAATACGTCAGTCTGACTATATCTGTTAAACTCATAATATGTTAAATAAGAAATCTGCATCGTTATGCTGGAAGGGACGTTTAAAAAATATGTATTTAATTGGTTGGGATCTTTAAAATGCGATGGTAAATCAGTTTTACTTGTAAGTGGCAGTACAGTATTTTTTAAATTTTTCCACAACCGTTGGGGATGTTTTACTTAATGACTTTTTCGTTCGTTTGTATTAAGATTACTCTTATTACACAGTGACTAGCTCGTAAATAATGGCACACAAGATTTGTAACAATGCGAATTAAAAAGAAGGTTACATTTCAAAGGCTGCGCTTAAATGTTTGACATTGCAAACGCTACGGATTTAATCGTTACGAATGACCCTTGCCCGCTTTAGTAGCAATTTTAAACCAAATTTTGTGTCACAGCAAAATTGTGCTTTATGTATTTAAGTTTAAGGTTCATTATACAATGGAGGAACAATATATTTAGCCCAATGTTAATTGTAAAATTCCATTTAGAATTTGCCGGTGTCATTGTTTGCGTAGACTGCAGTTCGCCAGCGTCATTTAGCTAACGTGAAACCACAGTATGCAATATATTTATTGGATTCTTTTGGATGGCATTAGAGAAAGGTAATATGCAGCTACCAAACTATAAACTGGATCAAAAGGGTTGCATTTGTGCGATCTACAAATAATTGTTCTGAGTCTGTGTGTACGTTGTGCCTTTTAATAGTATGTTAAAAGGTCTACTGCGACACAGGAATAAAGACCTAATGTGATAGTTGACTCTTAACGATATAATATTGTTAGATGTAAACGTAAGATACTCACACCTATATATTCGATTGGGTTAACATATGCGAATTACATTCACATTTCAATACTTGGTGAAATTTTAGGTATAACGCAATTATAGGCTCTTACCTATTATTATGTTCGTTTAATCGAGACTTCATGGTCTTGGGTACGATTTATGCGTCGGACAAAGTATTACTTATCTGGTTTTTGAATTAAGAAATTCTAAGTAGCGGCACGAAGTCTGCAACTGTGCCTGGTCATCAATAAGCCATTAATAAGCTCACCTTTTATTTCGTGGAATCTATAACTGTAGCTGGCTGGCTACATGTGGGTACCTCTGTCTTAAGGTATGATACTTTGATTATATAAATAACTATCTGTAACCCGCCCCTGACCCGCGTTTTAAAAGTAGCTTATTAGATCCTGACAACAACAACGTGTTTTAATCTTAAACATCCAACGGTTGGTTACTTAATCTCGAGATCACATTTATAACATTAAAAAGATTGTGACCGTTTAACCACTTCGTTATCTGTGCTGTCAAAATGTTTATGTAGCTATATCTGGTGACAGTTGACAGGTTCAAAACTCGACACAAAGGTCAAAACAAGGTTATCGCTACGTTTTATAATGGGTGAATAATTAAATGCATTGGCTTTGTCCGGTGACTGTATGATTTAACGAATGGATTCACTCACGAACCACTTGATTTGAATTGAATGAATGTGTTGAAGGGATAATGATTGCTTCGACAATGCTTACTATCTCATTGATCTCCTGGCATTATATACGCTTATTTAGGCTTCGGGTGTCAGCCATCCAGCCAGCCAGCATTTCCTTATGCCGTATTTTCAGAAGTAGTAACTGACAAGATAGGTGCAAATAAAAAATAACCCGCAAATGATGATGTTCTAAACATTACAAAGATTTCTCCAGGAACATTTAGTACGTCGTGAGTACAATTCATTGTGTTCTATTATATTAAAGTGAAAGTAAACCATAACTGTCTTTAGTATTATTTCATTCTAGTCATTTTACAAACATCACACGCATCATTATCATGTGCACACACTCTCACGGACGCACCCACACACACACCTGACCGACTCCTCAGACACGCACCCACCACTTTTTACCACACACGCATAGTCTCTTTAATACGCACACACACACCTCGCACAACATACATTTTTTGTAAATGCACGGTTGGCGTAGTGATTTGAGTGACCACATCGCTACGGTGTTAATGCGTCGTGCGATAGGGATTCGATCACAGCCTGTGAAGAAAATTGGTATGAGACCTGGTTTTCAGGTTGTTATAGAATCCATCCGTGATATAGAGAATCGCTTGTGTGGCTGATGTTCATAATTATAATAAAATTTAGATTTGTTGACGTTGACTAGACTGCCTCGGCAGCGCAACAGTAGTGAGTGCCACTGCAAGAGTTCTCGGACTCTATTCCCGGGTGGACGAGGGACATAAAACTGTACTTCGCGAAATGTGGGTAAAATAGACTATGCCTACCGCTTTTGGGGATATAGGCTCTATAGCCTATATGCCTAAAAGGTGTACCTTCGTATATACAAAGGTATATTTAAAAAAAATCATAGGCTTGTTCAGAATTTTAAACCCGTGCATCTGTGGGTCCGGCCGTTAGGGTCCTATTCCGGTACGCCTCCGGCCGCGACGCACCCACATTTCGCGACCACACGCGATGACACTTGAGGAAATACTATTGAAAACAAGTATTTTTGAATTTGAAATGTACACAATGGCCGAGCAACCCTTTCACTGTTTCCGTGCGGTAACAGT
The DNA here is from genome assembly GCA_930367265.1 of Catocala fraxini. NCBI lineage: Eukaryota > Metazoa > Arthropoda > Insecta > Lepidoptera > Erebidae > Catocala > Catocala fraxini. The sequence continues at coordinate 30,617,684 of OV884025.1, read as the reverse complement.
GAATAGGTTACTTTATGAAAGGTTGCTAACTTGGAAACCAACATATTTTAATATAATTTAGTTTGCATTATTTGAACATATTTTAAAGAGTATACTTAAAATTAGTCTTACTAATTCTAAAGCTTATTAGCTTTAGCAAATTGTGTATTCATGATAGTATACGCACAGCACAGAATATTTAAATTCAAAAACACTTGTTTTCAACACAATTTGCTCAAGTGTCTTCGCCGGTTGTTTTACGATGGGAGCGTCTCGGCCGGGGGCGTAGCGGAATAACGAATTATTCTCAGTGGGTGCGTGCCGGCTGGGGGCGTACCGGAATAATAATAATATTCTATATTCTACCACATACACACAACACCATCTAGCCCAAACTAAGCAGACCTTGTACTATGGGTACTAGACAATGGATAAACATACAAATATACTTTTTTTTTTGTAAATATATACATATTATAAATAGAAACACCCAGACCAAGACAAACATCCATGTTTATGCACACAAATGTTTGACTTGTCCGGGAATCAAACCCGCGATCTCAGGCGTGGCAGTCGGTTACACTAACCACTATGCCACCGAAGCCGACATAGGAATGGGACTCTAACGGCCGGACCCGCATCTGTTTAACCAGTCCAAAGATGTAAGCATATTTACATAGCAACCATGTTAACAATCAGTTATGTAGATACAAATTCCTGAATGACATTAGCACGATGGAACATCTGAGCCCTTGGTTCGAGAACGTGACAAGCTTCACCCACATGCAAACTATAAAGATGAACGACGCGTGGAATTCGATAACTGCTCTAGAATCACGCGCGACCTGAAGGATTTCCGCATAATTCGCGAGCCAACCTTGTGAACACCGCCATGTTACTATATAATATAAATTAATCTAGTTTGTAATGTAATAGATAATATGATTGAATTCATACACGTAGTTCAGGGATGCCCGGTTTTGAACCTAACTAGGGTTAGTTCATTCGTGAGCACGGCGTCCAGGCGCGATGGGTATTTGGGAAATTGGTAGAGACTTACTTAAATAGTAACACCAATAGTTAAAAAAGCTTCAGGTACTGTAAAATGTCCTTAGACTTCAAGACCTTCGCCTTGATCAGGGCAGCAGAAAGGTAACCGTATAAGTAATGCCCGTTCCGTTTTACATTATATACATACATAGTGGTGTTGCACCACATTTTGCAAGCTTTGATCCCAGGTTCTACGTAACGGGAGCAAACCCAATGCTATCTATTGGTCACAGTCACAGACTATTGCTATTATTAAGAATTACTTGACATAAAAAGCTCGAGATATAATGCGTGGCACTTGCAAAAATACCAGAAAAATATAGGTATTCCCCCGGGCGACGTTTTCCGATTTCAAGCCTGGATGCATAGGTTACTTTAAAATTTATATTCTTTAAGGTTTAATGTCTTCGTCACCATGCAAAGTTGAGTGCCTTACTAGCTGAAGTCTAGAGTTAGTCAAGAGAATACTTTGACCCAAATATCTAAAACCTGAACGAACAAGCAAGTAAGTATCAGGGTCAATAAATCATTTTGTTGTCAGTGTGCATGCATCATAAACCGATTTTAATTGAAGTATCTAATTTATGCTAAGTGCACTGTTCTGCACTTATGTACTTAAATTCGTGATTAAGCACCTGATAAAGGCAAACATAAGATGGTGGAAATAGAAAAGATCCGTTCATATGAATGTATTATAAGGAAGTAGCTGAGTAAGTAAATGATACATTATCGATGATGCTCCAGGTAACAATGAAATGCGAAGACTTCAGCAATATTTTAAATTCCGAGGTACCCGAAATCAGTACTCAATTGTGCTTAGGTCAAAACCACCAAAAGACAAATACCCAGGAAGGCTGGCATTACCGGCTCAATAATCAGTTTTCCAAACATCTCAGCCTATTTTTATTTGTTGATAAATTAAAAATGATGGCTGCCTCTGAGGTTCCCGTAAAGAAAAGAAAACTTAAAAAGACAAGAAAGTACAGAATAAATAAAAGAATCGTAATCCTAAATAAATAAATGTGAATATGAGTTTGTTTTTTACGTTTTCACGCCTTACCTACTTGACCGAAAAGGTAAAAAGTCCCTATGTCACGTTCTGTTCCCCTGACAACGTATGTGAAATTTCAACGATAATCGCTTGGGTAGTTCAGGCGAGAAAGCGTAACAAACAAACAAACTTACATTCGCATTTATAATATTAGTAAGGATTTGAATAATAGGTTTAGGTAAGAGTTAGTAGAGTAGAAAGCTGGTGATAGTACTCATTGATATTATTTTTTAGCTAACAAACAGTTGTACCGTACCAGATATGTAGACAATTTATAATATACAGCCTCACCAGTTCTCGAGAGTTTTTTGATTTGTTGAATATTTCATCGACTCTTAGAATCAATACTTTAAAAAAAGGTGGCTTATAATATACCTAAAATGTGCTTTAATGTATAACTACTTACTTTTATAATTATTTTATTATTTTTATATATTACTAGTAGTTTTCCCGCGGTTTCACCCGCGTAAGTCCCGTTCCCGTGTGAATATCGGGTTTTACCCCTTTCACCCCTTCGGGGTGGAATTTCCGAAAATCCTCTCTTAGTGCTCCCCTACACTCTCCAAGTAACCTACATACATGCCAAATTTTAGCTTCTTGCGTTCAGTGATATCGGCTGTGCATTGTCTGTCAGTCACTCAGTAACGGAAGAGTTTTATATATATAGATATTATCGGATTATAATAAAAAAGCCTAAGTCTTTGAAATAAACCTAATATTTTGCGAATCGGATCGAATCAAAACATCCTGTTAGCAGATGCTAATAGGATGTTTTGAGAATTGGATGTTGTTTAGTATTGGATATGACGCGAATCAGCCTTTTGGCGAAACGGACATTTCGAGAAACGTATTTTATTTGCGTCTTGATATTTTGCGAATCGGTCATGCTATCTTAAAACTACCGCTATGAATACGTGGAACATATTCCTTACCATTAACAGTTTTACACTCCATACTGCTACAAAAAAAATATTGTCAGGGAAAACCCATAAACCTTATGCACAAGTTTTCCTTTCTCTACCCCCGCACCGTCAAGGCAGTCATAAGTTATAAACCGACCTAAAAAAGAGGAGGTTTTCTATTCACACTGTGTTTTGTATTACTACGATCCTTCTAATCGCCAGCATGTCTTAGCCAACCTGTATAAATATTATATCTCTATTTCCATTTTCAACTATTTTTAAAGGCGAGAGTTAATACTCAAGCAAATGCGGTCGAAGACTTTATAGACAGCCATGTCATCGTTTACATAAAGTGAGACCAAGTCAACAGTAAAGTCAGGAAGAGCGGTACAATACCACGTTTGCCACAGTCTTTGTGCACAGAGAACGCTTCTTACTCCACAACAATGCTATAGTTCGGACACAACTGGGTCAAGGGTAATATATTTCTACCATTATGTTACGGCTGTGCTAAAACTAATGGCAAATATGAAGTTCATAAATATATTTTACGACTGTAGATATCACTAGATGACCCGGTGTACTTCGTATCACCTATCCTAACTACTAAACACAACAACAAAAAAACAAAACTCTCCCTTCGCTAAATAAAGACATCAATCATCATCATCATTTGTAATCATCCGTTTAGGTTTTTACTGTCTTCCTCGCAATTTTTCCATATTATCTCAACCTTCCCTGGACTACGACAAACATTTCAAAACCAAAATCAGCTAAATCAGCCCAGCCATTCTCGAGTTTTAGCGAGACAAACGAACAGTAATTCATTTTTATATATATAGATGAAAGGTACCCTATGTCCTTTTCTGTTCCCCTGACAAACTGTATGCAAAATTTCATGATGACCGGTCGAGTAGTTAAGTCGTGAAGGCGTAACAAACAAACTTACATTCACATTTATAGTATTAAGTTAGGATTAGTATAGATTATGTTTAAGTATATCGATATATACATTGATTCCTAGTTTTATATCAATGATGGAGAACTGGTGAAGGCAATGGTATAATTTACCCACACTATGCTGACTATATTGTAAGTACCACTTATCATAGGTACGAGGCGCAATAACAGACTACGTCTTGCTATTGAAAATCACCTCGTTCAATAACATGATCGATCTAGGAATCGAAAGAGAAAGTGTAGTGTGCAGTTACTTAGCTGCTCATTTCTTTACTATAGTAAGAGACAGGACTGCAAAGGAATAAGTTTTTGCCTATATCTATACTAATATTATAAAGAGGAAACATTTGATTTATTGTTTGTTTGTTCGTTTCTAAAGGTTTAAATCAAAAACTACTAAACCGATTTAAAAAATTCTCTCACCTTCAGAAAGCTATATTATTACCGAGTAACATAGGCTACATTTTACTACACACCCAGAATGTGTGAGTGCGACTTCACTTGGCCGAATATATTATATATAACAATAATGTTTTTACATGTTATCTCGCATATCTCTTAAGTACTAATTAATGACTTTGCTTAAATACATTAACTGAGAATTTTACAAATTATAACAAAGCATCTCGCACCATAAACGACTAAAACAATGTTAGAAGTTCACGCTGTATTTGCGAAATACTGCTAATAAAAAAGTCAATTAAGAACATAAGTAACAAGAGTGATTTATTAAACGTTTGATGAAATTATTACAATACCTTGTATATATTAAACCATTTTACAAAAAGCCCTGTAGCTTAAAATCTTTTTCTTAACGAGAGGTCTTGTATTATGGTCGGATGAGATGAGGCCATGTGATAAGAAATTTCTTAATTATTATTTCGACAATAGACGCTAATGTATTTCGAGCACTCCTGCGTGATTGAATTCCTTTCGACATTGTTCTCTGAATGAGTGCATTTACTTAACTATGCGTTAGTAGGTCAAAATTAATGTAGCATCACGCATGTATCTTGCCGAATGGTAGGCAGAGCTGTGTCGTATTAGTTTTTTTATACAACCGATGGCAAACATGACCTGTGATAAGTGGTTTATTTTTCTCTTTTAGAAAAGACACCTTTTCCAAAAGAGAAGAAGAAGCCACTTCAATGTTCATAAAGTGCCCGTGATGCAGGAATTATTATTGTCCTAGGAGCTGTCCAAGGACAATAATAGTTCTCGAAACGCGAGGATTTTATGAACATTGAAAAACACGGGCATAAAGAACACCCAGACGCAGAACAACAATATGTTGACCACACAGTTTTTATCTAGCAATTAGGGTTATAAATAACTAGTAGTCTTGATAATGTGTGTATGTAACGTTGATAGTGCATTGGGTGGGATTCAAATCTTCGACCTCTGGATCTCTATTAACTTTCACTCCTCATACAAAACCGGGTCGGCAATCTTTAAAAAGTACGTTGCTAATGCAAGAACCAAAGAATACTGATCTACTATTGACGAGTTGTTGTTTGGCAGTAGAGTGGGGAATGTTTTTCAGCTGGGCTGCACCAGTTTTATAAAGAAACTTTGGCTAGGATTTTTTTCAAGTAATTGATTATGTATGAATATAATGGAAGCGTACCTATTATATAATTCCATGTTATTATTGATTCAGTTTGCACAGGCAAGCCCAATAGCTTATTGGCCGATTCCTATAATTATCCACCTACACATGCATTTGTGCTAAGGTCATAACTGAATTAACAAGGTACTTAGGTAGTCTAAACTAATATTATAAAGAGGAAACATTTGTGTTTTTGTATGTATGTTTGTAATGTTTTCGCACAAAAACTACTAGACCGATTTCAAAAATTCTTTCACCATTAGAAAGCTGCCTCTTCACTGAGTGACATAGGTTATATTAAGTTTAAAAAAAATAGAGATCCTTAATACAAATGCAATAATATAACCCAAGGTGTGAAAAAATTTGTCATCAAAAATCTGTCATCACGTGCGCTGCGGAAACTATTGATGATAGAATAAAAAAATGTTTTACAGTATTGTAGAACATATCAATATCTACAAAAAAGTCCACGATACCATATGTCCGACTACTGCAGTTATGCTACTATAACTACTTTTTTACATTTTAAAACTTGATAAAATGCCGACAATAATCAAACCATATTATTCATACCTCTGTATTAATCCTTATCCCATAAAATGATAATTTATTAAAGACCGTTTCAATACCCGTAAAATACTTTTTAATTTATTAAAATCGGACATTTCATTAAAATGATATAATTCTTTAGATATAGTAGGTAGTTTCTAAATATTAGTAGGTAGTTTTTAAGTATTACCTATATATATAGCTAACTACACCTATATAGGTGTAGTTAGACTTATTAATTTCTTTAGTTGTAATTTTATATATTAAAATTAGATAACAAATTAAAAGTAGGTATTGGGTAATAAATTAAAGTCCACGCAGACGAAGTCGCGGGCAACAGCTAGTGCATATATGAAACTATATTAATAACGGAACTAAACAGCTTTTGTAGAAAATGTTCAAGTTATATCAGTTCTAAATCGTGACTGCACGGATGGTGTAATGGTATAAGTGGTCACCACACTATTGCCACTGCACCGAATGTTGACACAGCACGGACAAATATTGTGTAATCCATAACTAGATGTGCCAGGACAAAAATTTGTGTAATCCATAGATAGTTGTGCCGAGTCCTGGTGTTCCTTGTGTCCGTCAATTTAATGTATGAAAAATCCCCTGCGAACAGAATAGAACAGAAGTCGTACCTCGAGCGGTTATACAATTTTTCTAAAAATATCGATAAAATTCTGAAGCGTTTCTAGTCTAACTGAGCTAGATACTAAATATAAACAATAGGAGAATCTAGACAACAATAACGCATTTGTAAAAAAAAAAAATCCGTTATCTAACACAAACATGCTTTTATCGTGTACGTCTCCATGTAGATTTAGTTTAGGGAACTACGACATGATTGAAAACTACGAAACACTGGTTTCTAGGTTTAGATTATAATGACACAGAACATATACTACAATACCATATGTAGAACTTTATGTATGATGTTATAACTTAAACTCTTATCTGTATCTAAGTATATATTATGACTTTTATAAATTCTACCAACAATAAAAAATGTGTGAGTAATGTGTACTTTAATTGTACTACAAAGTAAAAAACATAATAGGAAATGATGTACTAATCATATCTAATCTACCGCTAGCATAAAATATTTATTTCAGCATAAATTGTGAGAAGTCACTGACTTCTTTAACACAGGTAGTTCATACCTAGCTCAGAAGTCAGGGACTTCAAATATTCTGTGTAATAATTTTATGCAAATAAACGTTATTTATTTATAGTCACTAAGATAGTGCTTCCAAAATTCAGGCAATAAATGGCAGTTTAGCAGTCTATCTTCGTTAACAAGCTAAGCATATAGTACATCGAGCAGACAAAATAGCATTGCGATGACTGATGTTAATAACATACGTTTCACGGTTATCTTTTAGTAATTTCAGTAACTCGAACTGTAAGGTCAATCTATCCAATTTACTTAACAAGTAAGTGGTAGGTAAAAATAACAATAAGTTAACCTAGTAACGAGCGCGTATTAAGCTCACAATTTGCTTCAAGTCCTTCAACCGAATAACTATCATTATCGCTCTTAGATTGTACTTGTTGATTCTTCGTATCTAATTTAATAACGCTCATATTTCCGATGTTATACAGAGATGTAAGGACTATCTCGCTGCTTTCGCAATGTTAGCGATTTGGCACTGTGATCTTATATTGGACTATCAGCTTATCGTAAAGTACGATTCGCACCTGACGGAGCACGTCGAAACGCGTCAGACCGCAGCGTAACGCATTTTACAATGCTAATTACTTTTGAATTAATGTGTGTATGATAAATAAATAATAAATAAAAATGTTTATTTGGAGTCACCTGTTAAGCAGACAACATGCTTGTGATAGTTGGCTCCGCTCCTCAGAAGAACCGACGACGGGTATTTATATAATTAAAAAAATTAGAGCTGTAACATTTATAAAAGAAAAGTAATTAAAATAAAAAATGAAATAAAATAAATACACTGTACCAGATGCGTGCACGATGTGTATATATGTGTGTGTGCGTGTGCATGTGCGTGTGCGTGTGCGTGTGCGTGTGCGTGTGCGTGTGCGTGTGCGTGTGTGTGTGTGTGTGTGTATGGTTGAGTGTATTAGGCCTACTGTAACACACTTTCACTTTGCTCATAGCTCAGTGTTTTTAGCCAAAGTGTTGATGTTTTCTTACATTCTGCGTATGTCATGGGGTATATTTTTAAGTCCTTGTTCATCAGGTTGATGTTTATGTGTTTCGAGAAACGCGACTATGCGCGGCTGCTGCGACGTCCAGATGGCTGACACCGCATGCAAGCGAATACCACTTATTTGCTTGCGTATTCCACCTAGAGGACTCGAATGCGGTGGGGGTTTTTTTTTCATGCATCCCTGTTATTCTACAGAGAGACTGGCGCAGGCGACCGGCTCGACACAATTGGACCGGACAATTAAGTTAACAAGTTGTTTACCGCATCTGTTCTGCTACGCTTTCAGCCGCGTCGACGCAAGGTGTGAATCGTACTTTAGGAGTTGAATTAGTTTGTCAGGCATAAAATATGATTCAGCTAAACCACCTACCTGGAGGAATTATGAGAGTCGGCTTGTTGTCTATGGGCCACAGTTGGACATCCTAAGATAAGTAGAACCTTATCTGTATCTCCTCTAAATCCTGGTTCAGTCTTACTGGAGAAGTACTGCGATCTTACAAAATAATGTTTGTTGGTTATTTGTCATTTAAGTAGTAAAAGTAAAAATAGTTTGACTCAAGTGATGTCACATAACTATACGAACTACTAACGAAATTTTGAATTATTATTAATGTTCAAAATAAAAATGAATTGTCCTGAATGTTTTATAGCGGTTACAGGCAAGAATAGTTTATAACAATTTATTAATATAAGAAAGGAATAATAAATAACTAATAAGCAAATACTATAAATGCGAAAGTTTGTTTGTTTGTTTGTTACGCTTTTACGTCTAAATTACTTGACCTCATCATGAAATTTCGCTAAGATTTTTTCAGGGATACTGAAAAGGACATAAGATAACTTTTATTCGGAAAAGTATTAAATATATATTTCAGTTACAAAATATGTAACTGAAATATATTTTAAGCCTTGGCTACTATTTTAAATGGTACGTGTACATACATATATTACGCAATTCATGATTTTAAACGATGCAGGCGACTACTAATTCTCTGATTTACTCAGCTTGCGTCCTCGTTTGTGATTGCCTGAAGCCAGATTGTTGATCAGACACTAGAGTTGTTACTAGACTGTAGAGAGTGACAGGTCCTATTATCAAGAAGTACAATTAAATAAGTCGGCAGTGTTCTCTCAGATTTCACGGGGCGATAACCAGCGGCAGGTCAGCGGGCTGTCACTATTCGTGTGCTGTTACACACGTTTAATATGTTGTTACTAATTATCGTGCGTGTTATGCAATGTTATGTGTACCATAACTACTTCTAAGAAACGATATCTTTGGTTTGTATGGAAAAATATATAACTATGCTTCTAAAATTGCATATATGGAACTTTTTTAAAGTTGCAGATTTTACCACCAAATTATAATACTATCCATATTTCCTTTAACTTTGCCGACGACTAGAAGGATATAATAATGCCGACCTATATACTTTTTAATTTGAAATTATAAAGTATCTACAAGATTTTGGCTGGCTTCGCCCGCCTAAATGTAGATTGGATAAAAGGTACCCTATGTGATTTTCTGTTTCCCTGACAACGTGTATGCGAATTTTTATAATGATTGGACGAGTAGTTAAGGCGTGAAAGCGTAACAAACAAACTCACATTAGCATTTAAATATTACTAGTTAGGAGTTAGAATATACATAGCCTCCGGCCTAAGTCTTAAATTCAGTCACAAAGTAACACTTGAAGTGAAGTTACTGAATTTACATTTACGTTAGTTCTTTTGTTCAGTCAAAGCTGAGGTTGAGCCTATGAGAAAATACAGACTGGAAACTGACGGTCATTCTTTTAAATCGTCATTAAATTATAATTTTAGTATTTTCTCCTAAGAAGTGAGCAGAGACGTATTAAACCACATTTAGGTAGCTAATCGAACCAATACCTTTATTGGGCCCACGTAATAAGGAACAAGTCTATTGCCGTCACAACGCACAGTTTCAGTCATGGTGCTACTAATTAGAATTTTATTTTTTCGAGCAGCGATAGCTCAGTGGGGAGACCAACAGACTGCAATGCAAAGGGTCTTGGATTCGAACCCACGTCGCGCACCTCTGACTTTAGGAAGTTATATGACTTTTCGAAATTATGTGCGTATTAATTGACAATTATCGGCTGCTCGGTCCCGGCTGCCATGAACATCTATGGCAGTCGTAATTGGGAGAGTGTCGACACAAAAGATCCCACTGGGTCGAAGTGTCGCCGGTCTTCACTGACTGGCCCCCACATAAGATAAGATAGATTATTTTTCAAAAAATACCGAAGAATATTATAGATATAGCACCTCAGGTACAGCAATCGCATTAACTGCGGTAGCGCCATTTAATAAAAACATGTTCATATTTCAAACCAGTTTTGCAAAAGTATCTTCTTTAGTCGGTCGTGTGCTCTTAGGATGGCTGAAGTAATATCTGACGAGTTCCATATACAGCTAATGAATATTTGTAAGCTAATATGATTTTATGGACAGATAAATTGCTACATGTCCAATTACTTGTTGATTAAAGTGCCATATTTCATTGTCATTATGGTATTAAATCGCTTATGTTTTGGTCACGGTATGGTGCCAATTTTTCAGTGTATGGCAGGCATAGCGGTTCAAGTAGTCCTCCGTTATTACTGAAGCGCCCATTATTGTGGGTTCAATCTGCTTACGGAGCATAAAGTGTGATTCGTAAGATAGCCATAAAGTGGCTGAGTGTTTGGGCAATAGTCAAGTATCATCGAAATAGTGTAACTGCTATTTATATAATAAAAATATGATTATATTATTAAACTCAATTTATATTCTGAAATCTTCTCGCTTAGCCTTTTATTATTTCCAAGTCACTTGGGGTCGGCTTTTTTAGTCTAACCGGATTTGACTGGGTATCAGTTTTTACACGGAGCGGCTGCCACCTGATCTCCGCAACTCGAAGGCTAACGATACCCTAAGGCTAGACCAGTGTCAGGATATTAGAGGGTACTGAATTTTCCAATAATGACTGCCATAGATGTTTATGGCAGCCAGGACCGACGGTTTAACGTGCTCTCCGAAGCACGCAATTTATATTCTAAAAATCAGTGTAAAAATCTAAAGATTTAACGATCGCTACACCCGTACAGGTCATATGAAAGAACTACCAACAATTACTTCTGGTTGTATTTTCTGTAATCTTAATAATCGTAAAGACCCCGGTGCTGTAGGAATTATACCTACGCAGTTTTGAAAGACAATGTACCGTACCGTCGTTGTATCGAGATTATTGCTGACACTGGTTATAAAATATTATCCTCCATAGTGGCTACCACTAAATATTAAACAATAAAGAACTTGATGCACGAAGGTCAAGATATTTCCTATCCACTACGCATTGATTGCTTGACGCAGGAACCAACCTCGCTCGTACGAATTGTACCCGCAGTAGCGCCTACGGGCGTTTCACCGACCAAGCACTGAGATACTATTATCGATAATATTATAGCATATCTCACCTACTTAAGTGATCTACATATTATACAACCAGCTATAGTATACTTATGTTTTGTAACAACAATGATGTCGGCAGTTACCTACTTATTTCGTTATCTTTATCTTTTCCTTTATAATTATTTGGTGACGATGTGAAATCCAATTACCAGAATACTGTGCTGTTATAAGTCTAATTATTTCGCTCTAAAACTCAAAGAAAATGAAAAAAGTCGTAATTGTTCTGTTTAAATTTCTCATTTAAAAGTATAATTTTCAGCATTGTTTAATAGCTGTTCTTGTTTTATTGGGATTTACACGTTTTAGGTAATTGTTGCATATAAATTTATATAATATATAATAATAGATTTCAAACATGAATTTATATAATAATTATATATTATGTAAACGTTAGTTTTATGAAGCAATTACTTAAAAATTTTACATTTCAATAAAGACAATTATATTACAGTGAGCAACAGAGAGTCGTCTATTTCAGTCGTTTTTATAACTGCATTTATCCTAACTAATATTATAAATGCGAATGTGAGTTTGTTTATTTGTTTGTTACGCTTGCACGCTTTAACTACTCGACTGATCATCACGAAATTTCGCATACTCGTTGTACAGAAAGAAAGTACTGTTTGCAACGGATATAAATTTATTCACAAAATCTACATGACTGCGAGAGAACTGCGCGCAATATCTAGTAAAATTATAAAATATTTGTGTTAGATATGCACAAGGTATATATTTTGAACCTCGTATTATTTGATTTTTGTATGCATTATATTTATTAAAATAAATCACATGATACTTTAATATAATATATATTTTTTGTTTTAATTCACTTACAGCAGTACTTATAAGCTACTCTCGAATATTTAAAAGTTAGACAAATATTAACTGGTGGCCGATCAGGAAAAATCACTTAATAATATGAACATGACTTAATGTTAATTACGAAAATTCTTGCTTGAACCTAGGATTTCGCAGGTCGACCAGGCAAATATCTCCACCCTACAGAAGATCTTAGCCAAACAATCTTATGTACGTTAGGTACCCGCAATGAGTAGGATTTCCAGGCTCCTTATTAAGGCGTTAAATTGTCTACAAGGAATCAGTAATTTTTGTCACGTGCGCTGACAACAACAAACAAAGTAACAAAGTATTCATACAAAAAAATTAAAATGATAGATTTTCTTACAAAATCATCACCATACCAATTTTGTCTAACCAGAGAATTGAAGCTGGGATCTCGCGATCGGTGGCAAATATAAACCCTTGCTCGAGGCAAATATTATGCAATTATAAATTGTAGTAATAACTACAAATTATAGCGTGGCGGCAACGGAAGATAAAATGGTTACGTCTAAAAAAAAGTTCTCTTAAATGACACGCAACAGTTTGCAATTTGTCACCTGACCACAGTATCTAAGGGTTTGCATCTGTTAGCTTACGATCGTGCAGCTATGTGTGTCAGTAATTCGGGCAGCGTGCCGCCCGCGGCCGTCGGCTCGGCGGTCGGCCGCCGGTGTCCGCTCGGTTCGTGCGAAAACGAAAGTGTTCCGCGGCCTACATTGCGTTTTTGGGCACTTGCGCAACACTGCACTGCTGCATCGACCGTCAATAGACTCGGTAACGAATTTTATTATCGAAAGTGGAAGCTCAACTAGGAAACAGTTGTTACACTAGGAAATATTTTACTGCATGAAATATTACGAATATATCTCCGTCAATGAGTAAGGAGAAGTGTGCTAGACACAAATGTTTATACATAAACTTATTCATTTTGGCCGATATGGTATATAGTTAAAGTCAAAAATAATTCATTAATTTACGTTATAAAGTAGCGCTTATGAACGTAAATATTATAGGTTTGTGAGTTTACTAAGTTAAGTACTGTAGCTACATTTATGTTTCTTGCTAGATAAACTGTAATTACAATAACTGGACCAGGTAGTAGTAGCTGTGAGTAAAAACACGAAAAGAGGGAAAAGAGTGATGCCAAAGAAGAAACTGATGGTCATTTTAAGCTTAAGTAGACGACAAGAAAAGCTTGTATTCTAAACAATTAATTAAAGAGTAGTAAAAATAGGTAAAGATAAGTTTTTATGATATTGGTTAATTAAGTAATTAATTATTAATAATTAACGATTAGTGATTGAAATTGACTTATTAAAATAAAATGCCTCTTAAATAGTTCAATTACTATGTGTTACATTTGTATAAACGTAAGATCGATTCATGCTTTTAATTTGTTTGTCATTATTAGTATCACAGTTATAAGGTGCGCAAAATGTGGGCGTAGCACATTGTAAACTGCTTTTAACTATTATGTATAATAGCAGCGATTAATAGTCGAATTGTAGTCGAGGTTAATTCACTTAAAACCGATTTAATTAACATTATGATTTTATGCGAATAGACCATTTTAAGTCTGATTGCTGTATGATATCGCCGCGATATTAATACCTTACAGGAAACTAATAATTCGGGATTCAATTTAATTTATGCTTTTCATTTCCTGATGTATTTTATATGCACATGACTAATTAATATTATATGTAGATTCCTTAACTGCATTGATGAAACTGTTTGTGGGTAGCCACGGCTAAGAAGGCTACTATAGTGGGTTCGATGCCCACGCGGGATAAAGAGGGCTAGGTACAGGCACAGTTTAATATTCTGCCGTCATATGAAAAAAAGAGAAATCTATCAAAAAAATTGTCCATAAATATTCTGGCAGATTTTTTACTAATTCCAAATAAGTAAAATCTTAATTTTGAAAAAATATGTTATTTACCTCTTTTTCCTTATGACGGCAGTATTAGATTCTCTTCTGTCGACGGATAATACAATAATTCATTGGTTTGGCCTTGCCGATATGCCGCACTTAATCCCTATATGATAAATTGTGTGATCTAGAATAAGTATATTCGTATCTTGGTGAACAGTGTCTCAAATGTTTTACTGCTTCTGGAATCCCCCGCGAAACAGATATTATTCCTAGTGCGGAAGTTCTTTTTGATAGTCTTTTATCTTTTTACTCTTCTCCCACCTGTCTAAGTCTAAGAGGCGTTCATAGCCAGTGGCACTTACTGATCTGTAAACGATTAGCGAGGTTAAGCAACGTTGGGTGCGGTCAGTCTATAGATGGGTGACCCCTTAGTGGTATTTCATCTGAGCATCTCCGTGCTTCGGCGGGCACGTAAAACGTCGGTCCCGGTTGTTGCCAAATTGACAGCAATCGTTAAGCCATGTCATAGGCCTAATGGCGACTTGAACAACTCTTGACAACAGGTTGGCCACTAACCACACGAAAAGAAGACCTGTCTAAGTTGCTGGTAATAGATAGATCGGTGGCAAAATGTAATCCAGAAGGGTTTTCCACATGCATAGAGTTAGTGTACTGTACGACTGCACCGATGGCGTAGTGGTTCAAGTGGTCGCCTCGCTACTGCCACTATGACGAGTGCGGTGGGTTCGAATCCCACACGGGACAAAAATTTGTGTGACAAAAATGGTTGTTCCGAGTGTGGGTGTTTTTGTGTCCGTTGTTTAAAGGATCCGGAAGTTGCCTTAATTAAATAAAAAAAAAGTTTTTGTTTTTAAATCATAATTGAAAACAAATGCATTCGTCCCTTACCATTGGGCTTACACTACCTATATACTAATGATATCGATCTCATTTTTGTGGTTTACTGTTAAAAGCGAAATATACAGACATTGTTCTTTCGTTATTTTGTATGAGTTGAAAACAAAATAAATAATACATAGATTATTATATCCAATCGATCGTAACATGTCACTAATTAAGAATCATTAGCATTTTAATAAATTAATTTAAATTATCGTTGAGTGACCTAGACCGTAATATTATTATATAAATAAACACCTAATTACATTAATAAGTGATAAAACATGCAACATAAATTTTATGTATAAGGTAAGTTTTCTTCATACAAAAGACATCAACGAACTCACTTGAACCAAAAACAACTTTTCTTGTAGTTAACGAACATTCTTTAGAAAGGAGATATTTCTTCAACAATACGACCTTCTTTAAATATTTACCATAATGAGAAGTTGTACCATATAATTTTAAACATCTTAACTTCCTTAATGGGTCGGTAAGTTTGTTTGTTCATACTTTTGAAATAAGGATTATTGAAACGAACTGATCTTTTAATGAGGATTGAGAAATATGTCATAGTAGGATTAATGCAAGGGTGCTCTGATTTGATATAAATAAAAAAACTTACACTGAGTGGCATAATTTTAGGATGAGGCAAGTCCGATTTATATACAGCGACGTGTTGTAGGTTTGAATCCCACACGCGATAATTATGTGAAAGCCACAAACAAATAAATAGTTGTCTGTTAATTGCATTTTTATAAAATCCATTGTAGCATAGTGCCAACCCAAAAATTATAAAACTATTTTCAAAAAAGAAAACCGTTGCCTATTGATATAGCCCAAATTTTATTAAATTACTGAACTACTATCTGTCGAGTTCAATTATGTAATAAGTGTGCGATCCTTTATAAAAATTATTTAAAATACCTACGTTTATTTTTACTATGAAAGGACCATGGGCGGAATCGTCCCCACCCATCAACAGAAATTAAATGTGGCTCAATTGAGATATCTTGGCAAGATGATATTTTTTTACTATGGGGACGTTACCCAAACGCCTGGGGTTCTCATAGTATCTAACGTTTATACAAATATTTACGTATTATTTCGTTTACGTTTTATTGACGAGTAATTGTAAAATACCTACTCATTTATCTATTTATTAGTGCACAGCGGTGGCGCATGCACATAAAGATAATCGGCTACAAAATATCCTGTCCCCGACCCACCACGCTCCTGCGCTCGGGACGTTATCGGCAGGCAGGTTTCATTGCAAAATATTTATAATATGTAGACTGTCCTGTAGCACACCTACATTTCATATTAGATTGCCATTTTATACTTGGGACGATCATTGGGTGATGATTTATAATAATAATAAGTACTTACACCAATTATCTAGCCCCAAACTAAAGAGAGCTTGTACTACGAGTACTATGTAACGAAACTTATATAAATATATATTTTAATATATAGGTACATATTTTAATATATATTACGTATATATTATTCGTATATGCTAATTGATGGGCATGCTACTGACAGACATGCTATTGCACACTATTACTGTAACTGCTTGACGGGCAGTCGCGCTATAGGAAATTGTGCCCATATCATATCGATTATATGATACATGGGAATAGATCGTCATACAGATTTTAATCTGCCACCGCAGCTGTTAAATAATAATACACTCACTATTTTTATTTACCTACTATGAGCATTGTAAGAATATATGAATGTTTTATATTCATTGTCTTCTACAGTATAACTACTAGTTGAAAAATACATTTAATATATTTTGTGTAATTACTAAATCATATTTTGTACAGTAATATAACCGTAAAGTTAAAATAACTTACAGGTGTAAAATGAAAATATACGTTAATTAATAATTAAAAATAGTTTTAGTAAAAAAGATTTTAATCAAATAGTAGATACTTTAGGAACACATTGGTATCACTTCCATTTGTGATGGTAGGTGGGGACGGAGCTCATATATTTTTTTCCATGGTCCTTTCACAATAACTTTGCAGTAGAAAAGATCATGATATATTTTCTACATACTACAAGCATAACCGTAGGCAGTTGCTAGTATAAGTTATTATAAATAAGTCGATCCATTTACGGATAATATCGTCGTAAAGTAGTCAATTGTACATAATTTTGTTGTAGGAACCGGAACGTTTCATATTCCCTTGATATTTAAATGTTTATGTTCAATACGTATTTATTTTTATAGGTCCGTTACATTCGAGATTAAACTCGTTTTTTTAGTTTATGGGGGAAATTCCACATACTTCGTACCTGCCTATCTGAAGGACTAAACGCCGTTTATAATAATTTTAACGAGAACTCACTGCCTCTCATGAGTTGGTACAATAATAAGTGTTAAAGCTGTGTCACAGAGGCAGTCAGACTGGGTCTAATAATATAGCTTCTAAAGCTACAGGTGAACCTGTAGCTTTAGAAGCAGACTTAGAGTTCACTCTAAGTCTGCTTCACTGAGGCAGTCAGACTGCATTTTTATGATGTAGCTTCTAAAGGATAGGGAAACTCCCATATGTGATACCGGTGATACAAAACCTTTCGCCAATATCTCTTAAGTTATTGTTATTTTCTCGGTACCTAAATTCATAGAACACATATCCACAACCCATAGAACAGATATCCTCATGGGTTGTGCACTTGTTTGATATGCATGCTCCTGAGAAACATAAACAATTTAAAGCGAAGTACACACCATGGATAACTGAAAATGTAAGTTAATTTTTAGGCTGTGCGACAAAGCTAAAATAACTTTTAAAAATACCAGATAAGAATCCAAAAAGCAGTACTATCTTGACCTAAAACATCAAGCCACGATGGCTTTGCATAATGAGATGTCTGCTTTTTTTTCTAAAAACTTAATTGATAATATAAGTAACCAAAAAACCCATTGGAAAATTTGGTAAACCATATGCTTCACACAGGGATTTCTGTTAGCCTGACCATGTTGATAACTTCGATAGTATTAATAAAGCCTTTTTAGATGTGCCAAGAGAATGTAAAGTGAGTATGTCTAAACTGACATATTATGAGTTTCATAGATATAACACCCAAAATACTTTTGAACTAAAACCTGTAGATGAAGAAACAATACTGAAAATAACTAACAACATAGGGACAAAGGCACAAGGAATAGACAAAATTAATATACATATGCTATCACTAACATTATCACATACACTAGGTGCCATCACTAAAATATTTAACACATCTATACACACGCAGGAATACCCAAGGCTATGGATTTCCATAGCATTTGCTCGATAGTGCGATCTTTACCCAAAGTTTCCCCCCCAAACATTAACAAGGACCTATGTCCGTTTAGTATACTCCCCTGTATGTCTAAGGTGCTGGAAAAGTTAGTGTATTTGCAAGTCATGGAATATATTGAAAAGAATAATATCCTCCCTGACAAACAATCTTTAAGTGACGTAGTTGGTAACATACTGGAGGCTAGAAACTAGGGGGAGGGAACAGCGTTAGTGCTCCTAGATTATTCACGTGCTTTTGATGCTCTGGATACTTCACTGTTATTATCCAAGTTGGCTTATTGTGGATTTTCATCAGTTGCAATTATATGGTTTCATAGCTATCTCTCAAATGGGTCACAGTATGTGAAAATACGTAGAGAAGACGGCACTGTGATGTCATCCTCCTCATTAAATGTGACGAGGGGAGTACCACAGGGGTCAATATTGGGACCATTACTTTTTATTTTGTACATAGCAGATATTACCACATCTTTTCAACACTGCAAGTTCCACATGTACGCAGATGGCATACAGATGTATTTGTCTTTTAAGTCTAGTGACACTCTCGCAGCAATGGCAAAAATCACTGATGACTTGGAAAGAGTGGGTAAATGGTCTAGAGAACACTCACTGATATTAAACCCACTCAAGTCAAAATTAATGATAACGAGTAAAGGGCAACTTCAGTTAATTTTGGCATATACTCCCACAATCACTTTAAATGGTAAAAGAATTGAAAGGGTTGAAGAAGTCACTAATTTGGGGTTAGTGATGGATCCAAGGCTACAATTGTGGGAATAAAAATGTCAGGAATTGCTTCTATAGGTTAAAGATTCTCTACAACATTCGTGACTATCTCAGCACAAATAATATAATATAATATTCTTTCACATACACGCAACATCATCCAGCCCAAACTAAGCAGAGCTTGTACTATAGATACTAGACAATGGATAAACATATATATATACTTTTTTTTTTGTATATACATACTTATTATACATAGAAACACCCAGACCAAGACAAACATCCATGTTCATGCACACAAATGAGATAACAACTTGTAGACAGTCTCATACTATCTAGATTTAATTATTGTGATATAGTTTATGGTCCATGTTTGCTGGCTAGAACTAGGAACCTAATACAAAGAATGCAAAATGCATGTGCTC
Source organism: Catocala fraxini (assembly GCA_930367265.1). Lineage (NCBI taxonomy): Eukaryota > Metazoa > Arthropoda > Insecta > Lepidoptera > Erebidae > Catocala > Catocala fraxini. The sequence continues at coordinate 30,597,831 of OV884025.1, read as the reverse complement.
GCTATTGCTTCAAGACACCAAAGAGCGCAGTAACACCATACATAAATGAGAACAATATATTGAAAATGGAAGCCAGGAGAAAATTACATCTAACCAGCTTACTTTTTGGTTTAATGAAAAGCCAAAAACCTACATACCTATATGAGAAGATGGACTGGAGGCGAGATCATTGCTCATATTCCATCAGAACCATATATGTCCATACCAAAACATAGAACTACAGCATTCCGGGGCTCCTTTAGGTACTCAGCGACAAAGTGTTGGAATGATTTGCCACCACCTATAAGGGACCTGAAAACCAAATACAGTTTTAAATCAAAATACAAAACTTTTTAATATTAATGCAAAAACAACAAACAAACGCATCAGTACCTTGAAGGCTATGGCCCCTCTGCCTGGTAGATCATTCCAGTGGTTCTGCTACTTTGCCTAAGGCTGTCCCTCCATACAATTGTTATTATCTAAGTTTGATACACATAAATTATTAATAGGTATAGTACAAAAAGTTTAAGTTTAAGAATAACTGAAAAGATATATATATATATATATATTAATATACTCAATAAAAAATAAAATTTACCATGATGGTTTGCATAGGCTAAGTATATCATGTAGCACTGTTCTCATTGCCTTTTTTATTTTTTTCTCATTTGTTATTTTTTATATTTGTGGACGTCGCCGACGACGTTAAGTGAAACGACTCTCGTGGTTGGAACTGAAAATCAGTACTAGAGTGGGTTATGCCCAACTCAGTGTATGCCGAGTGTCCATCCAGATTTCTTAAACACGACGTATCTTTCGCTAATTAAGTATTATTGTAACTATTCTTATAACTATTTATTCTTACAAACGCCTTTTGCAAGGAAAAATTTTACTCTTCCTCATTTAGAAATGCTTTACCTTCTTTAGATGGCCAATGACCATGTAATGAGAATTTCCTAATAGAAAAACTTAGTAACCATCTGACCCAAGAAAATTGCTCCTGATTACATCCAAAGAACAATGAAGCTACTTCAATACAATATAATATTCAATTCGCTTACGTTGATATATCTGCGTACATTACAACATAGTAATAATAATAAAAATATATCGCCCATTTTATGCAAAAATACAACATAAAGATTTTATCTGACCAGAGATATTTCAGCATTCTATTGTCGGACATATTTATGTTCAGTTAGTGAGGGGGCAATTTCAACAATGCAAGTGGCAGGCTACTCGGCGTGTTGCATTAGCCCAGCTTGATATCCGTCTTACGCCAAATCCCTGACATTTCGCTCACTTCCGTAACCCTTGAGGTGTGGTCCCATTGAACGCGTAATTAGAACCTTAGAAAGTATTGCAAGTAGGGTTGACGCCTTTATTTTGATGAAATAGAGTATATTTACTTACTGAGGTAAAAAAATAAAGTACATCGTGTGAAACTAAAGTATTATTTATTCTGATAGTTTGTTACTACGTTTGTTGTCGCTTCTAGCAATATCTAGCGAATATTTATTTTCAAGGAACGTCTTGACCAAATCTTTAGAATCTATGACAATACTTTTTTATTAAAATTGGCGAAGCGTCCATTTTGTTTCTTTTGTAAGAGCCGACATACTATAGGTAAAATAAAGTATTTTGACGTACTTTATTGCCTGCATAAAGTATAAAGTACGTTTGCCCGAAATAGCGTACAATACTTTATTATAAAGTACGGTTGGCAACCCTAATTGCAAGGGACAAATTATTTTTTTCTGTCGTGCAATTTAAATTACTTTAACTCCCGATGGATTTTTGAGACGGTGCCTCTGAATTGTATTATAGGATATGAATAATATGATTGTCCGTAATTTACTACAACTAACTATAATAACTATCTATGTTATTTTTTATGTATACAGCTATATGAGTGCAAAGGGTCATAAGTTTCTTATTGCTTCTTAACGTAAAGGAAAAATCATAAAATATCATTGAAAATATCACCATACCATACCATGCAAACAATATAAATCACGCTTTATCATGTTCGTAACATGTTGGGTTGCAGTACATAAAAAAATATAATATACTAGTTGCGAAAATTACCATTAAAGGTTTTAGTTGTCGAATACACGCGAAACGGCGATTGGCAATATTTAATGTTTGGGAGCAGTCCACGTTACTCTATATAGTATCAGTGTGCAGTGCGTTAGAGTCGCTGTCACCATCAACCGACCCTCAGGCCTTCAAGTTTAACAATTGTATCGCAACCGCCCCTCCACTTTGTGTTGTGCGCGCGCAAGTCTGTGCAGCGCTCACTCCCGCGCACGCGCGCTGAGCTTTCGCGCGTCGACTGTGTAATATGCGTCGGTGGTGACAAGTGCCAGTGTAGTGTACGACAATCATTAATTTGTACAAAGACCGTGATTTGTGAACGAATTACTGCAAACATGAGGTCTTTCAGCGCCGCGGCGCTTTTCACTCTAGCGATCATTACAGGTAAATTTTATCTCTCTATTCCTGTAAAACATTATACTATTTTTATTTTTTATACGACAATTTTCTTTTGCTCACATCTTATACTACAAAAAATATAGGATTATTATATCGATAATCTATATTATAATTGATTTGCCATCTCGTGGATAATGTTACGCCAGAATACTTTCCAAAAGTTCAATATTTGACGTCAATATATAAATTATGATTACAACAAAATCGCTCAAAATCATAATTGTGTGAATATATATATCCATATATTATACCACTTCATGTTCGCGCGTTTTGGAATCGCGCTTAAATATTACTCACTATTTCGGTCATTAAAATATTACTTTCAATGCTAACATATATAAATATTAAAAAGTTAGACCAAAAATATAAATACGACCACTTTCGTTTTTTTTGTATAAATAAATTTATTTGTCGTTGAACACTTTCGTTCTCGCTAACCAGTTGCGTTTGCGGCTGCAAGTTTTCATTGAATGCGTGAACGCAAGGGAAAAATGGCGGGTGAAAAAGATGCAGCAGACTCGTTGAGCAATGGAGTAAAATATTTGTATAGCTAGAGTATGTACTTATAATGCCGTCACATATACGACTATGTTGACGTTTTTTGGAATCAACGCTTTGTTTTTTCGACGCATGCGTATTAGGTGCCGTGAAGGTAAATCGCGCGTAACTGACGGTGAAAATTGATCGACCGTTTTCCTTTTTGCGACCGCCTTTAGCGTTATAAACAAATTAGTTCGTTCGCTTTATTGATTGTTATAAACATTACACAACGGCTACATTTCAAAGTTGATTGAACTGTTGACGATGTAATTGTAGATTTCCTTATTAAATTTTAACAGTACACTTCGCGTGTAGGTATACGTTGTAGTTATTTTTCAGTGTTATGAAAGTATAAATACTATTTTAATTTATTTAAACGTCACATTGTCACAACAAGCAGCTATGACTGCAACTTGTAGCAAATTTATAATTTACGCGACTATATTATTTATTATTATACTTATATAATGAGATTTAATATAATAATCACACGCAAAATGTGATGCTAATATTAATACAACACGTGTGTGTCTGACAATTAAAGAGTCTCAAAAAAGTAAATTTCTGTAATTCGTTTAAGCTGTTAAACTCTTGAAAGTCAAATCAAGTGCGAGAGTCTTTATTTTATGAGAACGGAAGTTTTTCCTTTTAACCGTACCAAGTTTTAAGGCATGACTTTAAAATTTGCTGTATTCAAACTGCTATAGACTAGTAATATATTTAAATTATACATATTTATTCATAATTCACATTAATATCCTGAATCATGTCTAGACTGAAGAGGCGTAGAACCTTTAACATTAAATTCGCAATAAATTTCAATCTAATAAACATATTTTTAAGGAAATTTATCACCGCAAACGACAATGCGGAAAGTAAGATATAAGTCTATCGATGCTTTTAGGTAAACGATATTTCGTGAGTCACAATATACCGTAAATTCGGTCTAATAGTCTTTAGGTCATTGTGACAATGGTATCTATTATACCGGTTTATGTCATCGGTATTATAACCCCGAGGTGTTAGAAAATATATAAATTATATAAAATGTACCTAAAGTTTTTCTTTACAAGTATTTAAGAATCCGGATTTTTAAGAAATATTGCGAATATAAATTGATCACTTATAACAACATGATAATATCATATTTAAATATTCGTATTCTTATTGAATGTTATAATTTGAAATGTAAATATTTGCATCCTTGCTTTTTTAAATGTTTCGGTGTCCGCTTGTTAAATATATATTTATATGCTCAATTATACGTATCAGAATAAAATCTAAGATTTTAAACCTGATATTGCTCTAACTACGCATTGTAAATATATTCACATGGCAATTTCAAGCCAAGTTATTAATTGATTGGAATTATGACCAGACAAAGCTCAGAAAAATATTATATATTAGCTTGTCTTAAGTGTTGTAGTCTTGCTGGTGTGCTATGTCATTCAAACAAAGTCTTTATTACTCAAGTATAGTTTACCTAGCTATCACTAAAAGGGTGAAAGAATAGTATCAGATAAGAAGTTTAAAAAAAATGCCCTTTCATAAAACAAGGTTACTGCTCTATAATTTTACAACAGATTGTTTACATAATGAACAAATTAATGGATTTGTACACTAAAATTCTTTGTTTTAATATTATTAAATATTTTGTGGACATAGTGTTTATCATACGACTCTTAAACGTGACCAAGTTTTCTTCTATACACGGTATATCAAATGAGTACGTTGACTAATTATTATGTCTTAAATTAGCGTCCTTCGTCATTTGAGTACTTTATTGTTCTCAAAATGTTAGTTATAAATGTTCTTGAAAGTGTTGAGTATAAATAATGTCTAAAGAGAAAATAGCGGCAAAGAAATTATAATTATGCTATGTCGCAAAAATGTTATACACTAATTTTAATACGTTTTATTGACTGTTAAAATTACTTATATTAATAATTAAGAGATTGAGAAATTTCGTAATTGAATTTCGATTTACTTGGTATATTCTATAAAAAGCTTTGTTAGTAAATTTAGATAGGCTTTTTAAAATGATACTATGTTACTTCATGGTAGCTTTATTTAAAAACCAACTGAGAATAATGTCAAGAACACATTGTACTACATTCTTTCGTCAAGTATTGACCATGTAGCCCGGATATTATGCTCTTTGTTGCCCCCGTCACGCCTTTCTTACCAAAATACCATACACATTTCAGAATGTCTTCGCAACATATGCAAAAGCTGGTCTACAAAAAGAAAAATTGATACGGACACGGGCATTTTTCACGAAAACGCATACAAAAGGAAACAGTTACTTAATGTGTATAGACTGATTATTCTCGGTGCTATTGTTATGTTAGACAACGTTTTGCCTTCAACAATCAACAAAACATATACACAAAACTTTTGCATTTTCTTCGTAAATGTATAATACTTATTCTCATGAAAACCGTTTTTAATAAAGCATAAAATCTTCTTAACTTTGCACTCTTACTCGAAATGCTATTATTCGACATCTTTCTTTAGACTAATATGCATAGAAGCCACAAAAGATAAAAAAAATATTACAAGCACAGAAATAAAAAATAATAGTTCACAAACGTATTACCTTAATTAGATCAGTAGTTTAATCGACAACGAACAAATCGTTTTATTTTTGAACAAATGTACGACTACAAGTGTAATGTGTACATGTTTTTGTTGAATGTTGATGGCGAAACTTTTATTGTGATTTGTTACGCAAACAGTTTTCCATTCGTTTAAGAACTGTCATGAACTCGTGAGTTGGTCCTCGGTCACTTTCAGTATAGCGTCGGATTACATTGCCACTTTCTTATTAAGTGCGATATGACGATATATTGCGGTCGACGCACGTAAGGCGATGTGTACAGAAGTTATGTGGAGAGATATAAATATGATGGGTGCCCATTTATTTTGATGGCGAAGAAAGTGTTTTTTTGAGTATAAATTGAATTTGATGGCTATCGTATCGTATCTTAAATCTTTAAAAATATATATCAATATACAAGAGAGAATATATAGAGGGTGTACAAAACTATTCAGAGAAGATTTGTAAATCTCGAACGCTTGGTAATCATTACACAAAGAAAATATATTGACTAAAATTTCTAGATTTTCTCTAAAATTTTAGAATTTTGAATCAAGCAAAACAAAGCATAATGTTTTGGCATATTTAACCACTGGAAATGGCTTTTACCTCGGTTCATATTTTTACTAGTTTGCTGCTTTTTAGCAATGATGACCACTGGGAGCCTAGTGGTCGTCTCAAGGTCATACATTAACAAATAGCTCAACATTGGTTCTCGAAACCCAAATCAAGCATATTGTATTGTCACAGCTACTGCTTATTGCCATCGTAAGGACACTTTTATCAACCAAACCACCCTAAAAAAGCAGCAACTTATAACTATAACTTAAATCAAGTATTTCCTTAGACTCGTAAATGTCAACGTGTCTAAGTCATTGACAAAACTTAATCCCCGCAATGGGATTTTATATCACAATTCTTAGCAAACATAAGGTCTAAGTCACACTTACGTCAGCTCTACCTTTATAACCATAAATCTGACAATACATGCCCGATAATGTCGGCCAAGGTCGGTCGCCATTTCACAAACAGCATTAGTAATTCGACGCGAGTCTGTCTGTTCGTCTGTCCTAGGCATACTCTAGGAACAAAAGATCTAGGTCATTGTTGCATCGTAGAGGTGGAAGCCCCTAGGGAATTTACTTAAGTCTTTGTTTAGGCAAGACTAAAGATAAATAGGAAATATATATTTCGCTTTAATTTTTATTGGAAATGTTAGTTTTGTTATTGCGTCTTGTTTTTTGTTAAAGTAGTCGTAAGAATAGCTGTTCTTCATGAAGTCTTAGGTTCATTTGCCGAGCCGAGTAATGTCTGTTTGTGATTCTCTACCTTAAGTTTTTAGACATACCTTTTATTTAGCCTTTTATAAGTATTTTGTCTTGTGAAGTAGAAGACAAAGTTAAGTTAATACTATAGAGCTAAAACGTTATGGATTTACTTCTAAATATCCTTATTGTCTAGAATTAACAAACGGTACCTGTGACAGCATTACATACTAAAGACTCTGAAATTTCTTGAGCAACATTAAATAATAATATTCTTGATTGAGTTTAAAATTTTAGTTTTATTTAGTTTTAGAAATAAGTGATTTCGTCGGCATAACAATGTTGGTAATTGTTGACGAGGTTGGGTAACATTTCGTGTCGAATACGTTGAAGTATACTTCAACTCTGAATGTTTTAACACTTAAGATTGCCGAAATTGGTGCATAGTGCATTGAGCAAGCAACGTAACTAGAATACACATATATGTATAGTCAATATATTGCTTCAACGTGTAACGAGAGGTGCAGCCATATTAAGGACCGTCTAGTGTATATCATGAATAAAATAAGCCACGAAAATCAAGCAAAAACGAAGTTATAAATACAGTGGTTCGTGTAAATGATAGAAGAATGATTATAAAACGGTAATAGTACTACACAGCACTTCAATGTGATAGTTACAGTTTAATAAAATACTAGCTTTTGCCTGCGGCTTTGCTTGTGTAAATGTAATTTTTTATACCCGCAAACAGTACTTTTTCTGGATGAAAGGTACCCTATGTCCTTTTCTGTACCCTAACAACATGTGAGCGAAATAACATGATGATTAGTTGAGTAGTTAAGGCGTGAAAGCTTAACTAACAAACTTACATTCACATTTATAATATTAGTAAGGTTGCACTAATATCGTAGCCTATTTTTATTGGGTTCAAGTATATGTCTTTCTATCAAGCTATCGGTTACATCTTAGTTTTTAAGATAAAAGCGTATCTTAAATAGAGTATATCTATAAATTTTTGTTACGTGTATTATCTTTTTAGAGATGACATCTTTGTGAACAACTAAGACAGTTTATTTGTGATTAGTATACACATAAATTCATGAATAGAAAAAGCTGTCATTGTGTGTTGGGTTTAATCTGTTTGCATGGCGGCTGACATGACATGTCATGGACACTAATGTGATTGTAAGCTATTCATTAATATTTTGTTTACCTTTGTATCGATGTGGTTAGGTGATTTAGTAGAGATATAATCCAAACGCAGGTAGTTAAAATATATTTCCATAATTTTCTTAATGTAATTTGTTGTACTTTAGCCTGCCGGGGGACACAATATATGATAGTAGTCATATTAAATATTATAGATGATGTAAACATAAGCAAAACCTTCTACACTACGAACAGTTTTTATTATTAGGTGGGGATGTTTCATTATGTTAATATTCATATGGAATTTTGCTGTCCCGTTATAATAGCACCAATCGTGTTAAAACATCTATAAAACATTCAAATGTATAACGTATGTATGTTTCATAGACTACCCAGACATTTGCCGGCATATTTTTTATTGTTGCAACGTACTAAACTCAAGCACGGTTGCAATATAACCTTTTCTGATAAAGTAATACATTACTGATTCTGTCGCCATACTAAATAAATTACTTATATAACGAATCAAACCAAAAGGCGTTTAACGCTCACGCATAGATTTAAATAAAAAATGTTAACGTATCATTGTGACAAAAATGTCGAAAGGGTCAAGGTTGTGCATAGATTTATTTTAGTTAATAGCTTTTTGAATAAAGCTACAGGCTCAGCAGGAGCTCTGACTGTGACAAAACATATTGAATAATCAATCACGATAAACCGTCCGTTACTATTGGCCAAATAGGATCGAACGGACGAATGTAAGAAGATGATGAAGAACTGATTTAATTTCAATGGCGATCATAATATTATCGTGTCATAATGTTATACATTGAAATTAAACCATTTTATACGGATTTTGTTTATTTTAAAACACTTTTATTACATAATTCGCCATAATATTATAAGTTCTGGACAAAGGTCAGGTTAAGAGCACCTTGAACCGACGGGCGTGTATGAGGAATGTGATGAAAGTGAATGAAGCCAGAGAAGTGTGTCGGGATCGTAGCGAAAGGAAATCCGTAGTCTCTGCCTACCCCTCTGGGAAACAGGCGTGAATCTATGTATGTATTATTATATAATTTTGATACTCTAACACTACTATTATTGAATTTTATTGAATTTAAGCTATTAAAATAAATTTAAACTATTTATATTTAAGTTTCGGTTGATTTACAGCAGCCATGTTCACGGGGAGTCTCCCTGTTATTGAAAGTGTTGTAAAATAAAAAAACACGACAAAATCCGTATAAAGTGGTTTAACTTCAATCAACGGTTACCACTTAAAGAACTGTGCTGACGTTGTATAATTGCTTATTGCCTATCAAGGAGTTAATATATATTGGTTTACGGCTAGGATAAAGAAACAGTAAATATTCATTAGTTCTGCATCATCCCCCGTTCGTAAAAAGAAGTAAATTCTTTAGTATCATAGGCCATAAGATGTCTGTGATCAGAGATATAAAGGTTGACACAAGAAAATATAAAAAAAAATGCGTAGACATGACGATTATTAATATGAATATGTATAACATTCATATATTAAGCGGATTTTACATACTTATATTTTTACAAGTGTGGGCGTCATGTTAAATTAATGGTAGAGTTAATTCAAAAGGCATAAGCTCGTAAATGCGGTTCACTAAATTTGGATAACTTCCATAACTCGCTTTAATCAGCTATAAAACGAATGACTACATCGACTTCTTAGTATATACCTAACTGTTAGCTATAAACTGAATTAAAATATTTACGGCTTCAGGTAATATGTTTAGGTTTCACACATAGAAGCAAGCCTATTACAGACTAACGGACTTATTATCAGAGTTTATGGTGCAGTAAAATTCAATAACAATTTGACCAACCCGGGCATCGAATCTATCGGTAAACCATTGGTGATGCAGCAAAGTCAAATAACAATTTGCTCGATCCGGGGATTGCAACCTCACGATTGGCCGTAAGCCTAACGCAATCCCTTGAGACCAGCGAGGCAGTTGTTATGTTTTGAATAATCTATACTTATATTATAAAGAGGAAAGATATGTTTGAATCGATATCCTCTGAAACTGCTGAACCGATTTTAATCATTCTTTTACCATTACAAAGATACTTTATCCAGAAATAATATAGACTATATAACATCACACTGCAAGGCACGGGAGCGGAGCTAGAAAAATAATCATGGCTGCGTCTGTTCGATACGATTGTATGCCTAAATCACTGAATCAATTTGTATGGAGAAACTTAAACTTCTGTCCTCTTCTGCAATGTTCACGTAGCCCTTGGCTGTATTACCTCAAATGTTGCGTTGTCGTAAGCCGGCGATATTACAAAACATATATTTAATTGTTGTAACTCATTTTATGGCTGAGTAACAATGTACCATTGAACTTTTAGTATGTAGGTACGTGTTTGTCGAATTGCCGCGAAAGGTCCAGTAAAACTACGTTTACGATTTCAAAGCTGTAATCAATTACGCTTTCGTTCCTGCCTTTTGTCTTTCTTTTTTTTCTATTTGGGTACAAATTATTGTAGTAGGTATGTTTATATATTTTTTAAAACCTATATTAACTTTAGCAGCAGCGATAGCCTAGTGGAAAACCGTTGGACTGCCACGCAGAAGTCTCGAGTTCGAACCCAAGGCGCGCATCTCTGACTTTAAGAAGTTATATACGTACTAAATAGTTAATTATCGCTTGCTTTAACGGTGAAAGAAAACATCGTGAGGAAACCTGCATATCTGAGAGATTTCCATAATGTTCTCAAAGATATGTGAAGTCTGAATCCGCACTAGGCCAGCGTGGTGGATTATGGGCTAAGCCTTCTCATAGTGAGAAGAGGCCCGTGCCCAGCAATGGGTCAGTTTAATACAGGGCTGATATTATTATATTATATATTAACTGTTACTATTGCACCCATAGTTCTAAGGTAAATTAACTATTGAGCAAATGTTTCTCTCCCTTAAGCTTTTATAATATTCGTAGTTATAAATAATATTGTGCTATATTATATTTGGTTGTTCCTTCAACTAGTCTGTACTGTGCACGAGTCTTAAAACGATTTCCTTGTTTTGGCGCAAGTCTAATATATAATATACACTTGCATCAAAACAAGGAAGTATATCTTTATATTAAGTTAATAGTAGGTAGAGGTTCATTACATTACGCATTGCATTTGATCAGATAAGGGGTGAGCCAGAAAATGTCCCATAACACTACTAGACTTGTTATCGAACCTAGGACGTCCAATACGGCAGTTAGATATACATATGTATAGTATTGTATATATCACATTGCTGATGCACGTTTTTCGCAAAGTGATTGATAGTCAATGTTTTTATCTTTTGTTTGATGTTATATAATCGGTTAAAGATTTGCTTGACGCGACGTATTTTCATAACAATCGTGCGATCATATGTCACGAGATGATAATTGTGCGTTCATTGTTTGTTACTTTATGCTTTATTATACTTTATCGCAATACTAATTGATTGGTATTGGTAAATACATAGAAAGAGTGATAGACAGCTATGTGTTTAAGCCCCACGTAATAGGATGTATTAGTTTTAATAGATAGAGGACTATGGGGCATATTTATATTTATAAGAGCAGCGATAGCTCAGTGGGGAGACCAACAGACTGCAATGCAGAGGGTCTCGGGTTCGAACCCACGTCGCGCACCTCTGACTTTCGGAAGTTATATGACTTTTCGAAATGATGTGCGTATTGATTGACAATTATCGCCTGCTCCGTGCCTCGGAGAGCACGTTAAGCCGTCGGTCCCGGCTGACATGAACATCTATGGCAGTCGTTATTGGGAGAGTGTCAACACAAAAGATCCCACTGGGTCGAAGTGTCACCGGTCTGCACTGACTGGCCCCCACATGATAAGATACATGGGGCATATTTGAGGTTTTTCACTGCTACTAAGACTGGTGGGCTGAAACCCAAATGTCACAGTGCTCGATCAGGTAATCGAATCTGGACCGAGCGCAACAGCAAATTTATGTTATATGACCAAAGGGCAGTTGCCCATAGATAGGTGTATTGGGTTCAACCGACAGCGTAGCCTATTCAATCACATACCCATTACCAATTATTGATACCAAATGGGAAAGTTAAAAACAGTATTAAATAATTTTTCATCATAATCCATATTGGACTGATAATCCACCATAAAAAAAGAAAGTTATATTTTCTATAACGTAATTGTATCTATCAAAACTGCCATAACAGTTTACAGATACTCGCTTATTGTATAACATGCCTTATTTAAGGTAGAGTACTCACATACGTAATTTATAAATTAAATGTAGTTACTGAGTAACTTCTCACGCAAGTTAACGAGACTTCGATGATGATATCATGACATAATCATTCGTTGGTCAGTCTTCAAGTGGAACGCAAGTAGGTACAGAAATTGATGGGTAACCTTCTACGAAAAACATAAATCAATCTTAGAGTAACTGTAATTTATATTTGGAATACAAATTAAATATTGAATTTGGAATGCTTGAGTCATGATTCGCATTTTAAAATTTGTGGTATTCCATTCTTGAATAGAAACATTTTAAGTCGTTATTTATTACACTGGGGAACAGTCATTTTGCGTCATGGTAAGTTGAAGTCAATTTTGTGTAAGTTCAGTATGCTGAATACGAGGAAAATATCAGATCTGTTAAATTGTCTCTAGTTTATGAGATAAGACTTTATAACTATATGACTAAAAAAGGTCGGAAAAATACAATTACATATTAAATATATATTTTAGAAGCGGCTATATAATGACGACAAGAGAACTTAATACATATGGTATTAACAAAAAATTATAAAAGAAATATTTGAAAAACTTTATCTGTAAGCTTTTCTATTGTGTTTATGTTCAGGACAATCCCTTATTAAACTCAAGCAATAGTCTGCCATCATAATATGGCTGTCCCATCGGCCTTGGTATCTTTCTTTCATTGTTCTAATGTCCTGATGGAACTGTTATTTATGTTGAATATCTCAAGAACTAGAGTCAATTCATACAAAGTAAATACATTTCGGGTATGACTGATGAAGGTGTTTATTAAAACCATATATTCTTTTGTTGCCCAATGTTATGTTTATTATACCCACGCTAGAGTATTTTCTGATTTGCGATAATACAAACGCAATTCAATATCATAGATTTTACGTCTCTAAATATGATAACAATAAGTAAGACGAAAACATTTTTATTTTTTTTTTATCGTTGGGAAATGCTCCTTATGCATACCCTCTCGCCACAAGTGGAAGCGAGAGGGTTATGTCGGGCTCTCTCGAAACTTCGGGCCTACCGACTAAAACCCCACGGTCTGCCAACGTGCTGCTTTGTATGATGGGTAGGTAGCTGGAACTTAAACTGCATCAGCTACTCACCCAGCAGTGCCCAATACAGACAGAAGGTCTGCGGGCGACGACTCCTGGGCGACGCCCCGACACGACTAAGGGCGTCGCTCCAACTCAATACCTGACGGGCGGGAGATCCCCTTTCTCCCACCCGCGGTCTTCGCTACGGCGGCATAAGGCGAGCATAAGCGCGCCTGCGCCGCCCGTTTCGCCGGCGGCGGCACGGATCCACCAGGATACTTTCCTCACGGATCCGCTCCGCCGCCTCCTTCTGCGAGATGACGTCCTCGCAGAAGGATGCGACCGCTACCCACTTCCTCTCGCTGTCGACCATGGCTTTAATCACGGCCGGCAGCGAGAGGTCTTCACCCACAACGTCCTGGAGTTCACGGCGCTGCACCGCCCAAGCAGGACAAGTAAGATGAAAACCTAGGATAAGCCCATACGTATCTGTACGTAGCATGCTGTTACTGTAAATTCATTCTAATTCACGATTAAATAAAAGTGGCTTCTATTAATAGAATATATATCGAAAATAGCTGTTCTGTTTAAAATAAGAAATCATCAATTAAAGTAAAATGAGAGCTTTCATGTGAAGAATCATATAAAAACTCATCGGATCGATATTGGTCTTCATAGTTGTTTTGTGTGTTAGATAATAGACTGACTTTTATAGGTTATGATGTAGTGCTAATATAATGTAAGCTATGCGTTTCATGAATAGCTCCATGAAAAGTGTAACGAGTAACATCTGTGTGTAATCACGTACATTGCGTAACACTTACGTTGTCCGACGTAAACGCCAGTCACGGAGCTGCAATTCTTTTTATTGTTTCAACGTTGCGCACTTTCACGGTCATCAATGTGTATGCGTGTGTGTGTCTGTGTGTCTGTGTGTGCAGGTGACTTTCTTTTGGTGTAAAAGAGCATTGTTCGACCCAACAGGTGTTTTCCAAGCGCGTTGACCGTGTGATGCAATGTCACCGTCAGTAATTATTTTGGTTAATCACCAAGTTATCGTTACGTAATCGATACGCTGATTACATAATCGTAACTCGATTTTGATTCGAGTAACGATTGGTTGTTTTGACAAGTGGTGCGTGAATTTTCTTTCGGTAATTTGCCTCCAGTTGTTATTGTTTTTATAGCACTATATTTTACTATAGCTACGTAACTTTTAATAATGATGATATTTTTTACCACTAGTAATAGTGTAAATTTCCAAATAAACTAACATCTCTGGATAGGGGCCCCCAAATACCAGCACGACCCACTTGACTTCATATCACCTGGAAGCGTTCCAATCCAAGACGGTACGCTTTCAGCGATCATTTCTCCCACGTACGTGCAAGCTCTGGAATTAACTGCCTGCTTCGGTGTTTCCCGAGCGCTATGATATTATGTCCTTCTTCAAACGAGGTTAAAAAGAATTCTTCTTTCACGGTAGGCAGCGGCTTTGCTGTGTCCTGACATTGCTGAAGTCCATGAGCAGCGGTTACCACTTGCCATCAGGTGGACCAATAATTGCAAGTCTGACATAAATGGCAATAAAAAAAATAGATAAATTTATTTATAACCTGGCAAAATATAAAAGTAAAATAACTATTTGTTAAAAAAGTAATTTTATTGATAATGATATTATATATTACACGTGCGCCAAAAGCAAGCACTTAATATTACTCAATAGTAGCATCTTCCAATGGGTTCGTTTTGAACAGTCTGCCAGGAACGTAAGATGTCTGTGGCATATAATGCCATTGGCATCAAGCTAATATTTGAAAATGTCAACTAATAGTTGGATTCTAATAAGTTAATTTGTAATCTAATACAAAGTAAATATTATTATAACTGTCCGTTATGTCAAAGGTGAACACGTAGCACAGGTGTTGTTTCTAACAATATATTATTTGTCCAGTGATCAATTTAAACAAATTACTTAGGTATTATATTGTTTGAAGTTGGTAAATGTATGTGTGTATGTGTATCCTTGGTATTATTATAAAAATGATTATTACTGAAATCGTCATTAAATGGAAAAACACGTGTCGACTGAAACACTGCATGTTGGAGCACGCCAGGATCCCACGATGCGGCTATCCATCATCAGAGGAGTTCGGTATTGTCAACGTTTTTCTATTGCAATAGATGGGCTGGCCAATCCAAGGTTTCGTGCCTCTCTATACAATTATTTTATTACAATGAAATGGAGGCAAGTTACGCCTAGTTTGATTAAACATCGATCCTATATACATACGTACTTATTAATTAAAACATTTATTACTGAGCTGACATTATAATTTTCATTTACAAGGCCTTTATTGCTCAACATAAACCTTTCTTAATTAGCAACTCCGCATTGAAATCTTTATTGCTTATTGACAAGTAACTGTTAAGATACCATTTCCCCTATGATTGAGAAAAACGAGAGTATTTATGAATAAATTGTACGATGTTTATGGCAGCCGAGAGGAAGGAACATTTACTTTATGGCAACCATTTCCTGTTTAAGTTTCAAGACCAGTTTATTTATACAGTAAAGCTATCAATGCAGTATAATAATGGTAGAAATACGTCTCGAAATGGTGGCGAAATAATAAAACTAACAAAGCTAATGGCTCAGTAACAGCTTGGCAGACTTAATAATGCCTTTCAAGAATATATTCTATACGATTAGTTTCAATAGTTATCTAGGCATTAACAAAACAGTGAGTGAGTTCATTAGGAAGATCTAATTGTGTATGGAATTGATACCACAGATAGACAGTTATTTTCGTTCCAAATGTATTTATCTGCATTAAAAAGTTCCCTGTCACAAGGAACTATTATATTGCGGAGATTGGTACCAGACATAAAAATTAATGCGGCCTAAAATAATCTCTCATATAATCGAAAAATAAATCTAATTATAAAAGTTTGAAATATGTAATATCGATGTTTATTTAAGACAAAACATCAAAGCAAAGGTATTTGTCTTCACACTTATGTTGTGCTATGGCACGTGCGACATACTACGTCGATATATATGTATTTAACAAGTACATCAGTACTACATTTACAAACATACTCTTAAGTGCTAATGAATCGTAAGTACAACAGCGATCAAGTACTGTTTGCTCTCTTGATATTCAAACGCGTCGGATCACTGGTTACAAGTGCTTTAGTATAGAGGATGTTCGCTGATTCAAGGTCTTCATCTGTGTTCGTAATTTAAAATATTAAAATCTATATGTTTAGATGTCTGATGTCACGTAAGCTTTGTTAGACCTAGCTCAAAAGATTTGAACAAATAACTTATAATAACACATTTGTTTTAAGAGCCTTTTCAACAATTTACTTTTTGTTTATAAAATATAATAATATCAGTCCTGTATTAAGTTGTCCCACTTACTGCTGGGCACGGGTCTCTTCTCAGTGTGAGAAGGGTTAGGCCATAGTCTACCACGCTGGCCTAGTGCGGGTTGGCAGACTTCACATATCTTCGAGAACATTATAGAGAACTCTCAGACATGCAGGTTTCCTCACGATGTTTTCCTTCACCGTTAAAGCAAGTGATAATTAACTATTTAATACGCATATAACTTCGAAAAGTCAGAAATGCACGGCTTTGGTCGAACCCAAGGCGCGCACTCAAGACCTGTGCGTGGCAGTCCAACAGTTTCCCGCTAGGCTATCGCTGCTGTTGTTTGTTTATAATGGCTAAATAAATATTTCCAGACAGTATTTTAGTTAAAAATTCACTGTATTTATTTCTAACTAGATGTTCCCGTAGTTTACCCACGTTTATCGTTACTGCGCCGCCCCCCGTGGGTCGTAGCGTGATAGCCTATACCCTTCCTTTATAAATAGGCTATCCAACACTAAAAGAGTTTTCAAATCGAACCAGTAGTTAATGAGATTAGCGCGTTCAAACCAACAAACAAACAAACTCTTTAGCTTTATAATATTAGTATAGATTCCATCGATTGCATTTGAACTCTTTTGTAGTAAGGCAGAGTTGTAGATAAGAAATTTAATTTATTTGCAGTATTTTGGTGTAGATTTCTTATTTATTATATATATACTTATTTCTAATTGATAAAACATCCAAATATCCATAGAATTGTTAATACTACAAATACTGTGATATTAGCTAATGCTACGTATTTAGGTGTAGATAGAACGTATAGTTTTTTTTTTAAATATAAATCACGCATTGGCGTAAAAACGATCATCACAAATTAAACCGTGACAGCTTAATAAGCGTTGAAACTAACCTAAAAACGTTTTATAATACAATGTAATATAACAAAACCCACAATATCAAAACGTGTTTCATATAAGTTTCCGCGCTGCAATAAAATATAATTTTTCTATTCTCGTCAACCAGGTTTAGTAATTCGCGTCAAGGCTCCCGTCAATGTCAGTCTCAATCATATTGCACGGATCGATCCATGGTAATCGATTAGATTTGATCGTAACATGGACTACTGCCGTAATTTAACAACCATAGGAAGAGCACTGAGTATCACTTCCATTACTGACACGTGCCTAGTAACATTATTCCTCGCACAGTAGTGTGTGAGATCCCAGGATCTATTTCTGGGTTAAAATGATTGGTTATTTAGGTTTTCTTTCAAGAAATTCTCTGTAGGCTGTGCCACACAGACTTGACCCGGGAAACTACACTAGGGTGGCTCGCCATTATCTTCTTCTCCCTAGCCTTTATTATTCCCAAGTCACTTGGGGTCGACTTTTCTGATCTAACCAGATTTTGACTGGATATCAGTTTTTATACGGAGCGGCTGCCACCTGACCTCCACAACCCGAAGGCTAACGATACCCTAAGGCTAGACCAGTGTCAGGATATTATAGGGCACTGACTTCCCAATAACGACTATATAATGGCTCGCCATTATATGGGACCTAAAAAACCATAGCTGGCAAAATGTGGGCATAATACACCAATACCTATCTTTTCTTTTTGGATATTTAGGCTTAAGATTACGTATATAAGTGAGAAAATCGGATAAATTAGAAAGAGGCGCCCACGCGTTAGGAGTGGTATTAGATGAGCGTTCTTCTTATCATTGTCGTGTAGTATGCAAAGTCAGTGAGAAATCTTTAGCCATAACATAAGAGTGCCGTTCGTCTCAGTGAAATGGCAACTTTCGCATTTCTCGAGCTCGCGTCGTGTTACGCAACATGTCGTCTAATTACTTAATATGTGCAGAAATTCGGGTACTCGCATGATTTTACGATTTAAATGTGAGTAGGCTTTTCTTAAACAAATATGCGGATGTGATTCTTATATTTGCGTAGGCCGCATGTAGCTGTTTCTGTTCTGATTTAATTTATATGCATATTATTCTCTGCTGTTTTGAGCGTAGCGTACCTATACTTGACTGTTTATTCAAACGTGGGATAGAATTTGTCGAGATATAAACGTAACTATGGTTTTTATGATTTGTAAGAATAATCTTAGACAAAGCATTTTTGTATAGGAAATAAATCTGTAATATGAACCTGTCTTAAAAATCTTAAATAATTAAATCGATAAGAAAATCGATTAAAATAATTAAAATAGGATCATAATTTTCAAATCGTGATTACTACTATGCGTATGGATCAAAGATCATCCGACAAAAATTAATGAATTCCTCATAAATCTGGATACGTGCACCAAAATTAGATTAAAGCTATTGTTTCTTGATTGAAATCTTAATCATTCGGGTGCTTAATCAATCTAAAAATGTCAGCTAATAAATAAAATTCAGGTCCATGAATACAAAAAGTCTATTTTTAAATTAAAATCATTTTAAATAGGTGTTTAATATCAAACAGTTTAAATTTTAACTAAATATTATATTAAATTGATGGAAGCGATTATCTTGTTCAAATGAAATACAAGGTTATAATTTACTTTTATATTGATTACCATTTTGAAATTAAGCAGAAGAAATATGAATATTAAAAGTATTTTTTATTTAAAGCTTGATTTAACATAGGCTATAAATTTGGACATAACAAGTACAAACAAAATCGGTACTTATTGACAAGATAAGAATTCATCAATTCAGAGTTATAGGTGTGTGTCAATTGTTTTTGAAAGGGTAATTAGATTACAAATTACTAATATTCTTGTAAATCTTGAATCAGAGGAGCAGCAGTAGTAAAATCAACTGCTGGGCATGAGTTCTTCGTTTTGGGCAAAGAGTTATTAGATATTTTGGCAAGAAATTCTAAGTAAGAATACGTCTGGAAACGTACCCGGTAGATTGCAACAGGCTGTGCTCCTATTACGCAGAACACAAAAGTATAGCTGGGTAAATGAAGTTGTAATAACTACTACTTACCTTTACTTACTTACTTACTTACCTCCGTGGATACAGGCATGCGTATGTTAACCCCTCCAGCTAACGAACAATGCTTGTACTAGGAGTGAGTATATGATGTGCGTAAAAACTTAACGATATATTTTTATAATACACTTTATATCATGCCTCATAAATTGTTTTGTATTCGTTGCTTCCTGTACCTGTTTCATGGGAACAGTTAATATAGTCACAGTATGTCAAGACGTTTCTTATGGCTTTTCCTACATTGTGCAATACACTTGCGCAATTAATTAGTACCGTGCGTATTTTATAAAGGAAAGAAAGTGGCGTCAATTAGTCAGGAAGGAAGTTAGTCGCGGTTATGTTAATGACATTATGTGCTCATATTCGTTGAGTATTGTCAATAACGCATTAGTTGGTTGTGTTTATGCTTTGTAAACAGAACGGGTGCTCATATAGATTGACGTGATGTACGGATGCCGGGATGCTTATGTTACCTTATGATCGCTTGCTATATTGGGAATGATGCTGGTATTTTAAACGATTGGACACTTAAAGTAAAATGAGAAATTAAATTAAAGAGAAGGAAAAGGACGGACAGATATGTGATTCTCTGGTACTCTTATCAACAGGTCTTACAAGTTTACGTCGGTTTAAAACTTTTAGCCAGTAAAACTTACGTTAGAGTATTTTTGCTTTTAGAAAAGATTCTTTCAGTTTTTTCTCCCATGTTGATTTAAAACTCCTAAGGTCGGAGCAACTCCATGGAAACTAGAAATTTGACGCAAGATATGTTTTAACGGGAAATTTGGCTTAAATGTGCCGTCACCGAATAATTGACAACTGCCAGGACCCAGCCTTTCATTCCATGTCTGTATCACACGCGAGAAGATGTGTTCAACTTATTTTAGTTTAGTTTGAGAGGTCTGTATGGCTATCGCTTGAAGCCTGTATATGAATGATCTCTTGTGTATTCTCTGTATTTTATTAATATTTGCAGATTGCAGACTGAACACATCATAGTTTCATATCATGTCTCAATGGTACGCTTATCGTTTCTATTTTAAACAAATTTCTAGACATGAAATGTTAATATGTTTGCAAAGCTAATAATTAAACCATATGATGCATATTGGCAATAAACCACTAATCTTATGAAAATCGTGAGTTAGCTTATAAATTTATTTGCAATTCTGACTAATAATTTTAGATTTTTGCCATTTCAAAGAAGTAACTTCTTCTCTCTTAAGAAGAAGTTTCAAAGAAGTAACTAATATGTTGCAAATGTTTTATATAAAACAGAAACTCTAAAGTTTTTTGGCGTCTGTTCCTATAAGAAACGCCTTTGTAAAATTAATTGATAATTAAATATTGCCAATTCTTATTAACAGTTTTGTACAAACAATTTCTTAACATTAATGTAGTCACGTATGTTTTAACAGTAGCAGTATTTCGTTATTGAGGGCAGAAATAAAAGTAATTCTGTTATGTATGTATGTGTAGTTGTTACTCGAGAATTACTACATCAGTATTTAAAAGATCTAATTCATTAAATATTAAAGTATCAAGGTGTGTTTGTTGGTCGTGACTAAGTTAGAGTTAGACCTTTGCGATCCTTTTATTGATGAACCATGAGGGGCAGATGTCACGGCCTGAAAAGTACAATTTTTAATATTAAATCTTATTTGATAAGTGGATCCATTAATTATTTTGTTTATTGTGTGTATATTGCAACACATTGTGGATATCTGTACTATAGAATAATTAGTATGATCCACAGATTAACATGCTGAGCTTGTAACTATCGTATCAATGTTCAAAACAACCTCCAAGTAGCGCCACGGCAATGCGATTATCAGTACATCACGGGATATCTTTATCAAAACAAATACATCCGTTTTGCACGGTCTTCCTAATGAGATATATTCTATGTTATCACTTAGCATTAAGAGAATCGTATGTCTATAAAAAGACATTATAAAAAAAAAAAATCGAATTGCGCGGTGACCTTTTGACTTGTTCAAAATATATTATTATAAGTGGCGTGTTAATGAAGTATACAATCATATTTATGGCGATTATTATTTATTAGGTGTCCGCCTTCACTTTAGCTGATTTGAATTTCAAAGCTAACATAAAACTTGTTTACTGTTAAACAAACAACAAAATCAATCAAACATTAACTTTCGTCGTTTCGTGAGGTCGAAGGATTTATAGAAGCTTTAGCAAGTGACAATTATTTTTTGAATTAATGAAATAATTGTAAAAAAAAATATTTAAATAGCTATTGGTTTAGAAAATATATAATAAAATAGTTTCATTTAAGATTTATCGACTTCGTATTTTATATAACCTAAATAACCCTAAACTTAAATATTCAGGTCTAGAGTGATTATTGATAGTAATATCAAAGTTCAATTTATTAGACCGAGTATTATATAGTTTTCTTCACGACTTACTCTGATGCTTTATTTCATAATTTTAAGTGGTACGTAAACATAACTGGCTTAATGGGCGTAATAGCTCTGCTTATCCCTTAATGGTGAAACAATCACGATATGGAATAGCTTTAAAGAAATGTGACATAGTTTTAAAGAAATGCCACTTGCAATAATAAAACTGAGCTATGAAGAAAGAAGTCACGCACACTGGCGTACGTTCAATATAAGTCTATGCATGTGTGTTGTATATGCACGGCATGTATTAGCGTGTGTGTAGGTGCGCTTGCGTCGATGTCGTTGCGTTTTCACTCGGCTTGTTGCAAACTGGAAGTGTTGGTGCGATATTGCAAGTAATTTTTCCAAGGAAATTGGTTTAGTTTTTATAGGTACCTACTTATAACTAGTAATTCATTTCATACATTGAGAATTTATAGGCTGTGGTTATGAACTAATTTATGGGTGAAATTAGATAGCAATTGAAAAGAATGTCTGTATATCACCAAAGAGGTATTCAGACATCTCTTAAACAAGATATTATAACATTTTGCTTGAACTGGGATCACGCGATATAGAGCCGGCACGCTTACACCACTAGACTAGCAAAGCAAATCAAATCAAATATAAATTATTCAAATAGGTCACAAAGTAACACTTATGAACCTCAAAGTAAGATTGTTGTTTACAAAAAAATATATTCTATCATAACCAAACATCTGACATCTAATTATCAATTCCTGTGTGCCAGTGTGCCATCAATTATTTATGTGAATCAAACCCGGGGCGTCACGATTATCACTAACATAAGTGCTCGCATATACGCCACCAAACTATATAGTTATTTATTATTTATTTTAAGACCCTAAATGCAAGTTGATCTTCTTCTCTCTTAGCCTTTATTATTCCCAAGTCACTTGGGGTCGGCTTTTCTGGTCTAACCGGATTTGACTGGATATCAGTTTTTACACGGAGCGGCTGCCACCTGACCTCCACAACCCGAAGGCTAACGATACCCTAAGGCTAGACCAGTGTCAGGATATTAGAGGGTACTGACTTTCCCAATAACGACTGCCATAGATGTTTATGGCAGCCGGGACCAACGGCTTAATGTGCTCTCCGAGGCACGGAGCAGGCGATAATTGTCAATCAATACGCACATAATTTCGAAAAGTCATATAACTTCCGAAAGTCAGAGGTGCGCGACGTGGGTTCGAACCCGAGACCCTCTGCATTGCAGTCTATTAGTCTCCCCACTGAGCTATCGCTGCATTGCAAGTTGATATACAGTTTAATTAAAATAGTATTTGTAATATAACTCATTACTAATGTAAATTGATTGCGGTTAGTTGATAACCTTGTTGACATAATAATTCATTTTGTACCAACAGGCATTCCAGAACTTGCAACGGGAAAATGTATGTGACCTTTTGAGTCACAGAACTGAAACAAAGAATACCCAGACTCGGTACAACAAATTGCGGACCACGTAATTTTCTGTCCTGTTTGGGGATCGAACTCATTACACTAGGCGTGGCTAATATGAAACACAAGTAGATCATCTCCTGGACACACATGCACATTATATAGGATAATGTTTATCTTGCTATGCGTTCTCGTGCGCTTTGGATAAAGTCACGGGCAGAAACTAGTGTTGAAATATTTTGATGACTCAATCAACTAAGTTTTGATCGTAGCTAACGGTCTAATATCTAGATATATTTGCATTTTAATCACATCTAGTGATGCACAAGGCCGCCACTTTTGCGTTTTTTGTCACCACGTTTGAATTTATTAGGTATACATATAGATTCTAGTGGTTGACGTCCAAATAACTCCGAAGGGGAAGGAAAAGGCTTATTATACACCTAAATATAGCTGTACAGACGGTATAGTGATTGACGTCGTTACCACTCACTAGCAGTGCGCGGTGTATTGTCTATTTAATCCATAAATAGATGTTCAAAGTGTGGGCGTTCTTTGTGTTCGTTATTTTACTGTTTGGTAATACCCTGCGACAGGCAAATCCTGGTGCATAATGGAACTTTAAAAATACTATCTATATTTTTGGTCCCACATAATAGGGGGTGAATGTACATAATTCAACCATATGGTTAGATTCCATGCTATGAACATTAACGAAACGCAATATTGGATAATACTTTGCACGACTCGAGATTCGATTGTGGGATCTCATGATCAGTTCCAAGCAAAATAGCAAATGCAAATTTAAGCCACGGGAAAAGCGAAGCAGTCTAATAATTCTTTAACAACGTGTTTCAAACTCGTTTACAAATCGTTTGTTATGAAACTCTGAATATTTGTATTGATTTTTAATTAAAGTCTAATTATGCTGCGATATATGCAGCTCTATTAGACTAAATAATGTGTCATAGTTTTAAGTGTTGCAATATTTGATCAGTTTTCAAGAACGTTCCGATTATAACTGAATATAGAGTACACTGGCGCATCAATTTGAATAATATAGGATACGACTGATCGTTTAATTAGAAGAAAAATGATGTTGCAAGCAGTTGCGAAATAACTTTAATAACTTAAGATATACAGCGGTTAAGATTAAGGTATCGTAATATTAAGATGGCGTATTGTGAAGCCTGAATAAATCCTGGAAATCTTATCCTTACTAATATTATAAATATGAATGTGAGTTTGTTAGTGACGCTTCCACGCCTTAACGATCGGACCAATCGTCATAAAATTTGGCATATACGTTATCATGGGAATAGAAAATAACATAGGGTATATGAATCCAGAAAAAAGGACTGATACTAATTGAGCCTAACCTATATTTATGCAAGCAAAACCTCAGGAAAATAATAAATAAAGATCTGTGTTTTTTTGGTGGAATGTAGTTATCTAAGCTATGTATACAGGCTACTCGTGCTGGTTACAATCACGAGTTATTCATACTGGGTACTTGTGCCGGTGGCTTGCGTCTGCTGTCTTTGTTTATCTTCAATACTGACTACATCCGTAGAGCAGCGGTAGTAAATGTAATTGCTGTGCATGAGGTCTCGGGTTCGGATCCCGGACCGGACCAACGAAAAGATTTTTGGGTTTTTGTTAAGAAATTCCAAACGCAGCCCGGAGAAATTCGGGCTGGAGGACATTATTAATATTATATCTTCAATACTAGCGCATCCATAATAATTAAAGAAATGTATAAAAAATACGAATTTGTAGTAAATATATATACGTATAGGTAGATTAGTTGCAGTTATAAAGCGCAAATTAATTGGCGGACATCCGTCCCCATATCCACACACCGCACCAACAGATAATATAGTTTAGACAGCAACATCCTTTGGCTTTCTCGGTTCGTTTAACAAGTCTATGCGTTTACGACAAGATTAAATAAGCCTGATTAGAAAAACTATTATTTATTATTCATCTTTGCACTGTACTAATAAAATACAAAGGCTTAGTTAAGTTTAATGCATTGTAATTACTCTTTGTGGTCTTTTCAAGAATATTAAGGAGAGAGATCTAGGTAGGTGATCCCAATCCCTTTGTTTTTTGGAAGTGATGAACCTATTGCTTGGTCCTTGATGCTACATTTTAGTCGGTGACTAAGGTCACAAACTGTATTTTAATAGGTCTCAAAGATCAGGCCTAAGTAACGCCGAGTGCTTATTTTTTTAAACTTTATTCGATTATTAAGGTGTTTCGTATGTTATTCGTAAGCTACAAGACTTTGAAAAGATCCGTCGTCGTGCCATCTGTTAGACATTTCTTGTTTTACCTAATTGTTGTAAATAACAAAAGTAGCTCATTATTAAAAGCATATTCATTGGCGGCTTCTTGATGTACTGTCAATGATTGATACGATTTAAACCTGTAATGTACAGTGAGTAACAGCTGTATGTAGTATTTAATGTTACGAAACAACAACTTATGGCGATGTCACTTATCACGCCTTCCTACTAGCACCCTGATTGACACGAGGAACGGTCAGAACTACTTTCGGAATGGTCCATTGAATATAGGTCTGGTTATAACTTCCTTGTCTCGACTGCTTTTTTCTTATTTATGTTATTAATTCTCGATTAATACCCAATTTAGTACGGTCCATACTGATATTATAAGTAATCCTGTCTTTCTGTTTCTTTGTTACGTTATCACGGGTAACCTGCTGAACTCGTTTTGATGCAGTTTGCATAGAAGGAACTAAAAAAATTTGTTTGAAAAATCAATGTTTATTTATACTGATAACACAAATCTAGAAGTGTGTGAAGATCTTTAGATGTTCTTATATTACTTAATCATTTGTAAAAAATTTGCGACTCCCATAGACTATATCCTGGCTTTATTCACAGGCTGGCTTTATTTTTAACCCTGGTATGTGTTGCCGTGATATGCACTTAGTTGGTTAGTCGATAAAATAAAGATCGCTATGATTGTATTCCTAATGTTAACAAAATTAGTTTGATTGTTCACGTACACTCTGAATTGAGTTGTTAAAATAAAATTGATGTTTGATTTTATGTGGTCATTTTACGAAATAATATAAATTAAACAATTATCTTTAAATAATATTATTGAAATATGCGTTATATTATTTTAGCCACATTAATATAATAATGAATAATATTTCGGTCAATGTCAAAAATATAAAATTAGATTATTCGGTTGCTAAATATATATTAGAGTAGTAAATTAATGATAATAATATATCATGCGCCATGTTAGTATAATAATAATAAATGATAATATCGTCGCGTCTGATTGTCTATGATTTAAAGATGCTAACCTTGGTGCATTAAAGGCTTTCAACAACGAAAATAGACTTGTTCAGTCTATACTATTAACACCTAAGTCTATTTAAATAAGAGAATTGGCAATTATACAAATTTACTGTTATTAGAAATCCGGTTTGGTGATCGACCGATGTGCTGGCCATAAGTCAATGGGCGTTTTATAAAAATATAATTTTGCTTTCTTTTTACGTTAAGTAATATGTATCAATGGCTCTTATGGGATTAGGAATAAGATTGATTGTTGAATGTACTTTACGCTCGTTGTAAAAGTTACTAAAAATGTTTTATGAACTTTCCTGACTCGGCAATGTAATGCCGATACACATGACGTCACTTAACTACTATTTGATCGATGTTAACAAATATGGCTGCGAGTTAAACAACCTTTATTATATTGTGCCGATGCGCTCAAAACATTTGGCGAACTACGACTCTATATGGTGATGATGCAATTGTTAAGAAAGCTTTAAATATAAATTATACGCCGGTAATCACCTCTAAAAATAAACTGTGATTTCGCCAACGAATGTTCTCGAATATATGTCTTATTGTATGTCTTAGACAATACTTCGGCACATTTGACTGAATAGCTGTAAAATTAGAAATAAATTTTAGTTAATAAAGAATAAAATCATACATTGCTAACGAACTGTTTTAATTATACATCTACGGCAATCCACATAGAGCAAAATTTGAAAATCATAGTGATTCATAGAAAAAGGAAAGAAACATGGCGGCCACATACCTATTATCTTGTCTATGGTACCGTCATGCGCTGTAATAAGCGACTTTTACAAAAGTAACGTGTGAATTTTAGTGATCTCACACATGACGTGAGCGCGGAAAAAGCACAGCAGTTTTTAAACAGCAAGGAAATAAAGAGAATAATGATACTTGAGACTTAGATTTGTATCTTGCAATGTTTGTATGTTGCAATAAATGTTTGTAGTATATGTATCGCCTGCGGCTACGCACGCGTAGGATCGTATGACGAATCGGAACAGCGTCGCGTGCGTTTATGTTTTTGTATTCGTTGAGAAATGTTCTCTAAGGATGTATATTTATACATAGCTTTGTGATATGAAGCTTGTTGATCATGCTAGTAGCTGGCGTAGGATACACGGCAAGCTATTTATGCGAGCTATATCTATGCGAGTTAAGTATACACAGTACTTGTTCTACTTGCGCCGGTTTTTTGCGTTGAAAGTATACACAAAGTTTGCAATTCGTGCAAGTGATCTAGATTGCGTATATAACCCCTATCGTATACAAAAAGAAAATAATATAAATATTGGACTAATAATATTATGATGTTAAAATTCCTACTACGTGAGTGATTGACGGTGGGAGAAGTAGTGCCATAGCGCGCCAGCAGTATCAGTGACCCTCACACCTTTGACTTTTCGAAACCTTTAGAAATTACCTGTCGCTCATACTAATTGCAAAATCAAATATGTTGATGAAATAGGGAATTCAACATTTAATAGAATGTTAAAGCTATACCAAGGATAATTTTGCGTTCGTGACTACCTCACCACATAGACAGTGGCTTTTAAACTTACACATTTCTTGATACAATTCGTAACGGCAATTATCGCGTTCAATGCTTTTGTTTTTGTTCACCTTTAAGTGCTTGAGGTTTCGACCAAGTTACTCCGACGGTCAAGCAAGTGATTTTTAAAGAAGAAATTACCAGATAGCTGAACTTAAGGAACGGAGTTTATTCAAGTAATTAGTTGTCGAGTGCACGAGCAAGCAGTCACCGGGCAGTCTATATAAAGAGCTTTTAATTAAATGCAATCCTTTAAAAATGTTCAGCTCAGTTCGTTAGCGCTAACCTCAATTTCATGTGTATTGCAACGTGCACGTTAAATCTGTGCTAATGCGAATTAAATAACATAGTCTTCTAAACTGTTTAGTCAAACGTTATGAAGATAACTGATTTCATTCAGTTAGATTAGAATAAACTTTTAATATTAGATAGTTATATTTGATATATATAAGTACATAATACGTAAGAGGTATTAACGCGATCATGCATAATGCTTACCTTTTAATACTTGACGTTTCGACCAGGTCGCACCGGCCGCAGTAACAAGACTCTATAAAAAAAAAAAATGTAGTCATAAAACTCACAATAGGCGTAGGGCTTCTCGAACTGTACCCAGTAGTCGACTTACAAGCATATTAGATTAATTGTTTATCCGGATCATGACGGTAGGAGTCAGCGAGAGATGTCGTGAGGTGTTCCACAGGGATCCGTTCTGGGTCCGCTCTTGAGGAACATCCTCCATGGCGTCGGCGTCATTTGTTACGCCGATGACACTTTAGTCACGGCAAGGGGTAAGTCGCAACTGGCGGCGGCCATATTGGCGACCGCTAGGGTTGCACAAGTCGTTGGTCGTATCCGGCGGTTGGGCCTAGAGGTGGCTCTTTCTAAGTCTCAGGCCATCTTCTTTCATGGTCCTCGGAACGGGCCACTTCCAGGGGCGCACATCGTGGTAGGAGGGGTCCGCATCGGCGCCAGTTTGACTCTCAAGTATCTGGGTCTCGTACTCGACAGCCGGTAGGACTATGCTGCACACTTTCGGGGTTTGGCTCCCAGTCTTTTGGGCGTTGCAGGTGCGTTAGCGCGCCTGCTGCCTAACTTAGGGGGGCCAAACGCCTCCTGCCGGAGGCTCTACGAGGGGATCGTGCGGCCTTAGCCCTATACGAAGCACCCGTATGGGCCAACACCTTGACGGCCAAAAATGTGGCCGCTCTTCGGCTGCCACAACGCGTCATCGCCGTCAGGGCGATTCGAGGTTACCGCATGATCTCGTTCGAGGCAGGGAGCCTTCTTGCCGGATTGTCGCCCTGGGACCTAGAGGCCGGGCTCTTGGCGTCACTATTTCAATGGCGCCAGGAGGCACTGGTACGGGGTGAGGTGCCATCGCATCGCGATATTGAGGTGCGGCGGCGCGAGCTCCGCGAGGTCCTAGTGGCAGAATGGGAGGAACGACTTGTCAATCGCAGCGCTTCGTATTCTGCGCACGCCTCTCGATGTCGGAAGGGGGACTAGGTACCCGCTTTGTCGTCGGGGACCAGGTCTCCCAATTGTGTGTGTGTTTTAATTGTGTTTGTGAATTTGTGTGATGATTGTGTGGGACCCGCCACGTCCATCGGTGGGTCGAACGTTTGACGGGGTCGCGATTTGAATGCGAGAGCGATCCGTGCGGCTCCGCCATAAAGGTGTGAGGAACACCGCGGTGGTTTTAGTCGGTTAAGCCCAAATTTCTATCTTAAGGGCTGGATACCGACATATCCCCATCGTCCGCACCAAAACAGGCGATGGGGAATGGGATTTGCACATATCCTCGCGTCAAAAAAAAAGTAAAGGTCTTACAACCATTATATCTATATTAAAAGCAATGTGGGGTATAGTACATTTCTGCATAACCATTCGGGAATCTAAGCATGGTGCTATAAATATATGGATTATATATAATAATGATTCATAGATTCTACATTTAACCTCCTTAAAAATTAAGAGATTTCCTTTAGATTAAACACTCCCAAGTGGCAAACCGACAATCAGTAGGAAGGTACAAAGACAGTTTACATTAATGCCAAATATGTCTTTGTAAATTATGTTCACACAGACACACACTCATATATCTAACATTATTAAAATGTTTGCTATACCAGCGACAAGGGACATATCCTTATCGCCTCTAAAGCGTCTGCTATGAATAATTATTTAAAGAATGACTTGAGTACTGCGAATGGAATAAGAAAACTATATAACTGTAATACACATTTGTTACAAAATTGGCCCACATACCGAAAGTGAGTTCATCAATTAGAGGTGTTGCCAGTAGCGCTAAGTGCGCTTTGTTTCACACCCGAGTCTCCCAGGTTGCGAATCTGCAATTAGTTCCCATCTCACAGACAGTTTGTAACCTCTGCCGCGATTATAGTTCTGTTTAATATTGCAAGCAGGGCGGGACTTAGGAGTTATTGCAAATCAACACTTATTATTATTTGCAATATTGCTATTGATTATTGGTAAAAAAATATTCAGGAACTCGCGATCGGAATATCTCGCGTTTGAATTTC
This sequence comes from Catocala fraxini, assembly GCA_930367265.1. Classification (NCBI taxonomy): domain Eukaryota; kingdom Metazoa; phylum Arthropoda; class Insecta; order Lepidoptera; family Erebidae; genus Catocala; species Catocala fraxini. The sequence continues at coordinate 30,566,806 of OV884025.1, read as the reverse complement.
ACCCATAAAAAATAACATACATACCAGTAACTTAACTAATATATTAAATAAGATAGGTAAAAACAAGGTAAGCCGAATTCTGTAATAACAACCTTCATTAGCAAAATTTGCCAAGAGCCTGAAGGTTTAGCCTACAAAAATGCCAAAGGTTCATTTAAAATTATATATTTTATGAACAATACATAGAAAATATAATTTCATATAACCAAACTGAAGTTTATATATTTACAAGATTATACAGTACTGTTGACTTGTTGTTATTACAAAGATTATTATCGTCACTAACCTAACCCACTGACGAATCGTCAGTGGGTTAGGAAGGTCAGATTGTAATCTTGCACAAATAATATACGGCTGCATACCTTCAGTGCTAATTACTTAAACAATTATAAGCCGAAGCTATATAAGATATATAACGGGGATATTATATGTTTCTTAGAATGATAATTAACCAGTGGATAAAATTAGCAGAATAATAAATTTATGGACTATTGGTGCGTACCTACTATATAACCAGTTTAGAGGTTAATAAAGGCACTATGGCGAACATTTGTAATTTTAACAAAGGTAGCCATATTGTTGGATATTGTAAGCAGGTGCAATTGACGTTTTGTTGGCAATTGTCTACAGACAGAATTGCTTAGGACAATGAAAACAACAATTAAAAAGAAGTTTATTCGTAACAATCTTAATAAAAGATGTTTTGGAAACTAAACCCGAAGCGCACAGTGATTGTTTTACAATATATGAACATTCATTGCGCACCCTTGACCAAAGCTGCACTTTTCCCTTCACCCAGTACGTCCCTGAAGTCAGGTGTGCTCAACCGTTTCCCATAAGAAATGCGGTTGCGGTCTACAAATTGCCAGTCATTTGCGTATGGATTATGTGAAATTAGTTAGCTAACCTGAACTTCTTTGTTGTGATGTCAGATATTAGCTTTTAGGCGTAGGAGCGTTTCAGATTGGCCAATTTGTATTGCTTTTAGGATAATAGATTCCAATTGTAATGGACATGTGATTTGTGAACTTTAGAATTGAAATGTTTTGTAGTTATGGGATAATTGAAATGTCTGTTTCTGTTGTGTTTGTAAATAGCTGTTTGTTATATTATGGAATACTTTATATACTTTTTGAATGGCGGATTCCAATAATACGTCGATATAACGATGCAAGTTTAAGTGCAATTTTACCGGATTGTTGTATGTTCTCCATAATACAACCATGCTCAGATTTGTGACAGATATAATACAAGTTATTTGTGGATTTCAAAACAACTCTAAAGCTCAGCTCAGATAAGCATCAAATAGTTTTGTGGATATTTTATTTAGCGTAATATTGTCATAATGGTTTTGAATGGATTGCTGTCTACGACTTCTTACATGAATACAGTTAATTGAAAGTTAGTGCCGTTCTAAATCATCAAAGGTTCTATGCAGTACCTTACTCAATGAATGGCATTTTCGTGACACTTTTCCGTAAAATTTCACCCAATTCGTGACATTGTTCATTTTCTTTGCTTTCATATTTAATACAAAGGCAACGTGTGACATTTGTAGGTACTAATGTGACTTATTTTACTTTCTAATAACGACCTTTTGTTTTTGTTACAGGTAAATACTTTGCAGATCGCGACAAATGGCGTGAGAGACGTCTGTGTAAACATATGAAGGTAGAAATGGAAATGACAATGAGAGGTTAGGTATATGATTATAATAGGGTATTGTGTGGGGTATGTAGTATAACTATTTCTCTGGCCTAGTGGGTATGGTACTACTTTATTGATAGTGAACTCTCGGGTTCAATTTCCAGGTCAAGCATAAGTATATTTAGATTTTGCATCTTTGATTGATCTTTGACGTGAGAGATTTATATAGATTCGAACGAAGGACAAGTTAAGTAAGAGCACCCAAAGTTGAACCAGAAATTGGAGGTTCACGTAAATTTTTGTTGCATAAGACAATAGATGGGTCCTAAAAACTTAGCTGGCGGAATGTGGGTGTAATAAGTCTCTAGCTACTTCCACGGATATATAGACGTGAATCTACGTATTTATATATTGGCAATTCTACTTTCTGTATCTAGTGTATCACTGAATATTTATAATAACATTTTTATTTATAATAATATATTTTCTAACAGCTGTTTTCAAATATTTCAAATACACCGAACAGCCAATATTGACACACTTACAAAGACGAAAATACTATCGTCGACATTTAACACAGACATACATGACCCTACCGTAACTTCACCATGGGCTAACAAAAAGCATTAATTTTAAGAAATAATTGTTATTGTACAATATTCTCACGTCATTCATACGGCTACAATGCCTTATAAAATGTGTTTTGAAACCTCCACATCTTACCTGCACTAACATTTTCCTATCTAAAAGGTTAATAGTTTGAGATTATCATTTAATAACGTGTTATTATGTCAGTCATGCAATTAGAAAGATGTGCTTATTTGTACGTTGTATATAAACTAATTGTGCTTTGCGGTATCATACATTATAGATAGTTTCACGCCGGTTCATCCGAAGAGGTAGGCAGAGAAGTAAAACGGAGAGATGGAGAAATACCAGCTGTATGTTTAAGTCCGACGTAAAAAGGGCGAGTCTATTGCCGCCTCCTGGGAATACTTGTAGACTTCATGTTACTACTGAGAATTTTATGACAGAAAATCCCAATTATGCTTTGCTACTACTCATCGCCTTAACAGCGTGAATCATACAGGAACGTGTACCGAGATAAGAAGTACTGTGTTAATCTTTGTGGATATGGTCGCAGCACCAGTCAGCCAGGTTACACCGGCCGTGGTCACAAACCACGGCCGGTGTAACCTGGTCGAAACGTCAAGCATAAAAAAGGTAAACATTATGCATTATGCATGATCGCGTTAATACCCGTTACATATTATATAAATGGTCTATTCGTATACCAAGTATCCGTCTGATAAATAGTTGACGTGTAGTTAACTAACAAACTTTTAAATCACATTTATAATATTAGTAGTTTATTAGAATATAATCTACTAGCTATGCCCGCGGTTTCACCCACGTTTATGGTTACTGCGCCGTCCCCGTGGGTCATAGCGTAATATTATATAGCCTATAGCCTTTCTCGATAAATAGCCTATCCAACACTAAAATATTATTTCAAATCGAAACAGTAGTTCTTGAGATTATCGCGTTCAACTAAACAAACAAACTCTTCAGCTTTATAATATTAGTATAGGTAAATGGTCTGTAAAACGTAAAAATAGTTTTTCAAATCCGACTAGTATTTTTTAAAACATACAAATTCTTTAGCTTTATAATTTAATATAACATAGATTGATATTTTGTAAGTAAATAAGAGGGCAATTACATTATAGTTAAATCAATAGACGTGAGAAAACTTGCGATATAAAATTGTGGAGAAGATTAATGACGTACTTGATAGATAGCTCTAAATGTCAATGTTTTATACATATACTAGTGAACCGCCCCGGCTTCGAATGGGTAAATCTTCCTCATGAATCACTCTGTCTATTAATGAAAACCGCATGAAAATCCGTTCTGTAATTTTCAGTTTATCGCATACAGACGCGGCGGGCGCGGCCGGCGATCTTTTATAATATGTAGTGATACATAAAAGCAACATATACCTATATCTCCAAAACGGTAGCCGGTGATTATTGCATGCGAAATTTCACCAGTTATGTTTTAGGGCCTACGTTACAGACGACTACCCACCTGGTGTGAAACTTTCCTCGCTTGCCATACAATGTCTCTGCTGTCTGCACTCGGGTGTTGTTGATAATAGTTATAGTGAATTAAAGATGGAAACAATAGAAATGCGAGGTTTATGATTTAATAGCTTTTGCTCGCGGCTTTGCTTGCCTAAAAGTAGGTTAGACTATGTTAGTAACAGTACTTTTTGAACAAATCGGCTCAGTACTTTTTGTGCTAAATCCTTACAAATAAATAAAAAATCTAATCTTTCCTCTGTATAATATTAGTATATATATAGATATATCTGATTCCAACCCATCCTCAAGAACGGAATGGTTATTTACTGGGTGACGAGTCCATATTACACCCACTGTGTGAATGTGACGCGTTGGCTGGACTAAGGATGGGTCTGATGGGGTTGGCATATCCGAACCCTGAAGACTTCAGGCTTCTCCCTCTGAAGTGTACGCTGCGATTGATGCAGTACATTCATAGGGAGATAGCTAAGGGATAGATCTCGGAGCCGACACAAAAGATCCCACTGGGTTGAAGTGTCGCCGGTCTACACTGACTGGCCCCCGTAACAAGATAAGATAAGATACTGGGTGATAAGCAGTAACAAACAGTGTTGCTATTCGTACATCAGTTACCTGTACGAGGGTATTTCATCCGGGAGTGAGTCGACGCACTTATACTGTACCACGAAACTATTGGCAACGAGTGCCTTTTCGAAACATTACGCTCATTCTTAAATCATAGATAAAAGAATGGCGTTATAATTTTTATTTGCTCACGTAGGCCGTTAAAGCTTTACTATCTTAAATGTCCAAAAAAGCCTATTTTAACGCCACTACGGTTCAAATGTGAAATGCAGCCACATTTCTCCGCATCGACTTTCGATCTCGCGGCTTATCTGCATATTAATGGGAAGGTCAATGCCATGCGCTGTCATCGTATTTAAAGTTTTATGTAAGTGTTGCTTATGTATTCTTGAATTCGATGATACGATGTTGTGATGTTAATCACTTTCCATTGATTTCCTAGCAGTAGATTATAGAATTTAGTAGATTAAATGTGTGTTTAGTAGATTAAATCATAATATATTCATGACTCGATGCTACTACTGTGCATGAGATTCTGGGCTAAATAGCCGTGGCAAAATGTTATTGCTCATTTTGTTAAGAAATTCTATGTAGTAAGCGGAGACCTAAAAAAAACTTTTAGCCTACAGGAATAATTTCTGTATCCCTGGGATACAAACATCCAATTATTAAACATAAAGCACATCCGGACTCGGAACAACCATTTATGGGTGACACAATTTTTTGTCTCACGTGGGATTCGAACCCATAAGAGTCAGCGTACTGGCAGTGGCGAGGTGACCACTATGTCATACGTGCAATCAATCAAAACAATTGTTATGTATGAACTTAATAAGGTTATATATTACTTTTTTTTTTTCACCCTTCGCCTTTATTATTCCCACGTCACTTGGGTTCGGCTTTTCTAGTCTAACCGAATTTGACTGGATATCAGTTTTTACACGGAGCGGCTGCCACCTGACCTCCGCAACCCGAAGGCTAACGATACCCTAAAGCTAGACCAGTGTCAGGATATTAGAGGGTACTAACTTTCCCAATAACGACTGCCATAGATGTTCATGGCAGCCGGGACCAACGGCTTAACGTGCTCTCCGAGGCACGGAGCAGGCGATAATTGTAAATCAATACGTACATAATTTCGAAAAGTCATATAGTTTACGAAAATCAGAGGTGCGCGACGTGGGTTCGGACCCGCGATCCTTTGCATTGCAGTCTGTTGGTCTCCCTAATGACACTACTAGGCTTACAAGCAGCTAGCACTAGGCATGCATTCTGTATCGCAAAAGACTTTATACCTATTATAATATATACCTATTATAATATATACCTATTATAATATATACCTATTATAATATATACCTATTATAATATATACCTATTAATCCTTTCAGCTAAGAACCTACTTGTGTTAAGCCATGATCTATCCGTGTGCTAAGTTTCGTTCAAATCGGTTCAACGGTTTAACGGCAGAAGACATCCAAACATATGCACAAACTTTCACATTTATATTATTAGAAGGATTACTACCAGCTAAGTAAGAGTCAAATATATAAAATTCAATATATTACTAGAGGCTAGTGACCTTTCTCTGTCTACATCGTGTGACCTATGACTTACTTGATACTGACGTTTTGTGCGGTGTATGTCAATCCTATCGTTCTAACTTAATATCATTGTAATAGTTATTTGTTAATATTATGGGGAATGAACTAGCAATTATTATAAGATAACATTTAAAATTTTATCTTTTTAGTTTATTGTGTGTAATCATAAGCAAATCACGGATGGTAACAGAGGAAATACCGCTTTCGTTTTGGATGGAATTCTGTTCGCATTTCGTGTTATAAAATTCTTATAAACGGTCCTAGGATGGGATTTATGTATGATAGGTGAAAAAGAATAAGGATAAGGACTATGAAATGTAGATATTAAACGAAAAAACATTGTGTTTTTGAGAACAGACAAATTGTTATCACTTATCACACACGAAAGTTAAGGCAATCTGTAACGTAGAATCTAAACATACATAGTTACAGAAATGTGTGTGTATAACACATCTATCCAATAACTTATACAAATACAAGCGTGAAGCTATAGTACTTTAAATTTACTATAATACAAACCTACATGCCACCATATTTACTTGGAAGATGTTGCCACAGTCGTACGTTGTTACTGACACCACGTTGTTGTATGAACATGCATTAGAGAGGGCGTATGTCACTTAAATAAACTTTTGGCTGTAGATGTAACCTTTGCAAGCAAACTACGACAAGATTTCTTTCAATTTGGGTTGCAAATGACTAGTATTCTTGTAAACCCCTTCAGCTAAGCTAATATGCTTGTGTTAAGAGTAGGTTCATGTCAGCAGTACAATGAATAAGATTCACTTGGCTTTTGCTGTTTCCAAAATTTATATAAAGTAAAGGAACGACTGATGCCACGCCTTGTCTATAAGTTACGAACGAAGTTTAAACGTTTGTGAAGACTCTCCATGAAGACGTAGGCAGACTTGTTACCTACATTTCGTCAACTGTGTTTCAGGCTCCAAGTGATAAGCATGAGTCCATGGCTTCGTAGACGTCGTAAAAAGCTATTAACATTTTGTACGAGCCGGGCATTGTACTCGAAACCTCACGTTCACATGGATACTTATGCCATGGGATCCCAAAAATCTGTGTTTAATGATTATCAATATTACATTCATAATTAATGTATACTTTTACGATCAAATAAATATTAACAGCATGTACTATGAATAATATGATCATTGAATCTAGTAATATCATATAGGAATGATAATTAAATTTACTTTAAATTAATTTCATATTGGGAATACAAAAAAAATTAAATCAGAAAAAGATTTATTATCTTGTCCAATAGGTATTTGGTGTTTGAATTCACGGATGGGGCAATGGCGCCAACATGCCACGAAAATGTTTTATTTTTAATATTTGTAATACTAATGTAGTAAACTGTCAATCAGCACTAATCGTAGCTTATGAAGTCTTGCAATACCAACGGTTCTTGAAGAACCCCAGTTAAACATGTATCCTTCGATAAATTTTTCTTTATAATTAAGGTAACGAAGATGTATGAGGGCCGCCTGATGGTAAGCAGTTACCATAACCAAAATCGCTTGACCAGGTATTACTCTACCAAGAAAGTATATAACGCAAATGTGAATGAGTCTTTCGGAAGGAGAAGATCTTGACGAATGCCCTTTGATTACATCGGAGACATTCTAAAGAAAGGCCTGGATCAGAATGTTCTAAGCAGTCGAACGTGCATAAAGAATATTATGAAAGTGAATGAAACGATAGAGTTATGCCATGATCGTAGCAAGCGGAATTCAGTCTCTGCCTACTCCTCTGTAAAACAGGCGTGGGTCTATGTATGTATGTATCATTCGCCGATCCTGACTCTTCGGCACTTGCTCTAGCATATGCGATCTGAATACTGATACTAGTCCACGTAACTGCCCAAATAGGGAAAACTACTGCAAACAATAATCGACTTCGCAATACCACACACGGCGTGTGACTTAGGGATTCTGTCCAACACTGACCATTATGAAATCCCCGTGAATCACGGTAGCCACTCGTCTGCTCACACGTTTCACGTATTCATACAAGGATGTGTTCGTTTGACATTGAATAATTGTCAAGTGTTGCGCTGATTTCTAGTTAACAGTGATGAGCAATGTTTTTGAATTTCCTATGAAATTGGATCTTATGTCAAGTTGTATGAGGAATGGAAAGTTAGACTGTAATCATCTATAGAAACTTGAATAGACTTACTTCTAGGTATACATTTTAACTCGCTCATGATACATTTATATGTATAAAGTTTTGTAGATAGACAAAACAGTTTTTTAATTGTTTCATAGGCTTACATAAAAGGTATTTAATTAATAATCATATAGTGAATAGATTTACTTATACTTGGTTAACTATAGCGAATATTTCTTAAACACTGGATTGAACTATTTATAAATCCTGAGGAACTGTCTCTTCGCACGGGCACCCCTAGTAGCATTTACTGTAGATATCACTATAGGTACCAATGTAGTAGCAGCTATCTCTGTCATAAAAGTAAAAAGATAATTAAAAACATAATATCTTTCTTCTCTCTTAGCCTTTATTATTCCCAAGTCACTTGGGGTCGGCTTTTCTGGTCTAACCGGATTTGACTGGATATCAGTTTTTACACGGAGCGGCTGCCACCTGACCTCCGCAACCCGAAGGCTAACGATACCCTAAGGCTAGACCAGTGTCAGGATATTAGAGGGTACTGACTTTCCCAATAACGACTGCCATAGATGTTTATGGCAGCCGGGACCAACGGCTTAACGTGCTCTCCGAGGCACGGAGCAGGCGATAATTGTCAATCAATACGCACATAATTTCGAAAAGTCATATAACTTCCGAAAGTCAGAGGTGCGCGACGTGGGTTCGAACCCGAGACCCTCTGCATTGCAGTCTATTGGTCTCCCCACTGAACTATCACTGATAAAAAAATATTATGATAATCGAAAACGATACTATGCGAGAGGGACAGATTACAAAAGAGTATTGTAATTTTATTTATGCCTTTTAACTCATAAAAGTAATGCTTGATTTACGTTAAAATTTTAATGTAACCCGTTTATTACCCGTTGTAGTTATCTTTCTAACCTTGATAAACGTAACTAAAACTGCATAATTGACCTACTCTAAACACAGGCACAGCCAAGTGTGTTTGTAGGTTACGCTAAAGGTCTATAGTTACCTGCCAAGTTACGAGTATATTGCAACACATACATACGCACAGTGTGACGTCGTTCAGTGAAAATTGGTCGCCAATGGCACATTATCACTTGTAGATATAATATTGAATAAGTATAATGCAATTTGAACACTTATCAATGTAGTGTTAATATTATATGGAAACACAACACTTGTTTATAAATTGATAAATTCAATGGAAGCTGTTATGAAAATCATTATGAAAAGCAAACAAATGTTTATTTTAAACCATATTATCGTCAATGATTTATTGATAAATATGTAAATTTCTTTAAAGTTTATAGATATATCGGCGACCTACGTCATATTGCGTAAGAAAATAAATTATATAAAGAACAATGGCAGGTCTCCATACTCAAAAATGTCTGGGATTACATGGCAGCGTCCTGTCATGAAAAATATGTCAAAAGATTCGGCGTTAGTTCCAGACTCTATAAGTGAAACTATTTTCACTTGGGAAAGCCGAAAAAAATAGATATTGTGGTTTGAATTGTTTAGGTTACGAACTGTGTACGAATATAACAATTGTCGTAATAATCAAACAAACATTTATAACCATCAGTTTAATCAAAAATAAAAGAATTACAGTGCATATTAATAAAGATTCAAACAAAGTCAATTAATCCATATCGATCATTCGTTGGTTGTGTCATGGTTGATATTTTGAAGGTAATTCGTAATTCGTACATACATCGTTTAAAATACTTTTATTAACATAAATAAGCTTTACGGCTTTTAGAAAAATGAATAAATATTTGATAAAGCTTAGTAAATTTATTTAATTTCTTTGCCATAAATGAAATCTACGGTCAAAAAAACACTAGACAAAATTCTGCCATTGTTCTTTAATAAAAATCGACGCGAAGTTTGATTAGATATAATTTCAACAGATTTTTAGGCTATAGTACATTCTAACCAAAAAAGAAATATATGATAGGTTTGGTTTAATTTATCAACACCCTGTTAATACTCCGAACTTTATTGATTCGTGTTTACAGATAGCAGTATAGGTATGTCGAGTGACCCTTCGTGCTTTGTAGCACTAACATTTCTATGAAAACCAACATTTCCAAATAATATACACTATGAAAAGAATGCATTCACGGGCATTCCTTAACTCAAAGCTATTTTAGCCGCACTAAACAGTATGCGGAATAACATTTATGTCACAGATACCAAGAAGTTATTTCCACATCGATAGTTCATTACAACGTAACGTACCGTTCACACCGACACAGAATTGTTTTCCTTCCGTCAGAGTCGCGACGAACCACGCGAGAGAAAAACTCAACTCTATGAGGTAACACACACTTCCGAACGCTTGTGAGAAAGATTATATCGCAGCACACTCACGAACAATAGGGAATTATTACATTGAAGTAGCTTTTTAATTAAATATATGCGGAAATATTATGTATACTTAGAATTCCGAAGACCAGCCAGACCTTCAGGCAGGAATAAATAAATATCAAGGAGTCATTGTGATGCTTTCAAAGGCTCGTCAATGTTTCGTTGTATGATTGACGTAATTGTGTATTTTGAATAACTCACCTGTATTATACTGTATGATTGATTACTTTGATTCTTCATGAATATTCATTCGGATTGTTTGTGGATTACATGAATATTTATGCGTTAAAAAATTATTTCTAGCTATATTTGTTATCGTTGGATATTTGGGTATGTTCAAATTAAGAATAAATTAAGGTAACTGATTGTTATTAGATACAAATAATAACAAATATTTTATTTTCGTCAATATGAATTCTATGGCGTGTGTCACGTTCTTATATTATTAATAATAAGTAGTTGCAGTACAGAGGCCCAATTTCAAAATGTGTTTTATTTGAATATTTTATAGTTTAGATATGTGAGAGATAAATATTTAAGTTGTAGGTAGATAAACCATATCTTACGTAAGTAAATAATATCTTTAAAATCAATATATACTTAAAATTCTTATATGTATGCTTATATACAAGTTTCTTTTTTTAAATATCCATTCATTGGATATCAAACAAAACATTTCACTGTATCTAATGTATACCAATAAATAACCTACTCGCAAACGAAAGCATACAAACCAGAATTGTGCTACTGAGATCAAATTAATCGAGTAATAACAATAATCACGACACATCACTACCGCTCAGACAACCGTGTCCATCCATATTCATCAAACACTGCGTAGTAGGGAAATGTATCGATATGAAAACTGTCCACTATAATTGATACTCGGCACGTAAACTTCACTCATACGTTCGTGTTCCGTGGTACGTTGTGAAACACTGTCATTACCATCATTCATCATATTATCATTCAAGCTATTGTAGGCTATTGAATGATAAATACAGAGTCTATTTTTCTGTGAACTATCATGTAAGAGAAGGCGACGTTTATATTTGCATTGTTAGCAGTCTAGTATATTATAATAACGCAGTTTTGTGATTATTATAGTGATGAGCAGAACTTGAATATTTAATTTAAAGTCAATACTTAAGTTTGTGTTACGATATGTTCCTAGAACTTGCTCTTAAGAGCACAAAACGTGAGCAATTTCTAATACAAATATAATATGTAGGAGTATTATGCGATAAGGAAATGGAAATAATATAGATGTTTATTGTTGGAACACTCGTACAAAATTCACGTATAAGATATTAGTAATAATCATCGACAATCACAGATTTATAAGAGCGGTAAAAAAATAAAATTTAGTTGAATTTCGTGATCATATATAAATGCTAATCAGTCGGATGTGTTTATCGGATATCGATAAATCGTCGGTGATGTAAGATTGTTGTTAGTAATGTTAACAAATAGAGGTTTGGTATTATTGTATTTTTGTACTAGTTTTGACTAAGAACCAGCATTTATATTTGTGAACTAAACAACATTCCAATTTTCTTTAGCAGTCGGTTTAGGGTATTCCTAACTTTGTCTTTCTCAAATTTAAAAGTGAATTAGAATTTTTTTTTGAATAATACTCTTGGTAATATAGAATTTGAATTATAAATAAGGATGAACGAACGATCTATATAGGTAGTTTGAGCGTCTTTGAAAACCGTGTAATTTCTCAGAATCTGTCAAATATGTTCAAAGTATTTGTTATTCGATATTTTCGTAAAAACAAGCACTTCAGTTTGAACTTTTTTTACACATATAATTATTAAGAGTTATACTGGCAATAGCTTTGCGTTAAAATGTTCACTAAGTTAATTGCCGTTAGCACGTTGTCTTAGATATCTGACATAGTTACAAGTTGTTTGGTGCTTTACAAGATTAGTCATTTGGGGTCAAATATATTGAATACTTTTCATTGCATTGCTTGTACAAGCAGTATCTGACCGACGACTCTATATAAACATAACAGATATTTGTAAAACTGTAGACTACAGTATTATGATATAACCGTTTAAAAATACTTATAAAGACAATGATTGGGAAAAGGAATGCTGCAATCTTCTTTGGTATGCCAAACCTTTAAAGGCAAAAAAAGGTTAGAAATGCTTTTGGGGCAATGATGTCATAGGCCGTCGGGATTTACCAAATTGCAATATTGAGCTTCGAAGACAAAAAATACCTATCTACACAAGTTTTACCTCAATACAACATGCAACCTTTTAATAACATGTCAGGTAGGATTCACCTAACTAATACTATAAATGCGAATGTATGTTTGTTTGTTCGTTCCGCTTTCACGTCCTTATTACTCAATCGATCATTATGACATTTTGCATACACGTTGTCGAGTACAGAAAAGGACATTACATGTACCTTTACACAGATAAAAAAGTACTGTTCCAGAGCTAGCACGTCAATAAAAACATTAGAAGCTTTAGGGGTAATAAATGACTACTTTTATAGTAGACGACACGCTACTTTCTTTGCCAAATAGGTGTCCTATTTACGCTAATCTGCAAACATTTGCGTTTTTCACGCATAAATAGCTTCTCTATAATGAGACGTTGACAAGACCTACTTAGGTGCAACATTGTTCCACGCTAGACTCATACTAGGCATCAATAAAAAAAATTTAAGCACCTACAGCGAAAAAATAACCTCAATTTTATCCGAATAAAAACTATAATCACGTACCTCATTAATGCGTAGTTAACACTTTTAAAACAACTTATCAAAATATATTGTTTTCTGTTTACGCGAATGTTATTCATTGAAATTAAACTACTATATACGAATTTTATCGCGTTGTTTATTTTACACTTTTTTACATAATTTAGAAACTACTACTATTAAACTTTACAAATTTTTAAGCTAATATAATTATTAATTCTATTTATATTTAAGTTTACACTTTCCTCGACGTGTCGGTTGCTTTTCATTAGCCATGGTCACGGGGAGACTAAGATTTTAGTTGTATCAATGTTCCAGTGTAGTTATTTCAACGTGCCCGAACATAATTTAATCATTGGTGTTTCTATTTCCGCAGAATGAGCTCAAAGTATCATTAAGTCTAGCTGTGGTTTGCTACTTCTTGGGTTTGACTATTTGAATTACTGTATCCCAAGCTGGAGGTACATTCCAACCATCTTCTCTATTAAAATTAGGATGGTTTTTGATTTCAATAGCCTCGCGAAGCATCCTTGGTAGTAATTGGTGTTCTTTAGCGAGAGTCTGTGGTTTGTCAAATCTCAGGTAGTGGTTGGTCCCCTGTTGCACATGTTCACACACGGCAGACTTCAACGAGCGTTGGTGTTTTATATCAGCGTTCTTTTACGCGGGTGCCTCTGTTTCTCTTGGTTTGAGCAATGTATGAGAGTCAGAATCTTTTTTATAGACCCCTACATCTTATAATGGTAGTTGGCACTTGACGGATAGTAAAAATTGACTTATCTTCGTTGGCGGCTTGAAGTATGTGTTGATTGAAGCTCGCTTCAAGATGTAGCCAATTTTCTCAGTGACACCCCTTACATAAGGCAGTATAGCAGGCTGGCGCTCGACTGTGGCTGGCTTTTGTAGTTCGTAGTATCAAATAAACAACGCGATGAAATCCGTATATAGTAGTTTAATTTCAACAACTTATCAATTTAGTATACTGATTATGTAATAGGTGTTTACAAAACAGTGGTTTTGCAAAATGTACACATGTTTCATCTAACTAAGGCTTGCTTAAGGAGCCATTTATCAAGTTGTGACATTGCGGCGCGGTGAATAATTATGGCACCCACTGATTTGTCAAACTAGAGGCCGCCAGCCGAGATAATGGTATATTAGTTTACTAGGGTAGATTGCGGAATGTGACTGCTTAGAGCACTGGTAATGACCAACACTTTGGACCTTGTTCCATGAACAGAGTGGCGGTATCGAGTTAAGTTTCTCTCGAATGATTATCGAATAATATAGTAACGAATAGAAGGCATTAAGTATTTTAAAACGAGAAGAACTAAGCTATACTTATTAATATCTTTGACCTGTGTGTTTGAGTGTAGATGAACGTAATTTGCTGTGAGTGTATTCGTATTACCGTTAACGCACATATAAATTGCTCTATGCTTTACATTTTGATGAAATCGAAGGCGCAAAACATTACGATTTCATCTGACGTTTAATTTTACATTAAATTCGTTTTTAGGGACCGGCTGTAGTAGATGTTTCTAAACGCAGTATGAATTACTAAACACTGTCAGTAATAGTTTGGATACTTTACATATTGCTTGGTAGCAACTGATTCGATGATTACATACTCAGGTCATTTATCTGCTCATGTTTACATGCTAAAGGTCAAGAAGCCCACATGGCGCTAGTTATCGCCTTTTATGGACCTGACTAAATATTAAATGTGGTTCTGTGATATAATATTAAATCTGTTTCATACAGAGATATGAATAATTAGGTTTAAAGATAGTTATTGAAACTCAAGCCAAATAATGACTCTTCTACTAAACGATTGAAATATTACTTTCTTATTGAAAAGGGTTTTGATGATTAGTGGTAGGAATTTAGTGAGTGCCTGTTATTATTATCACAATATAACCTAAAACCTAATGACTTTAGGTATTATTTATCTTATATGCAACTTTCTAATTATTTTAACTTCGAATAACTTTGTAAGATTAATTAAAAATGGCGGTTCTTCCTTCTTACATATTGCTAAATATTAGGCATTTAAATAATGTGTTTGCTTTGGTCGTCCTTGATGAATAATTTTTGCCGTGAACTTTGTAATTTCATATTTTTGTAAATTAGGAAACACAATACTTTTAAAGGTCCTCTTTAAAAAAAATGTCTTATTGGGTTTCTTAAATCACAAAA
This sequence comes from Catocala fraxini, assembly GCA_930367265.1. Lineage (NCBI taxonomy): Eukaryota > Metazoa > Arthropoda > Insecta > Lepidoptera > Erebidae > Catocala > Catocala fraxini. The sequence continues at coordinate 30,551,427 of OV884025.1, read as the reverse complement.
TTTTTGTCCAAATATCCCCTTGCTCCTTTGCAAGATCCTCTGCAAGAAAGTTTATAGGCAACATAGGAAGTTGTCTTGACTTTCTTGCACCATAATATAAGCTAGATGGCGCAGCAATAGTGAATAAGTCTACCGTGCATGAGATTTCAGGCTCAATTCCCAGGTCGGGCAAATTATTATTGGGATTTTTGGACAATAAATTCTCAGCATGGAGTCTGACACTGTCCGATAAACGGCAGAAGGCTCGCCCCCTATTACGTAGCACCTAAAATCATAGCTGACGTAATGTGGGTGTTTTACATCTCTGCCTACACTTACACTTATAGGCGTGCCTCTATATAGGTATGTACAAAATAATATATCTTTTGTTACCTTGCTCTTGCTTAAGTATAGTTTTTGAGATATATGGCAGATATCGCTCAACCAGTCCGAGTAGATTTACGCGTTAAGCGAGGTCCGTCATCGTAATTTAATCCCGACGCCCGCTCGTGAATTGCGAGAGCTGTAATAACATAAATAGACACAAGCTAGTATTAAATTATTAGCAATTTAACGCAGTTGATTAAATAATTCTTTAAAGTATTACCGCACTGTCATATCGGGCGTAAAACTCCTATTGAAAAGTATTTCACCGAAAAACAGGCTATAATTTCGTACAGGCTTGACTTTGCCGTTTAATGATGTATGCTCTCATAGTTTCAGTCCTGTATGGTTTGGTCTATTGCTAATGTCACACTTGGGCGACAGTAATAGTAATAATAATAACTTAATTTGAGATAAAATCCATATAAAAATACAATTATTAAATATAAATTAAATAAAATTTAAAACTTCGCAGTCAATGTCAAATAAATTCATAATTACTTTCAGTCTAAAATATAAATCAATAATAATAAAGTACACAATATCATGACAGTCTTGCCCGATAATAATTTTTATTCATTTGTATTGGATCGAACAGTCCGAACGTGAGGCAATCATCTTAAGGATGCTGTTGCTACTGTCTCTCAATCTTCTTAACAATGACGCTACATTTTTCGCCATCGGTATGTGCCTCAGTAAACATTAGCGATGCACTGCAGTAGGGAGGCAGGCGCATCAGCATCCTAAATATGTTGTTGTATTGAACATGTAAGACATTGGCTGCCCGACGGGTATGATTTACCCATAGGCTGCTCGCGTAAAACGATTGGCAGTATGCCTTGAACAGAGTGATTTTTACTTCAGTGGAGCAGTGACCAAATCTACGGGCAACCATATTTCCTCGGACAGCCAATGCCCTACGCTCACGTTCCAGATCCGCGTCATCAGACAGAACATCAGTCACAATATGCCCTAGATATCTGAAACTGGCTACTTTGCGAAGCTCCTCACCGCATGACATCATTGGTGGAACACAAATGGGCACCCTAAATTTGTCTTTGAAAAGAACGACTTTGTTTTTTGCTGTGTTGTTTGTCAGCCTATGCTCGGCCGCATATGTCTAGCAAATTGCCAATAGCTTACGAACTGCACCCACCGATGGTTCCAGCAGCACCATATCGTCCGCGTAGAATAATTATTAACGCACACATTATCAATATGACAACCGGTATGGGTGCTGCTAAGCTTACAGATAAGGTCACTTATGTTCAGGTTAAATAATAGAGGAGAGGTCAGTCCACCCTGCCTAACGTTGCTTTCCATGTCGTATGGGTCGGACAAAGCACCCGCCCATCTCACCTGGTTTCGCTGACAGCGATACCATTCCGTTAATAGGGATACGACTTCCAGCGGCACACCCGTCCTTCCCAGTTTACCCCAAAGCTTGTCACATATGACCATATCAAACGCTTTTGACATATCTAAGAAACACACGTATACTGGTGTTTTCCTGTCAGTATAATACCTGACAGCCTGCTTAAGACACAATATCGCACTTTCGGTTGAAAGCCCTAGTAATTGTTTTCAAATATTATCAGGAAAATCTTTTGATACATAAGTCTTATAGAATGAGATACATGGTTAATTCATTTAAAGTAAATTACAGAAACGTGGTTTCAAAGTTAAAATGCATAGACATTATTAATAATTAATGGTGGACACTTGAAGGCAAAAGACCACTAAAATAATTTTAGATGACGTTTGTGTGAAAAATCATTAATATTTAAAGGAACAATGTTTTTGTGTATTGTTTCTGAGGTCACCATGTTAAGGTTGGAATGTTAATTGTTTAGTTATTGTCAACTGTTTGGTAAATAGCGGGTAACGAGGCATATCTTCTTTTATTTAATCTGTTTGGCAAGCTATCATTGCTTAAGAAAAACATAAACGGTCATATTTTTTTACTTAAGTTTAAATAAGGTACATAATAGAACAACACTATTTTGTTTGCCCTTCTAATAACTTATTGCATCCGCTACAAACTCATTTGTTATAAAAAACATAACTATCAATTTCAAAATTGGTATTTAATTTATATAACTTGTGTTGTTAGAGGTTGATTGCAATTTATAAAAATAAAATGTGTTGTGCCTAAGGTAATAATGAAAAACTAAAGATGAATCACCAAGATAAATATATTAATTTAACATAGTTGTAAATCTTGTTTGTTGCGTTAATGAAAATATAAGATGACATCAGGCTATAGGCATTGCAATAAAATGCAGGATTGGGCAAATATTTCTTATGTCATTACACAAATAAAGTTACGAAATTGTTGAACATACTGGCCAGCAATGTCCTAAGGTTACTGCCTTTACTAAAAGGTACAAATTCTCAAAATTATTAGGGTTGCGTTGAATTAAGACACAAAAAAGATGACATAAAAGTAAAACCTGTTACAAATATATTATTTATAAAGTTAACTTTTTTTTTTGAAAAGACGTTGGCATTTTATAAAACCTTGTTACTTTTTAAAAGAAGACGGCGTGCATTTTTCTGTGAATCAAAAGGCATGGGTTTGCTTTACGGCTGTCAATTACTCCGTGGAGTAGCGGTAGTCTGTCCATGAACGGGAAAAGTGTTATTGGATTTTGCAGTAGTAGTAAAAGAGTCTGAAATTGCACCATGTGCCATACACTCTCATTAAGGGCAAGTCTATTGCCTTTTGCCGGGCACTAAAACTATAGCTAGTAAAACGTGGGTGTAAATGAAAGGGGAAGCCCTTTCGGATAATAGACGTGATACTATGTACGTATGGTCAGTTAAATATTTGGCTACTAAAGTATGAACAACGTGATTTACGTGTAATTAAACATTGTGGTATTTAGCTTATTTGCATATTACATTGTAATATGCATATGTTCCTATGCGATATTTATTGGTCGTATTTCATGTAGATTTATCGTGAGCATAGCCTTAGATTTTAGTAATTTCAAAGGACAATAAAATTCGGAAAATTGCAAATAATTTTAATTCTACTAAGTCTGATTTTTATGCCTTGACATCGTACAAGTTTATGGAGGCGTGTACATTGGAGCAAGATTTATTCAGCCAAAATTAATATATAGGGTCCTTTTTGGGGTCTGTTACCTTAATCTCATTTGAAATGAAGGGACAAGGTGAACGATCTTAAGTTTACCTGAAAGTGTAGGCCTTAGGCATTAAGTTAACGAATACCAAGAATGCAAGTGAAATGCCTACCAAATTAAAAACTAAACCGTAAATTATTATGGCCTACCGCGTCTTTAATGGTGGCAGAGATGCCTGGCATTTGGCTAAAAAGGTCAGGCGCAAAGTATTCCGATTCACTGACATAATAGCGAGCAAGAGGTAAAATGTATCGGATGTCTAAAGCCACAACGATCGTATACTTGAAAATGCAGATGGCAACTTAATATGCAGTATTTAAGAATATGTTGACCTCTTTTAGTAAATATGAGATCATCAGGCTGTTGGCGATCAGCACAGTAGTGATTACTTCTAGACAATATGGTGATAGACGGCATACTTGGAGACTGGTATTGCATAAATACGGTATGAGGATTGGTGTATGTTTCTTATACATTTATGCATCAAGTGAGTAATATTCCACTCTAACAGCTGTTGAAGAGACTCATGTGTCTCCATTCCTCCAATGAAATTTTATCTCACAATTGAACAACTTGCTTAACATAATCTGGTATCTGCAAAATCGACAATCTCATATATGACTTGTGAATGGTAAAAATAATTTGAGTTGATATTAATCTTTTGGTCATCATCATTAAGTAAATTATGCATCCTAGTGTTGCCATATTAAAATAGCTTGTAAAACGAAATAGTAACGTATACTATAAACGGCGGGTAAAAAATTTAAAGCAGGTATCAAAGAAGTGCAGAGAGAAAGATAGTTAATTAAGAGATCTAGGCTTTACTGACTAACACCTTTTATTGTAATCCCCATTCATCTCTGTGCTAACTGAATGATTTTATCTTAAAAGCAAAGCCTTCTAACTTTATCTAGGTTAAAAACATCGCGAGTAATAAAACAAAACTTTTTAATTGACCGGTCGTTCTCGAACTCGTCTCTTGTCTATTGTTACATAACTGTCACAACTTCCGACCACAGCACTATTTGCGAAACAATAAAAAATACAAACGTTCTCGTGTTGATGAACTCGTAATAGCATCTAGTTTTAATATAATACGTTACAAAAAGTCTGCTCTGTTATTTGAATCGGTAGTATTTATATCTATCAGCTGTTTTCTAAGTCGTGTTGTAGTTTATCTATTTTTATTGACGGTATAGATATTTATGGTGCTCTACTTGTGAAGATGTAACGTTTTATGTTTTTCTATTTGTGGAGCAAAAAATTATGTAGCATGTAAAATTTATCAATAAACAATATACTTCAAATGAACTTTAATGGGATTAAGCTCTCGCAGAACCGTAAATTATAGAAAATAATAAACTATGACGCCCTCTTTAGACCCGATCGTGAGACCTCAGGTTGGATAAAGTGTAAAAGTTTTCTTATTAATAAGATGTCAGTCACGTAGTGTCTGGAACTGTGCCCGGTAGACGATAATAGCTTCGCTTCCTAATTTGTGAGATCTGAAAACATACCTGACGAAATAATAATAATAATATAATATTCTTTCACATACACGCAACATCATCTAGCCCATACTAAGCAGAGCTTGTACTGTGGATACTAGACAATGAATTAACATACATATATACTTTTTTTTCTGTAAATACATACGTATTATACATAGAAACACCCAGACCAAGACAAACATCCATGTTCATGTACACAAATGTTTGACTTGTGCTGGAATCGAACCCGCAACCTCAGGCGTGGCAGTCAGTTACACTAACCACTACGCCATCGAGTCGTCAAAATGTAGGATTTGTTTTGTTTGAAGTTGTATATTGTGTAATTAATTTACATTTGAATTCTTTATTGGGTGTTTCACTACATATTAATAATAAAACAAAGTTCCCCACCGCGTCTGTCTGTCTGTTCGCGATAAACTCAAAAACTACTGAACGGATTTTCATGCGGTTGTCACCAATAGACAGGGTGATTTATGAGGAAGGTTTAGGTGTATAATTTCTTAAGATACTAACCGTGCGAAGTCGGGGCGGGTCGCTAGTATAGTAATATAATACACCACAACCTACCATTTCAGGGATCTCGGTGCGTGCGAGACTATTTATCAGTATTCAGAAGAAAGATGTACTATTCAAAGTAAGCAATTGACCTTGGTTAAGACTACCAAATCACCAACACGTGATCTGATAACTTCATGCTACACCGAAGCGCCCAGCGATACCTATGAATAAAAAAGAGAAAAGACAGGATGCGTGCGAGGTTGAAATAATTGGTTAAATCTATGTATAATTAAGTAAGCCTCGTAGATATTAACCTTCATAGGTCTGTTGCCGGCTGTTTAATTTCCATTGTAGCCCTGACACGAGGATCACGACTTACGATAGCGATATTGGATTTAATTATATCTTTACACATGCAACCTGTTTGATAACAGATGGTCTACCATGAAATTTCATACATGCAGTTCGACACGTTTGAACATTGGCATGTCCATATATTTTGCTCAGGTCATTGACGTTACCGCGCTGGCGCTTTTAGAAAATGCATGGAACGACATACTACTTATCAATCGTATAGAGATACGGTTCATGGGGTAGAAATACATAATATATAAAATATTTATTGATAAAACTTACCTATAAGTATTTTCGAAATTAATCCGTCTATGATTATACCCACTTTCTGAATGACTACTCAGCGGAGTTTCAAAATGAAACTCATTTAAAAGGATTGGCGGCTAATTTAGTCATACAATCAGAACACATTAACCGTCTGTTAACTGATTTTTGTGTGGTTCAGAAAGCGGAGATAGACTACATTTTAAAAATTTTATGGCATCATGTATTACATTTCATTATTTCATATCATTACAAGTATCACATAAGGGATTGGGATAAATGTTGCTAACAAAATACTATGGTTTAATTATACATATCTGCCGTCCTTTAACTAAAATGCCATTAACCCACAAGTGCGCGATTATGAGTTTTTAATGAAAAGTAATATAGTTTTGAATTCTATACTAGAATATAGATATAGATAGATAATTATATAGATAAATAGTTTTAAATTCTAGTAAAATTATAGATAGACAATTCCAAACTATTTTACTATCCATTAAAAAGTCATATTCGTGCGCTTGTGGGTTAACGGCATTTTAGTTAAAGGACGGCAGATATATGCATGTCTTCCTCCTAACCTAGTATTTGTATTGAACTGTAGCGAATTTTCGCGTAATATTTACAGCAATTCAAGACGTAATTTGTAGAAGTATCACTTCACAGAATATTATACACAAAACTCACAAATGTTGCATTTTATATGCAGACATAAAACCTCTTTTATATAACGTCTTGTTCTTGAACATTTGATAAACATAAACTGACAACTGGATTAAATTTCTCTTGTGCTTTCAGTGTCAATGTTACAAAAGATTAACACGAAAGTGCCAGGCCAGTATTTAGATGACTAACTCCAAGAAAGCTGGACCATTCAGTTGTGTTGCCTCGCACTTGAAAGTGCTTCGAAAGTCCGTGCCTCGGATGAAACAAGAGCTTGATTTATTGTCTTATTAGACTATTCTTTCCGTCATTATTTCGCCTCCCATTGTGACAATGAAGACATGTTTGAATGTAGATGTCATGCGTACGCAGTGAAAACTCTTGCGCAACAGATTATGATCTTTGAATTAAGTGGACTTTGAATATTTAGACATTCTTTTTGCGGTTATTGTGATTCTTAAGCGCTTGGTAATAAAGTTTATTATCCCCAAATCTGTGTTGTGTGAAGTTTCTTTGAAGTTGACAATGACAAGTTAATTATACTTTACTTCAGTAGCGAAAAGAAAGTGATATTATTACTGTTTCTCTTTTTAACTTACTGTTATCGGTATATCATAAGTTATGAAGATTCCCTCGTGATTTAGTCACTATTGTTTTAATTTAAGTTTCAATCATCTGGATAAATTATTATGCAATATAATGTAGTATAACTTTTAATCAGATAAGTCGTAATATATAGCTAACAATGAAGTATTGTTTAGTTTATGTTAAATGTAATTTATTATTTTTTAAATATTACATACTCTTTCTACTATTGTAATCTGTTACGCTTTCACGCCTAAACCATTGAACCGATTTTGATGAAATTTGGTACAAAGATAGATTAGACCTTGGAAAAGGACATAGGTTACTTTTAGTTGTAAAAAAGGGCATGACAGAGTTGGAATAAGGGATGAAAGTTTGTATAGGAATTCGTCATTATCGCGCCTAAGTAACAACCGATTTAGATCAAATTTATGACCAAAATAGACTAGACTTTGAGAAAGGACATGGGCTACTTTTGGTTTTAAAATGGGGCATAAAGGGGTTGTAATAAGGGATGAAAGATTGTATGGAAATTCTTCATTCTCTCGCCTAAACCACAGCCGATCTTGATTAAATTTGGTACAAAGATAGACTAGACCTTGGGAAAGGACATAGGCTACCTTTTGTTGTAAAAAAGGTCATAAAGGGGTTGAAATAAGGGATGAAAGTTTATATGGGAATTTGTCATTATCTCACATAAACCACTGAACCGATTTTGATGAAATTTGGTACAAAGATAGACTAGACCTTGGGAAAAGAAATAGATTACCTTTTGTTGTACAAGAGGGCATGAAGGGGTAAAAATAAGTGATGAAAATTTGTAAGGGAATTCGTCATTATCGAAGATAAAACCATAAGACTTTGTATTTAGGCACTTGATAAAAAGTAAGTAAACATTTGTTGCAGCTATTTTAAAATTTCACCCTGCTTGGGGATGAAATAGGAGACGAAAATTCGTGTGGCAGCTCTCTATTTTTACAATACCTACCTACATATATTTTTCAGCAATATTGTAAAATTAGTTAAAATGCCGTCTTAATATATACACGTCGCGCGAGTAGGTACTGGACACGCCAAGCGCCATTCACTATTAAAGATGCGCCGGCGGCGGAGCAGCGCAGCGTAGTGAGGAAGTTCGTAACATTAGCAAAAATGTTGCAGCAGTGTAAGGTGTTGGGTTTGGAATGAATGTACGATGTCCCACAAAAAAGCAATCAAAGCACTATATCGCGCCATGAAAGATATCAAGAGCAACTAGGGTATCATGGGATGGTGGTACTTTTAGCTGGTGACTTCAGACAGATGGTTATTAATTACTAAGGGTACACCGGCAGATGAAACGTTTGTATTACGGGTACACGTAAAAAAAATTGTCTCACTACCAATAAATATGCGAGTACAACTAAACAACGATTCTCAACCAGGACAACATGAGGCTGCTCTTAAGCTCTAAAAGTCGGAGAAGATTGTATGCCAGCAGACAGTAACGGCATGATTACACTAAGACTTGAATTCTGTTAAATTGTCGATCACAGATGATTTAAATAATAATGTCTATCTAGATCTACAAATAATGGGCAATCGAGAATGGTTGTGTGACAGGTCTATTTCGTCGCTTATAAATTAGACAGTAGGTTAGATAAACGAAGAAATTACATCAGATGTTAAGAGACATATTGTCGTGTACTCTCAGTAGACAATGTTATGGACACTGAACAAGTGACATCGTACCCTATAGAGTTTTTTTTTTGTGTTTCTACTCTTTAGTATTATCCAATAAGTTAAGGCTGAAAATTGGTATTCCAGTCCTGTTAATGAGAAATCTTGACGCACCAAGGCTATGTAATGGTACCTGGCAACAAATTACTCATCTAGGACGCAATATTATAAAAGCTATAATCATGACTAGAATGGCAAAAGGAGAAAATCTTTTAATTCCCCGTATTCCGATAATTGCGAACCATTTGCCATTTCAGTTTAAAAGAGTGCATATTCCCCTAAAAGCAGCATTTACGATAATAATAAACAAAACTGTTTTCCATTGGCAACTCTATGTGACGTGCTCACGAGTATCGTACTCGCAAAATCTTTGTTTTAGCAAAGGATGGAAAACAAAAAAACGTAGTTTATAAAAATGTATTAAATTAAGCTATTTGCAGTAAACCGCAGCATTTATATGTGTATTATTTGCTAAATAAGTTTCTTAAGAAAATAAAAATGCTGTCGAATGTAACTATTCCACGTAGACGAAGTTACAAAAGCTAGTATTTATATAAACCACACGTCAAACAAACGTCTTTCTTTATTCAATGTTACCACAACGTCACTCTAATTTAACGATCATTTTTGTATTCCAAATTTAAATACGTCAAATTTATGCAATCGAACAGGTAGCTTCTTTTTAAAAAAACTGAATATGTAGCCTTTTGTTTTTAAGAATTAACCATAATGCGTTGTATCTTTTTGAATCTTTTCATTCAAGTTCATTGATGTGACTTTGCGTAACTAGCCGTGTACTGTTAAGTATCTCCAATGAAATTTTATGACTACGTCTACTTTCTAGTGATGTATTAAAATTATACGTTATAAAACAATAAAACTGTATTGACTAGTAATCCGTCCACTACATTTATTTCAATCAGCCTCGTTTATGTATTTCTGTCGTTGGATTCTTTGCATATCCAAATAAAGGTTTTAAATAAAATAGTTTATAATAGATTCTTCAATACGAAAGAAATAAAATTAGATCTATATTTTTGTTACTGAATTTATATTATACCTTTTTGGCATATAAATAAAGACAATAATATAATATTAAGACGAACATTATTTTGAGGAAACAAAAAAGAAAATCAATATGATAAAAAATAGAGGCACGCGCTGCATTAACAACTTGCGATGATGAATAGTGCTGCGACGTTATATCGTCAAGACGTTATAACTACAAGTGGACCGCCGACAGCGTTCCGATCCAAAAAATTATTGACTGCTGAATTACATAGCATACGTATAATATAATTATATTAGTTTGTAAATTCCTAGAAAAGCATACTTTTAAGAATTTTGTATAGCAATAAATAATATACGTAAAGAAAGTTTGACTGACAGATGACGTGACGCTGTTGCCACTGCGGCGAGTGTTACGGGTTCAAAATCCACACGGTATAAAAAAATGTGTGATCTACAAATATTTATTTCTAGTCTAGTGTCCTTTGCGTTCACTGTTTGAATATTTATAAGTCCTCGAAACACAGGATTTATTCCTAATGCGGGAGATATGTTTTTACAGACTACAAAAACATCTAAGATGATGTCCATATAAACTTCGAAACAGAGCTGATATTATTACTACATGAGTGAGAACTGAACGAAGGCACCAAGATGACAACTTGCGGCTTTATATCATTATATTATTAATGTATTTAAGAACATAAACGTTTCTGTTGGGTGTGGGTTTACATCGAAAATGCAATTTATGAAGATGATTTTATCTCGCATATGACTCATTCTTTAACCATTAAGCCACTGTCACTACTCATATATATATTTGTCGGCCTCGATGGCGTAGTGGTTAGTGTAACCGACTGCCACGCCTGAGGTCGCGGGTTCGATTCCCGCACAAGTCAAACATTTGTGTGCATGAACATGGATGTTTGTCTTGGTCTGGGTGTTTATATGTATAATATGTATGTATTTACAAAAAAAAGTATATGTGTATGTTTATCCATTGTCTAGTACCCATAGTACAAGCTCTGCTTAGTTTGGGCTAGATGGTGTTGTGTGTATGTGGTAGAATATTATTATTATTATTATATAACAGATATTAAAGTAAAATATTTTCATGCAACACTATTACATTAAGTAATCGATACTAACTAGTACATCATTATCCAACACTATCACCATAAACAAAATAGAGTAGACCGCCCACTGCTACATTTAAGCAGATAAACAAATAGCATATTATTAATAGGCTGTTACACGTAACTGTTTTGTAACGAAATAGCAGTTGTTATAATAGATGACATACATTACTTTACAATAGCAGCCCTTTAAAGTACACTAATGAATGTACATTCAATCTTCCAAATATATTAAAGTCGAAAGTTTATTTAAGAGTCTGATTGCTGCCTGCCCTTGCAACATAAGATAACGAGGCTTGAGTCTACTTGTAAAAGCATTTGTTCGATTCCCAGGAAGTGAAAAGTGTTATTAATTACTAGGTCACTCGCGTAAATGTAGGATAGGTTTTCCCCCTGATAATGTGTATGATAAATTTCATGTTGATCGGTCGAGTAGTTAAGGCGTAAAAGTGTAACAAACAAACATCATATTAGTTAGAATTGCGGTTTTTAAGAAATGCTCCATGGCAGCACAGGATTTAGCAATGTTGTCGGTAGTCAGCAATACAGGCGCCATCTATTAAGCTTGACCTATCTGTAGCTGCTAAGATGTGAGTGTTATACACCTTATCCTTACTATTCTGCTATGAATATAATTTTCTACGTTATATCTAGGTATATTAGTAGATCAATTAGCTTGCTTGTCTTAGTTGATCCTTATTAATAGTTGGACACAATTTATGAATAGATATACAAATGACAGAAACATTTAAAACTATTTTCAGTTAGGCTTTTATATACAGAGGACATTGTCCTTATAGTGACTATATTTTGTGAGTTTAATTAATATCTGTCGTGTACTGTCAAGCCTTTCTCTTATCTATTAATGAGTATTAAGTTCTCGACGCGCGTTTTTGTAAGCTCCGTTTGTAATACCTAAAGTCATTTGTCAATGTCGTATGAACTATTTTCATGTATGGGAGATTATTTTTGCAATCGTTTACTGTGCCTATTTATTTAAGATGTCTTGTATAACATCATGTGGTGATACCTTATTATTTAAACTTTTAGCTCAATTTAATATACTTGGGTGCGCAAGTGTCCTTGGTCACTAGTTCTAATCTGGGGACAGGTAATGTGTTCGTTAGGTGTTTCTGTAAGGAAATTTTTAGTAACATTTCAAATTTCGATCGGTAGATGATAATACACTTGCATCATATAACAGAATTATATGTTAAGTATAGATGGCAAAATGTGACCGTTATACATCGTATATTCTTTTGGAATACTTTGTAGATACGATATTTTTTTATTGGTATGAATTCTAAGGTAATATGAACGTCTATTATAATGGTCCACTGTAATCCCTATCAGTGTAACATTTATAAGAAAATAAACAAATAATTGTGTTCCTAAATAAATTCTTTCTATTTGCTATTTTTAGATCCACAATAAAAAAGCATTAATTTGACGTGTTGATTAATTAGTCTTAAAGTTAATTGAAATATCGAAAACAAGTGCAATAATATTAATGATCGCTAAACAAACACTCACTTAACGAGTTTGTAATCGATTCATTTATCGATTTGCGAAATCGGGGACTTATCGCGTTGAGCCTAATCTGTGCTTCTAAACTGGTGCACAAGTGTTATGTAAGACGGTTGTTTATCATTGTCAATCATCGATACTGCGATTGTGAATAGATCGATTGATGTGATTATGATAATGATATGAATTAAACATACCCCTAGACAGATGTTTCGCATAATCGATACTATTTCATTGTGTTGTTATGAAACATCGAAATTGAAGATGTCTACATGTCTGTATCAAAAAAGCTTTCATTGTATATTTATTAATACTATTTCTTTTTAAATAGTCAACGTATGACCACACAGGTCAGCTCTTAAGTGCTAAAAGCATCGAAAAATAATGAGGGATTTAAGGATTTCTGTCTGCCTTTGTGTTCGTTAGTTGGTATTGGTAAAGCTTCATCGAGGACCATCTTAGTGGCGATATCTTAAGAATAATAATACTTGTGTCATAAAATATTTCAAATAGACACTACTTGCTATTTTTTTGGATTGTTATATTCTTTCTGCAATACAATAAATTTGCTTTACTTACAAAGTTTTAACTGTATTACTTAATTAACACTTTCCTAACCACTGTTTTAATTTTTGTTACAGGTAATTATCGTCAATACTAAGCACCTGAGCGATAACGCAAGCTGTTTGGTAACAGGTATTACTTCTAATCTAGCTTATCAAGAGGTGTGACATTGAGTAATGACAGTCTGCGGTAAGCCACTCCAATAAAAACATCGCATGTATTTAGATTATTATTGCCACACAAAAAAACTGTAACACAACGTTGGTAACCAAATATTATATATGTAATAATAGATCACAGGCCAACTGCTACTAATATGCTATATTTTTATAACTTGTTTTTATGTATCGGCTGTCAGATTGATATGTTGATAAGGAAATGGTTCCATTTTAATGGTATATATTTAGGCAGTTATGTCAATTATGTTTTAATTATTTTCTCTTTTTAGCAAACTTAGCTATTTATTAAGTCGAAATGATTTTCATATTATAGAGTAAGTACTTAATTTTGTAAAGTTAATGTTCCTTTTACATTGTAAATTGATTGGGCTTATATTTTAGAACATATCAAATGGCTTGTATTTTCTGAAGAGTGAGGAAAGTGGAAAACACTGTTCTATTTTTAGCGCAATTAAATGTCTTTGCCTTGAGTAAAATGTTTTTGAGAGACCAATCTAATAGTATAATATTCCGAACCGGACATCACATGTGGTATCTCACAATCGATAGTAAACTCAAGCACAAGAGTAACCTTACATCACTGAACCAAAATTTCGTAACAAGTCAAAACACATCAGTTACATTATTTCGTAAACGGAAAACAAGAGCCTCTATTGATAACTATCTGTCATAGATGCATTTCTTTTGTTTTAGTTAATAAATCAATCTACTAAATGAAGTTTGAAGAGTTAAACGTAACTGTTCTTTCAGCGCTGACAACAACATTAATAAAACCTTTTTGAATGCATTATGTAATCGAGTAAGTAGGTTAGGACTTAGGATTATCGGTTAACCTCTGGTATGCCGGAACGTGGATCTGCGCGAGACACAATGCTTTTTCTATTATGTCTGGTATTCCGGCATACAAGAGGTTAAATGCTTTTTAATCTGTGTTATACAATTTTAATTTGGAACGATAATCTGGCGGCAATGTGAAGATAATTATACAGTTTTGAATTTCGACTGTCAAATTGAAGCAGGATAAGAATTTATTAAATTATTTTTGATTGTTATTTGTGTTACGGGCCATAATGTGTACTTTTAAACATACTTTTTGAACGCGTGTCTTTAGTGACAATAGTGTTGTTTCTTATCTATACTAATATTATAAAGCTGAAGAGTTTGTTTGTTTGGTTGAACGCGCTAATCTCAGGAACTACTGGTCCGAGTTGAAAAAAATATTTTAGTGTTGGATAGGCTATTTATCGAGGAAAGCTATAGGCTATTACATCACGCTACAACCTACGGGGGCAGCGCAGTAATCATAAACGCGGGTGAAACCGCGGGCACATCTAGTTTAGTATACTGCCAACTGTATTTAAAGAAACAAGTCAACATGTTTAAAAAGTACACCTTGCTATCGTTATAACAACAGTGTCCATTATGGCACTGTATCAACAACATGGTCGAAGCACTATAATATAATATGATTAAATAATACCTACACCAATTAAGCTAAAGATAAAATGTCCAGCCAGTAGGTCGATGGTATTGATAATGTCCGTTATCACAAGCCAAGGTCCCCAAGTGATTGTCAGCCATTTATTATAGACAATTGCTTGGCCTACTTCACAATAAGGACATCGCACAATAACTTACTACGTGCTGCTAGGCTAATAGTTATCCATAAAATGTGTTATATATTATGTAAATATACAGTATGGCGTTACTGTCAACGGCTATGTTGTAGCCATGCTAATATTTTAAGTGGGAGAGTAAGTTGTTTGTGTTGTTTCCAAGCTAAATTGCTGAACCGCTTTGGATGAAATTTTATCAGAAAATAGTTTCATCCAGCGACCTGTCCCTACTTTGCACGGGTAGTACAAAACTGTAACAAATAATACACCTAAATTTTCCTCATGAATCTCTCTGTCTATTGGTGAAAACCATATGCAAATCCGTTCAGCAGTGAGTTTATCGCGAACAGACAAGGGGTTTTCGTTTAATAATATGGTTATGTAGTGATACTGAGAAAGTAAATGTGTTACTTAAAAAGTTAGACAAAGTCACGGGTAATAACATGTTATAAGATTTCGTTTTGATGTTGCGAATTACGCTTATTAAGTATCTCATTGCATATTTAGGCTGTTACGTTTTGGTCTCACGTAACAGCGGACGTGCTAATATTTCGATATAACAGACTAATTCAATTTAACAAACGAATAAAATATCTTTCTAAATGACGTCACAGTCCATGATAAACAAACGACGATAGCGAAATTCAAATGCACAGACGCTAGAGTGGGAAATGTTACAAACCATAACTTATCAATTTCTCACATAACATACTCCTGAGACTAACATCTGCAAAATAGACGATATTTAAAAGGTACTCACAAAGGTACCTATATTGTATGTACTAGATTACTGATAGCACCACACAAAACCATATAATAGAAAGAACTATAAAATATGATACCTTTAGCAAACATGTATCTACATTATTCAACATCATACTTTAGACTTTGATGTGATTGATATACCTCACATGTTCAGTAACATGAAGCTGTTACATGGTTTAGTTCCACCGTTTTAACCGTGAAGGGACAATCGTGATCTACATTGAATTATTAGACCTAGACGTCGGTGCAACTATATCGAAATAGCCGCACACACGAGCGCTCTCAAATTTGGACACGACCAAACTTGGCACAGCACATTGTCACTTAATCCGTACCATATACACCGACAAGTAATACAAGTTCTAAATCGAATCGATTACAGATACATTAGTGCACGTCACTATGGTCAGGTATTAGAACACAGTTATATAAAATGCACTTGCTCCGATTAACTAGTGACACTTGATTCGATTGACAAACGTTTGCGAAATATCGATTATTACGATCATCGATCCAGTTTGGTGGAGTTGATAAATTGTTTTGTTTGTGGTTTAGTCACGATGTTTGATTTTTGAATTTCGAAAATTAGTTGTTTCTTTGTTGGCTTATGAAGTAATTATCAAAGCTCAACTAAAAAAAAAACATTTCGACATTTTGCGAAACTATACGCGTTTCGTTAGAGTATTTATTTATAAAAATTATATTCAAAATTAAATGTTATGTATTCTTAAAGATAATAGTATTTAAAGATGACTTTATTATATTATATTATTTATAACAGAATTAGTTTACCTACTTAGTATATTAACTTAGTAACCACATGGAACCTAGAATTGAGCTTGGCTTCATAATTGGGCGGACTCTTTATAACAGTCTATAAGATACAGGATGTTTTTGAAATCTTGTAATTCCTTTTAACCACGCATTCTACTGGTGGTATAGAATAATCCTGACCATTATTTAAAAAAAATATCAATATTTAATGTTTTAAATAATAAGGGGCGGTTCTTTTTATTGCCCCTTATTATTTACAACATCAGTTATTATTGTTATTTTTTTAAATTAGTAACATATTAATATTGTGTTGTGTGGTTAACGACATTGAATGAATGAAACAAATGACTATCAGAAACCATTTCATGAAAAAAAAGAAACAATTTTTTCAAAAATAAGTAATTTAACTAAAAAATATAATAATAATAATAATATTCTATCACATACACACAACACCATCTAGCACAAACTAAGCAGAGCTTGTACTATGGGTACTAGACAATGGATAAACATACATATATAAGTACCTTTTATTTGTAAATACATACATATTATACATAGAAACACCCAGACCAAGACAAACATCCATGTTCATGCACACAAACGTTTGACTTGTGCGGGAATCGAACCCAGGTAATGGTCAGGGTTATTCTATACCACCAGTAGAATGCGTGGTTAAAAGAAATTTACATGATTTCAAAATCAAACTGTATAACCAATATAGCAAATCTGATGTAGCGATTTTTTTTTTGTCTTATTAGTCAGTAATATTTTTTGTATAAAAAATATATATAAAATTAAATATTTTTTTTATTTTTCTTATTATAGTATTCGAAATATATGTGACTTGCTTGCGTATACCCTCTGCGTCAGATACGCGTTATACTATGATCTGTTATATAAACAAAACCCAAACATATCACCCCAGAAATGAACGTCATATGCAAAATTATTGTAATGGCCAATTACTGAGTAACAAGAAGATTACTAATGAATGAAAGAAAGCGTTTTTCGTATAAAACACTGTACATTTTGTATCTAAGTATATCAGTTACGTAAGGTAATAACGAGTATTCTGTAACAATAATATCGTAGATACTTGTTAAGATATCGACAATAGGTTACGAAATACTTGTACTTAGTAACCAGTGAAAATGTTCCTGGTTTGTTACAGTTTAAACACTTTAGACGATATATTTAACCATAACACTAGTACCTATAAACTTCTGTTTATGCAACTGATTTTCTAGAACTTAGGTCTTTGATATAGACACGCATGTATGCCCCTAAAAGGATGACTATAACAACATTTTGGCAGCATGTTTTCAGCAATCTCAGTAGCAATTTTCTCAAAATTTATTCCACAATGCGCTTAATATTTTCTATTAAGGAAACTGAATAATGCTTTGCCAGACCCCAAAATTAAAGTCGGGACTTAATAGGTATATATTCAGAGACCATGCTGTTACTAAGATTCTTCGAACAAGAAAATTCAATAAGACTTGCGACCCCGGAATTGCACCCTTTTTATATAAAATTTGGGAAGTTTTAATATAAAGGTTATATTATTTATTCCTTTATTAAATTAGTTTCATCTACTATGAAGGCAAGAATAATAATTATCACGCTGCCGTATAGGTACTTCACACTACGCAATCTGACGCAATGTTATATTTTTTTGCTTTCGTGTCATTATTTGGTGATACATTGCTAAAATGGTAAAAAAATTAAAATGTCAGTTTGAAAGTAGTAATGAAACTGCAAGATTCTTATCTAGTAGTTTCATCGCTACTTTTTAATAAAGAAAATAGACGAACAGTAAAGAAATACAACAATGATTTATATCGCGCTGTAGCGCAATACAAATAGTATATTTTCATTGTCTCTTCATATATTTTATCTGAGTATTATTACAACATACTAAAGTGTTAAAAAAGTACTTTTAAGTACAGCTAGTATTTTTAATACTTTTCAGACAATTTGTGACAGCATTGTTTAAAAGTCGTACTTTTAAACGGTTTCGCAATGGAAACGAAATATTTTTTAAAAACTCATTCGTTATTCCAAAAGCATATGATCCAGATCATGAGTCTGTCAGCCTGATACGAATATTAAACATATATGTAAGCATGGAGCAATACAGTGCTTGTTTGCGCCTACGTTTATTACTCTATGATATGGCAAAAGCGTATCTAAGGTACATTAGCGGCACTGACTTTATATCTTAAAGAGTATCGACATCATTAACTAAAATAAATGATGCAAGATTTTATATAATAAAGTTCTGCCTAGCATACGTAAATATGTACTCACTATTTTAAGATTTAACTGCGTCTAAATTAGCGGGAAAATCTGAAGAATTATAAATATTTATGTATCATATTGTTCTGAAATGTTTATTACTGATAGTGCTTATGGGCAACGCAAGCCACTCGCGGGCTACATGCGCGAGTTAATCATATGAATTACATAGTAAGTAGGTTTTCATTGAATACTCATAGAATTGCAATTATCGTTAAGGTACATAATAATTATGTCCTCAAAGTGACTCTTAAATCATACTACCCGCGCATATACCTCAACTTGCGCATGTTATCCGCATCGCCAAGATAATTAATATAGATACCCTACATAAGGTTCTATAGCGTACCCAAAGCACACCCGGGCTCGAAACAACCATTTGCCCCATATGGGGATTGAACAGCGCTCAGCGCAGTGGCATGACGAGACAAACACTTAAACCACAACGCCATCCATGCAGCTAAAATAATTAAAAAGCTATAACCATAAATTTAATATCTGCATGATCTTAAGTGCATAATATAAAACCGTAATAAAGCACTTCAGAGCTTTCGGACAGTGCTATAGTCCTTTTAAGTCACGTGGGGTAAGCAGTTCTGCAACTGCTCCAGTTACATTATTACGTAAACAACCTTATTGAACGAGCAAGTTGTTTCTCAAGTACGCTATCTATACAGCCTCACTTTATACAGAAATTTTCATAAGTATTACGAATAGTGTCATAACAGCGCAAGACTTGAATTGAAAATTTTATTGACGCTTGAGTCGCCGTGTGAAATACGTTGGTTTCAGGTTTTGAATATTAAACAGTGCTGGTATATATATAGATCTTTAACGTACTTATGCCGTAAAAAGAATAATAAGTTGGCTATTAGAGTGTTCTAGCATATCCCAAACTTACTTGAAAGAAAATGTTTGGCGTGTGGTGAATTTTAATAGTTGGGATGTGATAATGATCTGTAACGCGTAGTAATCTAAGTTGTCGCCTGGTCAGTTCTAGTGCGATAAACCGGTTTGATCATCGAACGGGATAAAAAATTGTGTGATCCATTACCTTATATGTACTCTGATTCTAGGAGCTTTTGTGACCAGTCCATTGGTTCAATGCTAAAGGTTTAATTAGTCCTTCGTAAGATGGTCCTGGATCGTATTGCGTTCATACTCTTTTTAAGTAATAAATAAATAAATGTGTACACTTTTGCCTAAACTTTGGCGCCAATTGTAGTATTATACAACTTGTTATATGGAATACAATAGATCGAAATACAAAACATTTTGTTATGCACTAACAAAAAATACCATATCTAATAGTACCCACAAAAAAACCAACACGAAGCAAATCGTGACTAGATAGTCATGTGTTCGTTTCCATAAAAAATAGGTTTGGTGAAAGGTAATTGTACAAAACAAAACCATATGCAAACTTTCTTTCATTGACATTGGAGATAACGATTATGTATATAGTACATGGTCACTCCATATAATTATTATTACCTATACTAATATTATAAAGAGTTGATTTTGTTTGTTTGTAACGATTTAAGTAAAAAACTACACAACCGATTTAAAAAATTCTTTCATCATTGGAAATCCATATTGACACCGAGTAACATCGGCTATATTTCTTTCTTCTTCTAAAGAAAGAAGAAAAAAGAAAAGGCTATATTTAATAAAAAAAAGTGCTGTTACTGATATAACTAAACCTACTTTTACACGAGCGATGCCGCGAGCAAAAGCTATTATACTATATATTTATATACTTGATCGTCTAACTCTAGTGAATTTGAGACCCCGATAAGGCAATAAAACGTTATAGGGTTAGCCAATTTTTAATAATATAAATCTTAACAGTGATCAGCTCCGTTAAATATTTTAATATAGTAAACAGTAATATGACTATAATGAGTGATATATATGCTAATGATCGTAGCGTAATCTTAAATAACCCATAAATACGAAAGTAATGCAAAAAGACATTCTGACTGATAGTGAAACTAATACTAGAGCTTAACGCGTAAAAACAAACAAGCAACCTGTCTAGCTTTATAATATTAGTATACATGATTAACGATACAGAATATTGCAAATATTTCAAATTAACAGCAATTTGCTTCAACAGCTACGAAATTAAATTACAAAGGATTATATTACAAAAAACAAACCAGCATTTAAAATGATTTACTAGTAGAAAACGGTGCGAAATTTCGCGCATATTACCGAAACGGATTCACGTACAAATTGGTCCGTATCCGTAACCAACTAGTTACCTATTAATCAACACTTGGTATCAACCTACTTTATATATCACCACCTTATTGAAACGCCGTTTACCTATTCAACTAATAAAAAACCACGCACGATAAAGCCTTTGTATTCACGCATAGTTAACTAATCGTTGCTGAAGTACCATTTATCATTATTAATAAAAACTTAAAACTGTTATTGTATGTGATGCAACCGACTGCCCGGCGTGAAGGACGAACGCCATATGCGTTGGATTCTTGTAAATGATTACATAATATGGAATGCTTGTAATATCTCTTATTAAGATGTTCGGACTTATTTAATGTTTGATGTTTGCTAAATTTAGATGGTTATGAGCTTATTAAAAGACTAGTGAGCTTGTTTTGAGTATAACGAAAATCATATAAATCAGATTAGAATATAACGTGACAATTTTTCAGTAATGTATTTTTATACTTGGCTGCCTCTAACTGGTAGTGAAAATTACTGGTGTGTATAAGGTCTTGGAAGAAGTGTTATAAGACTTTTCTTTCAAGAAAATCTCACTGGCAGTTCGGAGTCTGGGACTTTGTCCGGGAAACGACAACGACTTGCTGTCTATTATATGCCACCAAAATATATAGCTGGCAAAATGTGGGTATGATACACATATGCTTGACCCCTTTGGGGTACAGGCATATGTACCTACTTGTTTATACATAGTGATATTTGAGATGGACGGAGGATATTGTTTCAATCGTTGGTAGAACCTTGGACCGTGGAGGGTGGGATAGATAAAGAGGTGCCTTTATCCAACAGTGGGTAAAGTCAGGCTCATTTTTAGAAAAGATAAATTAGAAGTATATAAACTTAAGTTACACTAACTTGATACTTATATAAAGTGGCATTATAAGTAAACTGTGTACCTAACAATAATAGCCTTTGGTGTTGGTTATTGAAAGGGCAAAACCGAAGGCTGACCCGTTGAACTATTGCAGTGGACCCGCTCTCGTATAGCTATATTAACTTTAACTGAATTGCTTAACAGTAGGTAAGGCTATTGATACATTACTTTTGTGAGATTATATGCTAATATTGGTACTTCTTTTGCAGTCTAATCTTTTTAAAATATAATAGACTTCCGTGTACTATCACGATAGTACATGCACCTCGCAGATACACGTATCTGCGAGGGCATGGGCAGAGGTCACATCCACATTTTATTTATTTATTGATTTATTTATTAAGATTCACCAACAGTTACTACAATATCAAATACACATAAGAGAAACATTTTGAGTCTAACCAATTGTATAACTAATTACAGGTGAATTCAGCGTGCATTACATTTTAAACATTACATAAATAATATGACATAAGAAACAAAGATAAATATTAAAAGTGACGAAATATCAATATTAAAGTTAAGTTTAACAATTAAATTTTAGTCAAGATAAGCATTGTCATCAATTGGATACAGTTACCAACTTTGTATATCTACTGAGCATTATGCATTATACAAAACAAGCTGTTTAAACTGAGAATCGAACCCGGTACCTCACGATCGATATTTACACAAACGCTAATAAGCCAGTCAATAAGAGTGTTGGTGCAATCGGTAGAATCATAATTGCTATAAATCAATCACAAAAGGGCTAATTTTAGTAATAAAAGCTGTTACATATATAATAATTCCATCTAGTCTATAAAACGTCAAATATGAACTGGCATGCAATAATTATGTTCAAATTTGACGTTTATTTAAATTAAGGAAAATACGATTTGTGATATTTATAATGTATGTATGTATCATAAGTGGGGGCCAGTCACTGCAGACCAGCGACACTTCGACCCAGTGGGATCTTTTGTGTCGTCACTCTCCCAATAACGACTGCCATAGATGTTCATGGTAGCCGCGACCGACGGCTTAACGTGCTCTCCGAGGCACGGAGCAGGCGATAATTGTCAACCAATACGCACATAATTTCGAAAAGTCATATAACTTCCGAAAGTCAGAGGTGCGCGACGTGGGTTCGAACCCGAGACCCTCTGCATTGCAGTCTGCTGGTCTCCCCACTGAGCTATCGCTATTTATAATACTAAAACTAGATCGGAACTCTATTCTATTCTAGTTTTCAATTAATGCCTCAGAAATAATAAACGTAATATATTCCCTTCAATAAAGTCATTTCGTCATTATTTTCGTAAGAACACAACGTGAGATTCTTTACTGATTGTTGTTTAACTACAATACAACATTTACTTTATTATACATAATTATTTTATCCATGTTTTGGCCTCTATAAAGGCGTGGATAAATGTTATTTCATCATACGTAGGTATTTATTAAAATACTTTATTTATTTACACTTCAAATAAAGTTCTTTGTAAGGCACAAAGAGTAAAATTTATTGATTGGGTTTTTATTTGTGTTGTATTGTAAAACAATTAAATAACCTCATAAAAAAGAGTAGGTCACTACTTTACAGCTAATTTTATTAGATTCTCTAAAACATAATTTTAATCTTACATCTAGTAAGTAGTATCTAGTAGTAGTATCTTATATATATAAAACTCTTCCGTTACTGAGTGACTGACAGACAACGCACAGCCGAAACTACTTAACGCAAGAAGCTGAAATTTGGCATGTATGTTCCTTGGAGAGTGTAGGGGAGCACTAAGAGAGGATTTTTGGAAATTCCACCCTGAAGGGGGTGAAAGGGGTGAAACCCGATATTCACACGTGAACGGGACTTACGCGAGTGAAACCGCGGGAAAACGACTAGTAATATATAAAATAAATAACTTAACCAAAATACGTATTTAAAATTGAGTACTAAGTTATAAACACCAAAACCAATGGACTTGGCTGTCCTTTACACATTTACTTGTTATTAGAATGTTGATATCTATTTACAGCACTTCTAATATACCTATTACGTATAATATGTATCGGCTACTTAAATGCCCGAGGCATTTTTACTAGTCGACCTTGACTACTAGACTGCTACATTCTGACCGGAATTCTACAGCACTCTCAAAAATTCATGCTTATGTCACAAACAAGCACAGTTTATGAATGAAGCTGTTATTTTATTTAAATATATAATTTTCCTACACATCCTTATCTCACTGAACTCCTATACAACTAGCCGATTTTGATTACAGTTTTAGTGTGCGTTTCAGTGGGTTTCTAGGTGGCTTAGATTCACAATTGTACCTGGTGTATTGCACTGCATTCGGGTTCTAGGAATTTTATATTATTTTACGCTCACATTTGGGCAGGACAATGTCTGTTGGGTTAGTTAAGACAATGGTAATAAAACAGCTCCAGGTCGGGTGCAACTTGGCGGGGACACTGCCGAAATTCCACGTAAGTCAATAAAATAAAAGTATAATTTAAACTTTACTTAATCCGAATGATGACTGATTAATGTTAAGTAATAAATACTTTAAGCTCTAAATTAATACCCGTTAATGAATCTAATATTCTGCATATCATCGATGAAGTATAATTATTCGATATTGATTTAACGTTCATATTTTAGCGTTCGTATTAAAGTTATGATGTAAATAAATTTATTTGGGATTTGTAATGCTTCAACTAGATTGCGTAAACCACAGTCACGATTGGATGAGGCGTGATGTGCTGCGGTTGAATCCAATTAGGGTCTCTCTTTGTTTTAGAAATATTTTAGTAAATATATTTTAAATGACTTGGCTGGTATTTTTACATGCTTTTTATGAAATGTATCACTATATTTTACGCCGCTAAGTATGATGTACGGTAAATATATAGAGGGATCCGTAAGAAAGTGATGGGTACATGTATTGTCGAATGGAAGTTTAAGCAACATTGCTGCGGTGAAGTCCTTTGATGGATGACCATTTATGAAATAATGATCTGACGACTCGATAGCGTAGTGGTTAGTGTAACCGACTGCCACGCCTAAGGTCGCGGGTTCGATGCCCGCACAAGTCAAACATTTGTGTGCTTGAACATGGATGTTTGTCTTGGTCTGGGTGTTTCTATGCATAATATGTATGTACATACAAAAAAAAAAAGTATATATGTATGTTTATCCATTGTCTAGTACCCATAGTACAAGCTCTGCTTAGTTTGGGCTAGATGGTGTTGTGTGTATGTGATAGAATATTATAAATATTATATTATGATTTACGGAATGCTGAAATATTTTAACCAACGGCTTAAGTTCAATATATGATCCTTTTAAAACGTAAAGATTATAGACCAGCTTTTGCAGAGTAGATGAATGTAAACGTTATATTCAGTTGTATCTGTGTATATTTTTACAATTCGAATGTAATTGCTGTGCATGAGGTCTCGGGTTCAAATCCTTTAAAATGCGTCGGATACGGGAAAATGTTATTGGATTCTTATGACTAAAAACTCAGTACCAGCATGGCCTCTGGAATTTTTCCAGCTAGAAGGTAATAGGCTTGCCTTTTTTACATGGGTAACCAAAAGTTTCATACATCTCTGATATTCGGTTGATTTAGTCGTAAAAGTATATATGATATATAAGAAAAGAACCACGTACCAACAAATTCACTGATCTGGTCAACACAAGCCTTTTATTTTTAAAACCGCCATCGTAATAATGTCTGAGCTACATAACTCACATAGTGAAATAACGATTGATTGCTGTTGAGATAACTATACGGGAACATTTTGCAATTTCATCGCCTAACAAGTAAGCACAATATGTAATTATAGAACACAGCCTGAAGCAGTGTTAGAACACTCCATATTACGCTATTCTAATGTCCTACACAAAAGCACTGTTACATATTACAAATGAACTGTACTGATAGTTTACTAAAACGAATCATATTTTATTTTAAATCCATTAGTCCGCAATGGAATTCAAATTACCACGGCTCACCGGGATAAAAATCTTGTGATGATGGTATATCCAGAATATTGTCTATTTAAGTGCCAAGATTCATTCAAATCTGATCAATGGTTTACGCGTGATTGCGTAACAAACATCCAAACATCTTTACAAACTTTTACATTTATAATATTAGGTATGGTACTGTTGAACGCTTGCTAAAATTGTGATTTCGGTCGACTGGTAAGGTAACTGATGAGAGATCTCTTCCCTACAGAAGAAAAACTAAACAACCTTGGCTTGTGCCTGCTATGAGTAACGTTTCCAGACAGACTCCTTTAGGAAGAAATACTGTGATGGAAGAATGATTTTCTCTTGCGCATAGTGACTCCTCTTTCCAAGGACCAAAGTTCTTTTTGTAATCGATTATTGACTATATTTATATTTTAATTACCTATATTTTTGTTTGTCATTCTGTTAGTGCATATAAGGAATTAATTACTTCAGTGCAGTTTTCTGCTTAACGGACATTGACCCCAACGATTAAAGTATCAATATAAATACCAAGTATCCTGCTGTACGGTTATTGACCCGTGATAAATCCTTTTATAGCAGGAAACTTAGACGCGTTATTATTAGTATTATTGAAAATACATATTAAGAGCGGCTGCATATACCTATATTTTAATTATATGAGAGTTTAAGACGAATCTTTAGTGAAAAGGCATTAAAACAAGATACTGGCAGGGATGCTATAGTTACTGCTTTCTTATTTATCGTTTCAACGTCTGTAGAATATTGTTGATCTGGTCAGAGACGTTGGCATTTTATGTGATTTATGAATAGTGAAATCGTAGATAGGCAGCATGGATCGCATTGTAGGCAAAAACTCTCTTAAGGTCAAATATAATGTTAGACCCATCTCCCAAAAGGCTGAATGCATAGATAATGAAATACAAATAACAATTTTAGCAAATCAGTAAATAAAAATCATGTCGTCCATAAACCTAAAACAAATATTCCAAAGTCTCTCTCCACAAGCGATGCTCAAGTCAGGCTCGATACATTTTGTCACGAATAGTCAAATGATATATTATATAAGCGGAATCGTGAGTGCTACTTAACTCTAGTGCACTACAGCCTTAAGTTATTTTCGTAATCCGAGCTCAGTGCATGCTAATTCAGTAATACACGACCGGTGTCGGTGGCGAAATTTCCTGTAAGGTTACCGTCGGCCATTGAGTGGTTTACTTATCTCTGTATTAGAATGCGTACACCATGTAACTACTTAGGAACTGTGCGTTTTATAGGCTGAATAGAGATTCTTGAATTTATACCACTCACTTAGGGAGGGAGGGAGGACCCCTATTTTTAAAAGGGTCTGTGTTATCCGATTCATACACGCCGCAATGCGCAAATCTAGGAGACGGGTTCCGATAAAATTTAAAGTTCGCTGCAATGTGATGGCACTATTTCTATAAAGTCACTGTAAAAAGTCTTACGCCTATATAATTGAATGAGTAACCAGAGGTGGAAACCATCCATATTTCAAAAGCTATGTTTTACTTTCTTGTAATAAGGGGTGAGCCAATTGCCATCTATCGGAGATTGTTCAAGGCTCGCTTCTGCTATTTTTTTTTCTCGATAGATACAGTAATTCTATGCTTGACCTGCTTTTACTAACGCTGGCTGACTATGGAGACAGTTGTTAATTACTTAAATTGATATTATTTTACTGTTGTGACAGTAAGTGACATATCTTGTATGTATGTATCTTATGTAGGGGCCAGTCAGTGCAGACCGGCGACACTTCGACCCTGTGGAATCTTTTGTGTCGACACTCTCCCAATAACGACTGCCATAGATGTTCATGGCAGCCCGGACCGACGGCTTAACGTGCTCTCCGAGACACGGAGCAGGCGATAATTGTCAATCAATACGCACATAATTTCGAAAAGTCATATAAATTCCGAAAGTCAGAGGTGCGCGATGTGGGTTTAAGTGACACATAGGCACTTGTCCTAAAGAAAGCATTAATAAAAGACAGGTGCATACAGGCAGTGAGTTTCTTATATCTGGCTGTATTACTCTATTAAGCTGGAAACCAAGAGTAAATTACCATTATCATCTCATTGATTAATCACCAGTGATACGATTTCTGGCTTTTATAATTCGCACCTAGCCGTCAGATATTTTCTAGATAAACTAGTTGTTACATTGAATGAAAGTTAATCTCAATGCAATACTAAGGTAGCCCAGTATAATTAATGCGAAAGGTAAGCTAGCATTATCAAAGTAGTTATGCATTATACAATATCCTTTCAAAGCAATAACTGAGTAACTTAATGCTATAGGAAACTCAACAGCACAGATGTCAATTTATTGACGAAATATCTGTTAATCTGATTTCATTAAAAAACAAATGCTCTCTCTATTTCCTAACTCTCATGAACCAATTGGAGGATAATCCGACATGCCCGGTAAGAAATCAGGCGTAGGACCAACGGCTTTACGTGCTCTCCGAGGCACGGGCGTGTGTAGCACCGCTAACTTCCTAACTCCGGCCTGCTATTGAGATTTCTTAACAGAAAAACTCAATTACTTATTTGTTGGACAACTTTTCCGGATATCTGTCAGTCTCTTAACTCATTTGTGTCCAGTTTAATCCTCAACAACATCATAATTATCGCCATTGCTATACTTCAGTCACGTCGATAATTCAAGGGTACTTGCTTTAGTATAAAAACATTCGTTACGTGTTATTTAAATCAATATCGCGGTAATGTTTGGCCGCAGGGTTTTCACGGAAGAATGATAGTGCATTTTTAGTTCCTACTTCGATTATTCAAATTTGTTTTATGTATACAAATCTCTTTTAATATTTGAACAAGTAGTAGACTGTTTGGAGAGAATTAAGAATTTAAAGATTTAGGTACTGAAGGTAATGCATTTGCATATGAGTTGATGACTCATTAACATTATGAAGATATACCGTTCGTTTTTAAAATACATAGGTTTAATATGAAATAATTATCTGTTGAAATATGATTAATTATGATTTAAATATGATTAATTTTATGTCAAATTTTACAGACTACATTATTATAGAATGCTTATAATTAGTTAATTAGTAAATCTAACTAACTAACCAGTAACATACTGAGCTATAAAATTTTATTTAGGCGTTAGAACTAATTAAGTAGACTCAGTAATATAAGGTTAAGTAGTTGAGCATCGCTGATTTCAGCATGGATGTGCCGGCTCGACCGGGGAAGGACTACCCTCTCACAGAATATCGACGTGAAATACCAGTATTCCTACTATTGTGTTTCGTTCGGTGAGTGAGAGTGCCGGAGGCCCAATCACCCCCTTTCTCGCTCCTTCTCCTTCCCACTTCCTTTCCTAAAGGGTCGGTAACGCGCAAGTGATGCCTCTGGTGTTGCAGGCGTCCATAGGCTACGGTGACCACTTACCATCAGGTGGGCCGTATGCTTGCTTGCCACATTAGAGGCATAAAAAAAAAAAAGAACACTGCTGCATATGGCGGTTGAATGAATGTTAAAATCGCTATCATAACGATTGTACCATTAAGCCTTTTTTCTCTTAAGGAATTTTCAGTTTCAATGAGATGACGATGGCAACTCTTCCGCGTCGGGCACGGTCTATGTGGTGTTAATAATCATTCAATTAGTTCTTAGTGTAGTGTTGAGAGAAACTGACAAAGATGCTTTATATTTACTAGACATGCTAGGAGTTTCGACAGTTCTAAGACAGAACTAGTATACCTACTACATTAAAAACTATACGGGAAAGGTTTGTTTAACATAAACATAATTTTAGATAAGACACCGTCACGGTTTTGCCACGGTCGCGGGTTCAAGTTCTACTTCATTTCGATTTATAATTTATATCTTCAACAATGTTTTGAAATGAAATGTACCTTATATTTGACAGATGTCTATATAAACGTCGTGAAACGTCGTAGTTATGCAAACGTAATTTTAAGGAAAATCGTGGTCTTAGAAGAAACGAAATACGACTTCATATTTCACGACAAAAAATTTTCAAAACTAGGTATAATTGGCAACAACTTCAATACAAGTAAATTCAGGAGTATTAGTAAATGAGTAGAATGATCTTTGGACCCCCAAGAGTCAAATAATGAGTAATAAACGTTCACATTTATAAAAATTGTAGTGTTACTAATCTCATCCAGTGCAGTTCTATGTAAAACCATCTGCACAAGCGACAGCGGGTGTGATCTCTCTTTCCGCATCGCTCCGGCCACAAGGAATGCATTTTCACTGGCCACTGTATGTCGATACCACTCTTCCGTGGTGAGATCTTGAAACGGTGGTTAACTGCACTGATGTGTGGTTTATTAGTATTCTCTTTAGGAAGTTAAACGCACCGCAGTGTGGGGAAACATACGATCTGATAGCCGGCTTTCAACCTCAAGGAGAAAAGCTATTGTTTACAAATTTTGTATGATTTATAAATCAAATTTGTAGTGAAAGTTTTTGACTACACGATCTTAATCATAATTTATGATGTTTATCTGTTTTAATCTAAAACCTATGAAGGAAGAGATTTCTTATGAGCTTCGTAGATTACGTTAAAAATTGCGTAGGCTATACTTCGTACGTCTTTTTAGTTTAAATCACATATTAAACAGCATAAATAAAATTTATAATTGTAAGATTATATACAATTTTTATTTTGCGCAGGACTGGATAAAATAAACACAAGGAAAATCATTAGAAATCGCATACATTTTCATCCCATATCCAATCACACAACATTCGGTACATAAGCAGAGGCGAACTACCACTTACGGCCTCAACGTGCAGGATTTTTATATGCAAAGACAAACTTAAATGGTAAATACTCATGCAGCATATTTATCACAGTTTACATTAATTTTAAATAAAATGCACTCTTTATATTGACATATTGAGCACAAGTTGTCGTCCATGATCGCCGGGGAATAGGTCACTAAAGTGTTTTCATTCGTGTCATCGTTTAGTTACCTGCATGCAGACTTACTTGTGCATTGAGAAATGCATTACATCATATACCTTAACCTAAGAGGTTATTTGTAAACCACCTATGTACCTTTACTTATAATACAAAACCAGTTTGAATCTGTTAGACATAGGGCTCACTTCTATATCCCCGAAGGGGAAGGCAGAGGTGCATTATTATGCCAGTTATGGTTTTAGGTCACATGCAATAAGGCCTATTATCTTCAATCGAGCACAGTTTTAGACACTGTCGTCCTACTGAGAATTTTTTAACCAAACGATCCAATAACACTTTGATCGACTCGGGAAGTGAATCCGAGATGACTGTGAGCAATCGCATGTATTATCACTGCGCTACAGATGCAGTCTACTTAAATAAAATACATATAACCAAGCATTAAATAAACCAAGCGTTTAATCAAACAGAAGCGTGGAGTAACCGATGAAAATCACCTCCAGCTTAAACATTAAACTCAGCGGTGTGTAAAACCATTTTAAACCTATGTTCACTGCACCCAATCTACAAACTTTGATCAGCAATTACTTCAAGCCGTCACTGTCTTGGTAAACCATAATGCTATTTTAATTAAAACCAAATGTGTAGCCGGCGACGGCGCTTGCGCATACGTCGGTTACGAAATCGCCTCGGGTACTCTCGGGTTACCTCGGCTCGAGTTACCGAAGTCTGGAAGGCTTAAAATATTACATACGATTTATAAAATGTGTAATCCCAGATGTGTTCATGTGATAAGTTAACTTGACACCTTTTTTACTGCACACGGATTGCAATTGATGCAATTCGTGTGCAAAAAAAGAATCGTGTGATACGATATATATATAATTGAAGATATAAAGATACTTTTTATACATATGTGTATTACAAACAGAGTACACAAGACTATAACTACAGGAATCGCAGGATATTGTTGAATTAGGTCCTCATGGAAATCGTACATATTTTTAAGAAGCCCTATTTTACTTCTTCATTATATTAATTAATCAAAAAACAATGCTGGGTGACATTTAAATTTAGCACCTTAGAATTTAGGGTTTGTTCCGTATTCGTCCCTATATTTCGTCCCACATGCCAAAATATTCCTCAATCGCCCCTCTTTTTTAATTATTCCTTCTTCGTCTTACATTTTTCAGCATATGGTTAGTAAAACAAAACATGTTTAAAAACTATTTTAAGTCTTTTCAATGTCGGGCTCGTGATGTCATGCAATCACAAGCCCAAAGTTTCGCCGAGAGATCAAGGAGGTATTTTAAAATATTTTTCAGCTGACGGTACATCAAAATCTGCTATACAAAAAAAATACAGGGTCAAAAAAGGAACATAATTTGGGAGGAAATAGGAATTACGTTAAGAAATTAATATTTATCTAAATTTCGGAGCATATGAGGAACAATTTTTAGGGCGAATGCGTATTTTTACATTCGGGACGAAACATGAGGGTCGAATGCGGAATAAATCGAATTTAGCCATATATTTACAAATTACGCGCGTAAAGCAAATAAAACTGGATGCATCATAAAATCTCTACCATTCAAAAGTTGTTAGGAAAGGACAATAATTTTATTATATTTTTATTTTTATTTTATCATTTTAGGAAAACTTTGAGCTAAAAATACATTATTAACATAATACTAATAAGGTAAAGGCCAATTAAAAATTTCACTGATAAAATATATAACCGTGCATATATGTAGTTCTACGTAAAAGTAGACATATTGTGATATCACTCTTTAGATCTAATTAAAGAACTCAGTACACAATTGTTTTTTTAATTTAGTGACACTAGTAAAGAAAATATCAATATAAACACTCCGACATGCCGCATTGTACATGCGACTCGCTCTGATTATGTATGAGTTTTGTCTGTAATTAGAGTCTACTGCAGGAACATATGGCAGGTTAAATCGTCGTAGATGTGCTGACTAGACACTTAAAGCCATTTTGCTCACCAGTTCTGACGAGCCGACCGCTCCTTGCATAATATTAAATAAAAATGACAAGTCCGCTATTTTTCTTCTCTCAACTAGTGGAAGAATATGAAATGTTATACATTAGCTGTTGTTATTACGTAGGTAGCAATTGCAACGATATTGTATATATCTTAAAAACCTTTTTTGAATGCGCTCTATTCGATCAATGTAGATATTATATTTAGAATTCCACACTTGTGAACAGTATTCCAGGTGACTGCGAACGAAAGAACAGTAAAGTATTGAAATTAAACTACTATATACGGATTCTATCGCGTTGTTTATTTGACACTTTATTAAACAACGCGATAAAATCCGTATATAGTAGTTTAATTTCAATGAATAATGTTCGCGGAAACAGAAGACAATATAACAGCAAAGTATTAAAATGTGTAGTTTACTTTATATTCCTACAACTTATTCTTAAAATCACACTGAAAATATACATACATACGAGCAATACTGATCAAGATTGAAAATCTAGTTTATATCGCCTGAATTCGATAAAATATATTACGCAATTAAGATGTTGAACTTGTTATTCTAAGGAGATTACTAACTCAGATATGCGGAAGACATGTCCAAATGTCTGATAGACATAAAAACTAACCGGATTTCATTACCACTGTCGCCTCGTATAGTAGAAACACTCCGGTGGACAAACGCGATGAAAAACTTAAGAGCATGTGAAATGGTTTTGCATACCTATTATAATCAATATGAGATGTTTTTAATCATTAAAATTAAATGGTACAAATATAATAATACTAGCTTACTAGCTTTGCTGGAGAAAAGTACTTTTTGCTAGATGACCGGTACACTATCTCCTTTTCTGTAACACTGACAACGTGTCTGCGAAATTCATGATGATCAGTCGAGCAGTTAAAGCGTGAAATCGTAACAAACAAACAAACTCACATTCGCATTTATCATATCAGTTAGGATTATTGAAAATAAAGAATATCTTGACTAAGAGATCGTTATAGACAAAGAGAATAAAATTTAATTTGAATATTTGTTATGAGTTATGACTGCTCCATAGGACTTCCAGTGTTAGTTTGTGCTTACGCTTACGATCAATGGTAAGTTGATAGGTTAGGTAAAGTGTTACTGAGTTATTCTGTTACTAAATTCTCGGTAGCATCAGACGAACCCCCATAGACAAAGTCAAAGTCCTCTTATTATTGGGCACTTAAAACCAGCTCTCTAACTGTTTGTATCATACATCGCTGCCAGTCCTTTTAAGACTATCCACGAGCGAATCCATGTCTTAACACGAGACTTTTGATAGTAGTAAACTATAAAACATATTACAATACATATTATATCTTCTAACAAAGTACACAATGTATACAAACCGCATATACCAAGTATTAATTAGGTCTCAAGTAAATGTCTATAACAGGCTATTAGACACAATGCCTGTATAAATAATAACCAGGCCCTGTGGCCTAAGAATATGCTTGTTTGGTATAAAACCGATACTCTAACGCTTACTTTCCGTTTATTATGCTTCCTATGTAATATATCCGAAAGTACGATACGAGGCCATACATTCATATTATGGTCAATTGATAAAATATTCTGTTCCGCCGGAAGCTAGGGTGGACGCAGTGGCCTTGCAACGTCGTCTTTATTTATTTAGTTTTAATTCACTTTTCATTGCAGATGACAGATCGCGACCGCCTACTCCACATTACAAGGTCGATCGAACGACCGGTTTGAAAAGTAGAGCTTTTATAAAACTGATCGTATTATGCAAACTCGGTTTAAATTACG
The DNA here is from genome assembly GCA_930367265.1 of Catocala fraxini. NCBI lineage: Eukaryota > Metazoa > Arthropoda > Insecta > Lepidoptera > Erebidae > Catocala > Catocala fraxini. The sequence continues at coordinate 30,516,583 of OV884025.1, read as the reverse complement.
TTATAGAGTTGCGTCTATTAAAGTAGCTCTGACATCTTATGTCAGTACACATGTTACATTTATTACGTGTTAATATCACAAGCCTGTCAATATGAATGGCTCTATTATCCTCTGCCATCAAGCAACTCTTCAATAACTATAATTAGCTTTGCAAGTATATCGTAGTGATAAATTGCGGTTTGCAGTAATGTACAACGACATGCTAAAATATGACCAAGAAAGCTTTTCTCAGAACGACTATCTATTTATTTTGCTCTCAAGGCTTTGGCCGGATACCGGGTGTCGTGTAATTAAAGGCCGTTCAGTGGATGTCGTGATAACAAAGTTGACACGTGTCACTTCACATTCACGTTCTTATTTTAATCAGTTCAAATTAATTAAACATTAACGCAGACGCGATAAAATGTGACGTGGACTTACTGACAAATTGGTATGCGAGGTGACGACGCTACAACGTTACGTCGTAAGGCCGCCTGTCGTAAGGGTGCGCGTATAGAATACATCAAACGTCCTACTTAGTGAAATGTCAACATCTCTGTTAAGTGTCAATAAAATGTTAATCAATATGTTTTTGTTTCAGGTAATTAATTACGACGCAGGTTAAACTGCAGATGCAGGTCATATTTGGGACGGGGTAAGCGAAAACGCGTGCCGGATTGAACAGCCAACAACAAATTTTAAATATCTATATAAATGCATGTAGTTATTTAAAAAAAGAAAAAAAGTAGAAATCTTTATTAAAAAAAATCACTTCAAGGCTTTCGACAAATAAACAAGGTTGAACTGATGCACATTTAATACGATAGTTGGTGAAGCTGTATAAAGTACGTAGGTATGCGGAAGTCAACCGGGTACAACAAGTACTTGTTGCTAATGGCGGTTGTCCAGGCGTGGCCTTGTGGCCTTGGACAAGTGAAGGCCGAGGACTGGTTTCTTCATCCCCAAACCTTTCACTCTAGCCACTGATTGATGCGATTGCTAACGATTTATTCCACTTGTAAATTAAGATCACGTGATTTGTTATTAATAGGTATTGAATATCAATGTTATTCCTATTTGCAAATATAGTAAGAAGTATTTTAAATTCAATTAATTAATATTACTAATATCAAGGCCCAAGGCATGATCGCGTGCAACAGATGATGGAATAAATTTGTAATTAGTGTCAATACAAACTTGTTACTAGAGGACTAACGGTTTCATATTCTGACAAATAGTTTTGAACCTTTACGAAAGCTTTATGACATTTTTATTATATAGAGCAATTACTTGAACTAGTTTATATATTTAAGAAATATAATTAGATGTACCTTTCTGTTCTTCTTATTTTTTTGTGATAATAATATCCTCCAGATCGAATTTCGGTCACGGCGGCCAATCTTAACGGAGACTGGCCATTTGCGCAGGAGATATTATAGTGCACAAGTGTGTGCGCAATCACAAGTGCACTATCTTTTCCCTAACCCTCATGATCCGATGGGACGGTAGTCCGATGGGACGGTAGTCCGACACGACTGGAGAGAGATCAGGCGCAGGATCAACGGCTTTACGTGCTTTCTGGGGCACGGGGGTTTCTAACACCGCCAGCTTATAATTCCGGGCTGCTATTGAGATTTCTTAACAGAAAAATCCAATATAATTTTGTTGTCTCGACCCGGGACTCGAACCCGAGATCTCATTCACAGCAGTCCCATCCACTACCGCTGTGCCAAGGAGGCAATTAAACGCTTTTGGTAAGCAAACAATTCGTTATGTCATTTCACAAAAAAAAAACGAGAGCTTTAGTATCTGCTTGCAGACTATATTCATTCTCTAATAAAAAGTGACGACAAGAAAAAGAAAAAATACAAAGAAAGAGGTCTGAATGTGTTGTCTCTATCTACCAATACACGATATTACATTATATACTAAATAAGGTTAGTAAGAAAATCAACTATATATTGAATAATTAACACCAAAAACATGGTTATTATTCATTGTACAACATCCTTGTGACGAAATTTAGGGATTTGTGTAACACATCGCGCGTACTAAAACTATAAAATCGAAAGTGTGTTTGTTTGTCCCTTCGTTACGTCAACAAACAGTATAGACCTGACGTGAATTTAAATGTTGATATTCGCTATTGTTGCTTGCTACATAAGTTTCGTAATTTTGACTAATCTACTTATAAAAGAAATACACATGCATAGTCACGCCTAAATCACCGAACACATATGTATATAATACCCACATTTCGCTAGATATTAATGTTCCACATAATAGGGAGCAACTGTCTACCCAACACAGCTCCAGGCTACTTGATGTTACGGAGGATTTATTAACAGATTCCAACCTGAGACTTTACACCGTCGTACTCTCAACCACAGCGCAATAGAGGCAGTCATATAAAATCAAAAAAGTACTGCTGCATAAATTCGTAAAAGCCTCAATGTGCAACATTTGCATACACAAAAAAGTTACCAAACACACTATACCACCTGTACTTTATCGCATAAAGAAAAATAAAGTTTCCAACGCGGTCAGTTTCCCAGTGGCTATGCTTGAGGTTTCCGCGTGGTAACGAGCCCTTACAAGGAGCGGCGAGGTCACCTACTCCGTTCACCGAGCTAGCCAGCTAGCCCAGTTTTGTTGACACCACATACCTACAAGAACGTCATTTGGAAAAATTCTGCAACAGATATTCTCGCATACATATTCACGAGATCACGTACAAAGGCTTTCTGATTATGGAACTAGAGCATTTTAATCTTCATATTATGTACCTAGTATATAGATAAATAGTTGATATTAAAGGGGTGTCATGTAGGCTTGTGGAAAATTTTAGCATTTAAACTCCAGTTTGAATAGATTAACTGTGTAATTTACTCGTTCATAGCAGCATCTACATAAGTCAAGAATGCAAATCTAATTGGAGTCTTAGCATCCGTTTATATAATAGTATTACGGCTGCATGTCGCCTAAAGGGTAGGTAGGAGCGTTGGATGTTATGTTTACGTGTCAGTGACTTCCTTACAGCGAATAGCAACTGTACCAGGGGCTGTAAAATTAGCAGTTGAGCTGTCGGAATTGGTAACCCTTAATAAATTTATTTGAAAGAAAGAAAGAAAATAATTTTATTTGTTCCACGCTCATTATATAAGGTAGGTAACAGAAGAAGAAGAAACACAACCAAAAGTACATATAGAACAAATAAGGTCCTGCGTCAGCAATGTTGCAGTATATCCACAACGCTGGTATTCTCGCAGACCCTGAATGATTTCGGTGCATGTAGGCAGTAACATACATACATACAACTCAATTAAAAACAAAATACCAAAAGCAAAAAAAAAAAAAAAAAATTATATAAATATACTATTTAAGGTGACTTTTTAAATTGTTTTTAATGTAAAGGCAAATCATTTATTTATAAGCCCTATATATTCTACTCCTGGGCAAAGGACTCCTCACTCTCATTCCATTAATTTAAAAATAACAGTGACCTATTTCTATTATATTACTAACTTGTATAATAATTAACGTAATAAGGTATTTATATGATTTATTTCAATACAGCCTTAAATCACTTACGCGACACTGAACGTGCGAACCAACGTTAAAAGGTCATGCCTATCGTGATCTAGGCTAGGCTTTATCTATTGGCGCCTAAAGTTCAAATACCAAGCCAAGAATTTATAATTAGATTAACTTGTTCAAGGAATTTAAACAGCTGTGACAAGGTGAATGTTCTGAGTTACTAAATTATTATTAAGGAATCATATATCTCTATAATGTTACAGTCCGATGCAAACGTAATTTCGGCTCTGAACATCGTACGAGTCATTGCGCAGAACCCAATATTAGGTGTCAGCGGGACGTAGCAGCAAGGGGCGGCAGGGCACCTCCCAGCCCGCCTTTTCTTTCACCCGCACTTGCCCTTCGCGTCTTGTATTTAGTGTGTGAGTTATATCCGTATACTGCCTACGCCTACCTACCTGCGCACACCTGCACTCGCAGCTAACTTCCGAGCCGCCATTAAGTTTGCATTTAACTGTAACTATAATAAGTTTTTTAATAGGTAGGTAGATGTGTATTATATCCTTTGATGTAGGCCCTCGTAATAATATAAACGAGCGATCTCATACGTGCTCATTGCTCCTATGACGAGTAGACACCTATGAGATCGCTCGTAGCTCTTATGACCAGTACATATGTACATAGGTGTGTACTGGTCATATGTGCATACTTCTTGCCATTTAAAATTTCCTTTCAGGATAACCTACTGTTTCAAATTACACTATTTTAGACGAATTTATCGCGAATATATTTTATTTATTTTGTTAACAACTTTGTATACGGCAATAAGGCTCCTATTATGGGACCTGAAGCATATCTGGCGAAGTGTAGATGTAATGCATCTTTGCGTACCTGTTCAGAAATATAGCTAAATAACAATAGCGGCATCTGAATTTGTGAAAATTTATTTAAAACACCCACATAAGGTATCATAAAACTACAGTAACACATTACTTGCTTAATAAATGAGGGACCTGCACTGACACTTCCGTCAGCGCGTAATTGTTAAAATGTATGTAAGTAGGCGCATGCGCATCTACAATGATATAACAGTCAGGTTGCTTCACAACAATATGTTGTTAGCTTACGGATCGAGAAAGATTCATTTGATAACTGCCTTGTTGCAAATATAGAATAAGTTTGCACTTGTGTTAGCGTTTTTTTACATAAGCTGCTTAGCTGGGTGAGATATATAACTACTGCGTTTGACGCAAAACTACCTACGATTAAATACAGCTCATTACCTCTTCAGCTTTGATCCGCTAAAAACTTTCTTAAAATGTCTAACATTCTATGGCATTGAATCTTTAATGTGTGTGACTTTAATAAATGCTAAAACTAGAAAGCAGCCGAACGTTTCAGCGTTAACGTAACGTTAGTCTTAACGTCTTTTATATGTCAATCAAAATCAAGGTCAAAGTGGCTACTACAATTTTCTACCCATTTTCGTTTCGGTACAGACACGATCATTAACACAAAATAAATACTATATTGAACTTAAAAAGCTTTAAAAATAAACTGTGTTTAGAATTTATTCATTGGCCTTGTCAACTATTCCAATTGGTTGTCAAATGGCCGCGGCAAAAACGAGCTCGTTCTGTTAATGACTTTGCCTAATAAACGATATTTTGCAATGTTTGCGACACAGCTATTATCCTTAACAACTGCCTTAGCCGTGGAATATTATTTACTGTTTAACTGTGACTAGGTGCGGTGTTTTAGTTTGCTTTCGGTTGTTTTGATAGGTGATTGACAACCAGTAGGCAGTATTAGTACCATATGACGTAAATGTCGAAGTTTCGAGCCGATTGTTCATGAAATTAGTACCACGCTCATTCCGTGCCTCAGAAAGCACGTAAAGCCGTTGGTCCTACGCCTGATCTCTCTCTGGTCGTGTCGTGTCCCATCGGGTCATGAGAGTTGAGGAACAGAGAGTGCAATTGTGTTTGCGCACACACTTGTGCACTATAATATCTCCTGCGCAGATTTCCAGTCTCCGTTAAGATTGGCCGCGCGCCGTGACCGAAATTCGGTCTTGAGGACATTATTCAATTTGTTCCATTTACGCACATGTTTTAAGAGTTACTTTTAACGCCCATGGATGGATAGATAATATATTGGACTGTGGTGGCTTTTTGAATTTTTGGCTTTTATAATTTTAGACCAAGAATTTGATAATTCTATTTAGGATAAGTTAGTTATCATTACATAATTAATTAATACAAAGATAATTAGAATTCATAATTATTAACAGAACTGGTTCCGGGTCGGTAGGGGTCGTGAAACGTATATTTAATTAAAAACATTTATGCACATACCTATTCTTTACTATATATACCTAACTATGTATATGATGATGTAAAGGCATGACAAAATGACTGGAATTTCAAAGAAAATACCTATAAATACAAGCGAATAATATGAAACATCATTAAGCACAAGTCAAATCACAAATAAATCCATATGATTAAACGTATAATTATACAAACGTAAGGGCCCGAAGATTTTAATCGCGGAGATAGTCGGATCATCATGCCGATATTAATTACACGTCTAGAAAAAGAAAGCTACATTATTCGTAAGCTAGTATAGTATTAGGAGTTGGCTATTAGTAGAGCCTCGCTGATTTCAGCATGAACGGGCCGGCTCGACCGGGGAAGGACTACCCTCTCACAGAATATCGACGTGAAATACCAGTATTCCTACTGTTGTGTTTCGTTCGGTGAGTGAGAGTGCCGGAGGCCCAATCACCCTCTTTCCCCTTCCCGCTCCTTCTGCTTCCCACTTCCTTTTCTAAAGGGTCGGTAACGCGCAAGGGATGCCTCTGGTGTTGCAGGCGTCCATAGGCTACGGTGACCACTTACCATCAGGTGGTCCGTACGCTTGTTTGCCAACTTAGTTGTATAAAAAAAACGATTAATTTTTAATTTGTAAACGATATTAATACATGTTAATGCGAATTTGTATTGGGTAAGTTACTAAATCATTTGGTGAAGGCCGTGACGAGATATGCAATCGACACTTTCTCAATTTTTCTATTTGACTTTTAAAATCATTTTAATACATTATTAGCCTTTAAGATATCGCTGATTAAATTAAATATCCTACTAACTTACGAAACGAATAAACTGAAGGAAATTGTATTAAAATTTAATCTGATTATCATATTCACAAGTCGTTAACAGTTGTAACACAAAGTTCACGATCACATGTCATATAACCTGGCTGATTCATGAAGCACAGTATTACCTCAGCCGGCCATCTGCTCGGCTGTTACGACACCTGGTCGGGTTATACTGCGACGTAGTCTACTTTCACCTTCTAAAGAGACATTTGCCCAGCGGCAATGAACTTGGTGCTATATTGTATAATGACTGTTATGACATCTGCGGTGGAACTATAACTTAGAAGGTATTGTGCTAGAATTAAATATACATTAGCGGTGCGTAGTATCTGAATTTTAAAGACGACATTCTTAAAAAAAGGAAAGTTGAGTGATTATTTAATTGTACTGAAGTTTGTTGCTATAGAAAATCTATTTGAATAAAAGATATCTTGCTCTTGGAGGTTGTTTGGAGGTCATAGGATTTTCAGATCTCACTTGCTTTTTAGATTGTTCTACTTATGAATCCAGTAACATATCGACAAAATTCCGTTAAGTATGGCGGGCTAATACCTAACTTGTTTAGTTAGCTTTTTGTAAGCTAGGTGTTCAATACCTTTTAAGTAAAGCTGTAATTACATAACTTTAATAATATAAGATTAAGTGAACTGCAGATTTAGCACATGAGTAATTTTAATAGTATCTAGAGTTTAATAGTCTGAACTTAGTAATGGTTTGATTAATTTAGCTTAAGGAAAATATAGCTTCTATAAGTACATAATAATTATATAATCGGCTCAACCCTTTTTTTTTTCTGAAGAAGCAGGCAGCTACTCTGGAGCCTGGTGCTTCTATTTTGCTTGTCTCTCTTTTGTTAATGGTACTTTTGCTTCATAAGCTGTTTGATTACTGACATGAATATATACCAAACAAAAAGCATTGAAGACGTTTCAAATGTTACACAGAATACTCAATTCAATTAAAGTTACCTAAACTAGCAATATAAAAACAAATCATGCGTGTTAGAAACGATGTCGGATCCATTCGAACGGTAAAGAATGTCGTCACATACCGAAAGCGATAAAAAACATATGGCGCAGTTTCTTGTCGCGTTTTTCCTTTGCTAAATATTCCTTGTATGGAAAATTGTCCGGGAAATTAAAGTTTAATATTGTTTTAAATGATCTTTTTTTTAATTTCTCTCGGCTGCTGTCGATGTGTTAATGCACGTATGTTTGCTAATCGTCTTAGATTAATCTTAGGTGTAGTAATGTGTCAAAACATTTTATTTATTTATTTATTTATAATTTTATTTATTATTTAAGCATACCAACTGTATAATTACAATGTTTTGTAGTTGAGACATTCTTAATTTAACATTGTCAAAGTATTTAAACAAATCACAGGCATGCATGACATTTCAATTACATTATATGTATATTAAAGAGACTACTTGTTTATGGTGAAAATATAACAATGACTAAATATTACATACATTTTTATATTAAACCAAATTAAAATAAAATATAAAATTTTAGAAGATTATAAAGCCTTACTGAGTAGGAAGTGTCTGAATCATAAAAATTTTATAGAGAAGACATCAATGTCATTGTCAGATACGATTTCTTATAATACAGAGGTGTATTTTAGACTGTGCATGGGAAATTGCAATAGGTTCATGCTCTAAAACTTCTGACTTGATCGTAACAAGTAGGCAGAATATATCTTGACCTACAGAACATATCGTTCGGACTTAGGCATAAAATTGCGATCGATTAAAAAATACCTGTCTCAATAACTACCTTGTCTGGGATATTTGAACTTGTGTATAAATCTCTCTAATCCTTCGGAGTACAAATGCGTGTTGTTACGTTACGTTTAGTTTTTAAAGTCCTCTCTCTTCAATTACAAAATTCTGTTCGCGTTTTTTATAGCTAGACTTTATATTTAAATACTTTAAGATTTCCTTTTTCTGGCATCGAGGCGTAAACTAATTATGATAATTTGGCGGTAAAACTGCAGCATATTAACTAAATGTTAATTATTTAGCTAATAAATTAACATGGTCCACAAACTTCTCACGACGCGGTTGCAACATCGCCTGTCAAGTCTGGTTTGTGTTAAATTGATGTGGCCATTTTTCACATTTTATTGCGCTCGGACTAAATACTGGATTAAGTAGAAACAGTACGCAAGTGAATAAATTGATATTATTAAGGACTTCTAGACTACTGTTCACTTACTGGAAAGCGTAACAAAATCCGTTCAAACGACACTTTTGAGGGGAAAAGGTTCTTTGGTATCTTGAGCCAGTATATTATAAGGACATGCATAAATACTCTCACACCTTCGAGTCTCACACCTCTTTCGCGTTGGGGTTTAGCAAAGCTGGACTATACACACATTTTGCGAACTATGATTTTAAGTTCCAAGTTATAGGAGGCAATCCTATTGCTACCTACCAGACAAAGTTACAGACTCCGTGGCACTACTAAGAATTTTAACAGAAGAACTCAATAATTGATCTTGTATCTTGTATCTTATGTGGGGGCCAGTCAGTGTAGTACGGCGACACTTCCACCCAGTGGGATCTTTTGTGTCGATACTCTCCCAATAACGACTGCCATAGATATTCATGGCAGCCGGGACCGACAGCTTAACGTGCTCTACGAGGCACGGAGCAGGCGATAATTGTCAATCAATACGCACATAATTTCAAAAAGTCATATAACTTCCGAAAGTCAGATGTGCGCGACGTGGGTTCGAACCCAATAATAGATACTTTGCAATAGAATGGAACAACCATGTAGAACATTTGAATTGACCACCATTACCACCAAAGCAGTAATAATATAAAATAAATAGCAAGCGAAGAACAATTAAATCACTTTGCATATAATATTTAAACTCGTTTTTACAGCTGCGATATTATGAAACAAATATTTCCTTCAGGTAATACAGCTGGTGCAGTTTTACGTTCACTTCGAATACTTTGATGCAATACTTAAGGTCTTAATTACCATAAATATACATGAAACATATAAATCTTTCGCAATACCCGTCATTGCATGCAATCAGAGCACTATCGTTAAAACAACTCACAAAAATTTACTTACAAAATTACAATAGCAGATTTTTTGTAATAGCACCTTCAATTTAATATCTGTTATTTTTATTTTATATTTATATTATAACTAGTTTCGTTTCGCTCCGATTCAGTTTTGGTGTATATTTCATTTATGAAGGTAATTTTGCTCGCAGTTTTTGCATATTTTTTTCTGATCTATAATTTGAAAGTTAACACACTAAGGTCATGGAATATTAGATCAAAATTGGAATTGTTTACCTTGACAAATATTAGAATTGTAACTGTTAGTGTTTATTCTGACAGCTATCTATATTGTTGCATATTTAAGATCTAGTTTCTAGATTGTTGAAGTATGCTGCCTGAGACTTAAAAGTCATGTTTTAAAAGCACTTATTGCCGTCAAGGAAAACATCGAGCAATCCTTTTTTTATATGACATGTACAGTTCAGCTAGCCAAATATGAAATCAACAATAATAGTTTGTTTCGTCTTCATGTATCTCCGATGTGTGGTGGCATAGTAATTGATATTATAATAAAATTGATATTTGACAAGAAACACACTCATTAGTTGACGATGGTTACATAAATCACTACTGTTCATTTACTGCCGAACCGTATTTTCTTCTTACTCTAAAAATAAAGCAATAGTTGTACTATTTTCAAACCTAATTAAGTTCATTGAATAACTTCGTAGAAACAAAAAGTCTATTATCTAATATTCCGTCGCCGTTGGTGTGTTAAATTGTAAAATAAATTGCATTTTTCTGATGTAGCAACACCGGGGTAAGGAGACGAACTTAGCACCTGTAGGTATTATACAACGCCTCTTAACGATCCATTGTCTCAATACAAGAGCGGAAATTATTATTTAGTTCCGCTTCCAAAGTTACACGCTAGTCTTACAACATCAATTAAAATGTTGTTCATTTTGGGATGACTATTGTATGTAAAGCGCCGATAGGGACGCGGGACCATTCATTGCTATTCAACCGCCAAGGTTTAGATGCATGGCCTCTGCTTCCTCCGGTATTCTTCAGGCGGACAGTACAATGCGTGTACATGACCCATTGTTGGCCGCGTCCAAGCTGCAAACAATCGCGGCTCTATCTCAATGACATCTGACTTTACCGATCCGTCTACCATGTCGCTTCTAAGTACTTCTTGTAATGACAAGCCACGTTTCACTGGCCGTGGTATTGAACAAATAGAATCTGTTTCGAATATAGGGCTGTGATCAGTAACGTTTTATATATAATGTATCCTATTTTAAGTATTTTTAAGACCTATTGTTATTCATATTTGTGCTAACTTAAACTTAATAAACAATTATTATTATTATTATTATTATTTATTTGAAGTCTTCGCGATATCATTAATTCGATCTTATAACGCAGTTATAAAAAAGGGTGATGGTAGAAGTGGTCTTGCCGAAAATGTAATTTACGAAACATCCAGATTCAGAATGATTAGCACCACCACACCAAATTCCAGATTCCTGCCCAGGATTAACATCGATGCGGATATCGTAAAATATAATATTATAGTCGACAGATACAATAATTATTGAAGGATGGTCAGTCCCAATATATTTTGAAGTATTATGGTTAGTATGATATTAGGGTAATATTATTGACTTAGTTACGTGAATTTGGATTTGTTGCCTTTTTAGTTTACAATGAATATTGCATACAAACGTAGGCAAAAGCATTTATGTAAAAGCATCAGCATAAAGAAATCTGTCTGGTGATTTATATTCTTCTACCGATTTGCTTCCTACTTCGTCATTGTTATAAATAAAATTTTACGTGTTACAATTTTAAGTATCTGTGACAAAATATTTGCCGTTCAGACTGATGTCTTGTATTACGTTCTTTAAAGAAGCCAATTTATCTAAGTCAACATTTCGTTCCGAACGAATCGGTAATTTATTACCTCGTTGTCACGACAATTCACAATTCTTCAAATTGCATCAAACGATTTACCTTGAAGTCTTGTCTATTAATTGTATCCGGAATATCAATGTATGCAATATATCCTCAATTTGCCGTTTGTAAATTGTCCAAAAACTGTATTTTGATCCGTATTTTGTGTGTTTGTCATGCTTTCCGTATTGAATTATTCATTGTGGCCGAAATTATCTTGTTTATTTTAGTTTTTTTGTGTGCCAAGGATAACCGTTAGGGATTGTTCAAATATTGTATACATACATTGTGTTGAGTTTAGCGGTACCACCTGTATGAATGCCTAAGCCTTGAACATCGCCTCCAAAACACATTTTCGCGCTGATTCTGCAGAAATTAGCATTAAGCATTGTTCTTGCATTTCACTTCGTCAGTCTCGCTACATAGTTAAATTCAGTTATAAGTTACATTCGCTGTTATATACCACAACATTGCCGAGGATTCAATTTAATTATAGAACGATCTCTGCAAAAAGAAACATTGATTGGCTCAGAAATCTGTCTTGATAAATTGGAAGAAGATCGAACATGGATCCTTATAGATCTATGACGCCTTGTCGTATCTACAAAGCTTCTAGATTCCATAGAATATTTAGCTCTTGAACTGCCATCGAAAGAACCCTGCATCATGGCAAATCAAAGTCTTATGTCGTCTCGAAAAATACTTTTAAGAAAACTACAATATAAAAGGACGCATCCAAAATCACTTATGCAATCCGTGGAGTGTTTTTTATGAGTCCTGACTATTTGCTGAGTAAAGTTTCCGTCTTTGTCCTCAAATCCTCAAATGAAGTTTGCCCAAGTCCCGTTATTCAGTAAAAATGTCTCATTGCATTTTAGTCACGCGTACGACCTTTTAAATAATGACGTATGCGAAATGTTTGAAATTGATTTAGTCAATGTCGTTAATGTGTTTATGTTTTCGCACAAGTAACTGTCGTGTTCTCTTCAAAGCAAAAGTCTGGAGTAACGATTACTGTTCGTAACTTTTTGAATTCGATTACATGTAAAGCAGTGTTAACAGTGGTATATTCTATTTAAAAGGCAACCCCCGCACTGTGAATTAATCCTGTTTCGTAGGGAACAAACATCCAAACAACGGACACAAAGAACACCCAGAGTCGAAATAACTATTTGTGAATCAAAGTAATTTGAATCCCCTGTGGGCAATGACAAGGCAACCACTTCACCATCCGTACAGTTAAAGGAATGTTATAACATAATTAGGTATGTCACCTACACCTTCGGGGTCTGCCAGCGTCAATAGACATATTTTCTGATAAATGTTTAGCTACTTTGGGTTGCATGCATAATAATATGATGACTTGGTAATGCAAATTTATTATTGGATAAATTGGTTTTCTCGGTTGTAATGGTTGACGATCAAGTAATAAACTATTCAATGCTATTTGAGTAATTATGTTAATTAAATCATAAAGATTTTATTGTTTTACAATTATTAGACAAGGATGATGAAATGATTAATGAGTTTATGTGATTGATGGCGCAGCGTCATGGTAGCACGGTAGCTAATGCGATTGTTCCGTATAAGTCTCAGATTTGATGTCTGGGAAAAGTACTACTGAGTTTTTCTAGCAAAGAAATTTTCTGTAGTAGCACGGAGTCTGAAACTTTGTCTGATAGATGGCAATAAGCAATCTCTTACCGACAATTTTTCAAATCGACTATAGACATTAGACTACCAAGAAGTCAATACATCAATCTAATATCATATAAACGCACATATATAAATTTCACGCCTATATCTTCGAAAGGAAAGGAGTATTATACTCACATTTCACTGCCTACCAGAGAATTACTTGATAGAAAAACTTAATAACATTTTATACGAATCAAAGTCAAAACCTCATGCAAATCAATCGCATTTGTTTTTAAAACGTGAATATTTGTAATATTTCATGCACGTCTAACAACATGTTTATTTATTCTTTCAGGTAAACATCATCGCGTTTAAATCGCCATTAATTTGAATTCAACATCAACATCGTAAGTAAATCATACCGAACAGGTTTTGCGACCTGCTTCTAGCTATTAAGCAATTAAAATCAATTGCACCAATTACAACGGCTATCGAGATACAAATTATCGACATCGTGGGTCGCATTAATATGATTTTAGCACACCGAACATCTCATTATTTAATCAAAGCCATCGTTACAATCGATAAAAAGTGCAAGAAATGATCATTACATCAGTCCATCTAATACCTCGATTGCAGTAATCACTCACTTTCACTCAGATCGATGCATCGGCGCCGGCGCAATCAAAGGTCGACCGACCGAGACCATTTCTTCAAGATTCGATGGATAATTTTTGATGTGTTGTGAAATTCGATTGAGCTGTACAGATAAAGGAAAGCTTAACAGGTTTCGTTACACATCATTTATTTTCCAGTATTTGGTTTGAGTTAATAGAATAAATATGAAACACGAGCTTGATTCTTACATCACCGATCCTTCCATCTTTAGTTATTTATAGATAGGAAAATGGCTTCATTTTAATTTCCGTGTTGGACTGAACTATTAGAAAATTACTGCACTCTTGGTTTGGTGTTATAAATTTGAAAAGTAAGATTGCAACAGATCGTGACATCACAGGTTCTAAAAGGTAGTAAGGATAGAGAAAAAAATTTGACAAGATATAAATACTTCCATAAAAAGGTATCTGCTTGGACTCGTATAACAACAAACGCATTAACACGTATCTCTCAAACGAAAGCGAAATCAACACAAGAAAAGAAACAATTCAAAGCTTATTCATAGACTCATAGAAAATAGAAAGCTATATCTAATAGAGATGAGGTCGGGCCGACCTCTGCGCACGAGCAGCCTCGACCTTGTCCGTCATTAGAGTTGCGACACAGTGCCTTGGCACCCTATTACCTAATATCGATGTCGCGTGGAATCGATTACGTGGATGCGTCTAACGGTGCAGAAAGCAAGGTTATGTTTATTATAGTTCATATACCTGTGCGAATGGTATTGTTATTGTTAGAATTAGCACTTGTGTCTCGGTATGTTTTGTATTTGTCTATCAATGAAATGAACAGAACTATGTAGATAGATCTCTAGTTTCGAATACGTATTTCTTCCAAATTTAAATAACTTGCCACTATGGGGAATTATATTTTAATCGATAATTGTGCCACTTTAAATTATTATAGCACGACTTTTGCTTCATTTACTTTTATGACATTCGTTATGCACGCTCGCTCTATTTGAGAGAGAAAAATCGGTGAAATGTTTTTCTTAGGTATAATATCTGTCAAAGATCAATGATAACTGTAATTTAGTAACTACTAATCTCCAACTAGGTTTCACACCAACATAATATATATCCAAGCTCACTACTAATCCGTTTTGAATAAGCTAATTACGCACATTAAAATGATTATAAGTATAGTACCTAATTCTAATTCCTTACAAAATCATTAATCACATTTATATAACACATTCATTGATCAGATCCAGTCAATTATAATCATTCAGCGTATAATTGCGTACATTTACTCACAAAGTAGTTTTCAAAGAACTGTCAGTACTATAGGTACAATAATAGGTATATGGAGCAATATGACCTTGCTTGTAGAACAAATATGGTAAACGAAGCGTCAACTTTTGATTGATATATTGTGAATAAAAATACAAGTTTTGCAATGTATAACGATGTCAAGCAGACTGTGATCGAGCAATCAGTTTGTAAAATCTAAGTGGGTGTATGGTGATAAAGAGATATTATATATTGTACTTACGGACTTGCGGCCTGGCCACGGGAACGGACGTCGCAAACGGCGGTGCGGCGGGCGAGGCGGCAATCCACGCGGCACAGTTTGCACGCCACGGGCAGTTGCGTTTGCTGCCGCGACCAGTATAGACCGAGAGCGAGATAATGTGTTTGATGATGATTTGAGATGTTTTTATCAACGTAGTCTTGACATTGTTTGGAGAGTAGTAGATTTTTTAATCACGATATAATGTTTGGAAGAGTTTGTGGAGTTCATGATTTGAATAAAAATCGGGGTATAGACGGAGAATTCCACAAGAAATACGAATAATACAGACTATATCCAGAAAACTTCAAAATAGCTGGTCTAGCTAATATTTCTGCAATAAAAGTTTCGGAGTTCATTATTTCGCGGCGAAAGTATTTTGATTCTCACATTATTCGCCGCGTCTACCGCTCGCACCGTGGCATGCGCCGTAATGTTTCATACATTTGTTTCTGTCGCCCGCCGCTCCGCCCGTCGCTCGGGCGATTTGCTTGGCAAGTTTCGCCGGTCGTCCCGCCGATCGCCGCTACGCGTGGCATGCCCAGTACTTTTTCACACATTTGTTTTAGTCGCAATACGTCCCGCCGTTCGCACCGCGCGAATTTTCGCTGCAGCGGATACCCCGTGGCCAAGCCGTTACAGATGGCGTTGCGGGTTAAGTGACCGACTCGACACGGCCATTGAGTGTTGTTGGTTTGAATCCTACACAGGACAAAAATTGTTGTTGTAAATTACTAGGGTGAAATTATGGACCGCTTGATGATGTGCGGTTATCGTAGATTAGCGCTTACCTACAAGTGCGATAATATGACTAATGTTTTGAAAGGTTGGTCAAAACAGTATCGTAAGCTATCAGTGTTAGAAGAAAAATATCTGGAACCTCGGTGATAGCTTCCATCACCCCTCAAGGAGGCTGAATACGATACTCATTACAAAAACCATGAGGTTGTTAGACTGTAATCTGCGTATTGGTGGAGGTTCCTTACTAGTTAATCCAGTTTGTTCAAAGTCACAAATTTAAAAGCTGTACCCTATACCTAAATTTGTCTTAATAATAATATTCTACCACATACACACAACACCATCTAGTCCAAACTAAGCAGAGCTTGTGCTATTCGTACTAGACAATGGATAAACATACTTATATATATTGTTTTTTCGTAAATGCTTACTTATTATACATAGAAACAGCCAGACCAAGACAAACATCCATGTCCATGCACACAAATGTTTGACTTGTGCGGGAATCGAACCCGCGACCTCAAGCGTGGCAGTCGGTTACACTAACCACTACGCCATCGAGGCCGACATGTGTGTCCTATATCAAACCTGCAGTATTGGACCCAAAAGCGAGCACATAAATACGCATTTTCTACAATCAATTATTCAGAAGCTGACACAAATGAAACTTCATATAACAGTAGTTAGTTTCAATTTCGATGAATACACCAAATCGACAACTTCCTGATTATCTGTCGACCAACAACCGGTCCGGTCATGATATAAGAGTAGTTAATCGTAGTTACAAAATGAAATGTTCCATTAAATTCAGTCCATGTTACAAAATAATTGTCGAACGATCGATAGTGATCAAAACTATACAGCAAATCGAGCGTGAATTGAAACATCGGAACTATTCGTGCACGGTATTCTGACCATTATGTTTAAATCGGTAAAGTTTAAATTTCGATATTACTAGATGTATTCTTTTGGATGGGATGTTTAAATTACTGAAAAAAAGTGAAACACTATGTATATGAATATCATAAACGTTTTTTATATTACCTTTTGTATGTAGTTTTTAGTGGCTTACCTGCCCACGTACCTAAAGCAGCGGGTTCGATCACGTACTGAATTAAAAAAATGTATACGTAAATTGCTCCGAAGTCAAGTGGCTCTATTTCATGTTTGTAACTAAAGCAAGGAATATCTTTTGTGTCGGTGTTTAAAACATAGCACACTTTTTATATTCATAAATAAAACCTTCTAAATTAATTAAATTGTCTCAATAAATTTTACATTTATACTTGAGTTTTAAAAGAAGGGCGGGGATACAACGACTACCAAAATACATAAAGTGAACACATTTAAAACAAATCATGTATCCAGTAACATAATAACTATACATAGGAATATGCAATGGGTACAAAACATGACACCTAGATTTAGGCAGTGTGTATTTATATTTACGTTTTGATCTTACGGAATATATAATATGTGATAATAGTAATACTTTTTATTGGCAAAAAAGCAGTGATAGCTCAGTGGGAGACCAACAGATTGCAGTGCAGAGGGTCTCGGGTTCGAACCTACGCCACGCACCACTGACTTGGAAGTTATATGACTTTTCGAAGTTATGTGCGTATTGATTGACAATTATCGCCTGATCCGTGCCTCGGAGAGCACGTTAAGTCGTCGGTCCCGGCTGCCATGAACATCTATGGCACTATATATACTATCCTGACACTAGTCTAGCCATAGGGTATCGTTAGCCTTCGGGTTGCCGAGGTCAGGTGGCAGCCGCTCCGTGTAAAAACTGATATCCAGTCAAATCCGGTTAGACTAGAAAAGCCGACCCTAAGTGACTTGGGAATAATAAAGGCTAGGGAGAAGAAGAATATTTTTTATTGGCATAAAATCTTTACACAGAAAATATTGAAGTCTCTGACCTCTGAGCTAGATATTAACTACCTGTGTTACAGAAGTCAGTGCCTTCTCACAACTTTAACACAATTAAAATGTTATGTTAGCGATAAGAAACGATATAAGATATCTATAAAAGATATAAGCAAGGGTAGCGTAGTGTTATTGACATTATTGCAAAGTTTATCACACAATTTTGTACAATTAATTCTTATATTAGTAAAAACCTTTATAAATCATATTGCAGAATATTTTCCGTTTCATTATAGTCTAAACCTAGCAGCCTGTTCTTGATTTAAGTTTTTATTTCTTTGTAAGTTAAGTGATATGATATTTCTATTGCCACTTAACGGGCATAATTACAAATTGCCTGACAGAACTAAGCTAAAACGATTTAGAGAATCCAGGCATAACTCTAAACCTAACAGTAATAGTTACACTTGCACGAACGGCTCTGGACGAGTGAGAATACATGGACTTCAATAATACTTGATACTCTCCAATGTCGTAATTCATAATACCTTCCAATGTCGTAATGTAAAGTGCATTACGTTAAAACATGTGCATAAAAGCATCCACTTTAAAGTACTGAATTGTTTATTAAATTCGGCGACTGTATCAATCAACGCATATGGCTACAATGAGATAAGGATAAATGGATCCGCTTTATTATATAAATGGCTCAACTTTAACTTTGTAACAATATAATATAACTAAACTGAAATTTTAAAGACTTACCTGAAACCTGTAATATTTCAAAATTTTAATAGTTTCACTATTAAGTTTGTAATTATAACCTTTAATTTTAAGTATTGAATTTTAATTGTATTTAATTTACATTTATATTTATATGTTTACACTCATTACAAACAAATAAGTTTTTGTAAAGTTACCTTTGTATTAACCGTCTAATACTTAAGCATGTTGTGTTCACTGTCACAGGGTGGACAAAGACAAGATGCCGTTTTTTTTTGTTTTGAATTTTTTGTTTATTCTCCTGTCACATCCAATTTGTGAAAAAAAAATCTGTAATAAGGGCCTCTAGTAGCAAAGAATTTGTTTTTATGATCGCTTATATTTCTCTTGCTATGTTTTAAGTACCATGTAATCCCTATTCTATTTCGTGGGACTAAACACAACTCCAGACCCTATGTTGCTGCTAAGATATTTCTAACAGAAAAACTTGGTAACATTTACTTAGCGCAAGCCGTAAATCGAACTCGCAAGCATAACGGCTAGCTTATCCCACGAGACTAACAAGATATATTCGTACCTACCTTTAACAATATAAATAAAATGGGAGAGCCTCGCTTCAGCAGGAATGGGTCGGCCGGCTCGACCGGAGTGATACCACGGCCTCACAGAAAACCGGTGTGAAATAGCGCTTGCGTTGTGTTTCGTCGAGTGAGTGAGGGTACCGGAGGCCCAGCCCTCTCCCTCCTAGGGAGAGGAGGGTAACAAATTTAAAAGGCTGGCATCACACTTGTGACTCCTCTGGTGTTACGTGTGTCTATGGGCGGCGGTAATCGCTTACCATCAGGCGATCCGTCTGCTCGTTTGCCCCGTATATCATAAAAAAAAAATATTCAAATTACAGCCAAGAATTATTAATAAAAGTAATGATCAATACTTTTTGCTGTCACTCCAACATTCTGTATAGGTATGTTTATTCTTTACATCTTCAAGCGATCAATAGTGTTGCAACCACCACGATGTCGACCGCGAAACATTTATTAAAGTCCAACGACCCAATCGATGTTAATATGATCGATTATTCGACTCTGACGAATCGATTCCACGTGTCACAAGAGCTAATGATTATATGATTGGATCTGTATGTTGTTTGTTTTTGTTTGAATGCAATCTGGTATTAATGTCCTTCTAAGTTATATTGTGATTGTGTTATTGATGGTGTAAAGTTCGTTGAGGTGAATTCTGTGGTTGTACACAATGAGATAATGAGAAACTCAGTTGCGTTAACTGTTTTTATTGAATGTGTGTGAATATAGCTTGTTAACGAATTCTCGTTAGATGTACTTATTTCTTTAAAGTTGGCTTTGCTTTGTCTATTATTATCACTACATATTAAAAACAAATTCCCCCACTGCGTCTGTCTGTCTGTTCGTTATAAACTCAATAACTACAGAACGTATTTTCATGCAGACATTTTCACCAATGGACAGAGTGATTTATGAGGGTTACGTGTATAATTCGTTAAGGGTTTGTGTAAATTGGTTGAAATATGACGATAATTGTTGAAGATGTCGAAAAAATCAAGCCAACTGCGAGCTATCATCGAAAACGCTGTCTAATTTCTTTGAGATATAGCAAAACGTATCCGTGCGAAGTTGGGCCGGTCGTTAGTTATACTAATACGAAGGTAAACGAACCTTCAGTTTGTGTGACGGTAAACGTTTACTAGCCTATTATAAACGCTTGAATTCTAGGGGATTCACTCACGCGTTGACTATTACAAAAAGGCCAAAAGAGTACAGATCATTCTGATGCTCTGCTATCAACAGGGCGCCTGCTAAAATAATATGGTAGCCCTACTCACCGTACGAACACAATATAAGACTAATTGAGGATTTCTGTAGGGTTGTGAGTATTACTGAAATATATTACTTAAAAAAGTTATCAAGCTATTTCTAGTAATACAAACTTTATAAATATGAAAGAGTACTCATAGGTCGTTAAACAGATTCGTAACTTAGCTTAAAGCTAGACCATATCCTTAATTGAAAGTTATTTGATGTCAATAAGTATTACTTTGTGACCTACATGAATAAACATAGGTACACTTGATTTTAATTTTTTTAACATATATGATCCTTTTTATGAGATACTGATACACGCGAGCATAACCGCATGCATAAACTATTTTAAAATAAATCAATCTACTTATCTAATAATAACACGTAACTGTTAACGACTCAACATAAATGTTGTATGTGAAAACAAAAGTTAGTTAATTCGATTTCGTCTTAACATCTAAACGAGTCTCCTGAGTAGTAGAGATGCATCGAAATGATCGGCCGATCATCAGGTCGGTTCGTTGCCCTCAATAAAATGCATTTGCGGTTGCATCAACGTCGAGGCAATCTGATGACCGTGTGTACTGACCCTTATAGTGTGGTACAAAGAAAAGCGATGAGCGAAACTTTACAGAGTATAAAATATACATAGAGCACATTGTGATTAGTAAAGTTTGTTATTTTCTGTTTATCGTTATGGTCTTTTAATACGATGGGATGGAAGGAACTGGATCTCATGTCACTATGCATCCTGGTATGGTCGAAATTTTGTTAAATTATTTAGGTCACAAAATAACACTTGTTAACGTTAAACTTGGTGTTAAATTGGCTGGTGTCTAAGGAATAATAGTAATTTTTGTGACACTAAATATATTATTAGATATTACAATAGAGTGGTAAGATATGCCGCGACTTCACTAAAGTCAAAGTCAAAGTCAAAAATCTTTATTTCCATAAAAATGTGCAAACAATTCTTGGACATGTAATAGACATAACTATTATATTATTAAAAAAAAAAATAAAAAAAATATATAAGGAAATAAAAATTGAGCATTGAAAAAAGCCTGTTCGAGGAGTAGAGCTTTCATGAGAAGAAGCAGGCAAGAAACTCATGACCACTCTTTTCAATCGCCAAATGTTTACATCAATACAATTTAATGTTATATTATGTTCCTTATATGAAATCGTTTCACTCTTACTGAACCGTGTGTCTTGTTTTCAGAAAATCATAAAATCCCTTACAGAGAAGCAAAGGTTTTAAGTATTTGAGCTCTCAGTTACTAATTATTTCATGACAGCTGAAATGAGCAGCCTTGCCCGAGAAAGTACTGCTTTACGCAGGTATCCTTTACTCGGGTGGAGAAGACCTACGTAAGGGCGTAAACCGGTTAACTGTATTTTAGATCCTAATCTATAGCCGTTTACAAACACCTTTTTAGTCGCCATACTCCCAGTGAAAACGTTACTACCAGAAAAACGATACAGTTAGTCTGTCGTAAACGAAATCACAAGCGTACACTCAACTCATGGAACCAAGGTTTCACCCTTAGTTCCTTATAAAACAAAGACATTAAAAGTAATGTAAAATAAACATGTCGTAGTAAACATCAACATTTTCAAAAGTTAACTTAATGATAGAACTCATTATTAATGATTAATATAATGTTTTCTTGCTCAACACACATCGCTGCTCCCTCATTCCACACACCGCATCAGATGTCGCAACCCCATGTACTAACACAAACTTAATGGAGTAAGTAAATCATAAATATACCAACCTAATGCATCTGTGGGAAGTGTGAGAAATACCTGAATGCCTAATTTTCAAGTATAATGTAATAACAATGGTAATTCGTATGGCTGTCTTGTGTTGTGCACAGATTATGTGACCGCTTCCTTAGATGCTTTGTGTTGGTTTTTTGAATTAGATATTTATATAACTGCGGAAGTTTTGTTTGAAGATCGAGTGTGGACTGTGTTCTGGTTTTAAGATTGGTAATATAATCTAACTAGAATTTAGGTTGGTACGTCGGTCATTGATCATAATTATAGTATATAGTAGTTTTCCCGCGGTTTCACCCGCGTAAATCACGTTCCCGTGTGAATATCGGGTTTCACCCCTTTCACCCCCTTCGGGGTGGAATTTCCAAAAATCCTCTCTTACTGCTCCCCTACACTCTCCAAGGAACATACATGCCAAATTTCAGCTTCTTGCGTTTAGTAGTTTCGGCTGTGCGTTGTCTGTCAGTCACTCAGTAACGGAAGAGTTTTATACATATAGATATTATTAAAAGGTTGAAATTTCTTACATTTGGTCGTTATTAAAAGGAAATGGTATATATGGAGGCTGAAATCAAAATTAGTTTTATTTAAGATTTATAGTAATAATTGAACACTTGTACCTACATTTACTTCCGTAGAATTGATTACACCCAAATATAATACCACAAATTGCCTTTTTAGTGCCGAGGTATTACTTTATGATTATGAGCGATTGTATGGTGTCGGATTCGATTTGCGGACGAATAAACGTTTCCCTCTTTAAATATTTTCAACAGCAACATAGTATCTGGAAAAGTGGTTGGTAGAATGCAACAGCCCCCCATTACGAAGATCTTAAAACATAGTTGGTAAAAGTGAGTTTAATCTACCACCAGTTTAGAGATAAACAGTTGTGAATATATTTAAGTCCATTATTTGTGTATAACAGATATCTTAGTCGAGATCAAACGCGCAACATTTGGCCTCTTACTCACATGATAAGGAAAATAAGAAGTAAATAAACACTAACTACAGTATCTAGCTCGCATCACCTATCAACAAGCGTTACGTTAACCGTAATCCTCGGTTTCAGTTTAAACGCATTTCATTTGCGTAGGTCACACACTGAAACAAACAACATACCCTGTTATCAGTTCTAAGCTGTGCAAACAGAAAGAGAGAGTCGATCATAGCATACTTAAGACTGCGCCGAGCGAAATGTGCCAAAACAGGCGGTCACAGTTAATTTGATAAAATCAACACTTTTTGTTTACTACAAATATAAAATATACATTTATCATAACAATTAATGTGTTACAATTACTCCGTGTAAAAAACTTAAAATAATTAATATTTTCGCCTACAAAGTGACGTAAATTTGCACGAAAAATACAAAAACGTAAACTCGTGTTACGTGATTTTTAGATTATAACAGTAGAAATCTATCCTATTTTACAGCTTAAACGAAACATAAATAGTTACATATATTACAATATATCTGTCCCAAATATTTAAGTTATTGGTTGACAATAAAGATACATATTTATCAAAAAAGCACTTCAAATCCTCTATACAAATTTACTATGGCGGCCGCGCGCCGATTTGAATATCGAGCTCTGTCATTCAGTTACGCTCGGCGCAGTCTTAATGCTTTTGATGAGGATGTTACATCGGTGGCGCTAAGATAGTGCATTCGACTGCTGTGCAAAAGCACATTCTTTATCGCGTCGAGGTCTCAGTTCTGATGCCCGGGTCGGACATAGTGTTACTAGTTGTTTCTGTCACGACATTTTCAATTGCAGTAGGGAATTTCGAACTGTACCCGGTACACAGCGAGACTCGTTCCTTAGTACATTGAGCGTAAAATCATAGCTGCAGGGTGTAATAGATTTCTACTTACCCTTTCGAGAGACAGGCGCTGCCTGCTTTGATTGCGCAACGGTAGTGAATGCAACTGTTATGCATGAGACCATTCCTCTTAAGAAACTCCAAGATTTTTGTCAAGAAGTTGGCAAAATTTGGATTTATCACCGCTGCCTATACTTTCAAGGATATAGGCGTGAGGGTATTTGCATGGGTGGGTATAAGGATTTAGTTCCTTTTACACACATTAAGGCTTCTCTAATTTCTTTATCCATACATACGTAAACTAAACTGCAAAATCTTGGCTTGGTAACAGACAAGTTATTCGACGATTTAGACGAGACGAGAGCCAAAAAATTGCGTTAGACTTCGCCAACACACATTCGACATAATAATATAACGTGTGCACTCTAGACTTAGACTTGATATTAATTCATATTGCACTACAAGTACTTATGTGGTCTCGTTGCAGTAATGACAGGGCTGGTGCTTATTGAATATACGTCGATACACCCAACTCTCATTTCGCATTCTATCTTACGACACGTCGTGTCAGGTCCAATCACGCGGAAAGTTTGCCAACCCTAGTATCCGTTCTTTTACATTTGCATTTAAAAATTAATTACTTTAATGATGTTAATTGATTTTTAAATACCACCTTCAAGAAAGGAATTTGTGGTATTTTACACTGCCAATATAGTTGATTTATTATAGTTTAGCAAAACAAGAGTAATCTATTTCGTGTCGAAACAGTTATTTTTTTATAACCTGCCTTGTGATAGCGCGTTTCAAGAATAAATGTATGTATTAACATTTAATTTACGCACTGATATTGCTTAATTTTGATTGATAATATTGTTGTAATATCCTATTAACCACTGGCATGTCTCGAGACATAAAATCTGTAACAGTTCGTTCGATTAGAAATTAATTTTGACTGGCGTTTCGCCATTACGAGCTGTTAACAACTGTTATTACATTTTGCAATAATTATAGCACCTTTCGTCAACTGAGTAGTAGGCTGTGAAAGCAAAAGTGGCCTCGTATGCATTTCCACCGGTTTCAACGAAGGTGAAAATCAAGATGGCGGCATTAGTTCTCACAACGTCCGGGGTGGCGCTGCGCAAGGTCGAACTCGATCACCGTAAAATCGACGCGTGCGCAAACATTTATCGATTGCGAAATTTATAATCGATTACGGAACAACGGGTGTGCACTGATCGATTAAATTAGTTTCTTTCCGTTGTTTTCATATCAAGGATTTTTAATTAATATAAGTAATGCTTTTTTTTCGTTAAAACCATGGCTTCGAATGATACCAAAAAAAGGTTAAAAAGAATAATATAGTACCTATGTATCTGGCCACAAGTAGATGTTCTACTAATCTATATAACCCTTCGACCATGTAGGCATGTGAACATAACATTACATAAAAATAATAACAAGATAATATTAAATATATTATGTAGGTAAGTATTATTTAACATAACTATGAGAATGATGTAACTGGTGTGAAGACCTACGGCTCGTGAAATTCTATGAACCTTGTTACACATCTGAGGTCAGTATCCATTTTAAACTCGGCCTCACGTCCGCATAATGGATCATAATTTTTAATCTACACTATTTTATTATACGAAATCGAGATCAGTAGTGCGCAAATGGCCCAGTTTTGTATACACGCGGTTATGAAAACGTGCACGCCTGCGCACGCGCAGCCCAAGTCGTGATGTCTGCGCGCCGCCCGCCGCGGCTGTTGTTTCTGTCGTTATTGTCTTTGGCTAGACTTACGAAGGTTGTAGTGTAGTTGATCTTTAGGATTGTGAAACTTATCTGTTAATAAATATTGTGTTAAGAGAAATTTAATTAAATTAATTAATTATTCTCCTTTAGGTATTACTCAACTAAAATAAAACGTATTCTTTTAAATTTGATACAGATACATATATTTTAGTATATGTTGTCTACCCGCGAGGCAAATGTCCTGACACTTGCCTCGCGGTCTGAGACAGCAACACGCCGCGTACGGCGAGTTGGATTCTAAAAAGTATCGAGCAGAGCACCTTATAGGAGCCAACTTGCGGCACATTTACCTAATTTATAATAATTCTAGTACCTAATGTATATAAAATCTTTACAATATATGTAAGTTGGTAGATCGTTTTATTGCTACTAAATAACTATTTTGTGTTGAAATACAATCTCTAGCCGCATATATATAACAGTAGAATTATAAATACGTTAAACATTAAACAATTTTTTTATTCAATATTTCTTACTCTCTATAATTTTGTAAGCTCTACTTAACCCGTAGCAGGTTATTACGTCGGAAGTGCGTGGACGACGGACGGCGCGAGCGCATAGGTGCTTCGGGCTGTGCGCGCGTACGTCATGCGCGTCAGCGCATGTGCGCGTTACACAACATCGCAAGTTAGGCACCTATTATACCAGCTCATTTATTTTGTAACGCACTTATTCGAAGGATGTAATTATTTAGGTAATATTATGTATCGATTGGGTTATATCAACTCGAGTCTGTAGTTTGATCGATTTAAAATTGAGTGGAATATTGCCACTAGCCTTGCGCAATTGTCGATGGTAATTCAGGTTCGATTCCTAAATTACGTCGGGTTAGTATAATTATTTTGGTAACCTCTCAGGTTCGATTTCAGAGCTGCGTAACCCGGTGGTTACGCAGTCTTGGTGTATTTTATCAAAAAATCAACTAGCTATTCTCAACTCTATTAAAATGGATCTAAGCGAAGATGAATGTCCAATACTGCTTATCTCTTCAATATAAAGGGGTGATGCTTATAGCATGGCATTAATGTTACTCAAGATCCAAGGAAAAATAAACTGGTATTCTAGGCATGTATCGAAAGTGACAGTGATAACGGTTATACGTGTCTACACTAACCGCGCGTTTTCAACAAAATTGAAAGTGGTACCATTTGGTATTTTAAAATGCCTGTATAGTAAGCGGCTATTATAATTTGACAGTCTGATTGTAGTATTTGTAAAAACAAGTTTTAAGATTTATAACTTTTGCCTGCTATTTATCTTTCGAAAAAATAACGGTTATTTATACTGTTAAAGTATTCGCCTAATGATAAGTGGCCACTGGGGTCTAATGATTTTTGACGATTACTTGACTACCGACGAAACGGTTTCCATCTGTTCCTGATTAAGCAAGAAGAAATGTTTTCTTGCTTTATAAAAAACCTAGAAGAGTGCAGAAGAGTATACTTCATAGTCTAATCTCTAGTCCACAGTGTCTCAGTAGGTTTTTAGAAAACTCTAGTAAGACAAAATAGAACACAATTTGAAGTTAATTTGCTCTGATCTTCTTGAATACCTTCAACCAATTGGTCTCTTTCACGTTTAAGAAAAAGTTCCTGTGTGCCATAAGTCTTTTAACATAATTAACACCATCTAGTCTTTATATATCCCCAAAGATATAAGTAGAGAAGATATACCCTCGTCTCGATAGTTATTTTAGATTACATGTAATATGTGGCGATCCTGTTGTCGTTCACCGAGCACGTTACTTTAACTACATGCTACTGGGAGCCTATCGTATTGACACTTTTCTAGACCCGAGTACCACCGATACAGGGTACCTCACAATAATTAACCGCAATCATAAATGCCTACTTATGACACACTTACCAGGAAAATAGCTATAAATTAAGGTTCATATTAAATCTCAGATGTCATTTAAACCTTATACATACTTGTTACCAGATACAAATATTACTAAATACTAAGGCCAAGAATTTGTTGCTTAAGAATACGCAACAATGTTAGAGAAATACGCACACCGTAAGCGCAACTCTAGTTCTTTAGCACGGTTATAAAAACACTATATTAGTGCTAGGCATTAAAAAAACTGGTACCAAAGCTTTCGCCTACGGTCAATGCCAGTGATTGACAATCTAGTTTCGCAACTTCTAGTCAAGACTGCGTAAGAATTTTATGTTCCTACGATTTCGATTTATGGTCGAAATGTAGAATTGCGATTCCAATAGTGTAGGACAGTTTCTAGTTTACGTAAATCGATGTTATCTACTATAGCTTTTGTAGGATCAGATCATTCTAAGAATGTAGGAAGTGTAGGTTTAGTTTGTGAATGGGTTCATTAAGCGATTTGATAGTCTAGATACTAAAATGTGGACAACCGTCGGTTGCTGTAGAAATCTTGAGAAATTCTGTATGTAGCAGTCGATATTATATGTTAATGACTATGATAATACATTTCGGAAGATCGTTTTTCTTTCCTAAGGATTTATGGCCTAAATAGACTTTTGTATTTTATACACTAAGGGGTGCAGACAAAGATATGGCCTGCCTCATGGTTAGCGGTAACCAAAGCCTTTGAACGCTCGCTTACCAGGCTTATCATTAACCACATTGCAGACCTTAGAAAGAAGAAGTAAAAATAGAGTAATAGGAAAATAATGCGTGTATACCAACTCTTTTGTTGATGAGCCCGATCCTTATATCCAATCTCATAAGAATCCATAATAACAAGGATCGATGGTTCCACATGTCTGTTTGTATCTTAGTAGGCATCAATAAAATTGTATCTTAGTAGCAGCGATAGCTCAGTGGAGAGACCAACAGACTGCAATGCGGAGGATCTCGGGTTCGAACCCACGTCGCGCACTTCTGACTTTCGGAAGTTATATGGCTTTTCGAAATTATGTGCGTATTGATTGACCATTATCGCCTACTCCGTGCCTCGGAGAGCACGTTAAGCCGTCGGTCCCGGCTGCCATGAACATCTATGGCAGTCGTTATTGGGAACGTCAGTACCCTCTAATATCCTGGTACTGGTCTAGCCTTAGGGTATCGTTAGCCTTCGGGTTGCGGAGGTCTGGTGGCAGCCGCTCCGTGTAAAAACTGATATCCAGTCAAATCCGGTTAGACCAGAAAAGCTGACCCCAAGTGACTTGGGAATAATAAAGGCTAAGAGAGAAGAGGCATCAATAAAATACAGTTGAAAGGCCTGTACAATATTGATTAGATAATGACCACACATTAGACTACAGCGGCTGTTTCATAACTCACACCAATATATTATTATAATGTAACATACAATTATGACATAACTGTATCACCTTGATCGGTTATCCTATTGTCTTTACATAACACACTTAAGTAAAGCCACAGGATAAACGTAACTCGATAAATATTCTATCCGAGTACAGCCACCAACAACTTTCACTGGCCATTGTTGATTAATTCCTGAGGAGTAGCGACGTTTGTGGGCTGAATCTAATGGTAAGTAGAGCGGAATTATTGCCAATACCTATTGTATTGTAGGAATAAATATTTTCCTTTCTGGACATCTCTGCGTTAAGAAAAATAATGCGTTAAATGGTTGCGGTACTTAAAAAGAAAAGGCTGTTTGGACAAATGGTTTAAGGTTACGGATAGATTTATTCCTATTTGAAAAATTCTAGGTTCTCGGATAGAGCGTAGTTTGCTATTTCTCTTAGGATACTATATTAGCAGTATCTAGACTGCAACTGTGTGGGTTTGATGCATCTCCTATATGGGACCTAACTATGGTTAGGTAACCTATACATCTACTATCGTTACCCTATCGTTACAGCTGAGCAAAAGTAATAACAATAAAACGGCGTGAATCTGCAGAATTTAAAGAATAAGAGAATATAAACAGGTGCATGCAGTATGCACATACATTTTGTTTGTATACATAATAAACATACGCATCTATATTTCTGAATGCGGTAGGCATATATATATTACTCTCGCATTCCGTCAACTATGTTTTAGGTACTACCTTATACGCAGTCAACAGCTTCCATTTCCAAAATTTGAGAATCGGGAAAGCTGTGAAAGGCTTTGTCCGATCTGAGTTTCGAACCCGAGTCGTGATTGGCCACAAATATAAGCGCAGGCTTATGGCAGGGCAGTATTGAAGCAAACGTTGTTTTGTTCTACCTACGGTATAGTGTATGAAACTACTGTTGCATTAGACACAACTCAAAATTCTATAGTGCTCACAATTTCCTTAAGAAAACTTAAGTTACAATATTATTATTTCCCATATGTCGAATCGAGGGCTTATGACTGGCATGTACGACGCACAGAACACCAGAACACATATCAATTTAGTATTATTAATTTAATTACACGCGCATTATTATTTCCAATGAATGCGGTATCGATTCCAACACATAAATCAATTAAAGTTTCTAATTGTTATAATCGCTGCTTTAGTGAATGTAATCTTTATTCGTTTAATAATTTTCTACAAAATAATAAGTTTATTGTTGCATTTAATTGGTTCGTATTGTTGCGTAAGTGGAACGATTGGTTTGTACCTACGGATTAAAAAGTGTATTTTAAAAGTTCGTTCTTTGTTTACTTCTGATATCAGTTGTATCTAAAAGTCACTAGTTATTCCTATTTTATGTTCTGTAAGTCTAAAAGTAATAAGAGTGAATATAAAACAAAACATAATTGTTTGCCCATCTCCCTAAAGAAATAAAAGTATATTGAATACTAAGCTTTGTACTTTTTATTTTTAGTATAAGTCTAGTCTAGTCTGTACGATATAGTTAGTCTCACCTAATCCTTACATCTCATTCATAGAACTATTATGCATACAAAGATATGGTTACCACTCTGTCTGTTATCCAAGGAAATGGACCCAAGCTCTAATATAAGACTGCAAGCAATGTCACGGAAAAACAGTTATTTTACCAACATTTTACATATATTTTATATGCGCTTTAAGGAGATAAATTTGCATTCTTATCGTATACACAATGCAATAAGTGGAAATGTAGGTCACTAATCTGTACTAATATTAAAAAGCTGAGAAGAAGAAGAGTTTGTTTGTTTGTTTGAACGCGCTAATCTCAGGAACTTGTGGTCTGAATTGAAGCATTATTTTAGTGTTAGATAGCTCAGTTATAGAGGAAGGCTATAGGCTATATAACATCACGCTACGACCCACGGGGCTGGCGCAGTAATCATAAACGCGGGTGAAACCGTGGGCACATCTAGCTTACTATATAGGTATCAAATGCGGGTAGCTTGTTCGCGATAGGACACATACAATCTGCGCAAGCGGTTCAACGTGTGCATGCTATACCGCGGCGTGTACAAAAAATTGAACTAGATTTTCTAGTTTAATCTATTGTCTTATAATCTGGAAAATCGGTATGTTTGTAGTACAAATAAAAAAAGACATAAATGGGCACAGTTACAGTCCCCGTTACTGAGAAGTTTTAGTAGATGACCCATTTACACTATGCCCGACCCGGGGATCAAATCCGTGAACTCAAGCATAGCAGTCGCTTACACAGCCACTGTGCCACCGATGCTTTAAAATACACATAATAGGATTTTTTGATACACTAACCATGACTGTATCGTTCCATTTTTCTTAGTGTACTTTCAATCGAATGACAAACATATAGGTTACATTACAGTACAGTACCTTGCCTTATATCACAGTTATTATTTAACAGAAACTGTAATATGTACCAAGGAAGTAGTTAATTTTATCACACCGCATTTATAATGTCTCATTACACTAAGCCTATTAATTAACCATATAATGTTTGCTCTGGAAATCCAATTAATTGCAAACATTTTCTCCACATCTTGCATAACGCCCAGCACACTGGCTGAATCCACACTTAAGATAATAGCCATTAGTGCATGACCATATAGAATTAAAATCATTGCATGCACGTTCTTTATCAAGACAATAATCTTTATCGCATTAAAAATAAGGTCCATTATCGTTTGTCACACTAGATTATGCAAGCAAGGATTCGAACACTTAACGGTCTCGTATCACGTACATAAATATAGTCAGATCAGTTTGTCTATCCTTCCGATTGTCGCGAACTTTCTCTATACGTGAATGCAATGTTAAAGTATTGGTAATGTTCGGTTGCAGCGACGTGGTATAATGTAGGCGACCCTAAGTGTACAGTCGAGTGCTTAAGTGTGTCAATGTTTTAATTAAATTGTTTTGATAAAGATTAGCAGTAATTAAGATCGCTAAGCAAGTTGGTCTAGTGGGCTTAATCAGTGTGTTTAAACTAGAGTAAATGCCCCCGTTAGCCTTAATTTAATGGTTTGTTGATGTAATCCGCATGTTTTTTGTTGTTGAACTCCGGAACGTCTGAGCAGAATGAATAGCGATTTTGCATTTGCGCATATTAATATCTAGGACAGTTTAATTGAATTAGATTTGGTTTTAAATAGACATCATTTTTTAAGCGCTGTTGAGTAAGAACTATTAATTGTAATTTATGGCCTAAGATTGATAAACTGTAAATAGATGCTTCGTTGGTCCAGTGGCGTAATTCAACAGTTATGCAATTGCCGATAGCGGATTCAATTAGTAAAAGTATCATTAGGTATTATTAATAAACACTAAGTTAGAGTAAGAAAATTGCAGTAATTAATAAATAATAGTCTCACTTCCTTTACGTGATCCTAAAACATAAGTGGGTAAGATAGACTCCTAATAAGTCTCACTGGGAAATACATTTAAATCGAAACACGCATGTTAAACAGCACTTGTAACATCCTTCTAAAGCATTTCCTTCCCCGTCTGTCTGCTACGTTGGAACACTAAAAGTATTTATTTCCCAACGTAATTGTTACTTGTACGTTAGAATCGTGAATATTTACATGAACAACGGTAGTTAGCCGATTGAGGGACAGCACTACCGTTAGTCGGCCGATTAATACCAACTATGTACACGCCGATCAGCCAATTTTCCGTTCAGGAAACAATTTCACTGTTACAGTTTTATTACGCAATAGTTTTGTTTATTAAGTCATTTTACTATGTGGCAATGTTATGGTTTGACTGTAAGTGCTTGGCATATTTATTAGATTGGCGGTGTTACGGTATTGACGTAACGGCCCGTTTATATTACGTGGTAGGAGAATTTATTATTGTCATATTATGTTTATAAGTTTAAATAAAGAAAATGTTTGCAGCTTTGTCGGTACTTAGAAGGTGATTCAAACACTAAATGTATTTCATTTAGGCCATATTATGACATTTATAATTCTCAAGGTTGAATCATCATTGAGTTTACAACTTATTAAGTCGGGGCATAGGGTTGAGTTTATAAGAGGACATCTGAGTGAAACTAACGATCTTTTTTTAATATCGCCATTAAATTACAATTTAAGTATTTACAATTCATAACATTGTAACGCGTCTTAGTAGGTAAACACATTTTATCAAGAAAATTATTGAGGTAATACTATTTGATCTACAACATTTTTGAATCCTTCTCTCTTAGCCTTTATTATTCCCAAGTCACTTGGGGTCGGCTTTTCTAGTCTAACCGGATTTGACTGGATATCAGTTTTTACACGGAGCGGCTGCCACCTGACCTCCGCAACCCGAAGGCTAACGATACCCTAAGGCTAGACCAGTATCAGGATATTAGAGGGTACTGACTTTCCCATTAACGACTGCCATAGATATTCATGGCAGCCGGGACCGACGGCTTAACGTGCTCTCCGAGGCACGGAGCAGGCGATAATTGTCAATCAATACGCACATAATTTCGAAAAGTCATATAACTTCCGAAAGTCGGAGGTGCACCACGTGGGTTCGAACTCGAGACCCTCTGCATTGCAGTCTGTTGGTCTCCTCACTGGGCTATCGCTGCTTGCTTGCTACAACATTTTTGAATAATCTCATTTAATTGAGCAATTTTATCAGGTCAAATAGTAAAATCAAAACATTTTGTTTTTGCTTCAGTTGCCTTTTGTGATTTAGACATTACGATTCATCGAATGAATTGAACGGTAGCCTCTGTAACTAAAATAATTTGGTTTGTTTACCAACGAATTTAGAACAAACATTCTTGTTTTAATTTTATTACTTGCTACTAATGAGATGTATACACATACATACATCTCATTAGTAAAACCTAAATAATTTGAAAAGCATTCGCCGCTAACAAATTCAATAAATCGCAGTAACTAGCGTGGACTATTTCTCAGGATACCTAGAGAATTTTTCAATAATAAATTGGTCATATATTGCTAAATACATGTTCGTGGAATCGATTACCTTTAAAGGAATCGATTGGCAGAATACTGCGAAGGTCGGTGCCCTCTATTTATTTATAAGTGCTTTTTTATTCAATTGCAACTTATAACGACTTTTCTACTTGTCTATACGAATGTGATTACTTTTTTAATGCAATTATTAGGGCTGACTCATTTGTTCGATTAATTCTTATTAATCGATTTGTTTCGGATGAAAGAAGTTAATTATAAAATTGAATAGGTGTGGTCAAATGTTTGTGTTTATAAATGCAATTTGTAGGAAGTTAATTATTGTATGTTTGTTTCCTGTTTATATGACCTTTCTTCTATTAAAGCTTTATGTTAATTGAATTTCTTAATAAAATACATGATTGTGAAATTTTAATGCCTTATTTATATGTTTGTTTTAGTAGTTCATGGTATAATATTAAACGATTTTATAATATCACAAAGATGGGAAATTATATTTTTGATTTTAGACTCAATGCCCGCGTTAAGTAAAAATCTGTTTAAGTTTATTATTCTCAATTGCAACATGATGAAAGTTGTCTAAATGTGAGCATGGTATCTGTTAGAAGCTGTCCCATCAGCTTGCTATATTTTAATACAGACGCGATATTATATAACCTTATTCAATTAAAGCGATATAACTACCTATCAATAGAACACCAACCGCCTTCCTAATGATAATAAGCTGTACACCATTCATCACCTATAAACGCAATGCCTTACCAATCCGGTACATTTACAAACACAGCTCTCTTATCTCCACCGGCGCATTTTCAAACACACAAGCATTCGATTAGTCAATACTTGAATTATATTCAAAGTGTTATTCTAAATTAGCATAAGCAGTAACAGGTACACGCTTAGCTTTGCGCAAGCGCAGAAATGCGAGTGTAAACTCACTATCAGCTTGAACTAAATCTGTCTGTTAATTTTTACGCACAGTTGGTTAGGTGGGTAGGCACGTAGGGCTGTCGCACGCACATGACGTAATATTCAGATGACATCGATGATATAGGACTTGTTACAGCCTTCGGTAAGTACTTGAGAGCATCTCATCGTGACTTCATCGTCAGGTGTAAATGTGAAGCTGTCACTTATGTTTGCAGTCGCTTTTCAGGTTCTGGGTACGACTCCTGCGTCGGGCGAAATATTGTATTTTTTGCTTCATGGTTTCTATGTAAGAACACTAATTTTAGCCGGAGGTAATAGGTTTCTTGCGGTGATTTAAAACATAACTAAGTAACAGTTGGTATTTAAAACTCTGATTTTAAATTAAACCTCGCACTAGGATAATTTATGTATCGCAGAAGACTTTACAAACACATAAACAACGTATATAAAGAATACCCAGACTCGGAACAACTATTTGTGAACCACACAATTTTTTGTCTTATGGAATCAAGCCTACAATACTCAGTGCTGTGGTATTGGCCAGGTGACCCACTACATCATAAATGCAGTCAACAAAACTATTGTAAATAAGTGCACTGTATAATATATATAATATAATATTCTACCACATACACACAACGCCATCTAGCCCAAACTAAGCAGAGCTTGTACTGTGGTTTCTAGACAATGGATAAACAAACATACATTTTTTTTTGTAAATACCTACCTACATATTATACATAGAAACACCCAGACCAAGACAAACATCCATGTTCATGCACACAAATGTTTGACTTGTGCGGGAATCGAACCCGCGACCTCCGGCGTGGCAGTCAGTTACACTAACCACTACGCCATCGAAGCCGACAATATAAGTTACATATCCACTTTAATTAAAACTATTAATACGATTGCACACAGAACACGTAGAGTTTACGTAACAGACCTGCGGAGTCCCAATATTCAAATCCTGTAGTTGACGATCAACCTACAAATGATTTCCGACCGATGACACTACTATCTCGAGAATATGATTAGTTAATGCACGTTTGGTGCATACGGAAAATTACTTGTCAGCTATTAAAGCACAGTGAGTTTCAGGTTTGGTTCACGTTTTGAACAAGTATTAGTGACTAGGGTAACCTGTGCGGTTAGCATTTATATTAGGTTAAGTAAAGTCTTGGTCACATATAATATACCGAGAGCATGGGTTCGATTACCATACGATAACTTCCTAATATTATAAATGCGAATGTCAGCTTTTTTTTATTATACACCTAATTTGGGAAACAAGCATACGGCATACCTGATGGTAAGTGGTCACCGTAGCCTATGGACGCCTGCAACACCAGAGGCATCATTTGCGCGTTGCCGACCCTTTAGGAAAGGAAGTGGGAGGGAGAAGGAGCGGGAATAGGGTAAAGGGGGTAATTGGGCCTCCGGCACTCTCGCTTACCAAACGAAACAACAGTAGGAATACTGGTATTTCACGTCGATATTCTGTGAGAGAGTAGTCCTTCCCCGGTCGAGCCGGCCCATTCATGCTAAAATCAGCGAGGCTCTACTACTTAAAAAAACTTGTTTGTTTGTTACGCTTTCACGCCTTAACTGCTCGATCGATCATTATGAAATTTTGCATACACGTTGTTAGGCGTACAGAAAAGGATATAGGGTACCCTCTTCCAAAAAGAGTACTGTTGCCGAGGGATAGAATATTACATAACCTACAAATAACTTACATTTATGTGAGCGAAGCCGAGAGCAAAATCTAGGCATACGTATGTGTGATAGTTACTTGTGCCAGCATCCTACCTGGTGGTAAACGGTAGACGCCCTCCATAAATAAAGCTATGTTCGTAACGCGGACTCAATGCTAAGGAAACATAATTAAACTGCTACTTACATATCTTCAAACTAAAGCTTATATGCACAAGCCTGGAGCTTACTGATAACCAAATCTATAATAACTTTTAATGTACCTATAAACCAAACTAATAGTTAATATTTTATTCAAAAATATATTATTTTATTTATACTTACTTGTAATATCGATGTAGATTTACCTGAAAACAGGTACTAGATTATTATTTTCAAAACCTGGGAGACCCTAACCAGGGTTTGTTCCGCATTCGTCCCTCATATTTCTTCCCAAGCGTTAAAATACGCATTTGTCTCAAAAATGTAATTTATATGTCCCTAAATTTAAATTAATATTAATTTCTTAATGTAATCCCTCCGTCGTCCCAGGTTATGTTCATTTTTTGTATGGAATTTTTGTTGTACCGTCGTCAGCTGAAAAATATTTTATAATACCTCGTTGATCTCTCATTAAAACTTTGGGCATATGGTTTCATGACATCACGAGCCTCACAACGAAAGATTTAAAATAATTTTCAACCATGTTTTGATTTGTTAACCATACGTACAAAAATGTAGGGTGAAAAGGAATAATTTAAAAAGAGGGGCGAATGAGGAACATTTTGGAATGTGGGACGTAATGTAGGGGTAAATTCGGAACAAACCCTAACTAGGTCCCGAAACAATAAGTTTTTAAAACCATTTTATTGACCGAAGAACTCAATATCAAACCGCGTTTACTTTGTCGAGATAGAAAAGCAATAGAATATAATATATTAAAGTCACTTGCTTATTATCTATATCAAGTTGATAGCCCTGTAAATTGAATTGCGTTGGCATTTATTAAAGTAACTATCAAACCTTTGATATAGTGCTTGATCGACGTGACATTTTTGCAACAAATAATGATGTTGTTATCGATGCAACATTCAAATACGAACGACAGAGTAGTTCTTTGTTAAATATGTTCTTAATGTTTCATAATAAAATTGTTGGGATTTTTTATACCTACACCTAATGTCGCAAACAAACACATGGTCTACCTGGCGGGTAGTGATTACCGTAAGTTATGATCTCGAGCGTCACCGAGCCTAGAAAAAGAAATTTAAGTTAGCCTTTGGAGTTCTTACCGGGTTACACTCGGTAGCAGTCACAGTATTACTACTCATACACCGATTTCCTACTTACGCATGTCATTGAGCTAAATGAAGTTATTCATAGAAGAACATCTACAGTCTTTTGTGAAGATGGGTTTACTACATTCACGCTGACAGAAAGAAGGCCTTTGTAAAACAGGACATTATTTTTTACATTTATCTACATACATAATATACCTCAGCCTCTAGTCCCAAGACTATACACACAGATATTACGTAACGAGAGCACTGAAACTGAAATTTATCTTCACAATAATAGTGGTAAATCCGTAAAACTATATTACTCAACATCAATAATAAAACTAAAAGCGACAACCATGACGCCTCTCCAGATAAATAATAAACGACAATCGAACACCGTTTTGTACATTTAAATTACCTGCGGTCTCTCGCCATTTAATAATACATAACTTGAAACCAGAAAACCACAAATCAAATACCGTCAAAAGTTATTTAATACAAGGTAACAAATCCTGCCGCTTACACGAGAAAATTTATTTCGAATTGGAATGGCCGACCACTTATAATCTTAGGCACTGATGGAGGATAAATTATTTTCATTATTTTATTAAGGCTTTATGTAACAGAGCACGTAA
Source organism: Catocala fraxini (assembly GCA_930367265.1). Lineage (NCBI taxonomy): Eukaryota > Metazoa > Arthropoda > Insecta > Lepidoptera > Erebidae > Catocala > Catocala fraxini. Next base: position 30,477,701 of record OV884025.1, on the reverse strand, counting down.
CTAGTTGATCTAGTTAGTGGGGTTGTGAAGGCTGTGTTGTAGGACGAGGTGATAAAGCAACGGCTTAAAGTGTAATTGGTTTATAGCGGCGAAGGAATGTTGTAAAAGTGGGTGTGTCACGAAACTAAGGTGATTTTATTACCTGTTTATTTTCTTTAGATATAGAAGATAGATTTATTTAGAATGGTTATTAGAGGTAAATAATTGCTGCAATGCATAAAATAGACTGATATTAACAATCAACACATATAAAAAGAAAACTCCTGACTTATTTGCTGAGTGACTAATCAACGCCCAGCCCTAACCCTTGGATCTACAAAGTTGAAATATTGCATTTCTTTTATGATTTAAGCTAGGTTAAATATCAAAAGATATACGACGAAAATAGCAGTTATTATATTTTTGAAACGATAATAAGGATATCACATTATAATATGTCAAAAGATAAAGCTTATATAATAGGCTGTTTAAATTCATACCATGGTTTGTTATGATGAATACTAGCTTTTATACCAGAATGACTTGTGAGAACTTTACAAAACTATTGATGTTTAAATAGTACTAATAGATTTTAAATTATCTTGATCATATACCACTCTACTCGCTTTCAATCCAATATTTACTAAGCGAAAACACCAAAGAAACCATTTTAAACCTTGCTACAAGTAACTTCCTTACCAAGAAAATAATTCACAAGGTACATTTACTTCACATTATCCCACAATACTGAGAGATTCAATATGGCCGCTAAAGTGGCCCTACCCGTGTTATCTGGCGCCATTACAGCAGGTCCGAAGACTGCAGAGTACAGTTACGTGGCGACTAAGATAAACTGCCTGCAATGTGTTCTTGCGCACGCGCCGATATAAACGAGGAAGGTTTAAGTTATACGAAGCTGCAACAAAGGATGCTTTGTCTTTAACAATCACTATCGATGGTTATAATGGCAAAGGTCTGCACGAAAGGCGCAGTGGTTTGCGAAGTCACTTCCTCACTGCCAATAAAACGAGCATTATGGGATTCGACTCAAATCCAAATAAACAAAATATGCTCTTCAAAAACTGTACTGTACCTATTGTGGTTTTGATGTTCCTAAAGTTACATAAATTATATAATATCCCAGATTTTCTAAGGGTGTATCAAATTAACATTACGACAACCATACATAGAGCTTACAATCAATCAATCAATCAGCCCACCGCAGTCCACTGCTGGACATAGGCCTCTCCCATTTTACGCTACAACATCCGGTCTTCCACCTTCCGCATCGCAGAGTTTGCAAGGCCTATCGCTATTTATTTATTTATTAGAATTCTTTTGTATAGAAATTTCTGGATTATTAGAGCATCTCTAGACTCTAGACACATATACTCGATAATACTTTGCCAAAGGCATTTCATAAGCTAATGTATTTACCAACATCAATATTTAATCTCTGAGCCTATGTCCAAGCCCTGCATCCATACATAATCCTTTCATTGTCAATAATTGTAATTAATTGACTTATTAATAATGATCACAGTATATATTGTATAGAAGATTAAATTATAAATCCAGTCTCAATTTTAATTCCAAAGCAATACATCATAAAAGCCTACACATTGCGCTGTTGTGCAAGACTTAAATACAATTTCAGCCGGCCCGGTGATCTTAATTCCATTATATCTATAGCACGTATCGTTTTTTTGGTTAAGCAAGGTACACAAAACGTGTCTGACGTGGGATCTATCACGATCTTTGACTCGGAGATGACAGATAGGACCCACGCCGTCTGCCAAATGGTTCAACGACTTTAGATAAGGATGATTGGAACAAGAGATATGGAAGCTCAAGGCCGAATTCTGTCAAGAATACTTAATGCCACCTTCAAAAAGGATTTCTGAGATGGAAGTCGTTACTTATTCAAATAATAAAAGAAAAGTTTTTGTTCGATATGATGAGGGTTTTGCAATATAAGTAACAGCTCCGTCTTTTTTTTTTCAATGGAAATAAAGCTGTCTTAAGACATATGACTGCGCAAATGTGAATGTATATCTACCTCAACCTTTGATAAGAACATGTTACAGACACAATGTCAAGCTTTGTTTATTTAACTGTCATATCTACCGGGCATAATACACTGATACTATACGTGCTGAGCACGTAACAGCCAGGATTATATTTCGGCAATAGTCAGGTTGCCAAAATCAACACATCTTTAAGAATATTGTGTCGAACTTTTAAGTATTATAAATGTTTTATAGGGGATGATAACGAGATTTTATATTATTATATTATATTTATTATTATTACTCTATTGTCTTTCTATGTATCTCAAAGCATTTGCTACAATAAAAAATGCAAATACAGTTGGATACTATGGTTAATGGCGAGACGGCAATCGAATTCGAGAGAAGATTTTTAGCAGAACGACTGACAATTCAAAGGTTTCAATGTTTTGCAATCAGGTACTAGGGCTGTTTTTACAGATACAGGAATAGCTATTAGTTACCATCCTCTAGGGATTATTAACAAATTATATAAATCGTCGACAGCTTCAGATTTCTTTGAGCGTAAACTCTCTGTAAAAACATTAATGAGTGGGTATGCAAAGAGCACATACTTAACAAGCACACAACATCATCGAGATAGTAATAAGTATATGGTAGGAGAATGATCATTAGTTACTTAGACATAAATAGTATTAAATGAGAATGAAAGTTGAAAAGTTTCAGTGCTGTCAAATATGCAATATGAAAGTACAGAACGAAGGAATTATATTCAAATAGCATATTTATTTTGCAACTATTTATTTATCATCGTCATCTTTGTTTTAATAAGACCAACCATGACAGGACACAAAACTACTGCAGTGAGAAAGTCGCAGTATTGAGATGTGATGTTCGTGCTATAGAATAAATGGTGCTAAATGTTTTACAAAATGCCTTACGAAATGGTGGAATAGAGATTTATGAATATAATTTTTTCAATTTGAACACTCCCAAAGAATCTTCTAGATGGTTCTAGATTAGATATAATATAATAATTATTAGGTTCACTAGTCAAGACTATGCTTTGAAGTTGTCTACTATGAGCTAGTTGACTAGTATGAGCTCTACTTTCCCTTGTATTTTTTTACTTCCACTTTTTCAAAGATAAATCACTTCAATATTTCACCAATATTAAAGATTGAGCCTTTTTGTTTATTAAGCAAATTTCCAAGTTCATAAATATATTCTGTCTAAAATATCATTTAAACATTTGTCTAAAAATGCAGTAAAATAAAAACACTGTCTTCCACGTCAATGTTTTAAGTCTGCAACTGTATCAACAATCATCGAACGTTCATCTTTGTTAATTGCTTGAAACTGTAGGTACACTCAGCTCTTATGTATGCAACATAAGCAAGAAGTGCACTAAAATTACATAACTCTTCATAGCTATTAAAATGCTAATAAACCCAGTGCGAACGTTATACACGAGTATATAGCAATTAATTCAGTGCAACATTTATCTCAACTCTATGTTTACAGGTACTTAAATCATGCTCATTTTTGAATCATACATCATATGAATGTACATTCAACTACACATGTTATATATAGAAATCAAAACAGAAAGACATGTAATTTAGTGTTTTAACGTATAAAAATATTACAAGTGTCATTATTTTCATTTAACATCTAAAAGATTTAGAGTGCTATAAAGTGCTTTTTTAAGTTTTGTCATTTCGATGTATTAATTTGGTTTGCATTCCCCTGACTTTTAGCTCTTGTTTAACGCGATAAAATGACATGACATGCCATGCCATGCCATCTGATATATAGGTTATTATTGGACTGCCTTAATATACATATTCTTCTTCTCTCTTAGCCTTTATTATTCCCAAGTCACTTGGGGTCGGCTTTTCTAGTCTAACCGGATTTGAGTGGATATCAGTTTTTACACGAAGCGGCTGCCACCTGACCTCCGCTACCCGAAGGCTAACGATACTCTAAGGCTAGACCAGTGTCAGGATATTAGAGAGTACTGACTTTCCCAATAACGACTGCCATAGATGTTCATAGCATCCGGGACCAACGGCTTAACGTGCTCTCCGAGGCACGGAGCAGGCGATAATTGTCAAGACCCTCTGCACTGCAGTCTGTTGGTCTCCCCACTGAGCTATCGCTGCTAATATACATATATCAACTTTAAATATAACTGCCTGCAATGATACTGACGTAATAATATATCGTATAAGAAGGAGTAATATAAAATAATAAAAAAAAAACGTGCATTATGAAAAGTTTGAATACATTGCTCTGTTACTAGATTTTGAGTTAAATTAACAATATTTCGCTATCGCCTTGCTTCTTGCTATTGGAATCGTCGGTTACCAAGTCGAGAGTGGGTTTGATGCCTCTACATATTACTCAACAATGCATTTCCGCCACGTAGTACTTCTTAACATAACAACATGAACAACAGCCTGTTCCATGCTTGTATACCGGTGCATACAGACGCTATTAAGCATGCATTCAGCTCTGCGCACGATACTATACCGATCAGCACTTATTCAAGAGTCAATTACATAAATTTGCAGAGTGCAAACGTAATGCAATGGCGTAATATTATGGAATAACTGAAGGAATCCGGAACAAGAAAATGTAAGCATTAAATTAAATGTTTCGCGCACGGACGACTTTACAATGTTAAGTTTTCGTGTCTAGAACTGTGAAATGAGTTGTTTTTTGTACTCTAATGGCTGGCTCGACTGTAAAACGCGTGAATCGTGATTTAGTTTTTGTTAAATAATATGCGTATTATGAGCACACCACTTTTATTATACGCCGTCACTTTAGTATTTTTGGGATTTTTGGAATAGTCAGGGTTATTTATTTAAATGGTAATTACGTCGTTATAGTCATAAATAAAATAAAAATATTACTGGATTATTCAGGGCTGATGATGATGAGTAATGATTGTATAATATATATACATGTTACATAGCTTATAAAGCCCCTTTTGTAATTGAATTGTTGTTTTTTTTTGTATCAGATTTATTCAACTTTAAGGGTGTCTGTATTATTATAATCAGTGATGGTAACGGAGAGTCATTTATATATTCTGCTTATAAAATTTAATTTAGCTTCCTGTAGATAAAACCATGGACAAATGAAAAATATTGATTATGAAGAATGTGGCTAACACCTGCCATACGCGTGCAAATTTGGTTTTATAACCAGCTCTTAAACTCAATATTTCATGCAAAAATATAAAATTCGAGTGGCATTATCAATGCTTAATATACCTATTATATATTATATATATTTCTTTATTTTGAAATGTTATTTTCGAGGACAATAGTTGTTGTTACTATACGATGGCGATGTTCAATACCACTTCTACAAAAGCATACAAAACACATATGTATTGTTTCAGATTTTTTAGTAAAGCTTGATTGTAGTATTGAGGCGTTAATTTCAACTGTAGTGTACAGACTGCAGCTCATGAATACTTTCAATAGCTTACGTCAATTGGCTTTAAGCCCTACCCATTATCGAATAATACGCTTAAACATCTAACTCTTTAGGAATGTACTCGTCGTGTGAGACTTCACGTGTATGCCTCGAACGTCATCGACAATAACAAACATTATCGTAATTTAGATTTATGAAATACCTATTTAGCTAGTCCTTACATACATTTACAAAGTATTTCTTGCGACAGCGCAGTATTTGTGGTAAATGTATATTTCTAAATTACTGGTTTACGTTAGTTTAAATTAAACTGAATGGAATCGTAAATCAGAACTTAAGTAATGAGTAAGGAATAAATTCCTTGTATCTGAGCGTTGGTTCGTGTTGCATAACATTGTCCGGCTCGAGCCAGTTAGTTTGTTCTGGTTATTTCGTTCATTTGATATGGTTAGTGTGTGGTGTGGATGTGCTGAAATAGGTGCTATGTAGAAATGAAAAACTTGGTTCATTTTATGTTAGCAAGTTTTAAATTATATATGCTTTATATGAGACTAGGTACCAATTAAAATATCTATATTGAGACGTCTTAATAAGTATATTGACAGTCAATTTTATTTCGATACAAATAATTTAATTCTATAATATTGTAAATTTTCATAAATTAAACATTTAAAACTATATATATATATATTTACAACTGCCACGACGTTTTGGGTGCTATTCACTAAAGTTGTGTTTGTTTCAAATTCTTGATTATCAAACCAATTAAATGATTTCATAAAATGATTTACAATAACAAGTTTGAATGTCTATCAGGCGTGTACTTATAATAATAATTTATTGACTGCTTCTTTTATTATAGAGATTACATAATATAAATTATATAAAACAAAATCTAGTTAGAAAGGCATGTTCACACTTCATAATAAGCTAAGATGAACAGCATCTTAAATCATCTCCCTAACGTGTTACAACCATTGTCCATTTCACGCCGTGCTCGGCATATCGATGATTTATTATCTGTGGTTCCGTTTAAGCGCGTGCGCATAATAATTTGCGCTCCAAGACTCGTGATCTAGCTATTGGGGCTTAACGCTGATATGCATTTAAGTGTATCAGATGTTGCTGATTTGACGTGCTTCACGATGTCCTGAATATTTTGAGTGCTGTCGACTTAATAGGGCTTGGTTTAATGAAGGACTTTGTGTATTTTAATGGCAGTCATTTGTTCCTCTGCATTTATTTATCTATGTCTTATTTATACATAGTCTCATATATATTTCATATACGCGCGCAAACGCCTGTATTTCGCCTGAGTGGTGTGTCTATTGCAATCGACCGGGTAGATTGCCGGTCTCTGTGCTGCATAGCAGTCACATTCACTATCTCGTCTCTGAGTAATATAAGATTTAATGACATATTATGGTGTGCGGATTTAATAGTTGATATCTTGATTAACACTAGGATACACGCGCCTCTATTGTTCTCATGAATGCTAGCACGGGCTACACTTGTAGCCCCTTTAAAATTCTTATTTTAGAAAGACTTCAACAGTTTATTCTAATTTAATACCTTTTTTTTATTATAATGAAGTTTAATTAATCAACTTAAAAAACATAACGTTCTCTTTAATAAAATAAAAAAAAATAACTATACTTCAGACTACAAAATCAGATTTTAGATCAATCAACTTTTGGTTTGAATTTTACTTTCTATTACAAACAAAGTTAGTTAATTTTCATCACACGAAGGACAAATTAGTCCTTGATGATCAGTGCAAATACGTCTGTGACATTTAGAACAAGTTTTCTTGTGCTGCGGTCTTTTATTCTACTACAAAATACATAACGCGCAACGCTGCCTCGTATTGGCATGTTTCCTTCTTAAGGAGCTTCAGGCAAGTCCAACAGTAGTTTAGCTGAATGTATCGAACAACAACCAATGAGAGCTTACCTAGAGATTCAAGGTCAAATCCCAAGATTTCTGTAAGTTATGACATGTAATAATATCCTGGGCTACATATGTAGCCCGCGCGTGTACTCTAGTGTTAAAGAGATGCCACTGTGGTTTGTTATATTATAAGTACCTAACTATTAGTAAAGGTATTCCGTTATTAGTTTGTCGCTTCGATTCGAAGTATTTGTGCTTGTTAAACTTTTAAACGATTATTATATGTCTATAATGTATTAGGTACTGTATATTATTTATGCTAATGTAAGTTTTCTGTTTTGTTACAGGTAAATATTGCAACTATGACGTGCCAGACAAATATGCAGTCTTTCAATTGTGTGTTGCCTGTTCCAACGATACATATAGGGATGTCAAATATTAACTAATCATATTCACACGTAAGTTATTACATATAAAAGTTTGCTAATATAACATGATGAGACTAATATGTAACTTACATTAATAATTGACTATTTAATATTTAAAACCGTGAGAAATATTAGCCAAAATCTATATTTGCTTTAAAGACTGCACCACCGTGCAGTGCTTTAATCGGTCGTCTTAAATTCCCGACATAATTAAAAATTCCGTGTAGGCCACCGGCGTGTCGCTGCGACTCAATAGATTAAGTGGTCGCTTCGTCACTGTCTCGGCGCCGAGTATTGTGGGTTCGAATTCCCAACGACAATAGTTGGTTGATCCACAAATAGTTGATCCGGGTCAAGATGTTCTTTGTGTCAATTATTTCAATGATTGTAAACTGTCTTTTTTTATAAATATAAACATAAGATATTTATCATTATAATTTTCTTAAATATATTCTATTAAGAACAAAAAATATGCTCCGACTGACATATTTTTGAGATCTAATTTTCTAATGAATAATAATTAATATTCATTAGAAATTAATTAATTTTAACAAATGATCTAATGATGAAAGTCATATTTAAGCGACGAAAATTAGATCTCGCCTTTTGCGTCATATAGACAAGGTGGTAGAAACAAATATATTCACTGAATGCTTAATAATTAAATCTAGATATTCTTGTTTAGTTAAACTACAATCTAGCTTCACTCTCAATCTATGCTATACTTATTTTCCGATTGCGTAACAAGTAGTCTTGGTGACACTTGTTCGGTGACCAGCTCAGATTGGTTTCAAGGCTTCGTCGTTAAGTTTGTTCAGCCACTTGTCCAAGGTTGAATTTATACATGATTACGACATCATGAATTACTAATATCTATCTTGTTTTAGAGTATGATTCATGCTATTTTCAATTTGGATGCTGCGGTGGCGCAGCGGTATTGAATGCGAATGCTATGCATGAGGTCTAGTGTTCGATTCACGGACAACATGTGCAAAAACTTGACGCAGAAAACAAATCAGTTCCTTTAAAAAAAAGCTCACTTAGAACATGTAAGAACAAAACATGTATCTCTACTTGGATCTCTTCGACATGTAGTTCGATGTATACCGCACAAACTTCGATACACTATTTGTAATACCTTGGTTAAACCACATTTAACTTATCTTATTGAAATTTGGGGGACTGCCCCTAAAACACGAATAGCAGATCTACAAGTGGTACAGAATAAATTGGTAAAAACGATTTTCAACTATCCATTCCTAGCACCGACAAATAAAGTATATGAAGAAACAAAACTAATGAATATCAGTCAATTATATATCTATAATTTAAATTTATCTACAAAGTTCTGCACAATAATATTCACAGTAGCATAATATTTACCAAATTTAAACAAATTTCAAATCGCAGCAGTCGTAGAGCAAGTTTTATTGTTTTACCAAAGACCCGAACTCATAACTATGGCGTCAAAACAATAATTTATGTAGGAGCAAAAATTTATAACAAAATACCTTTAAGTATAAAAAATGTAAACTCGCTTAATGCTTTCAAGAAGGCATTAAGTAAATATTTGCTGCAAAATCCTTGAAGGCGTTAGACGAGTATAGGTGACGAACTTGTAATCGTTATATCTTATGTTTAAAATTGTTCTCAAGTAAGTGACATGTAAATGTTTTTTATTGAGAATAAATATATTTAAACCTAAAAAAAACAGTAGCAGCAAGGTGTCTGGAACCGTAACTGATAAATGGCAATAGGGCTGCCCTCTATTACATAAGACCAAAGAAATTATAATATATGTATATTTACTTAATTTTCGGATGTAAAACCTGGCGAAATCTGGTGCTCCTCAATCTACTATTCTTCGGAGATATATGCGTGAGAATATGGGTGTTCGTTTTTATAATTTTCAGGGTAAGCTTTTATACAATGCACTTTAGGTATTCTTACAGTACATTTTATAAGAGGTATGATTTAGTAAAGTTTAATATAATATGATATAATATAATATTCTACCACATACACACAACACCATCTAGCCCAAACTAAGCAGAGCTTGTACTATGGGTACTAAACAATGGATAAACATACATATATACTTTCTTTTTGTAAATACGTACATATTATACATAGAAACACCCAGACCAAGACAAACATCCATGTTCATGCACACAAATGTTTGACTTGTGCGGGAATCGAACCCGCGACCTCAGGCGTGGCAGTTGGTTACACTAACCACTACGCCATCGAGGCCGCCGTGTTTAATTTGAGCAGACCAGTAGCTTCTTTTATCCTTCACAGACCAGATGGGGCTCGATAGTAAAAACAGCCTAGGGTAGTAACACCTTACCATGAACAGCCCGTATTCCTAAACGGGCGCCCACAGACTTATGAGGACGCCAACTTTTAGAATATATCATGTATTAAGTCGAAATGTAATAGAAATGTCTTTAAACTATTGATGTCTTGCCCAACATAATGCTCTTTTCATTGTGTGGTTCTCGTCTATTTGAAGAGTTCGGATACTTCGATCTCGCGATCTTGGCTTTCCGTGTGATATGTTATATGCGTGTGTATTATATATAATTTACTCCACGCATCTGTTTATTGCATGCACAATGAATAATGGTATGTATTAAGGACAAATTAACTTCTTAAAGTTGACGTGTTAATAATAATATAATTAATAACGCACTAAAATTTAAATACGTTTATCGTTTTAAAATATTGATTACATCCTGTAATTAATTGTAGAACTAATAATGGGTTAAAACTACTATTTTTTATGTTTTCTAATATAGTTTTCTTAATTGCCGTATTTATAATTAATGAGCTATTTTGTGTGTGCTTTATATGGTTCTCATTAAAGAAATAAATACCCACATTAAAAAAAACTAATTATTAATTTCCTGTAACTTAATCATATATTATTTTTTGTTAATTGATATAATCCTGGTTTATTAAACACAATTATATGTGATTATTGCTAGATATATAGGATGCTGAACAAATTGCATATACTTACCTACATAGTTATAATATCACTTCCGTAGATATCGTTCCTTTTTCAAGTAAATATTATTCACCAGATTTTACGCGCGGCTTCGCTCGCCTAAATTTAACTTAAAGTAGTAACAGTTGTATTTTCTGAATGAAAGGCACCCTATGTCCTATATTGTACGATGATCAGTCGAGTTGTTAAGGCGTGAAAGCGTAACAAACAGACAAAGTCACTTTCGCATTTATAGTGTTAGTCATGATTAGGATAAAATATTATTTAAAATTAGAATCTTCTCTCTTAGCCTTCATTATTCCCAAGTCACTTGGGGTCGGCTTTTCTGGTCTAACCGGATTTGACTGGATATCAGTTTTTACACGGAGCGGCTGCCACCTGACCTCCGAAACCCGAAGGCTAACGATACCCTAAGGCTAGACCAGTGTCAGGATATTAGAGGGTACTGACTTTCCCAATAACGACTGCCATAGATGTTCATGGCAGCCGGGACCGACGGCTTAACGTGCTCTCCGAGGCACGGAGCAGGCGATAATTGTCAATCAATTATTTAAAATTAGAATAAGGGTTTATTATTATAAGCCTAATTGCCCTAGCACTGTTAAAGCTTCGACATACACTGATTCCTTCGATTTCTATAACTTTTTTTATTTAAAGGAAGCCTGGATGTCAGTTATCTTTTAATTTTTCTAAAGTGGTACAATACGAGTCCATTCAACAGAGTAAAAACTCTGCAGCCTTGTAGCTATTTTTATTTGGTTAGGTTCCTGCAAACTTATACCAATTTATGAAAGTATGTATTTGAAAATTTGTCTTTATTTCACGCGGTAACAAAGCAACAGATATATCTTATAAATATTTTACAAATAAATAATTTATAGGGTAACGAGTAACACTGTTTACCATTTATCCAATAAAATGCACGGTACTATTTTCCTGACAAACACGGGAGCGAAGCCTTTTCTAAAAGCTAGTAAGAGTTAAATTATTCAGCCTTGCCGGCAATTCCTGTCCAATGAATAAAACATAGGATTATCCATACTGGTTTCGAAACCTGAAGATGAATATCTGGCAACAACTTATATTTCAAATACAGAATCGCTACATTTACTATTTCTTTAATATATATTGGCAATGTGACATGACTGATCGGAATGTCTTAACGATAAAATATATGACTGTAAATTCACACATTACTAAGGATGTATGAATTAATTATATGGGAAATGCAATAAACTGTGTTGCTAATAAGAAACAGTCATGTTTGCGACATTGCTGTGAATAATTCATAAATCTGTGAATATTTGTGATTTGTTCTGTCTCGTGTTGTCACTGAGAGTCAACTGCGCTGTTATTGCTTGTTTTCATTACACTCACGTCGACGACATGATGCTGAACGGAATATATCGTCTTATCAGTTTTTTCATTTTCCGATGTCGAATTCAATAAGTGTGATTTATAAATATTTTTTATTGGTTGAAATTAAACTACTATATACGGATTTTATCGCGTTGTTTATTTTACACTTTATTACATAATTTAGACACTGTTACACTACTATTATATAGTAGTTTAATTCCAATGAATAACATTCGCGTAAACAGAAGACAATTTTTTTTTTTATTGGGTTATAATCATATATAATCATAAGGTAAAGGTAAAAGGTAAAACATTGTAATATTGGGATAACCCAATATTACAATGTTTTACTTTGATCTTATATTTGCATTTTGCTTTTGATAATTATATCTATTTACGTGCATTGTAATTCATTCATTATTTATTTTTGCAACTCTTTTAGCAAATAGGGTAGTATGATTAACATGACAAAGACAAGGCTGTATAGCTGGAGGAGTAAGCAGAGATGTATTCAACCTATATTTCGTCAGCTATAGTTTAAGGTTCCACATAGGGAGCTAGCCTGTCGTATATCAGGCATAATTAGGCTCAGTGCCACTACTGAGAAATTCCTAACATAAAAATGTAATAATACTAGAAATTGAACACAAGAATCGTACTCATACTTAGTCCGCAGTACCGACAAAGTAATCAAAAAAATTATCGAATTTAATATAAAGTGTTTATTGCAGTTTATTGTTTTTTTACCGAACACTTTGCGATGACGTTTTGACGACATTTTCTCGTGACGTGTAACAAAGTAACCAGTCTCCGTAAATAACGAGCGTGCCGGATACGCACCAGGTGCTTGTCTTGCACAATCTATGTAGCGCCCAGTGTGCACTTGCACATTTCATTCTAATGTTACCGGCAGCTCTTGGGACATAGAGTAATGGGACACCCGTATTCTGTATCAATGGAAATATTTTATATGCGGTGCGGTGATACTTGCTACTGCGTTCGAGATCTTGACGATAGTTTATGTTTTTATAGTATTACTAGATTTTGCTCGCCACTTCGGTCGCGTAAATGAAGGTTAGGTTAGGTTAGAGACAGAACTTTTTGTAGATAAAAGGTGTCTTATGTCCATTTTTTGTACCCATGACAAAGTGTTTGCCAAATTTCTTGATGATCGGTCGAGTATATAAGGCATGAATGCCTGAAAGCGTAACAAACAAACAAACTCACATTATCTGTAAGTTAGGATTCTTAAATTAGGGTTTTATTGAAAGACTTACTTGGGGTAAGACCCTAAATAAGGCTTATATTTATAATTAATTATTTTTTTATTCAATGTAAGGCAATTGTTTTTAAATATCTGATGGCAGTGACAACACCATGATCTTACTTTGCCAAAATTAGTGAAGTGAGGCGAGTGAGTTTTTAGGTATATTGGTAAACGTAAATGATCATTTACGTTCACCACTATGCCTAAAATCATTATATTTGCTTGCGTGAAGAAACAAAGTTATTTGTAATAAATTTTAAACTTTCGCGTTGCATGATATATATATAATATGTAACGGGTATTAACGCGATCATGCATAATGTTTACCTTTTTTATGCTTGACGTTTCGACCAGGTTACACCGGCCGTGGTCACAAGCTGACTGGTGCTGCGATGTCATGTCTCCGTTTGTGAGGCAGAAGAATCTTGATTCACCCTCACTTTTGGCATATTTTTATTTGTCCATGTACCGTCACAAATAGGGATACCGTGAGTGAAGTTTGTATTTGTTGTGTCGTTTTTAGCCAAGCAATAATTATGCTGTCTTTGATTTCTTATAGCAATTGTCAGGTTAACAGGATATCAAAGAATTCTGTACATAGCAGGAAATAGTAATTAATATAGTCACGCTTACTTAGCAGGTGTGTAGATAGTGTGTTAATTATAAATGTATCATTATAACACTATAATTAATTATGAATGAATAATTACGGGGCAGGTGTGCCCTTTTCCTATCATTATTTAACGCTTACAACAATCTAACGACTTACATACATACCTAGTTCACCGCCTATATCCCGAAGACAGAGGCAAGTATGTTTTAGGACCTACGTTTTAATTTTGTCTGCATGGATGGTGTAGGGATTTAAGTGGTTGCCTTGCCACTGTGATTGAGCCAAGTGTAGTGGGTCCGAACCCCGCACGGGAAAAATTCTTTAATCCATTACTAATTGTTCCGAGTCTGAATGGTTTTCGAATATTTGTGTCCCATGACACATGAATTTTGCCTAGCAGCATGCGCCTGTAGCCGTCTACCGGTCACCTATATACACTTGGTGCTGTACTATGAATTTCTATAAATATATACTTAATAAAACCTTCCCCAACTCGGAATCTATACACAGCAGTCCAGCAGTCGCATTCACTGCCGCTGGACCACCGAGGTAGTTGACTTATCAATTATTATTTCTATCCATACTCATGTAATGCATTAAGTATTGTGGTCGAATGTGGTCATGGCGTACGAAGCTATGCTTGATTGACGCCGACATTTTAAGTGAAACTTATATCTGTGTAACGGGTCACAGAGGTTTAGTTCCTAAGTTAAATCGTGATTAGAATACGTTTGTGGGTCGATAGTATGATTTAATAGACAATTCTATTATAAAATGTTCTAATTGTATGGAAAATAAATGTGTGTAATCGAATTGAAATGCGAATAATATTTGTTATTTGATTGTCTTATATTTTATTATATATTTGACAAATCTTTGTAGGTTACTAGATATCCCTCGCAACTATTACTGGGTTTTTAAAAATAGACTTTATTATTTTCTATGTATATGCATAACAAATTAATATGTTTTTTAAGCTCTATACTGCAGGAAGCAAACAGTTAAATAGAGAGAATAGAGAATCCTCCGCAATTTTACTCTGAACTACTAAAATTTATGTTATTCGTATTAACAATCTAAAGCATTATTAATATAATAACTTTCAAAAGATAGAACGTACTCATAAATTGTGATCTATTATTCTGACGAGATCGTCGGTATAAACTATAGTCAATAGTGTCTAGTTTATTTCTTACAAATATAATATCTCGATTGTGACAGAAAAAGTCCTTTGTTTTTATAAAATGATTGACAAATAACAGTATCTGTTCTCATGTCAACATCACTATTACACATTTACGAGTTTAAAAACTGAACAATACCTACAAACGAGGATAAATTTCAGTCTTGATTACATAAATAAACCGCTGAAAGCGTATAAAAAGTCAAGCAATTTCACAGGCATTACGTTTGCGTCTGAAAATGTCCCAAACTGTATAAGATCTATTCTGTTATAAAACTATAAACAAAATTTGTCTATATATTAAATAAAATTTTAATCCGTTGGTCAACAGTTGTCTGCTTGAGAGTCAGATACATTGCTTTTGCACTGTGTCCCAATTAAGGCTCTTGACGAATTTAATTATTAAGGAAAATAATAGCTATTACTACGTAAAGGGACGATATTTTCTCTCGTAGCAGTACGACTGGCAGTACTGCAGTGCTCGCGTCATTCAGATTTAACGCTTGCGCACGAATGAACAGTACATAGACTTTGCTTACGAAGAACTATTCCTTTTTCTCACTCGTATATTTCTCTTTGAGTAATTATATTTGTTTGAGATTCGTTTAAAACTGCATTTCGACGAGATCGCAGGCAATGTTTAGTATTGAAATGAAGTACAAAGATTTCGTATTTACTCATTACAAGTAAAATCAGTTTTATACTAGCTTAGAGACGCTACCGAAACAAAGGCTAAATCAATTTCGATGCAACACCGACCAAATAAATTGATTTCGACGAAACAGAATTCAAATAAACTTAGTTCCGGATTTGAAAAAGTGATGTAATAAAATAATGAAACCTATATTTTTAATTGAGGTCTTTATGTCAAAATATATTCAACTTTAAATACATATCGACGAGCAAATTTGTGTTACTGACCTTATAACTAAAGATTTGATTTTGAATACAATGACGACTTAGTCATGTGTTGTCGTGACCATAGCTTGCTGTAAAGTCGAGCCAAGTCGAGGAAATTAGGTAGCATTATGTAATCTTTAAAACAAACATACCTAGACACCTTTATATTTCCATAGGGGTAAACATATGTATGACACCCTAATTTCGTCAACTATATTTAAGGTTCCATCTAACAGTTTTGTATTTTTATCTTTATCTTTTTTTAAAAGACTCAGAACAACCATTTGTGATGCATAAAGTTTTGTCCCGTGTGGGATTCAAACCCACAACACTCGGCACAATGGCAGTGGTGAGTCGACCACTTTAACAATTACGCCATTCATACAGTCAAGTGTCAAGTCAACAATGAGCAACACTCCATGCGGGTATTGAGAAATTCTTAACTGAAAAAAAGATATAGCCTTTGCACAGCCCAGGATTACATTATAGAAACGTAAGTGTTAACTTGTGCAGTAAAACAAAAAGCAATTCTTAAAACAAGCTTGTTATATTTTCTATTTTCTAAATTACTATTTGCCAAAGTAAAAAATCGGAGCCTGCAATAGATATTGCTGGCAATTTCATGGATAATTTCAGGCTAGCCTTGTACGTGTTAGCCGGAAACCACGCTGGTAATCCAATCCTATCAAAAAAGGAAAAATATAGATTGTAATGTATGTACAGAGAGCGATCGAGCTAAACCGCGAAATCAGCCATAAATCTATTCTGAAGTTATATTACCGTGCATTATATAAGAGATTTATGTGGTAGATAGCTCTTGTATTGCTTTTTTAATGTTTTCCTTTTATGAAGAGGTTATTGGCATGTTGCCGTTGTTCTAATATACAACATAATGGCAACGTAGCATTAATCTCTTAAAAGATCTTAATAAGCATTTTTCATAAACAATCATTTTACTAATCATAGAGAGCATATAATATTAAATTTAAAATACTATTGTATTCACGTGCCATTAAAAACGAGTAAAAAATAAATGCTATTGTTATTCTGTATTTGACACGAGGATTACTTTTTATTTTCCGATCTTGTTATAGTTTTATGATCAGTAAATCATGTTAATAACTAATGCAAATTGGCGCCCAATCGAAGGAAAATGATTACTTATAACACTTATCTATATTCTAATCCTTATCGTCTAGAAAATAAAGTATATATTCTCTTAGATTGGTCGTTGGTATTTGATGCTTGCAATTTCGTGAGTCACATCTTCAGTCAATATGTCGTAGGTCAAGAATCTCGTAATACAATGACATAAGCGCTTCATCATTTTCATTATAAAATGTGTCGACAATCACGATCGCGAGTGCAATTTAAAAACAGTTTTAGGTTTTGATTAATTTATCAAAATCTTATTTTTGCGAACAGTTTGCGGATACTTTAATTAAGTTGGCAACCCCTATCTAGATTTTAACACGGCTTGTTATTAAAAAAGCATGATTTTAAATGAAGACTGCACTGATGGCATAATGGTTGAAGTGATGGCCTCACCATGGCCATTGCACCGAGCGTTGTGGGCTGATCCCAATCGACAAAAATGTATGTGATCCACAAATAGTTGATTCGGGTTTACAGTTTCTTTGTATCCGTTATTTCAATGTTTGTGTAGTTTCTGTGACATGACATTTATTTTTGAATGCGGGTCTTCTCTTTTTTAGAAACTAAAAGAAAAAGAAAGCAGAAATCTGCCAATATTTTTGCTGATTGTAATAGTGAAATCATTCCAAAGGACTGGGTGATTGTGCGAATTGGCTCTGCAGGTACTTTAAAATAGTCGACAAAATGTAAAAATCTCTTAGTAAAACAGTTTTGTTACTTGCGAAATATTATATGGTGTTACTGTCATTCAAAAAGAGCAAAGGAGCTCACATAATGCTTGAAAAGGCAAGTTTCTCGTTCAAGTCCGATCTGATAAAAGGATGCTATAGCTAATGGACTGTCTGCTATATGAACTGGTCAATGACCATCTCGTGATGGGCTTGTGCTAAATAGAAAGGTGTATAGAAACCATGATATCACACGTAGGTAAGTACTAAAATTACCAGAAATTTAAGATTGGATAAATAAGATTAAGACGTTGTAGGAAAAAAGAGTCTTTAAAAAATGATAAGATGGAAAACATTACCTTACATGGTTTTACACTTAAATCTCTGAATCTCTTCAGACTCATATTTCGGTATCTTTTCGGTTTTAGGATATACGTGATAGGAGAAAAATATATTGACATTTCTCGAACACAGTACCAAACTTCGTGTTGCCATTGAGAACTTTTTATTTTGTTTGTTTTTTGCCATTAAACACTTTTACCGACATAGGCGTCGAACTTTAGACCTCATGCACAGAATTGTCGTATTCTCTATTGCTGGGCCACCTACCTAATTTATGTATTTGTTTGAAAACATACTCTTATACCACACTTTGTCACGATAATCTTATCACGAAAACACGTAATGCATTAGATCTCTAAAGATATCAGCTTGATATTAGCAAGCTAATATGTCCTCGTACGGTTAAGCAGTAATATCGGATTTATAAAGATAAATTACTTTCATGCCATCAATAAACTAATCAACCAACCACATAGACCGTAGTTATAATTATATAAGTATACTCATATGTATATAAACCAAAACGGTTTCTTACCACTTATTATGTTTTCACTAAGAGCTAGCGTGTGTTTGCGTTTCAAACTTCGATAATAATCATTATCCTTACCCTGTGATTACATAACGATACGTTATTATTTTTCAATAGTCGATTGCCATCACTCACATCATCGTAAAGCTGTCAATATTATAAATATGGTGGATTGCGGACACCGTGTAATCAAATCTTTAGATAATACGCTCAGCATTGTCTTATGTAAGGCTAGAATTTGATTATGTGTTACGATAGCATTTATTTTGCACGGATGGCGCTGAGCGAACAAGTGGTCGTTTCATTGTTGGCGCTGTGCTGACTGTTGTAGATTCAAGTCCCACACAGGACAATTAATTATTTGTGTGATCCACAAATTATTGTTGTTTCGATTCTGGGTATTTTTTGTGTTCGTTATTTAAACATTCCGAAAGTCCCTGTGATCCAGGAAATATAGTTAATGTGGGAGATGCCTTAATCTACACCAATATTATAAAGCTGCAGAGTTTGTTTGTTTGTTTGAACGCGCTAATCTCAGGAACTACTGGTCCGAATTGAAAAATTATTTTAGTGTTGGATAGCTCATTTATCGAGGAAGGCTATAGGCTATATAATATCACGCTACGACCTACGGGGGCGGCGCAGTAATCATAAACGCGGGTGAAACCGCGAGCACATCTATTATACAGGGTGTCCGTTGCAATAATTGCAACACAATGCTAATGCAATGCAAATGCTACACATGGTGCAAAAAATGTGTGATCCGCAAATAATTGTTCTGAGTCTCGGTCGGCTATGTGTCCGTAATTTGTATGTTTCAAGTAGCCTGCAAACCTAAGGATTGAAATCTAAAGCGAGCATGGTTTTTTAAAAAAAAAGATAGTTTATTCCGTGTTCTAGTTTTTATGTTCGAATAAACGATTGGAGATTTTTTATTTAGATAGTCGTAAATCACGTGTGGTAGTTAGTTTGTGATGCGTGAGCCTCTCGGTGCGTGTTTATAGCGCCAGTGCGTGGCCGGTGGCGACCATTGGACGTCACGCGGGAAATCACGCGAGGTACTAAGAGTACCTTTTGTAACTATTCAGATGTGGATGACGCATTATTCAAAATAAATTTATTCAGATTAGGTTACAAGGTAACACTTATGAATGTCAAAGTTACACAAAAAAAATTTTTGCGAATTTACATTTACTGCCACGTTCAGCAAAGCAAGGGTGTAGGGCTCATGAGAAGAACGGGCAAGAAACTCATGGTTTGATCGCCAAGTTTTTGTTTACAAATGGTAAGAGCTGTAAGGTGCTGCAACCATTTCTTTACTTGTGGGTTTTTGGTACTTGTGTAGGAGTGCGGAGTTTAAATGTACTCACTTATTTTATTTTTATATTTCAAAGATAAGTTTTAGGTATTAAGTTTATGTTTTTCCTAGCACGATTAAATCGGTCAATCAGCTTGTTACGTCCTCTGCTGGACATATGCCTCGCCCATTTTAGCTACAATATCTGGTTGTCTTCCTTGCCTTCCGCATCTAGTCTAAACCAAACTTTGTCAGGTCGTCCGTCCAATGTTAATTACCTTGTTATAATCCAATCAAGCTTCATAGCAAACATAATTATAAGGCTTTTATTGCGATCTAGTATATTACAGCCACACATTGTAGTATGAATTATGTCCCATTTAGTACACTAAAATTATGTGCAGTCCCTTTTAGTCTTATATGTCGTAGAATCACTTAACTCTGCATAAATCATTACATCCGAAGGTTTTTCGAGCCCGACATGTCTCGATTTTCCAGCTAGGCACAGGGCAGTTACTTTATCTTTGTGCTCGGCGCAGTCATATTTACCAACAGAACTTTGTCTATTGCATAATCAAACAACGGTCACTTAAGCAAATAATTTATGTAATTAGAAAGCGATAACATTTCTATAAAGTCCTGTCACGTAGTTCGTGATGCAGCCTTCAATACGGAACGTCTGTTGTAGTATAATTGTTATTAGATTATCTACCAATACCGGTACTGGAAGTTGGAAGTTGCGTGCGTGAAAGTAAAGAGGCGATTGGTTAATGTGATCTTTTTTTTGTTGCAGGTATGTGTCAAAACTGACATTATGGATGCAGGATGTCCTGAAACGTTTACAAAGTGTAGTGAAGAAAATATAAGTTCGTTGAATTAAAAAGTATCGGTTTACTTTCAATTAGGGATTAACTAAATGAAAGTACATTTTACGAATAGATTAAGTTTCATACATAAGAAGCCTTACTACTATTTTCTCTAAGCCTTAGAGTTTTACTACCACCCCCAATTGCCAGCTACGTTACAAATTCTACATAATATGTATTAGGGGTAAGTTCATTGCGCTCGACATGGTATATTGTCAGATACCATTCTGCAACTGAGAATTTCGTATCAGAAAATTCCAATCACATATTATGTGATCCTAGAATCGAACCAAGTTACCTTACGATCGCAAATCACGGAATCAAAGAGACAGCACGTATCTATACTAACTAGCGGTCGCCTAGTGGTCAAAATTCGACCGAAATTCCTAAGCTTGCTACTTTATTTTCTGTTTTTCTCTATTACATATAAATAAGATATAGGTAACCATAGTTACAAAGAATTGTACGACATCAGATGAACAATGCCGAAATACTACGAACGCGATTCGACTGCGTGTGTCAAATGCATAGTTGTGTGCGTGTAGTGTTTTTCCATTAATTTAATGTATTTCTAATGCATATTTTATAAAAATATTGGGATTCGCCCCTCCTTCTCCATGTAAACTTTAACTGTGCCAACTTTCATACTCCTAAGTCCGCGCAATTTTCGTAAAAAGGGGTAGATACAAAATTTTTGCTTCACGTATTAATATATAGATATTTAATCTAAAATGTAATTAAAGGAACGATTAGTAAATAAAGCCTACTCTGTTTAATGGTTTATAGCGATAGATTATTTGTGATTTCAAGTTTGATTCAATAAAAAAAGTTATTAGGTACATTATTACGGATGGCGTAGTGTTTTAAGTGGCTCACCACTGCCACTGCGTTGAGTGTTGTGGGTTTGAATCCCACACGTCCCACAATCCCACCCAATTTTGTGTGCTCCACAAATAGTTGTTCCGAGTCAGGGTGTTCTTTGTGTCCGTTGTTTGAATGTCTGTAAAGTCTCCAACACAGGATTTATTCCTAGAGCGGGAGTTGTATTTTCTTAATAAAAAAAAACAATTGTAAATAGAATGAACATAAAATGCCCCAGTATTATTGCCTCTATTTTCACAATTAAAACACGCCTACTGTAAAGTACAAGATAATCATCTAACACCGTCCATTTTAATAGGATTTGTTCTAAACGTTACATAACTTTCGTATCGAGAACTATTTAAATTATATCAGTTACGACCAAATTATACAATACTATTAAAATGTTAAGCTTCTTTCAAACTCTTTTTCAAACAAAGAAGGCACGACACTATCTGCCTAATCCGATTGTGTTCGTAATGGGAGCGTAATACCACTTTCTATATCGACTTCTAATAAAACAATCACATTCTACAGACTGTTATCACGAAATGTTTTACTCTAAAGTGTTTAAGGTTATTTATAATACATAATTTATGAGCGAAGAGCGAGTTTAAAATTTAGGATTTATTCAATTAAAATTCGGAGTAATTCTCAAATCAAATTTAAAGTTTCATTTTCTTTTGGGTGATGTCTGAGTGAAACACGATCTCAGTTAAAACTTAGCAATTCCGTTTGCTAACTAGCGTTGATGGTTGACATAGATACCGACTAAACAAGCGGTAATCCGGTACATGCCTCGCAATCTCCTGCTTCATTTTTTAAGCGCATAATTTTACAAATGATACTAAAATTTTTTGTTTTGATAATTTACAATCCTTAAGTTATAGTTAAGATTTAGTTACACAATACTAGGAAGTAGTCTACCACTGAAGTATATTGTACTAGCAGTTTTACAAAGTCGCCGATAATTCAGGCACGACTATGTCCAAACTAAAACACGATAGAAATTCAATTCCTTTCACCGATACCGTTCCATTTCTTTCTCAACCAACCTTAAAAGACATTATGACGACACAAAACAGTAATATCAAAACGTTTAGATTTGTTGAGTACAAAATCATTGTTCAAATATTAGTTTCTTTCTTATCTCTTGCACCATTCCATCGGTATTGCGATAGTCACGCTCGCAGTCGGTGTAGACTGTCGCCAGGAACGGTCAGGTTGGTGCGCCCACTTGTCAGGGGAATGCTGTGTAGGAAATGTCTTACGAAACTGAATTATCGTGACCAGTGTTGTATAAGGCATGAGTGGACAATAGGGTGAGCAGTTCAGTTTTGAATAAGGATATGTGTGTGTTTCTGAATGATTGATAGGAGACATGATTTGATTTTGCTATTATGCCTTAGAGCTTTATAAGGCTGCCTGGTACGCTGTTGCATTGATTTAGTCATCAAGGTAGTTTATTGGAGCTTTATATATTGTAGCAATTAATTGATGTGCTGAGTAATGTGTTAAGGGGTGTACTTACGTTTTACGCATTTATGACGAATTCAGATACACTGATATTTTTTCTAAAGTGTCTTCTCACTTCATTTCTTCTGCCTCGGTGGCGCACGGGTATTCTATGCAACTGCTATGCATAAGGTTCCGGGATCAATTTCCGCTTAAAGCAAAGTATTATTTAGTTTTCTATCTTTTCGGGGACATAGGCGTGAGACAATATATGTATGTCAATTCGATTACTTGGATATATATCTGGTAGTTTATGACTAAAAACAAACCATTTTAATTAATAAGACTTGCACGTAAAATGAATCTACGCATACTCATTATTTCAACGCTTCTATATTATCTTCTATTTATACAAAGTTACAAAGAGTGCCGCATAAATATCCTTTTCGCCTTCATTAATTAACGAGCAATCAAATCCACTAACTAATTAGCAGATAAAGATAAGAATGATATAATGACCATTGTTTTGTTTTCTCATCTTTGGGAAAGTAAAACGAAAGTAAGAGGCGAGAAATATATTTGTCGCCTGAATAGAAGGTGTCAAAAGGTAGATTGATGCCGGTATCTCCTCAAAGGGGTTGGCATAGATCCATCCACACCCACATTTTGCTTGCTAATAATAGGATACGCGGCAATTGCTGTTCACCGGTCACATTTTCTAGACTTTGTACTAAAAGTAAATCAATTCTTCTTCTCTCCTAGCCTTTATTATTCCCAAGTCACTTGGGGTCGGTTTTTCTAGTCTAACCGGATTTGACTGGATGTCAGTTTTCACACGGAGCGGCTGCCACCTGACCTCCACAACCCGAAGGCTTATGATATCTTAAGACTAGACTAGTGTCAGGATATTAGAGGGTACTGATTTTCCCAATAACGACTGCCATAGATGTTCATAGCAGCCGAGACCGACGGCTTAACGTGCTTTCCGAGGCACGGAGCAGGCGATAATTATCAATCAATACGCACATAATTTCGAAAAGTCATATAACTTCCGAAAGTCATAGGTGCGCGACGTGGGTTAGAACCCAAGACCCTCTGCATTGCAGTCCGTTGGTCTCCCCACTGAGATGCAGCTGTTTACCGCTCAATTATTAATTAATAATAATTGTATTGAATTAAATTAAATTAAATTAAAATAAATCTGATTAAAATTAAATTTGTTTCCAAACTGCATACTGCTACAAAAAAAATCCTAACAGAAAAAGCTAGTAATACTTTACATCAAAAGGCATCAAACTCAAGACCTTCAGATCGCATGCATACTTATAAAATCAAGCAGTCTAGTGCAGTCTATAAATGGTATTTATAGCCAATCCCAAAACCGTGTTACAGTTTCAAAGGTTATAACTTTCCTGCATTCCGAATGCTAAGAAGGCGTTGTCGACATAGTTTAGGCATAATCCAATTAAATCAATTTAAATCGATACATGCTGCACTGCATACCATTGGAATTGACCTTTTGATTAAAACAGTACAAAGACATGCTGAATTTTATTGGTATTAATGCTAAAAATTAAATCAAAAGCGTTGCTTTTCTTTCGGAAAAGTTTAACTATTGATTTTAATAGATTATCCATATTATGACTGTACGAATTACAAAATGGTTGTATTAGTTGTGTCATTACTGCCAGTACTCCGAGCGCTGTGAGTTCGATTCCCACAAATTTTGTGATCTACGAATAGATGTTCTTTTTGTTAGTGTTTTAATGTTTATAGAGTCAACTGCATGCTTAATAAACATTTATTAGACCGTATATTATTTATCATTAACTTCTACTATAAAAACAAATTATTAAAATATTCAAACTTGAAGTTGAACTCAAAATTCGAATATTCGATTATAATTCGAATTATAACCAGCAACAAATAATCGGATGCGGGATCATACAGTTTATAAATATTCGTATTTCTTTGGCCTAGCAATTGCACATTTTAACCGAGCACTCCATTACTTCATCTATAATCATTAAATGTACAATAAAGTAATGTGTGTATGTATGAGTAAAAAGCTACCGACAATTGGTAACTACCTTTGCGCAATATATATTATCAAAGTACGATCTAGCTCAGAGGAACTTACTCAATTTCCAACTTAAACACATTTCATAAGATCAGAGTCGCAGCCTCAAAGCTGTTGCCTGTTATTATGCAGACGATACGGTCTGTTATTATAGCAGAGCATGTTTCAAAGGTAATCAATCGAAGATGAGCTTTTAAATGTGAATTTAAGGTTACAATAGTTTCTCATGGTACATTGCTTCATATTCATGGTCTAGTCATTTAGTAAGTACAATCACGATAAAAACAAAAGGCTGTTGATTACCCAGCCAAAGAATTATTTAAAGAGTACGCAGAATATAGAGAAATATTGGGCAAGGTAATTTCACTCCATTGCCTCATCAAATTTTTTCATAATCGATCCCTAACAATATTATAAATACGAATGTGAGTTTGTATGTTACGCTTTAGATAATGAAAATGTAATAAAAAACAGGATGTCGTAATAGAGCATAGAAAGACTGTGAATTCGATGACTAGATATCATATAAAAAGAATCAGGCAATCATGCCTTGCCTATATGAAAATGCACTGAGATAATTATATTGATGAATTCAAATTCATTTAGTAATTAATTCTTCTAAAACGAGCATAACCACACTGCAAACATTTTACCAACCAACACACGGCACAAAGAATTATTACCTACTAACGACACATATTCTTTGGGAAAAAAGGAGCTTTTTAACTGTGACTAAAATTCACAAAATTAAGTTCAAGAATCAATCTGATGAGTTCGTTAAGTTGGTACCTATTATTGCAGATACAGTATACGGCGAGGTATTAGCAATTTCACGGCTGCAATCGTGACCGCCTGGCAACTGATTTGTGAACGCAAATTGAGACTGAGTGCCCTTTGCAAACAAAAGGACTTCAAGCACTAACTTTGGTTTGAAGATGTCTTTGTATATCGATTGTTTTTTGCTTTATATTAACTTTGACGGTATTTTAAGCGATGTTGGTTCATAAAAATATATAATATCGTATTAATTTTACTAATGTTGCATGCACTTGTGTTTGCACAATTAGGATGCAAATCTTATTGGTTAATGATTTTAATCTTAACTCATTGGGAAACGTATTTTATGGTTCAAAATTTAGTCTAAGAAAAATTAAAAATTATTTGTTAAAAAAAGAAATATTTCTAATATTCTGTTGTCTAATAATAATGGCAAAAAGTACTCTATATTACTGTACGGGTGTAATAATATTTGTAACATGCGGCTGTATGTGGAGACAAGTATTGTATAAAATAATACTAAAATCAATTAAGCAAATCTTTATTCGTGTACAAGTAGAGCGTCGTAGAGACTCGAGCTACTAACGCCCGTGTAGATACAGGATACGTGTAATGTGTAGGCGGTAGATGTGAAAAACATTATCCTTTTTGGTTTATGCCGTAGCTGGCGCACACTCCATAAACATGCCAACACAACGAGTGTCGCAGACAAAAATAGCTAACTAAGATAAACTTTATCATAATCTAGACCTCTAATAAAAACTCCTTTTAACATTACACAAACATTAGTATATTTCATACAGCAATGGTCGCGGTAATAAAAAAAGTTAAGGGACAAAAAACTGCCTGCCCTTTTATAACTTACGTTATTTAATTTAGGTGTTATAAACCCGGATACGGTTAGTCTCGCCTTGACATTCAAGACGAAAGAACAACTGTCACTTTATCCAACATGACGGTTTACTGGAACAAAAACAAAAAGTGCACAGTGACACAAATGACAAATTCACCAGACAAACTTATGGACGCGATGCTGTGTGATAAATAAGAGGTTGATAAAGTAATAAAAATGTTGATTTGATTTTTTTACTTTTAAAGACAAGATTATTAGTATGTTTTTAATTAATATAAATATTTATGTCTAAATAATCTACTTGATAACAGGTATACGATTTGTTAAACATTAATAATATATGGACATTGCAAAATTGGCAACATTTATGATAATGTGGATAATTAAATTTAAATTAATATAAACAATTTGATTTATTGCATCTCACATAGCATAGTTGTAGGTATTAGTCATTTTACAAGAATACCTTAATAATATTATTATTCCGCTAAATTTCATATTATTAACTTTATAAAAAGGCGTGTTCCTTATAAGAATATTCATGACACCTGAGTTATCCGAAGTTTCAATCAGTACAATTTATTAACACTAAGATTCAGACAGTGCAACGATTAAACTACACCGAATTCTCACGACGTTTCATTTATGTTATAATTTTGCTTTGAAATCTTAGATTATATGTAAATGTTCCATAACGTCGCTATTAAGTATTATCTTGTACATCACGAACAAACCACCCACGGCACGTTAAAGGATCTTGACATTTTATCGAGTTCAAAGGAAACACTGTAAAAACGATTTGCATATTATGTAGGCAATACAGCCTCGGCAAAACGACGTCTAATATTGTACCGAGGTTAAAATTGCTGTCACCGAGGATTAAAAATACTCAGATATAAATGTTGAAAATTATTTTATAGGTCGCCCTGTGGATAAATGATTTTAATAGTAGACACAATTATATATTTAAATTTGATATAAGTTTCAAGTTTCATTTCGCTACCGGCTTCAATGTAACTAAAGTGTACATTGATTTATTAGTAGCGCTATAAATGCGTATTTCGTTCATGACATTAACACAGTAATTGTACAAGGCAGCGTTTTAAATAGAGCAGGAAGTTATTACGAGCGAACAGCTAGACGATAAGCTGTAATAAATACACTTTTTACCCAACTATATCTAATTAGATCTACTATTAAGTCACTAATGGTCAATATTAAGCCTGTTTGCGTCCTTGATTTGCACGATTTATTATTTATTTTTCAATTTGAGTACGATATAAAAATGTCATCTAATGAAACGAAATGCCAAGGTCACTCAGCTGTCACATTCACATTGCTCCACATAAAGGTAAATAAGTAATTGATCTAGTATATTAAATATTATCTCTACACTAATAAATAAGACGTATAATAAAAGCAAGAAAATGTAATCCAATATGATTTTCTGAACTGGATTTATGACTGATAAATACATCAATGGCATTCACAGTTTCTATTCTATTCAAACGTTGGTATTTAACATAAGCATGGCGTGGGAAGCATTTAGTCTAGTAGATTTTACAGCAACAGCCTTTCCATGACCACGGCAATTAACATCAACTATTAACAGATTTGTCTAGAAGTACATTTCATTGCGAAACAAAGGAATCGTTACGGTCACTTAGAACAACCTTTCCTGCAAAAAAATAAATGTTGGAACCTTGAGACATTTTAAACTATCGAATGTTGTAATCCACTCGTACAGGCATATTTTAGAGTAGTTGTGCATAAAAAAGTGAAAAGGCGGCCATTATTACGATACCGAGGCCGTATACCGTGACAACAAAAATAACGTTAGGGCCCAAGCGATGAGTGCGCCGCGATAGTATCGGGACGCTTACTGATAGCAACTTATATTTTGTCTAGAACTTGCATACATTGCACCTCTGTGCTTTATGTATACTGGAAAAATACTTGTATATACACTCAGAACATACTATTTTTGAACTAGTATAAGTTTATATTCGGGACGAGTTTAATTTTTTTAAATTAACATTATGTTGGTAGAATAGTTATGTACTCGTACATATGTATATGTTATGGTATACTTTGTAAGAAAGGTTGAATTTATAGTATATTTATTGACCGTTGTGCTAAATGATGCGAGGTCGATTCCCACACGAGGCAATTATTATTTAAGTGACCTGGTTTGTGTCTGGGTATATTTTGTACCGGTTAATTGTAAGTATATAAAGACTGTTTCAACACAGGGCTCGAACAAACTTAGTGCAAAAATTTTCATCATGAAATAAATGTCGATGATGATAAAAAAACGAATATTAAAAAAGTATAAGCTAGTTACAACCCCATGAAATTAGGATAAAAATATTATTAATTTTATTAATAATTATTTTATTATATTTATCAGTTTATGGCATGGGTTGTTCAAAAACACGGACGCGGAAAATGGTGTCGCAACACAGTGCAATGATCGACCAAATCCACATGCTTCTGTGCCACCACGTGTCATTTACACACGTTATGTACGAAAATTACTACAATGTGTAGAGTAATCACCGTAATAATTGTACGTTTATACACCAGCTGTGTGACATAATGATGTTCGACATTTTGCATGTTTACTCAGGAAAAGAACAGTTGTAGTCGGCTCTGATTTAGCAAACAAAATAAATATAAGACAACCAAGTTTACCATGTTACCACGACATTCCTTTTCTCATTTTTTTTCAATTGGAGTTATGGATAAAGTAAATCGAATTAGTTAATTTGTCATTTTATTAGATTTAACTATAAGTACTATAAGTAAGTTAACTATTGAGCAGCGATAGCTCAGTGGGGAGACCAACAGACTGCAACGCAGAGGGTCTAGGGTTCAACCCACGTCGCGCACCTCTGACTTTCGGAAGTTACATGACTTTTCGAAATTATGTGCGTATTGATTGACAAATATCGCCTGCTCCGTGCCTCGGAGAGCACGCTAAGCCGTCGGTCCCGGCTGCCATGAACATCTATGGTAGTCGTTATTGGGAGAGTATAGACACAAAAGATTCCACTGGGTCGAAGTGGCGCCGGTCTGCACTGATTGGCCCCCACATAAGATAAGATAATAGATACATTTGGTAAAATGTTGTGTCCCATGTATGTATGAGTCGACAAATACTATCGGTGTTCGCTCAAACATTCTTTGTATCACCTACCTAAGAAACATTATCTTTCACTAGATTTATGGCTACGTTTTAAAATTCTTAACATTCTTTAGAATACAGCTCTAGATAAACAAATGCAAAACCTATGTCTGGATAAAGGTTTCTATCATTTCTTTATTAAATACAATAAGATGCACATAATTGTGCGATAATAAAACTATACGAGATAGAAGTACATGGAACATTTTGTAATTAATTGTAAACTAATGTCTAGAGGGCAACTCGTTAGATAATATATTTTTATGCGTGGGCTTAATAACGCATAAATTTATTTAAATCTATTACACTCACAGATATTTAACGACATTAATAATGTTATGGTACGTGTAGACGGTAATAGAGCGAGCGCCTGAGGCGATCTTACCACACGAACAACAAAACGATTAATATTGCTGCAATACTTCAAGTATACATTTGAATTACCCTTAACGAGGTTTTTCTATAAATCATGTGTAATTATATATAAACACGAATGAATGTTATTTTAAGCCATACATGAAAGAGTAAATGAAAGAAATTAATGTAGTTAATGTAGTAGATAACGATAGATTTAAATCAATGTTTGACGGTAATAGAGTAAAAGATAAAAACAATATCGTTACATTAATTATTTCTACAATCGATCATTTAAATGAAATTGGTCCACTTCTGAATGGCGTGCAACAAATTTGTATTGCATTGATCGCGATATCGAAGTATCGAGATAAAATCGATTTTGTTATCATATCCAAAGAATATCTCAGTTGTATAAAAAATATTTATTGTTATTTAACGATGCCATTTTGAATGACGTTATAGCATTCAATTTTCCGGATCTATAATTAGATGTCAGATTGATATTTTGTATATTATCTGAATCATATTGAATTCAATTCTGATTTACGGTAATGTCCAGAAAATTCTTCGTCTTGACGTCGTTCATCATAATTTAATTGTATCACATGCGACCAATCATTCGACAATTGCGCCCACGACTGTTATTGTTAATAATGAATTTATTGTGAGTGAGAGGTACAAGGCCATTTTTGACGTATCATTATCTATATTGTGCAGGCAAACCACGAATGGGCAGTTTGGCGAGGTGATATAGGTTGTAGATAGGAATTAAAGCTTAAAGGTCAACGCTCCACAAAGGGCACGCCATCACGATTTTAATGCATTGTTCATGTGTAAAGAACATAAAATTTCGTCTGTTGGCCAATATTGGAGCGGATTAATCATAATTGTTACAATGTTAAAACGAAACGACCTACATCTGACCTCTGATTTCCCAATTCATATTTGATCTAGTTAAAAAACAATATAAGAATTGGCATAGAACTGATTTCAATCTATCCTTCTTATTCACGTTTGTTCATAAATACAAATCTCACGATAAATCTTCTATGTAGTTAAATATTAAATTGAAGTGTCTATCAAACATAAATAGTCAAGTAGTATTCCTTTGGAGTTTCTGTCTTATTTGCATTAACTACATTAGCATTAGGAGATTACAAATATCATAAATCATTTAATACAATCACCTTAGTCCATGCTCGCCTACTCGTATTAGCCTACCAGTTGATTCACCCACCTATTCACTTTCCTGATCCATTTACCTCCCACGTGGGTACTTACATATGTATCCCGCCATGTTACCTCTGGCTCCACATTTCTGATAATGTTGCCCGCTGCGAAAATCTGATACAACCAGTTAACACGATAGCGCTAGTGATCACACATTCATTTTACTTGATCTATGACTCCAGTGCACAAAACATAATTCATGCATTGTTTGTGAAAACATATTTCATTCACACTTGGGAATTTTCTGCGCAGATAATTCTTTCTATTGTTTGACAATTCTTTAGTAATTTATTTCCTAGAATCTAGTAGACATTGAAATATATGTTGCACATGAGGTAGCCCTGTAGGTGTCCTAGGATTTATTATACTTGCATGCATTACCAGTTAAAGAGTGTTTTGTTTTTCAAGTTTAATTTAGATCGGATTCAGAGAATTCGTAATTACAGTGGGTGTAGTAAATGCATTCAACATGGCTGCAGAATGCAAATATGCCCGCAATACTTGGCGATATTCGACGTTTTACCGCCCACACCTATCCTGTAGTTATCGCCTAATAGTCATCGAGTTTCTTTTTGACTTCACAAACATGGAAACGCAATCGACATAGGGTAGGAAGAAACGTTCGAGAATGTCGGAGTCAATGATCTTGAAACGATGGATTTAACTTTATATAGAGCATCGTATGTATACAATGCTCGGCGAATATTTCAACATGTCATATTGCAATGTGCAGATAAATCGCCTGTTGCCCGAGCATTTCCCACACAACTAGGCATTATTATGGATCTCATGCATCTATGCTTCGTCCACGGCGAATAATTGTAGATTTATTGCCTTTTGCAACACCCGGAGCCACGATCAAGGGATTTGCTGATTGATTAATAAGTTAATATGGGTTCTGTATACCAATCGTTGCAAAATCAGGTCGATTTCGTTGTTCTGCAATTTTAGTTTGTTGCGATTTGCCTACATTTATCCATGGTTTGACTAGCCATTAGGATGGGCGTGTGTCTACTTTGCATCCGTCGTTTTTGCGATGCAACTGTTTACGATAATTATTGGTTGTTATACTTTCCTAATCGGTTTCAATACAAATGACGCAAAAGCTCCACTCTAATTGTAAGTTCACTTGATTGAAAGTATAATTACATTTGTTTTTTCATCAAGATATTAGTCCACTATTCCTCTAAATAATTTTACAATGATTTAATAAAATATGTTAATAGCTTTTAAATGTCGATGATCTTAAAAGCTGAATTTTCATACAAGATTACCAGGACTAAAATAAATTGCGGTAGGCTTGGGGCAAATGGTATATTATATAGATTTATTGTTAGAGAAGTATTTAGCCTCTGCAATATATGGCAATCAACAAGAAGTTAAGTTTATAATTGATAATTATAAGTTACTTGCGCACGCGTATGGCAGATAAGCCTGAGGCATGTATCGGCTGAGCGCGTGCTGATCACGGCCCAAATCTTGACGGTCGTATGTCGACACTGGTTTTATTCCACATCTATTATCATTCGTATGTCTATCACTATAAAGATCATTTTGACTTTGGGAATAAGTACGAACTGCAACTGCTTTTAACGTGGATTAGCCACTTGTGGGAAACTCAAGCTTTTGTTTGGTTATTACCATTACTATTGTTCAATGGTGACGCTGTAGTCTCGAACGCAAGGTTGTATTGCAAAACTGTGTAGTATGATGCCGCTTTATCTAGATAAAGTCTGGTTATTACCTTTGCTAAATTACCCACATTGTTTTGTTATTTGTATTATTGTATGCAGATTTTCTATTAATGTAGTGTTGGGCAGACATATTAGATCTGATATTTTCCAAAATGTTATAGTTTAAACCATACTATAGACATTGTTAGCTACAATTTGTTTTAAATAGTCGGATGTTTGCATATCATCGCATTATATACATATTTAGACATACATATTGTACTATATTATTAGATAAATGGAATTAAACTACTATATACGAATTTTATCGCGTTGTTTATTTGACTCTTTATTACATAATTTTGAAAACTGTTACATTACTACTACTATTAAACTTTGCAAATTTTTAAGCAAATTAATTTTTTATTAAAACTGTTAAAAAAGTTAAGTGATTTAATTTAATTTTACACTTTCTCCTACGTTTCGGTTGCTTTTCAGCAGCCATGGTCACGGGGAGACTAAAAAGAAAAAAAAAGGTTTTTAATAACTAACGTTATAAATAAACCAAAAATAATGTTTTCGTGGGATGTAAATACAGGTACAAAGACATTACAAATGTTGCTAGCTATTTTGGGTCTATTGCTACTACTGCATACTAGGCATAATTCCAGACTCCGTGCCGCTGCAATTGCTTGACAGAAGAACCCAATAAAATGTTGCCCGACCTCACAATCAATCCCCAGACCTAATACTAAGCAACCGCATCCACTACCGCTTGCCGAAGTAATCTTAGTCTTACTTATAATAGTTATATAAAACTGTGACATCACATACAGCTAAGAGTAAATACCATTGATCAAACACATAAAAGTGACAAGGATCAAAACAACAGTATTGTACGCAAAAAGCAATTAATTCTCAAGAAAGCTGTTTATATCACGACGTTATTGCTCCAGAGATCTATTTAACTTCACACCATCTCGCGTCTGTTGAGTAATAACGCTTATGTTTTTAATGTGTTGTGCGATAGTAACAATCTGTGCGTTATGTACAAGTGTGTGTGACTTACATATAAAAGAAAACGATTATAGGCAACGTGCCAATCTTGCGATATGTGAAGCGTTAGAATTCTATTGGCTGTTATGTAAACAAATCAAGTGAAATAAATCAATAATAATGGATATTATGTTATCCATCTCAATCTAAATTCATTTAAACTCTTTGTTTCGCGTCGGACCCATTTTCTATAGTCACGATGATTTCTCAAGAAAGTATTTAATTTCAATTCAATAGGTCTACAATTGTATGAGGATTCTTCTGGATTTATATGCACAACATTAAATATGACTGTCAGTCAGTTCACCGTTGCATTTAGTTATTATAAATCTGTCAAGAATACTAGACATAATTAAATTTTACATTTATTTTGGAACAATTATTAACGAAAAGAATATTATAATTATATGAGATTGAAATATTACGATGGAGTCTCTCAGATGCGCGTAAAATCATCAAACTCATAATTTTCTAGTTGCCTATATATAGATCACCTGTCAGTATTCAGATTATTAAGTCATCAAACTCCTAAAGCAGGCAGTAGTATTTAAAGTAATAAAATCGTTAAACTACTTAATATATCTTAATCCGCGAGATTCGTCTTGTGGCCCAAATCCCACGTAACTCGTGATACAATACGAACGTGACAAAATTGTGCGCGATTAAGATAAGAAAAAGCTCTTAACTCTCAGTTTCTTTTCACAGAGATAAAAAGACCTTAGGAAGTCATTAAAAAAAAGATTACCACAAAAAACGAGTGTATTTTTGTTGTTTTGAAGTAAGCTTTATTTACTAAATTAACCAAATTAGGGAACTATCTTCTTTAATTAAAAATGCGGTGGCAAATTTATCATAAAAGCATATACGCGTATAATATAATGCCCTATGTTTGTTAAATCCGCGATTTCGTAACATCATCCTTGCATGCTGAAATACCTGAGATTGGTACTATGTCAGATCAAATTGACAACATGCCATACATAAAATGTATGTAAATATATATTTATGATAAAAATGACGCATATTTTGTACATTAAAAGCAACATTTAATTGCAGGTTCAGAAGATGAAGTCACTATATTTATAAATTATTCACCCACGCACCTACAAGAGTATAATATAACCTTTAATTAATTACACGTAACACTAAGTAATAAAAGTTACGTACTCGTTAATTTCCATCACAATATCAGCGTCAATTGGCAATTTTTTAAGCTACCATTATGATCTCAGAATGTGAAAAAAGTAAATCCTATTGTTATACAATAATTTCATTATACAATGGCACTAACAATCGTCAGCTTCCCATCATACAAGTGTTTGTTTCCAACATGTAAGAAAGCAGTATGGCGTAGTTATATAGTTAAATTAATTTTAGCTTTCGGCTTAACGGTACGAAATACTTCTGAATCAGTGGCACTCTTACTGAAAATCGAGATCAAAAATATGTTTATACATGTTGGTAGTTCATAAAGTAACACTCTTGAACATCAGATTAATCAATGCCCAAAGTTTTGTGTCCAAATAAGAGAAAATAATACTTGCAATGGAGATCATGTAAATGTAAGCGATAGGCAGTTTCAAATATACAAGTGCCTATATTTGAAACTCCCTATCGTTTATAATAATTTAAAAAAATTATTTTTTAATTTGTGATTATCCCTTGAAACCCTCTATAAAGTGTTTACCATATTTCAACCCATTGAGTCGCAGTGGCAAACCGGTAGCCAGATACAATAATTTTTAAATTATTTTTCGTATTCTGAATCTTAACGGATTAAATAGTTTTTACGCTATATGTTAGAGAAGTTGTTCGTAAAATGGCATAATATCAACTATTCCATTTTCTTCTCTAAGCGCCTAGTAAACAATTGATATCAGTTCACAAGCTAAATCTACGTTAGACTTACGAAATGTTTTATTTTATTACTGAGATTAACATGATTACTGAGATCTGATAAAATTAAGCGTGCAACGATATCGTAAGGTATTCGGTTGCAACGGTGCATGCGGTCTTGCAAGGACAGTTTTGCAACTGCAGGTTTTAGGCGCTATACACACTGTACCTATTTAAGCAGACTTTTTTAAGACAATATGCTACTGATGCCATTTTTTTAAGTTTGTGCTGACTGTGATGTTTCCTGTTTGGATATTTGTTGCTCTATCACGCGTAGACTTTTAGACGGGGCTCAAAATTATCTCCTTGATTAACAAGTAAGGTACTTATCATGATGTATATCGTCGTCATATCTCGTGGACTACGCGCAGGTGTAGTTGCAGGCAGAAACTGGTTCCTAATATTATGGAGCAGCGACCAAACCTGTCATCGTTCAAGAGATCTCTGTTTCTCATGACAATGTTTTTAAATATAAATTATTTTATTTGCCATTTCTTTTCTTTCTGGCGTCGTCATAACATGGTAATTGCTGAGGACTGTTTTACTGTTTTAAGCAAATCTATTCAAATCTATGTACTGTTATTTTATTTGATACAAAATGATTTCTGGTTGATAAGTATTCGATTAAGAGTAAATAGTGCTTCTAGCGTCGTGACAGGTACTGCAGAGTAGGTCGAGTCTTGCATTAAGTACGGCCATTAAACCAGCGGTTTCTAGTTATTATTCTGATTAGTGTGTGGTTATGTCTGAAAGTGTATCGGCGACGATTTCGTTGTGTCGTTATCGCAATCGATTGCAACAATCGTGTCATTTTGTTGGATAACTATTGTTCTTTCTTTCTTTCGTTCTTTTCTTTATAAGAAAAAAGAAAGAACTATTGTTTGATTGCGGTTTTCATTGATTTTTATTAATCCCTGATCAATACAAACACGTTGAACACTAATTAAATTAGGTTTAATTATTGTCCTTTTGACTGCGTCGATGGTTAGATTGCCGGGTCGAGTAAAGTGATGAATTTTTCTATGAAGAAAGTCTGGAATTAATCTCGGTTGACAGCAAAAGGCTCACATGTAATATGTAAGACCTATGATGATAACTGGCGAAATGTGAGTGTAAGATCTCTGCCGAGCACTTTGAGGACAGAGGCGTCTGTCTTTACGTCACAATTTGCATGGTATATTCCCGATCTGATTTATGGTATATTCGACAACTAGACTTTTATCTAGTTGTGGAATATACCATAAATCAGATCGGGCGTGCCGTTGTCTTACTTTTTCCTTTAGTTCTGCTTATTCAAATAATGTTGTTTTCTCCTTTCAGAATGCTTAAGCGCTCATTCAGATCGGTCGCGGTCCCGCTCCGGCCCGGTGCGCAGCGTGCCTGTCGCGGCTGACATCAAGAGGGACGCGGACTTCGACTGTCCTGAGGAGTTCGGCTACTACCCTCACCCCACCGACTGCACATTGTACTATGTCTGCGTGTTTGGCGGCGCACTTCTCGAGTCATGCACTGGTGGCCTTATGTACAGGTAGGTTCTTTACCTATAGCCTTGTGAAAGACCGTTGGACTGCCACGCAGAGAAATTGAATTATGGCACGCATTACTGATCTTTCGGTAATATATGCGTATAAATAGTTGATTCTCGCTTGCTTTAACGGTGAAGAACAAGAGTTCTCAAATATTTATGAAGTGTACCAATCTGCACTAGGACCGTGTGGTGGACTATGGTTTTACCCTTCTTATTCTGAGGAGGCACCCGCTCAGCAGTGAGGCAGTTTATAAACAGGGCTGATATTATTATAAGGAGGCGGTATTCTTGCAGTCACCTTAGGTCACAATTGAGATTCTGTTCATCAGTAGTAATGCCACTATGGCAAGTGCGAGTGTAAACTCTGATGGTTAGAATTGGGATTTTATCTGGAATGAGTACCTACCTAAATATATTGAGCATCATGTCATACAAAATCACAATTATTGGTCAGGTTACACTGTAGCTTATTAGAACACAATTTTAATAAAGCCTGGGAACGTATTGCGTGCTATATTTTTTGTAACTTGTAAGAATTAATAAACATACTCTGCGTGATATTTAGCAGTATATAACAAGATACACCCATTATGAGATAAACTCTCTTTTCGTGTGAAATTCACATGACAAAAGTGCATATATTGTACATACTCATAAATCATTAATTTAATAAGCATCTAACTTTATAACTATGACCTAATTCTTCTCACACTGAGAAGAGGCCTGTGCTCAGCAGTGGGACAGTTTTATATTCTGATATTATTATTTATAAACGTTTTAAAGAGACAGTTGTATCTAAGTTTTAATAATAATATTAGATTATAGGAAGGTACTTGTTTACTTTATAAACCTTTGACAACATGGGTTAAGTCTACCTCAGAATAGTAATAGAAGGCTTAATATTTTGATGTTTATGTATTTCAGCCACGAGCTCCAAACGTGTGATTGGCCGCGCAACGTAGGCTGTGACGGCACCAGTGCGGGCGGCGAGGATTTGGAACGCGTTAGCGAACCACGACAGCGAGCTCCACCTCCACCGCCCCCGCGCCGCACGCCCCCACCCCCGCCGCCGCGTGCGCAGCCCAACCCCATCGTCACATCTAGAGGACAACCGAAATTTAGCCGACAAGAATATGAAAAGGTAGGCATTTTGTGTAAATATAACCGTAATAATACAACTCTAAATAGTTAAAAGCTATTTAATGATGATATTTATGCGTCATAATATGTTTATAGCAACAACAACTTTACGCGGAAGTAGACGATCTGCCACCTGTGGAAGAAATTGAAAGTGACCGACAACAACGCGTTTACCGAGGACAACCCCCTACTATAGGTCAGGTTCAAAAGGATAGAGACGGCTACGGAGTTCAGCAAATCACTTCCGGAAGAAATCTTAATTCAAATATTATTCCTGCATCGATTCCTCAGAACAGTGGTAAAATTGGATCTTTCTCATTTGGTTCCCAAGTCGATGATAGACGGACTGCTACCATCACACCGGCGCCTCAATCTTACAGGTAAGTGTTACTCAGAAAAAATAAATAAACGTAAGACGTGCCATTGACTAAGATTATGAAATTAATAGACATTGTCGTTATTTGCAGTGAAGACAAAAGTGATACCGTGACTGACTCTCTTCATGACAGACACTTAGACATTGAGACGAATGAGATAACTGTTAATGACGTGACTGAAAAACCAGTCTTAAGAAAAAAACGAGATGTAGTAGGCAAAGATTTAGACACTAATGAAACTAGTACAGCTAAATATGAAGAAATAAGTAAAAGGAGTGATAGCGGTGAGGAAATGGAATACATTGAAATAGATACTGACTTTGAAGAGGGGCTACCTCAAGATGATACAGAAAGAGGAAAGAGACAGATTAGATATTATTTGAAAAATGGATACAAATCTCCTGGCAAGAATTGGGGATACGTAAAACCAGTCAAAGTTGTTGAATATCAACAGCCACATTATAATTCAAACACGCATAATACTAGATACCATCAACAAGCTTATAAAAATATTGATAACAATAATTATTATGAAGCAACTCGTCGGCCACACCTTTTAAATAATGGCAACTCATACTCGGCAGCAAATCCTTTTTTATCATATCAGCCAGATAATTATCAATCGCAAGGTGCCTTCAAACCCAGTTTACCTGACCCTTCTAGTCAAACGTTAGCTCATAATCCATTAAATTCTGCAACCCAAATAATAACAAAAAGTCCACCTATATCTGCTTTAAATAGTGACCCTTTTTCTTCATTGGCTGGCGGTTTTTATAATAATGCTCCAAGGCAAAATACGCAGTTTCTTAACCAAATACCTTCGTCGACTCCACGCAATCCGCTCTCATTTCCTGATTCTTCCTACGTTTCTAGTACTATTGTTACTGGAAAACCTGTCCCGTTGCCAACATCGCCCCGACCTCAAGATGATTATAGAAAACCTGAGCAAATAAGAAACAATTATCAATCTCAAAACTATTCAAGTCAAAAAAACCAACAACCTATCAGAAATACACAGTCGGCAGACGCGTATATAGAAAAAAGGCCAACTGAACAGAAAGAGTACGATGATGAAGACAGTTCTAGGGAAGAAGACGAAGATTCATACGAAGATGACGATGAGGAAAAAGAACAATACAAACATGATTTCAAACCACCGTATGAGTTTACACATCCAAGTAACAAATACAAAGAAATAGAAAATCCATTTGCTAATCCTGATTTTGATTTTGATGCTTACCTGTCAAAGTTAAGTAATGGTCAATATTTAACAGGAAAGCCAAATCATAACCCAAAATCGGCGCCAGTAGTTAATCCAACGGTACAAGTATCAACAGTATCGCCATCACAATATAACTCATTGAGTTCTGGCTTTCCAAGTTCAACAGCAAATTACAAAGGGATGAGTACACCTAAACCGTTTACACTGCCCTCCGGAACTGTGAGTTCATTGGCCCCTTTTGGGAGTAGTCGGCCATCATCAGCACCTATTAAACAAGGACACACACATGAACAACTGATACAAAGACCAGAGCCGACCAGACAATCTCATCAACAACAGTTTCAACAACAATTGTCGAATGCGAACGTTCAAGTGCCTCACACTGCTGGAACCCCAATCGACGCTATCAGACCTAAGCTAAAACCGCCAAATTTCAAAGACGATCGCCAGCTACCAATTAGCTATAGTTTTAGTAAGCCATTGACAAGTAGCTCACCTAGACCATATCAAGATAACCAATCAAAAGGAGTACCACAGCAAACTTATTCTGCGACTCAAAAGCCTTATCTGTTTATTACAGCAACAGGTACCCCAATAATATTGTCAACTCCAAAACATCAGTACATAGTGAAACCTGAAAATATTATACCACTTAAACAAGTTGGTAATGCAAAACCTTATTTGGTTTCTGTTGAACCTAATAATGCATATTTAACTTTCAAACAGTCTACCCCTAAACCATTGACAACAATTGCTAATGAGCAACTTTCTGCTCTACAACAATACTGGAATAAAAATCCTACCACTGAAACCGTACCTTTGCGATCAGGTGCATTCAAACAGAGTACGCCAGCAAGTATTCAAAAACTAGAAAACTTGTTTTCACAAGCGGTAAAATCAACGCCAGCTCCCGTAAGAAACCATAGCGTGTTTCTAAATATTGCAAATAGTCCTATTACTACTACAGCTAGACCGACAGCAAAACGAAGACCTATTCCAAAACCCTCCCCTGAAATGAATGATTATTATTATGATGACGACGAGCAATATTACTATGAACCTGTTGTGAAACCAAAATACATGCCCAGCACTGAGGTTAAGCCACAGCGTCCTCCTATGGCTCAAAATTATAAAGAATATGAAGATAGTTATGAAGATGAAGAAGAGCAAGTGAACGCTAGTCCCCAGCCATCAAGAGCACCAATAAAATACAACACGTATAGACCCGAGAGTGCCACTAAGAATCATAATGATGTATCTGTAGTAACAAAAGGCCCATTGAAGATTTTTAACAAGAATATTAATGGCAAAATTCCAGTCCCCGTATTAGTAGACTTTGGTAGTCCAACTCCAAATACCCTTATTCGCCCTGAAATACCTAATTACCAAATTGTACATCATATGCCTCGAAACAAGACTATGCATATTAGAAGACCTGTTACAGAGAATGGTCCAAACACAGTCAAGCCTCCTAAATACTTGAATCAAACGACTTTGCGTCCCTATACAGTTAGGCATAGGTTAGCTAAGCCGACTACCGTTAAAGAAACTTCTCAGAATGATGATAAGCAGACAAGAGGAAGAATAAGACATCCCAATATAGTAGCACAAATGAAATTGACAACTCATCGCGACAGTCACAACCAAGAGACTAGATTTACAAAAGTTAAACATGACGATAAAACCAACAGGTAAATTAAAGAGTCAAAACATATCAGTAATATACATACTAACTCGCCTGAAATGACTATGAACTTTGGCACTTCACTAACTTCCACCTCTTCTGTACAGAACTTCTTCAGTATTTTGGTGTCTATCGCACTAAGGCGTGACATAACTAACATAGACTATCGACTCTGACTGTACAAAAGACTGACTAAAATGCTTTGTATAATGCAAATAGCAATATTAAACGTATTTAGTAACTTATCCTGATAT
Source organism: Catocala fraxini (assembly GCA_930367265.1). Classification (NCBI taxonomy): domain Eukaryota; kingdom Metazoa; phylum Arthropoda; class Insecta; order Lepidoptera; family Erebidae; genus Catocala; species Catocala fraxini. The sequence continues at coordinate 30,435,120 of OV884025.1, read as the reverse complement.
AGCTGCATTCAGATTTTCTACAGAGTTAATGGTATTTTTAGCTTGGAACCGACAGAGAGCGTAACTCCCGTCTCCTACTCGGCAAGTCCTCGGCCCAAGATGTTGTATAATGGATCTCAAAACTACAGCCCTGATCAATACGACCCCTTCTATGCTGTGTATGACGAAGACGGTGAATTGTATAAAGATACAGGTAATATAAATTAAAGAAGCGATATCTTTTGTGAAATACAATTAAAATACATAAACATTTGATTTGTGTGATTGACAAATCTTTTTGCATGTAAAACATTTATCTCATTAATTATAACGATAATCTAAACAATTTGTACATAATATACTTATAGGATATTTATTTGCACTTGGTTTATAAATATGAAATGTCCACATTAAAGACATGCATGAGGTTTAAATTCTAAGTAATTTCTTAAATAATCTTCAACCTAAAATATTAATGTAATGTATAACTTATGGATGATATATAATACGATATTTATTTTTAAGGTTAACGTCGTATTTAGAAATACTTACAGATCTGGACTAATACGAATTTCTAATAGGTGTTATTTGTACTGTTACCCAATTTCTACTAAGTGGACCAAAACCCAATTAATAATTTTGGAGTTATTTGATATTATTTTCTTTAAAAAGCATTAATGCTGACTTTCGTTGGTATGGTTTATAATCTCATGATATCCAACTTATACTAAATTTCTTCTTAATTTACTTCTTACTTATATTTAATCGTAAAAATGAATGTACATAAGTAATCACTGAACCCACAATAACTTGACTGGCACATAACCTACTAACCGGTATTGGCAGACTACGTTCAGCAATATAACACGGCCTCGCTTCGCCCAGCTGTGCAGCAGACGTACCGGGGCACCCCTCCTCCTGCGAGGAGACCCGTCGAGACATATACCCCGAGGCCTTCGCCTGACGACTATGATGACGAACTTATACAACCTCAGGTAATTATTGTAATAATTTTTATAAATAAATAAATTTATTGCAAGGACAACGAAAAATTATTGTATTATAAAACAAGACGAAATATTTGGATTCCAAAATATAATAATTTACAAATTTATTTTGAAATGAATAAGATGACAGTACTAATTATATTTAATACACATCGTTACAGATAAACACCCAGAACCAATATCAAACACCAATTCGCCATTCGACAAGGTGAGTTTTGTGAAGTGTACTAAAAATTAATATAACATATGTGTTAGTTAGTCAATATAATTAAGCCATGTGTAAAACCAGCCAAAAAATTAACAAAACCAATTGCCTACAATCCAGGGGCGAAGGTAATGAATTGGGATATGATCATAACCCGAGCAGCGTGAGGACGACTTTGTACGAAGCCACCACTTTAAGCACCTCTCCTCCCACTACTAGCACGAGCACGACCACACAACGCCCTACAACAGCACCCTACACTGAAGCAATGACCCCGTCTCGATATACCCCAAGGTACTACAAAAGAGTGATAATCGAAAGTAAACTCATCCCAGCTTCAATCACTTTCAAAATTCATTAACATTTTAAATCGTCATCTAATGATTTCCATTTCAATTTCATCTTCCATTAGCAACCTTTCTACTGATTCAATTTCTAACTATTACACTAAACATCTAGTCTTTGTTTCGGTCTGAAGGTTGTATAAACTCTGAACAAAACAATAATTTTAATTATTCTGTTATCAATTCTGTCTTTTCTATCTTTTGTCTCTTTGTATAATATATGATTCAGCTTTTGTGGTATCTTTTTCTGTCTCAGCAGTAAATAATAAACATTTTATAACATGTTTCCGTTTTCACTAACTTAACTAATATCAACTCAGAGACAGTATTGCCTTTTATTATAAATATTTATATAAGTAGTACTTTTCTAGAGCTTCAATTAGAAAGATTTTTTTGCTTTATATTCAACAGATCATCCACAGATGAAAGTCCTATTCCTGAGTCCTCTTCAAAGCCTTCTGACGAAACTACTTCGTCAATTCCTACCACACCATCATCTGTTATAAATTTCTCCTCCCTTGCTAAACCCTTTGAAAAGACTGACAATTCACATAGATTAAGAGAGACTGTAACTACGACCGAAAAGCTTCCGACTGCTCCTAGACGTTCTTCTCAAGTGACTAACCATAACAATAATGTGGAAGTGGTAAGATCCAAGACAAATAGAAATAATAAAAAAGTCGTGTCTGTAACATCAGGTTTTTCAATCCGGCGTAATCCAAATAATACCAATAATCCATATACGTTGACTGTCCTAACACGGCCATTTGATGATTATGATAAGGAACGTAGGGAAACTAAACAAGAAAGTAGTAGCAGTCAGGTGCAATCAGATAGATATTATTATGATAGCAGTAGCGATAATGGGGAGGCTTTCGTTGAACCGGTAGGTGAATCAGATATTAAATATCAACAATCTTCCGAGAGTTCCATGCGTAGAAAAGATTTCTTACCCAGTTTTAGAGACGATGGCGATGATATTCCCGTTTATGTGAGACCTACAAGTAGATCAAGGAATGTAAAATCTAGAACAAGGCCAACAACCGTACCTTCTACAACATCAACAAAATATTACGTAAACACCGATCGACCAGTTAATAAGCGACCACCACCATTTTTTGTAAATAATCAAGATATTGTCGACTCCACCGAGAATGCTATTAACACTGAAGCCCTAATAGAGGCTAGCTTACAAAACATTCATAGTAATGAACTTTCAAGTTTACCTCCAAATAACACATTAAGTGAACCTTTACCTACGAGAGGGTACGATAAATCACAAAACATATGGAACGAACCAGCCATATCACCGTATAAAACTTTAGACAACTTGCGCAATACGTACCGATATGATGACAGTCGCGATCATACGCCTACCACCACCACCACCACTACTACTACAACTACTACTTCTACTACATCAACCACACAAGCCACAACTACAACAAGAAAACGAACTAGACAGCGTGGTTCGAACAAACAAAAACATTCACGTACCAAGCCTTCCTACTATAGTTACCGTTTAGAAGATGAGGTCATCCCTGACCAAACGACAGAAATATTTAACGGTAAAGTCAGAAATGTTATTAAAGCATTTTTAAACAATTTTGTAAGCTCTTCTGAGCCACAATTTGTTGAAGAATTTACCACAACCACTACTCCAAAACCTACAACACCCATAAATAGAAACGAAGACGAAGTAGTAAATATAGGTTACCAGAAAAAAAAATTAAAGTATGTTGATGAAAAACCTTTGCGTAATTTTGTAAAACGGTTACAAATTATAACAGAGCCAACTGAAAATAAGTTTATAGCTCCAACTGTTGGATCTAGTACTTCCACCGAGGATAATAGAGATATAAGTGATTTTTCATCAACATCTACTTCAATGACTACTATGAGCAGTACTCCATTCACGTATACAAATTTCCCTACAACACCAATGACAATACACAATTCTAAGAATGATTACAAAAGCGTACCGAGTAGGGAATCGTATCAGTCTAAATTTAGTGGTTTAATAACTAGTAAGCCCGAAACTGAAGATTCGCATAAATTTAAAAAAATATTCGATGAGGCACCGTCTATTGAAAGTAATAATCGGGTAATTAACTCTAATGATGAACGAGTAAATCCAACTGAATTTAATGTGGAGGATAATAAAATTACAACCGAGGCTGAAAAGTCTAGACTTGGTGACATTGAGAGTGATATCGCTTCAACGACTAGTACTACGAAAGCTACGACGACTGTAAAAATCGAACCGACGACATCGACTACTAAAAGTATATCCTTCCCAACGCGAGCCTCACGAGTCAATCCCGCCATAAAGTTAGCTGCGACAAACCCTGGAGGTGGGCGCAGGAGTTACCAATCGTCGTCCAAATGCTCATCAGACAACAGTCTGCAAGCGAATCCAAAATGCAACGAAATCAAATACCAGAGGTACAAATACTCGCCGGCCAGTAGTCTAAGCAGCCTGAAGTTATCTCACATTTATTTATTGAGGGTGGAGGCTTCGTTATTAAATGTCCTTATTTTCTGCCTCGCGAGTAACTAGCATGGATACAAACATCTTATCCGGCAATCGTTTAATAGCACCTACATCTAAACTCTTTCGCTTAACATACTGTTTCATTGGGGGACTTCATGTCGGTTGAGTTGAATTTCTGAATTGTTAACTCCTGACGCGACCTTTCCATTTCCTGCACACTATTGGAGGTTTTGTGTAGTTTGTGGAATATTCGTAGTTGAGAAAATATATATTTGGGTAGCAAGTTCCTCAATGTATGAAGCTTCACGTAATTGTATTGCACCACATAGCAACTCATCATTAGTTCATAAGTGCACCAGAATCATTAGTGTATCGAATGTGTTCGTGTTTGGTACGCTACTGCATGTTGTGTAACACTATTATTAACATATTTGTGGTATCATTACACAGACAATCATGCTGTTACGTCTGGACTGATCTCAATATTTAAATCAATCAGATACTTATGAATAAAACCATTATAAAATTACTATGACAATAAAGTTTTATCATTATTGCAACATGTTTGAAATTGCTTCGTCTTTAAAATCACGCATACTAACTGAGGTTCTAATGGACTTACACTTTGTTTACTGAATGATATACACGTTGCAGGCCGACCAGCACTCGAGGCCGAGGCTCCGCACACTACTCCACTGCGAGCGGTTCTGATTCGCAGTCACAACCAGCTCCAAACAGAGGAACTCCACCAACGTTAGAATTACATACAAATTCGATCATTCATTTCATTTCTTTTATATCTTATTTTTCGCTTTTTTATATTAATTTTTATTTAGAATAGAGAAAAAGAAACAATCACAAACGAATATGTCGATTAATTTGTCAATCATCATTATTATACAAGCATTTCATATATTATCATCTCATCACTTATTACTTCACACCATCGTACTCTAAATGTGTCAGTACCTAAAATACATTATTTTTAAGCAGTCGCAGCCGTCCAACTCTGAAACCCTCTACGGCTATCGTGTCCAAAACGACTGAGTATGCGGATATCTATCTGCATCCCCCAAGCAGGCCGGCTCCAGTGTACCCCCAGCCTACTCCTGATAAGACTGCAGCCAAGTGCAGAAAGGATGTTTGCTCGCTGCCTGATTGTTATTGTGGTGGAAAGGATATTCCTGGTACGTTTTTATCTGGCCATTTAATTTAAGTTAAATTGTCTAGATTATTTGTAGATTTAACAACTAGTTAGATAATTAGATGGAATTATTATTAATATTACTAAAGTGTCAAACGACCTACACGATGTTAAACAGTAACCGTAGCCAATATACCATAAGTACCTCAGGAGTTTAAGTCACACATGTATAATATTTTTTGCTGAGCTATTCTCCCCAACAACTAGTAGTTTGCAGTTGACAAATAAAGTTGTGATCATCGTCGCTAAGGAAACATCATGCATCATATACAACTTGACTTATATATTTCTTAAGTAAATCTCCACCAGGTGGTTTTATTTATTTTATAACCACGTCTTCTATTGTTTGTAAAGAAGAGATAATAATAGAATTTTCTTTCATGGCTTCAGTAAAAATTTTACTTTGCATACTTTTTAGTTCCTATTGTAAACAGTGTTTGTGACTTAGGAAATTTGCCCGTCAGCGATGTACCGCAAATAGTACTGATAACGTTCGACGATGCTGTTAACGATTTGAATAAAATGTACTACGAGGAAATTTTCGAAAGAGGCCGAATGAATCCGAATGGATGTCCGATAACGGGCACGTTTTACGTTTCCCACGAGTGGACAGATTATAGTCAAGTACAGAATCTTTATGCAGATGGCCACGAATTTGGCTCCCATACAGTATCGTAAGTCAATGAGCATCAGATTATCTCCCTGGACTTTTGGTATCTTTTGGTAGACCTTTGGTTTGCCACTAACATGGTATTCATGGCCATCTATATATTTATATTTTAGAAGGTTATGTATTTTATATCGTATATTATGTTTAACACTAATGGTTTATTTTTTTCTCTTCCTGAAATCTTCCACCCTTTTCTAAACCTGGTTCTTTATCTTCCTCTGTCCTGGCACTATTTACACACCTACACGCACATCACAACATCCCACCACAACAGGCGATATGCCAATGGATCAGGTACCACAGATCGTTCTACTGACGTTCGACGACTCTGTAAACGACTTGAACAAGGGTCTATACACGGATCTATTTGAGAAAGGCCGTGTGAACCCCAACGGTTGCCCGATTAGCGCAACATTTTATGTGTCCCACGAATGGACCGATTACAGTCAAGTACAGAATCTATACTCCGCTGGACACGAGATGGCTTCACACACAATTTCGTAAGTTCATGGAACTCTAAAGCACAATCAATTTGATCATATCAGCACCAAAAACATTTTGCCAATTCTTATAAACTTAATTTTCCAGTACAATATATTTCATGTATTTATCTATATATTTGATATAATGTTTGTTTTTTTTACTTACATTGATTTTATTAATTTGTTTTGTTATTTCTTACTCTTTCAATTTCATTTTATAATAATTTTTGTTTAATGTTGATACCGTCAATGTTGCCGAATATTTAGCTAATAACATTTCACTGGCATTTCAGCCATAGTTTTGGAGAGCAATTCTCCCAAAAGAAATGGTACAGAGAAGTGGGAGGTCAAAGAGAACTCTTATCAGCTTATGGTGGAGTGAAACTTGAAGATGTAAGAGGCATGAGAGCGCCTTTCCTTTCTGTGGGTGGCAACAAGATGTTTAAAATGTTGTACGATGCTAACTTCACCTACGATTCTTCGCTACCCGTTTACGAGAACAGGCCACCTAGCTGGCCTTACACCCTAGATTACAAACTCTTCCACGACTGTATGATCCCACCTTGCCCGACGAAATCTTACCCAGGTAAATGAACATCACATTTCTGTAACTTTAGATTGTACTCAGCAAATTATTTTCATTGACATTAAACTACTTTAAACAGATTTTACCGCGTTGTTTATTTGATACTTTTTTACATAATTTAGGAACTACTACTATCAAACTTTACTAATTTTTAAGCTAATTAAATTATTACAACTATTAAAACTATTTATATTTAAGTTTACACTTTCCCCGACGTTTCGGTTGCTTTTCAGCAGCCATGGTGTCTCCCCGTGACCAAGCAACCGAAACGTCGGGGAAAGTGTAAACTTAAATATAAATAGTTTTGATAGTTTTAATAAATTAATTAGCTTAAAATTTAGTAAAATTCAATAGTATCTAGTAGTAGAGTGACAGTTTCAAAATTTTGTAATAAAGTGTAAAATAAATAACGCAATAAAATCCGTATATAGTAGTTTAATTTCAATAAAATAATCCTGTGTGACTAAAATGTTTTTCGTATGAAGTCTCTATGAATCTCTAAAAAATGGCAATTGACTTAATTGGCGTATTTATCGTATTAGACTTTACGTATGTTTATGGTAAAAATGTCATATATTAATTCAATATACAATGTTTCAGGTGTATGGGAAGTGCCCATGGTGATGTGGCAAGACTTGAACGGAGGCCGTTGCTCTATGGGTGACGCTTGTGCTAACCCCCCTGAAGCTGAAAATGTTTACAAGATGATACTGAAGAACTTTGACAGACATTACACCACCAACAGGTAAGTTACAGGTTTATAAAAACTACACTTCTGCACGACCGAAAACAACTATCTTAAAAAAATTTTACGTTGTTAGTAATCATTGTACTTGATTCTTTAAGGTGTATTATTATAAAGATGCATCTTTTTTTAAAGTATTTAAAAAGTTTTAATGCTATATGAGAACCTAGTGTAGCAAGATAATTTAAATTTTTTGCCTGAAGGTAGAACGTGGCAGGACAATTAATATGTTAACACCCTAACTGTAAACTCATGTTCGCAATTGAATAAATGATTTGATTTGTTAAAAGACAATAAGACGAAAAAGTTCATAAAAGTACTCTGAGGTGTAAAAATCCTAACATGGTAATCCATACATAGCCAAGATGTGAGACCATTCCAATTGCACTTCTCTTTCAAAACAAGGCTCCAAATTCTCAATTAAAAAATGTGTGTCATCAATTATTAAGAAGAAAACAAAATATATAAATATAATTTCATTCAGTGGTACCTATCTGAGAAATCTAACTTTATGATCACTTTTAATAATTTTAGTAACAAACCTTAGCAATAATAATTTAAAAAGAAAGTAAGACTGTAAAGATAATACAATTATAAATATGCCTAGATTTAGTTTTACCGAATAAGCTGAAAATATTAAATCGTATTAGTATATTTAAAAGCTTATTACTATACATATTTATGTAACCAAAACGAATAAATTTCCATTAATTTCCAGGGCACCCTTCGGTCTCTTCTACCACGCGGCGTGGTTCACGCAGCCGCACCACAAGGAAGGATTTATCATGTTCCTGGACTTCATCAATCAGATGCCGGACGTTTGGATCGTCACCAACTGGCAGGCGTTACAGTGGGTCAGAGACCCCACCCCTATCAATAGGCTCAACAACTTCCAACCGTTCCAGTGCAATTATCAGGTACATATTTTATTTTAGAGTATTATTTGTCATTTTGCAATAACACAAAAAGTTTATGACGAATAAATATACGTCTTTATTTTTATAGATATCGATTATTGTGCTATTGTTTTGCTATCTAAACTATTGTTTACTAATTCATCATTAAAATAAAATTGATAAATAAGCACGTTAAAATTATTCATGGTATGACCATGTGCCTACAAGTGATTTCGTAGCAGCGGATATGCGAACCCACGACCTATCGGTGGTTTAATACTCGCTGATTGCACTAGCAACGTGAAACTACTCAAAATACTAGTATTAAGCTTAGCTAATATAGTAGCCTTGTAACACAAAGTTTGCTAAAAATAATACTAAAATTAAAAAAACTATAGAATTTTACAGCGTGAACTGATCTGTGTAACAAAAATATGTTTATATGATTTCAGGACCGGCCGAAGAAATGCAACAATCCTAAAGTATGCAACTTATGGCATAAATCAGGAGTCAGATACATGAGGACGTGTCAACCATGTCCCGAAGTCTACCCATGGACCGGAAAATCTGGCATCAGATCTTCACGCATAGACAATGACATTGGAGAATAAGCTGCATAGTTACTATAGCATAATAATAATACCATCCACGATATTACATCAAACGTTGATACATCAAATGTGTCAGGAGCCAACGAGGCAAGGAATGTTTCGTTTGTATGATAACTCACAGTAGAAATTGTTTTGTCACCAACTGAAGAGTGCCATTTAGATATCGATGGTCACAAAGCAAGCCTTGACAATTTCATAGTAACTCAGTGACATTCGAATATATGATTCTCTTAAATATGTCCCAACTGTATTGAAAACTGTGATATTAAGTGTTTTCAATCGTCTAGTGTGAAGATTATTTCGATTTTCAGTAGTTTATTATAGAATATTTGCATGGCTTACTTGTAACAATACTCGTGCAATGTTATTGCAATAATAAGATTTCCTATTTTGTGTTCGATTTAGTTCATAATACTCGTTTACATTAATTGAGATGTAATTAGAAATCTTAGTTATCTCATACCGTGATAATCAATTTACATTCTTCTGTATTTATGTCATTGTGGTCACATCACATCTTTAAAATGATTACCATTTTCCGAATAATTTTAAACGAAAGCCATATTAAAATTTAGAAAATATATTTTTCTAATCTTGCCAGCTTTGTGGTCGACACTGCCTTTTTAATAATTTGTAAATATAGTTTTAGTATTAGGCGATAATTTATTAGCATAAGTTAGTATTATGTACGTTCTTAGGCAATTTACTAAATTCCACTGTAAAAACCTCTTCTGAATTCACGAATCAATGTTTACATAGCTAACTATGTTTGTTTGTGTTAAATAGCATTGTGTAGACGTCTACCACATCGCATTTATCTTTATTTGTGATGTTGCACATGTCTATACAACTGTTTTATTATTTGAGAACGTATGACAATACTTAATAAATTAATCTCCAATAGGCGAGTTCCCGTTTGAGTCATAGAATCCACCTGTTTCTCTTTTTACTTTGCTTTATGTCTTTAGCTTTTATGACTCTTACGGTAAATTTACTTTTTCTCTATTAGTTTAGAAGCTTTGGTATGCTATTGCAACTAAAGTTATTGGAAGCGCTTGCTACGAATCTTATTTAAAAGTTATTCATTATTTAATAGGTTCTACTGTAAATATAGGTATAGTATTTAAAATTGGTAGTTTCACTTTTTTATTTCTTTCGGCTAGGACAAATATCTCGGACGTGACTTGGCACTGAGATCCTCAAGTGCAACATTTTTATGACTAGAAAGTTTCATATTTTGTATCGGCATCATTATTTATATTGAACCAGAACTGTAACAATTTTGTGACCAGTGCTGAATAATAAAATGCTATAAATATTACTGTGTTTCTTTTTATTTGCTCTGTTTGATAGGTAGAAATCCATACCGCTTTTTTAGTAGAAGTATCAATTTCATGAAGAGCCCCTAAAAAGCCCGACGATGTGTAACAAAAAGTCAGGGCTACGACCATGACCACAGAATAAACCACAGCGAGCATTAAAAATTAAATTTCAATCATAACACCTGTGCGATGATATTTTCGTTTGGTATACTGACCATATACAAGGTCATCCAAAACCTATAAAAAAGCTTACACATTGGCAATCGTACCAATAAGGATTGGGATAACATGAAAGTATTTCACTTTTGTTCTATCTTTTACGGGTTTTCAGTGGTTTTTGGGCAAGATGTAAAATACTATCCGTCGCAGTCTATTCTAGACACTTACAAGGTAGTCGTAAAAAGAGAAATTAAAAGTGATGATACTATCGACGTATCAAGCTTTAATAATAACACATGTAGCAGTAAAATGAAATGGAGAAAGTTTAACAAACAGCCAAGTGAAGGTAAAATTACTGCCGAAATGCAAAAAAGGACAATAGATCCTGTGTTTCACGGCTACCCAAAAACCAGAGAGGAATTATGGAATGAACGCATTTTAAATGAAAGTGCATCATTTGATCAAACACCGTCACTCGTAAAATTGCTACACAATGTAACGATGACATATTTGAAAGACTGTACTCCAGTCATCCTGTATGATAACCTAGTGAAGTCTAAGGAAAGCTACTTACTTCAAAATTTGCTTAAAGGGTTTCCTGTCACATTTGTTCATGGTTACATAACTGATGACGGTCATCTACTGGAACCTAAACTTTTGCGCGCAACATCTGAGTGCCTACATTATATAATATTTCTAACTGACGTTGAAACGAGTGCAAAAGTATTGGGTAAACAATCTGATAGCAAAGTAATAGTAGTGGCAAGATCTTCGCAATGGGCTATGCAGGAGTTTTTGGCTGGTCCTATGTCTAGAATGTTCGTGAATTTGCTTGTTATTGGGCAGAGTTTTAAAGAAGGAGATGATTCGACATTGGTAAGTTACAGTTCAGATACCTCTTATAGTCCAATTAAGATGCTACCTGTATCATGCATGAATGCATATGCCAACATACATAGACTAATGCATTCTTATCGGAGGTATCAGCAGAGACTATAGCTTTCCTATCATTATGATCATGATATAGTACTATTACCTCATTCACTTTCACTTACGATGATATTACAGACATACTGTTATAATGATTATAAATTAAGTTCGTTTATCTAGGAGTCTCCATACATTTTATATACGCATACATTGTATACGGATGGACTTGGAGCGAGTAAGCCAGTAGTGCTTAACTCTTGGACACATGGAAAGTTTTCGAGGCACGTCAATTTATTTCCTCCGAAAATGACTGAAGGTTATGCTGGGCATAGATTTGTTGTTGCTGCTGCTAATCAGCCACCTTTCGTATTTAGAAGGTATTTAGTATGGTGCTAGTAGCTATCTCATAATTAGTAATTTTGTACAAATGTTAGATAAACTACATATATATTTCCTTGTCTAGAATAAAAGCTGACCTAGATGGAGGTAATCCCCGAGTTGTATGGGATGGCATTGAAATTCGACTCATACACCTGTTAGCTGAAAGAAATAATTTCTCTATAGAAATAATCGAACCCAAAGAACCAAATTTAGGGTAAAAAAATATTTTCTTTTGTACTAATCGTTTGATATACTTCAACTAGCAAATTTAAAATGTATGCTATTGTAATTATCAGCCTTGGAGACGCTGTGACTAAAGAAATATCATTGGGTCATGCAGATATTGGAATAGCTGGCATGTACATGACTGGTGAAAGAGCGAGAGATATGGATACGTCATTTTTGCATTCTCAAGACTGTGCTGTGTTCATTACACTAATGTCTACAGCTTTACCTCGGTAAAAATTACCATGACTCATCCACGTTATAATATTTTCATATTTATTTTTACTAAAAAGCGCTATTTTCATAGTTTGGTCTTTTCTCAGGTATCGAGCAATCCTGGGACCTTTTCATTGGCATGTCTGGGTGGCATTGACATTCACTTATCTGTTTGGCATGTTTCCTCTCGCTTTTTCTGATAAGCATACTTTGAGACATCTACTTCATAACAGCGGTGAAATAGAAAATATGTTCTGGTATGTCTTTGGCACCTTTACGAATTGTTTCACATTTATGGGTAAAAATTCTTGGAGCAAAACTACTAAAATTACAACACGTTTGTTGATTGGTGAGTTCGTTAAAATATATGGTGCATTTTATTTTTTTATGAATTAGGCTATAATTGTATTGTTTTTTTCTTCAGGTTGGTATTGGATTTTTACAATTATTATTACAAGTTGTTACACCGGTTCTATTATAGCTTTTGTAACATTACCCGTGTTTCCTGAAACTGTGGATTCTATAGAACAGTTGCTGGCTGGATTTTACAGAATTGGTACCTTAGGTAAAAAGTTATAATTTGTTAATTAATTCATTAATAATAATTTATTTAAACAATTATTACTTTCAAGAGTTTTTTACGAAATAGGTGGCAATGATATGCTATTGTTACGAGCTGGGCTCGACAGATAAGAATATAAACAATATTACCGAGTAAAACACGTTTTACTTAAACACACAATTAAATTTAAAACACAACAAACACTATACCACACTTTTTCACTGTACTGCTTCAAACTCCGTAGTATTTCCGCTTCCGTTCGCTTCGATGAACACTTGATCGCTTACGATTGTAAACTGACTTGGCGGTGCGCGTGCGCCCTATTTATACGCGGCTAAAGCGCTTCTAGAGCTTTCTAGCAACGTCGTACTCGGCGTGTAAACAGCACGATGCTTCGAGAAAGTACCAGCATTCTCTCTAAGATTCTCGTACCGTACTACGCAGTTCCGTAAGATGTCAATAGATGGCGGTGTAAACTATTAGACGGAACCGCCGAGTCCCTCCCACAATGCCGAGAGATGTCACTGGGCGTAACACTATTGTAGTAATAGCATATCATTGACACTTTGTAAAGGACGAAACTGTCTTATTATGGCTTATATGTAAACAAATAATAGTAAAAAGCATAGGCCATGGTTCCTTTTTGAACACCATTATGTTTTTTACAACTTGAAGTAAGTATAATGTGTTAAGTGTGAGTCGAGCTCGTACGTGTGATGATACGAAACCCTCGATGCGGAAGTCCGAGTCCTACTTGTCAGAATATCTGTGATACAAAGTCTCAATGTCTTATATGCTTTGTCACCATAACGACATTCAGAAATCTTTTGCATTGCGATTGTTGTTTATATCACATTGTTTTTTTCCCCCAGTTATGTCCCATTGGATATTATATTCTGTTTATAGTACATTTTGATTGAAATCATTATTAACTACTTTAATTTTAAACAGATCGTGGGGGCTGGGAACGGTGGTTCATCAACTCATCGGATCCACGTACCAAAAAACTATTAAGAAAACTAGAACTCGTGCCTAGTATAGAGGCTGGTATTGGAAATACAACGAAAGCTTTCTTTTGGCCACACGCTTTTTTGGGCTCCAAAGCTGAACTTGAGTATCTTGTCCAAGCTAACTTTTCAGAAACCAAGTAAGTTAGTAAATATGCGTTATATGCATATCTATACTATTATCATAAAGCGGAAAGATTATATTTTGATTAAAAACTACTCAATCTGTTTTAAAAGTTATTTCACCGTTAGAAGGTTTTCTAATAGTGACAGAATTTTGTATGTTACTCGGTTATAATATAAGTATATTATCACAGATTAACATAGGCTATACCTATATTATTGACAAAATAAGTACAGTTTAACCTAACTTATCCTACTTTTCCGCAAGCGATGCCACGGGCAAAAGCTAAAAATGTATATATATTTAACCCATAATTTTATTAGTATACAAATAATTCTAATTTATAGTGGTTACAAATTCCATAACTTATGTCTAGTAATATAGTAATTACAGATTACAACAGCTATTGCTTGACGGCACGTATAGTGCAGTGGTTATTATGGTATGGTATGTAATGTGTGATCTGCAGTTATTCAGAGTCTGGGAATAATTTTCTATTGTTTCAATGTTCGAAAGGTCCTATTATAAATCAGGGTTATTATCAGATTTACAGTTGTTTTATAAAATACTAGCTGACCTGACAGTGGTTGTCCAATCTATGCAAAAATACATTTCACGTAATCAAATTCATTATCAAAAGGCAATCAAGTTATCTTAATATAAAAATATCATTAAAATTTCGATATTACCCGCGGATTTTGTTAAAATTTTCGTTCATATCAACCTTGTCCTGACAATTTACAAACACAACAAAAATTTAAACAGCCAAATCGGTAGAGCCATTCTTAAGTGATGCTTCGTCATATATGTGGCAATTGATTTTCATTTATATAGATAGATATGCATATATGATATAGACAACTACTGCACTAGGAATAATTCCTGTGTTGTGTGGACTTTACTAACATTCAGAGAATGGACACAAAGAACACCCAGATTCGGAACAACAATTTGTCACATAAATTTTTGTCCCGTGTGGGGATCGATCCGACAATACTCAGCGCGGCGGCAGTGGCTAAGCAACTACGTCAAGACATAAGAAAAATGGATTGCACTTTGCAGTTCCCTCTATTAGTCTCATCCATTTGTAAGTTTAACTAGCTTACAACATACAAGTTACAAAATAATAAATTGTTCAACTTGCAGGTCTAAACGTGCAGCTCTACATATTTCCAATGAATGTTTTGTACCGTTTGGGGTGACGATTGGATTTCCAAACGATTCAGTGTACTCAGCCAAGCTGAGCGGTGATATCAGCAGGATATTCCAAAGTGGACTTATTGATAAGATTTCTGATGAAGTGCGTTTTGAAATACAACGGACCCCTACAGGACAGTTGCTTGCAGTTCGTATTATTAATTTAATTATTAATTTGTTAATAAATTAAATACTCCTACTATGGTATTCTTGATTCTTATGTGAAAAAATACCTTTGTTTTACTACTATAATATACATAGATGAGACAGACGACGAAGAAAGATACACTGATTTATATTCATTGACCAGCAACTTCAGTGCGGCTAATTATGCTTTCAACGTTTTAGTTTGGTGACCTGAATTACTAATATCATTCATAAATAATATGCACATGTAGATAATATAATAATTATTATGTTATTTAGTTTATTCGACTAATGTTACTGTATGCCATCAGGCAGGTGCTGGCAAGTTAAACATCGTTACAGCAGAAGAAAAGGGCCTCACACTTGAAGACACTCAAGGCATGTTCCTACTCCTGGCAGCTGGATTCCTCATAGCAGCTACAGCTTTACTGTCTGAATGGATGGGAGGTTTTACCAGAAAATGTCGATTTAAAAGAAAAGTCGATACTCCTGCCAGTGCAAACTCCAGAGAACAACTGATATCTACACCCAAAACACATGAAGGTTTAGACAGTACTGACAGTAGGCTACATTTAGATTCCAGAGTTTCTTCAGGTGGTTCAAGAGATACTTTGGAAGGCCAAGTTATAAATGTAACTCATGAAAGCATTGTAATTCATAATGATTTTGATATCGATGAATTCAACTCTAGAAGATCAAGTTCGATAGACGTGGATAGAGAAGTCCAAGAAATATTTGAGAGAGATCAAAATAGACGCAGAGTTGTTTCTCTTGATGTGGACAGTTCAGATGTTGATGGCACAAGGCGAGGTACTGCTTTTCATGGCGCTTTTGGTGATCCAGTTGATACTAAGTGATGATGATAAAAATATATATAAAATTTATTGAGGGATCCCTTTATTTCGCCTAATTCTTTTTGTCCTAATTTAATTTGGCATAACGAGCTAGGCATAATTATTTTTGTTTTTCACTTATGACATAATTGTTTTTTTTGCGTACTATTTCAGTAGTAATAAATATCATTTAGGCTAATGCTTTTTGCCCTAATTTTTATTGGCATAAAGTTATAAGGCATATATAACTTGGGTACCATAGTATAACAATAGGTTAGGGTGCGGCGGGGGTTGCCCTTGGGTCACCCCTAAGCCGCCAACATATTTGCTTTATACTAGACATGTACTTCGTATCACCTATTCTAACGAATTTTTCTATATTTTCTCACCGTTTAAACCTTCCCTGGACTACGACAAACATTTCAAAACAAAAATCAGCTAAATCAGCCCAGCCGTTCTCGAGTTTTAGCGAGACAAACGAACCGCAATTGATTTTTATATATATAGATACAAAAAGTATTTTATTAAAAGCAATCACAAAATTTACAAAACTTCTAATTTATGCTTTAGAATAGTATTCTTAAGAATTACTATGCTTATAGTAATTAATATACTTAAAAAAATTATGACTAAACAGTTATGCCAAATTAATATTGTGCGTAACTATAATTAGGATAAGTAAAAGTATGCCATGTTAAATTATGACATATAAATTTATGCGAATAAATAGGGAACCATTTATTGATCTAAAATGTTATAGATTCATTAACGTATTGTTCTAAGAGGATATTTGTAAGCTATCCACCTGAAGTTATGTTTGATTCATCGTAACAAGTAAAAAAGCATTGTTTATTGCTTGATCGCATTCACGATGACTACATTGCCATCTGATACTGCTCCAGAATTATACAAAATCAACAATACTTCATAGCAAATGGAAATGCTAGAACCAATGAACTTTGCCGCTACAAACACTCTGTTTGCATAAAAAATTGTATAGCAATTCTCACTTGCCGCTTAGAGATAGAAGTATTCGGGTACGTATTTGATTAAAACTGTTGTATTCAGTTTAAACAGTCCATTTAGAAGACAAATCAATGCAATACTTGCGATAGACGTGTCAGCTTTATACATACAATCTGATGAAATTAATAAATTACAGCGTAATAATATTATCTGGTGATATTTATTTTCCTTCCTTTACCTGTCAATAAGTTAATTAAGAATAACTAGTACTCCAGTTATCTATAATAATGTGTATCATTAGTTCGTATACCGTTACTTAGTCAAAGGTTTAAGCTGAAAACCAGCGCTTGATAATTCTCCGGGGTCCAAGCATAAGCTGACGCTTAAACCTTTTGCTTTCGGTATTATAGTTTATTCTGTAATTAATACAAAATTGCTGTAATACTGAAACCAATAAACTTCTATTCTATTCTATTCTATTCTATTCTATTCTATACTTAGATACTATTTATAGCTTTTATATGATAATAAATGTTATCAAATTTCAAGCTCCTAACGAGTAATTTTATTTATGCCTAGTTAGTTTGGCAGAAATAATTCTGCCTAGGGTTGTACCGTATATCAGTTTCACCATCAGCTGATTGTTAACATCGTTTACAAACAGGATTTGTATTAATCAGGATTTGAATATCTCAAGGACTAGAGTCTATCTATACAAAGTAAATACATTTCGGGTATGACTGATGAAGGTGTTTATTAACACAATAGAAAAGTTTACAGATAAAGATTTTCTAAAAATGTTTTATGATTTTATGTTAATTATAGCATATGTATTCGTTATAACATAGCCGCTTCTAAAATATATACTTATTTATTATGTAATTGTATTTTTATTTCGACCTTCTTTTAGTCATATAGTTATAAAGTCTCTTCTCATAAACTAGAGTCAATTTAACTAATCTGATATTTTCTCGTATTCAGCATACTGAACTTACACAAAATTGACTTCAACTTACCATGACGCAAAATGACTGTTACCCAGTGTTATCAACCTACCAACAGTGTCATCGCGTATCTCACTTATTAAGTATAGATTTTATGTTTCAGGAATACATAATATAATAATAAATAAAAAACAAAATTGACATCCAACTCTTTATTATCCTTCGAACAGTCATCAAAATAATTTATAACAATTTTCTAACACTGTCGATAAACATTAATATTTCATTCAGCCACTGAGATGTTTTCATTCATCATACAATTATAATACACAGGGCAGAGATGCTGCCTCGACACAGATACAGCGCCGCAAGACCTAGATTAATGCAATATTTGGCCCGGCCTTATCTTAAAAAATAATTATACAATTATGACTTAATAATTCGTGAAACTCACCTCCGGAATACCGTCGGTGAGAATCCACGTCATCAGTAAAAATATCGTTAAAATACAACAGATTTTGCATTCTTTGTAAAATTCAAACGAAAATATACCTAATACCTACCTAAGCATTTTGTTAAAGGTATATGTATTGCACAACTGTTGTTACATGACAAATTAATGTGAAATCGATTTGAGTATTCAATAAGGATATGTATTTATAGTCCTATATTCTATTTGGATTGTTCACGATATACTGTGGTGCAATAGCAAAAAAGACAGCAGGGGGAAAACAAAACACATCGTCAACTACTGTGAAGAAATCCAGCGAGAATTTCTGTTATACTTATCACTACGTATTTCTTTAAATGCAATGAACTAGATTATAAATTAACTGAAGAAGCCCTTTGCTATTGTCACACAGCGAGATAAAATACAGGTAAACACATATATTACCAAAGTACATATAAAGAACAAACAAACTTCTTTTTACAATAACACACAACGTGGTTGTGCGTCCAAATGAATAATTATATTTATATATTTATTAATTAATTAAACTTGAACTCATTCCCGATAGCAAAGCTCACAACCTCGGAAATTATGCTCCCAATACCAGCTTAACTGTCGTAATATTTATACAATATAGTCGATAGTGTGCAAGCGATAAAACACACAGACGGACATTTTATCACTACACGCAAATACAAAGAAAACTTCTCTTAATGTAAACATTTTCATCCGATAACATTGTGTTTGTGCAAATTTGCGTCCATTACTTGACTATGGCTTCTGATCAGTGCGCCTCCGTGATAGGTATATAGGTAACAGCGAATGTGTTCGATACTGTACAATGCAACACTTAACTATATCATACCATCACTCTACACCGGACAAGTAGAAATGAGTCTAACAAGAAACAAGGATTTCGCATCATCGCCGAACATATTGAGCAAATTTTAATACAAAACACATCGACGCTTTCTGAGAAAGGAACTATTAGGAACGAACGACCGAGAACAGATTAACGCAATGTAGAATCTCAATAGTGGGGCCCGCGGGAAGTTCGCTACTTACGAAACAAGCGTCGCAGCGGTGCGGAGCATGCCCACGCTGCGGCTACAGTCAACACGACACGCGGGCGGGCCCGGGGTTGTAACAGTGTAGCTAATTATATCACATTAACAATTTATGTCTAACATTCAAGGTGTACTTACATGATCTTTATAATAGTTCCCTAAAAACGGGTTAACATTCATTATGCTCCGGTAATAAAATATTAATTCGTTAAAACTAACTGTGTACTTATTTTACATGCGAAAATACATATTTTTTTAATTCTTATGCGTTCAGACTTTTGAACTCCAAAAGTGGTTAATTCCCTGTACAAATTTAACAAATGTACATTTAACATTTTGTTATTGTGATTTGAAGATTTACACTAATGATATACTATGTTGCATACTTGTTCATTACACTTACATTAGTTTATAGTTACAATCACATTTAGACAGTTTGACTGACAAATGTGTACAGAGATAAAATATCATTGCGACCGTAGTACGGAAGGGTTCGGGCAGACCACCAAGAAACATATAAATCGTTAACAAACCTGCCGCCTTACTCCAACAATAGCACATAGAGTCGTTAGGACTTGTGAGTCTGATCGAACCCTTATTGTCAAGCAAGTGAAAAGCTATATCTATTACATCTAACAGTCCGACCGGCAAAAGAATGCAGGATACAAAGTATGATTAACATATGACATCGAGTGTACATTCAGCTATAATTAAAGTCCCACATTCTTTTGGCTTAGGTCTCTGACTGCATTAAAAACATACTACGGCCTCAAGAATTCAACATCTTGTGACTTAAAGTTATCAGGATGTGATTATTAAAGCAAAATGCTATTACATACAAATTTTGGTACAAAATGGTACATTTAGGCACTGTGAGTAAGGCATCTACAGTGAGAAGATATGAGGGAAATGGAAGGACGGGAGGAGTTTGAACTACACATATGTATACATCAGGGATTGTTTTATAGGAGTTGTGCTTTGGAAAGGGACAGCCACATCTATACGAAGCGGGAGGAGTACTAAACGTTATGAACTATGGACACGAATGTACAGATTCAGACAATATTCTCTAAAAATAGGGCGGACTGTGATATAGTGCATATTTTAGTGTAAATACTTTAGTGTAAAATATATTTTGTATGTGCGCTTAAAGCTGACTCGTAGCTGTATTGTTCACTGTTACAATATCTACTAGTTATCTTTAGTTACGTAGAAACTAAAACAAACTTCAGATCACATTAACAAAATAAAAAGTAAAATGTACTATCAACAAAGTTGTTCCATACATATTTGTAACACATTAAAACCACTAAATAAACCTACACATACTTAACAAGTAATTACATATGATATTCAAAATTGACTTGATAATATTTTGGTCTGCAACGAGATACGACCATACGAACATACATACCAAATGGATTTAATAGTAAAGATAATGATCGAAGCATAGAATCAAAGGAAACGTTCAGATCTCTTTTTCCGAATATTGAACCAATTGATATGCTAATGACAGCACAAAGCAAAATTCAGAAAAAGACTAAACTATCTGCTGAAGTATTTAGTCTGACAAATCAAAGTGAAATTCTATGTGACGACTTGTCAGCACTCTAACATGTACGATATAAACGGTGTTTACTTACAAATCCGCTTAAAGTGCAAGTGTTATCATAAGAAATTTTAAAGCTTCGTGTGGTACCATTATATACTCATCTCTAGCTAAACATTACCTACTTACTTACATAACATTCGTTCCTAACGGGACGTGTATACATATTATGTAAATATCATTATGATTCTCATGTATAAATATGTCAATAGATAAAGTACATTTTACAATAGATAACTTATTATCTTCTGTGATGACACTACCACTACTATTTTACAGATTCAAGTTCGGATGTCACACTATAATAATAATTTTTAAAATGGCACAAAAAACTTTTAAAACACTAACACAAAAGGTCAACAGTCGTTTTGTTTATAAGTCTTGCTCGCACTTCCACACAATGTTGTATTGTGTTGTGTCCATCGCGCACTTCGCACTTACAACAACTCCGTCCGCTTCGTAGCAACGCACTCAACTTCAACTATTTAGTGCAGATTCAATTTTACACTTACTAATCTTTAAATTGACTAACTTTAAGCTAAACAGACAATGGCACGGATTGCACATATAATGTCATCTATTTACAGGGGAATTAGATATCTATCTATATGTACTTAAAGTTCAAAATTGATCAGAAGGGTTTTCGCTATTCTGTATTGTACTTAATTTTAACATTTAATCTTAATCTTTAGTTATCTGACATGTGTGCATACAATAATTAATTACGTATTAATAAAGGGATAGTGTAAAGTTGAACATTCATTTATATAGACCTCTGTAGAGGTTTACGAAATCGTAACATACTAAGCCCTGGGGGCAGAAGAATTCTCATAGTTGGAGAAAGTTGTCGACCGTGCCATGAAAAAAAAGCACCAGCAATTTAGATGCACCTTTCCTTATCAGACTTTTGGTCGGATGATAAGATTAGCACTGTGACATCGAAGGTACAAGTTGTCATCGGGGACGGTGACGGAGCTCGGGCTCGGGCGCTGGCCTAGCAGTGCGGGTGCAGGGGCCTGGGGCACGCGCCGAAGGCCTCGTGGGCGCGCTATGTGGCCCAGCCCTCGATGCGCGGCCGCTTGCTGTGCGGCTGCTCGTAGTCCAGCGCCACGCTCGAGTGGCGCATGTCCTGCCCGGCCGGCGACCCCATGTTGCTCGATGACACTGAGCCTGCAAAGTTGGGGTACACTGTGATTTTAATTGTATTGAAGTGTCTTTTTTCGGCTACTTTAAATACATAACACTTATATTCTATTATAATTTAGTATAATTTCTATAGACTGGAACTGGATTACGCTATTGGTATTCCAAAAACTGCATTACTGAAAACTTTGTTGAAATGTTGCTTCGCGGCTGTGGGCCAAATAACTAATAATAATAATAATATTCTACCACATACACAACACCATCTAGCCCAAACTAAGCAGAGCTTGTACTATGGGTACTACCTGCTTATGACTGGGTAACTATTTATTAATCACGTATTGCCCAGAGAAACACGATTAATGTGAAACATGTTCTAGAATTTTCCTAAAACAAGTTAAAGCTCAATGTTACTAGTATAACAATCATCATACTAGTCCGCTTTAGTTCCATCAGATTTGACTGGACACTCGCAACTATACTAAATAAACAGCAAAAAGCACTACCATCATGGCTTCTGACGAGTAACCTAGTCACAAACATAAAGAAGTGGTAGTAAAGCTGGAGACTCACCATCAATGACTCCTGAGAGGTGCGCGGGCTGCGGCTGCGGCGGCGGCGCACGGTGTGGCAGGTGGTCTGGGCGCGGCGGTGACACCGGCTCCGCTTTGATCTTCACATTGCTTGGCGACGCCGCCGGAGGAGGCGTCCCGCCCCCGCCCAGCACTGGCAAGCTGCTACTGTACACGGAAACGGCTGGTCAGTCAACAATACATGATTAAAGAACATTGGTCGGATTTCAAGATCATCAGCACTACTATTCCAAAAAGTCTTTTTTCTAAACATATTAGCATAGACGAACCCTTCTCACACTGAGAAGAGGCCCGTGCCTAGCAGTGGGACGGGACAGCTTAATAAAGAGCTAATATTATAGAATAAAGGCCAATTTCACAAACTCAAAGTAACAATCATCAGATGGAAAAATGTCATGTCAGGATTATTATAATACTTAAGAAGAAAATCTCAGCATATAGATATTTTTAAGAACTTTTCTTGATTATAAAACAGGCCTTAAATATCAATAATATCAAATAGGTGTCATATGTGAATAGGTTTCGTATAATCTTGCTATGTGTACAACACTAATCATGGTTTTATCATAAATAATATCGTTAAATTACTTCTAATATATTAAGGAGTCAATATTTGCCAAATCCTTTGTCATTCAATTGTGATAATGATGACCTATTTTAATTGCTTACTATATGTAACTTTGTTATTATATTGCGAATAAATAATGTAAAGACATAAGATTAACTTTAATATGATGCTTAAGCGCTTGACCGTAGAGTAAAATTTTTGGTGTAAATGACACAAATAATTTTTCTGTTGTTGAATGTTGTCTGAACACACAGACTTAAGAAACGCGCTCCTTTTGGTCATGAATTTTAGACAACATTCAACGGATTAAAAGAACTCCTCTTGATAAATCTACATACTTGCAAACTGAAGTGTTTTTGTAGACCGAGAACAGGTATTACTTAAATACAATTTGCAACTGCATATACTCTTTATACTTCGACAAAAAATGTTATAAGCACATGAAAAATGGACCACTTTATCAAGTGTAGGCATACTCCAGTATTGCAAATTATGTGCTGCATTATGTTTAATTCATGAAGCCAATTACAAACATGCATAACCGAGTGGTTGGCAACCGATAAGCTTTATTTATGTTGTAATTATCTGCGAGCAATTGGTTCACTCATGCGAGACTGCCGAGTGAAAGTAAAAACATTAACTATAAGCGATACACCCCTCTATCGCCATGATTTAGTACACGTGCGGGGGACAGGGGATCTTATTGAAACTGGTAGGCATGGACAATTATCGAGAAGGTGATTGTAGTTTTTAGACCTGGTGTAACCAGCTCCAGCAGCCGTGATCGTCTAGTGGTTAGGACCCTACGTTGTGGCCGTAGTAACCCAGGTTCGAATCCTGGTCACGGCAGTGATTACACTGTCACGGCGGAGCATATTTTTTTAATGATATAAATTTTGTGCTGAGTCTAATGTCTGACGTCTACAGATACTCTCGACGGTTGAAAAAGGGTCGAAATAAATATTTAAGTTATTTTTGATAAATTTTAGTTCGACTTGATCTATGTACAAATTTACGTAAAGGTTATTTAGTTTTAGTAATAATAAAAATATCAGAAACGTACTATAATATAAGCAGTTTCTACTAGGCTTAGACGATACCTAGAATAAAAACTATCCTGAATATTGAATGAGAGTAAAATGCTACGAGCTTTTTTTTTTATTCTAGATAAACCTGGATAGTTTACAGTGCTTCCAGCAAAATCATAAAAAATATATTATGCATATCATAACTCTCTTTTATGATATGCCTAATATATTTTTTATGATTTATCATAGTAGGTTTCCAAAAAAATTAGACAGGTTTATCTGATTGGAATTTAGCCTATATGTCCAAAATGGGTAATCATAAAATCACCCACATTTTGCTAGCTATATTTTTAGGACCAATTTCATGAAAACGAGTCTATTGACCTCTACCGGGCACATTTCTAGACACCTTATAATTACTGAAAATTTTCTACTTTGTTTTATTGTTAAGGTCCCAAACTACATGGGTTTTATAAATATGTATTATGTTTTAAATTTAAATCTTTTTAATTACTTATCACAACTCCATCTGTCAAGTTCCAAAAGAACTTTTTTATATATTCGTTTTAAGCATTAGATCCAGAGCAAAAGTGAAAGGCTTGTATACTTGTAACTATTTTAATAACAGTTATATAGTGTTAACTTATTTTAAAGTCTCGTTCAACAGCTCCGATAGCCGTGATCGTCTAGTGGTTAGGACCCTACGTTGTGGCCGTAGTAACCCAGGTTCGAATCCTGGTCACGGCAGTGTTTAAACTGTCACGGAGGAGCTATGTTTTTGAATTAGAAAAATACGAGATCCATCTACAATGATTATGGTTAAATTGTTTTAGGTGAGCTGTTATTGCAAATTTATCTGAATACAATCTTAAAGTTAAAAAGTAAATATGCAATCTCCGGATAATAGTTTTGGGTTTGGGTATTAGTTATATAAGATTTATGCCTAAATATAGGTGTCTTATTTAAACCGTAAATATAAAAAACAAACTTCAGTAATAAAATATCTTCAGCTTTTATAACAATATTATTTAGATAAATTCAAGTCGGTTAATAAATCTTTTAAATCATGTATATTTTGAGATTTATAATATTAAACTTTAATTTAACGCCACCTTGTATGATCTATAAGAACTTCTTGGCCTCTTACCTTGCAAGCAAGGGCAATAAAGTGGCGCAGTTAAAATATAAAACAATATCAACTTTCACAACTGTTCAGAACGTTTTGGAAGGTTGTTTAACTATAACAATTAACTGTTCCGACAGCCGTGATCGTCTAGTGGTTAGGACCCTACGTTGTGGCCGTAGTAACCCAGGTTCGAATCCTGGTCACGGCAGTGAATACACTGTCACGGCGGAACTATACTTTTTGAAATATCAGAGTAAATAATAGAATGGTTTAAATGTTTCAGAAGTATGAAAATAGCCAAAGTAACACGACATAAAAACGGCAGTTTTTTTGCCCCTATTAGAGGAATCTTAGCTGTCGTAAACATAGCTGTTAAAAGATGAATGTTATATGCTGCTGTTTACTCCTTTAAATACAAAGAAATGTGAGTTTATGTATCTATAATAACAATAGCATTTGTTTATTAACTTGAATACAGATCCAATTTTTTATATCCTTGCAATGCTTTTTGTCAGTAGTCCCTGCTATCGAATTTTCCATCCAATTCTACCGTTCGCTTACAACGAACAAAAAACGGCAACAAGTTAGTTAAACTTTTTCTGTATTACTTTTTCATTAGTTTTATACGAATCTAATCTAGTTCTGGTCATGCGGAACATTCATTTACTGACACGCTACGTCTCCCGGAAGACATGTTGGTATATCTTTAAATATTAGATACTTGCTGTGTAAATCGCTACTTCATACGCGTAATCATTAATTTAACCATTTCATATGATACATATTACTAACCTGTGGCTTCGCATAAAGCATACGAATGTAACTATATAAATATTAAAATATTCTTTATATTAAATCACGATGAGGTCTACTTGATTCAAAGAAAATATAACCGAGGCGCCAATATTTAAAATATATAAAGCATGCTAGCAAAAAATAGCATTCATTCCTAAAGGTGCGTTGACAAAAAGGATAAATGTTATTAAATGTAGCAAAACATTTTTGCGAATGAACTTAAAAACGTTAATAGTTTTGGTAAATAGTTATATTAGAGTAATTGAATTATTCTACAAACTTTGTGTTCAGAATGACGCATGATACATAATTTTACTTCTGTGTCTCATTTGGATTTGGAGTTGATTGAATAAAGCAATAGATCGTTTGTTTATAAAAACTTGCGTTATACTAATAATAGAAGAAATATATAGAAGAACACTTGTATAATTCATCTTGTTATGTTACCACTCACAAATGCTGAAAATACGAACTAATCACAATGATTTTGAGTTAAACTTCATTACGTTCTTTTTTAATAATTAATTCATCAATTCAACGTGTACTGAATATTATGTACAAACCTTTTTTTCTTTTGAGACGTGGTATGATGAACGATTTTGTAATTTTTTTCTAGTGAAACCTATCCGCTTTTTGCTACTAGAAATTATACTGCAATGTGTATTAAAAAACTACCTATATTAAAATAATGTCAACTTTTAATTAAAAGTTATGTAATATTTATTTTCTATGCCTTCTACTTATACAGTAATAAATCAAAGTGGAAGTTGAATAAACTAATGAATGCCAATTAAACCAATATAATTAATATTTTACCTCTACTATAGAAGTTAAAATTTAGTTGATATAAGACAAGCAGAACAGAGAACTACTTGGCCATAATACTACGTAACTAATTCTAAGTACAATAGAAGAGGTCCAACTAAAAAAATTAAGCGCACACTCACTAATGAATAAAAAGAAGAAGATTATTTAATATTGTCTTCTGTTTACGCGAATATTATTCATTGAAATTAAACTGCTATATACGGATTTTATCGCGTCTCCCCGTGACCATGGCTGCTGAAAAGCAACCGAAACGTCGGGGAAAGTATAAAAATAAATTAAATCTAAATAGTTTTAATAATAATTTAATTAGCTTGAAAATTAGTAAAGTTTAATAGTAGTAGTAGTGTAACAATTTTCAAAATTTTGTAATAAAGTGTCAAATAAACAACGCGATAAAATCCGTATATAGCAGTTTAATTTCAAAGAAGATTATTGTTAGAAATTTATCTGTACGCTATTTAGCGCTTGCTTGCATTTTATAGACTAATATACTACGATGTTGTTTGATAAGATACTTAACAACAAGATTATATCAAAAGTAATTATCGCCATTAATGTGTATACTCTATCTTAAGAGTATGCACTTCAAGAAAGAACAACCAACAAAATAGTTAATAATAATATTGCTATGTATGAAAATTTACTTAAAATAGAATTATTCATTCGTTTCGCATTTTGAACAAGCAACCATGATTAATGACGTAACACATTTTTAACAGATAGTTGTTTTCGCTGACATTGATACCAGTTCCGATAGCCGTGATCGTCTAGTGGTTAGGACCCTACGTTGTGGCCGTAGTAACCCAGGTTCGAATCCTGGTCACGGCAGTGAATTCACTGTCACGGCGGAACTATACTTTTTGGACATTGTCAAACATTTTTATCTTAAAAACATTTGAGTTAGTTCATAATGGTCTAAATTAACAAAATTTTAAACAACTACAAATATTATAAAACTAGCAAAAATATCTGATTTTTAGATCAGTTTTTTTGTTAGCACAAAAAGCTAGTGAAATTGTTATTGCACATCTAAGTTGTATTAATCTAAGGTTAACACAATTACAAAAGATGCGATCAAACAAGATTTATTCAACAGGTAATTCATTACTTTAGATTTATTTCAGATTTATTAATTTTTGATTTTGTCCTTGAATATCTATGTTCAAGGAAAACCTCTTTTATAAAATTTTTTTGCCATTTATTTTATAGTTTAATGACAATTATTAAATAAGAAACTTTTTAATGTTATATTTATTATTTTCCGTTCAGAATATTCATATTATAATACTATGAATATATTCTGTTATTTCACTGAATGTTATCACACTATTGAACTTGGGCGCCAAGCGTCACTAAGAAGCAAAGCGAGCGTGATTTGGTATTGCTCTCTGTGACAAATATAATATTATTTATAAAACAAAGCAAGACGTCACCTTTACAAATCCAAAAAACAATAAAAAACTGTCTTTATTCTGAAATACTTAAGGCATATTTTCCTAAAACTATTGTTTGATTACATCTTTGAACTAAGCGACATATAAAAGGTAATGTATAAAATTGGGCACAGACATGTACCTGTTGTGTTGCAGCGTCTGTAGCTGGTGTGCGCCCCACGTCAGTCCGATGCCCATGTCCGAGTTGATGCTGAAGTCCTGTGGCCCGAAGTTGCCTAGTCCTGAGTAGCTTAGCGGAGTCTGGAATACACAAACAAAATACGTAAATACCATTTTATATTATATTACGTAGTATCAAAATCTGATTGTCTGTTTGTTTATAACGGCTTAACTCAAAAACTACAAAACCGATTTAAAAAATTATTTCACCATAATAAAGCTATATCACTGAGTAACATAAGCTATATTTCATTTGGAAAAAAGCACTGTTTTTAACATAACCTAACCTCACCTACTTTTTCGCGAGCGAAGCCGCGGGCAACAGCTAGTTACTAATATTCCTGTTAACTCTTCCAGCTAACCTAGAATGCTTGTCTTAAAAGTGTGTTCACGTAGGTAGCGCAATGGATGGGTTTCGAGACCACGACCTCTCAATCGTAATTCCACTGCCTAATTTACTATTATGATTTTACGTATATACGTTTCTTAATATTATAGTTTTATATACATAACCATCATCATCATCATCATCATCATCATCATCATCTCAGCCGAAAGACGTCCACTGCTGGACATAATCATACTAGAAAATAATAATTTTCTATATAGCTGTTGTTCATTATGTACAAATTAGGCAAAGAGAAGGCTTCAATCCTTTGTGCAATATTTTGGTTGGCAAATACAAAAAAGATAAATTATTATTGCTTGTATGGAGATTCTAAACTTCAACCGGTCTTAACCTTTACGCATTTATGATAACATACGACTTTGTAAAAAAGGGATATGCGCGTTAGGCATTTGTATACATAATTAATTACTTTATATGTATTGTAAATATGGACCTCAATTACCTAAGTTTCACTTAGAAATTTATTTGAATGAAGATACATTTTGTTTACCTCAAAAATAAATAGATGTTTTTTAAATTCCACTACTCATCACATTGCCCTGTCAGATTAACCCTATCGAGACTGAGAAAATCATTGTATCTGGACACTGGTGTCCCTATAGCGATGGAAGAATTGATCCTACTCCTAACTAATATTATAAATGCGAATGTGAGTTTGTTTGTTTGTAAAGCTTTCACGCCTTAACTACTCGACTGATCATCATGAAATTTTGCATACAGCATTCAGGGCAACAGAAAAGGACATACGGGGTATATAATTATCATCATCATCCCCTATGTCGTACCCTATGTCCGTTCTGTTGCCCTAGCAACGAATTCAGGATGATATTTTTTCTGGATGCAAGGTATTTATTCCAGAAAAAAGCACTGTTACTAATCTATCCTAACTTTACCTACATTTACGCGACCGAAGCCGCGGGCTACAACTAGCAATAAATAAAGCGTATCACCTCGCCGGTGTAAGAGATGTCATCCTGTGGCGGCGGCATGGCGCTGGGGATGACGACGCGCAGGTTGTTGTGGCGCGGCGAGTGGTGCGGCGGCGCGTGCGCATGCTTGTGCGCGCCCGCGCCGCCGTGCCGGTGCGGCGACGGCGCAGGCCCGGGTGACGGTGACGGCGTGCAGCCCGCGTCCAGCGGCGAGCCCGAGCCCGGGTAGCCGTTTGACATCTCTAACATACCACCGCTTGGGTACACTGGAAATAATACATTGTATTGTCAGCCATCAGCATAAAGCAGAAAAGAAAATATAATAGCGGTTCGGGGCCATCCATAAATTGCGTCACATCAATTTCATGATTTTTTGACCCCTTTTTTTTTGACGTGACACGTCCTGTGAGACTCCTCCCTAGTGCGACGTCACATATTTTGTATAATTTTACATCTAGAAATTATTAAATTAAAATAGCAGTTCCAAAATTAGTTTATTATTATTTAGCCATTCCCACTTTCCCTCGCGTAAAGCGGGGTATTACTGTACTTCTAGATATATTAGATTTTGAAATGTGACGTCACAAAATGCAGGATCACTCCCACCTCTTGTCACACAACGTCACACTTCATCGACCTCCTCGCTCCCGCTCAATGTTTGAGGTAATTTATGGATGACCACTTCCTAACAACCTAGTTATGTCTGGTCTCCCTTACAAGAAAATACAATTAATTTTTACAAAAGAACAAATTATGTTATTTTTTTATTATAATAAGGTAACTAGAGTAAAGTAGTTATCGAGAACCACAGTAACTCTGGATTCTCGTGGGTGAACATTGATTTAATATATAGATAGAAATAACGCTCGTAGCTCATTGAACTTCGTTTATACGTGACCATGGTCGACCAATGTCACGGCAAACTGATCCATACAATATGTACGGAATGGGGCTAAGTAATTTTATAATGTCATAACCGTAGAATTGGTTGTTAGTATGCAATATTTGCTATCAGTTTTATTTAGTAGCTGTTAATATTGTACGAGATTGTTTCAATGAGGAATAAGTAATACCTGAATCGGTTTCCGAGGATGACGGCCGTGGACTGATAGAAGTGTGCATCTGTGGACTGGCTTGCAGCAGGCTCTGGTCATAATTTCCGACGGGCACGCTTACGGGTAGGTTGTAATTGCTTCCCGTTACGCCCACGCTCACGCGGCTTCCGTTTAATTGGTTCCTTTGCATCATCATTTGGAATTCTTCATCAATTTTGGAGTACTTGGCTTCGGTCCTTGGGGTCAGGTTGTATTCAGGCTCGGCTTCGGGGCTGTCTGGTGACATCACTCCGTTCTTATGCTCTTTCTTCGTTAGTGCCTGTAAGTGTCAGCGAACACAGCTCAGGTGGTTTGACGAGCCAAAATCATAAATACTCTACTGTATTAATCTTGCATGCATTAAACTCCAGTTAAATTATTATATTACACCCTCTGTACACACCATTAGCGTTATCAGCGACGATCGCGTTAAACTTAATAGCTACCGTTCGGTCTGTTTAGATTTTATCACGTCAGTATGTAGTGGAGGGTCAAAATAAAACTGTGCTCTCAAATAAATCTACAGTGTCATTAAGTAGTATTGTACGTGAAAATTTTTTAGCGTACATATGTGTGGTGTCGAACGCAATGATGCAACACTGACTTTACCCTTGTATCAAAACATCGGAGTCAGGTAGGCGCGGTTAATTCAAATAAACACAAATATATTTACAAAACCCATGCTGGTACAGGAAAAAATAACATAAATATTTGGGGTGTCTAGTCATAAACTGTTAGTATTAAACGGGTGTCTGGTGTTTTGTACTTTATCCTTTTTTCTAACAGGAAATAAACATGCTTCTTTATTACTCGTGTTCGTCTATCTTATGTGTATATAATCATTGTGATATCGTTTACACAAGGTCTTTTGGAACGAGATCTACATCTATAATCTAGTGGTGTTCAACAACGTTGGCTCGTTCACTACGACTGTTTTAGTAACAAATGTATGCATTAGGTATTGTGTGTAAGTACAAAGCACGCGGTTAATGGGATAAGTCAATTTTGCATGGACATTGCATTGCGATCACGGGCACACAGATGACGCCGTACTTAATGTACCTCGATGATGTTGCGGTTGGTCAGCGACTCGTGTGGCTCGTTGTATTCCGTGTATTTCAAAAGAACCTGCAATGAAAACAGCATACAAATGGTTTAAAATACATACATTTATGAACTTAATTTCCCCTGCTTGCTTGTTGTCGCTTGAGACCTTTTTGTATACGAGACTGGCTTTCGTTATTTTATCCTTCTGCTTCCAATCTTTCTCATTCATTATGAATTAATTAATTTCCTATCCAAATACATTTATGAATAATATCGTTCCGTGTGATTTTAGTTTTCGAAATATGTAAAGTTATAGTAATATTAAATATTATTTAAGTAATATTAAAGTTATAGTTATTAAACGGACCAGAGGTATAATTTGTATTCAGCTAGTTTAAATTGTTAACTTGCTATTCTATATGAGAGCCAATTAATTTAGAATTTGCAATGATATTATGGCATTTATTATTCATGAATAATTTATAACGAAAGATGAGTAAGTAAATGTGTCAAAGTAAAACGTTAAAGCAGCTATAGGTATAAGTAATAACTTATGATAGGAAATAAAGACATAGCCATAATAGGTCGGTACTCTTATACTAACGCTACATGGGCATGACAATATAGATGCCCAATATTATATCACAAACAATATAGTTTCGCGTAATACGTATGTGTAATGTATTTACTTTGAACTTAAATTAAACACAAATTTCAAACGGCGCGGCAGATCATTTAGCTGTACCACGTGATCTTTATGGGTGGTTTATTCAGCCAGTGTTGGCTTTGAATAAACGATAAAAAATATGTAAATGGCAACGCCGACTTGTTATTGCTGTGCATTTCATTAAAATATAAAGCTCAGTATTATGAGTGAGACGTGTTAGGCGACTAACGATAAATAACCAGAAGATATGTACTTTAAGTAAAGTAAATATAATTAAAGATATTTATTTCATTTATATTCTAGATCCTACTTACATATATTTTAACTTGTTGAACGATTGAAAATATAGGATACATAAAGAGGGATCTACATATATTATAATGTAAATTATATTATCTATAAAGAAATAGATATTAAAACGCATATAAATGTTAATTTGTGTGAAAATAATAATAATAAATGAGGGGCAACTTCAATAATTAGAACATTATTATAATCTCTTACGAAGAAAATGTTGTACGTCATATTTATTACATATACGTAAAATATGGATATGTTAGAAAGCCTACTTAAGAAAATACACAAGCTATAGATACAAACCTTGTCCATGTCCGTGCTAGCATATTGGTAGAGTTTGTTGTTGGAGCTGAAGATGATAAGAGCAATCTCACAGTCACAGAGTACACTGAGCTCATAGGCTTTCTTCATTACACCAAATTTGCGCTTGTTGAAGGTCACCTGGAAAATACAAAGGAACTAGTGTTACAACAATTAAATACGCCATCTAATTCTTTCAATAATTACAAACAGAAATATCAAAGTTTATACAGTAATTATAGAATTTCAAACTACTTTAATATTCAGTTCTACATCGAGTATATAATTAAATATATGTATGGCCCCATATTGTCATTTAGATATTGGTAAAATGAAAACAAAAGCATTTTATTGGGTCACGGACGAAATCAAATAATTGTTACTGGAACTCATCAACGTTATGTGTCACTGAACGTACGCCTCAAACATCATTTCAAACCATTAAATAATGCACTATTGTGTACACATCATCTGCGGTTAATTTGTAATTTTCCTTAATGGCTAAAAAATCGATACTTGTTCTGGTAAATTCATTGGCTTTAGTACAACTAGCATGTCATTGTACTAAACGCATGTTTCCTGTTAATAACATATCAAAATACGAGCTGATTGTAAGCAAGCAATCATGCTTTAATATTAATATTTCTATTAAAGAACAAAGGAAGTTGGAAACACCGAAAGTAAATTGACCTTCGCAATTTTAATTTTACATGTCTGCTTCTGCTAGTTCTAGACCAGAATGAAAGAGCTACTCTCCCCTCTCGTAATTAGAAATGTGCTTTGGAGGGGGAGATGTAGAGTACTTCGTAGGGTCATAATAAAGTGGACAAAGCTGATATACAGTGTAATCGTATAATTAATAAATTACAAGCGGGAGCGGTCGTTGTCCCGTCGCGATAATGTTTTGCAGTGGGAGTGTTGATAGACCGCATCTGTTAGGTCATGCCTCATGGTAAGGTCATTTCACTCTAACAGCCTCCAATATTATGTACGAACGGTATATTCGTTAATATTTTTGATTTATATTTGGTATTACATGCATAAATAGCCGTATTGTTAATAGTGTCTACTGTTTATTTACAATATTGTTTCCAAAACACACAGGAACAGGGAAATCCATTTTTGCTAATTATTATTTCTTGAATTAATGAACCCTCAATAACAATGATTGTGTTCGTTTTATTAGTCATTTACTACAAACTTGAGCTTAGTAATTTTAAGATAGTTTCGGTACACAGACGAAGTCTGAACTGTATTTGTTAATTATAATATTTCCTTTAATACTAACCTGTCGATTCCGTTCGTCCGTAATCCGGGATATTTGTATTTTCTTCCGACCCATGGTGGCAGCAATCTTGGAAGGGGGTGCGGGGAGCGGGGGGCGAGAAAAAGAGTTGCCTGTGGGCTGGCTGCTACTGCGGAAGTCAACAGCTGCTACCTACAAACAAAGAAAATAAATTTTAAAATTAAAACAAAGTCCTTTTTGGAAATACTAACACTTAAACACATTTCTTAAGTAAACGACAATCCAATAAATAATACGAATGATTTTGAATTATGATCTTTATTACTAAAGCTATAAAGGCTATCTATGTAAGTGTTGATTGATTAAGGCCAAAAGCTCTCGTCATCGAAGTACCATGGAGCCATGGTCGTGATTGTGACCATAGACGAAGCAAGGCCAGTGACAGATGAAGTGACGTAATTTATGCACGCATTTATTACGTAAATCGATAATACTTTGGGATATTTAATTTTATCGTAGATTCTATAGATTAGTGCTAACAGTGTGCATGACTGGTATCTAATTATTCGTATTTTTTATTTCAGGCTTTGGTTGCGGTGTTGTTGCTCAACATTTCAGTAAACATTCTTATAAACTCAAGTTGCGTATACGACCTCTAGAAGAATTTCCAACAAATTGATTTCCAAGTAGTTCCTCAGTGTCGTAGTTTCCAAGTAGGTTTTATTAAGATTAAATCTGTGTAATTTCTCTTATTCCAGTTCTACTCATAGTAAGTCAAACTATAAGTTATAAACTACATAGCTGTGTCGAAGGACGGCAGGAAATAAAATTAAATAGATAATCCTCTAACACCAAATTAATTTATTTTTTGTCATACTTTTTTAAGGCCTGAGAGAGACGACCGGACATCACTCATGCTATACGACAAACGTGTCTAACAGTTAGGTGATAATATTGACAACGATTACATCACCGTAGCGTGAGCAGACAGTAAAATTGACTTTATGGTCAACTTATGGATTAGTCAAGCCAATGGTACTAAATCAATCAAGTAAAAAGTTTACGTAAAATTTGATATTTGAGAACGATTATGACGGAAGATTTACTAATCTCATTGCATGAACCATTAGTTTATGTCACATTTAACTAGGTGATTAGAACTGAATAAATTTGTACTGTGTAACAACACCAAATTAATAACAGACCTTCTGAGCATCTACATATGTGCATAATAGATATATTTATGTATGTTGGAATAATTAGTAAATTATAGTTTAACTATTAAACGAGATACTAAATATAAATATTCACTACATAACCGTTTCGTTAAATATTTATTTGACACTGTCATTGAAAGAATTGACATCGTAGACATACATTATTCATGATCCACCTCTGTCGAACAATACCGACAAAACAAAGTAGGCGTTTCACGTTTAAATTTTATAAAAAAGTAATTGGCACATTCCCAATCGTCAGGCATGCTTTTATATATCAATATGTTTAAAGAATGAATGAAATTATATACATATCCAAGTTTGGCAATCTTCGTATTGAAACAAAATTCGCGACATGATGTTAAAAAGTGATAGTAGACGCATTTTGTTCACGCTGTTAAAATGAGAATGCAGGAGCGCATCATTAACAATCGAGAACACACAGATGAAAACACAGAACATTGTGTATTGACACGCGAGAAAGTAGCCGTAACAGGAGATTATAACAGGCACGGTGTTTGCAACAGGAAAACGTTGATTACCAATGTTAACACCACAGTGTTAGGCAAAAAACCGGGTCATGTGGGCTGATAGGGGTCATTATGCAAATCTGTGTGACCTGGCGTCTTGTGCGCGCTTATGGTAGCTTTAATGTTTGTGTGTTTCATTTTGCTAAGTACTGCTGCAGGTTTTATAATGTTAGTATATACAGATATATTTGAAGGATCTTAAGAAGTCAAAAATCGTTACTTTAATAATTACTAACTACAATTACTCAACTTAATACGCCTTGACAGATATTTAAACAATTCAATGGTAAAATGTTTTGTAACTCCAACAA
The DNA here is from genome assembly GCA_930367265.1 of Catocala fraxini. NCBI lineage: Eukaryota > Metazoa > Arthropoda > Insecta > Lepidoptera > Erebidae > Catocala > Catocala fraxini. Next base: position 30,398,016 of record OV884025.1, on the reverse strand, counting down.
GAAGAGCCCTAATTAATTATTCTGAGCTTAAGTCTAACGCTATTTACATATTTTATTTTGAGTAAGTATAACACTTATTTTCTCTCTCTTTAAATATGTTTAACACCAACAATGGTTGACAATACAGGTTATTTTAAGATGAAAATTGGCCAATATGAATGAAATATGGAGCACGGATAACTTCAACAAGGATTCACGTGCAAATTAAAAACTTATTGTGAGGGTAAAAAAAGTGGAAGCTATATCTAAAATACTAACAAATTATATTTAAGTAAGTATACGCTTAAAACATTAGAACTGAAGAATGGAGATAGAACAGTAGAAACAAACGATAATGATGAAAATAATTAACAAAGTCAAACGAATCAACCTTAGTGTTGATATGAAAAATAATGATAGATGTGTATATTACATGATGTGGAAAGGGACATCCAACGTATTGGTATCGACGTTAACAAAACACATGAAATTACATCCTCTTTTGTTACTTATAATGATCGATAGTGGCGACACATACGTGGAAGTTTCGTTAACGAGGCTTCAATAAACAAAAATGAAATAAGCTGGCAGGTATCGTACTGAAAGGTATGTACTGACAATTATTAAATCAAATTTCATTAATATTTTGTTATCCTAATAGATCATATCAAAATTAACATTGATTGACATTGAGATGTTATTAACATCTGTGGTTTTATTTGCATGTGATCTGAATTTGAATTTGTTCGCATATTTAACCGATGATTTATGTTTATAATAATATTATAATCATCAATTCATAAAATATGAACGATATAGCTATTATTTCTAATGATAATATTGGAAAATATAATTTACTAAGTAATATGTAAGTAACTACAATAACATAATCTGGTACAATTTCCATATCGCACAGTTGAAGGTCGAAAGCACTGGCCTAAATGCGCCTGACAAATCCGAATTGACAACAAGTGATGTCTTAGGAGTTATTATAGTCCAGCTATTTTATTAGAAATGCCAAGAGATCGTTGGGACGTGATTTATAATAATGTCTTTCAAGGATTGTAAAGTTTACATTACAATCTCCAAGGAAATTACGAAAAATGATTGAAGAGCAGTTTTAATTTTACGTGATCGATCACTTCAGTACCTAAGTTATTTTTTATATAATTTCTATACAATAATAATGTATAGATTATTATTGCAATACTCAACAACATATTACTAGGTTTCTACTTAAGTTATAAACTTATAAGAGTAAAAGAACATAGCGATATAAACATAATTTATTGGGAGGTCCATAGCAAACACGCAAGGGTGGGTGTTATACGTCACTCAAGCAAAGGGTGTGTGTTTCTTGCAAGGTTTCACAATACACACCTTGGAACAATAATTCTGCTGTAGTTCTGTTAATAACATTATCGTTGGTATGCATCTTACGTATAATACGCAGAAGTAATATAAGTATATTATAATATCTCCTCGAAATAAATTCTAAAATAAGGAAAGGCTCTTCAAAGTATACATAAGAATTATACAAATTTTGTAAAACGCCATCTTATTCACAAAATATTAATTTAAGCTTCTTCAATTATCATTAAAGAGATCAATAAGCTTTTAAGCAAAATGCTTTGACTTTAAGCTTATTCATCTTAAAAGCAAATGTGGCAAATCATTATGTTAATTATAAAACGTTTTGATAAATTATATCAACGTGTGCGGACCCTAATGCTAACCCTAGTCCCCTTAGTTTCCAGTTGTGCGTGATATGAAGCATTGTTTACGTGAGTAAGTTCTAGGTTGTTTTTTATGTGACCTAATTTCATAATTCATTTTATTACAAGAAAATTGCACCACATTGTAATAATTTTTATTATATAAGTATACTTAAGCTTCTCTGCTGTAGCGCTCATTAATAGATATACATATAAGTATATTAAATCACAAAGAATTTGATTCATTGAGTAACTCTGCTATCTACACTTACAAGCAGGCTTGGTGGCAATTAAAAAGATTTACGAATCTTTCAGTGTAGCGCCAGAATATAACTAATCTTAACCATGACACTTATGCTATTAGTCTGTAAAGAGAAATATTGTGATTTTACAAACTATAAACAATTCTAGGCGTAAAAACATCACAAAACATTTTGACTCAATGTTATTCCATATCACTAATAATAAAGGCATATAGTTTATGACAGTGATATCCAATAGGCTGGCAGCAATCCAAGCAAAATATATACGAGCAGAGAATCTCTTACTTTCTCTTAATCTAAATTAGCGACTCCCCACTACATCTACAGTGTAGTAAAAAAAGTGTTTAAATAAAGTTCTATGCTTAACAAAACTTCAGCGTCGAGTAGTTTTTAATACTAGTAATTGCACGTTTTAACATCAGTCAGCGCTGTAATATCATTGAAAGGTGTTCTTAAACTTGTAATTATAACTATGTTTGGCAGATAATCCATCTAAGATAAGATGATAATTGGTTTTTATTAAAAGCAAATTTGCAAATATAATATTAATCCTTCTAAAAATAAATGACGTCTATAAAAGCTCGTAAATCCAAATTTACAACATAAATCATTTTCTTAAGAAGCAATTAAAAGTGAAAACGAAAAATGTTTTCGTTTTGACGCTTCGCGATTTGGAGTTGAATCGTCTAAATTAAAATGTCAACATTAAATTTTGCCCATTTTTCTGTTGCCAAATGAAAGATTTTCATTGCTCGTGCTGCCGCAAATTCCGATACGTGAGTTGGTGCATAAGCGTTTATATGTGTGGGTAAAATATAGTTCACGGTGTCATGTTTGCTCAGTTTCCCCTATTTCTGCGAATGTGTGCGTCAGTACACGCACTAACACGGTCTCGGTGTGCGTTCAGCTAGACTCAGTGTGAGATGGTGTGTGTTTGTGTGCATTTTACTGGCATTGCCCGTGTGTAGGTCAAAGGGTGTTTGCAGGGGGTCGTGTGGAGTGGAGCGGGGTAAAGCGGGTGTCAGGTCACTGTGTTTATAGGTGGCTTGTTACGCGGCACTTGCGTCTAATCATGCATTATCACGTTCCCGCTGCGGGTGATTAGCGTATGGTCTAATTATCGGTTTCGCTTTCACAGGTGGTGCGCTGAAATCTAACCAAGCATCAGCTGATGTGTTGACAGGATCTTTAGACAGCATACTCATTAACTTTCCTATTAGATGAAACCAAACATAGAGCAGCTACAAGTTGTTAAAAAACATACGATGCAAATCATTAGATTCTTTTTAATATTAAAAAGAGGTCAGTGGTTATTTTCAAAGCTTTTAATTGCTATCTTTAAACAAATTTCTTTATAAATCTACCTAAGATATAGTTCAAAGGCCAAAAATAATTCGATACAGATAGAGATGTGCTATTAGTTAATAAAAATATATTTTTCCTTTTATTACAAAATGAAGTTAGCATTATTTACTTTAATTAAATGAACTGGAAGTGAGTACATGCAAATTCAAGTGAAGCTTTAACGACGACACAGTCTTTTCTTTTTTCTCACGGCTCATTAAGTATTTTTCTTAAAAGGTTAACATAAGCGTAAAGCCGTGAACTGTAGCTCGTTCAGAGGTAAATAAGTGAGAATATCTTCAACGCAACACTCAAAAAGGAAAGCTGGGAGCATAGATTAATGGGCGAATTATCTCACAACGTAAAAATAAGGTAGGAAATATTTTCCAACATAAATTAAGAGCATTTGTTTATTCTTTGAAAAGGTTCCTCCCTTAAGATGTCTGTAATTGGGGACAAAGTGACGAAATATTGTTTTATTTTCTCATTTCGTCATTGCTGCCTATAGAAACTTGAATTTTCGTTTTCATATAAAAGTAAATAATTTCAATTAACCAATACTATTAGGTAGACAACTCAATTCTACCCAAACACTTTATATTTGATGCTTGTTTGGGACAAAACTAGTTGTATTTAATAAATTAGGGTGTTCATTTTATTTGTTTATATTCATAGCTTTAACAATAAAATTTATTATATTTTACTCAGTCATAATGAAGTGTTGAAATACAAAACAAGTCAGTTAGAAGTAAGCTTTTTATAAGGTCTTTAAATTGCCATTCAAAATTGTCTTACGCATAATAGTAAAGGTGTTCCCCAATGCAGATAAAGTAAGATCATGCCTAATTTGTATTACCATAATAGTATCAACGTAGTAGTATCAACTACCATCAATACATAAATATTTTAAATATACAATTAAGTCTGAAACACAATACTAATTACTGCAAACGAAAAGTCTACATACCAAACTTCGTTAAGTACTTCAAATCCAGTCAAGGAACTGATATACAGCTTGATAATATTTTGTTATAATGATAATTACGCTAATAATTTGTACAAATTGAAGAACTCCAGTGTAATGAAAACAAGAGTCATTATATTCACGGACATGTTTCGCTTTTAAACATTAATTAAATTAATTACATTAAGTCGAGAGCGTGTGATTTTCTACTTGGTGTATAATGTCACCACGTTTTTGTGCCTTAAGTGGCAAATAGATACTTAGCATAACTCAGAATGAGCTGAAATTAATTTCAAACGTTTTAAAAGTTTGTGGTTATAGGATACTGAGGTTATTTCTGTAGTAATTTTTCTGTGTATGCTGGTAACTCGATATTATATTTAATTTACAAAGCAAAATCTTTTGCAGATTCTATAGCAGTTTTGTTTGATTTTGATTTCTAATTATCGTCATTTTGAACTGATACAGCAAATATTATTGCAGTTGGCGATGTAACGAAAATGTTGATATTTTAGAATTTTTGTGTTAGCCTTTAGTAACAGCACGAGATCGAGTAGATGTTGGTGTAATATCATGTATATTTGAAGCTTATATATTGTTTTTGAAAAGTTCTGATTTATGACTATTTCTGGAATACTTTAACATACGTAAGTACAAATGTAAAGGTCAACTAGTCAAACAAGATATTATTATGTTCATCCAGTATCAGATAAACATCAATTTAGATCAAATTTTCAATAATGACATTCACGACTGTTCACTGTTGAACGGTGGAGTAATGGAAAAATCTGTAGTCAAGGAAAGTCGTGTAGGCGTGCGGTTTCTAGGCTCGACACCCACGCTCGTTTCATCTACGTTATATGGAGTATACAGGTTTAGATATTCCAGGGGCTTCTAATTGTAGGTGTACGTGTGTGTGTAAGAGTAAATTCTTCTTTTCAGAATGAAATTCATGTATGATATTAGGTTTGTTAAAGTTCAAATATCCATCTCCTGTCATCTACTATCATCTGAATTTCGACATATATATTAAATGATTTAGCAAGCAGGGCCGATTATCATCATCATCAAGCTATTACGACCTCTTTGTTCTCTTATCCGCCTCTTATTCTTGTCTTGTACCAACATTGACGTTTTAATTAAGCTATACCGGTGAGAGCATTTTATTCTCTCTACGATTTAAAATTACCATTCCATTCGATTAATAAAATAAAATCATAAATTAAAGTACACGAGTATTATTAAAATGCTTGTTAATAAAGTTATACTATCGTTCATTATCTAAACTCACCGTAATGAGATTTGATTTTTAAAAAGGTTACTTTTCGAATTAATAACATTAAATAAACCTGCAAAAATATCTAAAATATACCTAAATAACATATTATCCAAAACAATGTTTTAAAAATTTCATTTTGCATGATAATTGCAAATATTCTGAACCGATAACCCGCTATCATGTCATGAACTGAATTCCGTTGTATTCCGTTCACCTGTTCAGCTTTGAATGTACTCGAAACTGTGTATGTTTTTGTATTGCGCAAAATATTTTTGTTTTGATTGATGTCAGTTTCATCTATATAGATAACATCACCATATGTTTGCTTTTTGCTTATTTAATTCAGATGTTGTTCTTTTTCATCCATTTTTCTTCACTTCTATTAGCTGCCATCTTGGTGCTCACTCTCTTTGTAGTCATATCATCAAATTCATTATGATTGTTAACTTTGACATATGCATTGTTGTGTGTTAAAAATGTTAATATCAGCTCCTTTACCTTTCTGCGTTTCTAATATTTGTAATTTATCCAACTAGTTAATCATCCTTCAAATAGTTCATTTATTCCTCTGAAATCTCTCTTTTTTCTTATGGCTATTTTATGAATTTGTCTGTAGAATTCTCCATTTTGTTTATTAGAGAATGCTTTCAGAACATGTTTTATCAAAACATTTCAGCGTTCAACTAGACGTGTTAACGTTCGACAGTAAATAATTGAATTTGTATTTAATGAAGTAATAAAAACGTAGAGCGCTACAGGTAAAATGGCGAGCCCATTAAATTGATTTCTCTTTAACGGAAGCCCCCAGATGCAATAATGCCGGTACAATATGGTAACCATAGAAACGCGCCTCGTGGAGCTTAATAGGGATGTACCGCGACTAGAATCAATACAAACATTTCCTCGGTCAAGAGGACTAATGGCGTATGTATACAATTTGTTGAACTGAAATGAATATCACAGGTAACAAAAAGTGAAATTGCGTCATATGAAGTTTTTAATTGTACTTATATATATTTCAAATTTTACTGTAGTGAATTACTTGTATTATTTATTATTACAAATGTTGCTTTATAATTTTTTAATCTATTATTACGATGGATCATTTTTAAATATGATTACTTTTTAAAGTGGCATGCCCTTCAATATTTTCATTAATTAGTAGTAGATAATAATAAAACAAATTACTAACCAGCAATAATAAACAAATAAATCACATATGAATTCATGTTAGATGTAAGGTCAACTATTAAATTGTTTTTTACGCTTAAGTAGTATTGAGACATCTGTTAAAAATTAAAATCATGGCATTCATTTCGTGCCTAGCAGAATATCTCAAGCTGTTACCTAGATATCATGGTCACCAACTATTAGTTAACCATTTAATAAAGACTTTTTCTGGTATCCTGACTAAGTAGGCACGTAAAATAATTATTCAAAGGTAGTTTCTGATTTTTCTCTCTCGTCTCGCTTCGTTAGCTTCTAACCACATAACTGGACGAGTAGTATGATACAAGCAAATCACGTTAAAACAATTCAGTCTACAATTTCGACATGAAAGTCACCAGAAACACCTGTTTTGCCCCTCCCTAGCGCCGCTCGACCTTGCACGGGTGTGGGTGTTGGGGTACAGGAATGAGGCGCACCCACGCATTATTATGGCCAGAATCCTAATGTACATAATATCTATCGCAATGGAAATTCAATCACTACTTGTGTGTTTGTTTTGACAAACAATATCGGTAGGGAAGCGCCGTAGGCGTGTTCAATAAATCTATACAGCTGGTTTATCGATATTCTAGAAGGTAAACTAATTTGATTACGATCTGACGGAAAGGTCTAGGATATTATTTGCGATAGGTTAGGTAGGTTTGTGTAAATTAATAATATATATATTTTCTAATATTGTCTTCTGTTTACGCGAATGTTATTCATTGAAATTAAACTACTATATACGGATTTTATCGCGTTGTTTATTTAACACTGTATTACATAATTTAGAAACTGTTACACTACTACTACTTTTTGAACTTTACAAATTTTTAAGCTAATAAAATTATTAAAACTATTGAAACTATTTATATTTAAGTTTACACTTTCCCCGACGTTTCGGTTGCTTTTCAGCCATGGTCACGGGGAGACTAAGATGGTAGTTGTCTCAATGTTCCAGTGTAGTTATTTCAAAGTACCCGAACATAATTTAATTATTGGTGTTTCTATTTACGCAGAATGAGCTCAAAGTATCATGAAGTAAAGCTGTGGTTTGCTTCTTCTTGGGTTTGACTATTTGTATTACTGGATCCCAAGCTGGTGGTACATTCCAACCATCTTCTCTATTGAAAATAGGATGTTTTTGATTTCAATAATCTCGCGAAGCATCCTTGGAATCAGTCACTGGAATACAGGAGTGAGTTTTTGTATTATTGCATTTCAATATGATATGCAATAAAATGAGTTCTGATCTTATCGAGAAACCCGACATCTGGTTAAAAATGAACATACATAGCAAGGCGTCACACGTGTGTATTCCCTTTTGGGTAGACAGAGAGGCAGAACATTCACATTTCGCCGCTATGCTTAAATCACACGCAATACAGCGTAAGACGCATAATATGTGGCTACAGGAAATATAATTAAAGAAAATGCAAGACTCTTTGAATAATGACGAGCTGCAGTAATAATAAGTACAAGCTTAGGCTGTTTAAAAATAATTGTGTTCGAATAATCGAAGGGTCGCAAAATCCATGCCCCAAAATAGCTGTCCATCAGTTTAATTGAATTTCCAGTATGATCATAACCACATAGGTGGGCGATGCACTGGAAGGGTGGTGCGTCCTACGCATACACGTAAACACACGTATAAATAGGTGTACTCGGCGCTAGTGTGCGCCGGCACGTGTAAGTACCAGCTCGTTAATTGGTAGCCACGGATATTGCCTGATGGCATTATGCGAAAATACGATTTATCTCCGACCTCGGCACTTTCCACGAAGGATGAAAATAGTAGTTTTATAGGCAGTCTTTTGTACTAATACCTTCTAGCTCTGTTCTATACTAAGCCTACAGTTGGACAGAATCCTGTCCATATAAAGATGCACATAGACTCATGCTTGGATATTTTTGAAAGTGGTACAAAATAATCAACCGGCCCGAGAATCAGAGATCTTACGGTCGGCTACATCCTTGCAACCGCCATGGGCTTGAGATATTCAAAAAAAGATTAGGTTCTTTTTTGAGGAGGCTAGGATAAAAATATATATTTAAAAAAAATATTTTAATGTTTTAGGAGGACCGAACTATATTCTTTTGTTCATACAAGCCTACGAAGCAATAAACCGCACGTTTTCCTGACTCATAGCTTTTATCTTATTTCGATGGATTTCAAGGAACGAGCTTGGACATACCCATAACCCAATATTCTGAGCAAAACAACATCCCGTTCAAGTGAAGAAGGAAAAGGTTTTCTTCAGTATTCAATAAGGTAAGTGACAAATTAAATTAGCTGTAGCCTTGTGAGAGCCCATTGGACTGCCAGGCTGAGGTCCCGAAATTAATCCCACGGCGCGCATCTCTGACTTTTCGAATTTATGTCCGTATTAAATAGTTAATTATCCCTCGCTTTAACGGTGAAGGAAAACATCGCGAAGAAACCTGCATGTCTGAGAGGTCTCCATAATTTCTCGAAGATACGTATGTGAAGTCTGAACTATGGCCTAACCCTTCTCATACTGAGAAGGCACCCAAACCCAGAAGTGGGACAGTTTAATACAGGGCTGATATTATCATCACCGACAAAGTATATGGTGAAAAGTGTACAAAGGTGCGAATTGGAATAATTAGGTGTTTAGCGAACGATAGAGTTCTATTTATAAGTGAAACTTGTAATTACGGCACGTCGATGTCTTTATCATATGAATGTTTTATTTGTTAATAACCGCTGTACGACTTAACGTTGAAGAGTTCGAAAACTATTTATCGATACAATTAATATTCACGTCGCTGAATACTGTGACTATCGTTGCAATCATATAATTGACGTGGATTAGGTACAAAAGAATCATTGAGACAATCGTAACGATATTTTGGGCTAATCCAAGACATTATTTATTTACTAATGTATATGCAGGTAGGTCTTCTGCTATGCTGAATGCTGTTCGGACCCTACACGGGACAATCATCGTTTGCAATCGATACACAAATAATTCTTCCGAGTTTAGGTGTACTGTATGTGCTTTAATTGTACAAAGTTTGCCACGGTACAGAGCTTAAAGGGACACAAAGTGGGAGATGATTTAAAAAATAATAACATTCATTAGAATATTTGGATAATGAACCATATTTATCTTAAATACTTAAATTTTATTTTAATATCATTTATATTTGAGAAAGTCCTATACTTAAAAAAAAAGCTTAAGAAAATACTGCAGCCGTGAGCATAACAACTCACCAAATACTGTACTGTACTGTACACAAAGGATCAAAAATTGCACAGTAATTATTTCGTTACAAGCAGACATAGATTAAATTTAATTGTAATATTGATATTTGTGCTATTATTGACGAATAAATGAATTAATGTTATAATCTTACATATACTGGTAGAAACTTAATCTGGTTTTGACAAACCTCGACCTTTAAATAATAAGAATAATATATGTGTAACTTTATAACAAGAAACATTAGACATAATTGCTTTGTTCTATGTCCAATGGTTCATTATATAAATTATAATACATACTGTTTATAAGGAAAAAGGCAGTGAATTAATGTCTACAACTGGGTCTATCAGCGGCTGCGGTGTCGAAGACCTTACCTGCGGCCACATGAGGCCAATGTTCGATTTGACTTCAATGACGATGTAAAATATATTAAAATGAAACATAAATAAACATACCAAACATTATTTAATTTCATCACATATTGTTACGTTTTTGTATTTTATAAAATAAAATATATTTCTGTAACAAATGCCCTTGTGCAAATTTACCTGTAATTATTTATTATACATATGAAAAAAATAACACTTGTTTTAAAACGTATAAAATAAGCTTATTATCTGCGAATGTTTTGACAATTATTTATGGATTTTTAAGTAAAATTTCGTAGTTATATTTATAGAGTTTTTGTCTTAATAAAGGACTACTATTATTATATTGTTTAAGCATACAGCGTACCCTTTTAACCTCAAAACAGTTGGTAAAATATACACATTTTATATATATTTTATTATACGAAGGTGGCAAACAAGAATACTATCTGGCTAATAGTAAGCGGTTACTATATAACTTATGGTAACAATAGAGATATCAACCTGTCAAAAAAATTATCGCTGTTCTGCCAACGTAAGGTTTATAAATTACTGGTCTCTTGATAGCACAGTAAGTTTAAGAATTGTATAAAACCTAGTGATCACGGCAAGAAAATGTGATTTTTCATTTAAAGGATTTTTCATTTTTTTTATTTAAAGGTAATATGTGATTGAACTATAAAGTCCTGCAGTTATCGGGTCTTGAGACAAATTACGTAAACACGTATTTTACGTATAATTATTCTCTTCAGCATAATAATAATGGAACAAAATAATTTTGCCCAACAACGTAGTTGACGCATAATAATATGGGGAATTTCTAGGTATTTTATTACTGCTGTTTTATCCTTTGTCACACAGGATAAATAAGAGTAAATAAGCATTGTATTCTAAAATAAATGCACTGAAGTAATTGTATTAATAAAAAATGTATATTTACCTATAAATACCTATTATTCATAGTTTTTAAAACTTAATAGAAAGTTTGTTTACATTTTTGATAAAGTATTTACATTTTACACATTTGTTAAAGAGAGCATATAAAACTGTATTATTAAAATATAAATTACGAGCCTTTTGACATAAATAATGTTTTGAAATCATATCTTTTAATATTGGCCGGTGCTATCAGGCTTGTTGCCAGATTCAATCGCCATGCGATGCCAAATTTTGGACATCCACAGACAAAGATTGTTGACTCGGTTGACTGGCCTTCACAGGTGAAGTAGATAAATAAAAAACAATAACTTTGTTATTTAGATCGGTATATACTCTACAAAAAAATGTCATAAAATTTAACGTTTATGCAGTAATGGCTTTTATTTCATAGCTTTTGTATTAAATTCTTATTTAACGAAATTGTTACAAATAACAATCTGTATAAATAAATTTAATCTATGTATAGTATAGGAGTTTATGGATTATTATCAATCCCACCCACTCCAATTCCTGTATTATCTGTGTAGCCGGTTTAGCTATGGCGACCATGGAAAACATATGCGCGGCTGGTTGTAGGTTAAGTACATTGGTATCATGATATGATACCTCTAATACTTTTTATATGTTCTAGTACATAAATTATGGTTAGCACAAAATTGCTCCTGGTTTTTAGAAGGTAAGTTGATTACCAAGATTATAAAGATATATGATACTTATACAATATGTATTGTATAAGTATCATATACATGGCAATGATAAACACAGACTGGAGTGGATGGCCTTTAGGGGTCTGGAACACTCCAAGAAATTCATTGCAAACAGAGCCACGGGCTTCACCCGGAAGTTCTGCGGGTACAACAAGGGCCAAATACGCCTGCTCACAGGAGCGTTCACTGGTCACTTTGGCACCAACGACTTCCTGTGCAGATTGAGTATGGCAAACAATTTGATCTGCAGAGTCTGTGGTGAACGGGACGAGTCCATATCACACCTACTGTGTGAATGTGACGCGTTGGCTGGACTAAGGATGGGTCTGATGGGATTGGCATATCCGAACCCTGAAGACTTCAGGCTTTTCCTTTTGAAGTGTACGCTGCGACTGATGCAGTTCATTCATGGGGTGATAGCTAAGGGATAGATCTCGGGGCCGACACAAAAGATCCCACTGGGTCGAAGTGTCGCCGGTCTACACTGACTGGCCCCCGTAACAAGATAAGATAAGATCATATACCTTATTATTTTCAGTTCAACATCCAAAAAACTATTTACGACACATACTTTACGTAATGTTCGTATAATATATTGTGTTATTAACTTGGCTCCAACCTTGCTCTAACATATTTTTCTAGAATAATGACATGCAGATATACTTACCGCTTGATATTGTACAGTGTTTTGTACAAAGTATTTATCTCTAATAAACGGCACTTGTTGCGTCACGATCACGATCTTATTATCTGTCAATAGGCCGTTGTTCCCTGTGTAAATGCTTTATATTCACCGCGAATATTTGTGCCACAAGCCAGCACATAGACTTCAACACTATTGAATAATAAGATCAAGGATATAATTTATATTTCCATTCGTTAATTGATTTCTGCTTACGTTTTATACAGGTTTGCATGCGCCTATCAAACTTGATTTTTTTAATTAATAAACTCGTTGTATTTATATTAATACATTTGAATGTAAATAACGAACATGCAATTTATAATGTTGATATTTCAGTTTACGATTCCTGATTGAATTAATCGTGTTGTGTCTAGTTAGATAAATAATAGTAACAGACGCGACGTCACTTAGTAATAGTAAGATTTAATAATATTATATGATATAAATAATATCTTACAAACAATAGTAAAACGCATCTATTAAGTTTAATTAATGTAACTCATTAAGTAACATCCATCTCTATGATCAAATTTGTAAACCTTTACTTACTTATCAAATTTGATTTCTTTGCCTTTTTACACATCTACAGGTAGGTTGTATTGTTAGAACTTTGAATGACTCATTGACTTTCTCTGTCCAAGTTTACGTGTAGTAAACGTAGAGAAAAATATTCTTGAGGAAAATCTCTCAAGCCTGCTACGAAACAATGTGTCATTGAGTACCTATGCCGAAGAAACTTTTTGTATTACAAATATTTTCGAATCGCACAAAATGTTTAAAACATATATTAAATACATAATAAGTTTGAAAAGATGCACAAAAACAAAACCATTTGTTTGGGATTCAATGGTTACATTTAAGTACAAACAATTTATGAAGGCTTTCACACTTTCTTTCACACTTTCTACACAGTCCATCAATCACTCTGTTGCAGTTCACTGTTCGATATTACTTGACGACTAAATAATAAGAAGGATATTTGTCCAAGATTTTTCTCTCCAAGTTTTACCCGATTGTCTTTGCACTATTATTATGGAGAAGCTTAGTTCATTAGGTTGATAAGAAGAAATTCTATGCAACATAATATAAAGATATCACAAGTACTGGAAAACTAAAAAAAGGTAGGTACAGCTTAACTATACAAAATTTGAAACCATAGAGCATTCGAAACATTTTGTAGGAGATAAACATCATATTTTTATGCTCTGACGTAGTTCAAGAATTAGATATCTAAATATGAAGAGAAGTTACAAATGCGAACGATTAACAAAAAAAATTCATGTTCTAGTCTCATTATAATATTAGATATAGCATTTAAAATAAAATTGACCCATATAATAGTAACCTTTAAATCTCACTGTGCCTTTTGTGCCTCTCTTGGAATAGTTTCAAAGAGAATTTCTGCCAAACTGAAATGAACCATATTACACAGAAACGTGAATTCCACGTGTATTAGAAAGATATTCGTGATGACTAGTGCTAGACAATAATGCGTAGGTATATAACTATTTTCCATTGTACCAGCAAATATTTACCTACTCGTATGATACTTGTAACTTGTGTAATATTCATATAAGATTTACTAGATGTTCCCGCGGTTTCACCTCGTTTATCGTTACTGCGCCGCTCCCGTGGGTCGTAGTGTGATGTTATATAGCCTATAGACTTCCTCGATAAATAGGCTATCTAACGCTAAAATAATTTTTCAAATCGTACCTGCACAATAAACAAACTCTTCAGCTTTATAATATTAGTATAGATTTATTTATAAGATGCAACCTTAATAATTTTATTTGCACTTTTGATAACGAAAGACGTTTTCTTTGTATCTATTGCTCTAGGTCCAGTGTAGCGGACATTATCAAGAAAAGATATGACGATAATGGTGAACTTTTGACTGTAGTTCAAGTAGGTTCGATCCTCAGACGGGACAAAAATACATTGAATAGCTGTTGCAGTTAATTTTAATGCTATCTTTATTGCAACTTCTTTTTGAATTTCATTAGTTTTAATTTTAAATAGGTAAACATGATAGTTTAAAAAAAGAGTTTAGCTTTAGTGATGTTTAATTGTTAATTTAATTGAAGATTGTAATTAAATTAGGTTTTAAGTTAATTATTTTCTTTGTATAATCACATCGTTATTCAGTTTTTCGGATTGTGGGAAAATGAAGATTGGTAGAGAAGATTATGTCATTAGACTGATATTGTTTGTGTTGGTTTGTAATTTAATTTAAATATGTTTGGGTTTATCACCTAACCAAATTAACGTACGTGTCTACCTAAATGACGTAAGATGAGGACGATCATTTACAAAAAAAATGGCACACAAAAACTAAAGAATCAAAAGGCTAAACAGGCAGTTAATAAATAAAATATAATATGTAATCTCGTACGGAAAATGCTAACAAATCTGTGCGAATAACATGAAAAAACAATTTGCATGATAAAATTCGCGATACAAGTGATACAACCTGTCTAAGTGCGTCGCGTTTGGTTGCCAAGCAACGCGTCACTGTCCCAAGATGGCGCGGCTGACGTCATCGGACGGCGGCGCAGAGTAAGGCGGGGGCCGGGGGGCAAGGTCTCTCAGCGGACCGACGACCGTGTCACTTCCCAGTGAAAAAGAGACTCGAGAACCCGAATCAAGGGTTGTCCTTGAATTTCGCGGAAGGTAAAAGTACAAGGTGAAGTTTAGAACAACGAGAACCCTAGAAATCTTTGAGATATTCATTAGTACCTTGATCCTAAGCTTCTTTAATGCCTACGAGCCGAGGATTAAAGGTTAGATTTGTTTACCAAATCTAAACTACCAATTAAAAGGTTGCTAATATTCAATACAATACCTATGTTTTTAAACGCATGAAGTGTAACTGTTATCTATGATCCTATGGTCGTGTTTACGAACCGTGAACTCGCGTGCCTATGACATCAGCAAAACGTTTTGTTAAGCTATATCACAGCGTTCGACCGTTCGACCCATGTCAAGTTCAGTGAAAAAGAAAGTGACTCGTTTTTTATGATTACTTGCTAAGCCACGTGTTTGCTCACGAGTATTACTATATTCACGTACCGTTTGACACCTGTCAAAACCAATAACAATTGTACCAACACGTTCAATGCCGAACGGAAATTAGCTTACCGTTTCATATATTTGCCTAAAACACTTATTGCCTGTGTCATAGAGTTAGTTATAGACTGCAGTTAAATTATTTTGCAACCGTTGATGAGATATTATCATATTTTCAATTGAACTCGGCAAAAGTTATTCATCAGAAACTGCAAATTAAATAGGTTGAAGAATATAAACATCTCGAACGACGACCATATACTATTGTATTAATAAACAGAGCATACATCGTGAGTTTATAAAGGACATTCAAATTAAAAACACGTGATAGCCCCGCGATGGAGTTTTAATACTTTCAACGTAATGATGCTCAATACAAAGTCACTTAACATGGTAGAGACAAAACAACGATGTAACGTTGAGTTGTATCCGTAATTTAATTAATTTATTGTCCTTGTTTGTCAAGTGTATGACACAAAAATTGGTCGAAACAGGTTCCGACTAGAATATACTTATTAACCAACTGCAATATTTGTATATTGAAAGGAACAGCTGGATTTTGGAGGCCGTTAGGTATTGTAAACGTATTTGACATTGGTGGATACCTACAAAACACACCCATAATGTAGCTGTAAAATAAAGAATTCAGCAACAACACGACCATTTATCACATACATTTGTTACGATAAACAAATAAAAGTTTTCACGCAGAACAGAACCAAGAACGGTGACCGAGTGCCGCTCGTTAGCCGTGACAGCGATGACAATTGCATGACGTCACCTAACTAACACAACCGCACTTGTCCCGTACGTATTGATAAAGAAAACCACAAATGTTTGTGTATGTGTGGACAAACATGTGTGGGTACTAAAGATTACATTCTGTTGCGCTTACCGTGCTGTTGGTACGAGTGTAATTACTATAGGGTCGCAGCGATATGTCAATGTTTGTCACCAACTTGGGGACAAGGTCGGTCTAAATATTTTGTGATTTCGTCGGTGTTTACCGGCTTATAGGGTATTAATAGCATTTTAGTGAACGAGTTTTGCTTATCACAATTATCTAATACTACCACATTCGTGACAACTCATTCGAGTAGAATAACAGACAAATAAATACATTTTTCTTCGCAACACATTTTGCTTGATTTATTAGCGGAAGAATAGAGCTATATACTATTGGAAACACAAATAAAATCTATTAGAAAAGAGTGAGAGAGAAAGCATTAACGATGTAATATCCTGTTTTCCTCAATTAAAGCTACGAAATTTTCCTATAAAGTACGAGACAACTCTACGTACCTTATTTTCTAACATCTCATTAGTAATGACGCAACTATCGTGGATTACTTTCAAACAACACTTGAAAGTTCATAATAAAATTCCATCGATCAAATGCCATGAAACGATCAACTAATGTGAATTGAGCATTCAAACATTATCGATTCGGCATACACGTATTTAGTTGAACAAATAAACGTCGATAAATATTTAAAAGGCTAAGCGTCACCACTCGGTACATTGTTCATGGCAAATAAATAATTATATTAAATTGATTTTGAAACTTTCTTCGTGATGCAGGATATTTTATTGACGGTAATATGTATTAGATTATCTAGGAGGAAAGTTTTCTGATATTGGAGAGCATGGAATTAAGTTCGGTCTGGAGCTATTATTGTGACTTGCGAAAATTGGAAGTGTAATTCAATCCCGTGACTGACAAATTGATATAAACGTGTCGCCCGTCAAGCCAGTTCCACGGTCAATATATTACACGAGTTTTATACAGATTTTATATTACAATAATAGGTATATTAATATTCGTAACTCAATATACACTTTTAACATATTTTTCTTCAGTTCTTTTCAACAATCAGTAGGTTGCCCAATTAAAATTCACTATAGTTATGATTGTCTTCCAAATGCTTTTAGTTAAAGCAACTTTGAATCGTAGGCAATATGCCAAGTATTTAGGGAAATGCGTATCAAGCAGATTTTACTGAAATACCTCTAGACAAAATATTTATTACCATTGTTGCTAACGTCATTAATTGTGATTCGCATGTAATTTGTTCTGAGCGTGAAGGTGACATCGTCGCTACACTTAATCTTATGCCAGTAGTAAGCCATTGTACGGAAGACGTGAGACTGCACATCGAATATGCAACTGATTCTCGCGACACGTTGTGAATGATGCATTACTTCAAATGCTGCGGACGATCGTGCAACTCTAACTATAAGGACATTAGTACCTATTAAAAGAGCAATAAAGTAGACACAACAACTATTTGCGCCCGCCATTTTAGCATTGTTACTTAATTCCACTCAACTAATACAAAGATATCTTCATAATTATAAACAAGGAAGTGAAATGGATAACATAAAACATAACAAACTCATAATAGATTGCTTTAATAAAGAAAAAGATAATTTACAAGAATAAGGTGTTATATAATATTATAACATTACCTGGAAAAGTAAAATAACTATAGAAACATTTTTGCAAGAAAAATTGTCTTGCACTAAAAAATAGCGGCATCCGAGATAGATCAGGCATAATTGAACACTAACATCGTTTACGGCTGCTAAGTTTGCAGCCACGGCACTTATCTTTCTGTTTGCATCTAGTTTACGCCTTTTATTGGAAATGGTTTTATTATTTCTCCAGTTTATTTTCTATGCGTAAGGAAGTTGTAGATTTCAAATAGATCTTGGCGCCAATAAAACAACACAATCATGAACATCTAAATAGATTCTAATAAGAATAAAGCATAACAATTAATATCATTTCCACAATGGATTTTGTGCGTTCAGAATCGAAATACGAGTACAATGCATATTGTTGCCAGATTTATCAAACTGTTGCTTTCCGATTGGGGAATTGGAGTTAGTCAATACCAATAACCCGCAGAGTTTAATTGCCTTTAACCTGTCCACAGATTTGCTGAAAACACTTTATGAGAAAATATTTAAAAAGTTTATTTCATATTAGAATTCTTTGAGGAAGTTGTATTAAAATTCATTTTTTGTTCCTGCCCATCAAAGAGATGTAAGAACGTAGATATCATTTACCAATACTATTTACTGTTGAAAAACTGACTCGCCATGTACAATATAAAGAGTTTGTTGTAGAGGAGTAGAATACGATAAGTTGGCTGAGTAAGTTACTGATAAGGCGATGTCAGGTCATTCCTTTGTTGTGTAAAGATTACAATGTCAAATTGTATTAATGGGTGTTCCTTCAGATGCTAATGTGTGGCGCAGAATGGCGCCAGTTGAGATGCTATCGCCACCGACACTGGATATGAGGCTAGGGTGACCAACGCCACCTTACCAGGCTACAATAAACACATATATTTTATTCAAACATTAATAAACGACAATATTTCGCAAGAGTATCTCTAGTTTCGATTTTATTTGGATGACTAAATTCTTAGTTTAGCAAAATATATTTGGAACTTTTCAAGTTAGGAAATTTGCAACAGATGGTGACCCTATCGAGACTTATATTTAAAATTCGCCGTTTATTTTATTGAGCGTGAAAGTGGGAATGTTTACTTGACTAACCATCCGGCACCAATAGCAAAATTATTTACAGATTGTTAAAATATTTTTGGTTTTATTTATATAAAAACGATTAACATAGTCTTCTGTGTAACTACCTTAATTTAAAATTTGTTATTGATTGATACTTATATATTTTTAGGTTAATAACTTTGCTTGTTTTAGACATTCAACCATTGATACTCAATATACAGATAATTGAAATACGTGCTGTCAATTTGATAACTAACGTTCATATACAGGTTTAGTGAAATACATCGGCATGTATAAATACATGAGCCTATTCAAGTACAATCAGGATTATTCTGGAGCGATATCTTATCTACATATACTATATGTCATATATGTAAACAGTCGCAATGCAAGTTAAGTAATGTCATAAACAGCTGATTATTTATATCAATGTGTACGTTTAGGTGGTTAACTGAATTTAAGCGTATTTGAAAATGTGACGTAATATGATAAGGTTACAAAATTTAGAAGGACTTATATATACGTATATACGTTTACATCACAAAAGCTCATTTTCCGAATTGTTTATATGGAATTATGCTGGCATTAAATGGGTCGTCAAAAGTCTTAAACATCTAAAATAATTATGTTAAAGAGAACACCTAACATCTATACGACTATGATATCAAACGAATTCTTTCTTTCCAATCGCGAGATGTCGTAACAGGCATAGCATTTTGTTTACTGGGCTCTCGCACCCGTCTGACCCAAAACGCGAATCTGTGTCAAGCAGTTTATTCAATCTGCGGCCGAGTGTCTTCGCAAGCTCACAAACTAAACTAGATTTTATGTGGATAGTTGCAGAGTTGAATTTGTAGTGCAGCACATCATGGGGAACTCGACTACGCCCTTGTAGGTGTGTATCGTTTCTGTCCTTGAATATGGTGCTAACGATGTGTCGGAAGAAAGTAGAGATTCTGAACGAGTTTTAACTATTTCGTGATTTACAAACGCGTGTGGTTCTAACAAAAATGAAGCTTGGTTAGCGTTAGCGTAAAGAGATTTGATTCGAAGTTTTTTACTGCCCGACGTTTGATTGTTGTTGCGATTTCAAAAACGAGTTTGTTCTAAAGACCTGATCCATGGTTTGGTAGTTTTTGCAGATTTTCCTCAATAGCTTTTGGTAGTGTGTTACCATATCAAAATATAAACAATCGTAGTAAGATTGTACGTACTTTAAGACTTGTTATCTTTATTTTGGAGGTAAATAATGTCGTAACCTTTGCTAGTTACGGAGTAAACCAAGATTCTAATAAACTAACATTTCCGTGAGACTAATCTTAACGCTCGATTAACAAAATTCGTCAGCAAATCCGTCGAACGTGCTATCTTCAGTAGGATGCGGATTACCCAGCCCTGTCAGGCGTAATAGATAACAACATCACATGCTCCTTGCCAAACGCCTAACGTAATCGATATTTATTTACCTCCACGCGATATTTGGTAAAATAATATGATAAGATAATTGCATAGTGTCAATGTAATTTAGTTTTATCTGAAACGATAGCGATACAGGTGTATAAATACGAGGTTTGTACTCCTTTGATTACACGTGCCAGTGTGTTAATATTATTCTTTATTTAAAAAAGAAAACAAGTGTGGAATTCCATCAAAGTTTGTGGTAGGAAACAAACTATTATTTATACTACTACCATAATTATCTTAAATATTTAAAATTAGAATACAAATGCTAAACGCTGTTTCAATAATAGAATGTTATGGAAATGAATTGAGCTTGAGTAACGGAAAATTTAAAAATAGTAGCATGTCGTAAAATGTTCTAAAAAAAGATTAATTTATAATGGGTTGTGATAAACTGGTTCTATTAATGAGGTTCCAGAATATCATTACATTCCCATTGTCTCTATGTCATTAAGATCAGTAACAGTACCTACAAAGATTGTAAATAACATTCTATGCCTAATTATCGTCGAAGTAGATGCCTATAGTTTTAATTTGTCAGATAATATGATACGATATCTTGATAATATATCACATAGAGTGATTCTTGTATTATATACAAGTTTATCAACGTTTATCGTAAACTCGTGGACGGAGAAAGATTACACTAGATTGCAATGTTAGCTATTTAAGCCTTATGTAATCATATTTTATCAGATTTAAAATAATGTTATATAATTAAAGAAATTTACTTCATTAATTGCCGTAATACCTTTTCAAACAAAAAGAAGTTGCATAACGAGTTTCCTTATAAGAAATATAAAAACGAAATAGCGAACGCACCGCGCGCCGTCGTGTTGGCAACATTGAACGCGCGAAAAAAAAGTAATGGCCGCCGTCAAGGTCACAAGAAGCTGTCCTAGTCACGGAGGGCATTTACATTTTTTTATACGTTGTGAGGAGCTACATTTAAAATAATATTCTCTTTTTAAAATCATTCTAACTCCAATTTCAAATAAGATTTTGTTTTAAGATTGTAATCCCTTTATAAGAAAAAAATTGTGTTTGACTCTCCGAAGTAAAATGCTTCGCTTCATAAAATGTATCTCATTCCTATGTATACATAGGAATGAGATGGAGTATACTCAAGTCTGGTAAGAAGCGTTGGAATAACGTTCTCTTATCAAAAATATTGTAATTTCTTTCTATGAACGCTAGTGTAGTGCCTCTTTAAATTATAGCTATACAATCGACAAAAAAATAATAACCCTATACTTATGATATCAAAGGTATAAGCGTAGTTGGCAATAAATGTTGTAATGTGGTCTTCCACAACGAATTAAGCTCAGATGATGCAAAATTACTAGCTGCGAGTATTTATAAGCGTGATATAATAAACAGTTATATTGCGAGCATTTTTATGCGTAGAAGATAATTTGGCAGGAAATTAAAAACAAATTGAAGGTGCTGTACACTTTAATTGAAAACCTCTTGATGTTGTATGAAATGTATATGTCAGCAATTAAAATAACCTAGTTAGGTATCAACGAGAGGTAGAGCATATTGGAATTTACACTGAAACCTGGGTTTTACTTAAACTGGTACATTCCCACTGGGGCAGTACCACTGTTTTACAGAAGATAAGCAATTAAATATTTTTTTATTATATTCCTGTAATTAATAGGGTCTCCTTTCTCGGCGGGCTGGCTACGCACGAGTAACCTTAATGTTGCAAGCAACCATAGGCGTTAGTAATCACCTACTGTTAGGAACAGTATCAATCCGTATGCTTGCTTGCCAAAGGTAGTGATAATAACTTTTTTTTTATTTAATTGCAATGGAACAGATCTAACTACCGTTACCGAACTGATTCTAAATTCAATTTCACAAATACAAAATATATCGATAGTAAAATCTAATAATATTCATGTGTATGTTCATGACTATGTGCGAATGAAATGCAAATTATTTAGTTATACAATAATAGCAGAACAGCGGCACACCTTCTGAAACGTTACCTAGCTATTATTTTGATATGGCTAAATAACACTAAGTACTAAGTACATAATACTAAGTAGTAAAAGAATTTGGTTATATTCATATATCTATATTATGATGCTGATGTTTTTCGTTTTAAAGACCATAGCCGTGTGCGTTGCCATCGCAACATTTGAAAAAAGAACACATTCGACACATCTATCTATGGATCACGCGTATTTTTTTGTAGTGAGATATCGATATTGCACCAACAGAGTAGACCAATGATACCACTTCACCACCTTTAAGTATAGACTAAAAATTAGGCGCAGTAGGCTTATAACAAAATCGAAATACCTATCCAATGGATAATATCGAGTATCGACATTGCAAGTTGCCTTGCAAAACCAGAATCTTCTCATTGTAGACCCGTTTCAGATAAGAAAAAAAAGCATACAGTACACGAAGATCGCATGGGAACGTCGTAAGCGCATTGGCTGTATAATTTTTTTATTCAATTGCCCTAGACCTTATCTCGAGGGCGTAAGACACGTTTTTCATACTTTCTGTAAAACGCTGAAAAAACTTGGCAGGCCCATAAATGGCTTTGCACCTGTCACTAGGCTCCTAGCCAAGACAGGTTGCTAGAATTAGGTTTTAAATCACAATGATTAAAAAGTTAACCTACTAACAAAAAAACGTGCATCACTTAAGCAACGGCACAATGCATATCTATACCTAGTTACGAATTAAAACGTGCCGTATCCATAGATTCTTAAAGTTTCATAATACCTAATGACAAATGGTATTTTACGACAATAAATAAAAATACGACAAAAATATGTATTAGTTTTTAAGACATGTAGGCATAATGGCCGATTAAAAGTTGCGTTTATTGCCTTATTTAGCGTGAACACGTTGGATTTGGATAAATATTCACATAAAATAATATTTTGTCAAATCTTATATGAAGATGTTATCAAAGTACTAAAAAACCCTAATCAGTTCCGAATTATGTCGAAAGAAAAACATTAATTGGTTTGTTTACTGAATAACTTGACCTTCGTGAAACAAACGATATAAGTTTTTACCTACCAGAACATATAGAGACTGAGCTTACATACTGAGCGTAGCCATATTATCACTCCTTATGGAATTTATCGAAATATTGTTTACACCCTACTTGTCTCACTTTATCAACATTTTAGTTAGTTTAGATTTTAGTAAGTAAACTAAGTTTGTTATCAATTTAATTCATAGTAATTTGCATTAATCTTTCGTGTTAAGTCAGTTTATTAATGAAATATGTTTCTAATCTGCGTCAAATGTCTTGATTTTATTTGCCTCAGTGACATATTTTTATTCAATCAAAGACATAGACTAAAATTTTAAAGAAATCTGTAATGAGTTTTATTTTGTTAATTTAGGCATAGGAATTCAACTAACAGCCTCCAAGAAATAGCAACTATTATTTATGTTCGTTGATAACTAATATCCTTTTAACGACACGAAGTAAAGTGTGTGGGTTAAAAGTTATTATTTTTAATACTTTTACTGTGTCACTTAATTGCTGGAGGACCGGTCTGGGCTAGCTCAGTAGCAACGACACTAAATTACTATCTGCGAAGCGATGCGTCGCCGCACTTCGCGCACTCCGGCGCGCCTGATTGGTGCCCTAGTCTGCGGCTATCTAGGGTTGACAAAATCACAAAAAAATATTCTACATCATTTATTATCAAAAATTTGTAAAGTCAGTCTGTCCTGGTTTTGACGGTATCGATACAGCATTTGGAAATTCAGCATTTAAAACAGTGTTCCTTCTAAAAAACATTATACTACACTCTAGGATCGCATTATAATAAAAGCTTTGGTATATGTTTTCTTTTAAAAAATAATTGACTAACTAAGACACACTCTAGTGTCTTAGTTAGTCAATTATTTTTGTGACTTAAGAAAATATGTTCTTTTTTCGAAAAGCTTTTATGAAAATATTACATACTCAAATGCCTTCTCAGGTGATGTTCTCTTCTTAAATATATTCTAGCCTCTCAGTAGTAATATCTGCTTAAACATTTTGCTTAAATGCGAGAATCGTATCGTTATATAATAATAACATACAAGTCTGAGTAATAAAAGATGAATATATTACAATATAAATGCAGACTCAAATAATTACAACACTTACAAGGTTCTAGAATACTTTAAAATAATTTATTTCTTTTTATTCACCAACTGTTCCTAAGGGCTTCTAATTTACTTTAATGTCATTAATACAATGGCAATGAAAATTTTGTTAAGTATTAGTTGTTTATAAAGGCGAAAGCCTAAAAATTTTCCGTTAAGTACAAAACCGAGATACTTTTTAAACAACAATTTTAATTAAATATCTTGCTAACCCTAATAATACAGGTGCCCACAGAAAAATCCGGCTGTGCCACTAAGATACCCGTCCTGTACTCCGTAGCGAAGCTGCTTACTTTATCTACATTAGATTTAATAATCATCCTAGGAGTTGTTAGGGAATTAAAGCCACACAGCCTATGAATAGTTAACAAAAGTAATGCTAGTGGGCCTAATGATAAGCGATTAATCCAAAGAGTATAACGACCTGCAGAATATTAAAAAGTATGTTTTATTTCTAATTTAAAATAATAAAATGGAAAATAACCGCAATGATGCACGTTTCCGCTGCATTTTTGCATAAGTTGGAAAAATGGTGATTAATATTCAATGTTGTCTTTGGTCGAAGGTAAGTCTTTTAAATGCATAGACAGCATAGATAGCTCTTTCCTTTTCTTTTTTTTTTACGTGGGGCATGCTTTGACGCATACCTCTCCGCGGGGCGACGGAGAGGTTATGTCGGGCTCACCGGGGAAAAGATACCCCGGTAATACCGACTAAACCTACCACGGTGTTCCTCGACAGAACCATAGACGGCGAGACCGCGCGAATCGTTTACACAATGACATATAATCGCGACCCCGCCGGGGTTTCGGCCCGCCGTGTGAAACGGCAGGCCACTGCACGAAGAATATTTCCTCCACCATCCCCCTGAGCGAGGGGGACAAAGACACGATTCAGAGGCGCACGTGGGAACACGCACGCGGCCTCTCGGACCTGGTGCTGATCGGGTGGCGAGCAGGCCCACGCAGCCCACCACCACCAGGTCAAGGTGGCTGGAGGTCATATCGCGCCCTCCGGCGCCCAGTTCTGCGGTTGGGAGAGGGTTTAAGCGCTCCCTCTCCCGCTCCTCCGCCTCCTTGATGGAAATTACTTCCTCACAGAAGGAGGCGACGGTGTTCCACGATCTCTCACTCCGGACTCACGGCGCTGCATTGCCCAGGCGGGGCAATCCACCAAAGTGTGCAGCGCCGTGTCCACAACAATATCGCGGCAGTCGCCGCAGTGATGACAACCGGGCGTCGCCTGCCGGCCTATACGACACAGGCACTGGCCAAAACAACCGTGGCCAGTCATTACCTGTGTCAGCTGGAAGGTGAGGGCGCCATGCCGCCTCTCCAGCCACTCCTCAAAAACGGGACTTACCGCCACGATCGTGGCGTGCCCGATGATCAGCTCACCTGTAACAAGCCGCAAATTCGATGTTCAAAAGTTCCACGCATATTAGGAATTATCTAAATGCGAGCAATATTGAAATGTATATTTAAATTTTTTTATCTTTATTGCGAGCTTGAAATTGTCGCTGCTTAGCTAAGGTCTATTCCATAATATTATTTATTTCTGTTTCTAATGCTGTTTAAAATTAGATTTTAAGTATAGGCAGGTAAGTCTTCTTTTCCTAGGACTAGAATTTATAATAAACTTCTGAATAAGACTACAAGAAATTAATCGTTATCAAGGAATACATTTTTCAACAAACTATAATAATAATATCAGTTTTAATAGATTATAGTACTGTATATTTTACCTTACATACAAAGTTTAGATTATTGTCTACCAAGATAATGTATTGGGGGTTGGTAGACTTCACATAGGTATATTTCAGATTCATCGTCCGGGATATACAAATAGTACCTAAATGTTCTCACGATGTTTTCCTTCATCTCTGAAACTAGTGTGTATCACTAGTTTCAGTTTACTATTTACGCATATAATATCGAAAAGTCATGGGTTTCATTCATGGGATATAGCTGGATATCTCGGCGTGGCAGACAAACGATCTCCAATCCGCTCGCAAGTAAAAAGTTATATAATCTCTTCCAAAATCTGTTGACTCACTGTCGAGGATAATATTTAAAACAAGATTCGATTCTAGTCATAAATTTATATGGAATGTCGTAATCATAACTAAAGCTTGTCATTAAAGTCAAAAGGCATGAACGGTGACGTCATACAAACGGTTGATGGCAGACAATGATATCATTATGTTTAATTTATATTAAATATAATAGGATTACTTTGTTTATTTGCATAATATTGTTTACATTATCATCCAGTGTATATTTTCATATTTTAAATACAAATCGCGCTATGTGTATTTCTCTGTATCGCAGGCAACTGCGTCGATGGCGCAGCTGTAGTGAATTCGACTGCTGTGTTCGAGGTCTCAGGTTCAAATTCCGGGTCAGACAGTTTTATTAGTTTTTGTTACAGAATTCTCTATAGTAGCACGTAATCGGGAACTGTGTCCGGTATGTAAAACCATGGCTGGCGAAATGTGGATCTCGTGGATATACGCGTCACACTATGTATCTAAGCTAGTAACAATCTCCTCATATTCCGACAATGCTATCAATCTTAAACGTTACCATAGATAAGCACTCTTTAACAATTATAGAGATATGCGAAAAGCAAACGCCAAGTCAACTCTAAAACGCCAAACAAAGTGTTAAAACAAAACTAACACATTCCAAAAGAATCATTAAATATTGAGTGATTTATTTTGTAACCTCTAACCCAAACAGAATACTTTTGTAGTTTTATGATCGCATATTGAAAGAGGGCATTGTTCCAAAACATACTTACGTATCGCTGTGACGTAAGCGGAGCCGAAATCACTTCAATACTCGGAGGTCAGACTACACCTCATTTGGAATAACGCTTGCCCAGATCATGCGTCGAATACATTCAGATTACCACCAAAAACTCGATCACATACCTGCAACAAGATAACAAAATACATTAATTATCTATCTTTATTATTAAATCAATGCTGTTGGATTGCTTCGGTAGTGGTGTAGCGTAAACTTTTGTGAGATTGTAAGGTCTGAGGATTGATTTTCAGCGCGAAATTCATTTAGGGAATTCTAAGTAGTAGTACGGAGTCTTATGTGCCCAGTAGACAGTTTTAGGCTCTCGCCTCCTATTGTGTAAAGCCTTAACCTAGCGAAATCTATACTCATATTATAAATCTGAAGAGTTTGTTTGATTGGTTAAATAATATAATATCAGCCCTGTATTAAACTGTCCCAATGCTGGGCACGGGCCTCTTCTCACTGTGAGAAGGGTGAGGCCATAGTCCACCACGCTGGCCTAGTGCGGGTTGGCAGACTTCACATATCTTCGAGAACATTATGAAGAACTCTCAGACATGCAGCTTTCCTCACGATGTTTTCCTTCACCGTTAAAGCAAGCGATAATTAACTATTTAATACGCATATAACTTCGAAAAGTCAGAGATACGCGCCATGGGTTCGAACTCGAGACCTCTGCGTGGCAGTCCAACGATTTCCCACTAGGTTATCGCGGCTTGTTTGGTTGAATGCGCTAATCTCAGGAACTACTGGTTCGAATTGAAAATTATTTTAGTGTTGGATAGCCCATTTATCGAAGAAGGCTATATAAAATCACGGAGCATCAATGAAAAATGTTGCAAGAACGGGGAAATTTCTCTTATGTGAAGCAGACGAAGTTGCGCGGGTCAGCTAGTGTTGGTATAATACGCCTCCGTATATATACACCTTCGGAGTTGCAAGCGTGTGTCTATGTAGTTTTGATACAAGTAACCAAAGTGTTATTGGCTATTTTGAAATGGCAATTTTTAAGAGTAGGTGCACGGAATTTGTTTGTACCTGGGAGTCGGCAATAGGCTCGCCTTTTATTGCGAAGAACCTTAAGTAATCGAAATGTCGGTTTAACATAACTCTGCTTACCCTTTGATCGTGTAACCGAATGTATGTTATAATTATGTTTATTTTTAATTGTCTGTTGCCGGGCCAGTAGCGTAAGTTCTCGAGTGTTTCTCATAAGGTCCCGGTTTGCCAAATTGTTATTATTATTGTCGAAACAGTTTTAGACGCAACATGAAGTCTGAAAAGAGGGTAACGAGTAACGACCTCTGAGGTACTTCGAGTACCTACACATAAAACCGTTGGTTGTCTTGTGCACATATGACAGTTTATATCAGATGCGAGTTGATATCCTGATGGCTGGTGTAACTGACTAACCAGCGAAGTCTTCGTAGAGTAATAACATTGACGCACGTACTTATTATTTTTTTTTTTATAGTCTCACGCCAAAGAGTAAGGTATATAAAGCTATGATTTTTTCCATAATTGTCGTTTACTGTGCACAGTATTAAGCTCTGTGGTGCTACTGAGAAAATTTTGACAGTAGAACCAAATAACACTTTTTAATCTGAGATTCGAATGTTAGAGTGTAATGTCCAGGCAGACTGCTTCCGAGGCGCAGCGGTAGTGAATGCGACTGCTGTGCATGAGGTCTCGGGTTCGAATCCCGGGTCGGGCCAACAAACAGTTATTGAGTTTTCCTGTTAAGAAATCTCAATAGCAGCCCGGAGTTAGGAAGTTGGCGGTGTAACACCGTGCCTCGGAAAGTACGTAAAGCCGTTGGTCCTGCGCCTGATCTCTCTCCGGTCCTGTCGGATTACCGTCCCATGGGATCATGAGAGCTAGGGAACAGAGAGTGCACTTGTGTTTGCGCACACATTTTGCATTATAATATCTCCTGCGTAGTTGGCCAGTCTCCGTTAAGACTGGCCGCCGTGGCCAAAATTAGGTCTTATTATTATTAATGTCCAGGCAAAGATTTAAGCACATCACTCGCATTCACCGTTGTGCCATTGAAAAACTCCAGTATAATCCGAAACGATAAAAATCCGTTTATATATTCTTCTCACGAGAAAAAGTTATTTTAATTTATGAACGTTTTTAATTATACTAAAAGTTCTAAAACTACAAATTCTAGCATGTCATCCAGGTGCAAAAAAAAATTAAGTACTAAATTAATACAAAAATGTCGTATGAAATCGGATGGCAAAGAATTTTCTAAGAAAATGTAATATATAAAATGGATGTGTGTGTAAAATTTATTAGGATTTATTTTTTATTTCTAAATGTTTTTAATGTTACACATTTAATGTGTATTTGTGAACAGGTATTTTAATAATTGTTATTCAAATATTCATAAACAGTAATTAGTTTTGTGATTCAATGATATTAAATTTTAATGATCTACTAAATTGCTTGAACTTTAAACGTCATAGACCAGAGTCACAGATAATAAGACATAGTAGAGATCAATATTCAATATAATGTTTCAGTATTCAATAAGGTATTGAAAGCAACAGCTGTATATGAGATCTCGAGTTCGTTCCCGGGTCAGGCGGCTATCTGACACTTTGGTCATAAATCAAATTAAACATATTTTATCAATTTATGACACAATAGACTGAGCCTATGATAAAATATGTGCAAGAAACTCACGGTAATTTTTTAGTAAGTCAATTTATAAACATATGTATCCACAAACAAAACACATCGTGTCTAGATGCAGGCGTCTAAACGTCGAATATAAAGTACAGAAACACAAAAATCTACTTCATTTATAGCTCTAAGATTGTATTATAGTTCGGTTGTTTAATGGTAGACTACGACCTGGACAAACACAGTGACATGTAGGCTGTATGCGTGTTCAAAAGCCGTTTCCTTAGCTAACGACCTAGTAAGCAGGCTAGCTGGAAGGAGTGACGTAAGAAAAGATACAGATTAGAAAACTTCTGACTTTTCCGTCTCACTTTTATTCGGAACTATTTCCAT
The DNA here is from genome assembly GCA_930367265.1 of Catocala fraxini. NCBI lineage: Eukaryota > Metazoa > Arthropoda > Insecta > Lepidoptera > Erebidae > Catocala > Catocala fraxini. Next base: position 30,367,293 of record OV884025.1, on the reverse strand, counting down.
TAGTAATGAAGAAAGTATTTGTGTTAAAGTTTTATGATTATTACTAATATCTATCTATACTAATATTATAAAGGGAAAAGATTTGATTTTTGTTTGTTTGTAAGATTTAACTCAAAAATTACTCAACCGATTTTAACAATTCTTTCACCTTTAGAAAGCTCTATTATCACCGAGTAGCAAAGGCTATATTTTATTAAAAGAACTGTTACTTACATAATCTAACCCAACGTACTTTTACGCAAGCGAAACCGCGGGCAAAAAGCTAGTAGTTACTAAACGTACCAGTTTACGAATTGCGTTATAATAAGACATGTATATGTATATAGTTTTGGTCGCTCACTATGGGCCTTATCAGAAGGCTCAAAGTCACTCAGAAGGCGACGAAGGAGAGAGCTATGCTCGGGGTTTCCCTGCGGGATCGAAGCAGAAATGAAGAGATCCGCAGGAAAACTAAAGTTGCCGACATAGCTCCCCGGATAGCCAAGCTGAAGTGGCAGTGGGCAGGGCACATAGCGCGCAGAACCGAAGGCCAGAATGGTTCCGGAGTGGAGGCCACGCACCAGATGACGCAGCAGGGGTAGGCCTCCTACAAGGTGGACCGATGACCTGGTAAAAATCGTGGAAAGTGGCTGGATGCGGGTGCCCCAAGACCGATCTGTGTGGAAGACCTCAGGGGAGGCCTATGTCCAGCAGTGGACGTCTTTCGGCTGAGATGATGATGATATAGGTTTACACCTACATCAGATATTACACGTCTTTATTTCGACAGCTATTAGCCTTCTAACGAAAATGTGGATGAAATATATATTTTCCTACCCCTTCGGGGTAATAAGCGTGTGATTAGACTATGTATGGATCAACCATTCGTATGTCATCCAAGTTCAGTACGTGTTACTTATTACAGAACTAGCTTTTTCCCGCGGCTTTGCTCGCATAAAAGTTGGATATGTTAGGTTAAAATATAATATTAGTAACAGTGGGGATCGCAATTGCATGTGAAAGTTATTTGCACAGCCTCGCCGATTGCGGTTTTGTTGAAGAACACCGTGGTGGGTTTAGTCGGTATGACCGGGATGTCGCTCACCATCTTTACCCCGGTGAGTCCGACATAACACCTCCGCCCGTCCCAGCGAAGGGGTATGCGTCAAAGCATTAGATAAGCCACGAAAAAAAAAAGTTAGTAACATTACTTTTATTTTTAAATAAAATATTATCAATGTCACTCGGTGATAAAATAGCTTTCTAATGATAAAAGATATTTTTAAAAAGGTTGTGTATTTATTTTATTTATATACAAACAAACAAAAGATCAAATCTTTTCTTTTTATATATTACTAGATGTGCCCGCGGTTTCACTCGCGTTTATGGTTAGGTACTGCGCCGCCCCTGTGAGTCGTAGCGTGATATTATATAGCCTTCCTCGATAAATAGATTATCCAACACTAAAATAATTTTTCAATGCGATCCAGTAGTTCCTGAGATTAGCGCGTTCAACCAAACAAAAAAACAAACTCTTCAGCTTTATTATATTAATATAGATATATATTGTATAGATACAGAACATCAAAAGTTTCTTACGTCGATGTAATCGTATCTTTGTTAAGTAAAGCGTCTACATTTACTATCTACTCCGTCGCACTCGTCACATTGGCGTGTTAAAAGGTAATATCGGATAAACTGTCATGGCTCCGATCACACTAACCAGTTAATATTTTAGCATTTACTCGTATTACCTACGATTTTATATTTTGACACGTTTGAATCTGAAATGGCAGATTAGTTTAATTTGATGACAATGTGCTTGAAGCAAGGAGTCTTTCAACATACAATGATTGACTGTACGTGTCTTTAGCATTGTGATAGAATTTATTTACTTATAAAATAGTGAACTAGTAGGTATGTGTATTATGAGGCAGATTTAGTTGCGACTTGTAGGTTAGAATTGGTATTTAATAGAAACCAAAAATATTAAAATTCCTTGTTATCTTATCTTATCTTATCTTATGTGGAGGCCAGTCAGTGCAGACCGGTGACACTTCGACCCAGTGGGATCTTTTGTGTCGACACTCTCCCAATAACGACTGCCATAGATGTTCATGGCAGCCGGAACGACGGCTTAACGTGCTCTCCGAGGTACGGAGCAGGCGATAATTGTCAATCAATACGCACATAATTTCGAAAAGTCATATAACTTCCGAAAGTCAGAGGTGCGCGACGTAGGTACGACCCCGAGACCCTCTGCATTGCAGTCTGTTGGTCTCCCCACTGAGCTATCATTGCTCTTGAATTCCTTGTTAACTCATCACTGGCTATAAGACAAGACTTAATAAAAAAGCATTCCGTCGGGGCACTGGATTCTGAACGTCGACCAAGAGATTAATACATAGCAACAGAAAAATCAAATTGAGAATCTTTAAACGAGTTTTATTGCATTTACGATACTTAAAACATTTAAGTAGATTTATTTTTATTTTAAGTTCACTAGTCCTCAAAGTACTAAATACAACTAATGATATGTTATCAATTATATTCAAATAACACAATAGTATGATATCAAGATGCAGCGAGTCACGGCCCCTGACAACAGCCGGGTCATGTTTACTCTACGAGTGTATTTGGTAGGCTGCAGATACGCGGCCAGTGCCATATATATTTAAAATAAAAGTTATGTTTGTCTTCTCTAGACGTCAATGTGTTATTTGAAGTTTATATCGCTTGTGTTGTTACCAATGTAAACTGGTACCTATTGTTAATATAATTCATCAAATTCAGTTGAATACACGAGTTTCCTTAGCGTTGCAGTTACAGAACCTACTTAGTCAAGCCTCAGATAGCAATTCCAGCGGTTTAAGCACCTGCTATAAATAACTATAATACTGTTATGTCTGTCACTGTCTAACACTGTCATCATTATCATATAGCGTTTGCTGATCATAGACACCCCTAAAATATTATTTGAGTATGGTCGAATATTTGCTTCTTAAATTCAATGCCTATCTACCTTCTTGTATACCAAGACATAGGCGTTTGTTATTCTAAGCCTAGACTGTTATTGCGTAAAGATAAGTAGATAATTACTTACATAAATGGTTACCGTAAATCCGCGGCTGTTGAATATTAATAACCATCAAGTTTTGGGCATCAGAACTTATTAGACACCTTTCACTGTAATTAAATAAGAGAAAGGCTATGCCAAACCATGTGGATGCGTGTTTTAATTGTTGTAGACATGTAGTCATGAACCTTGTTGCTACCCACCGTTAACAGATTTGATTGAGCAGTTTAAAAATAAAACCTTCAATCAAAAAACAATGTCTTAAAATAGCCTCAATGGTTATTACAGAAGAAAACGACAGCCAAAACATGTTCTTAGACTTGAATAAAGTCGCTGATTGTAATGTTAAATATAATACGTAAGAAATAAAAGACAATATGCAATAAAAGTCCTTCTGAAACAAATGAATATGTAGCGGTTCTTTAACAAGCGCGACTGATTTTCTAACATTTGTTTAAATACACGTGTAAAGATATTATACTCAGTTATATACTTATTTGTATACTATTGTTTTATACATTAGCAAAAAATTAAAGCGATACAGAAACTAATTTTAGTTATTTAGAATCGTATTTATCAATTTCTTTACGGTGAAATAAATAAAAACATGAATACGTCAACACGGCAAACATTAAATTTAATAACTAGTATCATAATGGGTATAAGTCGCAATTTACGTCAAAAAAGTTGTAACTTGCCTAAAAACTGCGATACAAAAAATGCGTCAACAAGAAACGAAAACAAACAATTCAATATGGCGTCAGAAACGTCACTCGTACTATCGGTCTCGGCCACGTTATCACCGGCGCGTAGACGATCCGTTTTTAGAAATATTAATTCAGTAATAACTGTTGTACTATTTTTAGTGCGGCCTAGTCTAAAAATACAGCGGCCGTAGTGGCGGGCTGTGACGCTTACACTTGATAATACTAATGTTACTCATATAATGTAACAGTGTCAATGACTTGTTGCAATTTATTGGTTATATTGTTCACGATTGACATAGAACGTCGTAACTGAGGTTATCGCCAATCAACTGACTATTAGACAGGTCATTGTAATGGAGAAAGTGTACTTGGTAAGATACGTTTTATTTATTTTTATATTTACATATACAGTTACTACTTTTAAACTTGGTCGCATAACGTACAAAGTGCATTTAAGTCTTTTTGTTAGTTGTATCTACACAATCAAAACGTCTTAGTATGACGACGGTGTTTTTTGTGAAACAGTAGCGATACATCAGAACAAAGACTGCCTGTATTACACATGCGAATAAAAATCATCGCAATAAACATACATTAGTATACATGATACGATTTAAGTTTTGCTAATCAAACTTGCTACCAATGAACGTCGCCAACTAACACGACTCAATACGATTAGCACTCAATTTGAATTCACTCCGCGAGGATACATTAGCAAATTAATAGCTGAGTTACGTAACTAGAAGTCCACTATTCGGACGGTATCAAGCGTGAGACGTGCTCGAGTGAGTCGCAAGGCCGACTTGTCGACATTGACCGTGAAGTTACGACATCGTATTACAAAAAAAAACTTATTACGTTTCCGCAAATCGAGATCGAACCAACGTTGAAAAGTAAAGTCTCGTTGAAAAACGCGGCGGCCGTGATACGTCATATTATTCGAGAAATATTGTAAACACACGCAGTGACTGTCAAATAAATAAGTTATGGTGATTGGATTAATAATTCATTTTGTCATTGTATGTAATTTAATTAAGTACCTTGTAGACTTTTTGGATTAGAGTTTGAAAGCATAAATTGTATCATTTGTGTGGGTTTCGGGTTAGGGGAGTCTATTATATCTTGGCGGTTAGTGGAGTTTGGTCGATCAATTGCTTTTTCAGTTTGGCAAATCAATTAGTCTAATTCGTTTTGCCGTATCTCACTTAGTTTCAGAGCAGAACCACTGTCTCTTGAAACCGTGTGTGGTGGTAAGACATTTCCTTGGAAAATAGGGAGTCTCTATATTGTAAACTAGCATTTTTGTTTTAATACCTTTATATCTCATTATATAATAATTGTATCTATTGTAAGCACTATAAGTATGACGTCAAACACTAGCACATAATTGTGTGAAATGTACTAAAATTTTTATCTGCTGGTATAGTATTACCACCCACATTATTAGAAAAAGAATTTAAAGGACAAAATGGTAATGACGATAATTAAAGTTTACCCTGACTACAAGTCATGTTGTTTTCCAATGAAAATTCTTGGTTATTTCAAAGGTTAACTAGCTAAGGAAAAGACTAACAATTTAAGTAAAACATAAACATATTGTCGAGCCTCTTATAATCTGTTACTTTGATAATTGGCTATCTTGATAGTGCCAATAATGCAGTTCCACACAATGATAATTTCTATGATTAGAATTACCAGATAGCTGAATGCGAATCCAGAAGGGCAATCACTAATTTTAATATCAGTGTTAGTGTGACATCATTTGATAAATGTACAAATCTTATCGAGTTTATTGATGTGTACTAACAATAATCTCAACATACATTAATTTTATACTAACTTCAAAATCATTTACTAAATTCTTAATTCGACATCAGTTCAACGACTATCCCTGAAAAATAAATACTGTTGACTTTAACCCATGTTGAGTTGCCCTTTTAAAATAAAAGGTTACGAGTAACCATTTCAACCACAAGTTAACATAACCACTTCCGAGAAGGCGGACCACCATTTTGAGACTCCATACTTATGACCTAGATAACTAGTTACAACCAAATTTCTCGGTGTCGTGAAAATGTTATATTTAGACGCTCCAGAATCCAAAATTGGTCGTACTAATTGGTGGAGACAAGTTCCAAGTCCGTATCAATTAACAAAAATTATATTAATCTCCGCTAGCCGGCGCCAATGCATCATACTTGCGGCACTTACGGCACTTGCGAGCTTGTGTCAGTAACACGAGTGTAAGACTTTATACCAATGTATGCGAGGACTAAATGGCCCTTAGCATGTTATAGCTGCCCACGTATCAAACATAGAGGAGTGTTGTATTTCTTTGATTGAAGAAAATTGGCGGTAAACTATGAATCAGAAGTACAACGTGACTGTTAATACGTTATAGGTAATCTGGTCTTTACATACTAATTTATATATACATTTAATTTTTAGGACAAATAACAATAATGACGGATATATCTCATCATAGCTCTGTCATTATTATCAATTTACTTATTAAGTCACAGCGCCACACCGGTGGCCAGACACAATAGATTTTAATTAAGTCTGGTCTTCTAATATTTGACTGATAAATAATATAAACACAGACATACGTAGATTCACGCCTGTTTCTCAGAGGGGTAGGCAGAGACTACGGATTTCCATTTGCTACGATCCTGACACACTTCTCTGGCTTTATTCACTTTCATCACATTCCTCATACACGCTCGCCGGTTTAAGGTGCTCTTAACCTGGCCTTTGTCCAGAACATCTCCGATCTGATCGAGAAAATGTTTGGTAGCCTCAGATAATGATCGTAAATTAATCATTTATGTGGTTATACATTTCTCTCTGGCACAAACGCTTGAGTGCCTCCAGGTTATATAATATTTTTTTAGTTCTCTTAGTACACGGTGAGGCGACCTTGTGCGGAGCATGTTGCGTCCAAATTATTTAATTATTCATTATTTCGCATTTTGTATGAGACTATACGTTTTTGTACGTTTATTCTAGTCTTGTTGTGAATTCGAATGGTACTATTTTACATTAGATAATAAAAAAACTTATTCTATTATTACATTTAAGCTTTACATTAATGTTGGTCGAGTTAAAATGAATAAATTATATTTTATTTGTATAGAGACCCAAATACCGTTACACATTACACAAAACTTTGAATTTAAAAAATAACCATGTTATTATAATGTCCACGTGGATGGCTTTGTGGTTCATTAGCCTGGCCATTATCATATTGTTGTCTTATTGTAGAAAGATTATCTCACTTATACACAAAATATAGTAGATATGATAGATAATGAGGTGTATATATAGACAGGCTTTAATTAAATCGAAGTACAATCTTGCTGCGTGGTTTAAAAGTGACCACTCTATAGTGAAAGGATAACATTAATGTTTTGTTTTCAATTGCCTCTTTAAGGCATTCCTGAAGAAGTGCTATTAATCAAGCCTCAATTTAAAGTTGGCAAATGCTACAAGTATTAACCCTACTGCAATTCATATTATAAAATCTATCACTTAGTATTGACACAATGGAGCAGCGATAGCTCAGTGGGGAGACCAACAGACTGCAATGCAGATGGTCTCGGGTTCGAACCCACGTCGTGCACCTCTGACTTTCGGAAGTTATATGACTTTTCGAAATTATGTGCGTATTGATTGACAATTATCGCCTGCTCCGTGCCTCGGAGAGCACGTTAAGCCGTCGGTCCCGGCTGCCATGAACATCTATGGCAGTCGTTATTGGGAGAGTGACGACACAAAAGATTCCACTGGGTCGAAGTGTCGCCGGTCTGCACTGACTGGCCCCCACATAAGATAAGATAAGATAGTATTGACACAACCGATTTTCAATACCTACTATTTGCGCATTTACGCCTTTCTACCTTTCCACCCACAAAAGATGTAACTACTCAATTTTACTTAGACATTAAAATTGTAGTTGTATCGGTTAACTAAGCTGTTAAAGAGGATTTGCTGCTAAACATTTTACTGTTAATATGAGGTATTTTATTGTCGATATTCGATACGGTACGTCACTCAAGGTCATTCAGCGAGGAAATAACGAGACAATGCGAGTGATTTCGCAACTCAGACACAGACTACAGAAGTAGGAAGTCTTTGGTTATCACGACAATCCAACAACGCCACAAGATAAAGGTAACACCAGTACTATTGTCACAATTATTTTTTTCGAAATCGATTTGTCGTGGTATCGATTTATCGTATGTTTTTCTGCTCACATTTACATATATATATATATATATACATATATTTCACATTTGAATCGAATATGATTTTACATGTGGATGGTAATCGATAACAAAGTATCTCTATGTTGACGTTTCATATCAGACAGTTACGTCTTTCTGTGGGTGCTGATACCAAATCAATATAGAATCGTCGAAAATTTGCAGCAATGCAACTTCTTTTTCATATCATGCTATGCGATAATTCTGTTTTATAGTTAAGAATTAAATGCATAAGTTTATTATGCAGTCATATAATATTTTTCTGTCTAGTGATATTCTTGGAGCCCAGCTTTTTCAATATACTAACTGCGGAGATCAAGTTTCATATGCTTATAACTGCAATGTTCGCCGTTTTATGTCGCTCTAAGATATCAGACATCTGATATAAAATTATTAAGGGTGATCTTTGGAACTTTTAGTACAAGTCTTGTATAATTATATCATAAGGCTTTTTTATTCTGCCTGATACTGCTGTGCGTATGGTTTTCTGTTAGGATTGAGTAAAGTAAGGATTTTCAGTCACGGAAACTTCAGTATTAGGAATCTGGAAAAGTGTTTACTAGAAAACAATAGGCTTGCTCTCTATTAACTTAAACTCTCTCTCTCTCTCTCTGAAGTGAAATCTGAGTGCAATCCACTTTTGTCTTCTCTTTCGAGAATGTATAAGTGAAGTGTATGTGTGTATTGTCTTCTAAGCCATTAGGGAATAGTGCTCGGATTAAAGTAATAACTTTAACCTGGAATAATTGCAGCCGTAGATTTTTGTATTCTATTCCAGCGTTAAATAGACAGTCCAGAGTTGCATAGAGAAATGTTTTCACAGCAGAAAGACTTTTCAATTCGTTTTAAAGTTTGCTAATTTGTGAGCATGCATTTAGCATTGCAAGTTTTATGGTACTTAGGGCTACGAGCCCGTAGGCCCCTTGAATTTCGCCCCTTTAATAGAAAACAATTTTTGGGTGGATTTTAAGAAGAAACCAACAAATACCTACTAGGGGGCGAACCTTGAGGGGGGGAAGGGGCTCGTAACTGTAATTAGTTACAGTAACCGTTATCGCAGCGGTAGCTCAGTGGGGAGACCAACAGACTGCAATGCAGAGGGTCTCGGGTTCGAACCCACGTCGCGCATCTCTGACTTTCGGAAGTTATATGACTTTTCGAAATTATGTGCGTATTGATTGACAATTATCGCCTGCTCCATGCCTCGGAGAGCACGTTAAGCCGTCGCGTCGGTCCCGGCTGCCATGAACATCTATGGAGTCGTTATTGGGAGAGTGTCGACACAAAAGATCCCACTGGATCGAAGAGTCGCCGGTCTGCACTGATTGGCTCCCATATAAGATACATACATACATACATACAGTAACCGTTTACCATTGTGCAGGCTGTTTTCTTACTACTTTGTAGAGAGAATATTTATAAAAATACTCTCAAAGATAATTTATCTTTGTAGCGACACTGCTGTCGCTTTAGTTTTATATAGTCAAGAGTAAGTACACAGTAGCGCCACCGCGCCGCTCGGTGGTCATCTCCCCGCAACCACTCAGTTAGGTCGTACCTCAATATAAGCATAACCTAAGAACATTTTTATAATATGAACACTAAATTGGAGATATAAATGGGCGTTGCTATTGTTTGTCTAGCCTTATCATTTGACGGCAAAACTTAGTACGATTTACGCAGAATTATCAATTAAGTATTATTAAAGCTGATAAGAAATAATCTGTTGATAAAAGATAATTATAAATTGTCGGATTGATAAAACAAGATTATTATACGTAGATAATAATTATGAAAATAATTTTGTTTACATCTTAATTTTATTATTTATATTACTGTAATTAATGATAGTACAAACGGGGCGTTTGACCTGGGGGTGGTGGGCTTTGTGGGCCCGCCATCCGCTCAGCACCAGGTCCGAGAGGCGGCGTGCGTGTTCCCACGCGCGCCTCTGTTTCGAGTCCGTCTCCCCTCTAGGGGGGACAGTAGGGATAATTGTGTGAAGTGCCTCTGGGTAGGTCTTTTGCGTAGTGGCTTGCCGTTTCATACGGCGGGCCGAAACCTCGGCGGGGTCGCGACCGCATGCGAAAGTGATTCGCGCGACCCCGTCGATAGTGGTTTTGTCGAGGAACACCGTAGTAGGTTTAGTCGGTATTCCGAGAGGTACTTTATCATCTTAATATCTTCTTTTACCCCGGCAAGTCCGACATAACCCCTCCGCCCGCCCCCGCGGAGGGGTAAGCGTCATGCATTCCACCAGGCAAAAAAAAAAAAAAAGTACAAACGGGGCGTAACACCACTATGTATTTACCATTTATAAAGTATAACCTTGCTAAAGAATTTGTGACGTCACTGTACTAGTTAGCTTTTGCTAACGGTCGGGGATGGTAAATACCACTTTTAAACATATAGTCTCCACCTATATTCATAGAGAGGTAGACAAAGGTGTTTTAAACCCACATCTCACCACTTTATAAAAGACGAGTCTACTGCTGTCTACTCAGCACAGTCCTAGTCTCTCTAAGACTCTAGATAGAAATACCCAAATCATATTCGTTTATTTGCCAGAATGTAGTACATACAACAGATGTCAATAATTACAATAATGGTTCTGTACATTCTACCATAACAATGGTGTATAAAGTCTAATTAGGTATATAATTTTATAATTTACAGTCTATTCTAGGAAAATTATATTATTATCGAAGTTCTTTTATTATATAAATACAAATTATGAAATTAGAATTACTAAGATAGAAAATTGTTAATAATAATTAAATTATGTCATTTTTGTACATTATTAATTATTATACATTAAATATTTATTATTATATATTATATTGTATATTTAAATGTCATATAATTGATGTTATAAAAACAATTGTCTAGAAGCCATTTAGTCAATTTGGTCTTAAACATTGTCAAGGGTAGATATTTGAATACATTCGGTAATTTGTTATAAATCTTGATAGCATTTCTTTATAAGTTTGGTTGGTATAATTTATACTTGTTTCTAGGGATTACATTTATTTTTGATACTTGCAACTGAAGTTCAAAGTATTCCGAATGATGTTTAACAAATATACAGACTTCCTTTATATACATATAAGCTAGTGGTAACCACACGAAAAGAAGAAGAAGAAGAAGTGGTAAAATTTATAATACACATTTTTTTTAACACGAAATCATTTTTAAATTCTACTGAATTTCCCCACAACAAGAGACCATACGCAAGAACAGAAGAAACATATCCGTGGTATGCACTAAGTGCGGCTTCTGTAGATACTGTCGTCCAAAGATTTTTTATAGCATACAAAAACTTATTAAGTTTATCACAGATATACTCAATATGCGCCTTCCAACTACAATTTTTGTCCAGCGTAATACCTGAAAACTTAGCTGTATCAACTTCTATGTTTGTATCATTATAAGCTACATTTAAACCTGGACTACGCTTGTATGTTTGGAATTGAACCATTTTAGTTTTATCTAAGTTGATCTTTAGATTATTAATATTGAGCTAATCAATAATATTACTTAGTTCATCATAATACTTTACCTGATTTGGGTGCCCAAGACCCCATGCACAGTAGTTGCATTCAATACCGCTGTCTACTTGTATAGACATATTATTAAAATAAATATTTTCATTTAAAGCTGTGTCAACAAACTCTACCTATCTTTCTACACGCATGTAATGTGAACGGAATTAACTTATCACTCATAAATCCGAACGTGGTCAAAAGCTGATAGGAAAAATGTACTTGTTTGTGGCCGAATTGAATGTTTGTAAACTCCCCCGCAATGCAGTAATTGCCAAAAGAAAAATGTCTTTTAAAAACAAAAGTATAATTAATATCTAAAATAACAACGTTTTCGATTAACTATCGAATATAAACGTAATTTCATTTTTTGGAGCTATAATTTGTAACGGAAAGAATCGTGAGTAATTAGGTACTTCGTAATGTACGCCATCTGTGGACGACATAAATTACTGTTTATTTATTTATTTATGCTTCTTACACAATAAATATTATTAGTTTATCGTTTTCAACCTGTCAGCTCAACAAGATATAATGATAAAAGCATTGACTTTAGACGCCGGCATCTAAACGCTGATGCCTGAATCAAATCATAAGCAAATGTTTAAATATATATTAATGTAATATGTAAAATTACTAATACTTTGTCATCGACTTAAAAAGCGGCGATATCCCAAGGTTAAAACGGTATTGGACTTGTGATCGAGAGATTGTGGCTTCGAAATCTTCGAATCTCACCTAATGCACTACCGTACTATGTACCGACGTGAATCTACATCTATTACAATCATTTTAGTTTAGTAGTTAAGAAGAATACTAACAACTTGCAAATGATTACTAGTAATCTTTCAAGAAAATAATATTCTACATTGATTTTATAAATGTAAAGATATTAAAACAACATAAACCCGAAGTATAATTGCTCCCATTTCATTATAATAACCAATATGCGTCAGTCATATTGCCGGGAACTTAGAAAATTACTTGAACGATACAATGCAAAGACGATTACACATCTAAGTAGTTATTGTATAATTCGATTTAAACACACCCTTCGTGGGAGAGGACACAAGCGTTCTCTGTTTGTAAAGTCACTTGTAATATATATTCAGAAGATATGTTGTAAATATGACTTCTTTCAGAAATTATTACTAGTTGGTGGATGAGTATTATGACGTTATTTTCATTCTTTTCTTTTTAGATCGTGGCTTGGTATAAAGCATATCTATACCTATAATAGTAGTGAGATCTAGTTAATTGCGTAGATTATTCACATCCTTACATTTCCTGTGATTTTACTAACTGCCGCTTCGTTGTATGAAATCAGTGATATAAATTTCTTCTTTCTATACATACATAGGTATAATCACGCATTTATACACTTTACCTGACCCCTTAATCGAATTCAAGACCTTAGTACAGCAGTGCCATTCGTAACCGCTTCACTACATAGCCAGCCAGATTCTTTTTCCTTACCATTTGACTCGTATATAGGCATTAAATGGTAAGGAATAATAACATTATTATTATTATTCCTTATAATATTAATATATTTTAGCTCGTGCTCTCCGTGCCTCGGAGAGCACGTTAAGCCGTCGGACCCGGCTGCCATGAACATCCATGGCAGTCGTTATTGGGAGAGTGTCGACACAAAAGATCCCACTGGGTCGAAGTGTCGCCGGTCTGCACTGACTGGCCCCCACATAAGATAAGATATAGGCTATATAATGCAAAGTATAACATAATATTTATTTAACCCAGGAAATCGCTGTACGGCTATCAAATTTGTATTAACTAGGTATCATTAATGAAATAGATACACTATCAGCTTTATTGCTGGGAATTTTAATAAATTTTATTTTTTTCGTTTGGATCTTAATCTGTGATAAATAACTTCATTGAATTTATACTACAAATGTGACGTAATAAAAATTCGATAGGACATGGCATTAAAGCTTCGTTATCTACCGAGTCTCTATGGACTCAACTTACACGGAAACAACATCAATTCGAACGACAATGTATATTGTTTTAACTTCGCGAGATAACTGTTAAAGACTCCGCAGGGACCCAGTTACTTACATAATAGAAGGACAAAGAAATACAAAGTTGATTTCCTTTGAGACAAATTTCCGAACATTACGCATCGGGCAGCGGGCACAATGCTAAGTTGTGGCCGCAAATCAAAACTGCGAGCAAGCCATCAGCTCCTAACCGTGTTCAGTCACGATATACAGTAATATACACGTGAATATCATAAGCACGGTCGACATGAATCACTTGACATTGAAAATGCCGAAAGCCCTAAACACCCAAATTTTGGGGTGGTGATTCTCGCTCCCATCGATCCCCGTGGAAATGGGTCGCCGTCGCCCTCCCCTGGTTCGTGACCTTGAGTGGCGGAGATGGTCGAACATTTCCGAAAACACCCGAAGCTTTCATTCATTCGAGCCTGACGCCCACGTTGCTGCCGGGCTGATTTCGTGTTTCCACGTTAAAAACCTTCCACCTTCCACTTTTAATGATGTGTATTTAATCTCACACGGTTTTTCAACGTTAGGCGTGGGCACAAGAAACCATATCCTCTGTTTCATATGTTATATGTACGTATATGACATTTTTTATTTTGCGTGATAATCTCCCTTTTTAGGGAATCGTTATAAGTTGGATTTAGCCTTTAATGTTATGTTGCGGTTATGACAAACAGCTTTCAAAAGAATTTAAACAATAAACGTTTCATAATTCGTGCCACCCAGTTTTTTGAAGAGATTTCCGCACGTGGAATCCTCTTTTATAAGTCTAATGCGATAAATTAAAAAAAAAGAAACAAGGGCGAATGGAGTAAACAAAGATTGACAGACGTCGGCTTCTCCTGTGTATAAGGCGTTTATGATTGGCATATGTAAAAAAGATAGATAAGTTATTGAGTCGGTTTCAAAGGTAAAGTTTTTTCTTGTCACATATAACGCCACAGAGGAGGTCTTCCTACACCACATTTTGTACGCAAAGTACCGTTATTGGGTTGTGTTGTTATTGCGATCCAAAAACTTTAGATACCTTGCTGCCTTTCTCTTCAAAAATATAAAAAAATGAGGTCTATTATCACGGCCAATGCCTAAAATGGGCAAGCAAAAGGGATAGCGGATTGCCTTGCAACGGGTTTACAATTCCCAAAAAGCGTCTTGACATAATTATTATTAAGGGCGACGAAGAAAATTACCGGTCGATATAAAATAAAGTGGTGGGATTATTAATGATAGGAACCTTTTAAAGGGATGAATAAGACACAATATTGTCTGAAGCTATTTAAATATACTTTGATGTGATGTGAGCGTATAATATTGCAGATGATTATAAAGTGTTTAATAGAGATTGGTACTTTTATAAAGTTATTGGTAATGCGATATCAAAGAAACTTCAAACTAATAAGCCTGTAAAGGGTAGACAGTTGAATAATTTGTTTCAGATCTTTCGCAATTTATACTCGTCTCAGTTTTATTTAGGGTTTCATATTACTCTTCTATGTAACTAGAGAACAGATATAAATACAATGTATAAATTATATGTTTACGTTCACTGTTAGACAATTTATTTACGCAAACTATTGCATAGACATTTTGTATTTTTTGTTTATAGAGAAAAAGAAATACGCTCTATGCTCAAGGTAAAACTTACTTTGAATCAGTTTAGCATTTGTGTCGCAGGATAATTGACGTTAATATATAGAACTCGGACACATACAACAAACAGTATCATTTTGCAACATACTGTGTGATCGGCATATAGTTGTTCCGAATCTGGGTGTACTTTGTATGCATTGTTTTTATGTTTATAAAGTTGGTAGTGTAAGAGTTGTATTTTATGAAAGAAATATGGGGTCATAGCTAGGCATGACGAGCTAGTTCTAGGACTAAGAGACGCTTGGCCATTGATCTACCACTCTGCCCAAGTGTTACCTAATGCTTCACATATAATTAAGAGCATTATGCAAATCTCTAAGATTTCCTCAGACTCAGGCTTCAGCATCAAGTTTTCCTTTACCATCAACAAAGTAATAGCTTCATTATTATTTATAGCCGGTTTCTCCGATGCATCAAGGGTGTTTTCTCTAGAAATTCTGTAAACAGTTAGAAGCGGAAGATCGCAGAGCCTGCAAGACAATGCAGGGTCACCTTATCATTCCATATCAATATTTGCATGACCTTAGAAATATTTATCACTTAAATACATCATTAGCTTGACATTATTTATGTCGATATTACATAATTATATACAACTCAAGGTTCGTACGGTGGAATTTTTGAAATAAAACCGGTATTATGTCTTCCGTACTTAATAGTTCGTCATGAATATGTATTGTAACGTAGAAGAGTCGTTTTATTTTTTATCGACGTCAACAAAAATGAAAGTTATTTTGTGTCGATGGCGACTTTAAATATTGCATTCAGTGAATAGTACAGTCTTTGTGGTCATCTTGGCTTATGCGTCAGCTGTTGCGGTTTCGATATAGAGTAATAAAATTGAGTGAGACGTCGTTGTTCCATGTTTGGGTGTTATCGGTGTCTATTGTTTGAATTTTCGGATGAATTGACTCTAGAGCTGGGTTTTCTTCTAATTGGAGATGACTTTATTGTTGAATATCAGGGACAGTTCCGTTTACCTTCAGCAAGGCTACTTTAGGCGCATTTACTCGTTGAAACTATACAACAACATAGCCTTACGCATACATCTCCAATGGGGTAAGCAGACTTATATTACACATATATTTCAGCAACGGTTTTTAGTCCTACGTAACGGTGAACAGTGTCCGATTGACGACAATATTGTCAATCGGGCACTGTTCCAGTTTCTGCACTGCTATTGACAATTTCTTGTCAGGAAATCCAAATACGGTGTACCCGCCACGGGATTTGAACCTTAGGTCTCGTGCATAGCTGCTGCATTCTCCTCCGCTGTGACACCAAGGCAGATAAAAAACACTCAATCCTATCGCTTCATCAACCTGTATTATTGGAATAGATAACGTTTGACATTTAGGATCGCCTCTGCTGTTAGACGGAGAGATCCGATCGATTTCGACTTGGTAATATTTCGCTCCAAAAACAAATAACATGTTTTGACAAGTGTTTTTCCTCAACACGAAGCGTCTTTGTGACAACTTGGCAACTTTTGAACGATTGCTCTGCTCGACTATTATGTGTAATGGATTTTCGCCAAATGCCTTATGTAGCAATGAATTCCAATTTGTGGTTATTGTCTCATTCATATTAATATTATAAATACCAAAGTAGCTTGGATTATTTCGGGGATTTGGCATAGAGATAGCTTAGAGTGTCAGTAGCCTAATCCAATCTTATATTATAAATGAGAATGTGAGTTTGTTTGTTACGCTTTCACGCTCTATTCTATTCTCTATTCTATTTGACTGACCATAGCGAAATGTCGCATACACGTTGTCAGGGGTACAGAAAAGGACATAGCGTACCTTTTATCCAGAAAAAGATACTGTTGCTATCCTAACCTAATATACATTTAGGTGACGGAAACCGCGGACAAAACTAGTAGACAATAAACATTCAAATTTGCCTTGACATGAAGTGGTTTCAAATCCCAGCCATTGAAACTAAAGCTGTAAAACCACTGCATCATTTTAGGATAGCTGGATGAGTTAACTATATATAATACTATTAATTTGTAACCAAAACTGCTCGTAACATTATTTCTTAAATAAAAATAAGTTAATATTGTCTTCTGTTTACGCGGATGTTATTAATTGAAATTAAACTACTATATACGGATTTTATCGCGTTGTTTATTTGACACTTCTTTACATAAATTAGAAACGACTACTTACTATTAAACTTTACAAATTTTTAAGCTCATTACGTTATTAAAACGATTAAAGCTATTTATATTTAAGTTTACACTTTCCCCGACGTTTCAGTTGCTTTCAGTAGCCATGGTCACGGGGAGACTAAGATGGTAGCTGTCTCAATATTCCAGTGTAGTTATTTCAAAGTACCTGAACATAATTTAATCATTGGTGTTTCTATTTACGTAGAATGAGCTCAGAGTATCATGAAGTCTAGCTGTGGTTTGCTTCTTCTTGGGTTTGACTATTTGAATTACTGGATCCCAAGCTGGTGGTCCATCCCAACCATCTTCTCTATTGAAATTAGAATGTTTTTTGATTTCAATAGCCTCGCGAAGCATCTTATAGCATAGCATATTATGAGCCATATAAAAAAACAAGGAACTGAGTTATTAAGAAGATAATAGGTTATTTGTCGATGTAGTTAACTATACTAAAATAATTATAACCTATAATTAACAATATTAATATTTTATTTATATATTTGTTTATACGGATGTTTGCAATCGTTTCATTCTTGATCAGCCTGACTGAGGTGATGAAATCCATCACTGCATATTATAAAACAAAGACCTCCGCCGCATCTGTTTGTCTGTTCGCGATAAACTCAGAAACTACTAAACGGATTTTTATGCGGTTTTCACCACTAGGCAGAGTGATTCACGAGTAAGGTTTAGGTGTATAATTTGTTAAGGTTTTGTACTAAACCTGCGAAGCCGGGGCGAGTCGCTAGTACCATATATTAATTTGTTGGTAGAAATGTTATTTGTTGCGACTGGGAGCCAATAGGTGGCATTGTATTCAAGCTATTGACACTAAGTTAATTTTAATCGTGGGTATGGTCGCGGAAGTGTCTATATTCAATAGCTAATTATGTTATAATTAGTTTCTTTAAATTAAACATTATGCATATTATGCAATTTCACATGCACTATTGTTAATGTTTTTAACACTAAACTGACGTAGTTGTGCAAAAAACCTGAATACATGATTCCTTGAAATTTATCTATTGTCAATTTTTTTAAATAAACGTTAATATAAATAAACCGTTTAATTTAGTGGCATCTAAAAAGGAATAATACTTTTATATTTACTACTACCTATATAAATAATTTAAAAAGGCTTACGCTCTATGACGTGGGACCTAAAAAACAGCCGCTGAAATGTGGGTCTAGTACACCTCTCCCTAACTCTTTAGGAATTCATGCCTGGGACTTTGTATGTATGTTAGAATATGCACGATGGCGCAGTGGATTAAGTAGGCACATCAATACTGCTACTGTGTAAGTTCAACTCCTACGCAAGAAGATTATCATAGCTTCTGTTCTTTGTACACGTAGCAGCCTATTTTTTTCTAAAGCCAATTATAAGATTACATACATACTCTTTCAAAACAACAATACACAATTAAATGAAGCACTTATGTACGAAAAAGCTGTATGAAAATTAAATAGTGTTAGAACAAAGTAGATTTTGTTGAGTTATATAAGAATAACAGACGGAATTAATATATAATGAAATGTTAACACATTAACGAGTCAAATATGTAGAATGCTAAATTAATACTGAGCAATGGCTTTAATAAAAAAACTTGTATCAATGAATTATGATAATTATGCCAAAGAACTCGTATTATCTAAATCGTTTTATATATAGATAAAGAGTTATATATAGAGGCATCGTTATTATATTTAGAATTATATTTTAAGTACAAAAATATTATGACGTCGCTTTTAGTTAAAACATTTGCAACGACTACAGACTGTCTGCTAGTTCAAGTTCATTTAGATTACCTCGTTGGTATAAATTTACCAGCTTTATTTTCTGGTTTAGAAAAGAGTTATCATTATCTCTGATAGCAAATTCTCTGAAGCTGCACGATGCCTCATTTATTCCTTATTGTAAGACCACTTAGAATGACTCCGGTAGACTTTACAAACATTCAAACATCGGACACATGGAACACGCAGATTTGTGACAAATGTTTGTAGATCACACAAATTTTTGCTCGATATGGGAACTGAACCTACAACACTCGGCTTGGCGGCGATGGCGAGGCCATCACTTAAACCACTGCGCCTGTCTCGCAGGAAATGTGTTCTGTAAAAAGTAATGGGCATGCCATCTAATAAGTGAATACATAAATATTTGGCAACATGTGAATAAAATACAACTCTGCATATCCCCCTTGCTGCAATAATGGCGTGAGATTACGCATGTATGTATATTCAAATCGACAGAAGCCACTGCTTAGTGTGGTTTGACTACTGGATGACGTAATACGATAGCGCACCAGTCAATATTTGATATGAGGCCATTAGCTACGGTGTGCGATAACACGACGAGTCCACTAATGAAAACGAAACACAAAGATAATGTCAATTGCGATCACGAATTGTGGCTCTTGGATTAAACGACTTACTTTACTCTATACTACTACGCAAGTAAGCATATGGCTTGCTTGATAGAATCAGTAGGTCTACCATGGATAAGTCTATCTGAAACTTCTAGTCGTATGTAAAAACCTACAATGAAATTTCTTCGGATTTCTTTCGTTCAAAATGACAAGTATGTGGCCCGGATTTCTTTTCGAAAGGGGTTAGGACACTCAAGAGGTTGAGTACCGAAATTCAGAAAGAATTCCGAAATAAAAGTGTTTTACGGTACGAACAATTGGCCTGAAACTTCGGCATTGATGTTTAATAGTAGGCTTTGTGCTTACATGATCCTACACTTGCAACGTTATGGAAACCAATCACGCATTGCCGAGTTACTATACTGCTAATGCGAGATAAAAATCTCGCTGGACCCCCTGTTAATAGAGCAGTGCTCCAGAAAGAATTCTACGAAAATATCTATTTAATTTTTATTTGTCATATTTTAGTCACACATAAAATAGGGTAAGTCTTTGTAAGACTGTACTTTGTACTGTGACAGACAATTTTCTGCCAGGAAAAATAAATTATACTGCCCAACCGAATGATAGAGCCTGCAATTTAACGATCGACAGACGTATTTTCGTTGACGCAAATGTAATTTACATTCTTAAACTGTGTTAAAGTCCAGTAAGCATAACAAGAATTATATCAAGTTTATTATTTTTCTTGTTCTGTTCATCTAGTAGTGGGAAGTGACGTCCAGCGTATTATTATAACTACTTGTCGATATCGATATATTATATTTAATCGCTTACGTAAAGATAAGATACTATTTCAGCACATTTTCAATTATGTGAACCAAAACGTTACGGAACTGATTTTAGATGACTATATACGTTTTCCTGGTTACACGTTTAAAATTAATTTGTTTTTGGATAATGGACACTCAGATATCAATAACTTATTTACCTATCATTTTTATTTCCTAATATCTTATTAAATCTTTGTTCCTTTTGCTTAGTGTAAGCTACAATCTATATTAATGGAATGGGTTCTATGGATAGAACATCAGGGTTTGCTTTTCATCCCAAATATAATTACTTTTTATTGAGTGCCCACCTGTTGCATAACTTTGTTATGCTTTTGATTTATTATGGCTGATCATTAAAATGTAAAAAATACCCTCTCACTTGTAGAGCACCTTTTTTGTAATAATTATGGGCTGTGATAAGGTCAGAGCGAGGTCATTCGAAAGTCCTTTTTCAAGTACCTATTGAACCGTTCATTGATACCGGCTGAAACAAATTGTGGCAAAAACTAAAAGATATCAATGATTGAATAAATTAAAATATTTGAATGAGTATCATAATCTAATAAAATTGTATCAGTGTAAGTCTAAAAGTGTTTAGATGTTTGCAATTCAATCACGCGTAAACCGTTTTATGCATATATTTGAAAATCAGCATGCAGGTAGACCATGTCTATTTTATATATTTGGATTCACATAATTATACGATTCTTCTTGCCTGAAAATGCTTTTATTTAGGACAATCTTGATATTCTGTAAGTTATTTAAAACAGGGTTTAGTTCTAAGCTTGTCAACAGATGGCGCTGGCCAAGTAATCTAGAGATTGACATATTATGTTTTGTAACAACCTACTAATAGTATAAATGTAAAATGTTTGCCAATTACACCTACTGTCAACACGCGGGTAAAGGTGCGGGCAGAAGCACTTAATAAAATCTACGAGTAGAGCAAGATTCAAGGTTATTGTAATTGTAGCTGACACTTCCTCAAATTGATATGTTATAAATTTTCCTCTAAAGAGGTAAACCTCGGATAAAGATCTACTCCAAGCACGCTCAAAGGTATCAACATTGATGATACAAGAAACAGTACTATACCGAATAAAATAAGACACGCGAATGAATCGTCAAAAACAGTTGAAACACACTAAAAGTCACGAGGTTATCTAAACGAGCGACCTTTGTTTGCAGTTGATCATGTTACTGACGGCGAAAAATTTACCTATTTTACTCACACATTTCCGCAATTGCAGCCGCGTTGTTTGTACGCCGAATGACGTCGTTTGTGTTGTAGTTTTTGAGGTTAAAACCAAAGATATTAATATCTAACGATATTTTATTGAAGTACAAGAATAACAGAAACATAGTATTAAAAATAAAAGTGAGTTTAATTGCATTTTAGTATCTTTCGCAGCCGTACTTGAACTTATGTAACCTATTAAAGCAGACAAAGATAGTGTTAATATTGATAGTCAAAATGAAGTCATCAAAACAGATCAATGTTTTATAATTTCGTGCTCTCTTAAAAGCGGTAGAGTGATGGTTTTTTTTTAAATAGATAATCCATATTTATCTTACAGTATAGATGTGTGATCCAGTGACCTTATTGACACACATGATAACTTAATCGTTTCATAACAAGAATCATAGAGGCATCGTGAATGAAGTTTTCGACACTGACCTAAGAATGTTAACTAAATAAAATGTAACTAATTTATATTGCGCTATGTTTGTTGTAATAGTTACAAACGAGTCATCTTTTTTTTTCAATAAAGATTTTTGTTATCTGCTTTGAGTATTGACGTCAATAGCAAGTTTAATTAAATACGTGCATAATCCCAAAAATTTTAGATGTAGCTTAACAAAATATGTATGAAAGAATCGTATATCTCAGAAACATTTCCGTTTTATTCCAACAGTCGAATCTAGCCTCAAATCTGGATCCAGAGATATTTTCATTTTATTTATAGGCGCACTTTCGCTAAAACATTGCGCATCCGAGGTGGGGTGCCGGGGGAAGACGTCGGAAGGTTATCAAAAGTGATAAGAGTCCATCCATCACTCGCTCCGTGTCTGTCAGCGAATGCTCTAGGGCACATACGTGGAAGATTTTAAGTTTCAGCTACGACATCTATCAACCGATGACAGAACATTATTTGTTGATGGAAAATGTTACTTTACCAGCAAACATGTTTTTACTTTTATTGATTAACATATGTATGTTATGCATATACTCTATCTGCATTCGAAATGATATTTAAAAATGTATTTTACTTGTAGCAGCAACGCAATTTTGCTTAAAAAGTTTTCTATCGGCTTTTTCTTAATTATATTTAATTTTATATTCATGGTTTTCTTTTACTAAGGCATAAGTGCACGGTACGTGTGTGCTAAACACCATACAATACCATAATTATTATTATTATCCGGTATTCATCCTTATTATGTATTATACTACAAATAATTTATTACACATGAAGTGGTTAATCTTAAAGAAAAATCGGTAGACGAAAATGAGGTTTGGATGTTTTATACTAAATGGTGTTCCGAATTTCAGCTATCTAATTGAATTCTGAGTTTCTTTAGAGTACACTGGTACGTGATTCTATTGACAGAAACATACGTCAATAATATTGGCATGCTCAATTAAAACTTAATAAGGCAGCACCCTACACATTTAAGACAGGTTATATTAATTATACTCTTATATTATTTTATAAATTCTTTAATTTGCATTAAGTAGTATGTGCAAATTATGAATACAAATGCAATGGCAATATCAACAGTAGCTATTTTTAGAACTTTACTAAGGATAATGTACTGCCACTCGTATTAGTAACCTCTGACTTGCTAAAAATAACAGAATCTTTAAGTCAAAGCAAATAGATAGAAATTTCTTGTTTTAGTATTCCACATGAAGTCAACGAGATTGTTCGCATTACGCAACAACTCGTGACTCTTATTACGAGTGTCACTATCAATAAACGTAATATGTCAATTCAAATTCACCACTCTAAAGTGAACCTTCTGCATTTATTAATAAAGTCACAAATAAAACAAAAACGCTCGATAACATTTGATCGCCGGCGAGTACTAACATGCTTTTCCTAGTGTAGACTTAAATTATCATTTTATTAGAGACTGAATCAAACGTTTCATTGTTACATTTAATAATTAATATAAGGACTATCAGTGTGATAAATCAGAATGTGTGAAATTAAGGATTTTTTTAGATATTATATTCGTTTATTGGATATAATATTAATGAGCGACTACATATTGTTGTTAAGCTCAATTTTGCCGTTGTCATTATTATTAAGCAAGATAAAATTCATAAAAAACTTTTTATGTATCTATACACAGGTATTTTATTTAGGTAAATCATGTCGAGGTTTTAACAGGTGCTTACTATGATTATGCATATGTTAGAGGATAAATAAGGTACTGCTGTTTACGCTTACTATATTAACAATGCTAGAATAAAACAGATATTTTCTTATTTATTCAGTAGTAGAGGTAGGTATTAAAATGAACAATATTAATGAAGAAAAAACAAAAAGGACAGTTGAACACGCACGCCGCCGCCGAGAGCCCACAAGCGTACCACTGGCGCACACCCGCACATTTACAAAAAACATGTTCATACGCACACATACATAAGAAAAAACTTTGCAGATGTGCTCACACGCAGCGTTGTCGAGCAAAAGGCAACCGGCATGTCTTGATCTTGTGTCGGAGCTGCCTCAACCGTTTAATTGAAAATTTTCAGTCCCCATTCCATCGTCACAAAATCCTTTGAAATTTGACTACCTTCGAAACGCATTTACATAGACAATTAAAGTGTTATCACGATATAACTTTACACAAGTTATATTTGAATTAAAATAACCTTTGAATTATTTGCGGGAACTTGAAGCGTGTTTTTCCATTTTCAAAGACAATAGCGTCAGATAAGGTAGATATCAGTTTTAATTAGCTCAGAACGATTCGATAACTGCTCAAACTTTTGTAATTCGTCTTGTGATAAAGTCTTCGGTGTGAAATGTCTGGGAAGATTAACATCTTTTTTGCGATTTCCAGCCTGTGGACGGCTATCTTGCTGTTTTATTTTAAATAATTTCACTCATTTTATTCTATTCGAGACCTGTGCAATTAAATCTTTATTATCCCTAAGCCGAACTGTCGTAGTGGTAACTCGTTTTTAATTACATTTTAAGTACACATCTACTTAGTTTATATAGTTGTTGAGACATTGCTTGACATTGTCATCGAACATTTGAGCGTCAACACTTATTATTATGTCGACGTCATCATAATAAACATGTAGAGTAGCTGATATATAATTATGCGTGTTAATAATAATACTTTAATCGTAAATTCAATACGATTGAAGACATATGCTTTGAGGTCATTGTATTAAAACAGACACTCATATGTAAAAGAAAATAAAAGTTCATTAAAACTAAATGAAAAAGAAATATAAATAATGACTTAATGTTATGTTTTGCACACAATCCACTTACTTAATAATAAGCGCCTGGTTATACAAATAATATTATTTTGGGAACAAAATATTTACCACCACAGTTTAACAATATTTTCTTATCATCTGGTGTTCTTGTTAGAACTAATTAAAACTGGTCTAAAATTTATTGTAATTGCACATATTAAATATCTAATTCTTGTTTTTATTTTAAGGTGTATATAATATGATATACACATATAACTTAAACCTGTTTGTGGTTTTATGTAAAATGTCAAACATGAAGGTCGATAGTGCGAAGAACCGATGACACCGAAGACTTCCGATACATTGTATCGTTGAGATTTTATCAACGAAAGTTGGGATGAACGAAACTCTTCAAAGTGCTCGGGGCTAAATATTGGTAGAAGCCAAAGATCAAACAACAACAACAGTAGCTGAATCATTTTCTTAAATGATTAAAATTGAACAAAGTTTAAATCAGATATCATTTACCTCAAACATTTTGTAGTGAATACCGGTTTACATATAACGACTAATACAACATAATAATAATTTTCAAACATTTGATAGTAATGCAAATTGCTAAATGTGAGTAACCAACGCAACTTCACATTTTTCTCACAACGGGAGGTTCTTTAATAGCATTTGACTGAAGTAAATAAAAGTAATTTTCAGTTGTGCGTAATATTAACAATTGTTGGAATCCTTAACGCAAATTAACATAAAACTGCAGTGCATTCACCAGTTGGAGTCTGAGAGTTGTAGGGCAGGTCATGGCTGAATGCGTAAGCACAAACGGATGTGCAAACGATAACATTATCACTATTTTACAAGTATATTTGCAGCAGAAAGAGCGAGTTGAGAGAAAACAAATATTTGATGTATGTTATCTTGCGCAGCATTGAAACCTGATGCAAAATATATTTTACTTCAACACGGTTATCCGCTTCACTACGCGATATTATTATAAACTAATTGTCGCATTCTATGTGCAACCTTGTCATAAAGTCCTACGTTCAATTGCCACGTTCGTCTGGAGTACAGTGTCTGGCCACTACTTCAAGTACCAGGCTAGCAGTGGATCGTGGCGGTGTCACGTTACGCGGTGGCTGTTGACACCAGCGCCTGATTAATATTTATGATACGGCTGAGCATCTCGCATGGCCGGTTCGCTCACTCGATGCGAATTATCTCCGTCCTGTTCGCACATAAGCGGCTCTTGTAAGTTAGACAGAATACACACACATAGTATATAATATGGCAACTGCTCTTTCAACATTCGAATGTGCGTAAGTGCGAATGAGAATCCCAAATCTTCTTAATTTTTACTATAATGTTTCGTTTTTGTTACCAGTTTTTTTGGTTTTAAACATGTTATCACCTTGATGTACTAACACTGTGGTGTTTGTGATAAACATTACGTGGTTATGTTTAAAAATGCGTGTAGTTTTAAATCAAACTGATTCAAGTTTTTTTTACATACAAATACTCAACGTTCGGTTGGTGAACTTAATCTTCTTATTAGAGACGTAAATCACAAGATTGGTGTCAGGCCCACTGACCATACGATTGCAAATCGAAAGAAGTGAATATGTGGAACGAGGCGTGGGACCACCGCCTCGAACCTGACCGTATCGAGGTATCTCAACCGGACAGACTCGACTTGACTGCCATTGCAAAAAAATGCGCTATAAGGTAAACCGTGTTGTAGAAATTACAGCCATTTAGAAAAGGGAACACTTGTACCTAGTATGTTGTTTGTAAAGGAGATCATAAATACTTTACAACTTCTTGGGGCCAATCATTTAACATAAGCAGATTCATGTTCATTTGAATTACTCATTGGACCGTTTCATTAGTCACTTAAACTGTCTTGTTTGTAGTTAATTAAAACGCATCCAAAATTACTAGCCTGATCTCTTTTGCTTTATCAGTATCTCGATGACGGTAATCAATGTCATTTGCTAATTTGTCGTCTCGTTCAGCCAATTTGCATATTTCTTTTTATATTATAAATTCGCTGTTAATATTATAGTTGGTCGCATATATTAAATGTCTTCTCGTTGGCTTTCCTGCACGAATCTCTCACATTAACAAAATTATCATTGTGTTTGCGACACCATTATCGTTGTTTGTCTGGACATTTTCCGTGAGCTCGCTCGCTTCCAGCGCCGGCCGGCGTTCGCGAGACTTCGCTTCAAGGTCACGTTATCGTGCTATCGCCAGCCCTGAACCTATCCAAGGTTAGCACTGGAATATCTGTTTCTTGGATTAGCAGCTTGAGTCTAGACATAAGTTTTTTGATTAAATCATCGACATCAACACGTCACTAGCACGTCCGTCTTACAGGAACTCGGCAATCTCGACCGTCGCGCGCTGAGTCTTTATTGTTAATTTGCGAACGCTAGTGGAGCGCGGTCCGGACGCGTACTCTCGCTTTTAAGTAGCAATGGAGCAATATAGTCTCAAATCAAATTAGCTGCGTGTTTACATTTTATAAATAGAGCGCGTTCACGTGGCGCCGCAGCGAGATAAGCGTCCGTCGACTCGTCGACATCACTCACCGTGCGCTGTTAACATCCTCCGCGGCGGGCTACTGGTTCCTCCGTCACACTGACACTCGTGCGGGATATAAAGCACTCACAAACGGCGCACTAAGTTCAGCGGCACACGCGAGGACTGCACGGCGCGACACCCACAACTAGAATGCGGGCGAGACGGCTCGTCGCGGGGTGTGGGGGGAGGCCGGCAGCGACACACGGCTCATACGAAGGCGCGGCGATGAGGACTGCGGCCGAGCGCGAGCGCTCTCCCCCCCTATTGGTCGGATATGCGGTGACGTCACGCAAGCTGGCCAATCGCCGGCTATCAGTTAGTTCCCGCCACCTGCCGCGAGAGGCGCTCGTGTCGAGGAAGTCGCCCGCCCTACAGAGCTTTCTTCAGCTAGGGCGTGTGCTTTAGCGGGCGGCCAGCACGGAAAGAAATCACGACACCATGAATTATGTATACAATGTAATTTATTTGCTATCCTCGACTGATCTGAATAATAATTATAATTTATAGTCACAACCTTTCCGTTTAAAAAACGTTTGAGGTTTATACAGATTAGATCCGTAATTCCGCACAGTATTGGGTAAATGCCAAAGAAGGTTAATATACGTATGCGCTAAATAAATGCGAAAATGATTAGGACTTGGCAACCGGAGACACCCACACACTTTCAGTGAAATAAAACTTGTTTACTCGCGATAAGGAAGTAGGTGAATTCAAAATTCTAATGATTTTATTTGATTTTGTAAAGATGTTTACTTGGTGCAAGTTTTGACATCAAATTAATAAGTTTAGTTAGACAAATGAAAGTTCGGGCTTCTCTCAACAAGCGAAATATTTATATTTACGAAACGTCGACAACATAAACTAACAAACAATTTGTTGAACAAGAAATTCAACTTTGTAAATACAAGAGCAGCTAAATGTTGAATGAATTAGGTTCGTATACATTTTTGAATGGGCAAAGTTAATGGAAATTATTTAGCTTGCAGAGTTGTGGTACTTGTTCGTGTATTTTATGTCGCAGGGCTTCGGTTGTGAACCTGTGGAAGCCCACGTACAAGTGTTTACGACGAACCCATGTCGTCATCATTGGAAGTCTTAAGAAACTGAATCAGTACAGAGTTTTTAACACGCTCCTGATGGCTAAACTTTTCAATAGTCGTTCTCTTTAAACTCGGAGAAAGTTAAATCAAGTCTCGAAAGGAGTTTGTTTTGAAACGTGAATATAAGTATATTCATTATAATATCGTTTCTTGCAAATATTGTTTATTTTTGGTCAGAATATTATGTAAGTAAACATTACACGAACATAAAAATAAAAATTTGAAGAATATAAGCAAGGGAGCTTTTTCCAATAAGTGAAGAAAAAGTGACAGTCGATTCGTGTCAAGAGGTTAAAAGAAAAGCAAGAGCTACGCTATTAAATTAAAGAAGAAGAAGAATACATTATTGATGACTTGACTTGGTGGCAAAGCTAGCAAGCTAGCAAGGGTCAGGAAATTTGATCCTTTAAATAGTTACCCTTTTAGATGAGAAATATAGTTCTCAAGTTCGCTAACGAATTAAAAAAATAATTCTAGCTTTTTGTGCAGAAGAAAACAGGATGCAGAGACTTGCATGATTGGCATCTCTGCTTCAGCAGAGATGGATAAATGTGAAAAGATAAATGTGGATTTGGATAACGTACTTAATTAACTAGATCTTACATTCTAAGAAACCGTGCTTCGTAAAGAATATTTGTTTTAAAACAATAAATTATAGTAATTTTTTACACTAGTAAAATGTGCCTGCATTTTCCACTATAGGTAATATACAATTTAGTAAGTATCAATTTATTTTCTCTTATACATATATTTTCACTTTCCTTATTTTATGAGATGGCCCCATCTGCTGTGGCTAATTTTTATCAATCTTTTATCCAATTTGCAAGACCGGTATTATTTTCCAATTTATTTACTCCGTGCGTCGATTGAGGGATGAAGGGAAAGAGTGGCTTTTTATTCCTTTTGACGAAAACAAAAATCCTTTTTGAAGAAGACGGTTTTGGACATTACATGCAATATTTCTTTTTAAAATTTCTATCTGTTTCAAGATTTCTGTTTAGACATTTAACCTTGATATTATCAGTCAGTTACGCCTGTAATACTAGAAGAAATATAATTTATATATATTCGTCTGTAGCAATGAATGTCTCTTTCCTGCTTTCTTTCTATACAGCTGTTCTTTTAAAACGGGCGACCCGACAAACGTATGAGAAGAGTCACGGGTTACTCTACTCACTTTCATACTGTTCCTGTACTGTGTTCTTTGCAAAAGACATCATACTTTTGCTGTACCTCTAATAAAATGTTTAGTCGCAAAAAAAATACTTTTTTTTTATTCAACTAAAGTGGCAAACAAGCTTACCTGATGGTAAGTGGTCTAGCTTGCGCTAGCGCGTTGCCAAACCTTTAGAAAAAAAAAAAAATGGGAAGGAAAAGGAGCGGGAAGGTAGAAAGTGGGCGATTGGGCCTCCGGCACTCTCACTCACCAAACGAAACACAACAGTAGGAATACTGTTATTTCACGTCGATATTCTGTGAGAGTACTTCCCCGGTTTTGATTATTTATGTAGTTGTCTTTTTCAACTTCCGAAGTGAATGCACTTTTTTTAACGTAGGTCAATGCTATTTATGCTTCGGCAAAGGGGAGGGATGTGTAGGGCTCGCCTGACAAAAGTTAGAAGTCTCGAGTCCTACCGACTACACCAAGCACGGTTTGCTAACTCGCTGCCTGAAAATGGTGAGTGGATCGCTTGAAATGAAACGCGAACCCACCGCTAACACACGCATTTTGACTTGGCTAAAAGGGTTAACAAGAATAGTAGTAATAAAATAAAATAATAAAAGTAGTAAAATATGTATAATTTGTATTTATTTACAAAAAAAAAGTATATATGTATGTTTATCCATTGTCTAGAACCCATAGTACAAGCTCTGCTTAGTTTGGGCTAGATGGTGTTGTGTGTATGTGGTAGAACATTTAAAAAAAATGAATATTAATTTGTAACCCAAATAAGCAGTATTGTATAAAAATGGCATCCTGCTTATATCCGACGTAATTAATTTATTGTAGCTTTGTCTTAGAGTCCTTAGTGCTGAAATTTTGTAAATATCAAGTGGCAAAATACGTGTTATGGTATGCGATACCCGTCGCTTAGACGATTGCAACACTAAGGGCATCAATTGCGCATATCAATCCGGCAAGAACAGCATGAGTCTCTTCAAAGAGTTCCGGACACGTTGCTGGCCATTAGATTATAAACCAAGATTACTTGGGTACTATCTGCCACAAAATAAAATTATTTCCACACTCTGACTCTTATAGTCCAGTTTGTATTGTATTATACGTACGTGTCGAATATAGACTAAATATACTAAAAATATAATAATTGGAAAACTATGAAAAGTCGCTAAGGTTGCTCTGCACTGTTTTTAGGACACGTACAGGTTGTCCCAAAATTATTACTATACTGTCGCGTAAAATGTTTACGAGGTAGGCCTCTTAAACATTTTACTGGACAGTATATTTTTATATACATATATCATGGACCTGTGTTTTGACATACCACTACCCATAGGTAGATATTGCCATGTGCCTTGCTGGTGTCGATTTCTGACTTATCCCTTACGGATTATTGCTACCAAAGCAATCACAGATAACCGCATTAAATCTATCAAAGTGATAATCAATTTATCAGGGACAATGATAGTATCAACTATGGCAGATCTTAACAATAACCCTGACTACGTATGGGTAGTAGGTTATCAGACAAATAAAAATGTATAAAGGTTTCTTTGCATTAACCTATTGATTCGCAGCGGCACACTGGCGGCCATGCATAATAGGTTATCAATTATATCATGCATTCCAATCATTGACAGGTTTACATTTGATAGTTTATTATCATTACGCTGATATATTTTCAATGAGTTAAGCGGAGGAATATTACACCCACGTTACTTGGTCGAGGTTTCACTTATCTCTCATCAGCTCATGAAAGAAAGCGAATGCATTATAGTTTAACAGGCATATTCCTATATTCCTTTTGCTACTAAGAATTTCTTATCAGAAAACTTAATATCGTTTTGCTTGGCAATCTGGAATATCATTCGGACTATAGATTGGGCATTAGAATAAATGCAATACTAAACAAATAAAGCCGCATAATATAATTTTAACAATAAATTTTACTTGAGCACGAATTATACATAAATGTTCTTGGGATCGAATCACATCCTTTACATAAAAACTTAAAGCCACTCCTAACACAAGCATAGGTACCTACTATGACTTTAGCTGGAAGAGTTAACAAGTATATTTACAATTAAGAGTAGCGATAGCTCAGTGGGGAGACCAACAGACTGCAATGCAGAGGGTTCGAACCCACGTCGCGCACCTCTGACTTTCAGAAGTTATATGACTTTTCGAAATTATGTGCGTATTGATTGACAATTATCGCCTGCTTCGTGCCTCGGAGAGCACGTTAAGCCGTCGGTCCCGGCTGCCATGAACATCTATGGCAGTCGTTATTGGGAGAGTGTCGACACAAAAGATCCCACTGGGTCGAAGTGTCGCCGGTCTGCACTGACTGGCCCCCACATAAGATACATACATACATATTTACAATTTTTAACCTACATTTCTAGTAACCTTAATTTAAAAAGACAACATACTAACTTTACTTATTTCATATTACCTTTTAATATTATACATTCTATCTCTATCTAAACTATGGTTTTACTATGAGCCAATCAAAATTGTTTCAAAAGATAAGAAAAAATCTTACATCGATATATGTTAATTATACGTTATGTGAATTAGGAAATCATTTTTCTGGATATATTAGGAATCCATTATCCAGGGCAGACATGGATCCTGCCTAGAGCTTTGAATTAAGCTCTAGGCAGGATCCATGTCTGCTCTGGTCAAAACTGTCAAATATTAGAAAGATTCTCAGAAAGTGTGAATACAAATCGTTTTTTTTAATCTGCCAAGATTACAAACAGGTATACAGTCTGTCTGATAGCTTACTATGGTAAGTAAAATAGCTTATGAGCTATGATCGCTAAATATCTACTGAGCGAAAAAGGGTTTAAAAATAGATTGATAGGAAAGCAAGAGGAGAGCTAGCATTTGAGCCGTCGGAACTGTTATTTATTGGGTAAAACGCAGTAAGGCCGCTATTACTCTTACGTCACCGATTTCTTTTAAGAGGTTGGCAAGCGAACTGACTCATTTGTACCAAATAATTGGCAACCATGACTTCCTTTTGATAAAAACATCAAAAAGAATAACCATGTAGTTTCTTAACACATTCTCGGACAGTACGTCGAGAGACGTGAATTATGACCCTCATAATATGGTGGCTGTAGGCGACAATTTAAAATACACTAAAAGTAAAACTCCGTCCACGGCCGACTATTTCCCATAGCATCTATAGGAAGGATATGACTCTGTGCCGTTTTAGGCTAAAATACAGACCGCTAGAGCCACAGCAAACACTCTTGCCGTAACACACTGTTTAGAACTCACTTGGTATGAATGTCCGCCTACAGGCGGTTACGTCTCTGACCGTTACTGCCGCAACACATACTTTTAAAACCGTGTAGTGTGGCAATACGTCCCCAGACGTAATGTCATTTTGTATTGAAAGTTTGTGTGCCATATCACAAATTATTAAGAGTGGTTTTGTGTCAGTGAATGTGTTAATTTATATCAATAATGAGAAAATCAGTACGTAACATATAACCTTAAAATGTCAATGAAGGTTTAATTTTTAAAATCTTATACTAAGCTAAGCTGTATCGTAGGTATTATCAGCGGAGGCCATTTTTAATTGGTTACATAACAAAGGTGAGAAACAAGCCTATGCCTCACCTGATGGTAAGTGGTTGATATTAGAATACTTAAGACTAATAATAATACTTAAAAGAGAGTTAATGCCTTTCCAAGAAGAGCGTAAAATCCCTGGCTACACTGCTCAAAGCAATTTTATTCGAAAAGACATTCTAAAGTCGTTACTCATTAGCATACCAGAATTTCTGCACAAGGCTGTTTGGACTGTATTTTTTTACCATCAGGATTGTCAGGTTGTCACATTGCTCAACTTTGACCGAAGATTCTTCTGTACTGGCCACTCGATTAAATCAAAGTGTTCAAATCAAAGACCGATTTCCTCAGATGGCTTATTGCCGTGAAAATAAGAAATTTTTCTTATATCCTGCGGAATTTATATCATTTGAGCCTCCCAAGCTTCCGCATAGCAACGTAATAATGAAGTAATATTATAGAATATGTACACAAGGTGACATTAAATATACATCTCTTAATAATTAGGAGTGATATTTCTTTCTCTATCCTTTGGGATCAGGAAAAAGCGTTTATTGCTTCTTCCGGGGATATTGAACCAGTAGCCGTGTGAGAGGGTATTTTTCCGGTTTCGTACATGACATATATAAATTATGCATATTCATTTATCCTTTATTTATCTCGGACTGCTTTGCTGACGTGATAGTAGTGAATCCGACGGCTGTACACGAGGGGTTTAATGCTCGGGTTGGACAATGGTGCCCAAAATGATTAAAATACAGTGATACAGCCTCGTTACAGTTTTATAGTAATTTTAATAGCATAAAGGTATTTTACAATAGCTCACATTATACAGTTCCATTCATTACAGGTTTTTATGAATAATTATGATTAGCAATTTCCATAACTACCCGCACTAGGCTGAACCTGTCTTGCGGGCAGTTCACAATTACTATGAAATTTGACAATATATTTTTAATTTGCTATTAAATACTGAGGCAATGAACGAGCAGATGGTATGTCTATATATTAAATTATTAACAATACGTATTTCACTATCGATATTATTACAATTATCAAATATAATTTATGGTATGTGTTTATTAAATTCTAGGTAAAAAGACATAAAGAAAAATAAATATAATATTAAAGTAAACATCTGAACAATCAAAAAACATAAAAACATAAACATAAAATAATAATATATATAAGGAATACATAGTCTCACGCCTGTTTTGTTTTATACTACTATTGTGGCAAACAAGCATACGGTCCACCTGATGGAAAGTGGTCACCGTAGCCTATGGATGCATGCAACACCAGAGGTATCACTTACGCGTTGCCGACCCTTTAGGTAAGGAAGTGGGAAGGAGAAGGAGCGGGAAGGGGGAAAGAGGGTGTTTGGGCCGCCGGTACTCTCACTCACCGAACGAAACACAATAGTTCCTTCTGTTATAGCTGCTACATACTGCTATTTCACGTCGATATTCTGTGAGAGGGTAGTCCTTCCCCGGTCGAGCCGGACCATTCATGTTAAAATCAGCGAGGCTCTACTACTCAGAAACCAAAACGGTAGGCAGAAGGTTAATGCAACCAGGTTTTGCTAAGTTTAGGTCCTACATAACAGATTGCTGCTAGCGTTTTGCTGTTAATCAAGCACAGTTCCGGACCCCGTGCTGTTACTTTTTCGAGTCGAGGCAGTCGGTAGAACACCAATATCTTGGTTGTATAATAAAAATATCGAGAATAAAAACAGAAATATTTGCGCTCTCATTAAGGACTTTTAACTAAAAATCCTGAAGAGCAGCAAAAGGTAATTCACATGCAAATTTATTTGGTATCCCGAAATTAGGAGGCGGTATTATAAATAATCATGTATATCGTGTATTTCCTAACACCGAACGGCCTTGGCAGTTCAGCGATGACTAACTCTATTTGCTTAGACGCTTACACTACCTTCTATGAAAATAATCGAGAAGATTTATAATTTATTGAAGTGAAAACTTCTTTCGGCGCGTTGAGCACTTTTTGGGTGAACAAAAATCATGGAACACGCGTCAACGTCACCGAACGCATTCAAAATTCAAAAATAATAATCTAATAGCTCGACGACACAATTCACAAGTTACTTAGTTTTCACTTCTATCGACAGTCCCCAAAGGCTACTCCGCATGTTTTGTTTTTATTATATTATATCACTAGTTATTACAGTAAATTGAAACATAGTAAGAAAACTTGCACTTCTGAGAATTTTCTATAATATATTCGAAGATTAAATTTTAAGTTTTCGAAGCCGAAAACCTTAAACTTTAGCTTATTTTTCCGTTACTAAGGGTTACAGATGGAGCGATATACTCGTATATTATTATCTAATATATACATAATCTTATATTTTAAACAAATACTTGGCTTGTAAGAGTCCTGTTAGAACGTTAAAATTGTAAGATCGCAATACTATTGGAACTGTTTCTCAGTCACAAAACACTGTCTCTATCAATAAATTATTTCATTGTCTTTTATGATGGGCAAAATAGGATAATGTTCAATAAATTGTCTTATAATAATTAACCGAATAAGATGCTTTCCAATGCCGGTATTGGTGAACCGAAAAATGTGCTTTTTAATGCAATGTCAATTATTATGGGCCCAATAAAAAGCTTTTTACTTAATTGTGTTTTAATAATAAACCGAATAAGATGCATTTCAATGTATTGTTTTTATTGATGATTTGCATGTATTGTCTTTTCTGATAGGCCGATTAAAATGCATTCTAAAACATTCCTGGCGATTTTCTTCATTAGTTTAACTCCAAGTGTGCTGGTGTAATGTGTGATATCTGAATGTCATATTTATATGAAAAGTGACAAAAGGAACATAAAATTACTTTCATCAAATAATTTTCATCTAGAAAGATAATATTTATTTCAGCCACATTAGCGAGATACATCTTAAAGTTATTAAAATTAAATAAATACGAAATTAAATATATGTAGGAATCGAAATAAAATTAAGATAGATAATAGCTTATTAATATAGGAAGCTTATTATTAATACCATATTATTCTATGAATATTGATTTGCTATCCGAGAACGATGTGCTGTCGCGTAAAATAAAAATTTATAAGTAAACATCCATATTAATATTCATGGCCGCAAGCCCTAACGACCGATGATCATCAGACGATTAAGATTGTTTGTCACCTTGCAGCCTTGGTGATGTACAGAAGATATTATAAAACTGTCCGTTTTGTATATTTAACCAGTCAGCTTGAAGTGCAAGAAATGCGTTAAAGCGTTGTGGCTTCGATCCTCACACGGGGCATAGATTTGTGCGATCTATAAATTGTTGTTTCGAGTCTAGGAGTTCTCTGTGTCCGCTGTTTGAATGAATGATTGTATAGTCCTCCGCGAAACAAGAGATAAAAAGGTTTTCCTTTAAAAAAATGATGCATAGGGATGTCTGGACTTCTTTAAATTTTATTTGTTACGGAAATTAACGCAGTCATGCATATTATGACTTGTGACAGCCGATCTTATCTGATCGAAATGTCATGCAATTTAAGATACTTAATCAAAATGCATGATCGCGTAATATACATACATATAACGCAACGCGTATGTTCAAAACTTATTATTTGGTCTGGACGCCAAAATCCGTACGCTGATGGACAAATTAAACAACCTCAAGAAATAATGTACAAATTTTAAAAATCTTTTTGTATAAGTACGATGACAGTTTTAATCTATAATTATCATTAGGCTACAAAGGAGCAGAGCACTAACTATACGCGTCATTTGACTCAGATGAAACTAAATATAGGTAACAGTAGGTAGTTTTGTTGTTTTGGCAATTTAATATTTTTGGAGTAGTCCAAAGTATATAAACATGCCAAAACACCATTATTTTTTTATTTCTCTCACGTCCCAAGACTACTAACAAGATTTCATTCAAAAAAATAAATTATTTGACGTCCAAATTTACACGCAGTACTAACTTCATAAATCCAAGTCATCTAAATATTCAGTGTGAAGCCACGCTAAAGCAATCTGTAGGTACCGCAGAGATCTTTGTCATTAGAGTGTGCTGTAAACAAAACCCTTAGTGGTGCCCAAGGGAACGACAGCTGTCTCCAAGCCTCAGTCCTCGACCATTAAACACCCACGTTGGCGTTCATAACAACCACCAAACCTACAAGGCAAAAATAACTTTATATTCTCATACTAAAGTTCGATTTCAAATGATCGTCTCGGAAATTTTCTTAGAATTAATACGTATATGTGCCAGCTGCGTTTAAATACCGGTCTTAAGTTGTTAAATTTAAAGTAGAAATTGCAATAGCCGATAGTAATTATATTACAGGAAATTGTATCGTAGATTTAAGTTGAAAAAGTGTTAGTGAAAAGAATCAGGATTCCAGAGTGTTGATAACCAATTTTTTTTAATGCTGTGTGCTTATATTACTTACTTTTTAATTGAGTGACATAGAATGATTAAGAGGTTGTAAAACAAAATATAAAAGGATCTAAGATATTTTGGTTTTTTGATTGTTTTTATCTACAACAAGTTTAATTTGAGTGTATGGACGGAGCTAATATAATTTAAATAATACTTTATATGTAAATATTTTTTTTATGGTTTAGTTTGCAAACGAGCAGACGGATCGCCTGATGGTAAGCGATTACCGCCACCCATGGATACCCGCAACACCAGAGGAGTCACAAGTGCGTAGCTGGCCTTTTAAAAAGAGTATGCTCTTTTTTTGAAGTGTTAAAGGTCCTATTGGTCCGGAAATACCGCAGGCGACAGCTCATCCACAGTTTTGTTGTGCGAGGTAGAAAATATCTGGAGAAACGCACAGTTGTGGACTGCCAACCATCTAAATGATGGGGATAAAAATGCTGTCGCGTAGAACGATGGCGAAAAGAGGCGACAGGGATTAGTCCGAACAATTCCTCGGAGCACTTCCCAGAGTAAAAGCCATAGAAGATGCATAGCGAGGCCAGATCAGTCATTTCGCCAAGTGTCGTGAGATTGATCGCCATGTAGGGTAAAACGTACCCTACGCAGCCCATATGCGAGTCGAGACGTTAAAGTTTATGTGCACGGATGGCGTAATGGTTTAAGTGGTCGACTCGCCACTTCTACCGTGCCAAGTGTTGTGGGTTCAAATCCCACACGGGACGAAACTTTGTGTGATCTACAAATGGTTGTTCCGAGTCTGGGTGTTCTTTGTGTCCGTTGTTTGATTGTTTTTAAAGACTCTCACGATACAGGAATTATTCCTAGTGCAGAAGTTGTATTTTATTATAAATTTAAAAGATAAACGTTTTTGGATTACTTGTAATGGCAGACGAGCCAGCAGCCTACCTTATCAGTAGGTGGTGACCGCCACCCATAGACTTCAGCAATGTCAGTCTACAGAGCTAAATCGCTGTCTGCCATAATAATAGCAAACTCTTTAAATTCGTTTGAAGAAGGACAAATCATTGCCTTCAGTAGTTCAACATGAAAACCGCACACATAATAACTTACTAATTACACGGTGTGCACCACCGTTTAAGTAAATAGCCTGAGTACAAGGAACTGTAAACAAACCGTAGATAAACACATGGATTGGAATAATCGATGGGAATAGACATATGGCTATTGAAAGTGTGAAATTAAGTGAAATTATGACAACTACTGGATAGTGCGAGGCTTTATTTTCGCAGCCATTGTGTATAAACGCTTTCCTTATTGTAATAGCCGTGAATATGGTTAATTGTTACTCCGTTGTTGGATTTTATGAAGAAATATTACAGGAGTTGTTGAAAGTATTCTTATGTAACGTTTAGTTTATTTGTTTCTTGTGTAATGTACACTTTGCTGGAATTATGTATAGTGAAGATTTGCCTTTGTTTATTCATACTTGTATCTTGTATCTTATGTGTGGGCCAGTCAGTGCAGACCGGCGACACTTAGACCCAGTGGGATCTTATGTGTCGACACTCTCCCAATAACGACTGCCATAGATGTTCATGGCAGCCGGGACCGACGGCTTAACGTGCTCTCCGAGGCACGGAGCAAGCGATAATTGTCAATCAATACGCACATAATTTCGAAAAGTCATATAACTTCCGAAAGTCAGAGGTGCACGACGTGGGTTCGAACCCGAGACCCTCTGCATTGCAGTCTGTTGGTCTCCCCACTGAGCTATCGCTGCTCTTATTCATACTTATAGAGTACGTATTTTTATATTTGACAGAAGCAGTAACTTCATAAACTGACTGTACGGATGGCGTATTTATTTAGGTGGTCGTCTAGCCGCTGCCACCGCGCCCAGTGTTGTGGATTCGATACCCACCGGCGACAAAACTTTGTGTGATCCACAAATGGTTGTTCCAAGTCTGAGTGTTCTTTGTGTTCGTTGTTTGACTGTTTGTAAAGTCCCTCGCGACACAGGAATTCTATTAAGGCCGGGAGTAGTCTGTAAAAACAAACTTCAATAATTAAGTAGGTACTTTATTACGATATATTTTTTTAAATTCATAGTATATTTTCGTAAACTACAATTTTTTTAATCAATATGTAACATTATCCTAGATCAAAATACAAAGAGATGTTTTAGTCCAAGTTAAAACTAAGAAAGAACTTTTTATATCTAGTAGTAAATGCTAAATGCCAAAAAGAGAATGCACGATACTATATTCAACCGTAACTGCTATTTAAGCGCAGGCGTGCGAGGGAGATAGCGAGATACAACGGTTCAACTTATAACATGTTTTTTTTTTTTTCACGTAACAGTACATTTTATTTGGCAACCAGTTCTAAGGCAGTTTTCAAAGGTTTCTGTTTCTTTAAAATTAAATGCGTAATTCTTAAGGCGTATTGAATAGGGCCTCGAAATAGTCATAGACAATTATTTATAATGAAAGCCCTTGGGTATATTATTTGATACGATGGACGTCACTAGCATTGCAGGTACAAAACAAAGGAATCCCTGATTTGAAATAATTATCTGTAGTTCACATAGACATTTGTTGCATATCACAGTGCCTCCATATCAAACATGGCAACTT
Source organism: Catocala fraxini (assembly GCA_930367265.1). Classification (NCBI taxonomy): domain Eukaryota; kingdom Metazoa; phylum Arthropoda; class Insecta; order Lepidoptera; family Erebidae; genus Catocala; species Catocala fraxini. Next base: position 30,326,718 of record OV884025.1, on the reverse strand, counting down.
CGTTCACAACAGGAATAGAAATACAAGATTGTTTTCATGTGATTTTACTAAGAAGGAGGGTTGAACAGAAATATTATTCATGTACAGCCCATCTAAAGCAAAAATTATTAAAAATGAATGAAAAGAAATGGGAGAGCTAGGTATTAGAACCTTCCTTAATAATAATAATAATAATAATAATATAGCTTTATTTCGTACCAATGAATCCATAGACATATTAATACAATCTCATTTTAAAAGAAAAACTTCCGCTGTATGTACTTGCCCTGTGTCGCGGGGAATTTCACAAACATTCAAAACACGGACACAAAGAACACCCAGACTCGGGAAAACCATTTGTTAATCACACAAAGTTTTGTACTGTGTGGAATTCGAACCCACAACACTCGGCGTAATGGCAGTGGTGAGACGACCACTTAAACTACTACGTCACCCGTGCACTTTTATAATAATAATATCTGCTCTGTATATAAACTGTCTCACTGCTGGGCAGGGTCTCTTCTCAGTTTGAGGTCTAGGACATAGTCCACTACACTGGCCCAGTGTAAGTTAACAGCCTTGATACATCGTCAAGAACATTATGGAGAACTCATACAGGCAGGTTTCCTCACGATGTTTTCCTTCACCGTTAAAGTCAGCGATAATTCATTATTTTAATCGTACATACATCTTGGAAAAGTCAGAAGTGCGTGGGATGAAAATCAAAACCTCTGTGTCGAAATCAACAGTTTCCTTCTAGCTAATATAAATGCGAATGTGAGTTTATTTATTACGCATTTCTTTTTTTAGTTTTTAGGGTTTGAAAAAACTGTTATACAACAGCTTTGTCCGTCCCTCTGTCTGTTATACAACTTTCAACTCAAGAACCGTAAGAGCTAGAGACTCGCGGTCAGCGCCATTCGATTCAGCATAGTCGATATACCCCGAAATAACTATGACCTTTGACCTCAAAGGTCACGTGACCTTTGCATATTACTTGAACCATTTTCCGAACACATTGCCGATTCTCCCTTGTTTAAGAAGATTACTAGCAATTTGGGTTTGAAATAATTACTAGTATTTTTGTTAACCCCTCCAGCCAAGCTAGAATGCTTGTATTAGGATTGTTCACGTCAGTACTGCAAGGAGTAGGATTCGAACCCGCGACCTCTCGATTGCAAGTCAAATACCTTATCCATTGGGCTACCGCCACCGCATTAACCCTTTCATCCAGAAATACTTTTAATCTCACTTACATTTACACTAGCGAAATCGTGGGTAAAACCTATGTAGTTTTAAAATATTCAAGAGTATATGAGTCGTGGAACATGTGCAAAATGGTGTCATTACACCATATTGGCAAGGAGGGAAGTTCCCCTCCCTGTCTATGTATTATAATTAATGTTTTGCTTCATGAATAATTTCCTTGTCGGTTAAATTTGCTCGTATATTTAGTTCAATGATAAGTAGTCTTGTTAACATATATACTTATGACCACCCGTGAGGCCAATTGCGAGGTAAGGCCATAACATCCATATCTATATTATATATATGTACATATATAGTCATGAATTCCCAGAGGGGTAGGCAAAAATGTAATAATAATGTCATCCAGACTGAATTTCGGTCATGGCGGCCAGTCTTAACGGAGACTGGCCATCTGCGCAGGAGATATTATAGTGTACAAGTGTGTGCGCAAACACAAGTGCACTCTCTGTTCCCTAACTCTCATGATCCGATGGGACGGTAATCCGACACGGCCGGAGAGAGATCAGGCGCAGGACCAACGGCTTTACGTGCTTTCTGAGGCACGGGGGTGTCTAACACCGGCAGCTTTCTAACTCCGGGCTACTATTGAGATTTCTTAAAACGCAATAACTTTTTCTTGGCTCAGCCCGGGATTCGAACCCGAGACCTCATGCACAGCAGTCGCATTCACTACCGTTGCGCCACGGAGGCAGTCTCGAAATGTAATACACGTTTCGCCAACTACGATTTAAAGTCCTATGTAATAGTGTATTAACTTATTGCTGTTTACTGGTTACAGTTCCAGACTCAGTATTGCCACTGAGCATTTCTTGACTTAAAATCCGAACCGGCGATCGAACCCAAGACACGAAGGCTAGGCATAAGCGCAGCCCCCGCGTTAACTACTGCTATGCCACCGAGCAGTCAGGATTATTGTGAGGACGATAATACAAAAAAATATAATGGAAATCAAAAACAAAAATATGAATGATGTAAATGCGGATATCTATTTGCTTATATAATAATATCAGTCTTGTATTAAACTGTTCCACTGCTAGGCACGGGCCTCTTCTCAGTGTAAGATGGATGTTCGTTGTGCGGAAACAAAGAACACAAACATTCAAACAACGGATTGTTTGAATGTTTGTAAAGTACCCCGCAACACAGAAATTATTCCTAGTGTCTTTTAAAAACAAATAAATAAAGAAGGGGTCAGGCCACAGTCCATTACGCTGGCCCACTGGCGGTTGGCAGACTTCACATATCTTCGAGAACTATGAGCAACTCTCGGACATGCAGGTTTCCTCACAATGTTTTCCTTTTCAGTTAAAGCAAGCGATAATGAACTATGTAGTATGCAAATAACTTCGAAAAGTCAGATGTGCGTGCCTTGGGAAAGTCAGTACCCTCTAATATTCTGACACTGGTCTAGCCTTAGGGTATCGTTAGCCTTCGGGTTGCGAAGGTCAGGTGGCAGCCGCTCCGTGTAAAAACTGATATCCAGACAAATTCGGTTAGACCAGAAAAGCCGACCCCAAGTGACTTGGGAATAATAAGGGCTAAGAGAGAAGACTGTTTAATGTTTATAGGCATAACGCCGATTAGGGTATAAAAATGGTGCACTTGCGACAATAAGAAATACAGGGTTTCTACAGACGGGTTCATAAAACAGACACGCGTTACAAATGTCGAGGGCGTGGCAGTCCAACCGTCTCCCATGAGACTACTTTTACCATAAGAAGAATAAAACAGGAACATCTATGTAACCCAGTTTTAGTAGGTGTAAATTTACCTGGTGATTGGAATAGATAAATTTGTATGTTAAAATCCGTTCGGCGCTAGTATTTAGATATTTTTGTGCCAGTTTTAATTACCTCGTTTTAGCACTTCAGTTTTGCTAAGAGGAATAAAAAGTGAGATATGCGTGCCTTGGGATCGAATTTGAGACCGAGGCGCGCTTATTTGCTTATTATTTTTGCTATTTGCTTATAATATAAACAAAATAAAATAATGATTCACGCCTAAACCGAATTTCAAAAGGTCTATGTGATCATCATAGGTTACAGTGACCATCAACTACTTACCATTGGGCGAGCTGTTGTTTGCTCTATTTTTGCCTAACATAATGAGTAACATTTAGAGTTAAATAAAATCATCAGACAATTGCTGGTACAATGTAGATTTTATCAGAAATTTTCTAATAGAAAAAGCGATAACTGCAAAGTCATCGCTTTTAAATCCTTGCTACACAATTTTGCTGCGAATTTTGTTCACCGGTATTCAATCTGTTGACTGTACAACAAAAGTTTAAGTTATTCAAAGCTCGCTAACAAATAGTTAAGACGATCGAAAATTAATCACGGATCAGGCAAACTCTGTGTTATTATATTTCAAAGCTAGACCTACATTTGCTCTGTGACCTATTTTAATATGTGAAAAGAAATACAAATTGAAGAAACCAAACCATTCGATAATGTAGGACAAAAACTATTAAGGTCAATATTTGCTAGCAAACGTAAACAGGATCAAGAAATCAATAAGTCACTCCATCGATATCATCATAAATAGTAACAAAATGTCCCTCTGTTTAATCAAGTGAGGTAGGGACTAATCCATGGTACGTAAATCTGTCAACTAATGAACACTCTCCCTCGTATGGAAGATTAAATAATATAATAGTTTCAAATACTACAAGGGAACTAAAATTTGATTATGATACCTACTTAAATATTTTTATATTCAAAGTCGACCTGACTTTAAACACTTTGAAAATTCGGATATAATCATTATTGAAAATTTAAGGTAAACGTTTTGAATTTATCTATCTACCTATATAACTTTTTTTTATTAGGTACTTAATATTATCGTTCTCGTTACTGGCCACTAAACAAAGAAAATCTGATAACAAATAGAGGAGAAATTGGTACGGAATGTTTTGTCTTTGCCTATAGGTACCCACAGGACAGGCTTGCCTAGTGTGGGGCCACAGGATATGACTTTTAACATTGTAAATACTTTTTGGCAATAAACAAATTATTATTTTTATTTTTATATATGTTATATATATATATAACTACTACTAGTTCGGTCCGAAGGCATGCTTTGACTTTTTGAACTTATGTGGGTATTAAATAGTTTAGTTATCGCTCGCTTTAATGGTGAAGGAAAACATCTTGAGAAAATCTGCATATCTGAGTTATCCATAATGTTTTCTAAGATATATAAAGTTTGCCAACCCACGCTGGGCCAGCGTGGTGGACTATGGCCAAACCCTTCTCATACTGAGAAGAGGCTCTTGCCCAGTAGTGGGTCAGTTTATATACAGGGCTGATATGATTATCTATAATTAAAAATAATGTCGGCTGTAGTTAGATTTTCGAATTAGGCAAAAAATATTGGAGATTTCTGTTAAGAAAAAAATCTGTAGCGGCACGGAAAAGCATAAACACACTTTTCCGTCCCAGGAATCGCATCGATGTATGCTTATATTGTATCATGCCCATATATGCTTAAAATATAATCACAGCTTAACAGGCGCGTGCTAACGTCCAAGCCTCATAGCAATATGCATAGGAATCCATGAGCATTCTATTTTTGAACGTTTCCCCTCGGCGTCGGCGCGAGCGCACTCCTCGGGGAGACTTTAGAGTTTAATGTACTAATAAGTGCAATGGAAGTGACATGCCATGATTTTTTAATTTTGTCTCAAATGTAGGTGACGTTTGGTACTAAAGAAGTACTTTGGAGGAACATTTTAGTTAGTGATCTGATGAATTGACGCGGAAATGGGGGTAGAATAGGATTATAAGCTCTGCTGTGAACATAGGAGCAACGTTTGAAAAATGTTTGAAGTAATGTAAGGCATGGCATTCAGTACTAAAAGACAGCGATTGTATTTTAGCAAAATAAAGGATACACTTTTGCACTTTATTGAATTTCTACAGCAAGTAATAAGACTACATCAAAGTCATCATCATTTAAATATTTAAAAAAATTGTTTTGTAACCGTTGTATATATTTTTTACTACAAAAAGATGTGTGGCATATTATAAAAAGAGAAGATAAAAACTTAAAATGAAACACCATTTTCAGTTTTTATGTTCTCTCTCTGCCAAATAATACAAATTAATATTATAATATACATCAGTACAGGTACTACTATGAAGAGCATAATTACATAAACGAAGTTCCCTTTGATTTCCTCACTAGGCAAACCTGAACCTAAGAAAACTTTGAATTGCACTGAAATTATTTATATCATCGAACTTAATAAAACTTCGAAATTAAACGAATGATATAACTTGAAAATTAAAACGATTCACGAATTTAGTAAAATTCAAGAGTCTTGTGGGCAATACAATACTTATCGGCCTCGATGGCGTAGTGGTTGGTGTAACCAACTGCCACGCATGAGGTCGCGGGTTCGATTCCCGCACAAGTCAAACATTTGTGTGCATGAACATGGATGTTTGTCTTGGTCTGGGTGTTTCTATGTATAATATGTATGTATTTACAAAAAAAAAAGTATATATGTATGTTTATCCATTGTCTAGTATAGTACCCATAGTACAAGCTCTGCTTAGTTTGGGCTAGATGGTGTTGTGTGTATGTGGTAGAATATTATATTATATTATATATTATATTATCAATTATAGCGTTATATTTCCAGGGTTAAGTCAAAGAGCACGAATAAAGTCCGTGCTTTATAGGTTGAGGAAATAGTCATTAGCTTTACCTGAACTGTGCGTAAGTGTACATGGTAAAAACGGATCTGATTCAATTAGGGTCTACTAACCAGATCACTAGTGGTACTCATCAATCATTAAACTTTAGACATTCATAAGTGTTACTTCTTAACCTGACTAATTTTTGACAATGACTTTGAATACTGTCAGGTAAGCCGTATGATTGTACCTACCATAGTGTTATGGATAATACATTCAACCGCCGTGCTGCTGGAGAGAACATCCCTAATGTCGATAATACGTAATTTCACTGACGTTATAAGAAAAGCCAACCACACACAGATAGCGAAGGCGGAACGGTACCAGAGGCGGATTTTTGATTTTTTGTAATGTTCGAATTAGTATGAAACATTATAATTATAATAATTTATTTATCAAAACGTTACAGTTTACAAAGTAAGAACGACAGCGAATTACATTATAGACACGATTCGTAGCGATCGTGTGGGATCCTAACTAATATCATAAATGCGAATGAGAGTTTGTTTGTTTGTTACGCTTTCACGCTATAACTATTCGACTGATTATCATGAGATTTCGCATACACCTTTTCAGCCAGAATAAAGTACTGTTAAACTGTTTGTTAAACTATGTGATCGTTTCTAACTTAAACTACATTTACGTGAGCAAAGCCACGGGAAAAGTCTAGTGTTTTAAACTTCGAACAAAAACGCTACTGATATCACCCCGCCTCCGTCTTCTATGTATGGTAGGCTTAATTGTGTTTCTTTAGCAAATATAAGTAAAAATTCGTAACTGAAGGTCATGGAAAGGATCGAATTCCTTAGAAAATTATGACAATATTCCCGGTAGTTAAAGGTCAATACAGTTCGTGGGTAACGGTAAATACTTACAAAAGAAATATACCGTTTTAATATAGATATTGCCTTTTTGAATGGAAGCCTTTATAAACTCGCAGATAACTTAAATCATAATATAATTATGATCATATTTCTTACTACTCGTTAAGTTGAGTGTTTTAAGATACGTTCAGTGTTTATGGGTGAGCGCTTAACACATTCACGTACACAAAACCACTCTCAATAATTTGTGATATGGCACACAAACTTTCCATACAAAGTGACATCATGTCTGGGGATGTATTGCCACACTACACGGTTTTAAAAGTATGTGTTGCGGCAGTAACGGTAAGAGACGTAACCGCCTTTAGGCGGACATTCATACCAAGTGAGTTCTAAACAGTGTGTTACGGCAGGAGTGTTTGCTGTGGCTCTAGCGGTCTGTATTTTAGCCTAAAACGGCACAGAGTCATATCCTTCCTATAAATGCTAAGGGAAATAGTCAGCCGTGGACGGAGTTTTACTTTCAGTGTATTTTAAATCGCCGCCTACAGCCGTAGTACCATATTATGAGGGTCTTTATTCACGTCTCTCGACGTACTGTCCGGGAATGTGTTAATGGAAACTGTTAAGGGAATCGACTAGAACCTTTTTCTTTTTTTTAGATTACATGTAATTTGTATTGCTAATTATTCTTGTAGTACCTGAAGGTGTGGTACATTTATACTATTATAGGACTCTATGACTTTTTTGGTTTTTATGTCATAAGTTTACAATGCGTTTGTGCGACCCTTGTGGATCCCAGATTTGATTTTTGGATTAAGTACTATTAGGTATGTATTAGAATACTTTTCAATGTCAGGAAGGAGATGTAAAATGTGATCGATAGAGGACAACAGGCTCGTTCATGCACATGCGACTTAAAACCATTGCTAAAAAAAATCAGGTTTAGTATATCGGCTTAAACCTTCGGAGGTAGAAGCGTAGGATTCAAACCACAATACTCGGCGTAGTGGCAGTAGCACCACTAAGCTATCCGTACAGTCGAAAGAATACTTTTGTAAATTACATTAATGTTACGATTATCGTGAAGATATGAATTACAACAAGTGAGAATCGGCAATGACTTGCCGTTAACCTTAGAGTTCGAAAAAATGGTTCAAATAATATTTAAAGGTCACGTGATACCACATGACCTTGAGGTCAGAGGGCAAAGGTCATAGTAAGTAAGTTTAATAGTAGTAGTAGTGTAACAATTTTCAAAATTTTGTACTAAAGTGTCAAATAAACAACGCGACAAAATCCGTATATAGCAGATTAATTTCAATATTACAATCAGTTTGGTCATTTCAGAGTTTACCGATTACAAACAAACCAGCAAACTAATGTTACCTCTTAATAATATGTACATATAAAGACTAGCGGACCAAACAGACGTTATCCTGCCTGAATGTTGGCTAGCACACCGATCGCAGCACCACCTACCGAGTTCAATTGTGTATTTAAACCATCCAGGGAGCCACAAAAATTTAACAAAACATTTCATTAAAATCGGGCTAGCCGTTTAGAACGAGTTCAGTGACATACAAACGTACAGAATAATCCTAACTAACCCGAACTAATAAATTAATTATAAATGCAAATGTGAATGTGTTTGTTTGTTTATTACGCTTCCACGCCGTAACTACTCGACCGATCATCAAGAAATTTCGCATACACGTTGTCAGAAGCACAGAAAAACACATATACATATTCCATTCAGAAAGAATTGTGTCTGAGGGACAGAAAATGCCCAAATCTACATTAATGCCAATAAAACCGCATGCAACATTTAATTATATAATAATATATGTATAAAGATAAGCAACTAAGAATCGCCAATGACGACATTACACCTTCAAACACGAGGTATTTGAACTTCTAAAATGTACAGCTTACAGAATAATTACAGCCTATATATGGCGGCTTATGGCCAGTTTCCGCTGTTACAGTTAGCACGTATGTGTACACACAACTCTTAAACAATCCCCGTGGTACATTAACCAACGGTACGTGACCGTAGCGCCCTCTACCGGCCGACCAATAAAAACTGTAAACTAATTAGAACAACATCACGCAACGTAGAGGAAATGCAATACTATTTAATAAACATAGTACGGATTTCATAGCGGGAAATGGTATAAAAATAATGGTTTACTTCTCCACTGATACAGGCGATAATTGAAGATATTAATTGTGTTCATTCATTTGCTGTTGTTTGATATGGTTTTAACTGTGAATGCTAAATTAGCTATGCATAACATACTTTTAACTGTGTAGTATTATCTTACGTATTACTAATACATACATACATAGTCCTATATCAATCGCCCTTCAGGAATTGATAAAATTGTATTTTAGACATATTTGAAGACATATGGTGCTTTTATGCGATAGATTATATATTGCAATGCAGAGGGTCTCGGGTTCAAACCCACGTCGCACACCACAGACTTTCGGAAGTTATATGACTTTTCGAAATTATGTACGTATTGATTGACAATTATCGCCTGCTCCGTGCCTCGGAGAGCACGTTAAGCCGTCGGTCCCGGCTGCCATGAACATCTATGGCAGTCGTTATTGGGAAAGTCAGTACCCTCTAATATCCTGACACTGGTCTAGCCTTAGGGTATCGTTAGCCTTTGGGTTGCGGAGATCAGGTGGCAGCCACTTCGTGTAAAAACTGATATCCAATTAAATTCGGTTAGACTAGAAAAGCCGACTCCAAGTGACTTGGGAATAATAAAGGCTAAGGGAGAAGATTATGTTTTTATCATGGTGAATTTTGTCATGTAATAGTAAAAACACTGTTGTAAATGTCATGATAAATTAATATTTACTATTTCGTTTCTTTACGAAACATATAAGTATAAACATAATCTATATGGTTCAAAAGCATATTTCACCGTCTATGATTTTAGGACCCACGAAATGGAGGCAAGTTCATTGCGATATACTGAGCACAGTTCCAAATATCCGAGCCGTATTCATTATTTTTCTTTTGAAAGAAATACCCTATTACGCTTTACCCGATCCTGAGACTTCAAGCACAACTGTGGCATCCACTACCTTCACGCCGCCGCCGCGCCGAGGCATCCCATACGTTTAGAAGAGGTATGCAATGGCATCTCTAGTTAAGCTTAGGAATTCGCTTTCATTGTACTTAGGAAGCCTCTACCCTTTACAAGATGGTCGCTAAGCCATTAAAGCCAAGATATATTGTGTTACCATAGTGAAAAGAGTTTCTAGGATGTTTATGGAGACGTTATGACGTCTGCAGTTGGGCCAGTCGTATCTAAACTTTGCCCCTAGATTTTCCTTTTTGATGGGTTATCAAAGCGCGTGTATCCTTGTATTGCAAGAGCCCATTGGTTACGGTGATCGTTTACCATCAGGAGGCTAGTACGCCTTAAATTGACATACCTATTAGTAATAAAATATATTTATTGCCTCGATGACGTAGTGTTTAGTGTAACCGACTGCTATGCCTGAGGTCGCGGGTTCGATTCCCACACCAATCAAACATTTGTGTGCATGAACATGTATATTTGTCTTGGTCTGGGTGTTTCTATGTATAATATGTACGTATTTACAAAAAAAGTTTATAATTACGTATGTTTATCCATTGTCTAGTACCCATAGTACAAGCTTTGCTTAGTTTGGGCTAGATGGTGTTGTGTGTATGTGATAAAATAGAATATAGAATATATTATATGTATATATAAAATACCTTTAACGTGTTTTCAAATCATTGGCCTATAGTAATGTTGATATTAACTTTCTAGACGGGTAAAATATGTGAATTTTACTCGCAACTAATTTGGACTAGGTTCTACTTACGGTTTCGCTCACTTAGAAACAGTATTTTTTTCTGGGTCTAAGATAGTTTATGTCCTTTTCTGTATCCTGGACAACGCGTATGCGGAATTTAATTATGAACAGTCGAGTAATCAAGGCGTGAAAGCGTAAGAAATTTGCTTATAATATAAGTTATTACATCACAAATGAAGAACAATTGTTTGTGTCACCACACGGGATACTTATGTGTCTAATCCACAAATTACATACGAGTCTTTGTGTAATTCGTGTCCGTTAATAGTCCTTTGACACAGGGCTTAATCAACTGTGAAGTAATTGTATTTTAATAAAAAAGAAAATAATGTATCGATGCCAAAGACTGATAGCTATCTAAAGTAAATGTTTATCATCAATAACTTGGTCTAATGTTAATGTGTTTATCTAAGATTAATATATTGTGTCAGTGATTGAGAAACAAATCTACTCTTGCGGTAACCTCAATCAAGTTTGTATGAAATGAAGGGTATGAAAATATTCATAGCTCAGAATAATAATCAGGACCGCGCGATCGATAAGCGTTACTTTTTTTACTGCAAGACTAATTAGACTGCAAAGCAACTCAGATCTCATGGCAATAGCTCATAGGTTATTCTTTCAAGATATTGTTCTTTTCGTAAACCTGCAGAGCATAGCCCAGTAATTTTTCTGACGTATCATTTTTTTATCTCCACTGCACGTTCAATATGGTACGCATAACGTTTAACCTTTCGCCTGTCCCATTGGAGTCTCCCACAAGGTAACAATTCTTTAAACAAAACATCATTGAAATCGACATGTCAATATTGGATTTACGACCTAACTTCCTTCATGGAAGGTTTAGTTTTCTTTAACTTAGATATGGTTCTTAGGACTGATTGGTGTTTTTATTTTTTGCCCAAGACCCACGTGGTGTAACACATGTTTAGTGCCATCGCATCCCAATCCAACCCGGGAGATACTCGAAGATAATAAAGTCTAAGGGAAACTTATCTTTACCTAAGCATAAAAGTTTCAATGTTTTACGTAATAATATTAATTTTACATCATTTACGTCAAAAGTAACTTTCGGGCCCAATGGGTCAAAATTCCATCGCTAAATAATTTTGTGAGATAGATAAGTTTCAGTAGAGTTTACATTTCTATAATGATAATTGTAATTAAGGAAATTGGCTTTGTTTGTACGAATGGCATAACGGTTTGATAGGTAACCATTTGTCTACCAATGTGGCGCGTGGAGCTGGTGCGATTCCCAGATGAGTAAATAAAATAATTATTTTATAAAGATGTTTGCGAGTTGCGAACGTTCACAATAAACGAATTAGTTTCTGTTTCGCATAATTTATATTAATAAAACTGATTTGACCGATGGCGCAGTGGTTGAAATAGTATCCCCACCACTCCTAGAGCTTGGGAACATAGGCCAGACTATGTATGCACTACAAATAGTTGTTCCTTATCTGGGTAACAATGTTTATTAAAATCGCCGCATTTGATGGATTTTGCCACATTTTTTATATTTATCCCTGCTGTTTCTTTGCCATCAGATAGAGACAAAAACTCATTACCATAAGGATCCAGACCAATTCCATACTATTACAATTAAAAAAACACCCTCTATTTTACAGAATGCTCCGATAGTTATCATTGGTAAACAAAACACACACACCTTAATAAAGATTATTATCATTTCTTTTTATAGAAACCATAAGTATCTTCAGCGGAATATTGAAACCTACTACCATTCTACATGTGATTTGGGTCGCCAAAATGTATGTTTATAGCATAAAAAATCTGTGAACTAATTTGTTAACAGGACATGTAAATGACAAAATACCCATTCTTAATCATTTTCAGATACGCAAATGTTCACAATCATACAATGAATCATCACCGTCGTCTGGATAGCGAAAAAAGTTAATTATTACAAAACAAAATTCACTCCAATATGACAAGAGTCAATGAATCAGAAATTCTCATGAATTCTGAGAGCGGCGCGGGCGCAGACACGTGTTGCACACATTTTGTGAAACCTCTCCCGCCAGCCCCGCGTCCCTCGCACACGTAGCACCCACCCCCTCTAAGGGAACCGCTGAAAAAATCCGACCACAACACAGTTTAATAAACAATGACACTTATTTATATTAGCTTAAAGTCTACATTTATAAAAACCAATAGAAGTAGGGACTCTAATAACGGTATGTGAAGGGACATATTTCTTTTCTGAATTGGGTCAATGACCTCTTTATTTGGCGGAATTTGCCATATTTTCTTCTGTTCAGCTTACGCCTGATGTTGCTTTTTATTTAATGGTGATCCTATTATTCGAACTGTTGAGATATTTTTAAATTACGCCAAGGTCTTTACTAAAACATACGAAACAAACAGTGCATGTTTTCTACTAAATTTTAAGTACATATTTTATGGGTATTTATTATTATTTATTAATGGGATGCCATGCCATTTTACACCCTCCCAAAGATAATATAAAAAAGGCGTTGCGCTGTCAACATTGGATTACTGAGACCACAAATGTTTGTACCTTTTACCAGTTTTGATTTTATTGTTCATCTGGATTGGTAATGCACGACTATCATGTTGCAATCGTCCATAGGCGATAGATAAATGCTTTCTATCAGAATATAAACCAAATCTAAATTCGACTACCTAAGTTTTACATCTCAACGATTTAAGCAGAAAAACACAACCGAATTAATAATCTAATCTCTTTTTTTTCAAATCCATGAAAAATACCTCTGAACTATGTAATATTACAAACATTTGTTAACACCGCGAATAATGTCTTAATATTCTATGCTGACGTCCAAAACATGTGCAGATACTTTTATTATAACGTACACAGAAGGGCAACACACCGTGAGTATGAGATAAGCTGAAAGGCTTTAGTTTTTTGTCCGCTATCGTAGATCAACGTATCTTCAATAAGATATCGCTTTGTCACCCAATCGTTTATATTATCAGACTGATCTTGGAAGAGAAACGCGAGTGGTTTTAGTTATTTATCTAATCTGCTGTAGCAGTTTCTTTTCTCAACATTTTCCATTTAGTCGTAATTCTGCTTTAGTGAGAAAATGAGGTGGCAGCTATTTATTATTTATGCCTTATGGCGCATGGTTTGGGTTAGCGGCCGACATGTTCAATTGCCGGATGAAATACCAATGACGACGACGATGGAGCCAGTCACGATACCAGATTCGACAACAACGATAGACTATAACTCGACGTCGGAGCCGGACATCACACAAGAGCCAGATCTGCCTGTAATGCGAACAGCGTCAAAAAGGGTGCTTAGATCCATTACATTGGTTGACGAAGTTGAGTCGCAGCTGCCTACAGTGAGCGTGACGCAAGGAACTATAGTCGGATCTGTTGCAGACGATGGCGATTACTTTGAGTTCTATGGCATTCCCTACGCCGATTCCACTTCAGGTGCAAATAGATTTAAGGTAATTGATATTTTAATTATGAAAAATATTAATAGAATCGCTTCTTATCTAGTGTATCTTTGAAACTTACTTGGCGTATTGTGGATGTAATACAATCTTACCTTGCGGAGATAACATATAAGCGTGACTCTACGTATGTATCTATAATTGCAGCCCTGTATTAAACTGTTCCACTGCTGGGCACGGGTATCTTCTCAGTGTGAGAAGGGTTAGACCATTGTCCACCACGCTGGCCCAGTGGGGGTTGGCAGACTTCACATATCTTCGAGAACATTAAGGAGAATACTCAGACATGCAGGTTTCCTCACTATGTTATCCTTCAGCGTTAAGTGAGCGATAATTAGCTAGGTATTTAATACGCACATAACTACCAAAAGTCAAAGATACGCGCCATTGGATCAAACTCGAGACCTTCGCGTGACAGTCCAAAGGTCTTCCACTAGGTTATTGCTGCTGTATGTATCTACTATACTGTAATTTATTTATTAAATTTCAGGCACCGTTGGCGCCACCCTCTTTCCAAGATACATTTATCGCTGACCGAAAAGATATAAAATGTGTAAGAGCTTTAGGCGTTGGATACGAAGGTACCGAAGACTGTTTAGTGGCAAACGTTTTTACACCAACTATAGATAGTACAAGACAGTTATCTGTTATGGTCTGGATCAAAGGAAAGGAATTTGATAAAGTGCACGAGCATGAAAAGTCCTTTAAAAACTTTGTAGAAAAGGATGTGATAGTGGTTTCTCTTAACTACCGTGAATCCATTCTAGGATTTTTATGTCTCGGTACCGAAACTGCCCCCGGTAACGCTGGATTGAAGGATATTATTGCAGGATTAAGATGGGTAAAAGAAAATATAGGTCAATTTGGAGGTAATCCGGATGATATCACTTTATTTGGACATGGAAGTGGAGCAGCCGCTGTTGATTTAGTCACGCTATCACCAATGGCAACTGGTTTAGTAAATAAAGCTATTAGTCAAAGTGGTAATGCAATGGCTCCCTGGGCAGTGTCAAGAAATAATTTAAAGTACGCAGTAGAAGTTGCAGAAGCTCTTGGTCACGAAATAACTGATATCGAAAGTTTGTCACACATTTTTGTAAGAACTAGTGTAGCTGCATTGATGGGTGTCATAAATGAACTTGATTTAACTGAAAATGCTTTAGCATTTGCTCCTTGCATAGAGAAACAAGGGCTAGAAGGTGCAGAACAATTTCTTATCAAAACTCCTTCTGAAATCATCGCTGATGGTGACTTTTTGCAAATTCCTTTCATAACTGGATTTGTTGACAATGAAGGTACCATAAGGGCTGAAGAAGCCTTAATGGATGGTTGGTTAGAAAAGATGCAAGATACGTTTCCGGATTTTATCCAATCTGATTTAAAATTTGAAAGTGAAGATGAAAGGGCTGCGGTCTCCGATCAGATAAGACAATTTTATTTTGAAGATGGTCCGATTGAGTTATCTACTGTTAATAACTACATAGAATATCACGGTGAAACTATGATGTCAGTTTCAAGTATAAGAGAAGTCAGGGCTCGAGCTCAAGTATCATTAGAATCTTCATATTTGTACATATTTTCATACAAAGGAGCATTAGGGGAACCATTTGTTGGACCTATAGAAGTAGAGACTGCAGCTCATAGTGAAGAGTTAGCTTACATGTTCCATAGATCATCTGAGGAAGTGTCTGATCGAGACCTTACCGTTGCAGAAATTCTTATAGAACGATGGACCAACTTTGCGAAAACTGGGTAAGAAACGGATAATATTTGCATCATAGCTCAAATTAGAATTAGACGTCAAAATTTTGATGATTAATTACTCATTTGCTTTTCAGAAACCCATCAAGTGAAATCTCACAAGTAACTTGGCAACCATTTACTAGTAATGAACAAGCCTACTTACGTGTTCTTTCTTCTAATGAAGTAACAAATACAGTAGATGCCACTCTGGAGATAGATTTGACAAATCCTTATCCAGATGCAATGGCGTTCTGGGACGCAATTTATGAAAGGTATTTCTTAGATGCTGAAAGTAATTGGGTTTTAAATGAGAGAAACGAAGACGCAGAAGGCAGTGGAGATGGAGAAGAAGGTAGTGGAAGCGAAGGTGGTGACAATGAAGGTGGTGACAGTGAAGGTAGTGGCAGTGAAAGTGGTGGCAGTGAAGGTGGTGGCAGTGAAGGTGGTGGCAGTGAAGGTGGCGGAGAGGCGCCTGATGATAATTCTGCAACAACCGCTGTCGGATACACCTTCATGATAATAACTCTATTTTCTCTATTAAACAAGTTCCACGATTCACAATTAATTTCGTAATATAACTACTTAGTAGATAACAACGCTACTGCTTTAGTTATGTATCTTTTATAATAGTCTTGCTTGGATTTTGTAATGAAATCCATATCAAGAATCATAATAATTATAAGTACTATTTTAAATTTAATTTATAAATAGTATGTATTAAATGTTTATGATATTTAGTGTCATAAAGGTGTTCTTTTAATTAAAACGCATTTTATATTACTGGCTACCATAATTATGACGGGTAAAATAAAATTTAATAAACTATATTGTAATTTATTTTACTATAATTAATTGCAGCATTTCAGAGTCCGCTGAAACAGAAATGTAAGGCTAATTTAGTACCTAGACATATTGTAGCTTTAATTTTAATATTTTAAATAAATGTAAAACCCTACTGATATTCTTATTATTCTACATGTCTTTAAGATAAGTTTGAATATGTTATTATCAGTAGTTCAGCTGTCTGTCAAATAGTATCAATAAATTTGATTATCTGATAGCGCAGCTATGTTATGTATATTCAAAGTAGATTTGAAGTTCTCGATTTTTCTGTCCTATTGAACCTGTGTTTTCCTGTCTCCTATTCTAGTCAGGCAGAAATTGATTGCTAGGAATGTATTTATTGTTTCTCTGCTAGGAATATTTTAGTAGCATCTTCATTTCCAGACTGTGCATCTAAACAGTTACGAGCCCGGTCGCCCCCGAGTAGGTATCTGATAGGTTACTTCTTAAAATTCACCCAAAAATAGGAGCCCCGCTAAGCGGGGCTCCATCTTTCTATGAAAGGGGCGAAAGACAAGAAGCGTACGGGCTCGTAGACGTCTAAACATTTGTCTGGTAGACGACAATCTTTCAAGTATGTACATACGTCGTAGCAAAATCTTTGGCTGGCGAAATGTAGATAAGCAGTACACGAAGATAGGTAAACGTGCTGTGCACTCGCTTTTATAGCAAGTAAGAGTAATTAGTTACAGTAGCATATAAAATAGAGCTGGCCAATTGCAACGATAGAACAAATCGATTACTCGAAAACCGAATTGCGTATGCGAATGTTGATAACTTTAATTATAATTCGAATCACAATCGAATATTTCAAACTTAATTTGATGACGGAACGTCCATAGGTATGGCTAGGTCAATCGATAGTGTTTCGATATTTCGTATAATCTCGGATAGCAGTGGTGACCTTTTTGTTTAGGTCATCCTCCAAAATAATTCCATGAACCAAGCCTTATGGTGCGTGAATATCTAATGGCACTATAGCGATCTTATTGGAGTAGCGCGTATCAAAGCTTAATACAATCGAAGCCATTTTCGAATATTTTGTTTTGTTTTGGGATTTAAATAATTCGAATTTTCAATCGATAGCCGCCTATCGCTAAATAAACTATAGTTCTACTAGAAACGAAAGTAATTCTCAAAAGAAAGTCATGCTGAGTAAAAGATGCCACTAAACTCTTCTTCCTAGCCTTTATTATTCCCAAGTCACTTGGGGTCGGCTTTTCTGGTCTAACCGGATTTGATATCAGGATTTGATATATGGACTGGATATCAGTTTTTACAGAGAGCGGCTGCCACCTGACCTCCGCAACCCGAAGGCTAACGATACCCTAAGGCTAGACCAGTGACAGGATATTATAGAGCACTGACTTCCCAAATACCGATTGCCATAGATGTTCATGGCAGCCGGGACCGACGGCTTAACGTGCTCTCCGAGGCACAAAGGATCAATACGCACATAATTTCGAAAAGTCATATAATTCCGAAAGTCAGAGGTGCGCGACGTGGGTTCGAACCCGAGACCCTCTGCATTGCAGTCTGTTGGTCTACCGATGGAGCTATCGCTGGATGCCACTAAACGCTCATATTGTATTGTTACATTTATGTTAGTTGCTAGGTACAGGCCAAGGTATGAGAAGATAAGTACCTGGAAGAAATTCACGCCTTCTAAATCTCTATAAAATTATAATTTCACTTCTCATCAAATTAGTTACAAAGTAAACTATCATAATCTTCATTGTATCGATTTTTCTTACTTGTCGTATTTAGTAAACATATATATGGCGTAATGGTAGCTGAAGACAATACTTAGAGACTCATATTTATGTATTATCGTTATTTTTTCATTCCTATTTATAGGAGAACGGATACAGTCTGAAGGCTGTACTTGATCTATAAATATATGTTTTATTGCACACACTCATTACCAGGCATGTAGTGTCATTTCCAGAAATTATAATTTCATTTCTATGTTACTATCGTCATTCCCATCACTGTCATAAATTTTCAATTGTGGATATCCTTTGAATAAAATACCTTACAGCTATGCCTTTTACATATATTGCCTTTTTTCGTTTTCTTTAACCCTTATAATGAGTTCAAAGTACATACAACAATATTTAAAAAAATACATCAACATAAATTCTGTAGAATCAAACCTAGTTTATTTACCCAACTAGATGATTTTATAATGTACTACTTGACTACTAAATAAGACAGGTTAGAAAAATCCTTAATATTATTACAAAATCGAATGGTAGTATGTTTTTGTATTTTAAGCCTTTAACTACGCAAACGGTCTTCATGGAATTTCGCATACCCGTTGTTAGGGGTACATTAAAGGATAGGGTACCTTCTATCCAGAAAAAACACTGTTCTTGAAGAATAGAAATTGACAAAATCTACGTCAACGCTAGCGAAGCCGCGGGCAAAAACTACTGAACTATAAATCGACTCATCTACCTGAAACTTTCATGTACAATGTAAGGTGTGAAGTTGCGTGTGTAGGACAAAGTTCAGGAGTGGTCGCCGTGTCGGCGAGTGTTGGCTCTCCAAGGTCAAATGCAGCTTGCAGCGTGGGCTGATAATGTCTCATGACATTTTGTTAGCCGCTCATGTAAAGATTAGAAGTCTTATAATAATTTAACTATTAATTTTATTAGTTATGTTCGACAATAATTGTTTATACTTTAATCATGGCAATCTTATTTGTTACGCAATAACAAGAATACAAAAATTTGCGTGTTTACAATAAACACTACAATTAGAAAGAGACAACACAAGATTTATTCCTAGTGCGAGAATTGTCTATAGAATAACAAAGAAAAGGTAATAATTTTTTTAAACTAGTAATATAGAAAACTGCGAAAGTAAATGAATTGCTACAAAAAGCAATTGAACATATTTCCAGTGTTGTTCACAATATTATGTATAAATACATTGAAACGCAAATTACATTTTATTTTAAATAATATACGGTAGTTATAATATCTATTAATTTTTGTTTGAACGCCTTAATTCTAGAAGTCGGATTCGATTTTTTTTCCATTTGGTAGCATTTTGTTTGAGAAAGTTACGCGAGCAATACAGTAATCATAAACTTGGGTCACACGGCAGACAGCTACTAATATTTTTTACCGGTTAACACTAGACTACACTAGGATACTCTGTGTTGTGAAAAGCAGTTTATTTCGTTATACAATAAAAAACAATGAATAAAATAATCTCCAGAATCCCAATCACGCCCTTCCCCCCTTCCAGCTCTTTCTCCTTCCCACTTCCTTTCCTAAAGGGTCGGCAACGCGCTTGTGATGCCTCTGGCGTTGCAGGTGTCCATAATCTATGGTGACCACTAACCATCAGGTATGTTTGTTGCCACCTTGGTTGTATAAAAAAACATATACCTATATTTTGGTTTGGTCGAAAAGATTATTTTGTATCTAATCTATAGTAAGATGCCATGCGAATGAAGGAAATGGTATCCAAAGATAATAAATAAGATAGTAGCACGGTCAAACGGTAATGACTCTTATGGAAAATCTCTATAGAAATATTCGGTTCTGGTTTATTTTACTGTGGCGTAAATTGCGTGTGATAGTGAGACGCCGAGTTCAATATGCACCTCTTACACTAACAAAACAATTTAACTGTACTCCAAATTCCTAGTTATCTCTATAAACATAAATTGCTCAATATCTATTTTGTATTTCAGCCAGTGTTTATGTGTCCTGTCTGATAAAAACTAGATAGAATCTTGTTACTCTTATCAGTGTATCATCCGTTCTGAATTATGACCAAAACAAGAATGTATACAGATTGTCCCAGAATATGTAAATCAAATTGTAACGGGACATTCCTTAGGTAAGGACAATTCAAATGTGCTAAATAAAATAATCAAAATATATGACCGTTGAATAAAAATAAAAATATCAAAATTTTTTAAAAAGATTCAACTTATTCTAGACTTTCAACTAAAGTTGAAAGTGCTTCGTTTATGGCTATTTTAATTTTTCACTATTATTATCTTTGAAGGATTGATTCTTTAAACTACAAACGTTTACATAATATTGTCTTCTATTTACGCGAATATTATTAATTGTAATTAAATTGCTATATACGTCTATATATACGTCTATATATGTGCTTTTTTTTTTTTTTTTTTTTTTACGTGGGGGAATGCATGACTCATACCCCTCCGCGGGGGCGGGCGGAGGGGTTATGTCGGACTCGCCGGGGTAAAATAAGATGTTAAGATGATAAAGTACCTCCCGGAATACCGACTAAACCTACCACGGTGTTCCTCGATAAAACCACTATCGACGGGGCCGCGCGAATCACTTTCGCATGCGGTCGCGACCCCGCCGAGGTTTCGGCCCGCTGTATGAAACGGCAGGCCACTACACGAAAGACCTACCCTAAAGGCACTTCTACCACTCCCTACTGTCCCCCCTAGAGGGGAGACGGACTCAACACAGAGGCGCGCGTGGGAACACGCACGCCGCCTCTCGGACCTGGTGCTGAACGGATGGCGGGCAGGCCCACAAAGCCCGCCACCCCCAGGTCAAACCTCAGGGTGGCTGGAGGTCGTCCCGCGCCCTCCAGCGCCCGGCTCTGCGGTTGGGGAGAGGGTTCAAACGCTCCCTCTCCCGCTCCGCCGCCTCCTTGATGGAAATGACTTCCTCACAAAAGGAGGCGACGGCGTTCCACGACCTCTCACTCCGGACCATAGACTGAACTACGGCCGGGAGCGAGAGGGCAACCAATCCGACTGCCGCGATCAATCACGGCGCTGCGATGCCCAGGCGGGGCAAACCGCCAAAGTGTGCAGCGCCGTGTCCTCAACTACGTCGCGGCAGTCGCCGCAGTGGTGACAACCGGGCGTCTCTTGCCGGCGTATACGACACAGGAACTGGCCAAAACAACCGTGGCCAGTCATTACCTGTGTCAGCCGGAAGGTGAGGGCGCCATGGCGCCTCTCCAGCCACTCCTCAAACACGGGACTTACCGCCACGATCGTGGCGTGCCCGTCTATATATGTGCTATAGAGACTCCCCGTGACCATGGCTGCTGAAAAGCAACCGAAACGTCGGGGAAAGGGTAAAAATAAATAAAATCTAAATAGTTTTAATAATAATTTAATTAGCTTAAAAATTAGTAAAGTGTAATAGTAGTAGTAGTGTAACCATTTTCAAAATTTTTGTAATAAAGTGTCAAATAAACAAAGCGATAAAATCCGTATATAGTAGTTTAATTTCAATACAAACGTTTATTTTTAAACTGACTTAATTTTGAAATCGCAGCTTTATTTTGGTATAGGTATGTCATACATTTTTTAAATCTTTGGTTTTTTTATTTTTACCCAATGGTTATAATTTTTTTAGCACATTTGGAAGGTCCTTACCTAACGAATCTCCCGTTACAATTTGATTCACATATTTTGGGACATCCTGTATATGCATACAAGTTATAAATTTTACGCATCATTATAGTAGGTATACTGGGTTTTGCCCACTGCTTTGCTCGCCTAATTGTAGGTTAGGTTAGTAACAGTACTTTTCCTAGATATAATGTACCCTGTGGTTTATTCTGTACCTGCTTATGCAAAATTTCATGATGATCGGTCAAGTATTTAAGGCTCGAGATCGTAACAAATAAACTCACTTTCGCATTTATAATACTAGATTTCGTCCGCGGCTTCGCTCGCGTTGATGTATATTTATGTTAATACAGATTTTTAGTAGCCTATATGTTACTCTGACGTATAAACAACAATACTGTAAAGTTCTATCAAATTCTGTTCAGTAGTTTTTGCGTGAAAGAGTAACAAACATCCATCCAAATTAGTAGGATTAGTTAGGAAGTTAGAATTAGGATTGACTCTTATACTTATTTTCTAAACGATATTCTACACACAGTCAACACTACGGATTGAAGCGGCAAAGATACTTAAAGTTTACATACAACAAACGCAAACCAAAACTTGGTCAGTCCATAGCAGTCCACTACTGGGCTAAGGTCTGTACTAATTTGTGTTATGCTGCAGTTTATAGCCCTGTTGCATGGATTGTCTTTTTTGTCGTTGTAAGTTATATTCTTCCGTAACATATAAATCAATATCATTTTTAATACACTTAATAATGAGGCCGTGCTCACCTTTATCAGCGATTGATACATTCGGTTTATGTTATTTTATTTTGCTTTTCAAAATGAACACACTGCGTCTGCTGGTAAGCAGTCATGTGGTCCAAAAGCTGGCCTTCACACCATCCTCATAGCAGCTGAAGCGATGTTGTGGTCCCAACTTAGCTCTATTATAACTATGCGACTGAAATACAGATACTACTTCCATTGTTCACGTAGGTAATACCATGAGAGGTTAACCGTTAAGAAGAGTTCACGGTTTGTAGAAGTCGTAATTTCAACCCCAGCTTCGTAAATTGCCATCTCTCTTGTTTATAAGTAACATGAATAAATTTATTCAAATCTGTACCGCGTATATTCGGCGCCATAATTGTTTTATTAATATACAACATAAGTATGTTTACAAACTTTGTGCACATAAAGCTATAAATTGTAGATTTGCAGGCCCGGTTTAATGTTCCGAAGTGAGACCCCACATCTGCGCCTGCGATTGTTGTAAACAAACGTTGGATTTACTGTAAGCGTAATGTGTTATTAATTACTAACTTTTGCGATGACTATACCTGCGTATTATTGCAGAGAATAAGAGAATAATATAGCATGAAATAGCACTGTAGAAAGGATGTGCAATCATTGAGAAAAAGGATAATTCAGATACTCAGCAAAAAAATACCCTCGTCTGAATAAATTATAATTGACAAACGTACGTAGTTGGTATTTTCAAACAGCCCATATGCTACAGTACTATGAGCCAAATGTATAATTTGACTGCCGTGGTGCACATATATTAAATGCTGAAACACGAGAGTTTCCAATAAAAAGTTGCTTCTGCCAAAAAGTATAAAATAGCAGCCTGGCGTTAGAAAGATGGCGTTGTGGCACACGTCCGGCATCTCTTAAAGCACATCATGCCATTCGTTCTACGCATAATCTCTCCCCGGTCGTGTCAAATTGCTGGTTACTACAGTATGAAGGCAATTCATAGCTGTAAAAAAATTAAGTATGGAAATCACAATATATTATTTTCCTGGAGCCCGGCTCTATTGCTATCTTATACAGATAATTGACAAATTTACCATTAAGGATATTGACCCTTAATGGTAAATTTGTCAATTATCTGTTACCATATACCATAGAGGTATTCAAAGCCATTCGAATCGCACACACAATGCTTAGCGCGGAGGCAGCGGTAAGGTGACCGCTTACCCGCTAAACCATCCGTGCAAACAAATATTAACAATATTATCAGCGGCTAACAATGTGTTGGTATCACTAATACATAAGACTGTTTACCGTCTATTTTGGTTGAAATTTAACTATTATATACAGCGTTTATGGCGGGCAGCTCTATTCACAACATTTTGGGCCAATATCTATCAGTTATGTTTATGAGAATACTGCTGAAATGCAACCAAATCCTGTCCGAATCCGTATAAAAAATAAATCAATGACAAGGAATGTTATTTATTTAAATATTATAAAGCTAAGGAGATTCTATTTAGCTTTTTAGCTCTGATCTCTGGAACTACCAGTCCGATTATATAATTACTATTGTTTTTGCATTAGATAGTCTGTTTATTTTGAAAGGATATTGGATACAGAACATTATGCTACTCATAAATGTATGTCAAACCACATGTGTGGTGACAGCTAGTCATTACTAATTTTAAAGTAGTTCAATATTCGAATAAAATGGTTAAATTTCACAACTTTTTCACTACAATTAAATTCACGGTAGACTAATAAGAAATATTATACTAACTAAAAACCGTATTATAGTCACGTAACAGTATGACGTGCAGGGTTGCATTCGCCTGAAATCGCCGCACACGTGCTCACCGCCATTTTTAATGTTACTCACTGCTTCATACGCGTAGCTTTGTATGGATACGACTAGAAAGAAATACGTTAGAATTATGAATTAATGTTTCTGTTGGCATTGTTTTTTTTTTGCGAATGCTGTTTATTTTCTCTGGATTTAGAGATATTTAGCAGTTTATCCTGTCGGTCCCTGAATTGCCAGACATAATTAAAAACCTTTTGAATCCGGCCGCCGGTGTGCCACTGTGACTCAAAATTCTAATAGAATTGTAGCAATTAACTGGTGCTTATTTATTTAATTAGTCAAAGGGAACTCTCTCTCTGACTAGAACCGTTAAGGACCAATCTTTATTCAAGGAATCCAGCTCATATCACCATTTTGCTGTCAGCCTCCTGGATTGCCAAACTCAATTGCTGGCCGCCGGCGAGCCGCTGTCGATCAAAAGGTTAAATAAATGATGTCGACATAAATCGTGCTAGTTAATCATCATAGAAAATCATTTACTAGATCAGTAAATGATTTACGAGGCGAACTTGCGACTAGTGGGAGGGAGAGATATGCGCATCGGCGGAGTGAAACAAAATAACCTCCGCTATGCTGATGATAGTTGTATCATTAGCATATGTACACATTTCAGCTACTGCGGCCAGAAGCGTTGGCTTCTGGCCGCAGATGAAGCTGAAATGTGTACTTTGCTTGAAATAATGGAACGGTTTAGCAATGATTTGGATCTGTCTATCAACAAGTCTAAGACCAAGATTATGGCGATAGACAGAACGAATAGCTTACAACTTACTGGTGCACTCAAACTGCAAATAGTCCAGAATTTCGTTTACCTTGGATCCACCATCATAAATAACGGCTCCTGTGAACTAGACGTGAGAAGGAGAATTGGAATGGCCAAGAGTGCCATGTCTCAGCTGCATAAAACTTGGAGAGACCGCAACATATCGCTCCAGACGAAGACTAAACTTGTACGCACACTTGTCTTCTCCATTTTCTTTTATGGAGCTGAGACTTGTACATTAATATCTGCTGACCGTAAACGCATTGACGCTTTATATATGTGGTGTTGGAGGAGAATGCTACGGATCAAATGGACAGCATTCCGGACCAACGCATCCATACTTGCCAAGCTCAAAATTAAAACAAGGCTCTCAACTATCTGCCTCAAGCGAATCCTTGAGTACGTCGGACACATTGCCAGAAAAGATGGAGACAATTTCGAATAACTAGTGGTCACTGGCAAAGTGGAAAGAAATAGAGCGAGGGGCCGCAGCAGCCCGATGCGTTGGTCCGACCAAATTCGCACCACACTCGACTCCACTGTCTACGATGCTCTCCGAGTGGCCGGAGACAGATCAAAATGGCGTAACATCGTGAGATCAAGTTTAAAGGATGGAGGAGGTCACGACCCTCAGACATGAGGAATACGACTGACGGAGGAGAAAATGATTTACTTAACTTTAATTATTATCCAAACTGTGATAGTTTTATCATTTCCTCAGATACATATCCAAGGTTGCTAGCAAGCTGTTATAAATATTGGAAAGCACAAATGCGATCCAAAAAGACCACGCTGGCATTGATAACAGTGGCTTGAAGCTTTACGTACTGCGCATTGGATTTTTTATGGGCGCCATGTCCATAATAATCCGCGAGGCGGGCGAGCGAAGCGCCCGCGCCCGCGCCCGTGCCGCAGCCGGCTCTTAGCCATGTGGCACCGCATCCGCCGACGCACCTTGTTCAGGTCTCGAGTGACGAGTACCGACCGCCTCTGTTATTGTATGATTCAGCCCGCGAATTACATATTTTTATGGTTTTACTCTCGAATACATGTGGGCTTTGTTTGCAAGACATTTTATATACCGGTTGTCTGAAATTATACAGGACCTCTTTTTTAATTTCTTTAGGCCGCAGTGGTATTTTATAAATAAAGAGTAGTGACCACACTCTGCTATCGAGTCATGATCTTAAATGTCGCGGACTCATAACGTAACACGTTTTATTTCTTGAAATAAGACAGTTCTCGTATTAGGGATTAAGCCTGGAGTTGCGGAGGACTTAGCAAACATACAATTAACCAACATAATATTCATCCAGGCACAGAAGTTGTTTTTCTACAGGCATCTTTTGCTCTAAATTTCAACCTCTGCGTCGGGAGGATACAAAGTAGAATCAGACTCACAAATAATCGTCCAATATGAGATTTGAACTCATAATAGACAGCTGGCAGTAGCAGCGAGACGACCGCATGCTTCCTACATACATATATATACGCATACCTTATTGCGGATTGATCGTTTAAGAACATAGAACTCGGACACCAGCCCGATACTAATCGGTTCGCCGGATGAGACTGCGATAGAATCGATTATAATATGTATGTCTGCCTGTCACATTGATAAACCTGATGTGACTAATAAAACCATTCAATCGCATCATTTGTGCGGTAACATTTAACCTTGATTAAACTGAAAGTTAATCAGTAAATAACCTTCATAAAAAAGTAATTATTTAGAGATAAATAAAGAGTAAAGGTAAAAACTACCAAGGACAAGTTTGATAGGTGATCGACTACTCTTAGTTACAATTTATTATCGATTTTGTCACTTTAGTTACGATCTGTTAATGGGTGAAGTGAAAGTTTACGATATGATACTGTGTCTCTATTTTATGTGAGTTATAAAACACTTTTAAGTTACCCTACTGAGTTGAAACTGTTAAAAGTAATATTTACGCTAGTTTTAAACTCGTAAATATAGTTATAAATAGGTGCGTGACTTTTTCTGAAATGTTTTCTTTTAAAATAAAGCATTTTATTGTTATAAAGCGGTGGCAATTGAATGCCGATTTAAAAGAGAGGTTGTAAGTTTCTTGCCCTTCTCTCTGCTCTCCCTTTGCTTGAACCTAGCAGCTGACATATATTTAATTTTTGTGAACTTGCTAACTGATATCTTTTGGGGCTTATAAGTGTTACTTTTAACGTAAATTAATAAATTATATTTGACTTTGACTAGACTTATTATTTTCATGGCTCCAGCTACAAAGCAGTAAATATAAGTATTTGTGCTATTTTTTGTACTGATATGTGTATATTACGTGATTTTCTGATTTAAGCATTATATTGAAATGAGCATCTACTTAATTATTCTATACTTCATTCTTAAATCTATATCAATAATTGTTATAGATACGAAAATCAATTTGACAATTTGATACGTTTTTAAGGTGAAACAGTAAAATCTATTTTGATAGAGTTCAACATGGAGTTAACATAAGCAAGGAGAAAGGAAAATTGAGAATAGGCTACTTTAAAATGCGACAGGTGCTAGCTGTGACTCTTATTTTGAAAGTAAATTAGATAAAACATTCTGTGTTGAACTGTGAGTTTTCATTTCGATAGACGTAATAATATTCACAAAATAACCAATGCCATCCGAATCATAATTTTCCAATACCGAAGAGAGAGACGTATTTTTTTTAAATATTTTGTTATGTTACCCAATAGAACATTCATGTTAGATATTTTTACCTTAACGACTAAAGTTTTGAAGGTTCCCAGTCAATATCAAACAGAAATTGTTGTGGGAAATAACTTGTGTCAATGCCAATTTTCATTTACATTGAAATTAGATTCACCCCGTTGGGATTGCGCGTACTTAGTTCTTAGGAATCATATGTTATTTTATCATACACTAGCTAAAGCTCGCTATGTTATTAATGTGATATGTATGTACATACGTATCGCATTCATGTACATATTCATTAAATCAATTTCTGACCCTTTCTACTAAAGTTGTTAATAAGTCTATAGGTCTAGAGGTTTTATCATAATCAATTATTCATTAACAAATTTATAATTTTCGTTTTTATTATCGTTTTTAAAGTCATCTCCCGTGTTAGGAGTCAATCACTGTATCCGAGGATTTTACAAAAAAAGCAATCTTCGGACACAAGCACACGCAAACTCTAATCAATAAAATTAGTGTATCACACCTTGCGTCTGTTAATATTACAAGTGCCTTGCCGGACAGAACTTGAGAGCCACTATGGTAGAGGTATTGAAAAAAATAAAACATAATAAGGCAAAACAAAAGATATTATAAAACCTTGAACTTAAAATGACATCAATGATAAATACAAGAGGTAGCTTTTAAAGGCAAGTCTGCAGAACAGAAAAATCATAACAATATTTATCCGCGTGTTCACTAGACTTCACATCCGCTGTATTCACTAGAGAATGGCTCCAGTGTATTGCGCGATAATTAATATCAAAATAGATACATTTTGTCGCAATACTTCCTTGGTGACGTCAATATATGAAATAAATACAACAACCAACTTCATTATTATCACACTGATTATATTTAGGGCTTATTTCACTGTCAAACAGCTAGGAGAGTATTAATTAAATGTGATGGTGAGACCAAATTTGTTCAGTCTTGGACAAAAATATCTAGCAAGTCACAATTGGGCGTGGTCAATATCTTATGAAATGTCAAACAAACAATGCATCTACCAAATATATACTATCTTCAGCTGGGTAAAGCCAGGAAAGCGAGCGATATTTTTACCTATATGACTGCGCCGAGCGAAATGTGCCAAAACAGGCGGTCACAGTTAAGTGAATAAAATCAACACTTTTTGTTTAGTACAAATATAAAATATACATTTACCATAACAATGAATGTGTTTATAATTACTCCTTGTAAAAACCTTAATATTTTTGCCTACAAAAACGTAAGCTCGTGTTACGTGATTTTAAGATTATAACAGTAGAAATCTATCCTATTTTACAGCTTAAACGAAACATAAATAGTTATATTACAATTTGTCCGTCCCAAATATTTAAGTTATTGGTTGACAATAAAGATACATATTTATCAAAAAAGCACATCAAATCCTCCATACAATTTTACAATGGCGGCCGCGCGCCGATTTGAATATGCGCCGCACGAGCTCTGTTATTATCTGTCTTACGCTCGGCGCAGTCTTAATGTAAAACTGCGAAAAAAGACACGATGTGCGTGAATATCCTAACTAATATTATGCATAAATGCGACAATGAGTTTGTTTGTTTCACGCTTTTACTACTGGACCGATCATTATGAAATTTCGCATACTCGTTGTCCGGGGTACAGATAAAGTCATAGAGTACCTCCGATCCAAAAAAAGGACTGCTACTTACCTACATTTTACCTTCTAACACTTGCTAATGTTTAAGGAGAAGAGGGGAACGCTTCCAAAATACGGCCTGTAGCCTAGTTTGGGAACCAGTATCAGTATCCTTTGCAATTTATTTCGCATCATAGAGTAATTAGTAGTAGAGCCTCACTGATTTCAGAATGAATGGGCCGGCTCGACCGGGAAAGGACTACCCTCTCACAGAATATCGACGTGAAATAGCAGTATTCCTACTGTTGTGTTTCGTTCGGTGAGTGAGAGTGCCGGAGGCCCAATCACCCCTTCCCCCATTCCCGCTCCTTCTCCTTCCCTCTTCCTTTCCTAAAGAGTCGGCAACGCGCAAGTGATGCCTCTGGTGTTGCAGGCGTCCATAGGCTACGGTGACCGTTTACCATCAGGTGGGCGGTATGCTTGTTTGCCAGCCTAGTATAAAAAAATAAAAACGAAATTTCTCTTAGTAAAACTGAAGAGCTAAATCGAGGTAATTAAAACTGGCACAATGCTAAAATATCTAAATGCTAGCGCCGAGCGGCCTTTTTACATATTTTATCTATTTCAGTCACCAGGTGAATTTGTACCTACTGAAATTGGGTTACATAGACGTTTCTGTTTTCTTTATTCTTATGATAAAAGCAGCGATATCCTAGTGGGAGACTGTCTGACTGCCACGTAGAAGTCTTAAATTCCAAGACACGCATTTCTGACTTGTCGAAGCTATGTGCGAATTAAATAATAATAATAATAATAATAGCTTGCTTCTTCATAATGTTCTTTAAGATATGTGAAGTCTGCCAACCCCCACTAGGCCATCGTGGCCAGGTGTTCGAATCGAATCTGTATTTATGTTGATTCAATGGTTGGCTCAGTACTTCTTAGTTGCCTCGACTCTACCACAAAAATGTATCTCATCTTCTAATAACTATTCCAAGTACGGGTGATATTTGAGTTCATTGTGTCATTATTTGTAATATCTCCTGTGATACGGAAATTATTTCTAATGCAAGAGCTTCTACTATTTTTTTTTAATTCTCTAGCCTGAAAGTACTTTGTCTACATATTACACAATCGATTGAAGGGAATAACTAGCTTGTATGAACAGTGAAATTACATAGAAGGCTTTATTAGTATATCAACTAAGTGTAGAATCTCATATGAATGATAAGTATTTGCTTACGATTGAAATCACAGCAGATATGGGACGGGTATCTATTTCGCCCGACCCTTTATTCTTCGTAGCGTTTCTCGACACTATTTGTCATTGTAATTTCGAATTATTACGATAAATATCACAGTAATATTTACTTGAATTGTAAATCTACCAATTAAATCAATTTAAATGTACACATGTTACCATGTCCTTGAATAAAATAATAAGTATATATGTATGTTTATCCATTGTCTAGTACCCCTAGTACAAGCTCTGCTTAGTTTGGGCTAGATGGTGTTGTGTGTCAATCACTCATGATACTTTTCTCTTTTTTTCTTTACATGACATCAATGCCTTTTCTCAGAAATAACGAGAATATTCCTTCAATAAAAAGCGTCAGGCTCAATTGAATCTAACAAAATAGTTCAATAACCAACTGAAGGGTTGAAGCAATACTTTTTCGTAGCGTTAAGTATTAACACAAATAGTTGTTCTTTGTCTGTGCCTGTAAGTTAGTTGTTTCAGTTCGTAAAAGTGGCACGACAGGAGAAATACACATAGTGTTAGTAATCATAATAAATGTCTGCACGGATGGCTGCCATCGCGCCGGGGTCTGCCGGAGTCAAATGATTGGAACAATAGTTATCGATGTAATCCACAAATAATTTGTTCTGGGGCTTGATATACTTTTCGATAATAGTATGTTTGTGAAGTGCCACGCAACAAAGAGCTTAATTTTAATGTGAAAGATGTATTTATTAAGAACATAGCCTCACATAAAAGCAGCGATAGCTCAGTGGGGAGACCAACAGACTGCAATGCAAAGGGTCTCGGGTTCGAACCCACGTCGCGCACCTCTGACTTTCGGAAGATATATGACTTTTCGAAATTATGTGTGTTTTGATGACAATTATCGCCTGCTCCGTGCCTCGGAGAGCACGTTAAGCCCTCGGTCCCAGCTACCGTGAACATCTATGGCAGTCGTTATTGGGAAAGTCAGTACCCTCTAATATCCTGATACTGATCTAGCCTTAGGGTATCGTTAGCCTTCGGGTTGCGGAGGTCAGGTGGCAGCCGCTCCGTGTAAAAACTGATATCCAGTCAAATCCGGTTAGACTAGAAAAGCCGACCCCAAGTAACTTGGGAATAATAAAGGCTAAGGGAGAAGAATAGCCTCACATCTATGTCTACCTCAAATGGTATCAGAACCTCACAATCCGTCGAAACTGCAAACTTATTCCACGAGACCGGGGCAGTCTAAAAACAAAAGAAAACTACTTTAACATGCAACATTTTCATAAACACATGAAAAACAATAATTCTATGCTATAATAATCCGATAGAGATAACTTACACGACAGCAATATGATACGTCTAAGTAGCAAATTATAGGTTATAAGTTCGATATAACTTCCTTCATATAAAATTATACCGTCAGCAGTGGTCGTACATTACATATCACTTAGCCGAACGTAATCCAGACCTACTAATAATAAAATAGCAGTGTCATAGTCTGCAACTTTAAAAGACCACTTTGAACAATCGCATGAGCTGTCCAACTTGTCAACCGTAAAATGACGCGCTGTGTTTCTTGTATTTATTTATAAATCGTGCGATCGATCGGTGGGGTTCTGAACATCCGTAAATACAGCGGATCCTTGACCGAATGTATCAAAAATATCCTACAGCGAAAATATAGATGACTGAAATACTAGGGCAAGGTATAAAATTATCCTAATCGTGCGAATGTAAACAGGACTGACCTATTGTTTTCTGTTTATGTATCTTTAATTTTTTTGATGAATAGAATAGTGGGTGTTTAATTGTGGTTTATTTTGATTATTTACTTAAGTGTAGTTAACCTTAATTTTGACTAACTTACCAGAATACTTAAGCCTACGTATTATTTTATTCAAGGACGTGGTAACATGTGTACATTTAAATTGATTTATTGTATTTAAAAATGTGCTGATTCTGTGACACAGGGCAGTAAGATAAGATAAGATACGTTTATTTGTGAAGCAGTAGCAGTAGTAGTGCATGCGACTGACGAAGTCTCGGGTTCAATACCGGCCTTAGAAGGTAGTAGAGCCTCGCTGATTCTAGCATGAATGGGCTGGCTCGACCGGGGAAGGACTTCCCTCTCACAGAATATCGACGGGAAATAGTAGTATTACTACTGTTGCGTTTCGTTGGGTGCGTGAGAGTGCCGGAGGCTCAATCACCCTCTTTCCTCCTTCCCGCTCTTTCTCCTTCCCACTTCCTTTTTCTATCTTTCCTTTCCTAAAGAGTCGACAACGCTCAAGTGATGCCTCTGGCGTTGCAGGCGTCCATAGGCTACGATGACCACTTACCATCAGGTGGGCCGAATGCTTGTTTGCCACACTAGTGGTAGAAAAAAAATATAATGCGATAATAAACGTTTAAGTGGAATCTTGAATTGATAGACGGTTATAAGCACACTTTCTGTTACGTGGGGTCTATGCTACTTCGAAGATATAAGTATAAGGCTCAGTGTGAAAAAGTGCATTACCAACCTCTTATAGGAAATCAGCTTTAAAACAGTAGTCATATCTATCTATATATACTTTTAGTTCACTATCTAGCTACGAAATTACAAGCCAGCTCATTGAAATAACTAAGTCAATAGTTCAGCAATCACGGCAGTTACATCGCTGCCTTCTTTAACTACATATCGTTTTGTGAACAAGCTCTGAACAAATGTAACAACACATTATCAGTAATGGTTAGTTCGATACTTCTGTAAAATTAATCTACAGAATCGTTTTAAGCTTCTTGATTTTTGTAGTTTATGACAAATCTTTTTCTCCTAACCTCTTAGAGGGAACTGGTGCATGAGTCGTTATGCGGTTACTGCGTTTCTTCTGATAAGTAAGAGTGCTGCAGTCTCTTACAAAGTTGCCTCTCTCTACCATTATTTTCTTTTGAACTCATATTTCCAACGCGCACGAAATACCCCTGGTATTACAAGAGATTACAAGTTACGAGGTGCTTATATTCAGGCGAGCTAAATGCCATTGTTTACACATTTTTTGTATAAAAGCACACACTTTTAATTGATATAAAAATATGAAAAGGTGTGGTATCCAACACACTCTTTTTCTTCTTTTCTTTAGATGAACGTAAGGCATTTAGTAGTACAACGGTATTTTATTCTAGCGGATGAATAAACCCAACTCTGTCTGTTGTCGACCACGGCTGCCCGTGTGTCGCGGTTTGTTCTATTGGCCAATGTCCACCGGACTCTTCTGAGCACCAACAGACTGTTTGTCCCTGTTCTTCGTGTGCATTCATGCATAAGTTCCATATGTTCTATAATGGCAGTCAAAATGTCCGGCCTGCCGCTCTCCTTTGCCCTAGTGCTGTCTGTGATGTTGCCATTAAAATGAACGCAGTAAACTTGCCTCACCGCCCCACAGACCAAAATCTCCGGAATTGACACCGTGAGGGGCTGCACGTAAGTCCCCGTCTGTGTCGTTGGTCGCCCGGCATTGAACCTCCCCGTGTATACCGGGGAACTTATTCGGCTCAGTCTTGGCCGCCCAGGCGACGTGAAGACCGAAGCGGCCCCGTACACACCATTTATGACATTTATCCGACTGTCCGACCCAACGCTTTGCCTATATTTAAAAGCAACGACAGATTGTCTACCGCCGTGGGGCACTCCGCCCCGTCACAGTTTCCACGAACCGCCTGCGGGGTGCTGTGATGACTTCGAGTAATAAGCTTTATTTCAGATACTGTAAAATAAGTGACGTGTTTAAAAAGTATATTACACATTAAGTAGTTTCGCACGTTGCAAGGATATTTTTATGTTTTCTTTATATAATGTTTCATGTCTGAATGTAACAAAAACATATTGCGAAAATTCTTGAGATGTTACATTTGGAGAAAATAGAAATAAATAATACTTGTTTTCGGTGCAGTTTCACCCGCGTAAGTCCCGTTTGCGTGGGAATACCGGGATAATAAATAGAAAAATAGCTTATGTGTAAATCCAGGTCTCCAGCTATCTACATACCAAGTTTCATCGCAATCGGTCCAGTAGTTTTTGCGTGAAAGAGTAACAAACATCCATACAAATACAAATACAAACTTTCGCGTTTATAATATTAGTAAGGATTATATACAAACTTAAGCATAATTATATGTATGTAATTGCATAACAGTTATGCCTGTATGCCCTTGAAGGTGTAGGCAGAGTTATTACATCCAGATTTTGTCAAGTATATTAAGTATATTAAGGTCTGTTATGTGAGGCGACCTTATTGTTGTCTATGAAAACATTTAAACATTCGCGCTATTGGGAATCGCGCAACGCGTGTGTCCATGTCCTATTACATAGGACATAGAGAAAGGTGTATTACCTATTGGTCGCCAGCTACAGTTTTAGGGCTTAGATACCTAATTAGAGACGAGACTAATGTTGACTAGAGCCATTTCTGCTAATTTCTTGACAGAAAAACCTCGACTCGGGACTCGAAAATTGATACCATCATGCACAGCAATTGCATTAACTATTGCCACGGCAGTAAAAAAAAAATAATAAACAGATAGCCATCGACCGTAGAAATACAATAACACTTAAAACACACAGTCCAAACACATCAAAACAATATAGTGAAATTGTAATACAATAGGTAGAAAATATCGAAGACCTGAATTATAGATTTGGAGCCAGTCAATCCGACGTGCTTTCAAAGTAATGACCTGACTAACGGTGGTTCGACAACACTTGTGATGGCCCGCCTCAGCTTCCGAGAGTAATTGCCTCTATATCTGGAACTTTAGCTTCGAACCAGACACAAGTTATTACGCTTTCAGACAATTTTTGACTGAATTTTCTGTTCATTTTCTGTTTGGATGCTCTTTGGTCGATGTGTTTTGTGCAATCGATCAAAACAGTGTTAAAATGGTTTGAAAAGAATTACTATGGAAGTGATTATTAGTTTGCTTATATTTAAATAATCATAAACTAGTTAGCTTATTGTTCTAGCTTAATTGACAAGGCATTGGTCTTGTGCCCACCCATGGCACCAACGACGTAAACGTTATCAAAGGGATATTAGCTTAGTTAGATGGGTAAAATACTAGTAATTTGTAATCCAAGTTGTTTAAATAATATTTAACTTTTGATCAATGACCCGACGCAATTATTTTATTAATTAAATTTTTTAAAATTAAATTTTAATTTAAATTAAACTACTATATACGGATTTTATCGCGTTATTTATTTGACGGGGAGGTCTCCCCGTGACCATGGCTGCTGAAAAGCAACCGAAACGTCGGGGAAAGTGTAAAATTAAATCAAATCTAAATAGTTTTAATAACAATATAATTAGCCTAAAAATTTGTAAAGTTTAATAGTAATAGTAATGTAACAAATTTTCAAAATTATGTAATATAGTGTCAAATAAACAACGCGATAAAATCCGTATATAGTAGTTTAATTTCAATGAATAATATTCGCGTAAATAGAAGACAATATTATTTAAATTTTAATTTAATTAATGTTTATGCATAAGATTTTTCTGATAGCCGGTAATCTAACATATTTAAGAATGGTATATAAGTTAAGCAATTTTTTTCCAATGATGAGTATAGCTTCCATGTTATTGCGAGATTACAGAACCTTGTCTGTCATTGCCATCCTGCTGTCCATTTTCTTAAGATCGGCAATGCACGAAACTTGTTTCAGTTATTACAGGCATCAATAAGCCAATGTAACCGCGTACTATCAAGTGTCTAATTTTCCTGTTTATCATTACTAGCGGTCGCCTAGTGATCGAAATTCGACCAAAGTTTGCCTGTAAGATATAGCTGATATATTATATCATTATATATTGATATATGTAACCATAGTTACGCGCTTCGACTACGTGTGTCAAATGCATGGTTGTGTGCGTGTAGTGGTTTTTCATTAATTTAATGTATGCATATTTTATATAAATATTAGGATTCGTCCCTCCTTTTCCATATAAACTTTAACTGTGCCAAATTTCATACACCTCCGTCCGCTCAATTTTCGTAAAAAGGGGTACAAAGTTTTTGCATCACGTATTAATATATAGATTTTATTTTAAGTCTGCCATGTCTTACTGTAAGATGTAACGTAAGCGTGACGTGATGTAATGTAAGATAGAGAGAGATGTCTCTCTATTTAAATCCATTAAGGGCCAATCTTTTTAAGGGACTTTTATTCATTTTAATATCGTTCTCTCTCTCTCTCTCTCCTTCTTAAGCCTACCGCAATGTCCCTTGTCCTCATGAAGCATAATTATGCTAAAAGTTTAGCTCATTTGACGTCTACCATGACAACGATATGTTGAGGCAAGCTGAGCCATACTAGCGAGGCGCCTTTTTGGAAATACACCAGAGTTGTTTGTGATAGAACAGATTGTTCTGTTCCCACTCTTATAATACGCAAAAACAATTCGTTTACCACTTATATAATAGAAAAGAAAATAACAAAAACGTACTGCCAACTGCAGTAGTTTAAATCATTTACTCCAACCTTTACTAACAAGGTATCGACGGCCGTTTCATTAAACGTAGAGACAGTAAACAAACAGTATTTAAGTGTAATTATATCGCAATTATGCTAAATGGACCGACTGAACGATGCGACCGTCACATAAGCTTTTGAATAAACTATTCACCTAATAAGACCCGTACAGCATTCATTATGGGCCTTCATTATCGCCGCAATATACGTAATAGACTAGAATTTGTTTACGATATTCTAGGAAAGTGTATAATAACGGATGACAAGCTTCAAAGTAATTTTATTTCAACTGGTTTTACATGAAACAAATTAAAATATTGATATGGTTCTATGATTTCTCTTTTGGTCTCGTTTGCGACCTCAACAACCTCTAAATGTTAGTATTTGTGTGCAAATACAATAGTTAATTATAGCTCGCTTTAACAGTGAAGGCAAAATATATCGTGAGGAATGCTGCATGTCTAAGATTCTTCATAGTGTTCGCGGACATAATTATGTGACATCTTCTAACCTGCACTGTGCTATCATGGTAGATTATAGCTTGACCGTTATTCTCAGTAGAAAGGCCTGTGACTAACAGTGGCGCAGATATAATAAACTACCGAATCACTTTAAGCAGCTAGACTTCGGATTTTTTAAGAAAAGGTTGTATACTTGTCTAAGTGTATCCAACTTTTACGACAAAAATGAATTTTTGGATAAAAAAATCTAATCGTTTTGTACCCATAATAAAAATTTTGTATGCTATATTCTAGCAAAATATGCTTGTACTATATATAATATAGTAGTTTTCCCGCGGTTTTACCCGCGTAAGTCCCGTTCCCGTGTGAATATCGGGTTTCACCCCTTTCACCCCCTTGGGGGTGGAATTTCCAAAAATCCTCTCTTAGTGCTCCCCTACACTCTCCAAGGAACATACATGCCAAATTTCAGTTTCTTGCGTTCAGTAGTTTCGGCTGTGCGTTGTCTGTTAGTCACTCAGTAACGGAAGAGTTTTATATATATAGATAGATTGTAACACCACCAAATACCATGTTTTATGCAAATATATTATTATAATTATAATTATTATTATTATATTATTATAGTGATTATGACGTGTTCAAAAAGTATTTGACAATTTTAACATCTGTTATAAGTGGTTTTAAATCTTTTTTAAGTGCAAGCGACCGTCGTTACTAAGAATGGTTCTACTAGCCGACTGATGGAACCTGTCACCAAAGTTTGAATCAGCCCGGAGAAGTACTACTCTCTGCTGCTATCACACAGACACTAAGTACGAGTTCCGGGAGCTCACATACCCACTCTTTCATTCCTTTCCCTTCATCCATAATCATAACTTTTATCTTTTTCCATTTTCTTAAGGTTGGTAACACGCATTTAATATCCGTGTCGTTTGCCACCTTTGTAGGATGAGAGAGCCCCTTTGCGCAATGGCGTCTGCGCAGGTCGATCAAGTTTACCTCACTTTACTACTGCTGTGCTCATAGATGGGCGATTAATTACAAAGAGGCAGAACTTTCCTTAACTTAAAGAGCACGTTCAGACAAAGTTATATAACCGTTATGAAAGTCTATACAGATAGCCAGCACTATCAAATGTATCACAATTTGAGTATTTTCAAGTTTTAAGTCTCAATCTAGACTAATCTTAAAATATCAGTATCTCTTAATAGCCGCGGTACTCTGATGGTAGTCGACCTGAGGAAGACTCCACCAAAAAATCGATTCTAATTTATTTGGGCATGATAAGGCGAGTAAAATCCTGAGCGCCTAAAATCGAAAGTGAAATGAAATGAAATTGATTAACACAAATAACATATATATATATATATATATATATATATATATAAATCCAACTATTGTTATTTATTAATTTTCTTAATCGAATAATATAAATAACCGACAAGGCTTTTTAAGTACAAAGATATAAATAGACAGAATTCAAAATACAACATAATTATTGGGCACGTCAAAATCGAATGAACTGTGGATGAAATAATTTGATGGTAGAAGTAAGTTTAATAAATGGTTCAACGTTACTTAATAAAGGCTACGTTAATTAATTATACATACATACGTATTGTCACAACTATATCTCCGAGAGGGTAGGCAGAGGTATTATACCCATGTTTCGTCACCTATGGTTTTAGGTTCACGTGGCTCACAGCCTAGTGTCGTCCACGAGACACAGATACACACTTAGGGACTACTCACACTTATTCAGCTCTGTTCAGCTTTTGTCCATAGAAAATAACGATTTTGTATGGAGACACGTACGCATCTGTTCAGCTTTGCGGATGCGTCTCTTAGTGGTGCTACCGAGAAGCTATTGATAGAATACATCTCAACAAAATTTTCCTGACCTGGAAATCAAGGCGAGATTTATGTGTTGTAGTGGCATTCACTACCAGAAGTCAATGTCCGCCACAAGATAGTACTTATTTCTTAAGAACAAATTTTACATTCCTTTTCATACATTCTAAACTGGTTAATACTGTTTTTGTGATACTAATGGCAAACTTTTTGTGCTAGACGGCAATCGACTCACAATCTATTATGTGGGAACAGTTTAGATCCCACATAATAGATTGTGAGTCGATGTAAATGGCTGACGAAATATGTGCTTAATACATTTATGCCTAATTCTTCGAGTATATAATAATAATAATATATAATATTGTCTTCTGTTTACGCAAATATTATTCATTGAAATTATACTACTATATACGGATTTTATCGCGTTATTTATTTGACACTTTATTACATAATTTTCTACAATGGAATAATAATATTCTACCACATACACACGACACCATCTAGCCCAAACTAAGCAGAGCTTGTACTATGGATTCTACACAATGGATAAACATACATATATACTTTTTTTTTGTAAATACATACATATTATACATAGACACACCCAGACCAAGACAAACATCCATGTTCATGCACACAAATGTTTGACTTGGGCGGGAATCGAACCCGCGACCTCAGGCGTGGCAGTCGGTTACACTAACCACTACGCCATCGACGTCTGTTTATTGTTTATTTTGAAAACTGTTACACTACTACTATTATTAAACTTTACTAATTTTTAAGCTAATTGAATTATTATTAAAACTATTGAAACTATTTAGATTTAATTTAATTTTACACTTTCCCCGACGTTTCGGTTGCTTTTCAGCAGCCATGGTCACGGGGAGACTAAGATGGCAGTTGTCTCAATGTTCCAGTGTAGTTATTTCAAAGTACCCGAACATAATTTAATCATTGGTGTTTCTATTTACGCAGAATGAGCTCAAAGTATCATGAAGTCTAGCTGTGGTTTGCTTCTTCTTGGGTTTGACTATTTTTATTACTGGATCCCAAGCTGGTGGTACATTCCAACCATCTTCTCTATTAAAATTAGGATGTTTTTTGATTTCAATAGCCTCGCGAAGCATCCTTGGTAGGAATCGGTGTTCTTTAGCGAGAGTCTGTGATTTGTCAAATCTCAGGTAGTGGTTGGTCCCCTGTTGCACATGTTCACACACAGCAGACTTCAACGAGCGTTGGTGTTTTACATCAGCTATGTGTTCTTTTATGCGGGTGCCTATGTTTCTCTTGGTTTGACCAATGTATGAGAGTCCGCAGTCACAA
This sequence comes from Catocala fraxini, assembly GCA_930367265.1. NCBI lineage: Eukaryota > Metazoa > Arthropoda > Insecta > Lepidoptera > Erebidae > Catocala > Catocala fraxini. The sequence continues at coordinate 30,285,553 of OV884025.1, read as the reverse complement.
TCTATTTTATAGACCCCTGCATCTTGTAAAGGTAGTTGGCACTTGACGGATGGTAAAAATTGACTTATCTTCGTTGGTGGCTTGAAGTATGTGTTGATTGAAGCTCGCTTCAAGATGTAGCCAATCTTGTCAGTGACACCCCTTACATAAGGCAGTATAGCAGGCTGGCGCTCGACTGTGGCTGGCTTTTCTCGGGATCTGTGACAGCGGCGCGGCTGTTGGAGCTTGTTGTCTTGCAGTACTTGCTTGACATATTGAAGCTCGGCGTCCAGGTGTTTCTTGTCACAGATCCCATGGGCTCTCTTAAACAAAGACATTCCCACGGTAGCTAACTGTTTAGGATGGTGGTGAGATTCACCGTTTAAGTACCTATTTGTATGGGTCTTTTTCCTATATACAGTGTGGCTCAAAGTATGATCAGGATTCTTGATGACAAGTACATCTAAGAAAGCTAATGAATTATTTGCCTCTAATTCCATAGTAAATTGGATGTTATTATTAACGTAACGTTAAGTGTAACAGTTTTCAAAATTATGTAATAAAGTGTTAAATAAATAACGCGATAAAATCCGTATATAGTAGTTTAATTTTAATGAATTATAATATATTTTTACTTTCAATTTGTGTTACAAATTTTCTCTTATTGTATTATAATTAAAAGCAGACGTTAGTTGAACTTATAATAAGAGGTTGCCGTTGATGACCGAACTAATATTAATTGTGTTACAGTCGTCAGCGTCTTCCACCCTAATACAAATGGTTTCATATTGAAAAATGATTACATATTAGAAAGTTCTTCATAATAATTACAAAAACAATAAATTATCAATTAAATTAACAATATTACATTATAACAGAAATAAAAATATAAGTATAGGATTTAATTACGAGTTAAAATCAGTTAAGTATTTAATAGATCAATTTATTATTTGGAGATTAATTATAGGTATAAAAATATGATGCTGAGCTTCCATTTACCACAGTCGAGAGTTGTGTGAGTGTATGTCTGTGTGTGTGTGTGTGTTTGCGTGTGTGTGTGTGTATGTCTGTGTGTATGGTTGTGTGTGTGTGTGTCTGTGTGTATGTGTATGTGTGTGTGGTGTGTGTGTGTGTGTGTGTGTATGGGTGTGTGTGCGTGATACCATTGGCGGGATGACTGTAACCATATTTATGGCGGTTTGACTGAACCTATCTATATGACATTTTAAACGTCGCGACCTTTTGAACGGCTATATTGTTGACAACAATAAGGAAACATTGTACCGATATTATTGACTTTTTGGTTGCGTCTATTTATTTGAATACCCTGAGTGTCACTAACTATTTGACGCTGACTGTACAACACATCGTCTTCTTTACATTTTAAAACACAATTACTTAATGAATATAATAATGAAAAATTGTAGTACGGACAACTGTTTAGAATGTTGAAAATAATATATTATTACATTCGTTTGTATGCTCCTAATTGCTTCTCATTATGTATTTATCTTTCACTTGTTGCTCGCGTCATTCTTTGTTACAATTTAACACTAAGTAAAACTATTTATACTGTTAACTTATTAGTATTATAAATGCGGCAGTATATATTTTTAACATAAATTGAATTAATTATTTGTATCTCAGTAACCAATAATTTCTTACAAAAAACTCCAATGATGAGGGAAATAGACCACATGATGAGGGAAAATAGTAATAAATGGACGAAAGATATAACATTCTGGACCTCTAGATTCCAAACAAAGAGAAAAAGAGAATTACTAAAAACACGTTGGTCTGATGACTTCAAAAAGGTTGCGGGTCCACTGTGGCACAGAACAACTAAAAAAAGAATAGACTGAAAACAGCTGAAGGAGGAGTTCGTTTCGCAAAGACACGCCGACACCCAACAACTAATATATATAAGCTCAACTAATTAAATTGTTAAAAAATAATTAATATAGTACAGAAATGTTTATATTGTCAGATTATTTATTAAAAATTATGTTGGCAATAAAGGCCTAATAATAAAAAAACAATAATCTCTGGTAAGTCATAGATCGATTAAAATAAGAAAAAAATTAAAACTGGAAACTGCAAAACATCCTAGGAGAAACACGAGGAGGATGATTTGAGGGGGCTTTACTCTGAGCTGTCGCTTGTCACTATTTTTGAGACAATCTATATATTCTTTAAAGCCTATACTCTTCCGTTTGGTGTACATCCTATGTCGCGTCGAACTATTCAAACTTTCAAACAACGTTCACAAAGAGCACCAACTTGGAACAACCATTTGCCGATCACACAATATTTTTTCCGTGTGGGCATCAATTTCACACGTCACTTCAGCAGTGGTAACGTGGCAAGTTATACTATTTACTTTTTTTGTGATACTGTACATTTTTCAGCACTCATTACCTGTTTTCCTAGTACGATATATCATGAAAATATGTAATAACCCTCCAATTTATATGTTGCTATCAAAACAAAAGTGACTAGGTGTCCGTGTCACCGTGGGTGGGTCACATGGCGGCCTCTGTCGTGGCAACACGTGTCACATTATGAACGCAAATCCTGCAACTCAATACATTCATATCATTTATGTGACGCGCTATTGTTTTCGGTTATTAAGTTCGTATCTACTTATCATTGTAAATTGGTGAAAATGTTCTCTGTATTATGTCTATAGAAGATTAAAATGTTTTTGTGCTAACTGTTATATTGTTATTTCAATCAAATATACGAAAATTATAACCAAATTCTTAATGTGTTCACAAAGTCTAGCTCTATTTTCGTCATAAAGATTGTAGAAGTGACGGCTTCAGGGAGAAATAAAGCGGAAAAGGTTAAAAGGCAGAGAGGCAGCCAATGTGTCGAACTAACCATGGCCTCACAGCCTATTCAGATACCAAACAATATAGTCTTCCATAAAAGTATGAATGTAAATTACTAGAAATAACTCACAAAAAATATTAACTTATTGTACAAATTACGCTACTCCATAATGAAAGTGTAAATGTGAAAGTAAAGAAAGGAGATTGCAGCCAAATAACGTTGTGTTGTATTTCTGTGGCTGGCAGTAAATAAGAATTTCAGGCTCCATAAGAAGACTTTGTAATTTCAGCAGGAGATGAGTAGGTAATCTTCGTTTCTTGCGCTGGCAGCACGGTTGCGTGAATTTGCGTGTGTGAAAGTATGTGTAGGATTCCATTGCTGAAGGGCATCCCTATGCAGAATTGGCTACACGCGAGTGATACCACTGTGTGTTGCAAAGGACCACATACTTATGTTACCGCTTACTATAGAGCACGTATGTTCTGTTTTTACCTATGCTACCGAAAAGAAGCTAGAAGTACGCATTAAACATCAACACATAAACAATAAACTTTACTGTATCATAAATAAACAATAGCGTTTTTTTTGTCATAAACAGTTTCTTAAGAGTCAGATTTTCTCATTATATCCCTAATTTATCTTACATGTTTTGCTTAACTTATTCCGTGCTTAAATAGACTGAGCTTCAGCAATCTAACAAAGTGTCACCAGTCTATTCTTATATATATCGAGTAAGCTAATTTCCCTTTCCCAACTAAGTCTCCTAGACTAGCGAATAATTTTCACTGGACACCAGCAATTCTAAAATATCTTGTCCTAGATTTTAGTATAAGGCCTAGTCTAAAACAAGCGGACTGTTACAATGGATGTCGCTCAATTTTCATTAATACACTCTCGGGTTAAGCGGTTTTCTGTGTTCCATGGTCCAAAAATAAGCGGCGGCCGATGCAGTTCCGCTCCGTTCCGGATATGTAACAGTTAAATGTCTGCTTTGATTAAAAGTATCACGGATTGCATTTACAGGTTTATATTTTATAAATGATTTATTTTTAGTGGTGTTTTTGTTCGCTGTTATTGTATTGAATAAGAATTAATTAATGTTATTTAAGTTACTGGATTAAATGGCAGTTTTAAATGTAACTTATTTAAAGGGTTGTTTAAAGCGGTAAGTTTATGAAAACGATAAAATAATTTTATAATGTTTTACCTAACAGAGTACTTTACGGAGCGTCTGATGTTTTAGCTTTGTAAATATTTTTGCACAACCATAAAAATTATAACCTATCGTAAATATTATTTTGTGTTAAATACTGCCTTCATAAGCAAAAAGAAATCTGTTTACATTTTTTTTTAGTGTGTAGATAAAATACTACTGTTACACGTGACAGCGATCGCTGTAGTTATATTTAATAATTTGACTAAAACGCCACTAATCTATTTGAGCAATTCAATAAATCATCTCATTCAAATAAGTTACTTGGTATAATTTCTAACCATCACTGAAATTAACATATAATTTGAGTAATAACTTACAAGTATCTACAATCTTTAAAATGCTTTAATTATCCACACAATTCATATTTTCAAATACTGAATAGAAAAAAAAACCATAGAAGAACAAAAACCGAGAAATGTTAATCTACATTATACATTTACAAGACACATTATAAAAATTCAAAAACCGCCGACCTTGTCCGTAATCAGCCGATACTGTCCTAACCCGTATCCACAAAACACTAAAATAAAAGGGCAATAGGTTTAAGGGTCATTCAGGCCTAAGTGCCTGTGACATTTCAGCGTGTGCATAATTGGGGATGGAACTGACGTGGCCTCCCCCGGAGGGTGGCTGTCAGCGTCGACGTGTCAAGTCAGGAGCTGAATTATATATGGGTAGAGGAGCCGGATGGCTTTGCCACTTAGCGGTCTCTGAATAATGGATGCAACAGCTATGGAGCCAAACGGATTGTTTGCATAGCACCAGTAGTTTCCGTAACTTGGGCTATAAAAGTACCTCTTGGTAAAAAGACGGGGAAGTGTTTTGTTTATATTATTTTCGTTGGAATGGCGATTATTTTTATAGCTTTTGTTTATTGATTTGAAAATTTAACCTACTTAGGATTTGATTTTGGTTTTGATTTCAAAGTTTGATACAATGGTAAGTGTATTTTAGAGCAGCGATAGCTCAGTGGGGAGACCAACAGACTGCAATGCAGAGGGTCTCGGGTTCGAACCCACGTCGCGCACCTCTGACTTTCGGAAGTTATATGACTTTTCGAAATTATGTGAGTATTGATTGAAAATTATCGCCTGCTCAGTGCCTCGGAGAGCACGTTAAGCCGTCGGTCCCGGCTGCCATGAACATCTATGTAATGGCAGTCGTTATTGTGAGAGTGTCGACACAAAAGATCCCACTGGGTCGAAGTATCGCCGGTCTGCAATGACTGGCCCCCACATAAGATAAGATAAGATAAGTGTATTTTATATTAATAAAAATAAGTAGCGGTAGCTTGGTAGTAGGCCGTTAGACTATCACGCGGAGGTCTCGAGTTTTACCCCACGATGCACAAGACTGACTATTTAAGTTTTGTACGTATTCAAATTTTAAGCGGCAGTAGATCCCCGTCCGCGTTGGCATATCTACAGGTTTTAATTAAGTTTGGCATTCCAACAATTGCCAGATTCAAAAATAATTATCGCTAAAGTAAAGCACTGTGAGAGAACCTGCATGCTTGAAAGACTGAGAGTAGTTCATAATGTTTTTGAAACGTGTAAAGTATTTCAATCCACACTGCGCCAGCGTGGACTATGGTCCTCGCTATACTAAGAAGAGGCATGTGCTCAATAACAGGACAATTTATGAACACAGATGATTATTAGTTATAAATTTATAAACAAATAACTGTTCTGAAATAAATAAAAGATAGCGGTCTACTAACACAAATCGCTCTTAGCGATATGGAAACTGTTCATACATTTACTTTAAAACCAGATACCCCAATAACACAGTATCACTGATGTGCAATATAAAAAATAAGTGGTCGGAAAATTTAGTAATTGTCTAAAATATTATAATATCGGCTGTGTAAAAATAGCGTGAGAAATAAATTGACGTATAAGCACGTTTTAAAATTTGCTCAAGAAATAGTTGCAAGCGGCGTGTAAAAAGTGTGTTTCCAAATGTTGGGAAAAATATTTAAGTAGGCGTTAAAAAGCTGCGTTTTAAGATTTTATAAGAAAATACGTACGTAGGGTAAGTGACCTTATTAAATTGCGTTAGCAAAAGAAAGGAAATGTTCGTATAAAAAAAGCGTTGTACAATTCTTGTCATTGTCTTGTCACTTGTCAAACTTGTCAAAGATGTAAGTGGGGTCCATATCGTGAGGCTTTTTATATGCTATCGAATAGATCATATTGCTCGCAGCGCTTCTACTAGAAATGCAAGATAAATAATATAATCACTAGCTATTGCCCACGGTTTCGATCGCGTAATTGTAGGTTATTTATTTATTTATTTGCTAGAAGCACTAACAGTACTTTTTTCTGGATGAAAGGCACCCTATGTCCTATACTGTTGCTCTGACAACGTGTATGCAATGATTGGTCGAGTAGATAAGCTGTAAAAGCGTAACAAACAAACAAACTCACATTCGCATTTATAATATTAGTTGTTACGCATGGCGCGGGAAAAAACGCCGAATATAGACAGCGCCGACATTTCAACAATTTGTCATTTGTAAGTAGCTATCACTACTGACAATTTCTCGACAGAAAAAGCCAATAACGCTTTGCCCAGTTCGGGCATCGAACTCGAGACTCATCGCACAGCAATCATGTTTACTACCGCTGCGCAAACGTGAAAGTATTTTTATTTATTGATGCGAATATTCTTTCAATAACATCAAGGCTATCTATTAATAAAAATAACTTAGAGTTCTTGTAAGTGAAGAATTATTAGTATTAACAAGCAGTATTCTTCATCTCCTTGCAATCTTAGTACTATTTTTATGCCGTGATATATATAATGTTTACGGTTTCTAGACTATTTTTACCAGTCATGGAAAATGTCAAAGTTATTTTAAGACATATTTTATTTTGTCAAAGACAACACGGCAATAGGAATAAATTTTGTGTCGCGAGACTTTACAAACTTTTGAACAACAAATATTCGAAGACCACAGATTTTTTTGAAGCCACAAAATCAGCGTTGTGAAAATGGTGACAAAAGTTTTGAGCTATAAAGGCTTGTAATTTCTGTTAAATGCTTTTATTTAGTATAGCAAGTCTTATATCAATTATTTTTACTGGTATTTTAGGCTCGATAAAAGAAAAATATATTGCGTTTAGGCAGTTTCAACCAAAACTTTGATCTTAAAGAATAATCTGCAATTTTATTCCGACGCTGCACGGGTGGCCTAGTGGTTTAAGTTAACGGCATTTTCCGCGCCGAGTATGTGGATTTAAAAAACTCGAGTAAACCGCAAATTATTGTTCCAAGTCTTAGGCGGCCTTTACAGCTCAAAGCTTCTGTGCATATTTAAAATGGTTTCTTAGAATAACAAGATTTCCAGAATTGATTTATACTACATAATTAAGTGCCTACTTAAATAAAGTAGTATAAAGGGTATCAATCTTTTAAGAAAATTTTTGTCTATAACCTATTTAGATATTTATAATTTTCTTCCGTGATGGGAATTATAAAGATCACATCGGTTACTAATAGCCCAAAAAATATCACCTTTAACTGAAACGTTTTCTGGTAACAAATGAACTACAAAAAATTTAATACTAAAAGAAAATAGCTGCGGGCAACATAATTACAAAACCATTTTTCTATTCAAGTAACACTGAGTTCATTACTTAAACCGTAGCGAGGAGTATTAAAATCCAATAATTCATTGCGCATACGCGACAAGCCCGGCGCGGGCGCAGGTGTCGCGCCGGATGCGACGACGCTGAAACGAGACGGGGAGTGTACGGAAGGAGGGGGAGTAGAGGAACTGAGGGTGATGCCGTGGTGCCGTGATATTTTATGTTTTTGTTTCATTCCTGCGTACTGCCGACAGATTTGTTGGAGTTTAACACAGTACGGATATTAACTTGGTAGGTATAGGTTTTATGCATATGTTATAGTACAATTTCAAAAGGGTATTACCCAGACATACTAGTACCAGTAGTATTAGCCGCATGGACAACGATATAAGTTTTTCTAGACTACAATGACGGTATGTTCATATAATTATGGCTAACACTTATCGTATCCATGTTTACCAGAAACGCATATTAAAATCGGAGAATAAACACTTTAAAACCTTAAAAAAACTTTTTGTATACTTGACAGGAATAATTCAAGATTATAATAATATTATTTTAATTATTATCTGTTCATATAATTCGATAATCGACTGTGACCCGTCGGCAGTATCGAATAATAAGACAATGAATATACGAAAACGATTCTACAAACCTGAATAAATGATTACGAAAGACTGTTAGAGTCATTCAACTTGAGTAAACTGTTCCGTACTGTTATATTCACAAAGAGGATTAATTACAGGCTGATACAAGGTTTGTTATTATAGACATCATTAATTGTAGGTGGCATTTAAAATGCTCTTTATAAGAAATATATACTGCAAAATCTTCTTCCTTAGCCTTTATTATCCCCAAGTCACTTGGGGTCGGCTTTTCTAGTCTAACCGGATTTGAATGGATATCAGTTTTTACACGGAGCGGCTGCCACCTGACCTCCGCAACCCGAAGGCTAACGATACCCTAAGGCTAGACCAGTGTCAGGATATTAGAGGGTACTGACTTTCCCAATAACGACTGCCATAGATGTTCATGGCAGCCGATACCGACGGCTTAACATGCTCTCCGAGGCACGGAGCAGGCGATAATTGTCCATCAATACGCACATAATTTCGAAAAGTCATATAACTTCTGAAAGTCAGAAGTGTGCGACGTGGGTTCGTACCCGAGACCCTCTGCAGTGCAGTCTGTTGCTCTCCCCACTGAGCTATCGCTACTCTAATTATATATACTGCAAAATATAGAAGTAAATTAACTATAGTAATTAGTCTACTTTAATAGTTTGTTCTGTGTAGGTGTAACGATGTTTCACATATATTTTAACCTATTGAGTGGCAAAAATCCACCGGGGGTCAGACACAATAGGTTTTTAATTATATTTGGCATTACGACAATGTACGATATGAAAATGAAAAATTGTTTATTATCTTGTTATCGACGACTCGATGGCGTAGTGGTTAGTGTAACTGACTGCCACGCCTGAGGTCGCGGTTTCGGTTCCCGCACAAGTCAAACATTTGTGTGCATGAACATGGATGTTTGTCTTGGTCTGGATGTTTCTATGTATAATATGTACGTATTTACAAAAATAAAGTACCCATAGTACAAGCTCTGCTTAGTTTGGGCTAGATGCTGTTATGTGTATGTGATAGACTATTATTATATTATTATTATCTTATAATCGATTAACAAATTAGAAAAACTTATCAATCTAAAACTATAAAATAAAATAAAGCAATTTGCCAAGCGCTGGCAGAATTAAACAAAAATACTTCTGTGGTTTTAAACAATAATATAATTACAAAAATTATTAAGCACAGAAAATTTAAAATACAATAATGAATGAGAAATAGAAATGTAATGTTTTTGGTATTATAATAATATATTATTTAAATATATAAATGTAATGCGTGTGTACTGTAAAAGAAACAGAACATGAGACATACAATTATAAATATTATACATATACATACATAATATATAACTTTATATAAGGTAGTATGTTTAGATAAAAAAGATAAAGAATGACAATGAATAGATTAATGTCGAAAATCAAGGTAGTATTAAGTTATCAGTTTTAGTGTTAACGTTTATTTATCATCAAAATTATTAGCAATAAGTTATTTTTAAGTTGGAAGTGAAACAATATTAATAATTGGTATCAAAATCACAGCAATCGGAATTATATTCATGGGCCAAATATATTTTCCATGCTGGGTTTATACCACCATAGCAGTTGTGGAAAGCTGCTAATATAGCATTTGGTATATATTGTTAGTTCTACACCAGAACAGTTAACATACGCTTAAATATTTTTTAATTATCTTTACAGGGTGATCAAAAATTCTTAGAAACTTACCTACTGTACCTTCGTAATATTTAATATGTTTATAAATTACTAGTTAATACTATTTACATAGTAATGTATGACGATTATTTCGTAAATTTTCTATGAATATTACTAAAATGAAACATTTGTAATGCCTATCAAACGAAGCTCATAACTCGTGTAAATAAATTAAAACCCACTGACGCGACGGCGCGCGGCGCCGTATTTCAATCGAGAAGGATCGCTCCTGGCAATAATGAACTAACCCGTGACAATTGATTTGAAACAATTTTGAAGGCATGTCATGCACTGTCAACAACTTTATTTTAAAATGTAGGCATATTCTTTTACTACGTTGTGATTATCAAGTTACTCATTTACATTCAGAAGTTCTTATCATCGGAGTTAGTAGATTTAAAAAACAAAGAAACCTCCGGCAGTAGAGGATATAATTTATTGATATAATAACGGCAAAAAAAAATGTTTACCATTCAAACTCAAAGCACTTGTTACACCAATATTGCCCAATTTGGTGATTTTTCTTTGGTTTCTTTTTCATATTGGACGTTTTCTTGCTTTCCAAATTTTTGTTTAATTGAAAACTATATACCATAATTAATCTATAGTTATGTCATATCACTAACTTTGGGGAGCTACGCAATTGAAAGACAGGTTATAAATTACACTTTAATCTTTAATTATTTATGACTAGATGACAACAATATACTATTCATACTATATTTATTCATCATTCAAAGTTTAATATATCTTTGATATGTAATAACAATAAAAATACACCAATATAATATATTTAAATAATAAGGTCAATTTGGACGACGCGGACATATCGAAATGTTTCAGGACGGATGTAATAAGGGTTGGTACGCACAGGATACTCGGGTCGATGACCGAGCCGCACTTTTTGTGCCGTCTTACCGGCTGCGTTCGCTTCCTGTCACAATTTGTTTTTTTTCTGACACCGTTACAGGATGGCTTTGTTATTGTTTTGCAGACTGTGATGTAATAGAAATGCGTATGAAGTACTGTTGTTAGGCATCTAATCAGCTGTAGAAGGAATTAAACATGTTGTGTAAAAATAGAATAATATCATTTTGGAGATAGTCTAATAAAAATAAGTTTTTGCAAAACTAAACTATACCTTATGAAAATGGGTTTAATTATAGTTATATAAATTCAAAATTCAAAATAATTTTTTTCAAATTAGTTTACAAGGTAACACTTATGAATGTCAAAGTTACAATATTTTTTTTTTGCGTATTTACATTTACTGCCACGTTCAGCAAAGCAAGGGTGTAGGGCTCATGAGAAGAACGGGCAAGAAATTCATGGTCACTTTTTTTAATCGCCAAGTTTTTGTTTACAAATCATAAGAGCTGTAAGGTGCTGCAACCATTTCTCCATGAGCTATTACTGAACATACTCAGGCATTTAATAAAATTTGATGGTAGCCTCTAAAGCAGCAGTATGGTAAATAGGAGCATCCACTTACCCGTACATTAATAATCAAGACAAGGCATGATTGTAGACCATAGTTCAATCTAACTGTTTAAATAAAAATGTAGTAAGTAAATCATCGAATTCCACGATACCAAGGTCGACCAGTCACCACAGGTAGCACCCGTTCACGAGTAAGATGCATGGGCCAGCCATCGCCCCCTTCGCCATATTTAAGGGAAGGGGTCGACCCGGCCCATGACGACACCACAAGCAATGACATTTGAGTGAGCATGATGGTCCTTGGCATGCGAACTCAGAATAAGACTCAAAAAGAAAACTTTATGGAACTGTCCATGATCACGAGTTGCCTTCATTGCACATTATTTGAGATGAGTTACATGATTTTCATGAAACAGTTATTCATGTTTAATTACGTTAGTATTCGATTTATATAAGCAACCTACTTCATGTCTGTTTTCTGCAAGGCAGATCAACGATGACGACTCGATGGCGTAGTGGTTAGTGTAACCGACTGCCACGCCTGAGGTCGCGGGTTCGATTCCCGCACAAGTCAAACATTTGTGTGCATGAACATGGATGTTTGTCTTGGTCTGGGTGTTTCTATGTATAATATGTATGTATTTACAAAAAACAAAAGTATATGTGTATGTTTATCCATTGTCTAGTACCCATAGTAGAAGCTCTGCTTAGTTTGGGCTAGATGGTGTTGTGTGTATGTGATAGAATATTAGAATATTATTACATTAAAATTATTTAACTGACGATTAAACGCATGTTGGTTGGTTGAACAGATTAGCAACCGCTAATCAAATCACTTCACATGATTTTTATTGTTGCAGAAACCAGGTAAATCGCGGTTACTTTTTCAAGCTAGAAGAATTTTATTTTTATAATACAGTTAATTGAAATTATGTCAATGCAAATAAACTACTGAGACAAAATATTTATAACTGTACAGATTACAGTTCAGATAGACAGACTCTATCTAAACATTTTGAATTTATGAATTTAATTATTGAAATACATTTGTATTCCACATTTATGTGAAGGAAATTTTAAATATAATCAAGCTTGTGCCGTTGTGTTGCCATATTGTACGTAAATTAATAATGGTGTGACTCTGAAAGATAGAATAAGCAATAGTGTGATTAGAGAGAGATGCGGCATGAAAGTGGATATAGTGACAAGAATAGAAAAGCATACCCTTTTCTTCAGCATTATAATATAAGTAAGTAAGTAAGAGGACGAGCGTGTATCCGACATAATACAAGATACCGTGCGGTTATTAAGAATTTCTCAACTCTGTAAATCTCTATAGGTTACCCAGCTCGAGTATGGTGCCGAGACCTGATGCAGTCACATTTAGTAAAGCAATAGGTACGGCCGAGGCAGTCTAAAGTCAAAATTATACCTGAAAATGTCGATTGGAACTTCAAATTTACAAAACACCTTCCTAAAAAAGATTGAAAGAATGCAAATCTTTGAATATTTCTTTCTTTCATAGTTGGTGTAACTACAGTGAGATCTCCAGACTTGATTACAAAATTAAATTGTATACTATAAAGCTTAAGCTTTGGAAAGATAAAAATATATATTATAGGCACCAAAAAAGTTGATCCAAAGTAAAAGTAAGAAAACATCAGATTCGGTCGTGACTTATCGTCCTGACCATGTCCGGAAATACGAACTCTATTTAAATTCCTCTCACTCTACCTGCACATAAAGAAGAGTACATAATAGATATATAAAAGCTTCCACTGTCAAAAACCATTATGACAACAGCGAACGGCGAAATAAACTGAGAACTAAGGGGGGTGCACACTCCCCACACTACGGCCCGCCTGCCAGACGGTCGGAGTATTTTAGTCTGGCCTGATCTGTCAATTTAAATTAGCAAGTGCAGCAAGCCGAATGGTTAATTGAGATGTACGTAGCTGCGATAATGTACCGACAATATCGGTTTGCGGTAGGTCGTGGTATGTTAAATGTGTATTGTAGGATTTAATTAACGGAAACAAATATAGATTTGGTCATAAGTTTAGCAATTGGTGGTAATTGCTAAATATTTTAATATCAAACAAACCTAGTCGGAAGTAATAAATTTGATTTATATTAAGTTTTAGCAGATTTATACAAGAGGTAGGTAAATGTTTTACGGCATTACTTAATAATTTTTTTTACTTTATTCACGCCTGTTTCCCAGAGGGGTAGGCAGATACTACGGATTTCCATTTGCTACGATCCTGACACACTTCTCTGGCTTCATTCATTTTCATCACATTCCTCATACACGCCCGTCGGTTCAAGGTGCTCTTTACCTGGCCTTTGTCTAGAACGCCTCCGATCTGATCGAGAAACGTTCGCCTAAGTCTTCCGCTTGCGACTGTTCCATTCACACTAGCCTTATAAACTTTCTTAGTCAGTCTTTCCTCGTCCATTCTTTCTACATGCCCAAACCAGCTTAACATACCCTTTTCTATTCTTGTCACTATATCCACTTTCATGCCGCATCTCTCTTTAATCACACTATTCCTTATTCAATCTTTCAGAGTCACGCCACATATATTTCTCAGCGCTTACCTGTAATGTGGTTTTAAAGACCAGCTGCTAAAATGTGGATGTAATACTTCTCTAATCCCTCGCGAATAAAAGGTGCAAGTCTATGTACGTAAACAGTATAATATATTTTGTACAGGTTATGTTATAATGACGTGGATAGTGTAGTAGCCAAACTTAATAGGAGCTGGTCTTGAGATTATCACTCTTTAAGCCAAGTAGCAGACGAATATTACGCAGGCCCAGTAGGAAAATATCCTGTAAAACTACGTACAGAAAATTAAATTAAAAAAATTGTGAGGGTATTTGGATACTTGTTACTCAATTTAACTGCATGAATGGCGTAGCAGTTTAACACGTTCAGCGCCACGTGTATATATCCTAGTGCATTTCGCACAGGCCAGTGGATATCTGATTATATACGTAGAGTAGTCAACTTCAGAGGCCAGTGTTTCATTGAATATACAGCGTGCCGAACATTTTGTACCCCAGATACACCAAACGATTTGTGAGGGCCAGGGCTACAGAGTCATATAAAAAATGTTCGGCGTGGTGTATATTCATTGATGCACTGGCCTCTGAAGTTGACAACTCAAGGTGTATAACCAGATATACACTGGCCTATGAGAGTTGCACTAGGACATATACACGTCGCCGGAGGGCGCGAGACGACCTCCAGCCACCCTGAGATTTGACCTGGGGGTGGTGGGCTTTGTGGGCCTGCCCGCCATCCGTTCAGCACCAGGTTTGAGAGGTGGCGTGCGTGTTCCCACGCGCGCCTCTGTGTCGAGTCCATCTCCCTCTAGGGGGGAGACAGTAGGGTTTGGGGGGAGTTTTGCCTTATAGGTAGGCCTCTTCGTGTAGTGGCCTGCCGTTTCATACGGCGGACCGAAACCTCGGCGGGGTCGCGACCGCATGCGCAAGTGATTCGCGCGGCCCCGTCGATAGTGGTTTTGTCGAGGAACACCGTGGTAGGTTTAGTCGGTATTCCGGGATGTACATTATCATCTTTACCATCGCTCTTTTACCCCGCCGAGTCGGACATAACCCCTCCGCCCGCCCCCGCGGAGGGGTACGCGTCATGAATTGCCACAAGTAAAAAAAAAAAACAAAAAAAAATAGGACATATACACGTAGCGCTGAACGTGTTAACTGGTCACCTCGCCACTGCCACCGCGATGAGTGTTGTGTGATTGGGATCACACAACACTCGGCAACTCGGCAACAGCGCGGTAAAAATAAATTTGAGATCAACAAGTGGTTGATCCGAGTCTGGGTGTTCTTTGTGTCCGTTATTTGAATGTTTGTAAAGTCCCCCGCGACACAGGAATTATTCCTACAGCGGGTTGCGTTGCTATTAAAAAAAAATGGAAATATAATAAGAATTGATTCAGACGGAATTTGGCACAGATAATTATAAGCTATGGATATCCATTCCATTATCGATCCATTATCGATAAAAACTATCTTGTGTGTTTGTATGTATATACAAACACACAAGATAGTTTTTATCCTGATAGGCGCTCTTGTGGGATTCACGCAGACAAAGCCGCGGACTGTAACAAATCGGGAATAGAATGTGGAAGAGAAGTCTGCAGTAGTGCAGTAAAAGTTTATTTTTATAAATGCTTGCATAATGTTTAAACTATCTTGAAGCTGCCAAGGGCTCGTACCGCTTGCTCTGACTAGGCTAAGTCTAGACGCACACTATTTAAACTTATACAATTTGGTTTTACTTTATATATACCCTTTGATTATGCTCTGCTAGGCTTAGGTATGTATTTGAAAATGTTATTGAAGAAATAATGAATTATGACAAACAACGCAATCAAATTAATCATTTTGATCAATCTAATTACCTGTATAAAGTTCAATTTAGGCACCTTTCATCATAAATTTCATGGCAGCGAGCGTTACGTAACTCATAACTCAATAAAAACTAAGAACAAAATCCTTATAACTGAGTTTGGAACTTTTATGAAATTTTCTTTCATAAAAATCAATTTCCTACTTTTAAAAGTTTATGTTTAGGAAGTAAATTAAATAGAAATTAAATAAAACTGTAAGAGTGTTCAGTCTGTGTATCTGGAATGTGTCTTACATAACAAAATATTTTAATGTAAAAGGTGTTTTCTAGAATGTTCTTTGAAAGACCTTGATACTGCGTAGACACAAGCGTTTTAAAAGAAATCTAGCATAGGATGCACGATAGGGGCAGCGGTGACCGTTGGAGCTACGGAGCAAGGTGAGCATGAGTGGCCTTAGTCGCGCACCGCGTAGCGCTAACTGCCGAGAGCGAAATCCTCGCAATCAATGTATAAATAATCGTTTACCAATGCGTCCGAAAACACGCAAACCACCAGCCGTAGTACGATATTTCAGGAAGGTATTCCCCCGTCCGTCAGACGAAACTTCAGCACATCCTATTTATAAGCGTCTATGTATAAATTCACTAAAAGTTAACACCACAACACACGTAACGAATATAAACTCGGAAAAGCCTCTATTAATAATCGACCGACTGACTTTGCTACCAAAAATAATAGTCTAATTGTGAAAAGTTTATGCGCGATGGGTCGTGGACCGGGGCTATCTTGGGGCGGCTAAACTTAGTGGTGCGTACGAGCCAGATGGTAAAATTAGTGAGACGCTGTCTGGTACTGCTCCTCATGACGCCGCTGCGCGTCCATTCACTCACCTCACGCCAGCCACCGCGACCGACACGTAAGTAACTGCCAAACTTATGACATTCCATTTACGAATTGGCGGCCATGTTGCCAGCTCTGCCATTTTGGTGTCAGTATCTAGTTGATTTATTGTTAGAGGATCACTCATCACTGTCGAATTTGCCGTGATGCACTGATTTACGCAGCGGTTGCAACTTAGTACGAACTGTCTGACTAGAGGATTCTTGGCCGAGCCCACAGCACTACCGACAGCCACAGTTACGGCACATTTTAAACATAATTCTGGGAGAGATTGTCATCGTAGCAGTCTCGCGGTATTGGCACGTTTGTACATTCACAAATACGTATGTAATATATGAATAAAATATTGTTTTTATTTCTTTAATTTATTATAAATTACGAATAAAATTTATTTTATATGCGACGACATCTTTATTTCATTAACAAAAAAGAGAAAGTAAAAAATTGTTTTAGTAACATCATAATATATCGGTGTCAGTACTTATAAATTTACACATTTTTTATAAAGACGTCTTTGCTTCAGCGACATAGCTCTATCATTCTTCGTAAATACTGGTCATAGAAAACAGTATTTCTTTCTTATTTTCACCATACGAGTGTGAAAACTTTAATAGAAATTTATTGAAGCAACATGTAAAAGTAGATTCACTCGAATTTCAGGCCCTATTGAGTTTTGAAGCCTTTGACCCGGGGAAATGTGATGGAGCGGCAAATCAAAGGGTTTTTCAGGGGCTTTTGTTTTCAACGGCCCATTAATGGGAGGATAATTATATGAAATGTCCAGTGGCCAGTGCGCTGATATTTTTTTCGCATGTGATTAGTCACTTAGTGATTCAGTATGGAGCAAGAGAAACACGATTAGTCATTATTCTGTAAATATATTAAATATTATTATTACGAAATCATTGCAATATAATGTACGTATGTAAATATGGTACGTTCATAATACCTTTAGCCTTTTAAAAGTTTGCCTGAATTTATTTAGTATGATTTTTTACACTAATTAAAAACATATTTCTTGGAAGTCCTCACAAAGATGTATATGAGTTACGTTATTAAATTCTAAGTAAAATAAAAGTAATTTTCTTAGAAAATATAAAGGTGGTAGCAATCGAGGTACCCGATTAACGTCGATTGTGGGCTTAATCTGTACCCATTAACTTGCTGTCGTAAATCTACTTCTAACAAAAGCACTTAGGTTACCTAGAGGTGTCATTAGTAATACTAGTAATTTCAAACCAAATACCTAAAAATCCTCTTTAAACAGAATATATTTAATTATATTGTGTATTATAAAAGTAATATATTTGTATTAAAAATAGTTACCTGGTACTGTCGGACCTAGATAGGCTAGAGTGTATACTAGTTTCTGCCTGCGTCTTTACTCACGAATGCGATGCGAATTCTACGGAATCGCATACCGGACTAAAAAGTATCATATGTGTTATCTTAGCTACGTAATTTAATGTTAATTATGTAATCCAGGATTCGGTCTATCCGTGTGCGAAGATTCATCCAAATCCATTCAGCGGTTTACGCGTAATTGAGTAACAAACGTTCCACAGACTTTCCCATTTATATTATTAGTAAGATTCTTCTAAATAATCTTCAAATACCCGTAGCGCTATGACGAACATACGCTCTCTTATACGTGTGTTTAGACTATTGAATCCTTGAAATCAGTCTAAAAATACTACTGGCAATGTTCCAGCTATAGAATGATGTTAATAAAATGTTTGAGATTTAGACAAGCCGGTCAAAAAACTTATGTAAACTAGATTTTGTGCCATTATCGTTGGTAATAGCGTAATAGTTAAAATATTGTTTAATGTGCGTAATTATATTATCACGCTATATATCCGTGAGGACAGCAGAGCTGTATTACGACCACATTGTGTTAGTTATGTTTTAAATCCCGCATAGTTTGACTGCGTGCGTGCTTCTACTGATCATTTTCTTAGAAAAATCAATAACGCTTTACCTGACCCGGAAACCAAAACTCTCTTTCACGATCGACCAAAATAATTTTCTACATATTACGTTCTACATAGATGGCTTAAGCAGCGCAGCATGCGACTGATGTGCGTGGTCTTTGAATCAATTTCCGGGTCGGGCAAAATTTTATTCCGACCGAAAAAATTTTTGTATCCGTACAGAGTCTGGGACAGTACCCACGTAGACGACAATAGGCTCGATAGCTCGTAAGACTTTTTTTTTAAATTACTAGCCATTTGGGTTTCAAATTACTAGTATTCTACATTGAAATTAAACTACTATATACGGATTTTATCGCGTTGTTTATTTGACAATTTATTACATAATTTTGAAAATTGTTACACTACTACTGCTTTTCAGCAGCCATGGTCATGGCTGCTGAAAAGCAACCGAAACGTCGGGGAAAGTGTAAAATTAAATTAAATCTAAATAGTTTTAATAATAATTTAATTAGCTTAAAACTTTGTAAAGTTTAATTGTAGTAGTAGTGTAACAATTTTCAAAATTATGTAATAAAGTGTCAAATAAACAACGCGATAAAATCCGTATATAGCAGTTTAATTTCAATGAATAATATTCGCGTAAACAGAAGACAATATTATGTATACTAGTATTCTTGTTATCCTCTCCAGCTAAACTAGAAAGTTTGTGTTAGGAGTGGGTTCACGTCGGTAGCGCAATGGGTGGGATTCGAACCCACGACTTCTCGATTGCAAGTCCAATGCCTTAACCACTGGGCTACCGCCACTTCTCTCACTTTATACCATAGTTGGTGAAAAAGGGGTATAATATAATTCTGCATATCTATTCGGTACCATATGCGTGAGACTACGTATATATGTATGAACATACTAAAGTGTGGGTATCAACCGATTGCTTTAGAATGACTACGTTCCAGGTGAATATATAATGTGTGTACTTCGTTGGCAAGCTTTATACCCTACATAGCTTAATATATACTTTACAAAGAGATTTCCTTTGCGTAGTGTAGTGCTATCTATGTAGATCGTTTCTCTAGTAACATTACAAATTAACTATCCTGTCATAGAATTGTCGCATGATATATATAAGTATCTGATACACAAGAGTCACGGCTTGATCACACAGTCCGATGTTTGACCGTTTTTATTTGAGAGTCAGCAAGTGTCACGTCACGTTAATAACGCAACGAATATTCAAAGTCACGCAATGCCTTAGGCAGTACGGCTTAGACAGGGCGCTGCCTTACTAACGCAGAGCAGACTAGAGTAAGTCACGAGTCACAAAGCTGCGGATATCCGATCGAATCCCAAGCGCCCTGACCGGTGAAGCTAGTGGCGCGCACGCAATATCATTAAGATGTCACGTCTTTGTCACGGGCTGTACAGCCCGTGATAATCGCTATTAATCGGATATATTATGACAAGAAGTCACGCTAAATTATGTGTTGCAATATTTATGAAAGAAGAAAGAAAATTTATTTATTTCACCAAAAACAACAGTCACATGTGTACAGACTTCGGAGTCCGTACTGCTACATAGATTTTCTTTTCACAGTAAAACTCAATGACAGTTTGCTCAACCTCGAAATCGAATCCGAGAACTCATGCACGACAATCGCTATAGACTTATGCAAGCAACAAATCCAGTCAATAGTCGAACTACCCACTCGCCAACAAATGCAGAACCAAATACTGACCTGGAAACTAGTAATAGTATTCCCAAAATAATACGCTAAGTGCTTATCTGAATAATGTAATCAGACAGAACATTTCGTCTCCAAAGGTAAATTGATTACCTGCCAATACCTGCAACATGTATATGGAACATTATTGATTATTACAATAATACTTCCACACATCTCTATATAACAAACCAACATGGTCTTGAACGCGGCTATAAAAAATATATTCGAAAGACTACACGATACGTTACGTTTCAATCACTCTTACCATGGAGTTATAAGTTAAGGAAATACTGTTGGATGTTATTGCTAAGTTTATTATTAACAGGTTTCCTGTCCGATGAATCACATAATTATGATACAATCATAACAATAGATTTTGTATTGTGTCTATCACGGGACAGCAAAAGGGTTAAAAAAATGAATAAGGGAAAATTTTATTCGTTACGTTAACATAACATAGACATAAGTCGGGGTTTGCTGAGGTCGATTATACACAAATTAACAAAAATATTATGGTTGAATATTAAGTTATCAGCACAAAATAGAAATGGGCGACTATCGATAAAAAATTCGAATATTCTAACAAACCGAATTATTCGGTTTCGAATAATTCATTCGAATGCGTAAAACTTTAATATCGTTTGTTTATTTGATTATGTACCAGCTTTACAAACGCACAATTATCAATATCGCAATTCGAATACGCACGCGGCTCGAGGTCATAGCAAGTTATGACGGCATCATAACAAATTTGAAAAACAAAAGATATTTTTAGCAATATTTGTTACAAAAGGACAACTCCCGCACTTGGAATAATTCCTGTGTCGCGGGGGACTTTACAAATATTCAAACAACGGACACAAAGAACACCCAGCCTCGGAACAACCATTTGTGGATCACTCAAATTTATGACCCGTGTGGGATTCGAGCCCACAACACTTGCCACAGTAGCAGTGGCGAGTCAACCACTTAAACCACTACGCCATTTATACATATGAAATTATAATATATTTTATATGTTATAATTCCTTCTTCCTAACTGAAGACTATTAGATTGGAGTATGTACCTTGTAATGAACATTAATACGAAAACCACCTTTCTCTTTCTCTGATCCCATGATCAATTGTATTTCGGCAGCTATTGCTGAGAACGCTTTGAGAGTTCAGTGGTCAACGGTGGATCATTTTGATTGATTCAGACATTCAAACTAGCGGTTTTAAATATAAGCCAAACAGATCTTTTTATAATACTGTATGATTTATCGTAATAATATTCGTAATCCTCTATTAACGCGTGATGAAACATAGTTCAGAGGAAGCTTACAGCGTGAATACTAATATTTAGCAATTTATTACATGTTCAATGAAGTAATTTTTAAACAGTTCATTCAAGAAAATTCTACGTGGGAGAGGATTGGATTTAACTATATTTATATTCAACTATTGTTCTTATTATATGAATTCACTTTATGGTAAACATAGTATGAGAGATATCTTGTTAAAATAATGAAGAATTCGTATTATATTGCTTTATTATTTAAATTACATCCAATTTAACCTTAATATTCTTTTATTAATAGGTAATGCCTAAAGAATTCTGCATAACATTATATCATATAAATCCTTATTCGACAGAATAAATATCTTGTAACATAACGAACTATTAAGAAATCGAATATATTGCTGCATAATACAGAGATAATCAAATAAATATAAAAAATCTTGAGAATCGGTTTAACCGCCACAAATGAAGCAACGATATGCAAAAACGTAAAGAAATAATGTCTACAAAATCAGATCAACATTGCAAGGCAACTTCAACAGGAAAACACTCGAAAGTATGCATATTGTATACACTAAGTTACATTAGACAGAAGACGAGTGTTGAATAAACGGGAAAGTTTCGTAGCTCCAAGTCTCGATGGCTACGAGGCGTAGCATTTATCATTTATTCAGGCTTTAGTGCACGTCGGAGTGTCGGCCGATAGTTGCCGGTTGTTGCCGCGGATTTCTTCCGTCTGACATGTGTTTGATCGTTTTGTATTTTGCAAGTGTTTGTCTTTGGTTTCGGCTTGTTTTAGGAAGAGAGAATACCGAAGCGGATAATCAATATGCATAAAGAAAAGATCTGTCATTTACTTTCTTATAGATTTTTACTCTTTAAAGAATAAAAAGTAAATATCTTATAAGGTCTTACTAGACTTAAGAAATAAAAGATTTTACACTATAAAGATAAAGATACGTTTATTTTCAAAACATGTGTGAATATAATAATACATAGTAAATGCATATTATTGATGTTAAATATGATATATGATTATAATTAACTAATTATTATTAATTGTTCTACAAATTCTTCTCAGTCCAATAGAAGTACTTTAGTTTCATAATTATTATTAAATAAAAAAAAAATTAATTAACCACAGATGATCAGAATTAAATAAATTAAAATAATATAAATTAGCAATTATAGCAAATTATTATACATAATATGTCAACATTCTCATACATTTTTATCATTAAGAAAATCATCTACATTATAATAACATTTATCAATAAGAAAATTTTTGAATGCTTTTTCAATTAATTCTATGTTAAGTAGTTTAATATTTTTGGGAATCTTATTATAGATTATTGAAGCTTTATAAAATTCTATTTTGTGTGCTCTCTTTCAGGACAGTAGAAAAAGAATTTTATTAAATACTGACCGTCCCCCGCTGTATCATCCGCGTATATGATTACTGCCCACTCCTTTGGCTCGTAGCGTAACATTATAAAGCATATATTAGGTATGAGGTCATATAAGAGATTTTTTAAACCAGTCCAGTGGTTGTTGCCTTTATTCATTACAACCAAAAATATAAATATTATTAATTTAAATAAGGTCCATTTCCAAATCTTTTTAAAGAAATTTTAATTTAAATTGAACTTTAAATAATATAGCGGCACTAACTAAGTGGTCGCTGAAGTCTATAGTTATTTAGTTTTTAAAGTAAGTAAGGTATCTATGTATTGAAGAGTTAATTATTGTCGCTTGAGGAAACCTGTCCGAAAATTCTCCGTATCACTCTTAAAGATGGGTGAAGTTTGCCAGCCTGTACAGTGCCAGCGTACTGGAATATTGTCTAACTTTTGATATTGAGAGGAGGCCCGTGCCCAGCAGTGGGATAGTTTATAAGCAGGCCTGATACTGTTAATATTATGCAACATTTAGAAGCTCCCGGGCGCCACAAACTAACGGAAACAATGTTTGATTTTTATTTTGCTTGTCAATATAATTTCATCCCATATAATGGTGCCGGTTATTGGATTTCAATGAAAAGGTCACTGTCGCAATGTCTGACGTTATAACGTCGCAGTCTTGCCTTTGATGGCATCAAGAGATATGGTAATAATAGAATCTGCTTGACAATAATTTTACATAAAATTGATCTGACATTCAATTATTTACTTTTGTAAATACTTACATACATAGCTAATTTATTGATATAATTTATACTTTATTGATAATACACTAAATGATTATGAATATTTACACATATATTAAAAAAGAAGACGAGTTATCTATACTAATATTATTAAGAGGAAAGATTTGATTTTTGTTTGTTTGTAAGGGTTTAACTCAATAACTAATCAACCGATTTTAGAAATTATTTTCATATCGGAAAGCTTTTTTATCACCGAGTAACAAAGACAACATTCTATTTAAAAATTAAGTATTGTTATTAACATTTTTTTTTTTTTTTTTTTTAACACGGGGATATGTGCAAATCACATTCCCCATCGCCGGTTTTGGGGCAGGCGATGGGGATATGTCGGGATCCAGCCCATATGTTTGGGCTGAACCGACTAAAACCACCGCGGTGTTCCTCCCACCTTTATGGCGGGGTCGCGCGGATCGCTTTCGCATTCAAATCGCGACCCCGCCAAAGGTTTGACCCGCCGATGGACGTGGCGGGTCCCACAACACAATAAAAGTTTCCGTAGTTGGGGGACCTGGTCCCCGATAACAAAGCGGGGGGACCTAGTCCCTTTCCGACATCGAGAGGCGTGCGTGGAACACGAACGCCGCCTACTCGGACCTGCGCTGGTCGGGCGGTGGACGGCCCCAATGGGTCCACCGCCCGCAGGCTTCTACTCAGGGTGGCTGGAGGTCGTCTCGCGCCCTCCTGCGCCCGGCTCTGCGGTTAGGGAGAGGGATTGAACGTTCCCTCTCCCTCTCCGCCACCTCCTTCACTGACATCACCTCCTCACAGAAGGAGGCGACGGCATTCCAAGACCTCTCGCTCGAGATCATGGACAGAACCATAGCCTCGAGCGAGAGGACGACTCTACCGACTGCCGCGTGCATGACACGGCGTTGCGTGGCCCAAGCAGGGCAAGCCACCAATGTGTGCAACGCCGTGTCCTCGACAACGACGCGGCAGTCGCCGCAGTGATGACAACCGGGCGTCTCCTGTTTGCCTATTCGACACAGATACCGACCGAAACAACCGTGGTCGGTCAGCACCTGCGTCAGGCGAAACGTGAGGGCGCCATGACGCCTCTCCAGCCACTCTCTAAGTACGGGTCTTACCGCCACGATTGTGGCGTGCCCATTGTTATTAACATAACCTAACATACTTTTACGCGAGCGAAGCCGCAGGCTAAACCCGTTTTTTTTTTGTTTTTTTTTTATCTGAACCGGACATATTAAGCCCTTTTTTTAACATACTCATTTTGACTTAGACTTGAAGTAGTTAAAAGTTAAACATTCATGGTAAGATAAAATACACAGGAAAAGAAAACAATAATCATTAAACGGTATAGAAGTACTGAAGGCAACTGTTGTGCATTAGATCATGAGTTTGATTCCCGTCAGGCAAAATGTTATTGAGTTTTTCTGTCAAGAAATTCTATTTAAAGCACTGGGTCTAGAGCGGAAATAGTACATACATAGGTATTACAAATAACTTCATAGTTAAAACTTTTTTAACATGATTTTAATACGGTTGACTCTTGTTAATCGGTTCGTATATGGTTACATAAATTTGTATTTTTTTAATGAAACTGCTGCACCAAATAATTTATTCTTATAAACGCGAAAGTTTGTATGGATGTATGGATGTTTGTTACTCTTTCACGCAAAAGCTACTGGACCGATTGCAATGAAACTTAGTATATAGATAGCTAAAGACCTGGATTCACACATAGGCTACTTTTTATTCCGATATTCCCACAGGAACGGCACTCACGCGGGTGAAACCGCGGGTGAAACCGCGGGGAAAAATAATAGCTAATCTAGCTTTTGCCCGCGATTCCGTACTCGTGGAATTTGAACGTGAAAAAAAAATTGTTAGAGGTGATTTAATTTTTTATTTAAAGAGTAGCTAATTTACACACAAAACACTCAACGTCTAGGCGTCTATCAAGATCAAATATTCACCAGATTTTAAGTTAGAACTTCAGCAATACATCTATAAAAGCCACATTCAATTACTTGGAGTAGTTTTTGCGTGATGTGCCCACAAATATACAGACACGAAGAGAAAATGTGTAAAACTAATTGTTTTGACTTGTGTAGTTCTTATAAAGAAATCTCATATAATTTTCCTCAAATATCGCCCATGTTACATCGACTAGTTGCAATTTAATTAAAAATTAAATAACATTCAGGTAGAGCACAGTCAACTCATCGTTTACAACTGACTGTACGGATGGCATGGTGGTCTATATGATCGTTTGGCTACTGTGCCGTATGTTGTGGGTTCGACCCCCACGCGGTATATAAATTTGTGTTATCCACTCATAGTTGTTCCGAGTCTGGATGTTCTTTGTATCGGTTTTGTCAATGTTTGTATAGTCCAACGCGACACAGGATTTATACATAGTGAGAACGTTTAAAAAAAACCTAATGTCCCGAATTGTATGTTATTTGAGGAATTGAATTGGATACTGTAATCATACAGATCTTCTGATATGACGCTGATAGTCTTCTTATATTGGAAAACTAAAGAACAGTGTCTTCAAGTGATTACAAGGCCTAGTTGGCTGGATACCATGATACGTTTGTGACTGTGAGTTGACCTTTATCAATAAGCCAAATATCTTCGTAGATTAAAACGAACATACATACAGAGAGCAGAACATAGAGCCTCGCTGATTTCAGCATGAATGGGCCGGCTCGACCGGCTAAGGACTACCCTCTCACAGAATATCGTCGTGAAATAGCAGTATTCCTACTGTTGTGTTTCATTCGGTAAATGAGAGTGCCGGAGGCCCAATCACCCCCTTCTCCTTCCCGCTCCTTCTCCTTCCCACTTCCTTTCCTAAAGGGTAGGCAACGCGCAAGTGATGCCTCTGATGTTGCAGGCGCCCATAGGCTACGGTGACCACTGACCATCAGGTGGGCCGTATGCTTGATTGCCACCTTAGTAGAATGTAAATTTAAAAAAAACTTAGTGGCCTATAGAGTTTAACCTTTTATCCCTGAAGGGACTTTTATCCACGCAGATGTGTATTTTACCCACATTTGGCCAGCAATGATTCTGGGTTTAACGTAATGTGAAGCCTATTGAAGTCTATTTGGCATAGTTACTTGCTTGGCATAGTTCCAAACTCAGAATTTCTTGACAGTGTAACCCAATGATACTACCTGATCCGGACCGAAAGGAAACCGAGTCTTCAAGTATTGTAGTCGAATTTACCACAGGTGCGCTATTGAAGCAACATTTATTTTATTTGTTCAGCTATTTAGGCCTTTGTAGTCCTTTGTACACCAATAAAAGAAATTAAGCTTTACTTGATCGATTCTTAACACATTCTCGGACAGTACGTCGAGAGACGTGAATTATGATCCTCATAATATGGCACTACGGCTGTAGGCGGCGATTTAAAATACACTAAAAGTAAAACTCCGTCCACGGCCGACTATTTCCCATAGCATTTATAGGAAGGATATGACTCTGTGCCGTTTTAGGCTAAAATATAGACCGCTAGAAACACAGCAAACACTCCTGCCGTAACACACGGTTTAGAACTCACTTGGTATGAATGTCCTTTTACAGGCGGTTACGTCTCTGACCGTTACTGCCGCAACACATACTTTTAAAACCGTGTAGTGTGGCAATACGTCCCCAGACGTAATGTCATTTTGTATTGAAAGTTTGTGTGCCATATCACAAATTATTAATAGTGGTTTTGTGTCAGTGAATGTGTTAAGCTAAATATTTGACTACATACATCATAATCGCTTTAAATAACTTCGTTTATGAATAATCATCGTTTTGATTTTTTCAATTTCCAATGTCTTCAAGACAATCGATTAGCTGTGCCCGCTTGAAGTGATTGTTGATTCGATCTATTTTTAGCTGAGACCACACGCAATTGAGATCATCAGGAAACATCTTATCCCTATAATAATTTTACAATGATGTATGTTTAATCATTCAGATTCTATATGTTTATTCTTCAAAGAAACAATGAGTTAGCAATTTCGTTACAATATTTCTAATAATCTTGTTAATCTCCCTAGCTAAGATAAAACACTTATGTTAGGAGTGGATTCTCTTTGTTAGTGCATTAGGTAGGATTGACACCCACGCCCTTTTGTTTTGACTTGACTTGGCTAAGATAAAACAAAAAAAACACACCTTATCGTAAAAAGTATCGTAAAAAGTATTATTGCATGCTCTAAAACCATACATCGAATGTATACCTTTAACTCGCTTTCTCAGATGTATTAACAATATTTAAAGAGATGATGTTCCGGCTCGAGATCAGAGATATACTTGTTCACTCAAATACTTATAGTACCTAATAAAGACAAATGCAACTATAGTATAATATATTTATAAGCTACTAATTTCTGCACTTAGCTTTGTCCACGTGCCTCTAACGGCAATAAAAACTACAAAA
The DNA here is from genome assembly GCA_930367265.1 of Catocala fraxini. NCBI lineage: Eukaryota > Metazoa > Arthropoda > Insecta > Lepidoptera > Erebidae > Catocala > Catocala fraxini. Next base: position 30,257,301 of record OV884025.1, on the reverse strand, counting down.
TTATAATCCAGAACTATCTGTGTTCAAAATTTCATCCAAAAGCTTTCAGTGATTTACGCGTTATGGAGTAACAAACATCCAAACACCTTTAGCAACTTTCACATCTATAGTAGGCGGTATGTTATCGTATAAATTTATCAGTTGTCATGATAAGTTACACGTGCTTCACCATTTATATTTTCATGTTCTTGGACGTATCTTGCAGATACGTGCTTGTAGTATTACACGGATGACGCATTGGTTTAAGAAGTCACCACCGTCACTGCTCATATGCCTAATGTCATAGGTGATAACTACACCGGACAAAAAATTGTGTGGTCTGCAGATAGTTGTTTCGAGATCGGGTATTTTCTTCTCTTTATGTTTTACTAGATGTTGCCTGCGGCTTCGTTCGCTTAAATGTAGGTTAGATAAGTAACAGTCTTGGAGGGCCTGGATAGGGACCTATGGGGGCGTCCGTACAGGGCTGCCCGGAACAAGTTCCGGGGCCTGGCGCCCCACGTCGTGGAGTCCCTGGAGCTGGAGCTCCTGGGCAGGGTGCTGGTGGGGCTCTTTCCCGAACGGGACCCCACCACACCCCACCAACGATGGCGCCGTCCTTTTCGGAGGAATTGGACCCGGCCTCCATCTCGCTTGTATAGGAGGCGGAGATGGAGGCGGCCGTCAGTCACTTACGTGGCAAGAGGACGGCACCGGGTCCTGACGAGATCCCGGGGCGGGTCCTCTAGATCGCCCTCAGAGAGATGGGCGATCCGCTTCGGGAGCTGTTCGACGCGTGCCACACGTCTGGACGGTTCTCGAAGCTGTGTAAGGACGGCCGATTGTACCTATTGCGGAAGGAGGGGCGAGGCACAACCTCGCCTTCCGCATATAGGCCAATCGTGTTGCTGAATGACACGGGAAAGCTGCTAGAGAGAGTGGTGGCTTCCCGTGTCATCCAGTACTTGGAGGGGACTGGGCCGGCGCTATCGCAGGCCCAGTATGGGTTCAGAGCGGGGCGGTCCACGATAGACGCCCTGCTCTGGCTCAAAGACTGGACGCAGGAAGCGGTCGGTGGTGGGTACAAGGCGTTGGCTGTTTCACTGGACATTGCTAACGCCTTCAACAGCCTGGAACAGTACAGGAGACACTCCGGTATCACAGAGGGCCCCTGTATTTGGGGAGGCTGTTGGCCGACTACCTCCAGGACCGCGAGGTCCTGGTGGAGGGACGCGATGGTTTGAGGCACCGTCGCGTATCCTGCGGGGTTCCACAGGGGTCGGTGCTGGGACCACTCCTGTGGAACGTTGGCTACGACTGGGTGCTTCGGGGCACGCTTCTCGCGAGTATGCGGGTGGCGTGCTACGCCGATGACACCCTGGTTGTAGTCAAGGGGTGGGACCTCGGGGAGGCGGTGCGCGGTGCCCTAGTGTCGACCGTATCCGCGCCCTAGGATTGGAGGTTGCCCTCTCCAAGACCAAGGCCCTATTGTTCCATGGGCCTCGGGGTAGACCTCCTACAGTTACGCGAGTGGCCCTGGACGGGGTCCTGGTCCGGGTTGGGACCCAAATGAGGTACTTGGGTCTCATCCTGGACGGGAGGTGGACTTTTGGGGCACACTTCACCCAGCTAGCCCCAAGAGTCCTGGGAGCGGCAGCCGCCCTGGGGAGGCTGCTGCCCAACGTGGGTGGCCCGAGCGCCACTTGTCACCGACTGTACTCCGGAGTGATCCGGCGTATGGCCCTTTACGGGACACCGGTCTGGGCAGACGCCCTCAGTCGCGACAATAAGACCCTGCTGCGACGTCCGCAGCGGGTCGTCGTAACGAGGGCCATACGCGATTACCAGATGGTGTCCTGAACGGCGGCGTGCGTGTTGGATCGTGCCCCCCCCCCCCTGGGAGCTACAAGCGGAGATCCACGCCGAAGTTTACTTCGTGGCGGTGAAGAGGTCCCGCGGGGAGCCCCCGGGGTGGGAGGAGGTCGCACGCATGCAGCGACAGGTGCGGGCCGCCCTGTTGAGGCGATGGACGGAGGACCTGGCTCCACCGGCCACTGGCCCGGGGCCGGTGGAGCCTGGTCCTCCGGGTCCTCCGGGGGTGGATAGGACGGCGATTCAGGTCGCTGACCATCCGACTGGTGCAGGTGCTTTCCGGGCACGGATGCTTCGGAAAGTATTTGCACCAGATCGCGAGACGGGAGGCGACCCCGGCCTGCCACGAGTGTTGGGCGCCGGAAGACACGGCGCTTCACACGCTGGAGGCGTGTGCCGCGTGGGAGACGCAGTGGCACACGCTTTCGGCCATAATAGGCGGAGATCTCTGCCTGCTGAGCGTGATCAACGCCATGCTCGGTGGCGAGAGGTCGTGGCAGGCAGTGCTCTCCTTCTGCGAGGCTGTCACGGCGCTGAAGGAGACCGCGGAGAGGGTCAGGGAGAACAACCTCCTCACTGACCCTCTCCGGCGCAGACGGACGGGAGCGAGTAGGACGCGATTTGCTCGCCTTCTCGCTCTTGTATAGTGGGGTCACTGGTACAGAGTCGGGGGACTCTCTACCGGCTTGCACGGCCCCACACGTCTGGGGGATGGCCTTGGTGAGCAAGGCCACCCTTCCACAGATGCTGAGGCCCGGTCACCATCAGCCGGGCCAACCGCCGGGGTGGGATGGTGATTGCTAACGCGTGTTAGCGTATCAATCAAACAAACAAACTCACATTCTCATTTATAATATTATATAAGTTTCCCGCAATACACATATTATTCTTAGAATGAGAGACAACACTTTTTGAAATACAAGAAAAGACTTCTCGAAAAGATATAATATAGAATAAATAAATAAGGTATTTTTGAAAGTAATAAAAATGTTCAAAGACTCTAATAAATAGCGGGTCGACATGCAAAATTGAACGCAAAATAAAAAATACAAGTATTAGTATTAGTTAATTAAACTGAATTTCACTTCCAAATCCTTTATTTAACCTTTAAATACCTTTTTATTATAAAACGCGACTATCTCAACATTAACACGTTCGCTTTACAACCCCAACGAAACCTATGACTGTCAAAGAAAAAATGAATTTATGGCTGTTTACACAACACACAATCTCTACGCATGGTGAATAGCTCGTTAAATACGACATTAAGATGGAAAATGTGAGACGGGCTGCCGGTGACCACGGGTAGGTACTAACACAAAGATTATTCTACAGATGTGACTTTGCTTTGATACCTTCATTTCTATTAGACGCGAAAACAAACGCTTACTTGCTTTTTGTATGCTTCGTCGACAGACACGAACCAGCCGCACAAGAAGCTAGTATGGTTGACTCGTGCAAGTAGTCCACGCAAGTGAACTTGCATATGGAGCCCGGGCCAGCTATCTTGCGTTTTGTAACAATAATTATTATAGATATAGGAAAGGTGTTAAATTTAAATGTTGTCTTCTGTGTTTGACTAATATGCAAAAAAAGTTCTATAGATTTGTTGACATTATATAATCTATTATTCGTTTTCAAACAATAGGATAATTGGTATATAATAATCAAGAACAATATATTTACAGATATATTACGAAATAATATACCAATAAAAGGATTTCGTATTTAATAATGACAGGCGTGCTGATGATTTTCGGCAACGTGGAATGACAATTTGATACAAGTACAAACTTGCTTATTGATTCAGAAATATGTTTTATGTATGCTTACTGCTAGTTTAGAGGTTTCATTTCACTGGTATACATATTTACTAATTATTTTGGCTTATTGTATCTATAAAACTTGGGGATAGAACAGGATGGCTATAGAATAGAAAATGTTGTAATGCTTTATACAAGCTATTTGTAGTTCATACAGTCTCATTTTAAATATTTTAGCAAAACTTGGTAGTTAGAGTCAGAATATGAATCTCTAACATGTGCTTAACAAAATAATCACCGCACACAAAAGAATAAAATCAAATCAATCGTCGTGTCTACGCAATTCACTCGAGCGGCCGAGGGGCGGGCGGGACGCGGGGCAGCGCGGGCGCCGCCCAAAATAGCTCGCACGTGCCGCTCGCCGCCGGTGCCCACGCGCAGGCAAGATGGCCGCCGCGCCTGCGCAAGTGTGCGTGCCTGCATACTAGCACATAATGCGCATTATGTTGTTATGCATGGAAAATCTGTTTATTATACTTCGGATTGAACTCTGGCTGTGATGTGGAAATGTTTGATACGTCTATGGTTTTACATATACTAGATCGTAGACGTCGTAGATATATGCAGATTCCAATGCTCAAAAACGCCGTTTGTGTTGTAATTTGACTAAGTAAACTCCAAATTAACCACACCTATCAATTTAACTTGTTATGTCATAGCGGCACATTGTCGGCCAGGCACAATAGGTTTTTATCAATTCTGGCATTTCTAAAACTTGACAGGTTGAGGCAAAGTATAATATTGTTTACGATAAAACTTATTTTAATTAAAACATCGTGTAATTACCCTAAATAAAAATTTCAATGCAAATACAAAATATTTTGTCCGTGCAATTAATTTCATATACATCCAAAAAAATATTAACGGCGCTTCATCAAAGAGCTTAATGATTGAAGATTTTTATAATACCTATAAAATGCGGACGCGAAATGAAAGCTGTGCTATGAATCAACCCATCAGCACATCCTGTAGGTATTCCAAACATTCAGCTCATCACATGTGGGCCTCCGCACTACCGACATTTCACGAAAGATTTGTGAATCATGGCACTTCTACTTATGTTGTTCTGACTTACGCGAACCAAGGTTATGAAGTACTCAATAAGTACTTCGTAAATGTGATCTTAATTGCTTCTTCTTTATTATATTTGACATTAGTGGCAAAACATTGATAGGTGCTGTTTAAAATAGCGAGTTATCGAAACTATCCAAACTTTTATTGATAGGATATTGGATAATGTCTTTAAGCGTTAGACTGAGCTTAAGAGAGATGTTGTCAGTAGGTACCAAACCAAGAAAATGTGCTGCTTATGTATCAAAAATACTTTGTACAATATATTACTCATCGTAGGTACTTATTTTGATAAAAATAGGTACTACGGATATTCCGTAAATGGCGGGGGCATTTATAAATATTGAAAGGGACTTAAAGAACATCCAGACTAACTTAAAGAACTGCATATCTAATATGTATTTGTGCGTTACTTTTTTCTTCCCATATGCAAATTGAACAACAACCTCTTAATCATTTGCAGTGGCAAGTTAAGGTTAGGTTTCATAGAAACTGGTCCTATGAAATCTGACGTGCAATAAAAATTCTTTACCTTAAAGATGAATGAACATATTTCTGCAGTTATTATACTAACCAGGACTTTGCAGTATACCCAATATTAACCAGTGGGCTTGTCTGTTGAATCTTCTCACTATACTAACTCTACCACAATATTTGAACTTAAATATGAATTTGACGTGGCAATCTTTCATTACCATACATCGCGTAGCTTGATAGTAATTTCCTAATTCGAAATTCCAATTATTTGAATGGATATTGTAGTCAGACAAATATTCTTCTAGTTCTCTCCGGTATAACTGCCTATAGTCTGATTGATAGTATGATAGAAAACACTCATGTCCAGAGATACATAATGTTTATTTGGTGTAAATAAAGTGTTTGATAACCGTGGGCGTAAGTTTTCTTAAAATATATTGCAACATGTGGAGATAGCATACGAATAAAATAAAATTAAATGGATGACTAAGTTGGAATAAAAAAAGTTGTTGCTATTCGCGGTTTACTTTGGATAGTGAGTGCTAGATGTAACTGGTGCACTGGATGCAATTTATTTTCGTCTGTGTCTTATATATTTTAGCTTAAATTTCATAGATTTTAGGAATTTGTAGACCTAATGGTCGGATCTATTTGTACTGTAGATTGATCAACTTTCATGACTAAACGATGTAGAGTGATCATATGACACACTTTTATTACTGATTATTTGAACTTAGTACTTTACGAGCAAAATGCAAGAAACTACGAATTTTGTAAGACATAACTCCCACACTAGGAATAGTTTCTATATTGCGAGGTCTTTACACACATTTAAATGTTATTGAGTTATGTCTGAACAGACATCGCTACAGAAACGGAAATTTATATAGGCCAACAATTTCCTCAGGAGAAAAATGGTAACAACAAATAATAATCATCATGATAGATGGCCCTTCACATTTTTATAACACAGCTATCATACATACGTAGACCCACACCCCCCCTAAAAGCACAAACACAGGTGTATGTACAACGTTTCGCCATGTTTTTAGGTCCCACATAATAGAAAGCGAGCCTATTGACGTCTATCGGGCATAGTTCCAGACTCCGTTTTACTAATAAGAATTTCTTGACAGAAAAACTCAGTAATACTTAGTGCGACCTGGGAATCGTACCTCCTGTACACCGAGCATATCTCTGATATCATGTAGACTACGTTAAACTACATTTCTTTGATAATTAGACGTGGTTCGTCTGATGATTCAGTGCGTCTCAGCGATAATGCGCTAACAGCTAAGGTTATGTGGGTTGTAACGTTTTGTTTTGGACGAAAGCCGAGAAGCCACGTCACTCACGGCACCAGCGCTTCAGTTTATTGTTTTGTTCTCTTGTTATAATGTAATGAAATGCCATTCCTGTAATAATTCTGGACTGGTTTTATTGAATACCAGTCTACTGCTGATCGCTTTATTGAAAGTGATGTTAGATAGATGGCTCCTGTCAATATCTATTGACACGAGGGATTTTAATCACAACATAGTATGTGACATCTCTGCCTATTCCTCAAGAGTATGCCTGTATAGCCATACTTTGAATCCTTTTTATCGTTGAATCAAGCCATTCGATCAACGTAGTCAAAGAATTTAGATTTTATATGCTACAAATCTAGCATTCATATCTTGCTTTTTTCACTCTCACCTAAATTCTTGGGCGTGCTAGTAGTTGATGGTGAGTATATTTGACCTGGATATTCTCCAGAATATCTCTGATCTTGTCAAAGAATGTTCGGCTATATTTATCTCCTTATATAGGTTTATTCTATAGAACTAAGCAGCGATCTATCAGATCCACAATTTGCTAGAATAAATTACCACATAGCCCATTGCGAAGTGCATCAGGGTACATTTCTATACTCTTACTACAAATTCTCCGACAGATAAATATTTGGATCAGAAAATCGATGCCAAAACATAATGAAATACTTTTCCTAGTATGTAAAGTAAACGTTGCCAACTCCTATATACTTCACAATTTCACGTGAGCTATAAGTTTATAACTCAGAGTTTGCTATTGGCACCCCTGGTGAACCTAGCTGTACAGATGTTGAATTAATAGGAGTCAAGGGTCGGTAGTACGTAAAAAAATGGAAGATGACATAAATTATTCGCATTTGTATTAACAAAATAGATTGCAAACAGCGGTATGATAAGGATATGATTACCAAAAAGACTATGCTAAACTTTGATTTTCAATAAACAGTTTAAAAACTCATCATATTCTATACAAACAAATTCTTACAACAAGATTGTTATAGTTAACATAAAAAGAAAAAGGAAGAAGTTCAAAAATATTTAGAAAGCGTCCAAATATTCCTCCGCGGCATTAATAATAATAAATAAGATTCACATTAAAAGCATGCTTAAATTACTATTTTTGACCCGCGATTTCGTCTGCGTGAAACCTATGTAAAAGTGATCTAAAATCCTATGTGTTAATGTAGAACATGGTATAACAGTGTGACAAGTATTATATAAATCTTTTAAACTATTTACCTACTCGTGATTGACTAGAAACATCTAAACATCTTCACGAACTATTAAAATATTAGTAAGATAGGTCAATTTACTTGTCCAAAGTAAATAAAATGTCGTCAATCATTTAAAATTGTTTGGTCCTTTGTATAAAATTTAGTTTGTACTGCTGTAAACGAATAGTTATAACGAACGAAAAATTCCTCCATCAAAGAAAAATGTCCGTCATAAATATTATTCCAGTCCGATTAATTCTCATTTCCTGTTATTTATCATTAAAGAAATGAAGAAGAATGAAGAATTTAAATTAAATCGTTTATCGTTTATCGTGTAGTAAACTCGTGTAATTATTATCAAAAACGTGTAATTTGAAACATATTCACATAACACTTAAAAGCCCTAAAGTATTAAAGTATTTTTAAACATACCTTGTATTAGAAAAAAAAATGAGAAAAGTGTATTGAATACAAGTCTCGATCCGCTTATATACCTGTATACAATACAAGTTCACTGCTCCCCCCAGGTACATACATACCGTATCGCCGTCCATGCCCGCACACACACACTCACACTGTTACACGTACGCGTCGCGCATGCGCTGTGAAGCACGCGAAGCGGCGCGCGCGCCTCTAAATATAGCCGCGCCTCCCGTCGAGCCAACGCTACCAACCGCTGGAGATCATGAAGATTCCTTAATTGTTGTTTTTTTCTGTTCGGTAATCTGATGATGTACAAGATCTAAGGACTGAGGGTTGACATTTACAAGAATTTGTCTAAGATAAGAGGGCTGCAGTTGAACAATTTATAGTTATTTGAATTCGTCTTTCTTTTATATTGATGATCCATTTTATTTAACAGTTTTGTTGAAGAATAATTAGGGTAAACACATAAAACATTTAAAGAATCAGTACGTACTTGTGATACAATTGAAATAAATGAGTTAGTCCTAACATGGCTGAAATTGATGACTGAAGTATTTTTCAATCTGAGTAGGTACCTATAAGTTAAGAGTATCAATATTTTGAAACGTCGCCCTGAAATATAAAGGCGAGTTTCATCAACGGATGACTTTGAGCTGATCTTCTTCAATAGTCTAGATTGTGTCGATGATGACAACGCATAGACATTAGACAGACGACAACGACATTCATGCGTAACACGACATACTCACAAAAACTTCGAAATGAGATCATTTTGATATGCTGCCAAATTCACTGGGAAACGGATGACCTGCTCTCATCAAAGTTATTACAATATTATTTTCATATTAATTTCGATTTATCCGTATTTGTGACAATCGCTTTCAATTTTAGTAAGTCTTGTACATATTACAGCGCATTCACATCCACAAAGGTTCACGAAACGGTGTACTGATATGGTTTTCAATATATGTACATATATATAGTTATAGCGCTGAAATGATAGTTACTTTGTTTGATGTCACTAATCCCTGGCACAAACAGTTAGATTTAAAAACATATTTTAATTTTTTATGGTCCTTTTAAAAGGTTAAAACTATCTTATATCACGCTACGGCTCTTAAAAGCTAAGCAGGTAAAAAAGCTGGAACAAGCAAGAGACTTTTAAAAAATTGCCGACCGAAAGCAGACAGTTTCTTGACTATATATGCTATAGTTTTGAGTTTACGGTTAAACTGTACTGTTAATCTAATTCGTGAAATAGTGAAAGTCTGAATACTTGTTTTGGGGTAAATAGATGTGTAGACGACACAGCGCTGATTGACTAGAGTGGTGCTGATAGGTTGCAAGCCTTAGAATGAGGAATTTGAAGGCAGCGGGCCTTGAATTGCAGGCGGATTGAGATTTGTTTATAAAAACAGGTAGCAGATTTGTTATTATGACTCAAAAGATAAATCGCCATGAGAAATACATCGTATTGTGTTGTATCATAATCGTGTGCGTCTCAACATAAAATATGATATCCACTGCTGAATATACGGCTACCTGTTATATTGTTTGTAAATGTCTAGACAATTCATTATTATAATGTAATCATAAAATCATATCATCAAGGTCTACGGTATTTCCGATGCGCAATTGTCACTGAATAAATATCGAATAATTCGAATACTTTACAATTCAATATTCAAATGTCAATGTTTGCGTTGTCACTAAACACAATTCAATCAATTATCGAATAGTCCACATTATTATTAGACGATACATCAATAACTTTTTGTTATGCTGTAACCGATTGCGATACCATAATTTTTAACCCACTAGAAATCGTATGGACATTTACGTATTACTAGTACAGAAATCAATCAACAAATAATTCATTCCAATTTTTATCGAATACATTCGAATTTTGTACATTTGACAATTGGCATGTTATATCGATAATTACATATTTCTACGTATTGTAGAAAATCAGGAAGAAGTCTTAGAATGTCGTATGAATGCTCAACAATTACTCGACTATGCAACCCTCAAGGTGATATATCATAATCGCGATTGGATGAGTTATTTGTTAGCGCGTTACTAGTAGCACTGCTTGTAACCTTGCGAAGGGATGGGAAGCATTTCTGTTACGTAACGTTGTTTACGAGAGAGACATCATCGTAAAGTGTGTCTGTTTAACGGGTTTACTAAATGTTATTAACGGTGGCATCAGTTTTATATTACACGTGTGACTTATTTTTATATAACTAAGATAGTAAACAAGCCGTCTTATGATAAACGGTTACCTTAACTTACGGTGGTTGCTACACAGAGGTATTAGTCGGGTGTTGCGGTCAAGCAGTCTTGTGTCCTACTCCTGCAGGTAATAGAGTATTAAGGATTCTTAAGAAGACGCTATAGTACCAGTAAGAGACAAATATCACTTTTGGCATAGCATTCGGTAAAGAGCCTGTCATCTACTGTCATGTTCTTTATTTCACCACAAAAAGTTGATACGCCGCACTCTTTTAAAGGTGGATATACCTACTATTCCAGTCGGGCTGGTTTTGTTCGAAATCCCACGTATGAGTATAGATCCTACTCAAGAGCAGCGATAGCTCAGTGGGGAGACCAACAGACTGCAATGCAGAGAGTCTCGGGTTCGAACCCACGCCGCGCACCTCTGACTTTAGGAAGTTATATTACTTTTTGAAATTATGTGCGTATTGATTGACAATTATCACCTGCTCCGTGCCTCGGAGAGCACGTTAAGCCGTCGGTCCCGGCTGCCATGAACATCTATGGCAGTCGTCATTGGGAGAGTGTCGACACAAAAGATCCCACTGGGTCGAAGTGTCGCCGGTCTGCACTGACTGGCCCCCACATATGATACATACATACATAGATCCTACACTACACTAACTGTTTATAACACGTTATTGAGATAAACATAAAATTATGAAAACAAAATGCTGTAGTTCCATTGAGCTCACGCTCGATAGAACATCGAACTCATGCTCAGGCATTAGAACTGAGACTTGAAACGAGCGACAACATACAATCTCATAAATACAGATCATTTGTGAGCATCCCTCGCATAAATACGAAGCGTAAGAATGTATGTTGCATCTCCACAGAATAAAATATCTAGATCTCCACATCTGTACTCAAGGTTTACCTGAACATAGCAGCATAAATCTCCTCAAAAAATCATAATCATCTCCTTGAAATTAGTACGAACAGTCCTCTCAAGAAACGACACACCTACAAGGTTTAGACAAAGCAGCTGCGCGTTGAGTGTACTCGACAGCTGCGCACGCGCAAGCCGCTCGTAAATATTCACCTCAAGTACCGTGTACATAGGAGTAACTTACAGGATTTATCTAATGATGTTTTGACTATTAAACTTACCTTTTTCGTTTTGTAATGCTAAATCGGCAAAGAATTTTAAGTGCTTGTCTTTAATTACTTTAATTAATTAGGTATTGTCGACGGGAATAAATTTGCGTGGCAACCATTTCTGTTTGTGGTAAATTAAGTGGTATGTTGCTGGAAGAATGTTTTAAATTTTTTATTGTAAGCTGAATGATAAAGAATTCTTTGTTAGAAAATAACTTTGTCTTCATGGAGTAATGGCCCACAAACTTAAATAATGTTGTATTTTAGCCATAGAAAAATCATGAATGCTGTTTAGCACTGTCTTATTAATTCATCGTAATTATAGTAAATTTGTTTGCATAGCAACAAACTAATGGAAGCGGTGTTATACGTCATGAACGACCACCAGAGCGGCTTCAAAACCATTGCCAAATTTAAAAAATATATATAAAAATATTCTAAAATGAGATATTGGGTCGTCTAAAGGAGCCTGTTTATGTTGGTTCACAAAATTATACTACTTATACTGTTTAATGCCTGATATATGTATACTTATTCTATTTGCATGTTATCTAAAATTTCAATAGCTGGTCATATAGCTTTGTAAAAAATACGTGGTAACTATATGCTACTTCCTATGTACACATTTTTCCGTTGTGAATTTTGCAGTCGCTATTAATAATTATTATTTTACACCCAAATCATTACATTTATAATTAAAATATTTGTAGTGGTTATTTTTGTAGATTCATTGATTTATGCTATTTGGGATGATAACAAAGATACTCGAGTAAAAGAAAAGTTACCTCTATCAATAGTGTATTTAAAATTAATAGTAAGTTGAAATAAAAATAACTTTTGTTCTTCTTAACCCACGACCATACGATTGCAAGTCTAATGCCTTATCCATTGGGCTACTATTCAGACATTTCCTCTCTCCAGCGTCCTATATTTTTTTACAAAAACATATACTTCGAAACAATACTTAAAAAAACAAAATTAAGAATCATTCGCCCACAAAAACGATAATTCTTTACGAGTAATTGGCTCTAGACACTCTGAAACTTAATAAACTCTTACACACTAAAACCGCACCTATTGCGTTATAAATAAAGACTATATTGTTATTTTTATTATTGTTGTGACGTGTGCTGTTTTTCCAAGTGTTAGCTGGTGCGACACATGCGCCGTGCGCAAAGTAAGGCGAGATCCTTTGGCAGCTGTGTCTCAATTGTGACGCTTGACGCATGGTGACTCACGCGCAGGGCCATTCTCCAAATCTTCGAATTACTAGCAAGAAAACAGTAACATTATATCCTCGGCTAGTTTCTGATTGAATTTCCAAATAACAAAATTTAACACTTCCTCTATTTTCAACTTTACTTGACTAATAATAATAATAATAATATCTTTATTGTCTCAGATAAATACAAACGTGTTACGCATACAATTTGATTCTGCTAGAACATTGTTTTTGAGTTTTATTTAAAACATACTGATACTGGTGCCCCAAACTAGGCGAGTGCCTGTATTTTAGGGGTCAGTGTTCAGCCCTAGAAAAGATGCAGTTTAATACAAAACATGTTTTACTTTGCATAATATATTATGATGATTTTGCTTGATTTATATAAATAAATTAAAAAGAAATTAAATTAAATTTAACGACTAAACATAATAATATAGTAAAACAAATAAATAAGTAGATCATAACAAGAGGAACGACAAACATTATCGATTTTACATTTAAATTAAAATTAAAACACAATAAAATTACATATACATCAGATAAAAATAAAAATAAATTAACATTAAATTAAATTGAAATTAGATTTAAAGGCTGATCTCATCGTCTGTAGTTGTTCTAGAAAAAACTAGGTTTTGACAGTGAAAATTTAGATTTCTAGGTTTTGATTATATCTATACGAATTTCAATAACAATAGCCTGATAATGTTTTTGTTTATGCGATGAGGTGGTATTGGCTTGTTCCCATTACGTTGCGTGCGATTAAGTAACAAAAAATGTTGAGGTATAAAATTTTGTGTCAACCATTATTATTTATTTGCAACCTAATCTGTCCCACTGCAGGGCAAAAGCCTCCCTAGCCTCTTTCCACTTCTCTCTTTCTTGAGCTACAATTTGCCAGTCTTTCAATCATTACAATAATCATTATGATTAACTTGACCAATTAAATCATAAAATCATTATTTGTTTTATCATAGTCAAATTATCGTTATTCTCTAAGTAAGTTAGGCAGAGTTGCTTGAGAATATGTTATGTTATTAGCTGAAAGAGCTCTTTTTCTCTCATTATAAGAGAGACTCCTTGGTTCAAGGTTGGCGACTTGGGATATCTAGTCCCTAGCAAAATAAACGCTCGTAGGCTACAGCAACTGCTTACCATATTGTAGCGAATAGGAAGGTTTTGCTTTTAATGACAGACTAGCAACATGGGATCTAAACCAGTCGGCGAAATATGGACGTGATACAGCCCTAGATAGTCTTGCGGGTAGATAGACATGACACTGCGTAGGTATTAGATAGATCTAGTATTTGTAGACAAAAAACAAAAAATATGACAAAATCAAGAAAGAAAATCAATGAAGATGGGTATTCATCTTTAGTTATCAGTACGCCATATTTGTTTACTAAACAAGATGAATGCGTAAAATTGACAATATGTTATTATGGAACACTTGGCCAGCAGATCACAATGACTTTCATAGCACAACCTTGGATCTTAATCCTCATCACAAATCGTCCAATAAACGTTCACCTAATTGTTCGATTCTATCTATTTAAACGAAAACTCGTACATAATGATGAAATTCCTAACACTTTTAGTTTACATTAGACTTTGTACCGACCAAATTGTTTTCAGAATCACTCCGAGAAATTGTGTTAATGGTACAACAAGGCGAATCGCGAATCGACATTAGGTGTAATAGTCATTGAAAACTCCTCTAACTCTCTTAATAGAAAGAGAGGGAGCATATGTCGTTTGCGTCACAAGTATGATTCAATTAAAAATATTATGCCCTATTTTATTATTTCAGCTGTGAATTCTAATGGTATTATGTAATACTGTTTTTAGTAAAGACGCGTGTAATTTTTTGGTCTGTAATACATGAAATTTCGTATTAATCTTCTCTCTTAGCCTTTATTATTCGCAAGTCACTTGGGGTCGGCTTTTCTGGTTTAACCGGATTTGACTGGATATCAGTTTTTACACGGAGCGGCTGCCACCTGACCTCCGCAACCCGAAGGCTAACGATACCCTAAGGCTAGACCAGTGTCAGGATCTTAGAGGGTACTGACTTTCCCAATAACGACTGGCATAGATGTTCATGGCAGCCGGGACCGACGGCTTAACGTGCTCTCCGAGGCACGGAGCACGCGATAATTGTCAATCAATACGCACATAATTACGAAAAGTCATATAACTTCCGAAAGTCAGAGGTGCGCGACGTGGGTTCGAACCCGAGACCCTCTGCATTGCAGTCTGTTGGTCTCCCCACTGAGCGAACGCTGCTTTTTCAATTATTTTTTTTTAAATTTCGTGTTAATATTATTTGTAAAATATATATTATTCCCTAAGTTAAAATGTGCAATCATACTTTACTTTTAATTTGCTATAGGTATGTCCTAAAGATTTATATTAATAATATTAATAAAGTAATTTCATATATCCTAAAATTAGATTAGATCATATATATGTAGTTATGCACAAAAAATGCGTAGAAAATAATTATCTTGATATTGATTTATTACAAACAGTCTCATCTCTATATTCCCGAATAGGTAACCAGAGGTGTATTAAACTCACCTTTCCGCAACTAAAGATTGACTATTGCCGTCTATCGGGCATAATTCCAGAATCTATATTGCTACTAAGAATTTCCTGTAAAGAAAATACCAATGATGCTTTGCATGATCTGGGAGTCGAACCCGAGATCTCGTGCACAGCAGTCGGATTCCCTACAGCTTCGCCACTGACTTCCTTACTAATTTAAAATAAAATATTTCAGGTGGACATGACTTTTTATCGTGTATTCGTCTTTATACCTACTTATAAATAAAATTATACCTAAGCACTTATTCATTATTGACTGCCTTTCAAGAAAATAAATAAAGTACTTGTAAATATAATCTTTTAAATGTATGATAATAATACTCATCGGGTAATAACATCTACTTAAGTTGAAGCAGTTTCTAGTAGATACCAATTATATTATATAGATATCATTAAGTATAATAAACAAAATTTCAACAGGTCAAGAAATACCTACAAACCATTTTATTCATAATACGAGTACTTACCTATCATTACATAGAAGACTTGAATAAATAATAAGCCTTATTTTAAATTATGACAATATAACGAACTCTTCACACAGATTAGGTGCATCATTATAAAGAAAATGTTTTATTATTTTATGCCAGTCAGACAAACCAACAACCTTAAAAAAAACATAAATTGTGAGGAGAGTTGTATTACATTTTACCAAAAAGAGATAGGTTTGTGTATTAGTAAGTAAAGAACAATTGTGCCGTTAATTCGACAAACAAATATTTTTATAAGTACTAGTCCATATACCTACTATGAAAAAGGCCAAAATTTCAGCCTCTCTAATTCCATGGCATATAGTTTCCCCTAATGTCGAACCCAAGGCGCGCATCTCTGCTTTTCGTAGTTATATGCGTATTAATTAAATAGTTAATTATCGCTTGCTTTAACGGTGAAGGAAAACATCGTGAGGAAAACTGCATGTGTGAGAGTTCTCCATAATGTTCTCGAAGATATGCGAAGTCTGCCAACCCGCACTAGGCCAGCATGGTGGACTATAGCCTAACCCTTCTCACAGTGAGAAGTGGCCCGTGCCCAGCAGTGGAACAGTTTAATACAGGGCTGATTTTATTAGGCAAAAACTGATCTACATACTTGACTTCTAGGCGGCGTGTCAAGATGAAGCATGCACCAGATTTTAAGTTAGACCACCAGCAATACAAATGTCTAAACCATATTTAATTTCATGCAGAAGTTTTTGCGTGATGTGTGAACAAACAAACATATCAACAGACTGACAGAGTTCTAAAAGTAATTGTTTGGACTTCTATAACTCTTATAAAGCACATAAGTTTTCCTTAAATATCTCCTATGTACAGATACCGACTAGTTACAATTTTTATTACTTGTATAGATATAATCACATTAAATCTATTGTTATTTCTTTATATATATAAACAAAATAACTACGATTTATGACAAAAATTATGCTAACACTAAGCAATAAGTTCAAAAATATTTACAAACCTTAAACTTTATAATGTAATTCGTAAGTTTTATATACAAAGAAGTTTTATAAGTATTGTTTTAGAATTTATATCTATATTATACAGTATGTGCCCTTAATGCCTGTGGCACAGGTTTACCCTAGTACAGGCACCCCTTATATATTAACCTTTACAATGTAACCTAAGCTCTGTATCAACTTGTACCAATTTAAGTTGAATAAATGATTATGATTATTATTATTTAACTTTGTTTATAAGAACAGTAAATACGTACTACATATACACGATATCTACAAATATTGTAGTACAAACATTTCATAACGAAACACTCAAGGTACTAAGTGGATTTTCGACAGAGTGCAGCCCAAATGAACAGCAATAAATCTGTTATGATAGCGGGCAACCTTTGCTTGTTGAATCGACTCGGTTTCAATCGTAAAGTCTACACTCTACACCAATAAGCTAGGAATGCGTTTCAACTATGTCCTTAGTTCGTTGATCGCGTAAGCTCTGACGCTTAACCGGTGCCGAAAAAAATTTCGATTCGAAACGAAGCGAAAACTGTTTCGACCACATCGACTTACAAAAATTTCATTTAATCTCTTAGCTAATACTCCACCATTGTGTCTGTTTTCCTTCTAATCGACGAGCTAATTCCTCAAAAAATGCAACTATTTCAGGATATCTATAGTGAAATATTATCGAGAAGTATTAAGTGATGTATAATGTCCCCTACCGAGAATTTGAACACTTATCCATCATCTCGTTTCGTGCTAAATAGCACACGAAAGGGCACGGTTATTAGCGCACGTGTCTTAAGTTTACATTAATTAGTTCACGCTTAAGTATTGCGCATCTGGATAACATCGATTATAGTGTTATAACGATGATAAACTTATCATTTAATTATCGTTTAATGTTGAACAACGAGATCGCAACTTGAAATTAATTAGGAATATAAAAACGTTTACACGCAAAATTAGTAAAATGTAGTAATTAGAGGGATTATAGAAGAAATAAAACAGTTAGCTTTCGCTTCATTTTCGAGATCATCTCTCGAAGATGGTCTGGATAAGCGCAAAGAGGGGGTGATTTGGTGTGTTGGCCGTTCGCCAGGCGGCGTCTTTGGCACGGAGCCAAATCGGGAGCATACAGTGGAAAAGAAATGGCGTCGCGCATCTTTGATATGCGTCAGAGTGCGCACACGCACAGTAACATGTTTTTCATGATGTATAAAAGAGGTTTTATTGCGGTTACTGAAACTTCGCTTGCCATAGAGTAGGACTATGACGTATAGATTTCTTGTGTTTCCGCATTCATTTTAGTACTGTAAAAAAAATATGATGTCTTTACAATTATTATAATATAAATAAATTATACAGTCTATTATATTGCTCAGGCAAATATATATATATATATATATATATATGTATATATATATATATAAATATATATATGTATATATATATATATATATATATATAAATAGCAGCGATAGCTCAGTGGGGAGACCAACAGACTGCAATGAAGAGGGTCTCGGGTTCGAACCCACGTCGCGCACCTCTGACTTTAGGAAGTTATATGACTTTTCAAAATTATGTGCGTATTGATTGACAATTATCGCCTGCTCCGTGCCTCGAAGAGTACGTTAAGTCGTCGGTCTCGGCTGCCATAAACATCTATGGCAGTCGTTATTGGGAAAGTCAGTACCCTGTAATATCCTGACACTGGTCTAGCTTAAGGGTATCGTTAGCCTTCGGGTTGCGGAGGTCAGGGAGCAGCCGCTCCGTGTAAAAACTGATATCCAGTCAAATCCGGTTAGACTAAAAAAAGCCGACCCCAAGTGACTTGGGAATAATAAAGGCTAAGATATTGCTAAGGCAAACTTATTAACGAAACCGAATACCGGGTGGCCTCGGTATGCTACAATGCAAGTATCCCACCTAATTCAGCTACAGATGAAACCTATGTATGTATTTGAATTGTATTTGAATTTAAATACTTTGTACAATCTTTAAGCATTATAGACGTATTATTACTAAGACTAGATATATTGTTTTATGTCTTTAAAGAAATAAATAGTAATATTATATAAGATGAATCTTTTATTGACCTGGGTATTTGATTAATCATGATCATCACCTCAAGAGTCTTTCTTAAATTGTTGGTCAATAAATAAGTATCTTGAAGTGTAAATACGAATGAACAGAGGGTACTAAAATGCATGCTAACACTTTTCATGCTACATTTGAGTTTAGTGTGTGACTACAAAGTGCTATGTATTAGGTATATAAGTTGATAGTTCATTCATATACCTAATATCATTGCAAAGCATTACCGTTTACTGTCAGGAAATTCTCATACTGTTAGCATAGAGCTATGTTAGGAAGACGGCAATAGGTATGTTTCGTAGATTTAAATCATAGTTGGCGTTATCTATACTAATATTATAAAGCTGAAGAGTTTGTTTGTTTGGCGCTAATCTCAGGAACTACTGGTTCGAATTGAAAAACATATTTTAGTGTTGGATAGCCCATTTATCGTGGAGGGCTATAGGTTATATAAAATCACGCTACGACCGACGACGAAATAGGAGCACAGCATCAATGAAAAATGTTGCAAAACGGAAAAATTCTCTTAAGTGAAGCAGACGAGGTTGCTCATATCAGCTAGTTCGAGGATATGGGCATGCGACTATTTATGTATATACGATAGCTTTACATCAAAATGGTAATAATACTCAACAAAAACAAAACTCGAATAGTTTTAAGATTAGATATTAGTTAAATAGAATAATCACTACATATTATAAGACAAAGTCCTCCGCGGCGTTTGTCTGTTTGTTCGCGAAAGTCAAAAACTACTGAACGGATTTTCATGCGGTTTTCACTTATAGACGGATTGATTCATTAGAAAGCTTTAGGTATACACCTACAGCTTAGCTTAACAAATAAACCATACCAAATTATACAATTTGTTAAGGTTTTGTACTACCCGTGCGAAGACGGAGTGGGTCGCTAGTTTTATTACAAAGTATAATTGTATATCTAAGAGAAAATATATCGCGAATTAATTAACTACACGTCACAGTATTGCTGAAATGTTCTAGAACATGAAAGGTTAATTGAAAACATTCAAGAACATTCTAGAAGTTTTGCCTTCATGCCTACACGGTGTAAACGGATAGTTATTATCATAATTGGATTGGTTCGTCGGCGGCATAAGTTTGCGCTTATACTTGTGGCTGATCGTGACGTGGCGAATTCGATTCCAGGGTCGGACAAAGTGATATTCGGGCTCTCTGTTAGCAGCAACTTACGGTCTGAATATGTTTCCAGCCTTAAGCTTGTTATTATTATGTGAGACTAAAATGAGGGTGTTATTCACCTCTGCCTACCCTTTCAGGGGTATACAGGCTTAAGTCTTATACACAATAGCAATCCTTACACAAACCTAATACTATAAATGCGAATGTGAGTTTGTTTGTTACGCTTTCACGTCTTAACTACTCGACCGATCATCATGAAATTACGCATACACGTTGTCAGGGTTACAGAAAAGTATATCTGTACCTTACATCCAGCAAGAAAGTACCGAAATATATAAATTTATTGACGAAATCTACATTAATGCAAGCGAATCCGCGGTCAAAACCCAGTATTAAAATAATAATAATAATATTCTATAATATACACACAACAGCATCTAGCCCAAACTAAGCAGAGCTTGTACTATGGGTACTAGACAATAGATAAACATACAAATATACTTTTTTTTTTGTAAACACGTACATATTATACATAGAAACACCCAGACCAAGACAAACATCCATGTTCATGCACACAATGGTTTGACTTGTGCGGGAATCGAACCCGCGACATTAGGCGTGGCGGTCGGTTACACTAACCACTACGCCAACGAGGCCGTGGTCAATAATGAAACATCACTGAAGCATAGTTACCGTTGATCGATACTAGTTAGTTATTGTACTAACAATATTGTATAATAAGCAGGGCTTAATGTAAACAACAAGTATCAAGGATTTCTCACTAACTTTTAATATACAGGTTGTGGCGTAAATAATGGATGACCCTGAAACTGTCGACTGGCCAGATTATCATCTATCATTTACCCCACTTATATCAACATACGCCCATGGATGACCAAATTATTGATATTTTTGATATTTTAAATAAAAATCGTACTTACTCATACAAAATCAGCTGCCATTTCTACAATTGGCGACATTTTCTAGTTCTGTTATTTTTATGTCACTCCTGAATACTTGTGTCATCAGACCAGTATCAAGGTTTTTTGTTACAATCTAAGACAACTACGCAAAAAATACTTATTCTCAAATTTTAACATGTTTTCTAAGGAATTACGCAATTTTCGGCCGCAGTATCGAAAAAAAAATCCATGGACATATGGTGATATAAGTGGAGTAAATGATAGATGATAATCTGGCCAGTCGACAGTTTCAGGATTATCCATTATTTACGCTACACCCTGCATAACTGATTTTCAGGGGTATCGTAGTTGAAATGGTAATAAGGGAACTTCATCTCGTCAACCTCGCCTCTGCCGCCGTACTGAATATTGCGGGTTCGAGTCCCACAAGGTAAAATTATTTGTGTGATCCACATATTACATGTTCCGAGACTAACGGCCACTCCTACAGCTAACTAGTAAAAGTTATCCGAAAGATAAATTGCATGCTATCACACTCATGTTAGGTTAAAGAAGAGAGATGGCGAGACATTTATCTTATAGATAAATTCTATCTGGAGCTGATAGTACAAGTCCTAAATGTACTTTGTGATTATTTTATTCATATGTTTGTAAAGTCCTTCGCATCTTAGCGCTTTTCCATAACATGTAATTATTATTTTTTTTAATATAGAGAAGCAGATGAAATCTATAAACTGTTGCACAATAGTGTTGTGAAAATATACCTAAATAAAATACAATGGGTCCATCTCTATACTGCAGGCAAAGTGTAATTGGTTTTATATGTAAAAAATCTTGGTAACAGCGAGAAGTCGCTTTCTTAGCTTTCGAATACACCTCGTAAAGGTAGCTCTACTCTTATTTTGTACTAGATGTGCCCGAGGTTTCATCCGCGTTTATAGTTACTGCGTCGCCCCCGTGGGTCGTAGCGTGATGTTATATAGCCTATAGCCTTCCTCGATAAATAGGGTATCCAACACTAAATTAATTTTTCAATTCGAACCAGTAGTTCCTGAGTTTAGCGCGTTCAACCAAACAAACAAACTCTTTAGCTTTGTAATATATTATATTATTTATACTAATAAATTATTATTTCAGGCAATATACTTTTATTATGATTATTACTATGTATGTTTTAACGGTTAAGTTACATATTTCAGCATCACTTTACTATGAGTTTATCAAGCGCAGTAATACTTGCGTAATTCTCAATACCTTTAAGAAATACTATGAAATATAAACTAGTTTGTTTCTGCTGCAAAATTATGTATAAAACAGAGACATTATTACACATTTACAATATTATTATAAAATAAACAATGCATGCAAGTTTAATAATTGGTAGTTATTACACAATACCAGGAAAAAGTAGAAAGATATCAGAATAAGTTTTGTATAACATACGTATTGTAATAATAATATATAAATATGAGTTGTTATTTTCTATTGTAGTTAGGGAAAATAGACAATCGAGGTCGTTGAGGAAATTATTAACAGTTTATTATCATTGGGAAGTACTGTTTTGATTCAGTGAATCATTATTTTATTTTTGGAAAGCTATAAACAGGAATAGATGTGCGCTAAAAGCATCGGATTTGATAATGGAGGAGTCCAGTGCTAGTGAAATTTGAATTTTGTTTTAGTTATTT
This sequence comes from Catocala fraxini, assembly GCA_930367265.1. Lineage (NCBI taxonomy): Eukaryota > Metazoa > Arthropoda > Insecta > Lepidoptera > Erebidae > Catocala > Catocala fraxini. Next base: position 30,234,598 of record OV884025.1, on the reverse strand, counting down.
TCGCTGGAATTTATTTGTAATCATCTCATGTTTTGTTATCTTTTATTTATTTATTTATTTTATTTATTTATTTATTGAATCAAACTTATACTATCTTTACAGGCAAAAACCTAATGCGACAGTACAGCCAAAAAAAACAATATCACATAAACACTTGGTAATATCAAGTACACAAATTTAATTTAATTACAATAGCAAATAACCGCTAGTGCTACTCTGTTAAATTCACTGAAAGTACACATGAATAGGTCTGACTTGTTGTGTATGAGATTGAGAATGCGAAGTGCGCGCGTCAGAGGCGACTCCTTGAGTAGGTTTGTTGTCGCCCTCGGCACCGCCAGTAGTGGTGGCCTAAGTCGGCGCCAAACGTATCTGTTAGGAACACATAGCCACAACCACTCCAACAAAGCTGAATTATAAAGTTTTCCTCGTAGTACTTTAAAAATGTAAAGCACCAGAGCAAGTTCCCTTCTAACCCCAAGTTCATTATAGTATTGTATATAAAATCTTAAATATTTTAATTATTAATAGAAAATAGAAAAGACTGTTCTCACTCAATTAAATTACAATTGATATTCCAGGAGCGTGAATACTTACCTTGCCGAAACACATTCATTTGACTAGCATGGAAGGTAAAGAATTTTTAACAGTATATCGCCAATTTTTTTAGTTATATTCATAATAATAATAAAAATTATTTATTTTCACACCACAATACAGTTGAAGTAGGTACATTTGATGTCAGACATAAATTTAGTCGACTTAGAAGTACCGTGGGAGACTGGTGCCTAAGGTAGAAGGAGAGCCTGTGTTTCAGGACACCAGGTCCCCACCTCACGGACAAGTTACATTAAAAAAAAAACGAACTAATAGAACTTATTAGTGCTATTAAGTATTGCAAGACAAAAAGCTCCAACAGCCGCGCCGCTGTCACAGATCCCGAGAAAAGCCAGCCACAGTCGAGCGCCAGCCTGCTATACTGCCTTATGTAAGGGGTGTCACTGACAAGATTGGCTACATCTTGAAGCGAGCTTCAATCAACACATACTTCAAGCCGCCAATGAAGATAAGTAAATATTTACCATCCGTCAAGTGCCAACTACCTTTACAAGATGCAGGGGTCTATAAAATAGATTGTCACTGCGGACTCTCATACATTGGTCAAACCAAGAGAAACATAGGCACCCGCATAAAAGAACACATAGCTGATGTAAAACACCAACGCTCGTTGAAGTCTGCTGTGTGTGAACATGTGCAACAGGGGACCAACCACTACCTGAGATTTGACAAACCACAGATTCTCGCTAAAGAACACCGATTCCTACCAAGGATGCTTCGCGAGGCTATTGAAATCAAAAAACATCCTAATTTTAATAGAGAAGATGGTTGGAATGTACCACCAGCTTGGGATCCAGTAATAAAAATAGTCAAACCCAAGAAGAAGCAAACCACAGCTAGACTTCATGATGCTTTGAGCTCATTCTGCGTAAATAAAAACACCAATGATTAAATTATGTTCAGGTACTTTGAAATAACTACACTGGAACATTGAGACAACTACCATCTTAGTCTCCCCGTGACCGTGGCTGCTGAAAAGCAACCGAAACGTCGGGGAAGGTGTAAAATTAAATTAAATATCAATAGTATAAAAGTTTTAATAATAATTTAATTAGCTTAAAAATTAGTAAAGTTTAATAGTAGTAGTAGTGTAACAGTTTTCAAAATTATGTAATAAAGTATCAAATAAACAACGCGATAAAATCCGTATATAGTAGTTTAATTTCAATGTATTATATATATTGTTAGTATGAATAGTATTTGGTGTGCACAAGTTTAATTTTGTTGATGCGTGTGTGCGCGCGCGCGCATGTTTGTGTATGTGTGTGTGTGTGTGTGTGTGTGTGTGTGTGTGTTCGTGTGTGTATGTGTGTGTGTATGTGTGCGTGTGTGTATGTGTGTGCGTGTGTGTGTGTGTGTGGGTGTGTGTATGTGTGTGTGTGTATGTGTGCGTGTGTGTATGTGTGTGTGTGTGTGTGTGTGTGTGGGGATGTGTGTGTGGTGTTTGTGTGTGTGTGTGTGTGTGTGTATGTGCGTATGTGTGCGCTGCGCGTGCGTTTGAGTAGTGTGTGTGTGTGTGTGTGTTTGGGTATGTATACATACATACATATTTTATATAGTAATGAATTTGTATGAGTTATGGCAGTACAGACAGTATATTTTCCGTATCCGCATAGTTCAAGCCCTGCAGCCAACAGCTTACCTCATATCGGTCCCGGCTGCCATGAACATCTATGGTAGTCGTTATTGGGAAAGTGTCGACACAAAAGATCCCACTGGGTCGAAGTGTCGCCGGTCTGCACTGACTGGCCCCCACATAAGATACATACATACCTTCATTTTGCACTTTATTTTGGTGAGGTGGTATATTGAAAGTGTCCTGTTTACTTTATTATAAAGGTAGCCACCAAGAAAGCAAAAGAAGCGGTTACAAAATATGGTAAGATGCTTTTGTTGACGGTTGACGGGGTTAAATCGCCTTTTATTCCGTGATAAAACCGGGTTAAAGCTTAGGAGTCCATGTTTCTTTAGAATCGTTTGCAATATAAATAGTTGTCGTACCGTTAGGACCCACGACGAATTCTACGACGCCTAAACCATTTATTTAAATGTTACTTTTTTATAAATATTATTATTGTCTTTTTTGATACACGTATAAATATTATGAGATTCTTTTGTATTTGCAATACTGTAAAACTCTACTGATGCATTCATTTTTGTGCGTAAAACACAGACTGCATTGTGATTTATTTATTTATTCAATTATTCATTAATAGCTTTTAATAAAGTAAACATTGTAATAACTGTGTTTTTATCTTTAAGAATAAATAATAGAAATTAAACTATACTTTATTGATTTAAGAATGTCACAACACTTTCAAAAGTATGTTGCTTTTGAAATTGTTGTGACATTTGTGTTGCAAACATAATCCTCCTTATCATAAAATATTTAAACATAATTTCGCCATATCCTAACTTTAAAACTAAATGAACTAAGAAACTAAATTTTCTATTTAACGGCGGTAGACATGTCCAAAATTTTATAGACGACATTATCTAGTTGAACATGTTGTGAAAAACCGCACGGAGCATTCTGGCACGGCGCCAGAGCAACAGGCGGCGGCCCGTCCTACTACAGATTTCGTGTCACACAGAAATTTATGGAAAAATATTATTTTAACGGTCTGTTAACATGTTTCTGGTAGTTTTGATAGTTCTGGTACCTACCTGCATAATACTGAATAAACTTAGTGAGGATATAGGTATGTCAAATTTGCTTTTTGTCGGTAGTGGGAAATAGAGTGCGAATCTATTACCATCAGACGCTCTTATGATATTTAGTAATATGATACGTATTCTCGGCAGTTATTTCGTGGAGTAAGTAGAGATAGGGCATTTCCACTTTCTACGGATTTCTGTTGTGTTTTCCATCTATTTTTTATTAAGTATCTACATATATCTAGGCCACCTTGGAAGACTACGGTCTTGCCCTTTTTACACTGAGAAAGGCTTGTACCTAGGAGAAGAACTGTTGATATATAGGGTTAATATCTTATTATTATTATTACATCTATATATACTTTTTGAATTTTACTATTATCTGAGAAAGATAGAAAAGAAATATTTAATTTCTGTCTTCTTCTTGTGGATTTAATTCTTACTCTGTATTTATGTAAAATATAGCTTAATAGTTCATTTATACAGGAACTGCATAAGTATACCTAATTAACTTAGTTTAATACGTAGAAAAGGCTCAAATACTTTCACACCAGTCTTCGGACAGTCGCTAGAAATAATGGATATTCAAAATTCTGAAAACTTCCGTCTTCTGACGTTTGGGAATTGACAAGATGGCGATTGACTCGAAAGCTCCTAGAACACTATTACTAAAATAAGTTCATTAATTATGTTAAAAAGGTAAATTATGTGGAGAAATCCTAATATGTACCTATACTATTTCTCTAGAAAGTGAAATATATAGATACACTTGTAGCAATAACATACCACACAGATTTTTAAATGTTCTCTGTATTCATTTATTAAAGTTCATAGACAAAATAGCTTTTAAAATTTGTTGTTTTGGGCAGTTTTCATAAACTTGAATTCAAGCTTCGGTTTCATTTTTTTTGTTTTCAAGGTTTTTAAATTTATGGCTCGTTCTAAAGTTAAATCAAGCATAGTTCATGTTTTTAACTTTTTTACAATCACGTCAGTTGCGGCGTTGGCGTTCATTACGCGTCCTATTGCGATCGCATGTGCGTTGCAATATAAAAAATAATGCAGCATAAGCTAATCGCCACCGCAAGACGCCCTGATACATTCAGTTTTTAAGTACGTACTTGTGTATAGGTAGACGCTGTTCACTGTCTGACTGACACACATATCTTAGTCACCTTTTAAAACACCTACGAGATGAGTTTTGTTCTTATTTATATTCTTTTCTGAAACAATACTTTTAAAAATAAATATTAACTCAATGTTCCTATGCACTCATATTTTCTTGCCGCTGAAATGTGTGAGCATCGTGGACAATTTAATGAACGCTCGGCATTTTAAATATTTTCATTACAGACGCATTTTGTGACAAACTTATGTGCTTTGCATGTTGAACGTTTCTAAGATTTATTCTCAAAAGACAGTGTCTCACACATGCTGTTGTAGTAAAATAATTACATTCGAAATTCAAACTATTCATTTAAAATCTTTAAGTTCGAATTTCAAATTTAGTAGTTGGTGATTCACGTGATCTTTTAAGTTGAATTCTACCCACATATATATAGTCCTGTAAGTGTAAATAAAACACTAGTTATACATCTAAATGCGTTATATTCGCGGTAATAAATTCAAAATTCTACTGACTCACACCATACGTTACGTTGTAACGTTAATTGCTAGAAGACGTCGAACACAATGATATATTTTTTTCTATATAATCCGAATAATAAGAGCGAATCACAGATAAGTACAGGAGGATTGGCTTCCCGCCAGAATTGAAAGTTGTAGTGGTGAAAATTTATATGTGTGTACTGAAGAAATGTACGGTTGGCAAAAGAAATTCAGTTCAGCCTAGTTCTTGTTGACGTCATAACAGTATTAGGTGCGTTGGCGGGAAATTATTAGTTTATGTTTATAAGTAGGTAGCGTACTTTGGTAAAATTATGTAAATAAAATAATATTGCAACAGTATTAAGTACTCATTTTACAACTACCGAAACATGAAGGTTAATTATGGATAAAAAAAATCGTGTGATACACAATTTCTTCTTCCAATACTGGATATTATTATTATTTGTGCCTATTTTGAATTTTCTTAAAATCATCCTTGATACAGTTATTACTAGAACGAGATCTATGTTTAAAAAAATGTTTTTGTACAGTTCCAAAACTAACATAGGTACTTATAGATCGCGAGAATTAACAATGGACATCACACAAAATAAATAACAATATTCATCCTTGCCAATTTTATAAGCCATGCAGCAATCAAATAACAGATCGCCCTGAATATATGTATAAATGTGCCGGAGAATGACAGGCTTTCAGATTCCGAAAAATGTACTACTTTTTCTTAGAGCTATGAGAGGAACCGTGGGTAAAAGCTAGCAATATATTTCTGTGTCAGTTTCATCATAAGTATCTATTGACGTAAAGCGTTTCGCTCTTCCTTGATTACTGAACGTGTAGCAGGAAAACGTATTTTAAATGCATGGTGTGATTTCATATGACATTTTTTATGACAGTTCTGAAATAAATTTACGATGCTTTCACTTACTTTATTGGCTTGTTAGAAACATCATTATAAGAAATTAGTAAGGCAAAGGTATATCAGACCTAGATTTGACTACCCACGTAATAAATCGCAAATCTCTCGCCATCTACCAACAAACGTATGCATAAGATTTTCCAAAATGGTACTTCGAACACAAAGAACCACCATAGTTTCCTTTTTTCTCCTCCTTTCTACCTGCCAGCCCCACATAGGTTACAGTAGCTGCTTTCCTAGACTGTGTGTGCCAGCTACCTCTATGTGTGGGCCAGTCAGTGCAGACTGGCTACACTTCAACCCAGTGGGATCTTTTGTGTCGACACTCTCCCAATAACGATTGCCATAGATGTTAAAGGCAGCCGGGACCGACGGCTTAACGTGCTCTCCGAGGCACGGAGCAAGCGACAATTGTCAATCAATAGGCACATAATTTCGAAAAATCATATTACTTCCGAAAGTCAGAGGTGCGCGATGTGGGTTCAAACCCGAGACCCTCTGCATTGCAGTCTGTTGGTCTCCCCACTGAGCTATCGCTGCTCCCTGCCAACTACCTAAGTGGCTTACAAAATCTAGCGGCCTAGTTAGGCTCTCTTGAAATTGCTTCTGCGACGCCAATCAACACGGCCACAACATGAGCGGCCGTGACCGCTTAACATCAGGTGGGCCTTTTGCCATCAACAGCAATAAAAGTTCCAAACTTACCGAAGAGATACAACACAAAGTAACTTGACTATCCATCTCCAATACATCCGTAACTGGTTACTTCAAGCTAGAGAAGGATGAACAACCGCATATACCCTACTTCTCAAACTTCTCCTAAATTTCCACTATACCGTCTAACCATTCCTTGAAAATCACCTGAAAACTTTCCACGAACAGTATTTGTATTTTCCGACGGTACGCACTAAGAGACGATGACCTCGAATGTACGTCTAGCCAAATGTCGGCGCGCCGATCTTGCATTACGTCCCTAACAGATAAACAACTGAACGATTTATGCATAAAACATATACCTACGCAATACCGACAGTACTCATAAGAAACATAATCTTATTAACTGGGGCGGGACATTATATTACGGATACGTATGTAAAACCATTTTGATTATCGCTGTGATTTGTACGCGCTTCCCTTTTTTCTACTCACATTAGTATTGGGTATATTTTAAATTACTTCTTTTTACTGTTCTTACCTAGAGTCTCCTCTTTTCTCTTCTTCTTGTCCCTAGATGCATCTGCATTCATTTTGTGTTTGTTTTTGTCTTCATACATAGTCTTAGGGCTAAATTTTTATTTTATGATTACTAGTAATTTGGTTTAGAAATTTATATTTCACTGGCTATAGCTTTAGGGATCACGTATCATCCTCTATGGATGATCATTTCGATAACTGTCGTGCACAGTCGCAGACTATATGCTACTAATTAGAATTTCTGGACAAAAGAATGCAATAAATCTGGCCGAGCCTGGTAAATCCGAGACCTCATGCACATCAATTCATTGTTGCGAAACCGAAGTAGCCAACAGCGATGTGCAATTGTTTATGTAGAAATAAATTCGAACTACCGAAAGAAATTCAGCAGATTGAAGAAATTTGTCCTTACCATCAAAGTTCCAAAAAAGTACAACAGCTGCCTTTATTTACGCGAAGCAATTTCCCCTAATTTCCAATCACGTAGTAATTAATATTATGGTATCATTTTATTGATCTCCTTTTGTATAATTTTGTAAACATCCCGAAGGCTCTTTGTCTTAAGCACAATAGTAGGGACAAAGACGGTTCTGTTGCTAACACAATATCGGTAGATCAATTAGTCAATGTCATGGCAATTAACGTGTTTCGACCCATGACCAGAGCATTAAATCCGTGATGAAACTAAGTGCCGAGCAATTATGTGAAGCTTAATACATACTAATGAAATCGGATATAGGTAACAATTTGGTACCCTTAATAACCTTGACAGTGTCTGTTCTTATCATCAGTGAAATATTTTGAAAACTTCATGGAAGCTGCATTGAATTTAACCAGAAGTATAAAGCTTCTGATTAAATTCATAGTCTGTTCCAAAAATATCCCCGAGACTTCATGAGTGTCCATTGCCACTGCTAAAACAGGCTACAGAACTGTTACAGGGTTAGTTGGTTGGGAACGGTAAAATTATTCAAAAAAATCTTTATTATTGTAAAACTATAAGGAGAACATATTTTTTACTTCGTTAAAATTTGAATGCCTCCAAGCCTAAAACAATGATCTTAAAAAGTCTGCCTATTTGTTTCCAGTATCATAGGGTAAACAATGTAGCCAATCTCCATCAAAGGCTTCGAATCAATAATTCTGTGTTGTCCTGCGATATAGATTCCTGAGTAAATAGAAGCGGTGCTGGACTTTTTTATATAATTCAAGTCAAAGTAAAAAATCATTTATTTATTTAGGTCACAAAGTAACACTTATGAACGTCAAAATATATAGGTTAGAGAGTTTATTAAGTTACTGAAGCTACATTTAGGTTTGTTGCTGGGTTCAGGCAAAGGGTTGAGCCTATGATAAGAAACCTGCAAGAAACTCACAGCCACGTTTTTAAAAGGTAAGGTTTAATTAAGGTGGAAAATAAGCATAGTCTGATTGAGACAACGACCAGTACATCCAGGCCACGTCATGTAACGCGGAGCTTAAAATTTATTAAAGTATGTATAAGGTCCGCCGATAGTAAGCGATAGCCTTCCATAGACAGGTTTATAAGTTACATCGGTGGAAGCATCTCTCTCGCTTAAAAATAGTGGTTGTGCTAACAGCAGATTAGATTACACTGGTTTCTTGCCTCTATAAGGAATATTTTATTTAGAAACGTAAAACGTAAACGTATCGTTTTCTTAAGAAATCTAGTAACTGTATCTACAGAAACTTCTCACAAGCTTCTCAAATCGAGCTACTTTGACTAATTTGACTGATCCATTTATGAGACGATCCTTATTTGAATGATCGAAATCAAATCTTAAGATTTAGGAAAGATGAAGATCACGCTGCGTATCGCGGTGTCTTCCAATCTCTTTTTCGCAAAATAACGTGAGTGAATCTGTGGGCGTCGACTAATTCCTGATAAACATTTTACAGGTAACTTTTTTTGTTTAAACATTTGTGTAAATACATCAAGAACGTGCCAAATAAAAGGTTAGTAGAATTTGTTAAGGTTTATACGGCTATAATTTATATTTTATTGTAGGCAAACGTCAACGTTTCCTGCCAATGAAAATTAAAGTTTTATTAATTTTGCCTGTTTGTTTATTTATGTATTAACGTTTTTATTACATTAAACACTTGTCTTCTCCTGCGTACCTCGCAAAATAATTTTCTTTATTTTTTAGAAATAGCGCCACATAGCGCCGTCTTACTCATTATGAAGATGAAAATTAAAGACTGATGATACCAACATAGTAATATGCATATCAATAGCCAACACTATAAGGATACTGAAGCATAGAATAAGTGAATTACATCCACATTATTTGTATTTCATTTAAACTTTCCATAATCAAGAGCAATGAAAATTACTTTAGGTTATATCAATTATATCGCTAGAAAGTATGACATTTTATATTTTCCGATATAAAAAATTCACACACAAACATACACTATCTTGTGTATGTTTGTTTGTGAATTTACCAATATTATTTGGGATGTTAGGTTTAATGGCTTATAAAACGACTTCACAAGACAATTTTCATAAATAACCTTCGCCTAGATTTTCTAACAAAAAAAACGTTATTTTGATAAATAAAGTCGAAAATCAGATCAGACGTCATTATACTGAGAATGTTGAAAAAATTAGAAAAAAAGGAATATCTTCTAACACAAAGTATACCGTTTTTTTATACACTTGGAAAATCTTCAATAGAGTTTTGTAGACAAACAATTCAAGTGAATTATTTCTAATAGGCTTATGACAAGCCTTGAGGCTCATGGAATTATTTCGATACGTCTACATAAAATCAACACGTAAAAACGTGATCATGAAAATGTTGAGATACTCTGTTTTTATATGTATAATATTTAGAATAAATAGATGGCAGAATTAATACGTCCTTATATTTAAAGATATGTACTAGCGTCTCTGAATAAGTTAAGTCCGGGAAATCACAGGTAAATTTAGAATTTTCCTCATGGAAAACCTTTCACTAATCTTTACTACATAAATACCGAATTGTACTCCCGGAAGAAAAGACTAGTCCACATTGACTCAAAATTTTTCTAGAAAGTACAAATGACCAGAATTGACAAATTGTTCAGTTATGTCAGAAAATAAATATTATGGGTCAAATCTATGACATGATAATATACAGAACTTTAAACCTTTTGTTTACACAAGGAGTTACAAAAATATGGAGTCATGTAAAAACATACTTAAACTTATGTTTAAGTATGTTTTTACATAACTACATATTTTTTACAAGTAGCAGACGACAGATCCGCTACCTGCGCAAACTGGATAGATGGACGAATTAACAAAAAACATGGGTACATACAATCGCTAGTTTCCTGTAGGGTGCTTTGAGACTTCACAAAAGATTTTACAATAAATTAACAAATAGAACTTGCTAAAGATCTTTACTAAGTTGTTATAAGTATGTTTGAACCTTTTTATTCTGATATGACTATATATCATGTGGTTTATACACCTCACCTGATAAATACTCTGATGATAAGTGATCACCGTAGCCTATAAGCTCCCTTGCGCTTTATCAATTCTAGAATAAGAAAAATAAAACGGCGGTGTAAAACAAAGAAAACGGCAAGCTTCTGCAACTAACTCTTTGGGCGAACCGATAGTTTAATATTGAAGCACCTACTACTTTACAGGAGCACCGGGTTAACCATCATAAGACTCAGCTTATCAAACGAGACGAGCAACGCTATATGAAAGCAACATATAAGTTCTTCTCGTTTGTACGCGAACGGTGACAACGAAATGGCGCCGCATTATAGTACTACCAGACATACTGCTACGTTAGTTCGTATTGCTTCTTTAACCTATTGAGTCGCAACGGTACACCGGTAGCCAGACAAGACATGTCATTTTAAGTAGTAATAGTTATTTTAATTTGTCTCGAAACAGGCCAATCGTTATATGTATATAGCAATCTGTATTTAATTTGACGGTGCGTGCTTTACGCACAATTGCACGTTCACCTTTACTTTGACTATTTGATCTACGTCGTTCCGTTTTCAATTTGCGAATGAGAAGATAGGATCGCTTCGCATTGTGGTCGTGAGATAACAGCAGCGGCGAGCAAGCTATTGAGTAATGGATATGCAGCGGACCCACATGTTTACCGTTCAATTTATGGATGTGGCGGTGATAGTCTACCAAGCGTAATAATTATTCGTGATTGTATTAAATTATATGTATGTTTTTATAATGGCTTACGTGATTGCCTTGCTACTACTACTGCGGCGAGAGAAGTGGGTTTTATCCCTGACAGAGATTTGTATGAATAATTTTTTCGAGTCTGGGTGTTCAATGAGATTATTGATAGTATCAATTGAGGGTAGTAGAGCCTCGCTGATTTCAGCATGAATGGGCCGGCTCGACCGGGGAAAGACTACCCTCTCACAGAATATCGACGTTAAATAGCAGTATTCCTACTGTTGTGTTTCGTTCGGTGAGTGAGAGTGCCGGAAGCCCAATCACCCCATTTCCTCTTTCCCGCTCCTTCTCCTCCCACTTTCTTTCCTACAGGGTCGGCAACGCGCAAGTGATGCATCTGGTGTTGCAGGCGTCCATAGGCTACGGCAACCACTTACCATCAGGTAGGGCCGTATGCTTGTTTGCCACCATAAGTGTATAAAAAAAAGAGTATGAAAGTTTTTTTATTGTGATTTTTGATATGTTGTTTTAATGTTTTGAAATTATCAACTGGACAAACATTACAATTTGTGTATATGCCGACTTAAAATTAAATAACTAAAGCAAGATTATATTTTATTTGAATAAGTTAATCACAAACCTTAGATTAATTATTGGTATCGTAGTGTGTCTCCTCAACAAATTTAAACTACTGATCTGTTTTCACCAAATTGTTGCATTATAAATAATCTAACTTTTCTCTTAGGCCATCTCAAGAAAGCTAATAAAATAAACGCTAATAGAAAATTAAACCTAACTATTATCATTCGTGGGTTCAAACCCTCTCATGGCACTATCGAGGTAAACCGACTCCTGACATAAGCATATTAGTAATTTATAACCAAATTACTCACAATAACTAAATTACCAAAGGACTCTACATTTCGTTTGTTGTTGTGGGCAAACGAAATCTGCCTATCCACAATAATAAAATCTCTTATTACTCGTTGATGAAGATTTATTTATTTATTGGACCATCTACAAAGATACACACAACTTAAATACTAAATACAAAAGTGTTAGGTCGATAGATTAAGTGTGCACCCTCACTTACAGTAGACCACAGCATGCAGAGTAAAAACGTACATACAGTTGGCGCAAGTTGGACAAAGTTACAAATAGCAAATTACTAATAATTAATTAAAATATTGAATTACAAATACTTAAATGCAAATAATGAAATACTGAAATACAAATAACGGAAAACAAATAATGAAATACAAATAATGAAATTACAAATAATTATTATTAAATGTTAAATAAAAATAAAAATAGATAAGATAAACAATGAAAGTGTAAATATTAACTACAATATCAATAAGGATAAGATGAATAAAATATTGCTATTATAGTAGAAATCAAAGACAAATGCGAATAACATAGAAAAATTGAAGTACTTTTTGTCTCAGTGTCCTTTAAGCTAGACAGGCTGTATTGTGTTTTCTTAGCTTCCACAGTACCAACAGTAACTAAGCAGCGATAGCTCGGTGCAGAGACCAACAGACTGCAATGCAGAGGGTTTCGGGTTCGAACCCACGTCACGCACCTCTGACTTTCGGAAGATGACAATTATCGCCTGTTCCGTGCCTCGGAGAGCACGTTAAGCCGTCGGTCCCGGCCGGCTATTGGGAAAGTCAGTACCCTCTAATATCCTGACACTGGTCTAGCCTTAGGGTATCGTTAGCCTTCGGGTTGCGGAGGTCAGGTGGCAGCCGCTCCGCGTAAAAACTGATATCCAGTCAAATCCGGTTAGACTAGAAAAGCCGACCCCAAGTGACTTGGGAATAATAAAGGCTAAGGGAGAAGAAGCCTCCGCAGTACCAAGTAAACATAGCCATGTTCATGAGTAGCGTTTAGCGCATAGCTCCAGGTGGTCCTTTAACTCATCTGTAACCAAAAGTTTATGATATATAGCTCTGTAATTACATAATCTATTTCATGAATATTAAAAGAGTTTATTTTTAAAACGCAGTGAAAAATCGCATTAGAGACAATAATCCGACACACCTATGAGCATTTCAGCAATATTTATGTTTCCTTTGCCAAGCGAGAGTCTCTGTGGGCGGTTTAATGTGCCCATATATTCGTTCAACCTCGGACAGTCTCAATAAAACTGAGCGATTTCAATACCTAGTATTGACGGCGTTAATTTATTAAACAACTAAACTAATTGGTTCTTAATACAAGTGTTTGAGTTGAGTATTTGGTGTTTTAATGTTTGTAGTGTTTTGAGTTGCAATTAGTTGCTTTATCTAATAAAAACTAAAGCTAAAATAGGTTTATTTTAGCGTTAGTTTTAATTAGATTCTCGTTGGGTTGCTATATGTCTCACTTATTTTTGTGTGAATTTTTTACACGTTATAAGCTATTGCAAACATTGTTCTGTCGGTTGAGAATATTTCAGTGAATATTTTCTGTAAGCTTTGTAATGCATACAATATTGCAAATATTATTAGTAAAATACCATCAAATTATAACTCTGTACTTAGTATAGAAACGATTATTTTGTCTAAACCTACCAACAATGATTTTTATTTTGTATCTTTTACAAAGCTTTTTTATAAAAGTTACTTCGTACTTTTAATTTGTCTTTTCATTTGAACCTGTAGAAGCTAGTCATAGAAAATATTACATATTTTTGATGTAATATGTTCTTTATATTCATGTTACAATAAATCTTACATTCCCAAAAAATAAGAAATAAGCCGCGGGCCCTCGACATCCAAAATCTTAATTAAAAGATAACTAACTAACAAGCTAAAGCTAGTGACCACCTGAATACTTAACTAATTTTGATAATTTTCTTCTTCTATCATTGGCACTTCTTCAGTTGTCGGTAAAGTAGTCTTCAAGGTTTTTATCACTGCATTGCCTTTCACCAGGTGCAAGAATAGAATACAATTCATTATTATAATTATTATACTCGTAATTCCTTCTCTCTTAGCCTTCATTATTCCCAAGTCATTTGGGGTCGGCATTTCTAGTCTAACCGGATTTGACTGGATATCAGTTTTTACACGGAGCGGCTGCCACCTGACTTCCACAACCCGAAGGCTAACGATACCCTAAAGCTAGACCAGCGTCAGGATATTAGAGGGTACTGACTTTCCCAATAACGACTGCCATAGATGTTCATGGCAGCCGGGACCAACGGCTTAACGTGCTCTCCGAGGCACGGAGCAGGCGATAATTGTCAATCAATACGCACATAATTTCGAAAAGTCATATAACTGCCGAAAGTCAGAGGTGCGCGACGTGGGTTTGAACCCGAGACCTTCTGCATTGCAGTCGGTTGGTCTCCCCACTGAACTATCGCTGCTATATATTATACTCGTAATTATGACAGCTTATTCAAGGAAATATTGCGAACACGTAGCTTGTATATTTTTTCGAAGCCATGGTCAACCTACACACAAATGACGAAATGGAAACGAAGCAATAAGCAAAAACAAAATTAATGTGATTTCGAGTCGACGCCATGTTGTAAATTATTATCACTACGTTCAAGAAAACAACCCACCAACCCAAAAATGTTCTTTGAAGGTGACTCTGATATTAGATTAGGCAAATACATTTTATGAAACGTATATGCTAATTGATTAATGATACCTTTTGAAATAGGAAAGAGCATTTGATTTACATCCAAAACATCGATGTTGTCTTTTATATGCGTGTCAGTTCGTTAACAAGAACTTAATGGTATAAATTAATAATGGTATATGGCAATTACATAGACACAAGATGGATACTGAACTTGCATTTCTAAACATTGAGCGTTGGCTGCTCTATAACAAACGTAAAACAATTTATTAATTATTGTCGAAAGCGAAAAAACCAAACGCCGATTTATTTTAATTACAACTTTTAATTAAGCATAATATCAGCTCTATGTATAAACTGTGCCGCTACGGTCACAATGCTTTTTTCAGTGTGAAAAGGATTAAGCCAACCTATCATCATTCTGCAAACCCATACAAGAGTAGCGGGCTACCACCACGCTGCTCTAGAAGGGATTGGCAGAATCCACATAATCTTAGAACATTATCGCAGAACTCTCGGTCTCCCACAATGTTCTCCTTCACCGTTAATATAATACTGGTATAATTATTAAAAAATATTTTTACATTTCTTCATCATTTTGGCTGCTTTCAGCAACCATAACCACGGTGGTCGTCTCAATTCTGAAGTATGATATTATTTTCAAAGTATGCGGCTAAAGTACCACAAATTTTTGCTGTGAAAAGACCTATTTCCTTAATTTCACACGGCTTTTACAACTTTAGCGGTTAGCAAACACATTCTGTGTGGTACAGGTTTATACTTGATTATATTCACCGTAACCATCAACGTTCACGTTTTTATGCAGTTTCTTTTTACTATGTAGTAAATCATAATCTCTCATATACATGAACAGTTTTTATAAACACTATTTTATTCCATGGCACACGCTACTCTGGTTATTTTCCATACAAAGGATTATTTATTCATTTACTAGTTGTGTATCGCGGGTTGTTGTAGAAATAATGTTCTTTAGTTATGTAAGTTTTAAAGAGCTACACATATTTTTTATAAAGGTTGGACTTTGAATAACTTTGTAGGTATTATTTTTCTATATAATTTTGAGAGGAATGCATATAATTAAGTTCAGATATCGCGAAAGATTCAAGCCTGTATTCCTGAACAGGGTAGACAGATATATAAAACATCCACATTTGCGGCTTTTGATTTCCCTCGTTATATAAACAACCAAACCAAACCAACTTATATTGCGATCACAATCCCAATGCCAGTACTGAGAATTTCTTGACAGTAAAGCCCATTAGGTACCAGTTTGTTTAACCTGGGAATCAAACACGAGACCTTATGCACAGCAAACCCATTCACTAGCGCTGAGCCGCCGCGGCAGTTAGCTAGTCATTACAGTAAGAGTAACCCTATGCCTAAAAATAAGTTATAAAGTGGCACTCACTGATCCCAGTTAATAAAAATTTAAATCTATCTTGCCTTTTGTAGGATGCAGGCTTAAAGATCATTCCAGAACATACAAGCGTAACATAACATGTTAATTCATGAACTAAACCCACCGTTCATATCCATCAAGAATAAATTTACACGATGTTATCTTGGAAATCAAGAATTTAACCATTCATAGTAAATAAGTTTATGTAAATATTTAGCCTTACTGACGTGGGGAACATTACGCGGGTATCGAGAGATATGCACCAGCGTTTCACTGACCTCATTCAACGTTTTTGCTTATTGAATAGGCAAGTGGACTTTGACCACGACCAAGTTATTGGAAACATGTTTCTCTATCCATTCGCTGGAGCAGATTATATCTCAAATAGTACGTAATTAGTACTTAGTTAGGCTGCGTCGTTAGCTTGTTGTATATCAATCACGAGGTCTGTTCAATGCCCGGGCGAGCAAAATGCTTTTAGGTTTTTCTGTTAAGCATTGTTTGATGCGCGGGCTAAGTTATTATTAGGTTTGTTTTCGTAGCAGCGATAGCTCAGTGGGGAGACCAACAGACTGCAATGCAGAGGGTCTCGGGTTCGAACCCACGTCGCGCACCTCTGACTTTCGGGAGTTATATGACTTTTCGAAATTATGTGCGTATTGATTGACAATTATCGCCTGCTCCGTGCCTCGGAGAGCACGTTAAGCCATCGGTCCCGGCTGCCATGAGCATCTATGGCAGTCGTTATTGGGAGAGTGTCGACACAAAAGATCCCACTGGGTCGAAGTGTCGCCGGTCTGCACTGACTGGCCCCCACATAAGATACATTATACATTATTATTAGGTTTTCCTAGTATAATTCTAGGTAGCAGTACGGCGCCTAAAAATGTATTTGGCAAATAGCAATAATTGTCTTATCACTTCTTTTCATACAGCAAAGTAGTAAACTCACAGTGGTCTCCCACATGGTAGGCGATTGATCACTACGTGGTGCCAACTCTCTAGGATAATAGAATCAAAGTAGAAATGGACTTGGAAGCCTTCAGAAATTTTCTCGCCGACGAAACGCGAAAGCCATGTTTAGTACTATTACATCGCTTCCCTATAACATGCCGTGTGGTACTTGCCTATACGAATCGTCTGATATAACAACTCAAAAAGTGAACCGGCCTTTACCACTGCCACTTGGTAACCGTTATGATCAACTCAAAGTACCTAATACCAAATTACCTGTAGGCGTTCAGCCTCATAATTACATAATAATACCTATACAAATAATACTCTGAATACATTAGTTATGGCGACATTCGTAATGAACATCTATTCACGTTAATTAATATAATTTGATTTAGTTACGTTTTACCTTTGCCATATGTCATAATGAATTATAAATTTGCTTACGTCACAAGAATTTATACGAAGTACACAAAAATTTCATACTGCGTCGTCTAAGATTTAGTTTACATTCGTACTATACTCTCAATTTGCTACAGACTACACCAGATCTATTCAAAATATTTAGCACTGTGCAACTGTTTGGTCATAATTTTAGTTACGGATTCCATTTGATCAGGTGCGTTTTCATTTACTGTAAATTATTATATGGTACACTAAAAAACAGCTCTCGCGCTACGGATAATCCCGTATCACAGACAACATGAGGTATGTACCATTAAAAAAACAGGCAATGAATCACCCAGATTCAAAACAACAATATAAAGACATACATAGCAAAGTACAAACTTTTATATCCTAATCTCAATTTTTGATTAGATTATTATGGAAAAATCGAATGTATCGAAAATTGTGCAATGTCGCATTTGAATGCTTATAACATTCAAATGATAATCGAATATTTGAAAACATTACGTGCACAGCGATTTATACTTTCGTGGACAAAAACGCTGGGCTTAAAACAATCAATAAACTTCAATTGGATTCCGACGCCACTTAAATAGATATTATATCGCTTTTAAAACAATTACGCATCACGAGCTCAAAGTTTACAAGCAAACAAACTGTCACAAACTATTTGTCTTGTAAGAACGTAGATTTAAACAAATAATCGACCAACCATGTTTACTTGATATGAAAATTATCCGTTCTGTTCGACAATTAAGTTGTGATATAATGTTCTAGGTCGTACGTTACATTGTTTTAAATTTTAATAGCTGATTGGCAGTTCTTCGGTTACGGTTTAATTGTAGTGCGAGTTAATTAGAGGGGTAGCGACGTGATTGGCGGCGGTGACTATAACTGCATTACAATACCTTTCTTGCTGTCAACGCTTGTTTAATTACAGTCCCATTTCCTAGAAAACAAACGTTGGCATCAAACTAGTTGTTACTCACGATTTTGTTCGTTTTTTATAGTATCTATGTTCACGATTTTAAGTACCTGCTATAGTTACCTTTTACACATTTATAATATTAATATTTACACGAGTACCTAAATAATATTTTGAATAGAATTTGCACTCTCTAATGCCCGTTGAACTGTCTCGTAGAGATTTCACAGGATTTCTGTTTTCCAGGATTTTATGCTTGTTATACAGGTTATTATCGCTTGCTTGAAAGCTGAATAAAGATATGATAAGTTTAAATAATATTCTTGAAGATATGTTAAGTTTTCCAGTTCACGCTAGGCTAGGCTAGCGTGGTGCCCTAACCCTACTGATACTGATTGGAGGCATGTGTTTAACTATGGAACTACAGACAAGACTAATACATTTAATTCTGATTCTATCAAAAAAGACAAACACAAATAACAATAACCGAAAAAAGCAAACTCCCATTCCCCCTAACTTCGTATTAACATCAATCTATTCCCCTCATAAATAACCAAACTCAACAAGTTCTAAACAGAAACATTTGTTGTTATCCAACTCTGAAACGCAGAACAACAGAACTATCAATACCAAAAACGTTACTAAAATGTATGACAACCTGTTGAGCAATTGCATTAGTAACCTTCAATGCCTAGAACTGGAACATTCGCATCATAATCCCCAGTCTCACGTATGAGACTTAACCTTTATCGTCAGTTGGCTACGCGCTGGCCGCACTGGGTGACTAATTCCCTGGCTCCATGCCAGTAACTCGACCTATATACTCGCCACAGTCTTCCTACTAGTCCGCTCCTCCAACTAATTAGGTTATGATTTTTATTTCATAGCTTTATATGGTGAAAACTTTAAGAACACGGAAGGACTTCAGTTAAATTTGAAGCAGTAAGGCTTCAAATTCTTCAATATTTTTTTATATATGTGAACGGTTATATTTTATTATCCAATTTATTATTTTTCGACAGAGTACATAAGGTGAGTCATTGCTGAAGTATTGGGAAGATCGGACACGTCAATCAGCGTAGAGCAATATCCAATAGTAATGTGATATTGGTGATCGAATACAAATAAGCGATATTTGTAAGCACTAAATGCGATTGCCAAATTCAATCATGTTCATTCTTTGTATGTCATCTTGTAAGTAATTCCGTTTCATGAAATAACTCGATTACTTATAATTAATATCCATATTTTCTATATTTTCCATGCTGATATCATAAACGAGTGAGTAATTTATTGTTCTTATGTGATCTGGAATCTCTCAACAAATTTTGATAAAATTTATAATGGAGATATCTTAACTACTGGAAAAAGACCTTTTTAAATAAGTTGAGATTTAATCTACGAGAAAACGAAGATGATAATTGTCCATATTGTGATATAATACTGAAAGATTCATGTTTTATCTAAAATTTAAAGGACCATATGTATATAAACTAATGTAGTTATTTATTTTTAGTTAATTTAATGTTTAAAAGGCCGATATAAATTCTAGCTTAAAATATCTACCCTATATTAACATATTTTCTTTCAGAACAACACCACATCAAAACGCACTCATTTTATGGCATTTCGTTTATTCATTCCTTCCTGTATAAAAAACAATATTTGCTGAGACGAAAACCTTTTAATGCGGCAGGAAAAATTGTATAATGTTTCAGCAGCGGTGTTAGTACGAGTGGCTGAACGAAGGAATGAGTCCGCGGCTCGAGTGTAAAGACTCGCTGGCGTCAGCGCCACGCACACAAAGACGTGTGGGCGGAGCGTCGCGTGCGCAGCCGCTACAGCCGGCGCTTCAACGTACACTCGCGCGCACACCGCTTATATTCTTTGTAAAATATTTTTTATATAACGGAAATCTGGTATTGACGTTATGATGGTAGTTGATAGGCTTGACGTTTCAGCTAGGTTGTTTTTATGTCACAAGCAGACTTCTTTGCAAGCCTTTTACAAAGGTATGTTAATACTGAACGCGGTAATACCTATTTACGGCTTTAAAGATTACGCAACGCGTATCTTGCAAATCACTGGTAGTTGTATAAAACTCTCTAGTTGAGTTAAATACTTATTTTAGGTGTAGGAAACATAATATCTGTTGTGGACTTAATAATATTATTATAAATTTCGTCTCGCTAATTATTATCTGATTAGAAACTTCCTACCTGAGAGTTCCTTAAAGAGACATTATGCTGTTAGCATATGTACCAATTGCCTGTCTCTCTGTTCCCTGTTCTGTTGCAAACTGTTGCGCTAATAGTGCAGTCATTATACATTGTATATATAGCATATAAAGTTAATTTCACACAAAATCCCTTAAAACTCTATAACATTTCAAATATAACACTATCTCAAGATTGTGTGTAATATTAGAGTTATTTTTTGAACAAATAGGCTTCGAATATAAAAGATATAAAACACTCTAAGCCCAATTTGGTTTTTAGAATTATAATCAACCTGTCTTTTGGTTTTGGGATCAGATAAGATTTATTTAACGCATTTTGATGCGCGTTCCAGTTTGTTAGCGTGGTACAGCTTGTCAAATTCAATACTAAACGCGTTTTATCTGAATTATTCCAACAATACTCAAGAAATGGTACGTAAAGTGATTCCTATAAATGACCTCGCGGACGGCATCAAATGAAATCGCGGCAAAGCCAGCTAATGTTTAATATTATAGTATAGAGTGACGTTACAAGAGCCTCCTAAATTATTAAGTTGGATTATGAACGAATCGAAATATCTTTATTAAAAAAAATCGGATGATGTCTTTCAGAAATCAGTATAAATTGTTGGTGTCGAGTGTATAGTAGCTGCGCCAACGCACGCCATATACGGGGCGCGTCGCCCCCCTCCGCGGCCGCGCCACCGCCCGCCCTCCAACAGCGTTTGGCTCACGTTTCGACATAGACTAAGTTGCGCAGACGAGACACTTGTATGTTTTCTGTTTTTATTGTTACCTAATCGTGATTGTAATGTTGATCGTAAACTATAGTAAATATAGTGGATGATGACTCCGTTTCAAGTCGTCAACAGTCTAACAGTCTGCCTCATTTATTACGATCAACCTTCTAGTAAAATGCAGTACTGATTTCTTCAGACTTTTAATCTGATCATAAAGCTTTATTTAAATTTATATATTAATTATTATTTGAAGAAACATATACCACGATGTGATATATATTAAATTAAATACTTAAAATAATAAAAGCAGCGGTAGTCTGGTGGTAAGATATCAAACTTGAGACCGAGACGTCGTAGTTCCAAAACACCCATTACATGAGATCCATACGATGTGATCTTACTCTTAACACAAATATTTAGCTTAGCCAGAGGGCTTAACAGGAATATTATCAATTTGTAAAGCAAAATACCAGTAACCTGAAAAATTATAACCAAAGGTCATTTATTTTAATTCACAGACTTGTCTTAAATCAATGACCTTCGGTTTGTCGATCCGTGATTGTGGCTACCCAGCCACGTACCTACGTGAGCCTAAAGCTTTAAAGTGATAATTATATCACAAGACCTTGTAGTTTAAGTTGTGCTTTATACCTTTAACCTTTATAATCTCATTAATCATCTCAAGCAATATGTTCTTTGATGAGCCCTAAAATTTCACAACTTGTCAGCATAATTTGATAAAAGTAGCATTAATTTCATATTTATAATATCTTTGACTTTTCGCTAATATTTCGCACTTCACGTTATCTTTCTAGAGTATACATCACGAGAGTGCTTGTATATATTACTACTACTTACTTTCACAGCGTCATATCTATGTTTCCAAAGCGATAAGTAGTAGTATTTTCACCCAAGTATATTATTTGGACGGCTATAGTTTAAAATTGAGCCTAATGTCGTCCCTGTGCAGACTACTAGACTCCGTTGTGCTGTTGTTTTGTGTAGATAGGAAATTTCAGTAATTAGTTTAAAATATTCATGTAACAAACACACACAGTTTAGGTATATATATTATTATTATATTTTATATTAATATGCGTGAATGCTAAGCATCGTTAAAATACAAAACTGCTATCTATACTAATATTATAAAACTGAAGAGTTTGTTTGTTTGGTTGAACGCGCTAATCTCAGGAACTACAGGTTCGAATTGAAAAATTCTTTTAGTGTTGGAATGCCCATTTAGGGCTATAAGAGGAAGGCTATAGGCTATATAACATCACGCTACAACCAGTAGGAGCGGAGCATCAATGAAAAATGTTGCAAAACGGAGAAAATTCTCTTATGACAATAAGATGAAGTTGCGCGGGTAAGCTGGTCTAATTTAAAACGATGGTGAGTAATACTCAAACAATCATATGTAAAAGCATTCCTATGTAATTACTTATTACTAAAAGTAGACGTTAGACAGAACACTACTAAAATTTGCCTCCATCTCGATATATTCACAACTTATACTGTAATTACTTATTAAAATTTTGAGATAGTCTTATCTGTGGCAATACGAATCTTTTAAGAAAATGCTAAGTTATTTGCTGTTACACATTTTTTGTGAAATTAATTAATCTTAACGATATCAAGTACAGAATAAGTTCTTACACGGCAAAACAGAGAGTAACCTTTTTAAATATATGTATTAATTTGCCATATTAATATAAATACTAATATATATTTACAAACGTATTAACGAAGATAAAGTAATTATAAAAATACTAATAATTATAATACTAATATTTACAAAAATAGTTTAGGCGTCGTAGAATTTATCAGCATCGCTGTGAACTGATAATGAGCCCAGAAGACTGGCAGCATTGCCGCGTTGAATGAAATTGTTGTTTTGATATTTGCCTTTGAATACTAGCTGACAGCCGAGGTTTTGCCCGGGTTGCCCTGTTTTTTAAATTAAAAATGGCGTCACTTTACCTTTTGGCGTTTTAAGGAGCACAGGCGTCACGCCTGTATTTCCCTGAAGAGAAGACATAGATGGATCATCATCACCATGTTTAGTCTTACGTATTATTCGATGTTGTATTGCCATCTATCAGACAATTCTAACCTATATGCTGCAAGGGACGGTATTTAAAGAAAATACTTCAATAACATTGCTTGATCTGAAAATCGGCATCAAAATCTCATAATTTGCTATCGGCGTATATGCAAACTTATGCGTTACGTGTTGGACACATGGCCTAACCTGTCTCACTCTAAAAAGACGTCCAGGCCCAGCAGTGGGACAGTTTATATGAAGGGCTGATATTATTAATCTTAACTAATAATATAAATGCGAATGTGAGTTTTGTTTATTTGTTTGTTACGCTTTGCGTCGCACGCCTTAACTACTCGATCATCATAATATTTCGCACTTTGTCAGGAATACAAAGTAGGACATAGGGCAAATTTCATCCCCTTTCATCCAAAAAATAGTACTGTGCTTGAGCGAGTGAAGCCGCGGGCAAAAACTGGTTATTATATAATGTAATGTAAAAAATAATTTGTACCTACTGCCGCATCTGTGAAGATATTCGTAGTGAGCGGCGCGCGCGCATGTTTGTTTACACGGCAGTCGCGGTGCATTTGTTTTTTCTCAACGTGCGGTGTAGTGACTTGGCTCGGATGATATAGTTGAGTACATCGAGGTTTCCACACTGATTACTACTGAGAACGTTTAGTATTAGGGAATAAGCAGATACATAATCGATTCTTAGGTAAAAAAGTACGGCAGTACTTTTAATGACATTATATATATGAAAGGATGTTTGTTTCCATGTCTGTTTGTTACGCCTGCTTAACCGATTTGTAGATAGAATATGGTTAATTATAGTTTCTGCCCTACTCTCTAGGGCAGAAACTGGGTAAAATAAAGGTTGAATGACTCGAACGCTATTTTAGAATATTTAAATATTTCATATTGATGATTTGCATTCACCTATATGAAATATCGTTATGTGCCATAAGGTTCTATAAAGTGCCTGAAAATTTTAATCAAAATATTTATATTCTGCTTGATAGGTACATCAAGAAAACAGGGATAGTGGTTATATATAGGTAAAGAACGTGAGGTTTTTCTAGCTATACAAATACTATAATTATGTGTACGTACACATTTTCTTAATCATATTACTTACGTCTGATTATTATTAAACGACTTTGTTACAAATCTGGTTTAAGGAACAACCATGCTCTCGACGCTAGTTTAAGTAACACGTACAATATTAAAATGGCGTGCGTATTAAATAAACCATTAGAAAATATATATTGCGATGATAAAAATAAAATAAGCAATGATTATCCCATTAAGAAGGACTCTCATATAATAGAGATAGATAGAGAAAACTAATATCACATGTTAACCATTAAATGTCTAAGATGAGGCAAGCCAACAAAATTACATATAGTAAATTTCTTTTTAATTGTCTTTTTTTGGAAACCAATATGGCGTACTACAAGTTAGAGTCGATAGAAAGATACTCACTTCTATTTGTCCTTTCTTTTTTTGTTATATCTATCACTTTTGTTATATTTTATAATATTAATAGTAGATATTATACCCGAGACTTTTGTTTATTCCAGAAATCCCCACCGATGTAAGTAGGTATCCAACCAGTGGGAAATGCCAATATTTTAAATCTCCACTAGTTAAATAAACGACATATAGTGGGTATTTTTGGAAAATAACAGTACGCACCAATTTTGATAGATTTCCTTTAATTTAATTTTTATGATTTCTGGATGATTCGCTTGGCTACAGTTCATCCATAATGTTACTGGCGCGGCGGGAATGAACGCTGTAACTGCCCTGCATGTCTCGGGTTCAGTGCCCGGTCGGGCTAAGTGTTATTAAGTTTACCTGCCAAGAAATTCTCTGTAGCACCACGATTTCTGGGTCCTTGCCGTCACTACGTGGGACCTAAAATCATAATTGACAAAATGTG
This sequence comes from Catocala fraxini, assembly GCA_930367265.1. Classification (NCBI taxonomy): domain Eukaryota; kingdom Metazoa; phylum Arthropoda; class Insecta; order Lepidoptera; family Erebidae; genus Catocala; species Catocala fraxini. The sequence goes on along the minus strand of OV884025.1, from coordinate 30,209,176 downwards.
GGTGTAATATACCATTACGTACCCTCAGAGAATAGATATGTAAGACTTTGTATGTCTATATAATAATATTATACTGCTGTGCATGAGGTCTCGGGTACGATGCCAGGGACGGGCCAACAAAAAAAAGTTATTAGGTTTTCTGTTAAGAAATCTCAATAACAGTCTGGAGTTAGGAGGTTGGCGGTATTGGACACCCCCGTGCCTCGAAAAGCACGCAAAGCCGTTGGTCCTGCGCCTGATCTCTCTCCGGTCGTGTCGGATTACGGTCCCATCGGATCATGAGAGTTAGGGAACAGAGAGTGCACTTGTGTTTGCGCACACGCTTGTGCACTATAATATCTCCTGCGCAGATGGCCAGTCTCCGTTAAGATTGGCCGCCGCAAAATCGGTCTGGAGGACACATTAATATTATAAACAGAGTAAATTTGATTTTCGCTTGTTTGTAAGGATTTAACTCAAGAACTACTCAATCGATTTAAAAAAATATCTTTCGATTACAAAGCTATATAATCATTGAGTAAGATAGACTATATTTTATAAAAAATAATACTGTTACTAACATAACCTAGCTTGCTTTTACGCGAGCGAAGCAAAAACTAGTATTAAATTTACATTAAACACTATTAACCACAATTTTGGTCACATGTCATATAATAGTTGCATCTACTTTTGAACCCCATAACATTTTAGTATATTTATTTAGTCATTCGTACCAATGCTTGGCACATAAATTATATAGCTCAATATATCACGCTTAACCAGACAGGTGCAAGATTTTACTACCTACCACGTAAATGCCGAATAGATTTTAATCGTGTTGTTTGTGTTTAGTTAAATGATAACTTAGCATCAGCGCTATCTCTATATTTTTTTCGTTATTTATATAACAAACCGTTATAAAACCATTTGAAAATGTTATTGTGAGATAATTCGCGGTTTGTCTAGCTTTCACAGTTCCTAAAGAAGACTAGATCTGCATACCAACAGATCAACAATTTCATGGTGTTCCTCGACAAAACCATTATCGACGGGGCCGCGCTAATCACTTGCACACGCGGTCGCTACCCCGCCGAGGTTTCGGCCCGCCGTATGAAACAGCAGGCCACTACACGAAAAGACCTACCCAAAGGCACTCACTCACTTATAAACCCTACTGTTCTCCCCCTAGAGGGGAGACGGACTCGACACAGAGGCGCGCGTGGGAACACGCACGCTGCCTCTCGGACCTGGTGCTGATCGGATGGCGGGCAGGCCCACAAAGCCCACCACCCGCAGAGTCCGATCTTTCGCCTTCCGCATCCAGTCTAACGCAGCTACCTCCTGGTCATAGATTCAGACGCATAGGCGCATTGAAATTGAATTTGGCATTTTCCATTTAATAAATCATAATTATTTGCTGAAGCGCAAGGTTAGTAAATTTTCCTTAAGCTTACAAGCGTATATGAACACTGTTATGAGAGATTATAAAGCAAGAGCGATATGTTAGGTTCGTAACAAGTTGAAATACGGATACGGATTCACGTCTTTAACTCCGAAGTAAAGTGAAAGTTTTACACGTACGTTTCGCCATCTCTGATTTTAAATCCAACGTATAAGAATGCGACACTACTTGAACAATTTAGTGTCGCAAAATGGAACTACTTAGCATATTGCCGTCTACCGGGCATAGTTTTATTCTGCTGTAGGCAGTTCCTTAACCCAAATCCCATAAAACTGTGCCTGGCCCAAAAATCAATCCTAATACCTATATATAGGAATATAAGTATAATACAACGGCCGTGTAACCTGCAGCAAAATGTAAACTTTATGCATGATCACGTTAATACCCTTACGAATCGTATACATATCATGCATTGCGATAGTTTAAAATTTAATAAGCCTGAGATCTCACACACAGTTGTCTCATTCAATATCGTTGCACCACCGAGTTCCTTTCCTCACGATATTACCATCCTTTCTGGTATTGCTACATTACGATCAAGTAATAACAGAAGCTCAACAAACTAACTCAAAGTCTATATCGATTAAGTTTCGTCAGAGCGATGACGTTGGGAACGTGCCGGAGCAACGCACAAGAATATTTCCTAACCTTTTAACTTATAGCTTAACGTGAGTGTCTGGTACCAATAATATAATTTCGTCATGTCTTCCGCGTGTTCTGATGAATAAGTTCATTGTGAGTTGGGAGGTTGGTGGTCAATGGTAAAACGTGCTGTTGTGTAATATTGACTTACGTTTACGCGAATATTACACGTTGCTACCTTTTAACATTTTGAGCTGAAAAGGTGGCGGCCATACACGATTGTTTTTCAACTATGTCTGGCATACCAGCAATTGGCAGATACAGAAGAATCACGATAAACTCCGTATAAAGTAGTTTGACTCTATTGTTGTCGTAATTTTGATTTATATAGGTAGTAATAAAATGAACCTACTTTTAACGCAAGCGTAGCTAAAGGGATAAGGGTGGTAATAATAGTAAGCATAGTATATTTTATTCACATTTAGGATAATCAAAGTGAAAATCATTAAAAATCATTATTTCCATAAAAATGATTAAACATTTCTTGGGCACGTAAATTTAAAATAATATAATTATGTATATTAAAATAAAAAGGAAATAGAAATGTTGTATTGAAGAACACCGATAAGATTTTAGTTACTAATAGATGGGAGTAAAAATTATCGTTTCATTGTAAATATTTAGATAATAGTGTCTTCCAGAACTTATTTCGGTCGAAGATTAGCTGCGTAGGAGATGTACATAAGCTTGCAACGCAAACATAAGTACATTCTAAACTCCCTAACTCATAATCCGATTAGACAGCAATCTGATAACAGGTTTACAAACTAAAGCACAGAGATAAAAAATTGCCAATTACCTAATTTTAATTCTGGACTGTTGCTGAGATGAGATAAGATGAGAATATCTTGACTAGCTAATATTTTGTTGACTCGACCTGGGTCCTCAAGATTGGTAACCGTGTACATGTCACAGGATCTACAAGGCCAATAAGAATATACACAACATGTCACACTGACCATTTTGATATTTCGTTATGTTATCTAAATACCTATCTTCTCTACTTTGAGACTCCGTGCCTTCACCTAAGGTTGCCCAATCTATATTAATTACAATCACTATATACATCAATTGTTTTCTTTTTTTTTGATAAAAGCCAGCACCCGTATTAGGAATAAATCCGGAGAATTTAACAAACATTCAAACAACAAACACAAACAACACCCATGCTCAGGCTATTTCTGAATCATATATTTTTTGTCTTATAATATGTGGATCAAACTCTCGGCGCTATGGCAGGCAGCGGCGATACAACCACTAAAACCACTACGGCATCTACTCAGTCTAATTAGTAAATTTACTTTATAAATATATATTATTTTACTAAATGAGGTCAAATTTCATTTCTTGGCAACCCTAGCTCGTCTGCGTGTGCGCATTGTAACGTGATACTCCCGCGCTTTCCCTATACGGTTGCAATGGCGCGCGCGGACCAATCACACGCGACCGTTTCCCGCCCAACAACGCAGCTATCATGTTTGTATTACTTTATAATCTAACAGTACATAGGTACTCTGATTCTATATATAAACGCACGATGACTCATCAAGTATATGATGTTTTATTTGTATACTAGTTACTGTCTGTGGCTTTATCTGCGTGAATCTCATGATAACTTTATAATAACACACCTGTATATATAAAATTTCCCACTGTTAGGCCTTTGCCTATATACCTCTGATCAGTTTGAGACGGGTTAGACTATAGTCTACGACGCTGGCTCAATGCGTGTTGGCATACATATCTTCTAGAAGATTATAAAGAACTCTTATACGTCTCGTAACGATGTTTATGAAATGTTTCATATTATGTTTTAATTTATGATATTATCTACTTGACTACAAAACCGAACTTTCGTATGTGTAATATTTGTAGAATACTTGATAATGCACTTTGTTCGCGTATACTAAATTTTGTTTGCAATGTCATTTACTTGGATCGCACTATGCACCATCTCACCACTTATATTCTATTCATTCGTATTAGATAAGACATATCTTAGCTAACTTAAGCCATAGCTTAAGTTAGCTAACAACCTGTAAAAACCGCATCAAAATGAGCTCAGTGTTTTTTGCGAGAAGCTCAAACAAACAGATGGAAAGAAAATCACAGTTACGAATTCAGTAACCTTTAATTAGTTAATCTGAAAAAGTCATCTTTTACAAATATACGTTAAATGTATATGTTACGGCTAAAGGTGAGTGTGAACATAAACTTAAGATTAGCCGGCTACAACTAGGTGCAGCCGGCCACATGCGGTTAGGTTATGTTAGGTTACTTTTGAGTTTAGCCGGCTAAAACTAGGTGTAGCCGTACTTCGGCTATTAGCCGTAACATACATATATACAGACACAACTTTTACACATTTTAATTACAGTAACGTGTATTTCCTCAATTAATAAGGTAGTGGTCTACTAATCCAACATTTCTACAGCTTATATTCAGGCTTGACTTTATAGAAAGCAAATGCCATCTACCGGAAATAATGCTAAACTGCATGCGACCAAATTATTATTTTTTCTGACTCAGTTAATAGTCAATATTAGTTTTCTTAGGCAATTCTTAGAAAGAGAAGCGATAACCTGCTATTAGGCCGTTGGACTACCTCACAAAAATCTTGACTCCGATCCCAAGACAGTCAAATCTGACATTACGAGTACGAATTAAATGATTATAAAAAAAAATTCAATGTGACAATGAAGAAAAACATTGTGAGAAACTCTGCATATTTGAGATTTTTCATTATGTTCTTGCAGGTAAGTGAAGTCACCGCGCAGATGATACCTATCTTCACAAGTGATTGTAAGTTACGGTAATCAGTTACATTTATGCTTGTCTGCCTGAAAATTCTACACATTGTAGGAATACAAAGATATTTGGCTGCTGTAGAGTCTTGAGATCAGTGAAGTGTTTCTTAGTTACTGTAGTATTAGCAATATCCCAGATGTAAATGGTGAAACCGAAATGCCATTCTCACAAATGTATATTTAACTAGTCTCATTCACCACCCCCAACATTGCACCCTCCGGTGGCGAATGAGATATTTTCCAGAAAAATATCCCATTCGCGACCGGGGGTGACGCAGCGTTGCCTCCTCCGGTGGCGAATGGAATTTTTGATTTAGAAAAAGATAAAGTTAAAGTCAAAGTCAAAAATTATTTATTAACTTAGGTCACAAAGTAACACTTATGAACGTCAAAGGGGTTAGTAAGTTTATTACATTTACTGAATTTACATTTATGTTAGTTGCAAGGTTCAGGCAACTGCCTGCCTGCCCAGGTTGCCACTAGGGTTGGCGAACCGGCGTCAATTGGGACATTGCTACGTAGAAATGTCCAGTCACTGCTGAACAGAACCAATGAATATGGGAGTCTGATCAATTACGTAAATAATGCTGATCTGTAATAATTTAAAATTTTGAAAATATATCTAGCTCTAAGTTTTTACTGAAACACAATAATAATTACTTTTTTGCAAACGGAACCAATGAGAGTCTGGTCAATTATGTAAATAATGCTGATCTGTGATAATGTTAATTTTAGAATACTAGTGAATATCTGTGAATTCAGGTCTAAAAATGGAAAAAAGTATGGTCTTTTTATTTTACACAGTAATTATAAACATTACTTAAACCTGAATAGTCATCCTATTCTATATAGAGTTCATAATTAAATTCTTAGCCATACCTACTTCAAAAACTATATATCATTCCAAATACAAGTACTTGCCTTATGTTTAAGGGTGGCTACTGACATTTTCCGTAAGAAACATCCCATTTGCCACCCAGGGTGGCGAATGGGATTATTTCTATAGAAAATATCCCTTTCGCCACCAAAGGAAGGAATGCTGGGGGTGGCAACTGGGATTAAACTCATCCCAGTTGCCACACCCGGTGGCGAAGGCGATATTTTTTTTTTGGAAAATATCCCTTTCGCCACCGGACGGGGCAATACTGGAGGTGGCGAATGGGACTAACTTCCGGATCGCAGCGTAACGTATTCTACAATAAAACAAAAGTAGCTAATGTGTTTATTTAATTGATTAATAATTTTTTTGCTTGTACATGCATTTTGATCTTTGAGGATGCTCGCAAATATCAACTGTCAGATATGCGCAAATAACGCTAAATGTATGGTTTTTCCGCCTAGTGCACTTGGGTGCCATCGGTATGTTTTATTCATCCGTATGAAAATCATACACAGTAGGATGATTAATTATCGTGATGCGGCAACGTCATCAGTCACTACCGATTTTACACGCATCCTGGCAGATGTAGCAATGTGCCACTTAGGCATGCACACATTAATTCCACTGCGCTCCCATTCGCAGACACACTAGATCAGGTGTGAATCGTACTTAACAGAAAGGTTTGTGGAGAGATATTAATTCCTGTAATTTTAATTAATAACTTTTAATACTTTACCTTGAAAGTCAATAAACCCTGGTTGTTATCCCGTCTCAGCCTTTCTGAAAATCATTTAAAACATTGCCTTGTAAACGTTTGTTCTACGTTTATAGATACGTATTAATTTTCATTAGAGCAAATAACGTTAAGTGAAGTGCTTCAGAAGCTATGATGTTTTCAATCAATATTTTTGTATGTTTGCCTCGTTGTTCAAATTTGTGGTTAGACTGTCGTACGTTCATGAGTTCCCAGGTTTGACACCCGGATCGTGGATAGTGTTAATAGACTTTTTCTGGAACGAAATCTTATTAGCAGCACGGTGTGTGGCAATGTGAAACAAATCAAACTGTAAAATGTGGGTATAAAGCTTTGGGGATATCTAGTGATTCTACTTGTTATTATAGATGGTTATGTATCTTTATAATAATAGACCTAAAACGTAGCTGCAAGATGTGGGTATAATACACTTCAGGAAAACTTTGGAAATATACAGGCATCGTGGTATTTATGCTTATTTTTATTCTTTTTAAAGGTCTGTCTCTAATTTAGTCATTATGTCAGTTATCCCATTTAAACGTCGCGCACACGTTGTGCAGTAAATTCTAACATAGCCTAAGATAAAGTTACTACCCATCAAGACTTAATCGAACCAGCTTTGATTATACTTAATATAATGCTAGGTAATGGCTCTTACTCCCGATAAAGTATTTGAAAGACCCGTTACATAGCATTATATTAACTATGTGTACAAATCACGATAGTCTAAAATCGTTTACAGCTTTGCCTAATCTTGCATCACTCTGTCACTTTCTTCCATTTTTATCAATATTCGCATGTATATTCAATCAGGAAAGTCAGAGGTTATAAAACTAATAAGCAGTATAAGGTAAGGGACTTAGGGAAAACCGCATAAATAGCCGCAACCGGTAATATTCAAAATTGTATTGTACCCTTTCTCGCAAAACAATGTTCTAATAAATTTCCCTCAAGTATATGGCGTCATATTAGATTGTATCAGACATGTTCTTGTTCTACATATAAGAACATACCTTCATAGCAACGAAAAATTAAACTCATGTCTACTATTTTGATTAGCTGTTGTTAATTCAGTAAGCCAATCACAGCAATTGAAATGCATTTTACTGCCTGTTACCTAGTTTTTTAATAAATCTGCCTTCCAAAACCTGAGGGTCAGTCTTACGTTATGTCTTTGTGGATTAGGCAGAGTTTAATACATCTCTGCCGACCCATACTTTTGCAGCTTCAGCTATAGTTTCAGGTCTCACTTAATATGGGTTGAGCTTATTCCGGTCTCCCAGGCCTAGTTACTGAAAATGTATTGTCGGAGGAACCCATTATCACTTTGCTCAGGAATGACACCCGAGGTCTCAGGCACAGCAAATGCAGTTATCTCCGTTGCGTCATTCACAATACATTAAATATTTTTCAGCTCTATTTACCTATCAACCAACGCTAGAACTCCGGCATCCGAGCTAAACCAGACTATTTAAAACGTAAATTTTGTTACGATAGTCTTCCTTTGTATGAATAGCTTTTTTGTTTTCTTGCATTTTTGATAACTGGATTGGTTGAGGGGTTAATAAAATATAGTTGTCCAGCGCCTGCGCCCAACACAATAATAAGGGTTATGCCATAGTCCACACACGCTTATCTCATCTTAATTGAAACTCAATTATGGTTTCGAGAGTATTAAAGAAACTCACAGACATAAAGATTCATTCACGACGTTTTTCTTTACTGTTAAAGCAAGCCATGATTTACTAAGTCAGTACATAAATAAGTCAGAAGTAAACCGAAACCTCTGCGTCTCTACAATACGCTTTGACGCTCCTGTATAAAAGCGGAAATTAGATTTTATATCTCTAATATCTAAATTATTCTCGTCTCGTGGTAAGTAAAATTGTGAAAGTCCCACGTACTTGGCTTAGTTACCTGTTTAAAGTCCGAGGTCGTATTTGGACGAAATATATTCCTACATTCCTACTCATTTAAAAACCTTATTAGGGAATAATATATGTTTTATCCAATATCCAATAGCTCAAGAAACTGAGGCAGATGATTATGACCTTAAAGCCAATACTTTATCAACATCTTCACGAGTTGATCGACCGCCGCAGAATAATAAGACCGTCTTATAATAATTAATGTTATACGTACAACGCCATCTAGTAACGCCAAAAGAAATGATATAATATTTTGTTTATGAACTAAACTACACTTTTTTTTTTTTTTTACGTGTGGCAATGCTTTGACGCATACCTCTCCGCGGGGCGACGGAGAGGTTATGTCGGGCTCAATAGCTCAAGAAACTGAGGCAGATGATTATGACCTTAAAGCCAATACTTTATCAACATCTTCACGAGTTGATCGACCGCCGCAGAATAATAAGACCGTCTTATAATAATTGACGTTATACGTACAACGCCATCTAGTAACGCCAAAAGAAATGACATAATATTTTGTTTATGAACTAAACTACTCTTAACTTAACTATATTCCCAGGTATCCTCATAGTCGTTAGCATTTATTATTAATGCTGGTATGATATGAGGACTATAGTTTCAAAACCCGCCAAAACGATATCAGAACAAAAATAATGTTCCGATTGAATATGAAGCTCCTTCGTTGCTTCTATCGCATTGCATTGATAGTTTAAAAAAAAAACCCACTAAAATTCTATTAAATCAGCGCACAAAAGTAGCAGTTTATTGCAAACACCGCTAAAATAATCCATTTATATTATGTCTTTAAATGGTTTTTTGAGGTTTACCATTATTTAGTAAAAAGTATTTTAGAGGATATTGAAACTAAACTACTTATGAGTAGTATTACTGGCTAAAATTCGGTTACTGAGTAAAATATTTGGTAATTTGCGCAAATAATAATATAATAATAATATTCTACCACATACACACAACACCATCTAGCTCAAACTAAGCAGAGCTTGTACTATGGGTACTAGACAATGGATAAACGTACATATATACATTTTTTTTGTAAATACGTATATATTATACATAGAAACACCCAGACCAAGACAAACATCCATATTCAAGCACACAAATGTTGACTTGTGCGGGAATCGAACCCGCGACCTCAGGCGTGGCAGTCGGTTACACTAACCACTACACCATCGAGGCCGAAAATAAATAAATAAATGTCATTGTAAAACACTGGGTAACATGCCTGTGCTAATTTGCTATCATGATTATATGTCTATACACTACGCAGGTATTTAACACTTCATCTTTGATTTCATAAAGACGCGCGAAATTCAGTCCAACTCGACTTAGCCCATAGACTCTTTTTGTGCTTATTGATAAAAAACTATAATGAATTCAGCATATTTGCTGCCTTACGACTTACCACGCCTGCATCTCTAACACGGTGAGTAAATATATTACATTTTCATTTATTAACCGAATATTTGTTCGAACTTTTCGAACGTTACGTTACGTACACGATGTGTTACGTGAATATTAATTGATGCGCAATGTTCGGTCTCTCGTCTCTCTGCATATAACCTATAACACTGCACTAGGTTTAGTTGTTTCACTGGCGTGTTGTAAAAAAAATATACACAAATTACGAGAGTATACCTCGTAATTTATGTATCTTCGCATCGAGTAAGAAATAGCTATCTGAAAATTTGTTAAAATTCGTCCTTCCTGGCGCCGATTTAGTTGAACTGATTTAAAAGGTGCTACAATTGGGTAAGATTAGGTTCTTTTGTTTTGAAAGGTATAAAAATTGGGTATGTATCTTATGTGGGGGCCAGTCAGTCAGTATTTTGTGTCGGCACTCTCCCAATAACGACTGCCATAGATGTTCATGGCAGCCGGGACCGACGGCTTAACGTGCTCTCCGAGGCACGGAGCAGGCGATAATTGTCAATCAATACGCACATAATTTCGAAAAGTCATATAACTTCCGAAAGTCAGAGGTGCCCGACGTGGGTTCGAACCCGAGACCCTCTGCATTGCAGTCTGTTGGTCTCCCACTGAGCTATCGCTGCTCTAAAATTGGGTAAGTCTTACTATTAAAATTGTGTAAGATTTCGTTTTTACGACATTTTATCATAATGTGTGTATGTTGTATTTGCAAGATACTGTCTATAGATTAGTTATTAATTTTAGATCTCTAATCGCTGTTTTTACAACACAAGTTGATAATGTACAAGAGCTCTTAAACTATGTGGCTCTCACAGGAGGTAATAGGGTGTGCTATTCTTAGCTCACCACACGGCACATACCCAGGCGATTACGTTGAAACTTTGAATGACGCGCATTGAATTATATGCCCCGTCATTTGAATGCGTTGTTGTATCGATTTTATGGATGCCGGTGAAATGATTCGTGGGTAAGTTGATTATAGTTGCGTCATCATATATCCTGTTCTAGGTATTTTACACTTTTGTTTAATTCGTGTGATTACTGACTGAATTGGTGTTTTAGCTTGCGACCGAATTTGTATACGTTGGGACACTCTTTCAGTAGTATAGGGTGTTGACTGCGACAGCTATGCCTGAGGTCCCGAATTAGACTAACTATGACTGCACAGCTGGCGTAGTGCCTTATGTGGTCGCCTCACAACTACCACTATGCTGAATATTGTGGGTTCATATCCCACACGGGTCAAACTTTTGTGTGATCCACAAATAGTTGTTCCGAGTCTGGATGCTTCTGAGTCTTTGTGTCCGTTATTTGAATGTTTGTATTCCTAGTAGGAACGTGAGGTGTTGCTACTAATTTAAAAAAAACTAGATTTACGGATCGTGTTAAATGTTATAGAGATTTTCTGTCTGAAATTAAAGGTATGTGAGGTACCGGAACTAACTAACGAGCGAAACGCTATACCTTCTTACAGGACACACTGTATATTACGATTAGCCGTAACGTGGAACTTTTATTATCCCTAGTGACATCTAGCGGCTCACCTGATCGTAAGTGTTAACCACTGTTCAATGTTCGTGTCCTTCGGCAATGTCAAGGGCAAACATAGCAAAAGCGCTGTCTTCCATCACGTTAATAGACATGTCATGAAGCTTGTGAACTTTGGAGGCAATGGTATTATACACAAGATATGTTACGTTCATAGAAATTGGCATTTACAATCTGGGTGCGCAGTCTATACATACGATAAACTGCAAACATGTTAACAAATTGCATAGGGATGCATGCTATGCATAGAAATATTGCACAGTAAAAAAGTCAGGTAAACAAATAAGTAACAAAGATAGCTATAATTTAAACGATAGTACTTCATATATTTTGTAGGTTTCATCTCTCACCGCCATTTCTTTTAATACCTGAATTATATACTGTAATATCGAAATATATTGCATACTTACATGTGATATTTCTTGAGTTTTATTAACCTTAGAATAATAATTAGTGCTCTTTATACATACGTACGAAGTCATTTTATTTGTCACTGGTGGCTCGTCGCCTTGCTTCCGTGGACTAAAGACAAAATGCTTCATTTGGGCAGTTTTCGAATCTTCACAATGCGTGTGGTATTAACGTATCTACTTCTTTTTAAATATAAATTATTATTAATGATTGGTGGTATGTGTGAATAATTATCGCTTAAAATGTGAACGTTTCCAAAATGAATGGGTATCCGTATTGCGCTTTCGAGGGGAACAATTGTAGAAGCACACCGCCGACATTTTATTACGGAAGTTCCCTCTAGCATTGTGGCAACATATCGTGGAGCTGTACTCATTGAGCGGGACAAGGACAACGATATAGTACTGTCAGTCGTACTGCTACGTGAGTAAGCATTGCTTATTTACGTTGTAAGAGATGCCTAATATACTTTAGTGGAAGAGAGACTGTAGAAAAACATGGTTCCAATACGAACAGATAACTTATAACCGAGCTTACAGAAGCACCTTCTTTCATTACAGGAGCATATCGTAGAGCTAAACTCATCGAACAGGAAAACAATAATGGTGTACGTATAATTGTACTTTTCGTTCGTATGCAAGTAGTGGGCTTAGTACTGCTACGAGAGAGTGTTGCATTATTCCTTTGTTGATTGTACAAAGAAACAGTACCTACTGACCTTGATGCTTGCTCAGATATGTATCTGAGCTCAGCTGCCTTCATTAATCATAATTCAGTCGGTCGGACGATTTGTTGCTAGGTAACCGATATCTTTCCAAGGAATTTCATAAAAAATATATTATTGATCTTCTTTAAAGCATCTTTTATCTTTCCTTCAATAGAAAGTATTCAGTGAATGTGTCTTTTCATTAAATGCAAGATAAAAACTAAAATCTAAAACACGAATTTAATAAAATACATCAAGGACGTGACCATGGCCGATTGTCGAACATTAGGGTGGCGATGGTTTAATATTATATGAGATACTAGTAATTTCCCATAGATATTTTTTTAGTGTGTTTATTTATTTATTTTTTTTAATTCATAAAATTATACCTGATCATATTACTCACCGCAAAAATATGACAATAATTATTTTTCTAAATCCACTATGTAGAAAACTGTTTTGTTATTAAGTACTCTTATTTATTTACTGGTTCGGTTATAGCATATCATAGACTCACACCTGAAAACCTAAATATAACAAAGGCTAGGCTATTGCTGTATATTGTCCAATGTTCCAGAATCTGCACTGCTCTAAAAAATATTTTCTTACAGGAAAGCCCAATAGTGTTATACCCGACCTCGAGTCATGAACTGATTTGATCACTGTAGCATATAAGTGTACTTAATGGAATAATTCTTCATAATGCTAACCAATAGACATCCATTAGACTTCTGACTCCAATCTCACACCATACGTCTAAAAATTTTCTCCGGAACTCAGCGCACCCTACCCCAGAGGCTTAGTTGCGTAGCTACGGAGTGCACCCTTCCCCCTCTCTCATCCCTCCCAGATCCCGGACAAAGCTCCATCCGGGGTAGCCACTTGTTGATCACCAAATTAAAGGGGAAACCAGTAAACAACCGCTTTGAAAGGTGAAAAGGAAATATCTAACATCTGAGCACTTTGAATTCTGTTCTGAACTTGACGTTGGCAAATGGCAGCGGATATTAGAAGTAAATGTTTTATTCTTTTGTCTTTTAGAAGAAATAAAATAAACGGATTTGTCAAACGAAATTGAATTGTCATGGGATATGCAAAGATTCCATTGCTAAATAAAAATACCTTGGTCATTCCAAGGTATTTTTTTTTAGAATCTCTTCTCCCTTAGCCTTTATTATTCCCAAGTCACTTAGGGTCGGCTTTTCTAGTCTAATCGGATTTGACTGGATATCAGTTTTTACACTGAGCGGCTGCCACCTGACCTCCGCAACCCGAAGGCTAACGATACCCTAAGGCTAGACCAGTGTTAGGATATTAGAGGGTACTGACTTTCCCAATAACGACTGCCATAGATGTTCATGGCAGCCGGGACCGACGGCTTAACGTGCTCTCCGAGGCACGGAGCAGGCGATAATTGTCAATCAATACGCACATAATTTCGAAATGTTATATAATGAGGTCAGAGGTACGCGACGTGGGTTCGAACCCGAGATCCTCTGCATTGCAATCTGTTGGTCTCCCTACTGAGCTATCGCTGCTGTTATTTTTATTTAGAATCTACCATAATTTTTTTCGTGTGGTACCTTATTTATCTCCTACTTGATATCTCTTTTGATCAAATAGCCTCACTGGTCTTTAACATATGTAGTTTAAAATTTTACCGCCTTAACTAATCTACTAGCATCTAACAATTTACAATCGGAAATTATGTAAAAAAAAGAATGAGCAGAAATGCATGGAACTTAGTTCAAATGTACCCAGGGTTGACACTACTGCCAATGGTCAGCAGCTCATTAATACATTTCTAGATCACTTAATATCAAATCTGATTAAATTCTGTATCATATTTTTAATTTCAATGAATAATATTCGCGTAAACAGAAGACAATATCATATTTTTAATTTCTAGTAAATTACTCAAATTTATTCTTACATACCGTCTTACTTACATAGAGCCTATGTATAGATTCTCCCACCTATGTATGTATGTTTCTAAAGAGGTAAGTAGAGATGTATACCACCTACATTTAGCATTTGAGCGATAGGGGGAGAATATATTGCGGTTGTGGCGACTCCGCACAGACGAAGAAGTTCCGCCTACATTTAACAGATGGCGATACAATCAAGCTTAACATGACGTCATACAATTCTGAATCACACAAGTAACATTCACACAGCGACTAAGTATATATACAAGCTCCCGGCACTAACCGTCGGGCCGCGGCCCGCCAGGCACGATCAACCAGCCTGGTCGGAGGATCCTTCCCTTGTGTTGGAAGGACATCATACCCTGTTCCTCCACACCATCTACCAGGCACCATTCCTGACTGCGTGCTGCTACTGAGATATGCTTGAATGAAAACGTGGGAAAACCTGGGAGCAGATATGGCATCTGCTCCCAGGTTTTCCCACGTTTTCGATCTATCTATTTACCTTTCTAATTGAAAATGTGAATAAGGCCAAACTCTTCTTCTACATGCGACGAATCGAACGTAAAAACGCTTTACTGAACTTCATTCTAATAAATTTACGCAAGAAATTATTCGGTAACAAAAATAAAATGCATTTCCTTACAAACTTTACGAACTAAGTAATAGTTTCGCATAAAAAACTTAAACATATTTCCAACTTGTAAAACAGTTTTTTTCAATACCTGATTTTAAAGCTACTTTTGCCTTTAAAGTTTTTATTAATCCAATGAGGAAACTGAAAGAAAATTTTCCAAATGTTTCGCACCCACGCGAGTCAAATCATCCGTACGCAACCTTAACCTCGAAGAAAACGTCGGTAAAGCTCAGATAAGTTTACGGCGCTCCTGTAATCCGAAATTCGTGGGACCAACGTCAAATATTCAACGAGCCAACTCAGTATTCGATGTGAAGCTATTATATCCGATCCAAATGTCACGTTCGAAATGTATTATTTTTTTCAGGTAGGCTGAATGGGTTAGAATTTGTGTTGCCTTTGCTTTTAGAGAAGGGATTGCGTATACCTATTTGATGCGATGTGATTTTCCAAATCGATACCTAAGTGTCGTTTATTGGTAAGCAACCTTTTTGCTTTAATCATTTCAATAAAGGCACGTCAAACTCGTTACCGTTAGACTGAAGATTTTAAGAGTTAATAATTTCATATTCCTACGGTGAGTAAGATTTTCTTTAGGAGGTGCAGGTTGCTGACAGCAAACGTAACCAGTGTGCGCTGGTGACAGTGACAAGCACTATTTCGAAGGTTTGGAAAAGTGCGAGTGATAACTCTGATATCACGGCTCCATACAAGAGGATAATTGTTAACTATCAGGCGAGTCATATGGTTGATTGTAATCCCAATAACATCATTTTCGGTTGGCAGCGGTTTAGCTGAGTAGTTTCTTAATATTGCAAAAGTCCATGGATAGCGGTAACTGCTCACCACCAGTTAAGCTAGCTAGTCTGCCATTAGAAGCAAAAAATCTCTATGGCCTAGTTTAATAGTCCAGAAAACATTATCTACGGTAAAGAAAAGTGTATAGAATTAAAATCCGCCCGATGGATGGAAATTCGACTTTAATGCGTTGTGTAACTGGTTCGATTTACGGATCAAATAAAATGTTATATAGAAATTTTTATTATTAATAGCAGTACGGATTCTAGGACTATGCCAATAGACGACTTTAAGCTCCCTTTCTATTACTTCCTGTTATAATATATAATAATATCAGCCCTGTATTAAACTGTCCCACTGCTGGGCACGGGCCTCTTCTCACTGTGAGAAGGGTTAGGCCATAGTCCACCACGCTAGCCTAGTGTGGTTTGGCAGACTTCACATATCTTCGAGAACATTATAGAGAACTCTCAGACGTGTAGGTTTTCTCACGATGTTTTCCTTCACTGTTAAAGTAAGCGATAATTAATTATTTATTACGCATATAACTTCGAAAAATCAGAGATGCGCGCCTTGGGTTCGAACCCGAGACCTCTGCGTGACAGTCCAATGGTTTCCCAGTAGGCTTACGCTTACTTCCTGTTACAGAACCTAAAACAATATCTAGCGAAATACGGTTGTAATAAACTTCTGCCGACCTTTAGGAATAAAGGCATGAGACTATTTAAGTAGAATATAAAAAAAAATGTTTTAAAGACTGTATACCTACCCTGTCAGTTTAATGGAGGTGTTCCTGACACCCACATAATCATAGTAGGTCTACAGTAGGTGCGACCACGGCTCTACCTTGACCATTTTTGTACCTATGCATTTCTGGATATCTATCTGAATTATTTTCTTGTTTCGTCTTTTTTAGACACCCACTTTTTTACGTAGTCGGGTTATAGTTTTTATAGCTTGTTTTTTTCGTAAATTTTATTGGTAACCTATATGTCACCTGGGCCATTATTACGAATCTATTGACACCTCATTCATCAAAATCGGTTCTGTAGTTTAGGCGCTACGGTGGAACATACAAACATGCATACACAGACTGCCAAAATCATTACCCTTCCATTTCGCTTCGCTTTGCTTCGCCGTAGTCGAGTAAAAAAGAACTGTGCTACGCTTTCTAATAGACTATTCATAAAGCACACAAACGCGTCGACCCGTGCGACGTTTTAAACATTTCACAAGACGTCCACTGCGACACAAAGTAGTCTAACTTTGATCGTATAATGACACATCATTTACATAATAAAATGGACAAGAAAATAATATTTAAGTGGCGTGTCATTTATCTATCGAGTTATGTTTCATTTCCTTGCAAGTTTAGGAGAAAATGGATTATATAGGCTCCGTGATGATTATTATATGCAGTCAGCTTGTAAGTGTTGTTTTTGAAGTAACCGGTTGGTTTGAAGTAATCCATTCTAATTTTATGAATGTGAATGTAACTCTGATTCGTCTTATAGGCTAAACTGCTGAAACGATTTCAATAAAATTTCGCATGAAGGTAGCTTAATGTTTCGGAGAAAACATAAGCTACTTTAAAAAAATGTGACTGTAACTGGGACTCTCAGCTGGATTAAATTATGTTCTTGCACCTTATTAGTGTACTTCTGTAATTATATGCACAACTGACGCCTGTGAGATCAACAGTTTGATGCCCGGGTCGAAAAAACAATGATTGTATGGCCATTAATGCGTTGTTAACAAACAAAAAGTGCAATTAATACCTGAGAAATGATTTATCTTCAATGTGTAACACAACAAAATCCTCTCCTTAGCCGTTATTATTCCCAAATCACTTGGGGTCGGCTTTTCTAGTCTAACCGGATTTGACTGGATATCAGTTTTTACACGGAGCGGCTGCCACCTGACCTCCGCAACCCGAAGGCTAACGATACCCTAAGGCTAGACCAGTGTCAGGATATTAGAGGGTACTGACTTTCCCAATAACGACTGCCGTAGATGTTCATGGCAGCCGGGACCGACGGCTTAACGTGCTCTCCGCCGCACGGAGCAGGCGATAATTGTCAATCAATACGCACATAATTTCGAAAAGTCATATGACTTCCCAAAGTCAGAGGTGCGCGACGTGGGTTCGAACCCGAGATCCTCTGCATTGCAGTCTGTTGGTCTCCCCACTGAGCTATCGCTGCTATATTATATATGCTATAACACAACATAAAATAAATGTACTAAAGCATTACACTTTTATAGTGTCGGCGGGTTAAAAAAAGGTTTATTACACTTACTTTTCGATAGCTATATTTATGTTCATTATAAGGAACGCGGTTGATTGTAGTCTATCAGGCATAAAAATATATCTAGTAGACGCAAATAGTCTCTGATACTAAGGTCGTCTTGAAACCAACATTTTTGATGCCACGTCGTGCTACAATGCTTGGGCGAGAATTCAATCTCACTTTTTATCATTTATTCCCACATGACCAAGGTTGAGGCAAAAAAATATAAGACGAAAAATGTATTTATTTCCTGGAACATGTTTGACAATCTATATATATAAAACTCTTCCGTTACTGGGTGACTGACAGACAACGCACAGCCGAAACTACTGAGCGCAAGAAGCTGAAATTTGGCATGTATGTTCCTTGGAGAGTGCAGGGGAGCACTAAGAGAGGATTTTTGGAAATGCCACCCTGAAGGGGGTGCAAGGGGTGAAACCCGATATTCACACGGGACCGGGACTTACGCGGGTGAAACCGCGGGAAAACTACTAGTATTGTTATAAAATAGTCATTTGTACCTAAATCGTGTTTCGCCCGTCTGGCGGCATGCGACAAATGGCGCTTTAAGCCTTTGTGACTGTCTTATTGAGCTTGTGGCATGAGTTTCCGCTTGCGGCAGATCTTGGATTAAATTTCCGGGACGAGGTAAGTGTAATAGGGGATTTTTGTTCAGGTTTTAATAGCATTATACACGGTAAAGGGCCCACTTGTGCTTATTTTAATTATGTTTTATTTACTATAATTATAATAATAATAATGTACACCAGACCAAATTTCGGTCACAATCGGTCGGTGGACAATCTTAACGGAGACTAGCCATCTGCGCAGGAGATGTTATAGTGTACAAGCGTGTGCGCGAACACAAGAGCACTCTCTGTTCCCTTACTCTCATGATCCGATGGGACGGTAATCCGACACGACCGGAGAGAGATCAGGCGCAGGGCCAACGGCTTTACGTGCTTTCCGAGGCACGGGGGTGTCTAACACGGCCAACTTCCTAACTCCGGGCTGCTATTGAAAATTCTTAACAGAAAACCCGATAACATTTTGTTGGCCCGATCCGGGATTCGAACCGGAGACGTCATGCACAGCGATCGCATTCACTACCACTGCGCCATGGATCATCATCTATGTAGTCGAAGTCAACCAAATACGCATTATGAAGGGTAAATCAAATACTACTAATTAGATCTTGATCAAATTTAAATGGGATCACATGTCAAGCACTAGCTTTTAAATAAAAACAGAACAATCAAAATTTGTTCACCTGGGAAAAGTTCTAAGATAACGCACATTATAAAATACAATCGAATTAAGAACCTCCTTTTTAGAAGTCAGATATCAAAATATCCGGCCTTCTTCTCTCTTAGCCTTTATTATTCCCAAATCACTTGGGGTCGGCTTTTCTAGTCTAACCGGATTTGACTGGATATCAGTTTTTACACGGAGCGGCTGCCACCCGACCTCCGCAACCCGAAGGCTAACGATACCCTAAGGCTAGACCAGTGTCAGGATATTAGAGGGTACTCACTTTCCCAATAACGACTGCCATAGATGTCCATGGCATTCGGGACCGACGGCTTAACGTGCTCTCCGAGGCACGGAGCAAGCGATAATTGTCAATCAATACGCACATAATTCCGAAAAGTCATATAACTTCCCAAAGTCAGAGGTGCGCGACGTGGGTTCGAACCCGAGACCCTCTGCCAATGCAGACAACAGATACAGATATAGACTGCAATCAGTCTGTTGGTCTTCCCACTGAGCTATCGCTGCTAGTATATCAAAATATACGGCAGTTAAAAAAATATCAATATGCAAACAAATCACTGTCAGGATCGAAACTTAAAATATAACTAGAAAAATGTGGAGGACTGTCTAACACAGTCCTGTCTATTCCTCCAAGAATATATAGCATAATAGTACAAGAAGAGCAGCGATAGCTCAGTGGGGAGACCAACAGACTGCAATGCAGAGGGTCTCGGGTTCAAACCCACGTCGCGCACCTCTGCCTTTCGGAAGTTATATGACTTTTCGAAATTATGTGCGTATTGATTGACAGTTATCGCCTGCTCCGTGCCTCGGAGAGCACGTTAAGCCGTCGGTCCCGGCTGCCATGAACTTCTATGGCAGTCGTTATTGGGAAAGTCAGTACCCTCTAATATCCTGACACTGGTCTAGCTTTAGGGTATCGTTAGCCTTTGGGTTGCGGAGGTCAGGTGGCAGCCGCTCCGTGTGAAAACTGATATCCAGTCAAATCCGGTTAGACTAGAAAAGCCGACCCCAAGTGACTTGGGAATAATAAAGGCTAAGGAAGAAGAATGGTACAACAAAATATACAGCATAATAGTACCTCTACACCAAATTGGTAACTTTACACAGAAAAGCGATAGAAGCAGACGTCTTGTATCGGCAGGTATATTTAATCTCTCTTCAGAACGCCTACGGAAAATGTCTGAGTGATGTTTTCGACTCACGTCTGTAGGTAATTTTCCATTCTGTCGACAATTTAATAAACACAAGTATAAAGTACTTATGATATGTTGCCATGTAATACATTACCACTAACCGACCGAGTCCCGAGTACGGTTTCGTTTATGAAGTAACTTTATACACAGCTAGGGCTGGCGTATACCAACTAAGTAAATAAATATATAGTCTATATGAAATGATTTCACATGAAATAAAATTACGATTTTATTGCGGCCCACTTGAAAAGCACAACTAGGATTTAAAAAAATCCGTATTATGTAGTTGATTCTTGCTGTTATTATAAATGTGAAAGTTTGTGAGTATGAATGTTTGTTACTCTTTCACGTAAAATCTACTGAACCGATTGCGATAAAACTTGGTATGTAGATAGCTAAAGATCTGGATTCACACATAGGCTACTCTTTATTCCGATATGCCCATGGCAACGGGACCTATGCGAGTGAAACCGCGAGGAAGAACTAGTAATGTAATAATAATTTCGCCTGACATAAACGCATAAATAAATACCTTATTGTATAAAATTCGTGTTAACTTAAGATTATGTAAACTTAGCCCTGTATGTAAACTGTCCTACTGCTTGGTATGGGTCTCTTTTCAGCTTGAGAAGGGTTAGGCTAGCCCAGTGCAGCTAGGGCACGCCGCAATAGCGGCGGTAAGTCCGATCTTGGAGGAGTGGCTGAAGCGGCGCCATGGCGCCCTGACCTTTCGGCTGACGCAGGTCCTCACCGGGCATGGATGCTTCGGGAGGTACTTGTGTCGTATAGGCCAGGAGGAGACGTCTTATTGTCACCACTGCGGTGACGGCCCCGAGGATACGGCGCTGCACACACTCGTGGAGTGCCCAGCTTGGGAGGAGCAGCGCCGGTCGTTAACCGGGGCACTGGGTGGCCAAATCCTCTCGCTGCCGGCAATGGTACTGTCCATGGTCCGGAGCGAGGGTGCATGGGAGGCCGCCGTCACCTTCTGCGAGGCAGTGATGTCCGCGAAGGAGACGTCGGAACGGGAGAGGGAGCTGGTCTCTCCCCACCCAAACCGCAGGAGACGTCCAGGGCGCCGCCGTAGGGTGCGCGCAGACCTCCAGCCACCCTAGGGGGCGGCCTGCGGGCGGTGGACTTGGGCAGTCTGCCGCCCGAGAAGCACAGGCCCGAGAGAGGGGCATAGGCGTTCCGCGCGCCCCCCTCAGTGGAGGGGAGGGCTGTACCATCTGGTCCTCCCCCAAACAGCTGGGGCCCGCCTAGTCACGTGGCGGGCCAAGACCTGTCGGTGTCGCGGTGAATGCTAGCGCGAATCCCGTGGCACCGACACTAGGTACCGGAGAAACGTCGTCAGGGGTTTAGTGGGTATGGGGCCGGCTTTTCTGGCTCGAGTCCCACACACCCGCGTCCTACCCGGGCGCGGACGGTGCGTAAAAGCATTCCCCTGACGTTAAAAAAAAAAAAAAAAAAAGCCCATTGCAGCTGGTCGGAAGACTACACATATCTTCGAAAACATTATGGAAAGTTATCAGTCATGCATCTTTAGGTATCTATGTCTTTCTCCCTCATCAGAAAAGTGAACGCTAATTGGCTATTTAATAAGCATATAACTTCGAAAAGTCAGAGGTGCGTGCCTTGGGATCGAGTTGGAGACCCTTGCGCGTTATTCCCATCGCCTATTAGGCTATATATAGCATATATTAGGGACCCACTGACACAGTTTTGGGAATTGCACTGTTGTAGCAAGGCATTATCAAGGCTATCAGTGATTTGTGTAGGCAACAATAATAGCATATAATATACTATCATATATTGCAAATCCTCTTAAATTCAAGTCTTAAAATCAAGTCAATAAACCCTGCTATTGGCTCATAGCCAGTAACGATTAGCGAGTTTAAGCAACGTTGGGTGCGGTCAGTCTTTAGATGGGTGACCGTTTAGTGGTATTTCATCTGAGCGTCTCCGTGCTTCGGAGGGCACGTAAAAAGTCCGTCCCGGTTGTTGTCAAATTGACAGCAGTCGTTAAGCCATGTCAGAGGCCTACGGGCGGCTTGAATAACTCTTGACAACAGGTTGGCCACTAACCACACGAAAAGAAGAAGATTGCTAATTATTCGACGCCCGTATGAAAACACTGCGTTAGACCTGATTAGCAAGAATTCTGAAGGCCAACAAGTTTCTATTCTTCTTACATGTGTTGCCATAATAAAATCATTCAGTTACTGTCTGCAGACTACATTCATTTTTTAATTAATAACAAAACAGATCTAGATTAGATATGCATTGCTTAAATGCTACCTGTATGCCATATTTGTTTACATAATAAGATAAGTAAGCTATATGGACTACACCACTGGTTTTCCCTTTTATTAAACCTTTAAGCTTTCCCAGAGTTATTTGCGCGAATGATACCTTTACGTTTATTAACGGTAATAGGCTACAATTTTCACTTATCATTAAGGTACCCGTAAGCTTTTTTTAAAAAGGGTAGTAAATTACCCAATACAGTAATTCACTCGTCATTGGATGCAACCCTAGGTAAAACCAGATCCCAACTGGTTGACCAATTTAATTTGCGTACTACGTCTCAAAGTTAATATCAAAAAGTTCCTGTTTGAAATAATCCATATAATATACATGTTTAATATTACTGACTGGGTAACATATGATATCTTCATACTAAGACCATACATACATACATACAATGTCTTTATATAAGACATACTAGTTGACCCGCGCAACTTCGTCCACTTCACATAAGATAATTTTCCTCGTTTTTGCAATATTTCATAATTGATGCTCCGTTCCTATTGCTAATAGCGTCATGTTATGTAACCTATAGCCTGCCTCGATAAATGGGCTATCCAACACTAAACGATTTTTCAATTTGGACCCAGTTCCTGAGATTAGCGCGTTCAACCAAACAAACAAACTCTTTAGCTTTATAATATTATTATAGATTACACCCACATTTTATTCGATATGATTGATAGGATTGTACGGATGGCGTAGTGGTTTAAGTGGTCGCCTCGCCCCTACTACTGCACAGAGTGACGTGGGTTCGAGTTCCACACGATAAAAAAATGTGATCCACAGATTGTTGTTCCAAGTCTAGGTGTTCTTTGTGTCCGTTGTTTGAAAGTTTGTAAAGTCCCCCGCGATTAGTGATGCGCCGTTCCCGGGATCGTTTCCTACGTTCCCTAATTCCCAGGAACGCTCCCGGGCACGTTGGGAACGACTGGGAACATTGACTTAAATAGTTGTATATATTTTTGTAAATAACTTTTGCACTATGTGCAAAAGCAAGTACACCTTTATACATAGGCATAATTCAATTAAGTCGTTGCTTTGAGAACTTTTCCGATAATCTCTGGGAATATTCCCTTATTCCCTGGGAATTTCCCTATATTCCCTGGGAATATTCCTTTGCTCCCGGGATCGATGGGCACGTTCCAAGGTTTTTAGTAAGAAATATTTCTTTAATTAATAAAATATTTCTTTTTTATGAAAATATAACAACGAAAAATATTGTATTACAAATATTTAGAATATCCTTTTGTTGGCATTTGTACTGTCCGCTATTTTGATATGTTAATATAATTTCCTAAAAAAAATTGGCTAAACGAACGTTCGCTGGAGCAGCTACTAATATAATAAAATAGAAGGAACAATTTAAATGTCCATTTCCCACTATGTGGGAACGTTCCCGGGAATGCCGGAATATTCCCTGGAACTTTTCCACTGGAAATAATTCCGGGAAAGGGAATTTGGGAACGGCGCATCACTACCCGCGATACAGGAGTTACCCTTCTTATAAAATAAATAAAAATCCCAGTTAATAATGTCCTCCAGATCTAATTTCGGCCACGGCGGCCAGTCTTATCGGAGACTGGCCATCTGCGCAGGAGATATTATAGTGCACAAGTGTGTGCGCAAACACAAGTGCAGTCTCTGTTCCATAACTCTCATGACCCGATGGGACGGTAATCCGACACGACCAGAGAGATCAGGCGCAAGACCAACGGCTTTACGTGCTTTTCGAGCTTTCCGAGGCACGGGGTTGTCTAACACCGCCAACTTCCTAACTCCGGGCCGCTATTGAGTTTTTTTAACTGAAATTCCGATAACATTTTGTTTGCCCGACCCGGGATTCGAACCCGAGACCTCATGCACAGCAGTTCCATTCACTACCACAGCGCCACTGAGGTAGTAAAAAGAAAAACAATTAATAGGAGGATAGTATATCGCCGTCTACACTTGAAGCTTTAGACTCCAAAATCCCAATAACCTTTTGCCCGACTCGGATATCAAACCCAAGATTTCAAGCACAGCAGTCGCTGCAACTACCGCTGTGTCACAGAGGTACAATCAGCCTGAGCTGTAGTAATTTCTTCGGCGCATTGATATTTTCTTTAGATCTAGAACGACGGCAATAGATTTGTTCTCTTTTCTTCAAATGTTTTAATGTGCCCATTTCAGCAAATGACGCAGAACCAACAAAAAGGAACGGGCAAGAACCTTACGGCCACTATTTTATATTGCCACGTTCACAATCCTTATCCTAATGTGAGTTTGTACAAATAATCTCACATTCGAATTGTATTACGCAGTATGTTGGTTACGCTTTCAAGCCTTAAGACTGCGCCGAGCGAAATGTGTCAAAACAGGCGGTCACAGTTAAGTAAATAAAAGCAACACTTTTTGTTTAATACAAATATATAATATACGTTTACTATAACAATGAATATGTTTACAATTACTCCATGAGAAAAACTTAAAATAATTATTATTTTCGCCTACAATTTTACGTAAATTGCACGAGAAATGCAAAAACGTTAGCTCGTGTTACGTGATTTTTAGATTATAACAGTAGAAATATATCCTATTTTACAGCTTAAACGAAACATTAATAGTTATATTACAATTTGTCCAACCCAAATATTTAAGTTATTGGTTGAAATGTTTATGAGAAATCTTGTAATACATATTTACCAATGCATATCTGTACTGATAGAAAATAAAAATCTAGTATCCCTAAACCAAGCAGCCTAGTGGGTGAATGTTTGACAACCAAACAGATGTCCCGAATTTGATCCCTAAGGTTTGCGTATCAAATAGTTAATTATCGCTTGCTTTGAAGGCGAAGGAAACATGCATATCTGAGAGATCAGGTGTTCATAATGCTCTTGAAGATATGTGAAGTTTGCAAACTCGCACTGGGCAGCGTGGTGACCTTTCTCACACTAAGAAGAAATCAAGTCAAGTCAAAAATCATTTATTCTCAAACTTCAGGCTCAAAGTAACACTCATGAACGTTATAATTTGTTTTGTCGGCTCGGTAGCGTAGTGGTTAGTGTAACCGACTGCCACGCCTGAGGTCGCGGGTTCGATTCCCGCACAAGTCAAACATTTGTGTGGATGAACATGGATTTTAGTCTTGGTCTGGGTGTTTCTATGTATAATATGTATGTATTTACAAAAAAAAGTATATATGTATGTTTATCCATTGTCTAGTACCCCCTTTTTTTTTTTTTTTTTTTTTTTTTACCCAGGAAAATCCTTTATGGATACCCCCTGCCCCGGGGGGGGAAGGGTGGTTATGTGAGACTCTCCGCCCCTGAAGGGGGTCGGTATACACACTAAAAACCTGGGGTGAGCAGTCCCTCCGCCGACGGAGTGGGGCGGGATGGGGTCGCGTTAGCAATCACCATCCCGCCCCGGCGGTTGGCCCGGCTGATGGTGACCGGGCCTCAGCACCTATGGAGGGAAGGCCTTGCTCACCAAGGCCATCCCCCAGACGTGTGGGGCCGTGCAAGCCGGTAGAGAGTCCCCCGACTCTGTACCAGTGACCCCACTATACAGGAGCGAAAAGGCGGGCAAATCGCCTCCTTCTCGCTCCCGTCCGTCTGCGCCGGAGAGGGTCAGCGAGGAGGTTGTTCTCCCTGACCCTCTCCGCGGTCTCCTTCTGCGCCATGACAGCTTCGCAGAAGGAGACCACTGCCTGCCACGACCTCTCGCCGCCGAGCATGGCGTTGATCACGCTCGGCAGGGAGAGATCTCCGCCTATTATGGCCGAAAGCGTGTGTCGCTGCGGCCCCCACGCGGCACACGCCTCCAGCGTGTGGAGCGCCGTGTCTTCCGGCGCCCCACACTCGTGGCAGGCCGGGGTCGCCTCCCGTCTCGCGATCTGGTGCAAATACTTTCCGAAGCATCCATGCCCGGAAAGCACCTGCACCAGTCGGAAGGTCAGCGACCCGAATCGCCGCACCGCCTCCCCTAGGTCCCTCCCCTTGACTACGACCAGGGTGTCATCGGCATAGCACGCCACCCGCATACTCGCGGGAAGCGTGCCCCGAAGCACCCAGTCGTAGCCAACGTTCCACAGGAGCGGTCCCAGCACCGACCCCTGTGGAACCCCGCAGGATACGCGACGGCGCCTCAAACCGTCGCGTCCCTCCACCAGGACCTCGCGGTCCTGGTGGTAGTCGGCCAACAGCCTCCGCAAATACAGGGGCACTCCGTGATACCGGAGCGCCTCCTGTACTGTTCCATGCGGGAGGCTGTTGAAGGCGTTGGCAATGTCCAGCGAGACAGCCAACGCCTTGTTCCCCCCACCGACCGCTTCCTGCGTCCAGGCTTTGAGCCAGAGCAGGGCGTCTATCGTAGACCGCCCCGCTCTGAACCCATACTGGGCCTGCGATAGTGCCGGCCCAGTCCCCTCCAAGTGCTGGATGATACGGGAAGCCACCACTCTCTCTAGCAGCTTTCCCGTGTCATCCAGCAACACGATTGGCCTGTATGCGGAAGGCGAGGTTGTGTCTCGCCCTTCCTTCCGCAACAGGCACAATCGGCCGTCCTTCCACAACTTAGGGAACCGTCCAGACGTGAGGCACGCGTCGAACAGCTCCCGAAGCGGATCGCCCATCTCTCTGAGAGCGATCCGTAGGACCCGCCCCGGGATCCCGTCAGGACCCGGTGCCGTCCTCTTGCCCCGTAAGCGGCTGACGGGCGCCTCCATCTCCGCCTCCGATACAAGCGGGATGGAGGCCGGGTCCAATTCCTCCGGGAAGGACGGCGCCATCGACGGAGGGGTGTGGTGAGGGTCCTGTTCGGGAAAGAGCCCCACCAGCACCCTGCCTAAGAGCTCCGGCTCTAGGGACTCCGCGACGGGAGGCATCAGGCCCCGGAACTTATTCCGGGCAGCCCTATACGGACGCCCCCATGGATGTCTATCCAGGCCCTCCAGAGCCTCCCCCCAGGCCCGGGTACTTGGCCTGGCCAACGGCCAGCTGCAGCTCCTTTTTGGCTGCACGGTACTCACCATACAGCCGGAGCTCCGCCTGCAGTTCTTCGGCCGACAGCTGGTCGTTTGCCCGGCCATGCCGCCGCCGCCTACACCGCGATTGACTAGTACCCCTAGTACAAGCTCTGCTTAGTTTGGGCTAGATAGTGTTGTGTGTATGTGATAGAATATATATAATATATACATAGGTTAGTGAATTCCTGAAGCGATTGCCTAGCATTGGGACAGTTTATAGAGGGCTGATATCATTATATTCATTTTGATTCATATCCTTAAGCTGAAGTGTCTGTAAACATCGGTAGCTCAACGATTACTAGCAGAAGTAATATAATATCTCCGGATCAAATGTAATCCGTTCAAACATCGCCCACACACACTCTAGAGCCGTTGTTTGATTACTAAAGAGATAACTAAATCACTCAATACAGTTTTTTAAAAGAATCTTAAGTGTACTTATAAAACGTTTTAGTAAAGCAATCCTCTTTTTATTAACCTATTTAAATTGTTATATAAAGATACCGTTTGCCGCGTTCCACGAAATTTACTTAGAAATTAAATAAATTAGGTTATATTTGTTTTAATTTTATATTTATTATAAGGCTTAAAATTACGAATGTTAAGCCAATAACATTAATTTATCTATATATTAATACGAGAAGCAAAAAATTTGTATCCCTTTCTCCGAATATTGCGTGAACGGAGGAGTATGAAATTTGGCACAGTTAAAGTTTATATGGAGAAGGAGTAGCGAATCCTAATATTTTTATAAAATATGCATTAGAAATACATTAAATAAATGAAAAAACACTACACGCACACAACCATGCATTTGACACAAGCTGTCGAATTGTGTTCGTAGTATTTCGGCATTGTTCGGCTAATGTCGTTTAATTCTTCGTAACTATGGTTACATATGTATGAGGAGTAGGTGACTAAATGATATATATATATATATAGGCAATAAAACCTCAATAACGATCAAACTTAAAATTTAAATTAATTATGGTCGAATTTCGACTACTTGGCGACCGCTAGATACTGTAAATTGCCTTGATAGCATAGCGCTTGTGAATGCGGCTATATTGCATTGGTGTCGATTACCAGATTGCACAATTAATTATCATCAAATACTTAATAGTATCATGGAGTCTAAAAATGTGTCAGGTAGATGATGAGAGTCTAAGACTAACGTCGAGGTCAATGACATTGTCCTTATCAAGGAAGAAAACTTAGCTCCTGGTAAATGGGCTATGGCTCGAGTGCAACAGGTTCACAGTGGTAAAGATGGTTACGTAAGAGTTGTTACTCTCAAAACAAGCAACAGTATTTTAAAACGGTCAGTAAACAAACACGTTCCGTTGCCCATAAATGAAATTGAAATATCACTTCACAACAAGATCAGTCTAACAGGCTCGCCTAATCATACATAGGAACTGAAAGCATAGGTGGTTGTCTAAATATAGGTATACCGTATAACTCAATTCTGCCTATATACTGACACTAACTGTTCTTTGTAACTCTGTACTCTCTGTTGAGCAGCGATAGCCTAGTGGGAAACCGTTGGACTGCCACGCAGCGGTCTCGAGTTCGATCCCAAGGCGCGCATCTCTGACTTTTCGAAGTTATGTGCGTATTAAATATTAATTATCGCTCGCTTTAACGGTGAAGGAAATCATCGTGAGGAAACCTGCATGTCTGAGAGTTATCCATAATGTTCTCGAAGATATCTGAAGTCTGCCAACCCGCACTGGGCCAGCGTGGTGGACTATGGCCTAACCCTTTTCACACTGAGAAGAGGCCTATGCCCAGCAGTGGGCCAGTTTAATACAGGGCTGATATTTCAACTGTTCTCTGCGGTTTCATCCACGTCTACGATTAGTTTGTGGAACAGAGCATGTAGCTCGTAGCGTGATGTAATATAGCCTTTGTTACGTCTGGATTAATTAGCCTCCTAATGCTAAAATAATTATTTTAAATTGATCCCGCTATTGATGAATTTAATAATTTAAAAATACAAATCCTTTCTTTTATAATAAATATTAGTGTAGACCTAGATGAGTGTTAAAACAAATAAAAAAATAACAACATCTATGCCATGTTCCATAAGGTCATAACCCCCACTTAAGAGTTAAGAATCGCCACTCGTGTTCACTCGGTAATCTCCGGCGGCCGACAAAGACGCGGGCGGCTGAGCGGCGCCTGCGCACCTGAACCTCTTGACTCTACTAAGTGCTCCATTGAGCGCAGCGATCCAACGTGAATGAGACGTGTTATCGACAAATATCCTGTAAGTTTATGTAGATAACTCCGGGACGGTTGTTGTGGGAATGTGTGCATTAGTCATTTTAATTTATAGTGCGTTTTATCATGTTAGCTAAGACTTGTTATTTGCAATTCGACCAATAAGTCTTGTTCTCGATTTCTTGGGCCCTTCTTCGTCTTCTTTTCGTGTGGTTAGTGGCCAACCTGTTGCCAAGAGTTGTTCAAGCTGCCCGTAGGCCTCTGACATTGCTTAACGACTGCTGTCAATTTGACAACAACCGGGACCGACTTTTTACGTGTCCTCCGAAGCACGGAGACGCTCAGATGAAATACCACTAAGTGGTCACCCATCTATAGACTGACCGCACCCAACGTTGGTCCTATCTTTTTTGCATGCGATTAAGAGGTCCCAGGTTTGATATAACAACCATAATTCACCAACTTTTAGGTACTACGTAATAGAAGGCAAGTCTATTAATATCTTCTGGGTAGGGTACTATAGTCGATGTGCTGCTTCTAAGAATTTCTTGACGAAATATCACAATAACATTTTGACTAGGCCAAGAATTGAACTCGAGACGCTTTGCATAAAAACCGCATTCACTACTGCTGAGCCAACGAGGCAATCAGTAGGCGTTAGGCCTTTAGGATACTCATCTATACTAATATTATAAAGCTGAAGAGTTTGTTTGTTTGTTTGAACGCGCTAATCTCAGGAACTACTGGTCCGAATTGAAAAATTATTTTAGTATTGGATAGCTCATTTATCGAGGAATGCTATAGGCAATATAACATTACGCTACAACTCACGAGGGCGGCGCAGTAATCATAAACGCGGGTGAAACCGCGGGTACATCTAGTACTTAATATAATGTTAGATAAAGGGTCTTATTCGCGTTAAAGTAGGTATTTAAAATTTACCTTTTATTTACAGCATTATCTTAAGTATGTGTACAAATCGCGATAGACTAAAGATAATCTTTAGGATACTCGATCATATCTAAGGTTTGCCTCAGCGAATCTTATATCTGGCAGAAAAGATTCTCTTGCTAAATGTCCCAATAATATCAGACTATCTAAGTACACTTTTCTCAGTTCCTGTGGTAAACTTTCTATTACACCAGCTCTTTTTCTCATACATCCTTTAAGGACATCATACATTCGTATAACAAACTTACCAGAAACTATAAAAATACTATCCTACTAACCAAGGTCATCAAATAAAACCGGCCTAATCACAACGTCGCGAGCGTTATAGAGTCCTATGACGCGCACAAATAAAATATTGATGCAGTTAAAATGAAATGAGCCACTCGGAATGATTGCCTTCAAATATTCAGTGGCCGTCCCCTGCAATTACCTCCGTATACGTCGATATACTTTATACGGATTTCGTGCCACGTCGGGTTAAGAGTGCCGCGGTTACGTAAGCAGAAAAGCGTGGGCTAAGATTTATCTGAATCGGCGTTAGGTATTTATTGATCTTGATCGCCTTTGCTTCTGGAAAGGAATGTGCCTTGAGGGAGTAATTTTGAGGTCTAGTGGCGTAAGTGTAACGGCTCTTGTGTATACATAGTTTCACGGCTACGTTCCCGAAGTAGTAGGCAGTAATAATAATAATATTCTATCACATACACACAACACCATCTAGCCCAAACTAAGCAGAGCTTGTACTATGGGTACTAGACAATGGATAAAAATACATATATACTTTTTTTTTGTAAATATGTACATATTATACATAGAACATCCATGTTCATGCACACAAATGTTTGACGTGTGCGGGAATCGAACTCGCGAACTCAGGCGTGGCAGTCGGTTACACTAACCACTACGCCATCGAGTCGTCAAATTTATGATATATAATAATGTGTGTATTATATACACATTTCGGCAGCTGCCTACCCTTAGTGTGTTAGTGTAACCGACTGCCATGCCTGAGGTCGCGGGTTCGATTCCCGCACAGGTCAAACATTTCTGTGCATGGACATGGATGTTTGTCCTGGTCTGGGTATTTCTATGTAAGTATTTGCACAAAGAATAAGTATTGCCATTCAACGTGGCAATGCTGCCAGTCTTCTGGGCACGTTGCCAATTGACGGCGATGCGGAGGAATATAATGACGCTTTTTAATTTTGAAGTTTTATTTTTCTCTTTAGTTTATATTTCTTGTAAATAATTTGTGTATATATTATGTTAATTATTTAATTATGACAGCAAAATAAAAAGTAATAACAAAAAAAAAGTATATACAATTGTAAAATTGTACCTACCTATGTATGTTTATCCATTGTCTGGTACCCATAGTACAAGCTCTGCTTAGTTTGGGCTAGATGGTTTTGTGTGTATGTGATAGAATATAATATTATTATTATTACCTCAAGAACGTAATACGGGTCCAGCCTTTTGGGAAAAAGGGACATTTATGGACTCCATGCGGCTACTGAGAAATAACACTTTGTCCGAAAAGAAAGCTCTTTAGAGGTTTTTATGTACTATGTGGACAATCGACATAAACCACCCATACAAGTGGCTTGTATGACTAAAGCGCAAGTAACGAGAACCTTTTTTAATTTATTTTTTATTTTTTTACTTTGGGGAATGCATGACGCGGTTATGTCGGACACGCCGGGGTAAAAGAAGGATGGTAAAGATGATAACGTACCTCCAGGAATACCGACTAAACCTACCACGGTGTTCCTCGACAAAACGACTATCGACGGGGCCGCGCGAATCATTTGCACATGCGGTCGCGACCCCGTTGAGGTTTCGGCCCGCTGTATGAAACGGCAGGCCACTACGCGAAAGACCTACCCTATAGGTACTTCTTAAATTATCCCTACTGTCCCCCCTAGAGGGGAGACGGACTCGACACAGAGGCACGCGTGGGAACACGCACGCCGCCTCTCGGACCTGGTGCTGAACGGATGGCGGGTAGGCCCACAAAGCCCACCACCCCCCAGGTCAAATGTAACGAGGACCCTGTGCAATATGCATGTAGCCCACGCTAGGAAATTGCACATGCACCAGCTTCTTGCGTCGTGTTCGAGCCATATCATCATTTTATCTGGCATTAAGTTTAAGATTACAAGCTGACTGTAAGCGTCTATTTCAGTTTATTTGTCTGCCTTGAAGAATACATTTTATATCAGCTATCATAAGTGCTGTTTGTGGCAGTCAATAACGATGTATGTATGTACACCTTTACACAACTTTATTGCACCTAAGATCTAAACGCGTGATATCATGATTAGCAGGTTTGCAAAAGCTTACTATTATGCCACTTAGACAGGCAGATACATCTAGTATCTGCCTGTCTAAGTAATTATGTTTCTTGGAAAACCATCTTTTGAAGTTCCATTTTACACTATAAACATTGCTATAAAGTTTTTGACTACCCTATAAGATAAATCACAATCAAAGTACAGAAGACATCTTTGACAAAACAAACATGAAACGCTAGTTACTTACCTACACTATAAAACTGTTATAACGCAGCAGACATTTACCTCCGACTTACATCCCTACAACCAATAAATAATGATGACATGTCGTACATTTAAACTATGGAAGAAAGGAAAGTCTTTTTCGACTAGTGCGAAAGTTATTAATATTATCGATATTGAAAACATTCTAACTGGTCGAATAGTACTAATCTAACCTAATATTATAAAAGGGAAAGATTTATTTTTTGTTTGTAAGTTTTTAACTCAAAATCTAATCAACCGATTTAAGAAATTCTTTCACCATTAAAAAGCTATATTATCACCAAGTAACATAATCTAAGAAAAAGCAGCGATAGCCTAGTGGTAAAACCGTTGGACTGCCACGCAAAGGTCTCGAGTTCGAACTCAAGGCGTGCATCTCTGACTTTTCGAAGTTTATATGCGTATTAAATTGTTAATTATCGCTTGCTTTAACAGTGAAGGAAAACATCGTCAGGAAACCTGCATATCTGAGAGTTCTCTATAATGTTCTCGAAGATATGTGAAGCCAACTCACACTGGGCCAGGGTGGTGGACTATGGCCTAACCCTTCTCACAGTGAGAAGAGGCGCATGCCCAGCAGTGGGACAGTTAATACAGGGCTGATATTATTATATGATATTATTAACATAATTTATATTTTATTTTTCAAAAGTAATCTATTTTTACGCGAGCGAAGCCACGGGCAAACGCTAGTACGAAATAAGTCTGAAAGACAGATTATTCAGGTAGTAGAACACATAAAATATTTAACCATACTGTGGCTAAGTACTTAACTGAATAAGCCACAACCAATCAAATCACTTATCAGGTACCTATTTGACTTCGACACATGCGTCGTTGATAAGTCTTTCAGAAATGAGCTGTAAATTGTTTTAATCTGATGCGACGCGACGGTTTAATCAATTTTGCACAATTGATATTTATATTATGAAGCTTTCTATATTCAAATACAGCAAGTCTCTACCTACCTAAATGTATATTACACCCAAATTTATCCAGCTATTGTTTTACGTCCAAGGAAAAGGACAAAAACCCATTAACACAAATATACCTCGATGAAAACTTAGCCAAAATTTCGTTGTGATTTGTATAGATAATTTTCCATCATATTTTGTGCGGCTTCCTGGCTTTTATATAGTGAAAAGCAACTGCAATGTATGTCACATTCATGCTGACACCAATAGGAGACTGCACTCTAGTAATTTAGGCAACTTATAAAAGGATAACTAATGTAGTCACAAAACACTCTGCTTGGGCCATCGTGTCTGTAATAGCGAAGAACGTCGAATACTTCTACATGTTTACAATTTGTTCATAATACAGTACATTACACACCCAGATGTCGTCGATCCAAGTTTTGGATCCCAAATAATAGAGGACATGTATATTACCAACCATTGAAAACATGACCATTTTTGCTACAACAGCGAAACACGTCACATCACCCGAGCCCGCAATCTGACTTAGGCTTCATTTACGGAGACGCGGGGCGTCGCGCGTCGCGTGCGGCGGCGCTGCCTGCACTGTATTCAAACATATGGGGTTGTATGAGTGCGTTTACGGAGAAGCGATTTTACACGCGTTTGCTTGAAATAGAGCGTTTTTTGCGGTGGAACCCGCAGATGGTATTGCCGCGTCGCACGCGGCGTTTATCGCAGCGGCGCGGCGCACCCAGCGACGCACGCGGCGGCAATTATTGACGAAGCGATGCCCGCGGCAGAACCTTCTGCCAGTGTTATTTGGAAATCCCACAACGCAGACGTAAGTCATTATGGCAGTGGAGTACGATATATTCGACTATTTTTTAGAATTAAATTCTATGTTAAAAAGTGTACTATATAATACATACAATAAATGTGCCGCAGAGATGCCTGCCGCATACGATGCAGCAATAGCCGCCGCGTGCTTCGCTACACACTTGAGGACTCGCCACGGGCGCAGCGGCGGGCACCGCTACTCTGCCTGCCTGGCATCTCTATAAACAACATCGAATATTGGCCTATGTTTGTGTGTACGCGTGCGATGATGCGTGCCGCTTCACGCGCTGCCGCTCCGTAAACAGAAAAAACGTCCGACGCGCCGCGAGACGCCACGAAACATGCGACGCGCGCCCCGCCCTGCGTCTCCGTAAATGAGACCTTAGAAATTTATAAGCGGCTGCAAATATACGAAGTAAAAGCCAAAAATTTTACACCAAACCAACGATGCATTCGCTCACTTTGTTTGCTTTATTTTTAGTAGGCTATGTCATTTCCAGATAGAAGCTACCACAAAACCAATATAAATTAAAATCAGTTAAGCGGTCTAAGTTGACGACGTGAAATAACGATAAAAAGAGCACTTACTTTCGTCTTTATAAAACTAGTATGGATTCACAATCTTATCATACAACTCTGCATACTTTAATTCAAATTTCAAAGCTCAACGTTATTAGAGATTCGCCAAGAACCTTACGAAGCCATATGTCAAGGATCTTAAGATTGAATACCAATCAGAGACATTAAAATGAAATGTTGCTTTAAAACGACGGAACTGAGCACTCCAAGCTTTTATTTAAATGAAATATATTAAAACAAATACAATAAGGCAGTCGTAGAGACTTGTTACTGTATTTAAATGATATGTAACAAGATAAGCCTTAATGTGAGGTAAGAAACCTGTATATCACGATGATACTGATTCAGAGATACGCCTGTGACTTGCCTCAAATACGAATTGAGACAGCTAAAAGATGAGTGCCAATATAGTAAACTGAGCATGTCATATCTAAGGGCAAGCTTTTCACTCTGTCCTATTTTTTCTTTATAAAAACAAACAAAGACAACACCAAACAATGGACATAAAGAACACACATACTCGAAACAATTATTTGTGGATCACTGAAATACTACACTACGCTACGTCTTTGCAGGTTTTATGAAAATATGTCGAAACATATTTTGACAAAATCTAATTCCACTTTTCTTTTTACCATTGCGTCACTGCGAAATGACTCTTTACTGCGTTAGCCAGAGATACTAAGTATAGCTTTTCTATTCCTCTGTCTTCTCTCTTAGCCTTCATTATTCCCAAGTCACTTGAGGTCGGCTTTTCTGGTCTAACCAGATTTGACTGGATATCAGTTTTTACACGGAGCGGCTGCCATCTGACCTCCGCAACCCAAAGGCTAACGATAGCCTAAGGCTAGACCAGTGTCAGGATATTAGAGGGTACTGACTTTCCCAATAACGACTGCCATAGATGTTCATGGCTGCCGGGACCGACGGCTTAACGTGCTCTCCGAGGCACGGAGCAGGCGATAATTGTTAATCAATACGCACATAATTTCGAAAAGTCATATAACTTCCGAATGTCAGAAGTGCGTGACGTGGGTTTGGACCTGAGACCCTCTGCATTGCAGTCTGTTAGTCTCCCCACTGAGCTATCGCTGCTTGCTGTTTTTCTATTGCTCCGTAATCAACTCTAATTATAGAGTTTACTAACCACTAAATAACCCTTTAACTCAAAAAAGGAGCAACAAAATTATAAAAGAAGCGCTCTACAATATAAATAAACAACATTTCAAGTGTAGAGGCTCGTGGCGTGAAGGTTTCATGGGTCAATGCGTGTGCCCACGATGTGCAGTGCGCGTGAGAGCCTCTTCCTAAGGCTCTACTGTATATAGAGACGGCCATTTTATGTAATGCTTATATACCGTATTACATGGTGACTGCCTTTATAATATATACCTATATGTTGTGTTATACTCTAATATATATTTTGTTGCAGTTATGTTTCAACATGTAGAATTGGACACAAAATACATTCTACTATTTTTATAAGTATAACTTTAAAAAGCTATATATTTAAATAGAATTTTGTATAGACGTAATAGTAATAAATAGTTTATTTTGCCAAAAAAATATACAGAGGTTTCCTTAAGACTGCGCCGAGCGTAATATAGATAATGACAGAGCTCGTGCGGCGCACATTCAAATCCACGCGCGGCCGCCATAGTAAAATTGTATGGAGGATTTGAAGTGCTTTTTTGATAAATATGTATCTTTATTGTTAACCAATAACTTAAATATTTGAGACGGACAAATTGTAATATAACTATTTATGTTTCGTTTAAGCTGTAAAATAGGATATATTTCTACTGTTAGGTATAATCTTAAAACCACGTAACACGAGCTTACGTTTTTGCATTTGCAAATTTACGTAATTTTGTAGGCAAAAATATTAATTATTTTAAGTTTTTTACACGGAGTAATTGTAAACACATTCATTGTTATGGTAAATGTTTATTTTATATTTGTATTAAACAAAAAGTGTTGATTTTATTCACTTAACTGTGACCGCCTGTTTTGGCACATTTCGCTCGGCGCAGTCAAACAATAGACCTTAGAGTGAGTACACGTAGTATTAAAATCACCAAAATATAATTTGCAGATTAAATTGGTCATGAACTCCACACTAGGTCAGGCCTGTCTCGTGGAGTCCTTGTGTGGTTCCAAAACTAAGTCAAAAACAGTTTGAGCAAGTATTAGGTACGTAGGAATAGAAAAATTGAGGAGACAATATAGATAACATTATTAAATACAGACAAACACAGATCGTTTGAGCTTGCATTATAATATAAGGTACTTATGTACTTACACTTCATGTTTTACTAAACTATGAGATAATAATGCATGCAATCCGCCTTGGCGTTATATTTTATTCATATATGAGTGTAAATACATCACTTCGTTGGATAAGTTTCCTATGTTATTGGTATTTTCAGGTAGAAAACTGTTAGTAGGTGCACGGAGTCTGTTAATATGTACCATAGACAATAGGCTAGCCTCCTATTATGTAATACTTAGAAACATATTTGACGAAGGTGAGTTCTATTCACCTCTGCCTATTCTTTCAGGATTACATGCAAGAGTGTACATTTTTTTTATACAACTAACCTGGTAAGCAAGGCCCACCTGATGGTAGGTGGTCACCGTAGCCTATAGACGACTGCAACACCAGAAGCATTACTTGCGCGTTGCCAACCTTTTAGGAAAGGGAGTGGGAAGGAGAAGGAGCGGGAAGTGGGAAAGAGAGTATTTGCACCTTCGGCACTCTCACTCACCAAACGAACCACAACAGTAGGAATATTGGTATTTCACGTCGATATTCTGTGAGAGGGTAGTCCTTCCCCGGTCGAGCCGGCACATACATGCCTACATCAGCAAGAAAAAGACACTTACATACACAGAATGAATTCAAACTCCGACTGCACGAGTGGCATAGTGGTTTAAGTGGTCGCCTCACCGCTGCCACTGCCCCGGGTGTTTTGAGTTTGAATCCCAGACGGGACAAAAATGATTGTGATCCAATAACAGTTGTTCCGGGTCTAAGCATTCCTTGTGTTTGTCGTTTAAATGTTTGTAACAGTCTCTCGCGACACAGAAATTTTCCAAGACTCTTTTTTGAAAGCCCTATAAAAAGAGACCGTGTTAAAAACATTACTCTTTACTCGCTCACACAAACATGCTACCTCTCTTTCATACAAAGCCTTGAAACTACGTATTTATACCATAAACGTCATCAATACCACTACCATTAATAACACATTCATCATTAGCATTTTCATTATTAAAGTTCCATAATTATTGTTTCGTTTACAAGTGAGGCTTAATTGAGCAAGTATCGATTTCTATCTGTTTGATTAAGGCCTATCGCAAACGAAGGACTTTATTGTACTTGCGGATAAAACATTTTGCAGTTTGATTTTGTAATTATTAAAGCTTAAACTTGATAAAGCTAGATTCTGCGTCACAAATATTTAAACATTTTATAGTAATTATATTATAATTACAATCAATAATTTGACTAGTTGAATAAAGCAGTGGTTTCGCTACTGCCAATGTCGGCACACCCGGCGGTGTTATGGATTCGATTCCCACACGGGACAAAAATTTGTGTGATCCAGAAATAATTGTTCTTTATGTTCATTGTTTGAATGTTCGTAAGTCTGCCGCGACACAGGAATTATAACTAGGGTAGGAGAAGTCTATTTACAAATAAAAATTTATAAAGGGTGCAGGGTGAGGATCTGTTCTTTGTACGCGTGGGATAGAAAGAGATATATATATTTTTTTATTTTATACAACTAAAGTGGAAAACAAGCATACAGCCCTCCTGATGGTAAGTGATCACCGTAGACTATGGACGCCTGCAATACCCGAGGCATCACTTGCGCGTTGCCGACCTTGTAAAAACCTTTTAACGGCCTTTTTGAAGAACCCCATACGGTAGTCTTGTGGAAAAACCTCGGCAAGTTTATTGCTGAGTGTCCGCGGGAGAAAATTCCTTTGGAAACGTTTGGTTCGGCACTATTTAGATTGTAAGGTGTGAGAATGAAATCCCTTCCGATGGCGAGCGCTGCAATGATTGATGATGTAACAGCGTATACAGTCTTTACTAAAAAAGTGTGTATGCAAAAGAGATAAAATGTATACCTACATTTTTATATCTTTCAATTTATAGATTATCTAATTTCAATGCTTTATAATTTGTACACATTTCACACCGAAACATATACAACTTTGACACAAAAAAGAAACATATTCTAATTTATTTATGAACAGTAGTTTTAGAAAGAAATTCAATAGAATGTGTTTTTTTTATGGACCATGTTTACTACCCTACATTCCTTAACGACGGTTACGCAACTCACGCTTTAAGCGAGTACATTTGTTTTAAACGTACATACTCACCCTTGCTACGCTGGTCTGTGTCTAGTCCCCGGCAGAAGGACCGCTTAGAAAATGGGACAATATTATATTTTGAACGCGTACAATATCGTAGAGACTTATCCTACTCTATCCTGTAGACAGGTCTCAAGTTTAACGTAGCACTTTTTTTGCTACGCACTCTTTGGCCGCTCTACGAATATGGGCGTAGACACGTCGAGGTCTACGACCTATCTTAAAACTTGTAGCTATTTGATGTTAAAACGATTAAATTCATTGAAATATTATCTCTAATATGATAGATTATTTGATATTACTGTTATTAATACATAATGTTTCTGTTTGTTAATTGATGTTTTGATTCAAGTACAATAACCCGCCTTTGACAAGCTACACTAAAATAATACAAAAAAATAGTAGTATTTTTGTTTGTAATAAATAGACTCAAAATTAATGAAACGATTTATATAAAACTTTTACCATTAGACAGCTCATTAATATAGAAGTAAATTAGGCCTTGTTTCATTACACTACATTTCATTATACTTGATAAAGCTAAAATATTTAAACATTTTATAGTACCTAATAGTGTTAAAATTTTTATTAATAATTTGTCTCCTTGCATGACACAGTGGTATCGCTGCTGCCAATGAACTCCGGACTCAATCCCTACATGGAACAAAAAATTGTGTGATCCTTTGTAATGATTCTGGCAAGCCTTTTCGTTCATTATTTTACCATTAACATAGGCTATGAAACATTACGCTACGTGCTACGGTAGCGGCACAGTAATTATAAAGTGGGTGAAAGATACAGCTAGGATTTTATATATTTGAGTTCGCTCTGTAACGAAAATCGACCTAAAAGTAGTACTACAACTACTGCTTTTCAACCGGCAAGTAAGAGTTCCAGAGGCTTTCATCTTTGTGCTAGATGGTGTTGTGTGTATGTAATAGAATATTATTATTATTATTATAAAAATGTACATTCATAATATTAGTAGAATGGAGTATGCAGCTTTTACGCTTCATAGTCACATATTGTTTATGCTATATTTCACTTGCAAAGTTTAAGTACGATCGTTAGAATCCCGTTTTGATTGCCAGATCATACTAAATGTAATTGGCTTTTACAGTTAGGAATTTTGGCATTTTAGTACCACAGAAAAAGTGCCACGGTAGATGCCAATAAGATCGCATTCTAAGCTGAAAACATAGTGGTGAACATACACATATACACGTCTGCCAACCTCTTTCGGAATATCATTATGTACGGGCCTTAAACAATCCTACCGTATTTATCTATATTGTTGTAATATTTTACAATATGTCCTTTACCCAAAAAATCCATTCGTAGCCAAAAAACAATCAGTTTTAAGTGTTAAGGTCAGTAAAATAAGGTTTAAAATGGCGTGGCACTTGGTGGCTCGTATCCGATCCGCTGGATAAATAGGGGTACAAAATGTAGCGGATCGTATGCGAGCCGCTGGCAAAGGAGAGGCGTATGTTTATTCATTTATTTTAATTTACTAACTACTTACTGTACTGCTATTTACTTACTTACTTATTACAACAATTTTGTAAGTACGCAGATCAAGTTTTACTAATGTAATTTATTACGCTTCGGAACCTTTTGTGTCAACACAAAGCCATATCATAGATAAAAAAACTCATGTATCATCATATTCATCATACTAAACAAAAATGTATTTTACTTAAACAACTTGATTACTGTAGGTGTAAAGATATTAGCGAGGAGATACTTCTAAAATCTCTAAATGCAATACATCATAGCGTTACAGTGGTGGGTAAAAGCGCCATAATTGATTGACTACCTGGTCGGGCGGGGGCGGCGTGGGCCGGTTGCCATGGAGACACCCACGCGCTCGCAACATTGACCCGGCAGACCTTGAACTGAGAGACACAGCTGTTCGACGCGTGTGCGGGTGAGCCTTTGTCTAACTAAACGTATGTTCAAGCTTCACGACGTATAAGCACTTTCAATAAAAAGGATTTCAAATTAAGAACGAATTACTCTTTTAAAGTATTTTATAGAAATAAAATCGGTAGTGAAAACGCCCGCGTGAAAAGTAGCGACGATTTTAGACAGCGCCATCTATTGTTAAGATTATAACTAAAGTTATGTTAATATAATATTAAAGTTGAATTACTGTCCACTGGAACGTATTATCGGTGTATATAGTATTTTATGTGTAATCCAGGTTATGGTTTATGTGTATGCCGAGTTTCATCCAAATAAGCTTGTCAGTTAATGCATGATTGAGTATAAAATATTCAAACATGTTTATAATATTATAAATCTAGTAGGATGCATGCAATGCTTGCTTTGTTGGTCATTTAGTACGAATATGCGGTCTCATGCTAAATACTCGAGTTGTTCAAACTTTTACAGGATTTTCCGTTGGAAAGTTTTCAGTAGCAGTTGAGTTTGTTGCAGTGCAGTTTGAAATGTAGCGGTATGTACCCAATAGTCTAGTCAACAAGTGCTTTTTTGGTCAAATTTTTCAGCAATCTCGAATAAATATGAACGATTTGTCTTTCGAATTGGAATGGCATGTAAATTAATTTCTGAAAAATTCAATATCCGCTTGCTAAAATTGCAAAAGTTATAAACAATTAACTTAAAAAAGGGAGTTTAGTTTTTAGAAATTTCTCAAAATTTTTCGAATCTAATAAAAGATTAATAAGCAAGAGGATTTCTCAATTTCTTAAAAAATGTCTCGTCTCCTAGAATTGTAGGACCAATATTTATAATTTTCCCAGAGGGATGAAAATACGGCTGAAAACGGGTACTCTGGCTTGCGCAAGCCTTACTTTGGACACTTTATCAATAAAAATTATCTAAACATATTAAATATAAAATTTAAGAAATGAAAAACATCCGGGGCCTGCTTGATAGATAAATGAACAATAACCCGCTGGTATTGTTTTTTTATCACAATTTTAATTTCAATTAGTTATGCAATAGTTAATTAATAAATATTTTAAAATAGTAGAGCCTCGCTGATTTCAGCATGAATGGGCCGGCTCGACCGGGGAAGTACTAACCTCTCACAGAATATCGACGTGAAATAGCAGTGTTCCTACTGTTGTGTTTCGTCTGGTGAGTGAGAGTGCCGGAGGCCCAATCACCCTCTTTCCCCCTTCCCGCTCCTTCTCCTTCCCACTTCCTTTTTTTCCTAAAGG
This sequence comes from Catocala fraxini, assembly GCA_930367265.1. Taxonomy (NCBI): domain Eukaryota; kingdom Metazoa; phylum Arthropoda; class Insecta; order Lepidoptera; family Erebidae; genus Catocala; species Catocala fraxini. The sequence continues at coordinate 30,165,516 of OV884025.1, read as the reverse complement.
TTTGGCAACGCGCAACTGATGCCTCTGGTATTGCAGGCGTCCATAGGCTACGGTGACCACTTACCATCGGGTGGGCCGTATGCTTGTTTGTCACCTAAATTAAATAAATGAATAAAAACTAGACTACAATAGACGTCTATAACTTGCCACCTAATACGTGGTACAGGAATAGTTGGAGAAATGTGGGTGTAAGAGAGACGAGACTCTGTGTATGTATAAAGAATAACAGCTTTATTTAGTTGTTGAATAGTGTCTAGAAAAAGGATTAAATATTAAAGGGGTAACAGCTTTTCATCAAAAGGTGTTTTTGTACAAATATATTATAATATTATCTGAAGGACGTAAGGACGTGTTTATAAGGCCGAGTTTGGTGGAATGAATTTGATGTGCGTATTATCGAAGTAGCAATAGCCTTTTGATAATATCATTGGACTACGTCGTAGGGAACTCGAGTTCAATCCTACGGCAGGACCTCTGACTTTTAAAGTCTTATAATAAGGGTGATCCTGTTGCCATTTATCAGGTGGATAGTCAGACTCGATGCTGGTGTTCAGTTCAATCGAGTGAGACACGTCGCAATAATCTATAAACGCAAAAATAAGCCACGGGTATAATATATTATTTAAGTGCACGTGTACTAAGCTTTAAAGATGAATAAATATTTATCTGCAAAGCTCAGTATCAGCTCGCAGTATTTTTCCTCATTTCAAACCACCCTTCTCCCTTAAATTAGGTGGGGTGGGTGACGTCACAAGCGCGTCATGTGAGCGGCCACGCGGCGTGTCACATGCATACAGAGAACATTTATTTATGAAAAGGCTTTTTGTTTACCTACCTGTATTGTAAACTATGCAGTACTCGGATTTAATTACTAGATTTACTAAGTTTTCTGTTTTCGGTATCAATTGACAATGATTTCCTTAAAAATTGTGTTTGAAATCCAAACCAATATTTTAAATGCGATTGTGATTTTATTTGATCGTTAAGCTGTTAATCTTTAACACCTTAATTATGATCATTATGAAATTTCGCATACACGTTGTCAGTGTGGCAGAAAAGGCAATAGGGTACCTTTCACTAAACTGTCTAACCGGTTTGGATGAAACTTGGTACATAGACACCAATATACACAAAACTATATTCATTCCAGCGGGATTCTGCCGTCGTGGAATTCGTGGAATTGTAATTCATAGATGATTCTTTTGAGGGTGTTGTATCGTCGCAAAACAAAGATTATCTCAATACTGAACGCGTGAATCCGTTAGGTATACGCATAATACGTGGAAGATCGAGGTGTAACGTTCCTTCAATACAAACAAGGGATTTATCCAACTAAACAAGGTAATCGTGCTCGAATAGGCCGCAGTCTAACGGTTGATTTCGGGAACTTGTTTATACCTATGCTTACTCGCCGTACAAACTTCGTTAGCGCGAGGCATGCTCTACGAATTGTATGATCTAATGTGAATTTGAGTACAACGTCATTCATCTTTAATCGCTAGTAATTTTCTGTATTGTGTTCTTATGTAGAAAACTACAAAACATATAACATATTTAATCATTTTTGGGTTGGTAAATAAATTAGTAGGTAACTATTAATATTATATTTAGTAAGCTTAAAATAGTCAAAGTCATACGACTGATTCTCTCCGTAGCAATTTAAGTTAAACAGCGTCCGTATCATCGATGTAAATGCCATTCAAATTAATTGAAAAGCAGTACTTCTTAAGTAGACTGAGGTTTTGGCAGTGCAAGTACTCCTTTATAGAGCCAGCAAACCATGAGTAACCAGTAACGCCCCACAAGGAATAATCTACACCACCTAGTGGTCTAAATTATTCTACTACGTATAATAACAGGCCACTGCTCACTCAACAAACACCTTTTCAACAATGGCATCACTCACAGTCTTCCTATCTAGGTGCTGCATGGAGACACCGTGCTCCTACATTTAAGCATGAGCAACCAACGGGCGAAACTACTAAACAGTCCAAAAACGATGATGGAAGCGCAATTCCAGCCCTCTGCTATCTTTCTGGACGGAGTTGAGGTATAAGTAACCGAATAACTTTTCGCGTCGGGCACTTACGCAAAAATTGTAAGGTTAAGAGCGTTTAACACACGTCCAACTAACTAACTATCTACTAATGTTGCAAGTGTCCATAGAATCTGGTAACGGCTTACCAAGAGGTGGACAATATGCTTGATACCTTAGTAAATGTAAACAGAATAGTTCCATTAAATTTTTCACAATAATTACGAGACTGCTATACATAGAAAATCTTTAGTTACCATGTCGTAAAAATAACTAGATATCAAGGCCATTTATAAAGGTTAAAATATTACTAGACCAATGAATAAATATTTAATTGACCACGAGCTCAAATTGGTGGTCAAAGTTACTGATTTAAAATAGAACCAAGCTTTCCGAATGGTGTAAAGTTAAAAGACTAATTATAATAAAGTATTTTTATACAACTAAGAGAAACAATTAAAAGTCCAGCATGATGGTAAAAAGTTAGAAGAATATAATAGAAGAATAAGGTAGTTACCTATTTACATTATTTTATATACAAGGGCAAAAAAGCATTCAAAAGAAATTTTTATGTGGAAATGGTATCAAAATTGGTTGCCAAATAAGGGAGTCATTAATATTTTTAATTTGGATATAAGAAAAAGTAGGGGTGAAGTGGGGATACCTCGTCATTTACCTCGGATAGCTGCATTTAAATAGTGGTTAGGTACGTCACTGTTTGTATAGGTAGGGCATCTTTAATCTGTAATTTGATAATTACCCCTAGTACCAGATTGAACCGCTTGTATCTTATTAAATATTGAGTGGATTTAAAAAACCCTTGTATATTGGAGTTAAGGTAATGTGACCATTTGACTTTAATAAGTCCTATTATAATAGAGTATTTTTATACCACTAAGGTAGATAAGTCCAGCTCGAGAGTAGGCAATGGTCAAAACAGCATTTTCGTTCGCAGTACCAAGGATACCACTCCTATATTTTTGACTGTAAGGATTCGAGCTGATTCAGTTGGAACGAGATTCTAGAAGAAGGAGGAGAAGGAGAATAACAGGATCCTTGCCCTGTTATCCTCCTTTTTGATTTTTATTGGTATCATGTACAGCGTGTAAAGAGAGTAATAACGCTACTCTTCGTTGGAAAAATCGAACCTTTGAGATTTGACTAGCTATGTTTTAGTCAATATTGCCGTGTTCTTTTGTGGCGAGATAGTAAACTAAGGAAAGGTGACAGAAATAATGCCCGTGTCATGGAATTTACTAACATTCAACGACCGGGCACTAAGAACACTCTATACATACAACAAAAAGCCTCGATGGCGTAGTGGTTAGTGTAACTGACTGCCACGCCTGAGGTCGCGGGTTCGATTCCCGCACAAGTCAAACATTTGTGTGTATGAACATGGATGTTTGTCTTGGTCTGGGTGTTTCTATGTATAATATGTATGTATTTATAAAAAAAAGTATCTATGTATGTTTATCCATTGTCTAGAACCCATAGTACAAGCTCTGCTTAGTTTGGGCTAGATGGTGTTGTGTGTATGTGGTAGAATATTATTATTATTATTATTAAACAATTTATGTCCCGTTTGATGATTGAACCTATAGGACTCGATGCAGTGGAAATGGCGTGGCGACCACTTCATCCACTACACTATCTATGCAGTCAAAGCCAAATGTGTCCATTGAACGACATTAGACTTACCGAACACGCCAGTCTCCGTATTGCTACTAAGAATGTTCTATTAGAAAATTTTGATCTGGGGTACCTATCCCGGAATCATTCCATCACAAGCGCAAGCTTATGCCATGAATCCAAACAGTAAGCCTGAATAATCAAACTGTTAATTTAAATGTCACAGGTGACAAATAGCATCGCCCACGCTCGAACATGTTTGCTATAAAGGTTCGAAAGCGCCGGGATTATAAATACGCCGTTATCGATCTGTGGAATTCAGAGCAGTGTTAAATGTATGCAACTTCGTGGATGAGAGACTGCATACAGTCATTTAATCTAACGCCTTTATCAACAAAAGGGTAGGCAGAGTTGTATTACACCTGCATTTTGCCAACTATGTTTGTAAGTCCCACGTTACAGGGGACAAGCCTATTTTTATTATATATAATATCAGCCCTGTATTAAACTGTCCCACTGCTGGGCACGGGCCTCTTCTCAGAGTGAGAAGGGTTAGGCCATAGTCCACCACGTTGGCCTAGTGCGGCTTGGCAGACTTAACATATCTTCGAGAACAACATGTAGAACTCTCAGACATGCAGGTTTCCTCACGATGCTTTCCTTCACCGTTAAGCAAGCGATAATTAAGACTGCGCCGAGCGAAATTTGCCAAAACAGGCGGTCACAGTTAAGTGAATAAAATCAACACTTTTTGTTTAATACAAATATAAAATACACGTATACCATAACAATGAATGTGTTTACAATTACTCCGTGTAAAAACTTAATATAATTAATATTTTCGCCTGCAAAATTACCTAAATTTGCAAAATGCAATAACGTAAGCTCGTGTTACGTGATTTTTAGATTATAACAGTAGAAGTCTATCCTATTTTACAGCTTAAACGAAACATAAATAGTTATATTACAATTTGTCCGTCTCAAATATTTCAGTTATTGGTTTACAATAAAGATACATATTTATCAAAAAAGCACTTCAAATCCTCCATACAATTTCACTATGGCGGCCGCGCGCCAATTTGGATATGCGCCGTACGAGCTCTGTCATTATCTGTCTTACGCTCGGCGCAGTCTTAACTATTTATTTTGCGATAATTAACTGTGGCGACTCCGCACAGACGAAGAAGTAAGTTCCGCCTACATCTAACAGATAGCGCTAAATACGCTAAAATGACGTCACAATCCTGCATCGCGCAAGCAGAGTTTACACAGCGACTTACTATATATACAAGCACCCGACATCAACCGTCGGGCCGCGGCCCGCCAGGCACGATCAACCAGCCTGGTCGGAGGATCCTCCCTTTGTGTTGGAGGGACATTACACTCCGTTCCTCCACATAACTATTGTTAATTATCAGGCACATTACCAGGCACCCTGCTACTACAGATTATTATGCCGATATATAGCCCTAATAACACTTTGCTTGACCTGGAAATCGAATCCGAGGCCTCATGCAAAGCAGTTATATTATACACTAGGTACTGTGCCACCGAGGCAGCCATTCTCTTAAAAACAATTTGGCTGCAATCTCCTCTAGTAATTTTTTTGTAGTGTCCATGTACCTATGTTACTATAATATATCGCTCATCCAATAGAACAACGACGTAATTGCAAAATAGTCGAAAATGACTTTTAAATGTCATAAGCTCACGTTTCGAAAGTTCTATCTATGACAATAACGACAGAATTATTCTTACGGTATTTTTAAAAGTTTTCTTGATTTATCTAAATAATTATTGATAGTAAAGTAACATGCATAAATATTAAAAGATTTCATCAAAATGATTGGAAATATATTATATTATATTATATTTATAATATAATATAATATATTTTATATTTATAATATATAAAATATATTATAAATTATATTTTCAATTTCAAACTTTTTAAGCGTTCTCCTGAAAAATAGCCAATACGTAATTACGTCATTGTTCTATTGGATGAGCGATATAATAATAAGGGTACATAAGAACAATACAATAACCTTATACACATTAGTTTTCTAGATTACAAGCACATATAAGCTCATACCTGTATATCCCCGAAAGGCTGTAAAGCAATTTTTAGGTATTACATCGTAGAGAGCGAAGCTATTGCCGTCGTTCGAGTACGTTAGACTTTGAAAAGAAATTAAAAAGTTGCGTTACAAAAATAAATGTAGTACTCTTTCCAACGGAGATACTAAACTCATGTTAACACACAGATTTAAGCACCAATGAAACGATTTACAGATTTTACATTAGTTCCTTTTAATTAAAAAATAAAAGCAATAAACCTTAAATTTATTTTCTTTTGTAAAAGAAAATATGCGTGATGAATGAAAATCGAAACGTACACTCGTTTATTAGGATTCAGTTTTAAACAATGTTATACCAGGCTCCGTAGGAGAGGAAAAGCTTCAATGTGAAATTTAAGAAAATCTAAGAACTTTGATCTGTAGATAGATGCTTTTTATTTACTTTTACACAGTTATATCTACTACTTGACGGCCTCGATGGCGTAGTGGTTGGTGTAACCGACTGCCACGCCTGAGGTCGCGGGTTCGATTCCCGCACAAGTCAAACATTTGTGTGCATGAACATGGATGTTTGTCTTGGTCTGGGTGTTTCTATGTATAATATGTATGTATTTACAAAAAAAAAAAAGCATATAATAATATGTATGTTTATCCATTGTCTAGAATCCATAGTACAAGCTCTGCTTAGTTTGGGCTAGATGGTGTTGTGTGTACGTGGTAGAATATTATTATTATTACTTTTAACACAGCTTTGCCCACGTGCAGCTATATTTTAAGCACAGATTCAGACTATATGTAAGGTAAGGTTCAGCACCCATTCAACATTTTATGTCTTCTTCACCCTTAGCCTTTATTATTCCCAAGTCAATTGGGGTCGGCTTTTCTAGTCTAACCGGATTTGACTGGATATCAGTTTTTACACGGAGCGGCTGCCACCTGACCTCTGCAACCCAAAGGCTAACGATACCCTAAGGCTAGACCAGTGTCAGGATATTAGAGGGTACTGACTTTCCCAATAACGACTGCCATAGATGTTCATGGCAGCCGGGACCGACGGCTTAACGTGCTCTCTGAGGCACGGAGCAGGCGATAATTGGCAATCGTTCAACAGTTTTTGTAAACCAGTAATAAAAATTCAAACATCATCATAAACTTTCACCTTTATAATAAGAGCAAAATTTATTCAAAATAAAAGTCTCTTACAGAATATCGACGTAAAGTGGATCCCGTTTCCACTAACGTTCCAATTAACGTTTCTGTTCCCGATCCTGATGCCGATTCAGACCTCGATCTCAACCCCGATCCCAGCCCTGGTCCTATTCCTATCTCTTACCTTACTCTTGCCCTTTCGCTGGCTAGTTCTAGCTAGCTAGCTCGCGTCGAAACAGTTAATATAACCACGACTATAGATTGTGTTAGGAGACTGGTAACTTGTCCTAGTCTCGAGGTCTTTAAAGTTTTAAAAGTCAAAAACTACCGGCATTTATTCGATTAAACCATCCCTACCTCAATCAGAGTCTATTTCTGATCTAAGTCATCTAAAAATAAGTTTCATCGATCGACTCTGTGACAATCTGATGTTCATACGAATTTATGTGTAATATGGGTAGTCTTGTTCAACATTATTATGTGATTATTTTTATGTGTGTTGTGGGTTTATGGCAGACAGTGGCTTAGTTGTGGTTTCCTGGAATTGCTTCTGTGATACTGAGAAAATACTGTTTGTGAGTTGTGGTTATCGGTTTTCATCAGGTGGGTAGCGTGCTCGTCTGTTACCACGTCTGTTTCCCATGGGGTAAGCAGAGAAGGTATAGCTTAGTTGGTAGACCGTTGGACTGCCACGCACAGGTCTTGAGATTGAAACTAAGGCACGCACTCTGAGTGCTGTCAGTAAATGATGTGCGGTTCAAAAAGTTAATTATTGTTTGCTTCAACGGTAAAGGATAACAGCGTGGGGAAACCTGCATGTCTGAGAGTTTTCTTTTATATTCTCCTAGATGTATGAAGTCTACCAGTCCGCACTGGGCCAGCGTTTACTGGGCTTACCTCGTCTCACCGAGACTGAGAAGAGGGCCGTGCACAGCAGTAGGCCAGTTATTATGTCCAGTCTAGTGATAAGCGATTGAAGCAAGAGAGGAATTATCTATAGTCAATACTAATATTATAAAGCTGAAGAGTTTGTTTGTTTGTTTGCTTGAACGCGCTAATCTCAGAAACTACTGGTCCGAATTGAAAAATATTTTTAGTGTTGGATAGCCCATTTATCAAGGAAGGCTATAGGCTATATAACATCACGCTACGACCAATAGGAGCGGAGCAGCAATGAAAAATGTTGCAAAAACGGGGAAAATTCTCTTATGTGAAGCAGACAAAGTTGCGCGGGTCAGCCATATAAAGCTGAGGAGTTTGTTTGTTTGAACGCGCTAATCTCAGAAACATCTGGTCCGAATTGAAAAATTATTTTAGTGTTGGATAGCTCATTTATCAAGGAAGGCTATAGGCTATCTAGCATCACGCTACGAGCCACGGAGGCGTCGCAGTAATCATAAACGTGGGTGAAACCGCAGGCACATCTAGTAATTAATAAGAGGAATAATTTATATTATAATATAAGTATATTATTATGAACCCTGTAACACTGTCGGGCATGGGTCTCATCTCAGTATGAGAAGAGTTATTCATCACCTTGGTCCAGTGCGGGATGCTCGACTTCACTGTATATACAAAACATTATGGAGTACTCTCAGACATGCAAGTTAAAACGGTGAAGTTGTCATTATATGTTAATTATATAATTTTGTAAAATATATTTTATATAACTTCGAAAAGACAGACGTGCTTGCCGTGGGATCGAACTGAGAAACTCTGCTTGGCAATCAAAGGTTCTCCCACTCTTCTATCTCTGCTGGTATTATAATTTATTATACTAAGAACTTAACCCAATAATAATATGTATCTAAAGTAGAAAGTTATATTGGAATTATTATGCCCATAATAATTTCAATATACATACATATAATATTGTCTTATGTTTACGCGAATGTCATTGAATTTAAACACTTTATACGGATTTTGTTGCGTTGTTTATTTTACTTCAAAGCACTTTTATTACCTAATTTTGAAAAACTAATACTCCTATTAATAAACTTTACTATTATGTATTTAAACTATTTAATTTAATTAAAACATTTTATATTTATGTTTACTCTTTGCCCCGACGTTTCGGTTGCTTTACAGCAGCCATGTTCACGGGGAGACTAAGATGGTAGTTGTCTCAATGTTCTGAAGTGTACCTAGTTATTTCAAAGTACCCGAACATAATTTAATCATTAGTGTTTCTATTTACGCAGAATGAGCTCAAAGTATCATGAAGTCTAGCTGTATTTTGCTTCTTCTTGGGTTTGACTATTTGAATTACTGGATCCCAAGCTAGTGGTACATTCCACCATCTTCTCTATTGATCTATATTCTATAAACAAATAATTTATTTTACTAGCTTATTAAATTATTAACTATGTATATATAAACACAATTTTTAAAAACTAACTTACTCCTAAAATATTACAAAACAGAAATAAAAAAAATAAAAATACTAAATCCCTCTAATAGGCGTCATAGAATTCCTCTGCATCGCAGTCGACTGGTAGTGTGCCCAGAAGACTGCCAGCATTGCCACGTTGAGTTGCAATACTTATTCTTTCCGCGAAATAAAGGCCAGCCCTCTGGTCACGGAAAGCGTCGATTAATCTTTTTGTTATGTCTCTATAGAGAGCACGAGCACTGAGACCTCATGACCCTAGCGTTTCGACCCGAAACGGCTCAAAAACATAATCCTCTGCTAGATTTTTGTATATATGTATATGTATCTTATGTGGGGCCAGTCAGTGCAGACCGGCAACACTTCGACCCAGTGGGATCTTTTGTGTCGACACTCTCCCAATAACGACTGCCATAGATGTTCATGGCAGCCGGGACCGACGGCGTAACGTGCTCTCCGAGGCACGGAGCAGGCGATAATTGTCAATCAATACGCACATAATTTCGAAAAGTCATATAACTTCCTAAAGTCAGATGTGCGCGACGTGGGTTCGAACCCGAGACCCTCTGTATTGCAGTCTATTGGTCTCCCCACTGAGCTATCGCTGCTCAGTAAATATATATACCTATATACTTATATATATTACAAGAGTCGTCACTATTAAGTTTTCGAAAATATATGTTTATACTATATAATACTGAACTGGCCATACGTGCCTATCTTATAATATTTATTATTAGTTTTCGGTGTACCCACGGGTTTAATTTAGGAGTCTATAATTAGATAAAGCTCTATACTTCTAGACAATCATTCATCAGTAGCAAATGATAGCGTTAGTACAAACATTACAATTAGGGTGCTTTTCCAATTGATTTCCAAGGTCAAGTAAAAAATATACACATATGTATATGTATTTGCACTTATGGCTCCGGTACACGATGCGAGGAATATACGCAAATAGAGGCCCTTGCGCGGGGCGTCTGCATTTTTTTAACGACCGTCGCATGTCACGCGTGCAAGTAACTTGCATAATTAACTCATGCGTAGTCCACGGTAGTGGTATATCGGAACAACCGGATTCTTTATGATGCAATCTAGAAATTCAAGTGAGGCTGTTGTCTACAACACAACAACTAGACAACAGCCTCACTAGAATTTCTAGATTGCATCACTTACTCGCGTTTCTAAATATAGCAAGTATGTAAAACTATGCTTAATTGAACGCCTTTGAACCTCACGATCAAGTTAAGTAACAACTTAATTCCTTATATCTTTTATTACTGCATCCTTAAATAATGCCATAACGTTACGTTTTAGCATATGGAACTTTCGGTACGGTTGTTTTCAATATTTTATTTACCTTCGCCTTAAACATTAATACAAATATTCGGCATATGGTCACCGATATAGACTAAAAGCTGTGCTAAAAGAAACAATTTGTAGCAAAGAAATTTATTTATCGTCTAAAACTTATTTCCCGAACATGGTTCTGACGCCTTTTTTAGTATTGAAATGGATTATCACCTTTGCACCTTGAGCTTATAGAATTCCTTTTAAAGATTTTATTTATCCTTTTTTGTCAAAGTTTTGTCAAAGGGCAGAATACAGATATAGATAAACTTTAGAATTCCCTTATATATATCTCAGAAATAAGCTATTTTTATTTTACTGTGAAATCGTATGGCCGTTTTTGTTGGTTTTGAGCATAGACATTTTTATATTAAACTAGCTGTCCCGACAGACGTTGTCCTGTACAAAAGAAAAAAAAAGAAAACCCAAATCGAAACCATCCTCGAATCCACATGAACATTCACAAAACATTTTATCAAACTCGGTCCAGCCGTTTAGGAGGAGTTCAGTGACATACACACGTACGGTAGAATTATATATATAAAGATGTGTTAGTGACAGACATGCCTAGGTTTTACTAAATATTGATTCAATGCGAGTAAGACCCAATACCTTATATTGTATTAAGTTTGTGTACAAATCGCGAAAGTCTAATAACGTTTAGTAGACATACCTGGTGGTAAGGGTTTACCGTAGCCTATAAAATCGGCTACCAGTAAAAAACTCGTAAATAGTAATATTGGTCGAAAAGGATTATGCCACATTCAGCTAAAATTCCTCCCAACCCATATTTTAGACTGGCTCGAGATCAATTTTAATGAACACACCAGCTACACGGTTTAAGCAGTTGATAGAAAATCTTGTCCATACAAAACTTAGCTAAGCTGCACGGATGACGTAGTGGTTTAAGTGGTTGCCTCGCCACTGCCATCGCGCTGAGTGTTGTGGGTTCGAATCCCACACGGGACAAAAAATGTGTGATCCACAAATGGTTGTTTCGGTGTTCTTTGTGTCCGTTGTTTGAATGTTTGTAAAGTCCCCCGCGACTCAAGAATTATTCCTAGTCGGGGTGTTGTCTTATAAATAAATAATAAAATGGATGGCGTATGTGTTATATTGGCTTTATAACTTTAAAAACAGTGCATAAAGTGGTATTCGTATTGGTTAAGTACTATTTTGATATTTAAATATTAATGACATGTTTTAGTGGATAATTATTAAATTTGAATAAAACCAAAAAATCCTTGAGAACCCTAACAAAATTGTAGGTATATTTCGCCTGTAAAATTATGCTCTTAGAAATAACTAGTGGCTGACGATAAACGCTTGCAAAACAAGGGGCATGTTGGTGGTTCTACGAAAAAGGATTTCAAAATGGCCTCAAAGGAAAAGAATGAAAAATAGTGGAGCGTCTTCCCAGACGTTCCAACACGCTCCAGACGTCAACAACATAAAAACATCGGATTTCACGCGTAAACAGCTAGACCAATTTCGCTAATTCTTTTTTTGTTGTGTTGGTTATTGACAGAACGGTTTTACGAAAGACAAAAGTTAGAAATTTGTGGGTAAAATTACAAAATTTAAGAAAATTTGACAATTTAAACATTTCTAATATAACCCTATAGCGTTTGACACAACTGTTAGTCATTTGACAGTTGGCGCGATTGACAGCATGCACGCTACAAATATTATTAAAAACAAATGCATCAGTCGGTCAATTTAATATGGATTTTAGGTAAGTTTTGATAGACTAACACATAATGTATAAATGGTTATAAAGAAGAATACAATAGTATTTTTCTGATTTGATGATCATCTAATTGCTGGCATTTTTAAATTCGAAAAAACGAAAAAAATGAAAACTTATGTCGCAGAACTCGCAATGCTACATGTTTAAAGGCATACAAGAGCAAGTCAAACTGACGAGCAACAGGGAATGAAGTTGAACAGAATCGATGGAATCGAAATCAACAAAATAGAAATGTTGCGTTTAACTCCTAACTAGCAGCATTTAATTGTAATGTGGAAATCGATTATAGTTCACAGCAAATTGTTGCCATTGGACCAGTAAACATTGTGTGTCACTACTGCAAGGCATCTAAGTTTAAAAATGAAGCCCTGGTTTGTGTTGCGCGATCGGTTACATCAAATCCACGCCATTGGTACCGCCACTAGAGCCACTATATTTATTGGTTTCCGGAAATGGGCCAGATTCTAAACAGTTTTTGACTCATATCCAGCAATAAAATAATTGCTTTCAAATGACGTCATTTGGCGCAACAAAAGTAATTCATTCATTTTATGCCAACTTTCAAGGTATATTGAAAACCTTTTACCACCAGCCTGATGCAAAATACGTTGACAGCTCCAATTGGAATGGCGTATCAATTGAAATGGCTTAAAGTACGTTTGTAGCTCTGCGAATTGCCAAAAGCAGCCAGAAGTGAGTGTGTTCAAAGAAGTTGATGAGGGAATGGTAGTGCTGACCAAGTATTTGAGAGCCACATGTGGTACAAACAATTCACTATACAATATCATATATTACATATATTTATTATCTATTTACCTTTGCAGATTCAGCGACAAATATATCATCTAAAAGGTTCCTTATTGCCAACACCAGATAGTGACTACAAAGTTTTGCAAATTTATTTGATGGGCGATTCAGCAAGACTAGTCGATCAGTGTTGTGCACACAACAATTCGGTGAAAAGGCCAGTTGTAGAACAACTCCAAATGTTTTTCCATCAAATCAAGGAATTGGTTGCATTATTCACAACCGCATTGGAACGCATGCCATCTGATAACCACAAAATTAACATAAAAGCCGATAAGACGCCTGCAAGACTACACGAAAGACGTTTTAATGCACCAACAATTGATGCCGCGCCGCTATTGTCGTCGTGGTTGTAAATTTAGAAAACCGAGATATTGTTTTTTATCGATGTAATTATCCTAATAATATTATAAATGTGAAATTTTGTGAGGATGGATGGATGGATATTTGTTACTCTTTCAAAAACAAAACTACTAAACCGTTTGCAATGAAATTTGGTATACAGATAGCTGAAGACATGGACTATCTTTATTCCGATATTTCCCGTCATCGGAACTAACGCGTGTGAAACCGCGGGGCCCAGCTAGTTACATATATAAAAAATATGTCCTATTACAAATGTAGACCTGCATTAAAAAAAAGTAATTGTAAGAATTTAAATAGTATAACACATATTAGGCTGCAGAATATTTACAAAATCAAATCAAAATTAAGTTAATGTATGTATATATTTACAATAAAGCAATTTGGAAGAAGTAAATTAAGGAATTAAATAAAAACAAAATTATTCATAAAATACTCACTTATTTACATTATATAAACAATTTTCATCAAATATTTTCTTTACTTTCATTTATTTGAATAATATTTAGATTAGTATGAAGTATAAAATAACTATATTTGCTGCACTTCAGCATAAACCACTCTTCCGATATCCATAAATAGCTCCACATCCCTTTTTACAATTACAAAATGACAATTATAAAAGTTAAATATTTAAATTTGCAATTATTTTATAGATTAAGTACCTACTACAAAACCAAAACAAGTATTATAAAGATGCATTGAATAAAATAAAATAAACTAAGTAACCAAATATTTTCCAAAATTAATGAATTGTATATAATAATGTATAAATGATAATGCATAAATAGTACGAAAAAGAGCAATATTATGCAATTAGGCATAAAACATGTGAAATTTAAGAAGATCATACTAAGACTTTATTTATTTCAATAGGATTGTGGCACATAATACGCACGCCAATTATTACTTTACCGATTTTTACCATCAATGTATTTAAAATAACACAGAACAAGCCCTCTTCCTGTCTTCCTGCTTTAGGGGAAGCATACTTTATACAGAAGCGGCATAAGACGAAGGTGCGGGGCAAGAGCAGCAGAGCTATGGTGCTGCTCCAAAACTTAAAAAAAAAATGTAATAAAATGAGTCGTGAATTATATCGTTACTTACAGTACTTCTAAAGAAAACATGTTATCGCAACAAAATCAAACTGTATAATGCCACACCTTGCCGTATTTTGCCTCGCCTGTATAATTTTAGTCGTCTTTGTTCATTATCCGTTACATGCCTTCGCCACGACTGCACCATACCGTCACCTTATGCCTTTTTTTAAATCTATACCTTATATAACCATGCTGTACCCAATAGGGTCCACAAGCAATACATAGCTTTAAAAGTCCCAACTGCACTACATTGTAGAAAGCAATAAAGAATTGAGTATAATAATCCGAAATTCTTATTTACTGGACAAAATACATAGTTTCCACTCTCGCGACGTTTTCCTGGAAGTAATGTGTAACTGTAAGTACAAAATTATACAAACCAAACACACCAATAAAAACGTGGTCTATTGCACTGACTGCCACAAATATTTTTCCTGTTACGTGAAAGATCTTTGTTTCTTTTCATTTATGAATTATTTGACGCAAGACATTGAAGTCATACAAAATATAATTCGGCGGACTTACGACAAGTGTTTTGTAAAAAAATCAGGAGCAACTTGTAAGTAGGTGGGTAAATTAGAAACGTTGCAAAACCACCATGCGATCGAACAATAACTGCTAAATAAAGATTGGTTGGCGTAGTAAAATTAGGGCAACCCGTAAATATTCTTTTTTATGAATAATTTTGATTCTTTTTGGCATGAAAGTGGATATAGTGACAAGATTAGAAAAGACTGACTAAGAAAGTTTATAAGGCTAGTGTGAATGGGATAGTCGCAAGGGGAAGACCTAGGCGGACGTTTCTCAATCAGGTCGGAAACGTTCTGGACAAAGGCCAGGTTAAGAGCAACTTAAACCGGCGAGCGTGTATGAGGCATGTGATGAAAGTGAATGAAGCCAGAGAAGTGTGTCAGGATCGTAGCAAATGGAAATCCGTAGTCTCTGCCTACCCCTGTGGGAAACAGGCGTGAATCTATGTACATATGTATGTATATATTTTTTAATCTTTAAACAATTTTTACTTGTTCTCGCTTTAATTATACTTCGAAAATATCCTTGTCCCTGTCCCCAAATGGTTTTGATACATAGTAAATTGTTAATATGCATTAAAAATAGCTCGATTCCTATTTCTATATTAATTTAGGTGTGCCACAAGGTGCAATCTTAGATCCAAAGCTGAAATAAAACCCAAAGGGAAATGCCCAATACCCATAGTGACTGACACGATATCTTGGCCACGAATGCCCATATTTAAAACCATATTAAAATGATAGTATGCAATGTCATTAAATGATTAATCAAGGAATTTCATTAAATAATGGTTGAGATAAAATATTTTTTTATTTTACGATGACAGGATTTTTATATAAATGTTTTTCACACACACTCTCGTCACACATCATCATTATTATCATAAACAATTAAAAGATTGTCTTAAAACTTAGCATTATGAAGCTTGTTTGTAAATAAAATAACAAAATTACAACGAAAAAAAACCCAATCACGCAGTTAAAAACAAAAAATCATAGACCAATATTTAATCGATATTAATATTTTGCTTATTACTGGCATAATAACATAAAATAATATATTTACTTTATTATTTGTGGATTATTAACACGTAATAATACCACTATGCTATTTTTTTATCACTTCCAATACTTTTATTCAATAACATTAAAGTCTCTTTTTTACGTTGAAATTATAATGTGGCAACACTGGTGATAACAACAAGACTTATTTCCGTTACGATACTTTTTTATTCTATAGATTTTGCTATCTTCTTTCGGTAAATAAATAGTACGAAAAATTATTAGATTTTATTTTATCATTCTTGTAATCTTGAGCGGCAAAAAATTACACGTTAGCCAAAAATGGGCATTCTTCTTTGCACATCAGGTAAACATGTAACAAACAGGTAAACATCTACGTCAAACGCATGGATACTTTTGCACTAATAAGTTCATATAACAGCTTGTGCATTGTTCTATACTCAATACGCCTCGCTTACGTATGTGCACTGTGCGTCATCGTAACATTGCATAATTTCAAGATCGATGTTTACAGACTATCAAGTGTCAATTTGGATTCGGTAAACCTTCCATCAGTTATAATCAAATATCTAACTGTTTCAGTCTAAAAGAGTCAGTACTTTTATTTTTCTAGTAAAATATGTAATTTACGTAAAAATTCAATAGTTCGTTTTTTGGTCTACGAAAGGTTCCAAATATTGTAACTAAAATGTCTGTTTACTACTAAAATTTCAGTGAAGTATTAGTTAAATCAGTATATTTTACAACTATCATCACAGTTAGATAAGTTGTTATTCTAAAAGTTTATGTCATGGCAATGGTAGAAATGGCAGTCTATTGGTTGCCATAAGAATAATAGAGAAAGAGCTATTGTCATAATTCTTCTCTCGTTCTATATCTATAGAACTAGAGATAAATTTTGACAATAGATCATTATGTGTCAAATCTATTACCCGGCTAGCGACTCGGATTATGTATAGTGGATGCCGAAATATTTATAAGTAATAATAACACCACTGCCATGTATGACTTTACTGTTTATACTGTAAATTACAATTTATAATAAAGAAATTTAAATTTAAGTAATTGATTTAACAGAGTCATGAAACCTCAGAAGCAGTCGAAACACTGATTCTGTGCCCAGCAAACGGCAATCGCTCACTCCTTATTACGGAGGATCGAAAAACATAGCTGGCAAAATGTGGGCGTAATACACCTCTGCCAACCCCTTCCCCTGAAGGGGGGTTTCCCCTCAGGCCTATATATCTGAAGGAGTTGTACCACGTACCCATATCCTAACTAAAATTATAAATGCGAACGTGAGCTTGTTTGTTTGATACGCTTTCACGTCTTAACTAATCGACGAATCATTATGCAATTTCGCATACACGTTGTCAGGGGTACAAAAAAGGGTACCTTTTATCCAGGAAAAATATTGTTTTATTTTATTTTAATTTGGGATAATAAACAACTACAATATACAATATGTTTAAATATAGAAACTGCATAAAACTATGTTACAATATTGCAGCCCACTATATTATCCACGATTTAACAAGAACAGTATGAGACAAAAAAAAACACTTAAAAACATCACATCAATAGTAGGTATGTTTAAATATATTAATTAATTGTGCATATCATTAATAAATAATTATGAATACAATTAAATTAAGGATTTAGAAACATTAAGCTAGGAATGGTTAAAATTTTATAATGAAAATATTGAAATTATAATAATAATAATGAGATGCTATTAGAGTATTCAGAGCAGACGCCGTATTTCATCCATAGCCCATATATTCAAATCCATACGTAGTAATAGTCCTATACCTGCTGTGGCTAGTGCCGCTGTAGGTGTTCCATCCAACCTTTGATTAAAACTCTCGAAGGGCCTCTTCACGTTGGACCCATGTCTCCGTGTAAGCCTCCCAAAAGGCCAAGTATTTTCTAATATAATATGTTAGAAAGTACCTGTGATAAGAGAAACATAATAATGAAGTTATAATACTGGTATAATTACCAATTATACCAGTATTATAACTTGCGAAAAATTATCAATTAGATAAATATTTAATAATATTTTGTTTGAATTTACATTTTGAACATATGAAAATATCAATATCAATAAAATTACGATTATAAGAATCTACTATTCGTCGAATAGGACAGCCGATTGCTGCCGAGGGAAAAAAATTTACATAACCTACATTCAAACTAGCGAAGCATCGGGCAAAATCTATTTTAGATATCATTGGAAATTCTAGGAAAGTAAATAGACGGTTTATAATTAGGATATTAAAGTACTAATCACCATACCTAAATGAGAAACAATATAATCACCACATCATTCAATAAATTAGACTTACAATAAACATGCGACATATCATAAACGTATAAAACGGCGTGCTTTAAATAATTTCTATTCAAACTGCTAATTACACCTTTGAAACCTGCCGCTGGTTATAAACTGTGAGCGGCGGAAGAGCAAATATTAGTTTCATGTTTCATTATCATAACCTAATTGTCCTAAAGATGATCCTAGGTCAATCAAGATTGTCGTAGATGTATAACCATAGTGGGATGCTCGTTGAAACTACCATTTCTCTCAAACCGTAGTACCAGGCTGCTTAAAGAACTACATCTATGATACAAAAGATCGCGGCTTAATCACTCTATGATGAGTTACTGCCGTAAATAAGGCTTTTAGACTACTTAAAGAGGTGCTGTGGTTTTAGCCAAATACTAGTCATTCTTGCCTCTTGTACTGGCAATAGACCTACTTTTTGTTAGGGTCTTTGAGGCGCGAGCGATACATTTAATGTCACAATCGCTTATAGGTACCAGAACCGCTTACCATGAAACCAGTTGTAGGCTAGATTAAGCAATCACTATTTGTCATTTTACTTTTTATAAAAAGAAATGATTTGATGTCTTACTAACACTTAGAATTTTTTGGATAGGTACCACACGGATATCATGTACCGTTATGCCACATCAAAAGAATGACCATCATTATCCTCTCAGCAGAAAGACGTCCACTGCCGGACGTAGGTTTCCCATACAAACCGGGCCACTCGCATCAATTGCTTTCCGCCACCTTTACCAGGTCGGCGGTCTACCTTGTAGGGGGTAATTATTTGATAATTTTCTCCATAATATTGATTCGCTTATGCCTTAGTCGTATAGGCGTGACGTCATCAGTATCGCGTCAAACAAACGATTGACATCAATGACATGCATATTGTATTGCACACGGCTATAACGAGCACAGATTGCTTTCAATATTTGATAAGAACCTAAGTAGACATGCAACTTTTAGTATTGGTATTCGGTGATCCTACAATTGCTTTGATGCTATAATATCAAGATCAAATCAGTACAAAAATTGTTTATTTTAACGAGTATATCCGGCAAAAATGAATTGTGTGCAAATTTTCTTTTGTAAAAGTTGCACTGACTAGGCTGCCGTTCTGAATTTTTTTGGTGACGATACGCCAGTCATCAATCTTAGAAAAAGTCAGTGAAAGAGTGGTACCATTATAACAACATTTTGTTTGGTATATAATAATTTTGGAGGCTGACATACATAGCTTTTCCATTGCTTTCCTTTCATCTCATCTATATTATACTACGCTAAAGAGGCAGTATGTAGTGTAGTTGTGTCCAAACTGGAAGAAACTGACTAAGATAGTACCTCAACTCTACAAAATATTGCAGCCTGCATGGATAGGGAGTATTATGGTTTAAGTAAGTAACAAAAAATTGTGTGATCTACAAATAGTTGTTATCAGACTGTGCAATCATTACTGTTTTTATGTTTGCTAAATTCAGTTAAAAATATACATGCGCCTTGAATTGTCTTCCTGTGGTGGTTCACTAATACTGCATATTATAAAACAAAGTCTCCCACCGCATCCATTTGCGACAAACTCAAAAACTACTAAACGGATTTTCATGCGGTTTTCATCAATAGATAGAATGATTCATGGAAAGTGTATAATTTGTTAATATTTTATACTACCCGTGCTATGCTGGGGCGGGTCTCTTGTAGTGATATAAAATACAATAAATATAAGATTTTTATTGGCGCTGTACTTTAAAATAAAATCAAACGGAATGACGTAACCATGTAGTTGCAATATAACCGATTAAACTTAGGCTTCTACCGAACCAACTTTTGACAGGGTCCTGCTACTATAGTTGTTCGTTTGAGTATGATGGCCTCCGGTTTGGTATACCAATTTCGAGGACATCACACTGTAAAAATCCCTTTTTACAGGTATAATGTCTTAAGTTCTTTGTTATTTTTTAACCTTTGCTTGAACCTAGAACATAAATATGTTAGTTGCTAGTTTCAGGCAAAGGTGAATTTACATTAGCAAATTCAGTAACTGCACTAAACTCACTAAATAAATAAATCAAAACTAAAAGTAAGCTATTACACTCATTCAGAAAACCCCAACTCCATTTTATACAAACGTAATATATTACGCCTTTCTTACCTGCATCAAATTTCGGAAAAGTAATCTAATATCTAACCTCTGACACTAAAAGTAGCAAGTCTGCTCTGACCTCTAGTTCAGCAGTAAAACGCTGCAATCAAATTTTAACGTTTTGTCATCCGTGACATACTGTGAGAGGCTTAACACCAGTTGGATGTTTTATTTTTATATGGCTACGCTTTCATGCTTCTAAGGTGCAAGATTCAAGGTATAATATAGAATTAGCTGTATATCTTCGTAGGTGAAGGCAGGCATAGTATCACACCCAACTTTTCACCAGCCAAGATCTTAAGTTTGACGTCATAGGGGTTAATAGTGTAATGTCAAATTTTATGTTGCTACAAGCAAACCTGAACCATGGCCGCCTTAGGAGTCGAACACAGGTCAGCCGCAAAAATTCACCAACTAATACCACAGGACTATCAAACAAATATTTAATACTCACATACTTACCTTTAAAACTTTCGAGACCATACTTTATTTATGATCGATACACCATATCACTAGAGCAGCGATAGCTCAGTGGGGAGACCAACAGACTGCAATGCGGTCTCGGGATCGAACCCACGTCGCGCACCTATGACTTTCGGAAGTTATATGACTTTTCGAAATTATGTGCGTATTAATTGACAATTATCGCCTGCTCCGTGCCTCGGAGAGCACGTTAAGCCGTTGGTCCCGGCTGCCATGAACATCTATGGCAGTCGTTATTGGGAAAGTCAGTACCCTCTAATATCCTGACACGGGTCTAGCCTTAGGGTATCGTTAGCCTTCGGGTTGCGGAGGTCAGGTGGCAGCCACTCCGTGTAAAAACTGATATCCAATCAAATCCGGTTAGACCAGAAAAAGCCGACCCCAAGTGACTTGGGAATAATAAAGGCTAAGAGAGAAGAAAAGACACCATATCACTTTCTTCAAGAAACAAACTATAACATCATAGCTTAATTCTATCGATGAAAATGTGGATGTAATACATATCTGCGTACCCCTTCGGTTATATAGGCTTAAAACTATAAAAGTATAAATGTAAAATAAATTACCGGTAAACGCAACACATTTTTGGTAAGAACCTGGTGAAAATGTAAGTCATTATTCACTCTGACAGTTGACATTTAGTTCGGTTGCTCGGTATTACGGTTCGGTACAATCGGTTCGCCCACACATATGATCAAAGAAAATTTAATTTGAAACAATACGTGTTTGATTTGTCTCGTAACAACCATGTCACTTACAGTCGGGCCAATTTCACGTTTCCTGAATATTTTTGGATGTATCAAAGGTTAAACCCATATCCCATTTAAAGGTTAACGTAGAAAATGCGCTTAAAGCAATTCGGTTAAACGGTGGCGGGCTCTATTTATATGTATTGTTACTAAGAGCAATGTAAATAATGTTGTTCTATTGTGTATTAGTAAATTATTTTGGACTCCTTATGTCACCTTTATCTTTGCTTATGTTGTGTTCCTGTAGTTATTTTGTTAGTCTAGCATATTATAGTATATTTATGAGTGAAACAATCAATTACCAACTATTTCTTAACAATACTGAATGAGCCATCTCGCTCCGGTCAATACCTCTTACAGTCAATTGCCTTATGATGAGTAACAGTTATTGGGTTTCGTCCAGTTAGATTTATGCTAGCCGCCTAACCTAACCTACTTCCGACATTCCTTTCCATTTATCTCATTGATCACAAATCTAATTGATTGCCTTAAGGTGGGTCATGTGGACGTCACAAAATTAAGTATTCAGTACTTTTTAAAAAGATCTATTGCACCAAACGCTGGACGCACAAGGAATTTCTTTTTTTTGGATCTGCAAAGCGGGTTTCGCTGTCTGTATTATTTTACCGCAACTTTTGTAATAAACTGTTAAAAAGATTAAAGCATGCATAAGAAAAGTATGAATTCCATAAAGCTCAAAAAAATCCAAAAGCTACTTGGAAAGTTATCAAGAAAATCACCAACACAAACAGCCTAAAAGTGTCTCCAAAAAACTTCTGGACCTTGAAAATAGTGAAATGGCGTCAATGAATAGAGTGAATGAATACTTTGCCAGCATTGGTAGCAGCTTAGCACAGAGTTTCAGTCTTTAACCAACAAACAACAACTTCCGACTAAGGATAATACAGTAGTTAATTCTTTCGTACTTCTATGCACAGATGAGAGTGTGGATGAAAGAAAAGAAAGAAGAATAGAATAAGCAACAGCCTTGATGGTTGCCGAGCGCTATGATGTTCTACTGCAAACGGGGCTTATTTGTGTATTACTACTTATCACCGTAGGCAACAGCTTGACTTTGTGTATCTCTTATATAGCTAAAGTCCATAACTGGTAACCAGAAGACTGGTAGCCCAAGAGCTATAGTCATACTGACAACGTTGCGAAAACGTGACAATTATAAACTTAATCCGAAATCAAAATACATCAAGCCAAGCACATTGACCTACAAACGATTATTCCAGTTCTCCAATTCAAGGTAGCTCGATACATGTTGTATCACCTTCGTTACGTCACAGTAAGAACAGAAAATCGCCTTTGGAGCAACACTTTCACACATAATCCATGTGAAGCCAATTATCAGACCACGGCACACGCTTCTCCACGCGACCTAACCGTCACTCCACATACACGCGATCTTGTCAAACACATTACTGGATGTAAGAATCCACGTACACGGCATATTACAACGTTTTATTGCTTATTTTAAAATAAAAGTAGCGCAGCAAGTTTTTTTGTAAAGAAATTAATTGATGCTTTTGAATTTTAACTGCAATGTACTGGTTATTGTGGATATGACAAGATCTGGGTGAGCGAGTAACGAGTTTAGCAGCATGACAGATCGGGGTACAGCTGAGCACTGATTGCTGGTCGTGAGCATTTCGACTTGTGCGCATCCCATAAGGTTCAGCAAACAATTTACGACGGTGACGCGGTCCTTCAATCCCCTGTTTGATCGTTAATTATAAACCACCTCAGAAATGCTTGTATACCCACCAACGCTAATGTTGCTGGGCTATCAACTTTACATATTAAAGACAAGCCTTTGCTTTCGCTCGCGTTAATGTGGATTTGGTCAATAAACTCAGGAACAGAAGATTTATAATATTATTTAGGATGACAGTCATGATTTGCTAGAAAATAATGCGCCTATTATTTATTTATTACTCGCGCGTTATCGATCCCAGTGAAGAGAAATTAAATATAGAATGAAAGCTATTTTGTAAGCTTGTACTTATTAACAGGGCGAACAAAGTGACTATGGCACCTATTATTCCTATCCCAATTTTATAAGAATGTGTTATGTTTTCGAACGAGATAAATACTTCATACTGTCGCTAAGTAATTGTCAACGGCGGCGGCTTATTTTTGACACATGTCAATAGATACATTTCTTTTGTTATTTTATTTAAGTGGACTATTTTATTAAACATTAATTTTAACATTTAACATTTTATTTAACAAAACATTTAACACTTTCATACCACATTGAATGTTAGGCATTTGTCCTAACAGATATGTTTATCAGTACTTATACAACATTAGTAGCTCCTTTGTGTTAATATATAGAACATATTAAAGGAGTCAAATAACTACATAGATCGTTTGTAAAACGCGTGAGCAAAATTAATTACGCCATAAAAATGAAAGCGTAGTTTGAATATTAAAATATTGCAGTCGAACGTGTCGTTGCAGTAAGCACATAGCTCAGACTAAGTGAGTTAGAGAGTATGCTCTCTGAGGCGTGCTACTATACTCCATTTGGTTAGGTATTTAACTAAAGGTAAACAATCTTGATGTGTCTTTTTTATAATTTTATCTAAAGACTTTGAAAATAAAATGCTGCTAAAGATCAATGTAAATACAACAATAACGATGACTAAATCAATTGAAATGTTAGTTTAAGCAGTAGTTTATTTGTTTAATATGTGTTTGTGTAAAAAGTCACATCAAGATTGTTTACCTTTAGTTAAATACCTAACCAAATGGAGTATAGGCGATACTTACTTAGTTGAGCTGTCTCCTCTAGTATCACTATTCTTAGTAGTTCAGATTAATATTATTTTAAGTGCGTATTTCATTGTCTCAATAATATTAATCACATATAAATTATTGATTGATAGTCCATTATTAAACAACTTCGTGTAAGCAATTTAAAATAAGCTCTAATCGATTTCGTTTCGCTGATTTCAGCATGAATGGGCCGGCTCGACCGGGGATGGACTAGGTACCTTCTCACAGAATATCGACGTGAAATAGTAGTATCTCTACTGTTGCGTTTCGTTCATTGAGTGAGAGTGCCGGAGGCCCAATCACCCTCTTTCCACCTTCCCGCTCCTTATCCTTCCCACTTCCTTCCCTAAAGGGTCGGCAACGCGCCGTAGTCCAACTAATATTATAAATGCGAATGTGAGCTTATTGTTTATATTACGCTTTTATATCTTAACTACTCAACTGATCATCATGAAATTTCGCATACACGTTGTCAGTTGTCAGGGATACAGAAAAGAACATAGAGTACTTTCATCCAGGAAAAGAAGTGTTTCTGAGATATAACTAGTAACTCATATACATCAAATACAATTGTACACACAGCGACACATCCTAACTAACCTAGACTGTTTGGACTTTGAAGTATTAGAAGTTGAACGCTGCGAATCTTGCGAGAGATTGCGTTATATTTTTGTTACGCTCTATCCTTCGACACCACTATGCACTGTCCCTTTCCGACAATTCTCTATTTTGTATCTAGCGTAGTTATGCGTATATAGGGTGTCTAACTTGATGTTAGCCGTGTGTACACATCGGTAAATCGCTTCAATCATTTGTCGATACTCAACACTACACTGGTATACTGCAATTGATGTGTATATTATATTACACATATTAAGGACGCTCGCAGTATACGAGACGTAAGCTCTTGAGAACATATCTCTGAAATACGATTCCTGTTTATCCCAAGCCATAAACAGCCTTGTATTACGAAATTATAAAGGTTTACCGTAATCCTCTTGTGCCATGAAGATAAGGTTCACGATCATGAATATGCGCAACGTACATTTAACACGTGTCACATATTAACGTAACGTAGTATTGTGCTTGTACTCCATCAAAAGGATGAGCAGAAGTGTATACCTCTCAAAATCCAGCTATGGTTACGTGCACATATAGTTAAAAATAAGACTTAGAAGAATAATCTCGCACCAAGTAAATTTCTTATCGCGACAGAGACTTTACAAAAATTCAAACAACGGACACAACGAACGTCCAGATTTGGAACAACTATATTTTGTGTATCACACAATTTTTGTCCCGTGTGGGGATGGAACCCACAACATTCATCCCAGTGGTAGTGGCAAAGCGACCAGTTTAACCTCTACGCATACTATTGATTGCATCTCAATAGTACCGGCACGCGGCAGTACCAATAGTTTCATAATAAGGTAATCCCGATATGTTTTCAGAACATTCGATTGAGTGAAATCTAATTCTAATGAGGGAACTTTAAACACTGAAATTGCTCTTGTGGTCGTGGATGAAATGAATGCTCCATTCAATAAAATGAGTTATTTATTATGGCAAGCTAACATTTTGGGCTTATATAGAGACATCAACACGTTTACGGAACGATTGTATTGCCATCTGTTGACCAAAGGAAAGAGTTCTGTCAGCTTTGTCTATGAAACAGTATTTTTTCTGGATAAAAACTATTCTGTCGTTTTTTGTACCCCTGACAACATGCTAACGAAATTAAATGATGTTCGCCCAAGTAGTTAAGACGTGCAAGCGTAACAGATAAACAAAAAACGAAATTACATTCGCTTTTATAATATTATGTAAGATTTATAGAATTACGAAGAAGTCAACATTGTTTAATATACCAAAGTATTAACCGAAAGCAAAACTCACCTTATCTGCAAAAACACCGCCCACGTCGGACCAGGAAGGCAAAAATAACATCTCACAGTTATCGACAATCTATCTGATTCTGTCAAAAGTCGATAGTGATATGAAGAGACATTTTGGCACTGGCAGACGTGGGCAGGGACTGAAGACTTGAAAATTAGTTCTATTATTTAGACTCTAGTGATATTTCTTTTTTATTTCTAGAGAAATTTAACATGATTGATTGAAAGGTTATAAAGGTTAAGGTTAGACTACCTGTCTTAGGCTAAAAAGTATCATATATTTCTTAATCTAGGAAATAATCTATATTGGTCCCACCTTAATGAGTTTAGCAGTTTGGGCATTACTGAGTAACAAACATCCCAATATCCAAACTAATATTATAAATGCGAATGTGAGTTTGTTTGATTGTTACGCTTTCATGCCTTATCTACTCGACTGATCATTTTGAAATTTCGCATACACGTTGCCAGGAGAACAGAAAAGGACATAATAATAATAATAATAATCGTTTATTGACATAAATAAGTACAATTCAATTTTGGAATTCTCTAGCACCTGCGCTAGTAACAACTGTGTTGCAGGTACCAGTGCCTTCCCCTTAAAATAATGACAACATAATATAATATAATATAATATCAATTTGTACGATTTGAAAAGAAAAATAAAACAAAATATTACATTCTAAGCATGCATGCGTACATATAGATGTGTGTTCGTGTGTACACGAGTGTGTTTGTGTATGTGTGTGTGTGTGTGTGTGTGTGTGTGTGTGTGTGTGTGTGTGTTGTTTATGCTTGCAGAAGTGTGTATGTTACCAGATACTATAAGACCTTTGGTACTTTTTCAACATCCTCATAGTCCATTGCCTTCAGCCATGTCAGTAAGATTTTTTTTAAATTGCTGTTGTACAATGTAATTATTTTGTGGTCTTTATGGTCTTTGTTACATTTATTATAGGTGAAAGGACATACTGACATACACTACGTTTTTCTCAATGAAAGGATTTTTTCATCCGGGAAAAGTACTTCTACTAATTTAACGTAACCCAATCTACATTTACGCAAGCGAAGTCGAGGGCAAACTGTAGTAGTCAATAATATCATGTTAATAATGTTGAAAAGTCGGTGTCTCGGTGAACATGGCTGCTGAAAAGCAACCGAAAGTGTAAAATTAAATCTAAATAAGTTTCATAATTTACATAGCTTAAAATAGAAGTAATCAGTAAACTAGTAAAAGTGTTTCACAATAGCAGTTTAAAGTTCAAAATTATGTTATAATAGCGTTTTATAAAAAATAAACAACGTCCGTAAAATCCATATAAAGTTGTTTAGTTTTAATGTATAACATTCGCGTAAACGTAAGACAATATAATGTTGAAAGATCAATGTCTTCAGCTGCAACTATTAATTATGTCTGGAATGCCAGCTATTGACAGATTAATTAACCGACGGAAAATTTTCATTTTATATAAGTACGATA
Source organism: Catocala fraxini (assembly GCA_930367265.1). NCBI lineage: Eukaryota > Metazoa > Arthropoda > Insecta > Lepidoptera > Erebidae > Catocala > Catocala fraxini. The sequence continues at coordinate 30,137,432 of OV884025.1, read as the reverse complement.
AGGTGGCAAATAAGTTTACGGTCTGCTTGTCGGTAAAAAGGAGCCCACAGTTTCTAATTATTAGATGAGGGCATGAATGAGCCGCCTCCTCTGGGAATTAGAACCCTCTTACAGAGAAACCGGCGTAAAAGTAATTTGTTACAACATTGCGTCTGTAAAGAAGAGTTCTAAAGAGCATTCTTTTCCATTCACCCATTCCTCTACACGGCAAGTAGATGATAGCCATGATACTGCAAGCGGTCATTAGCTACAGTATCCGTAAAAAATAAGCTACTGAGCTGCCGGCACTAGAAATAAAGATGATCAACCCTAATTATTTCTAGAGTGCAGACTACTCCACAGTAAAAAAATCTCATGAAATATCTATCATAGCAACTGGTGACACAAACTCATAATGTTAACATTTCATTACGGTAGCAAATACTACTAGTAAGGAAGCACCAGGCTAATCATCATAATTATTGCGGAGCTGATCGAGTGGGATAAGGACAACGCTATAGATACAAAAGGAACGTAAAAGTACTTCTTGTGCAGTACTGCTAGTCGTACTGCTACGTGAGCGAGTGTTTCTACATAGTAATAGATATTATTCTTTGATTATAGTCTTCTTCTTCTTCTCGAGTCGATGGTACAACTATTTTAAATATGTCCTGCTCAATGTGTAGCCACGGCAATCGCATCAGCAGTTGCGTCCATCAAGTCCTCTATGGTGCACCTACATGGACCATTTGGGCATTTTAACAGATGTGACATGGTTTGATTGGGATCACCACATTCACACTGTGCTTTGTGAGGCTCCCTGATTCCCCATTTTACCAGGTTGCAACCGCAACGGCCGACTTGAGTACGAAGTCGATTTAGAGATTTCCATATTGACCAAGGTAATTTCGACCCAGGTAGGTTTTCGCTAACTTTTAAATAGTCGATTGGCGGAGGAACTTTTTCCTGCCAAGTTTTGAGCCTAGCCTTTTGGTTATAGTGTCAACTGTATAAATATCCAGAAGCCGGATATAGTATAGGATAAATTCCGACAGATTTATTATTCATTCATATTCATTCATTCATTAATATTATATAAACTTAAATTACCACTGACCTAGAGAAATAGAAGTCATATAAGGGGAAGGCGTAGGAAAAAAGTAAATATAGCGTCGTGTAGAGAATCGTTCAGTAGGCCCGGGAAAAATACCTGACCTTCGAAAGGTCAGCTCTTGGTGGTGTCACCCCATCGGATCTCGGAAACGGTGATATCTACGGGAGTCGTTCTCGAACAAAATCTTCCTAAAACCCTGGGAATTATTAGGGGGGTTAAAAAAAAACTTGGCTCCCATACAAAAAAACATGGCCGTCATACATAATTTGACCTCTAATATCTCCGAAACGGTTAAAGATAGGCGGGTTGTGTTCGAACAAATGTCATAGAGGTCGCCGAGATCTTTTCAGAAAAGTTAATTTGCAAGGTCAAAGGGTCATCGGATTTTTTCCTATTTTTTCACCCCTCGCTGTACACCCCCGCTGTACCTGCAACCACACGAAATACTAGTTTTCTATATATACTTAGACGCGCGTGTACATTTCCCGGTAGCCGCTGTCAATCTGAGAGCGTGGTAGGCAGTTTTCATTGCTACGATCCTGGCATATATCTCTTACTTCATTCCCCCTCATCTTTTTTTTATCCGTTTCTTTACATTTATTAAATAGCCAGTACAGTTTTTTTATCTTCTGACCTCCAAGTCCGTCCACTTCACAGGCGTATGTAACAACTAGAAACAGGCTTATGTCTCGTAACAACTATTTATGGGCTTCCGCAGGCGTGTCTCGTACATACTCAGTCTAAACGATCACACTACATACTATATTTACCCTATACCGTAAACATTTACGTTCCATATTCGCATGTTCAAACATTAAAATGCTCGTTACGCAAAACTATGTTACGTATTAGTTTATGCTTAAGTGTTGACGCTATTTTTATGTTCTGACGTCATATTTGTGACGATATGAGGGATATATTTAGTTAAATCAATTATTGATTAATACTCCGTACTTGGATTCATACTCCGTATAGCCCGTGGATTTAATAAAATTCAAGCGATTACTACGCTTTATAACGCCTTGGTTAGGAGTCAACTTGAAAGCAACGCAATCATCTGGTCTCCACATGAAACTAAATATAGGCTCATGATGGAGAAAGTACAGAATAAATTTATTAGATACATTTATTACCGCCAATATGGGGTCTACCCTTTTTATCCATTAATGTACCCTACTTTGTTTATTTTAGGAATTGTAGGATATAACGAATTGGGAGTCAGAAGAAATTTAACATTCACTTTATACTTATTTAAAGTATTTAGGGGAAATATATCTAATACAGATATACTGGCTTTACTAAATATGTGTGTACCTGATAGATACGTGTGGCGACGCCGTAAACCACCACTGTTTCTTGTACCGCGAGGTAGGACTAACCTCATAAGCGAAGCACCACTGACGCGCGCTATTCGTATTCTTAACCTTATCGCTGACGAAACTGATATATTCAGTTGTGCACTGAGTGAATTTACCAAGGTGGCCTTATTTGTAATTTGTTACAGAGAAATAACTTAAGATTTAAGTATATAAATGTAATAAGCTAATTTCTTAAATAATAGATAGCTACACTATTGTATTGGGTTAATCCTGTAAAGATAGTTGTATCGAGATAATAAATAAATAAAATAATAAATAACTTGTCCATTGGTTTCGTGGCATAAGTTTAAGTCAGGTTTGCGGTCGAGTAATAGCTCGATTCCAATGTTGGACGAACTGTTATTGGTTTTATCTGTTAGATAACTTGTAGCGGGGATGCGGTCGACCCGTCACTGCCGCAGCATTGAGTATTGTGGGTTTGAATCCTACGCAATCCACAAATAGTTGTCGTCTCGATGTAGTTTGTGTCCGTTAATTGGGTGTTTCTGTTAAAGTCTACTGCGACGTGAAGCTTGATATTTTATTAGAAATCTATATATAGAATAGTTTATTAATATTTATATAAAGGTATCCTTCTTCTTCTTTAATTTAAGAGCGTAGCTCTTATCGGTGGAGCAATCGCCACATATGTGTGTCAGTCTTACAATTTTTCCTTCGCCTGTTAGATGTAGTTATTATGAGTCCTTAATTGTAACAGCACCTTGAGGTGCCTACTTATTAGGCTTCAGATGAAATTCTGAATGCACCTACGTAACACATGCTGAGACACACTCGCTGAAGGACTTTATTAATTTTAGTTAAGGTATATAGCCTTAATGTTACTTTTTCTTTCAAATTAAATTACTTTATACGGATTTTATCGTTTTAAAATAACCAAAATGTCTATACGGATTTTATCGCGTTTAAAATAAGCAATGCGATAAAATATGTATCAGGTAGTTTAATTTCAATTATAATTACAACATGTGATACTGTCAGTGACAGTGTCACAACGTACAATTTGTAAAAAAATACTTTTATATTATGTGTATAATAAACCTATTTTCATTTCATACTACAGAATGTTTGGGAGTATTCATTTATCAAAATATAAAAAACGATAATAGGCACACCATGATAAGAAGAAATCCCGTTAATAATATTGGTAAAATATGTGTAAAATATCTCTGCCTACCCATTGGTCTATTAACAAGCAGGAGTCAATAACATGAATGTAAGTAGATCAATTAAATTAAGAGCCGTTTTCGGTAGAGTTTTACCGCGACAACATTACGTTCTTGATAATTAGTTCATTTTGGTCTGGAGTAATGCTCGTTTCGAATCGTTTTGTTGTTGTTTGTTGTAGGAACAACTTAATGAGTTAAGAGAGTATAAGTGATCTGTGGAATTACTTGTCCTTCCGAAATTTATTCTGACACGTGATAACTGTAAAATAGGATCACAACTACAAGATTTAAAGATGTTGACAGATTTTTTTAGTTGAGTGCCGTCTGCTAACAAAACCGTCGCATTTGGAATATTGCGGGGGTCTTTCCAAACATTAACACAACAGACACAAAGCACATCTATATCCAAAAAGATTATTTTAATCAGCAGGCAATATTCTTCTATTACCAATGATAAATAAAGTTTACTAGTAGGTACTACCTACTACTAAATAGTAGGTTAATACCTAAGTATTAAAAAAAACAAGTAAGTACTTTGATTAGTATTATAATTAAGTAAACTCATTATTTTCAAACTCTTTAATCAAACAAAACATCTACCAATTATTAAATTTTAAGTTCAAGGCCCCAACATTTGACGACTAACCTAGTTAAGGACGAAATCTTTGGCAGCCCATAAAAGGACCCACGCGGTGCTCGGTGCTCCCCCGGCGCGGCCCGGCACCGCAGATGTAGAGAAAACGTGCGGCTTTCCCCCAACCCCCACCCTCACCCCTCCTCCTCCCTACTCCACAGAGTCAGTACCTACGTAGGCATCACTTACACTTGTAGCTCTTATCAATGCGAAATAGTAATAATTTTCCCTATAGTATAAATTGTGGTGGCGATGCGCGTTTTAAATATGTTGAATGATGCAGATTCAACATATTTTAAACTTAATGCTAAGAAGTAGGTATCAATGGAGTATCTAACAAAATTTACTGTAATTAGAATTGGAAGCATTACCACTGTTTTGCTTTTGGTGAAAGAATATTTTGATTGAATTACGCTCTAACGTTTTAGCTCAATTGCAAATTATATTCGAGGAGATCAAAAGCCAGCAACATGCAGCTACGCATATTTTAGAACTCCAAAAATACCTTGAAGGTCCCTTTAGTGGTCCCTATTATTAAGATAAATCACAAATTAATGATGTTTCTCATCGAATAGGTAGATTTAGGTACGTAGGTTCTAATAATATGGATGGAAATTTAGCTAATGAGTTGCTGTGATTTTTTTGTGGCTATACATAGCAGATTTGTTAGGTGTTATTTTAATTTGTTAACTTTTGAGTGATCTATCTTTCTTTGCCATCTATCTAGCATTTCGAATATAGTGTAATTTTACGTAACACATCGCTCCAAACTATGTGGTCCATAGTCAAGAGAAGAGTCAAGAGAAAAGAACTGAAGCAGGCGCTCAAGATTTCGATTTAGATTTCTTTATAGGTAGGTACTACTGGTTACTGGCCATTATTACTCTTGTCTGAAGACAGAGTAAGCGCCAGTAACCAGCAGCATAAAAAAATCTAGAGGATAGATCTGTAGATTTTCTCCCGCTTATTTTATTCTACTGCGGTTTTCTCAAAACCGAACTCATCGTCAGACCATAACAAAAAGCTTTTTGATTGCAATATTTTTAATAGCACTTCACCGATCGATCTATTCAGTATGAGCGAAATCCTTCATCTATGTGGGTTGTGTACTTATCTCGCGAATATCTTGTAAAAAACATTTCTTAGAAAATTATAAAGTTATAATCTTCTAAGAAACGTATTTAATTATTTAGTTGTTTCTTGTCTCTTACAATAACTAAATAATAATAATCATTTATTTGCATAAAATATGGTATTTGATGGTGTTACAATATTATATATAGTACAAGCATGCTTTGCTGGATTATAGCATACAAAATTTTAATTATGGGTACAAAACCATAACATTTTTTTAAATCCAAATATATAAATAAATGATCTAGTGTTGTATTCTTGCATCAAGCAGGGCTCCCAGAGCTTAAAATTTTACTGTAAGTAGGTACATTCTGAGCTAACTGTAGGCATAGCACCTGCGATTTATATTCTACAGATCGACTATAATTCTGATAATCTTGGTGCCACGAATGCATTTTCATTATAGAACGAATAAATTAAACAGAACTTCTACAACTATTCTTATTAATTGACTACAACGTAAAACCAGTCTCCCCGTGACCATGGCTGCTGAAAAGCAACCGAAACGTCGGGAAAAGTGTAAAATTAAATTAAATCTAAATAGTTTAAATAGTTTTAATAATAATTCAATTAGCTTAAAATTTAGTAAAGTTTAATAGTAGTAGTAGTGTAACAGTTTTTCAAAATTTTGTAATAAAATGTCAAATAAACAACGCGATAAAATCCGTATATAGTAGTTTAATTTCAATACAACGTAAAATTTGCATCTTATTTTTCATACTCACGCCTGCGTGACGGAGGGGTTGTTTGCCTACATCTCCGAGAAACAGTTGACTACGGATTTCCAGTTACATCGATCCTGGCATATCTCTATTGCTTTATTCATTTTATTATATTCTTCATTCACGCTTCATTCTTCAGAATTTCCTATTTTATTATACTTTCCAAAATAATACCTACATTAAGTGCCATCTATCAGGCACAATAGAAAATGCATTGCTGGCGGTCAGTCGTGACCGGCACAGCGTTGAATGTGTTTATATCTTTGAGACGAATTGGATCGCATAGGTTTCGTGGATAGTATAGTTTCGATTTATTATAGTTAGGAAATGTATTATGCCAACATTTAAAAAGCTAGAATACAATCTCCATTTTCCACATCTTTCTTAGAAGTAGTAGTGCCATCTACCGGGCACATCATAAGACCCCAAGATGTTATAAAAACGTTTTATTAGTGTCAAAAATAAAATAGTTATAAGCTTTTTATGTCTACTCCTGCACTAGGTAATTCCTGTGTTGCTATTCAAATATTCACACAACGGGCAGAGAACACCCCCGACTTAGAACAAACTTTTGTGGCACACATAAATGTTTGTACAGTGTGGTGATCGAACCCACAACACTGAGCAGTGACAGTAGCGCAGTCAGTCGTTATTAATCAAACTTCAGGCCAGGATTAACTACTATTGATTCTCGGATTGCAGTCGATAGTAGTCAATCAAAATGACGTCATATCTTGTACCTTATGGTGCTGATAGACTTAAGCATTTACTTGTAACAGAACATCGAGCTTTCGCCGTTTTTATATTGTCGAACTGAACAACGAACAGAGCCAAGCATTGAGCCAAACATCACTACGAACATTTTTCACGATCATTCTAAGCGATCGCTCTAATCAATGCTCGTCCTAAAAATATTCTTTACGAAGATAGTGACGGCGAGGGAACAATAACAGAATGGCTCGGCAAAAAGCTCGAAGCAAATTTACCGTCTTTCCACTAGAATGCTCGCTAAAGCGCTCGCTAGAATGCTCGCTAAAACGCACCCATTTATTTTTCTGTAATATAACATTCGCTAAAATGCTCATTACAAGTGAATGCTCAAGTCTATCAGCACCTTTAGAATTCGCACTGGGGTACGCTTTCGTGAAAGAAACAAAATCATAGTCAATGAAACACCAATATTAAAATATAATAGTTTTTATTTTTGCACTTTACTAGTTAAGTATATACCACATTATGAGGTTCACACGATAGGAATCCAAGGGTCACATCAAGTTAGACTTAAGTCCAAGTCCAAGATACAGTAGAGCAATGAAATATTATAATAGACACATGAGACTTAGGCCTAACGCTAAAGATACAACGACTTGTGACGAAATACTTCGCACAAATAATATTGTTTTAATTGCACGTAGATATTTATAAAAGGCATTACTAAAACCTGTATATCTCTGGAAGAGATAGAAAGAACAACATTAGACCAACATTTCGTTAGCCACATTATAGCGTCATATTGCCACTTTATGCTGAGCTTAATGCCATCTATCGGGTAAACGGCGAAACTTGGTGATGCTATAGAACATTTTTTGAGAGAAAGCTCAAAACTTTATCGATTCTGGCATTTGGACCAGGTGCCGCATGCTCAACGTTAAACTTGAAAGTTATGTCACTCTGTCAACAAGGCATTCGATTGAATAGTTATTTTAATTTAGTTTTTACATTCATATAAAAAAAACTGATTTAGTGTCCAAATCTAATGCCTATCCAAATTTATTTCGTAGTATATTTGTAATATAGCCTTATTCTTGCATCTTCTATATTATACTATATAATTGTTAATGTAATTTCAAAATAACTATATGCAGTAAAGTGCGAGATTGTCACAAGTCGAAGTTTAAGGCTCGTCCAAACTGTGTGATTTTAAGCTCCAATAATCATATTCAAATACGTAATAGTCGTCGATTATACAAACTCTATCTATGGACACTATCACTATAAAACTTTGCCTCAAACAAATAATGCTTCAGTATTTTAATATATACTGAGTGAGACTGAGACTGTATGTATATTATTGTATACTATACAGTCTCACGTCCATATCCTTGAAACTGGTCCTTAAATGGGCAGAGTATATAATATACCACTCACGTTTTGCCAGCTGTAATTTGCCTCTTGTCTTGAAGAAAATCTTGACAGCAAACCTCAATATAATAATAAAGTTGAGGTTTTCTGCCCGTCCCGGAAGTAGGACCAGATGTCTCATACACAGCAGTCGCATTTTCAACCGCTGCACCACTGAGGCAGGTCATACGTGAAATTTTATTGAAGTTACAATCATGTTAGTTACAAAGTAAAAGATATTTCTCAATAAACTATTTAAAATCACACAGTTTTCATAGCCTGTTTAGTTAAACGCTTGTAGCATAACACTGAGATATGAATAATCATTCAATATTATTCTAATATATTTATTTATATCTTAACAATACTCAGGGACTGCCGTGTTTGACACGTACATACATCACACTAGAGAAGTTCCGTTTGAAAAGCATTTTGAATATGTATTTCACGAACCATTGCTGACTGACTAAAGAATACAATCGTCTTTTTTTTATCAATACAGAGCAATGTACGAATTGTAAAGAATTCGCATCTACATTCATACAATATGCCTTTATTCAGCCAGTGATGTATTGAATAATTATTTTAGGCGCCCAAGATTGGGTCGAGTTACTGAAAGTTTCCTTACAGAAATACTAAAATAACAAATAAAATTTAATGTAATAAATACATTGAAAACAAGTTTAATTAATAAAAAATAATCTATACGTTATGCCAGCGCGAGAATCATATTCAATATGCTGTTCATACATTTTAAAAACATTGATATTTAAATGTTTAATACACCAATACTCATATAGCACTTACGAATTAACAAAAAAGACATTCGAAACGTCACTTAATACCACAAAAAGGCGTTGAATAGTTGCCAGATTATAAAAAAAATAGTATTATGCTTATTCGCTATGGCAACTGATTTGATATCAAATAATTTGCCATGCCTACGTGGTGTATCACCAACTATTGTAACAGTATTATTGTAATATTACTTTGCGACTGCTCAAGTCAGCTCTTAAAGTTAATCGGACTGTCTCTTTTTGTCGTAACGTAAATACATGGTGGTAGGTATGGCCAACGAATATATATTTTGGTTATATTCTTAAATATATTACGGCATGTAAGAAATATGTACATAAATCGTTTCGAATATCTGGCAACCTTAATACAAAATAAAAATGTGCATTTTTACTAAAAATAAATAATTACTTAACTTAAAAATGGAATGTAAGAAAATAAAATCTTTGAATATTTAGGCACTTTCAGATCAAAATTTAAATTAAATTACAGATAAATAGACCCTTAAGTTAGTAAAATAAATTTTTACACGTCACAGTACCAGATATTTAATATTTTTTGTGCTTCGGTTTAGTGCGAAGCAATTTTATACTTTTAGACAGTCTATGTGTAATATGTCTTTTAATTCTTACATACCTAAAAAATCTAAGTCAACAAATATATTAAAAAGAGGAAAAGTAACTTTTGTTATTTAAATAGTAAAATTAATAACAAATAGCGACATATTAGGAAAAGAACGGACTTAATAATACACAAGATTATTATAATAATACATCAATCTTTATGCTACAACCAGATCCACAACAAATAGTAATTAAGATTAGCATAAAATAACTTATATACTTACAAAACACCCAAGATGCACAGTTTCTTACTAATTTTACATTGAAGTAAAACCTAAAGATTTACAAAATAATAATTGAAACTAAGCAAACACAATCTCAGATTCATTAAATATAAATTCAACTTAAAACCGATACCATAAAGTTGATTTACAAATAAAATAAACGTTTATTTCGGTATGAAAGCAATCTTATTTTAGCGACGCTGGCCCAATAGCTAAGGCATCGGAATTACGATCGAAAGGTACTGCATTTATACCCCATTCATTGCACTACTGGCGTGAACCCATTATTAATACAAACATTCTACCTTAACATGAGGGGTTAAGGATTAGATAAGGGTTAAGGAGAATATTTGTTATTAGTAACGCAAATTGATAGTAAACTTTTAAAAAAGTAGTAAAGAATACTTATGGTCATTTACTGAGGACGTATTTTAGTACGCAAATGTGCATCTTGATGTTTTTCTTGTATCAATAGACAGAACAGACAACAATCAATAACGACAGAGAATTCCCAAAAAAGGTCATTCAGAAATGTTTGAAGACACAGACAATACTTAACAAAAGCACCTGAATAAGTAAGCTTAGTTAAACTAAACTATATACAACTTTATTGCATACAATTGATGCCAACACTCAGATACAATAATTACTCTTTGGTTTTTATCTTTATTTTACTCCATTTTGTTTTAGACACCCCATTTTACCCTTCCGTATGCCTAAAAATAACGTTATAATTTAACAATTCGTTACAACGTTATTTTTATAATTATAGTAGGAAACATATAACCCTTCGGTAAAGGTAAGCGGCTACCGCAACTTATGAATGTTTCCACAAAAAGGGTGCCGCTGGCAAATTGTCTTAATAAATGAGACACCGTGATGCATATTGGGAAAATTACTGATCTTGTTTAAACAATACGGCGGCTCCGTAAAGAGCCTACACGCCGTTTACAGCAAACATAACACGCAGTTGTTTGGTTTTCTAAGTGGATATGTTTCTCCAGTCAATGTGATATATGATGGTGATAAATCAGTCAGCGAATCAATTAATCAGCCTATTACAAGACGAAAGAAAGAGGTCACGGCTCACATATCCGCCTCTCCAGTTCTATTGCTTTCATCCCATCTTCAATTAATTTTGATTTATTCCGAGAATGAGTTAGTGATACCGAGTAATGCAAAGGGTCAGAGCTGTAGTAACCGCTTATCATCAGACAGGCTTTATACTTGTTTGCGGCCTTAGTGGTATAAAAAATCACTAAGCAGTTATTCATGGTAACTTCTACCCTAACCATCCATATCTTTCTAATACGTGCCATATACACATTAAAACAATTTTTCTATAGCATTGGCCCCAATTGTATACAATACATCAAAGTCCAGAATACAAGCCATAGTCGTTCCAATACATCTATCTGGTCTTTGTATATTATAATATACAAGATACATTTATAAAGTTAAAATACTGTATGTCTTATTTACAATAATAGATTTTAGGACAGAAAAGTTTAGGGACAAATTCGGATAATCCCTTAATGGTAGGAAAACGATATACAAAGTGGCGCAAATGTTATCATATTAACGACAGAGAATTAATTGATAGCACATATACTACATGGTATTCTTTGACGATTTACAAATTATGAACCAAATGTATTCAGTAGTTTAGCCACAGGACATTTTTGTAATTTTTATTATTGTGTTCATATACCACCTATTGCACGATGATAGTGCTAATACCAACATATTAGCTCAACTGAGGGGGTTGATATGAATATTAGTAATTTGTAATCTGGATCGCTAATAATAATTTAAAACAATCAAATTGGTCGAAAGATATGTATATAATTAGTATATTTAGTGTAGATAGATCGCCTTCGTGGCATTATTGGTTACCATTTTTAAATTATAGTAGTAAAATAAATTAAATAATAAAAAAACACATTTGAACGTAGAATTATTATTAGAATTAATTATTAATTAATTTTTTGTTAGTAAAATGAGCTTTATATTGTCATCAAACAATCACAATACACTAAGTACAGATGGGCGGCTCTATTTGTTAGATAATTGTGTTTATTTTTTGTTTCAAAAAGAGTCCAGCGTTCTGTGTCTAGTAATCTGTGTCAAAATGTATTAGATTTGCATTTAATAGCTGTTGGTACAGTCAGCGAAATAAGTCGATAAACATTAATGAAATTTTAATTAGAATTTTCGTAAAAAATAATGATAATTGCTAATCTTTAAAAGCAGTAAATGTTGAAGGATTGTTACTATACCTCAATTTTTTACTATTAAACAAAAATTAGACATTTAGTATTCATAACATACTGAAAATATATTTCATTATTATATGTTTAATTTATTTATAAATTACAAATAAATTAAATGTACAGCTATTTATGTTGCTGACTATACATGTGCATACGATTGTTTATGCTGTATTATAGTCACACGTCTTGTATATAAATATATAAATTTAGTACTTTTCTGATATATATCAAGTCTATTATATCAATTTTGACTAGAAGCATAAATATTTTCGTTTATATGAAAAAAAAATTGTTACTCTTTTAAAAACATCTTATAATAAGTACTAAGATCCATTTTAAAATAATTTGCTAAAGTGAAAAAAGAAATTAAAATTACTTAATAAAAAATAATCTCTATGCATATTGACTGAAACTTTTTTAAGATAAATAACATGAAATATTATGCAGATTCGTGATTTTTTAATTAGAAGATGAAATTACTTAATCCTAAACTTAAAAGAAAATTAGTCTCAATTCTGGAATGTATAAATATTTTTCAGATCTTTGTATATTTCCAATGCTCGTTAACCTATTCACTAAAAAAAGATCACTTATGTTAGTTTTAACAATATTTTGGCTTTTTCATTTAATTTATAAGGTATGCTTACCTACAAATAAAATAGTAATTAATAAGGTAATTAAAAACTAACACTGAATAACTAGACGCTTATGAATTTCGTTATACATTTTAGATTCCTATAATTTTATATCAGTTGTCATTCAAGATTCAGGATTATTCACATAATAAGCCGGTAATCGAATTAGGGGTAACATAAATGTTCTGAGACTTCGTGATTTGTGCACATACTTAATATAATATTAGAGAATAAGTTTTAATCGCGCTAACCCGAGTCAGTAGAAACGTAATCGAAAAGGTTTAACGTAATTTAGGTATTTAGGTACACACAGCGAAACATCAACCTAGACTGTTTGGACTTTGAACTATTAGAAGTTGAATGCTGCGAATCATGCGAGAGGAGAGTGAGCGTTATATTTTTGTTAGGCTCTATCCTTACCATTACATCGACATTACTATGCACTGTCTCTTTCCGACAATTATCTATTTTGTATGTAGCGTAACTATGCGTATATAGGGTGCCTAACTTGATGTGTAGCCGTGTGTACCTTTAAATATTTGCCATCGCGATAAGAGCCGTTGTCTAATATTATATTAGGGTATCATGCCAATCTTACGTATTAGTAAGGCTGACGAGGTTAATAAATTATTTACAGAATAAATAAATTCTTTCTTTTTCTTATTTTTCGTGTAGTTAGTGGCCAACCTGTTGTCAAGAGTTGTTCAAAGCCGCTCGTAGGCCTCTGACATGGCTTAATGACTGCTGTCAAATTGGCAACAACCGAGACCGACTTTTTACGTGCCCTCCGAAGCACGGAGACGAAAAATCAGATGAAATATCACTAAGCGTTCACCCATCTATAAACTGACCGCACCCAAAGTTGCTTAACCTCGCTAATCGTTTACCGATTAGTGAGTGCAACTGACTATGAGCGCCTCAATAGAAAGTAAGGTTATCCATTTATCGGCGATACACACAATTATAAAATTTTAATCTTCTTGATATTTGCGCACGTAGCAACTATGACAAGTAATGCATTCGAATAACGATCAATATTATTCGAATATATCTGCATCATTCGAATATTTATGTTTATCAGTGACCTGTTACTCTAACTCAATTACCGTCTGTACATTTACGAGTACATACGATAATAAATTATTACGAAACAAGTTGGCTTTTGCCGTCACTATACACACACGACTTTGACTGATACAACGCATCGGACTAAGTTCGGTTTTCTATACATTTGTCTTTTGTGCTATGTTAAACCAAGGCCATAGAGAAAGGAATAGTACTTACGGCGCTTCTAAAACGCGGACTAAAGTAGTGATAAGATAATAATAAGATAAAGTATTATTCATAGATATATTGAAGTGATCTTTACTCTGAGCGTCGGACAGCGCTGAACGCAGACAGTACTTTCATTTCAACGATATAAATGTCATATTTGTGTACTCCTCATTGACGCGTTAGGATTGTATAGAATACCTCAAGTTGGGTATCTCTAGTAGGAGGCTAGCGTGTTCCGTGCTCTCTGGCTTTGAAAAATCACATTAGGTAAATAAACGCAATTATTTATGCATTAGATAGTTATCAGATTATATTAGTCTCTATTTACTCTGAGTCATTACCTATATATTGTAGTATATATAAAGCTCATATTATATTATCATATACGTATTAATGATTCAGCTTTACCAATACGCGATTGTAATCAAAGAAAATAAACATTTAAAAAAGTAACACCGTATGTTAATTCATCGATAATATTATTTAACATTCGAGTAACGAATGAATATTCGAATACAATATCGTTACAGCGAAATATAATCTATCGACATTAATCGAAGATAAACAATTGCGCATGGTTAACAACTTTCATTCGAATAACAATCGGTAGCATACAGTTGCATTCGAATCATTCAATTATTCGAACGTTTTAAATAATCAAACATACTACATATTTATTTGCCTGGGCATGACGAATGAAATAATAATACGAGCCTAAAACAACACACAGAAACATAATTCCCAAGTTGAAGATCAATGATAAAAATCAGAAGAAATCTTTAGGTTTCTCGCCTTCCATGACTGAGTTTAGGATATGCTGCTGGGGATATTGTTGAGATTCTCACGGGCCCTCTCCCAGTAGTAGTAGGGTGGACCGGCAGAGAAGCAGTATTTCTGTTCCAATGGAGTATCGTTCTCTACCCAGTACATTAGGTAGAAGTTGCACATCTCATCTTTGTTTGTGGCGCTGAAATTGGTAAAACAATGGTTTAATGAAACCTTTAATCAAACAGTCAGTCCTCAATATAACGTATGTTTTTTAATTTTACTTTTAATATATTAATTGTTTTGATGTATCTAATTATTATTATTGTACTTTTTATTTATTGTAATTGGTATACTGCCGTTATAATTAAAATGAATGAATAAATTAACGTTAAATTGACTCTGTATCTCCAGGAACACCGTGGTAGGTTTAGTCGGTATTACCGGTATGTCACCATCTTTTCCCCAGTGAGTCCGACATAACCTGTTCCTTCTAAATGAGCAATATGTTATCGTTTTGTAATTTTTATTATATTTAATTTATTTACGAATTGTTTTTATATTTGACAGAATCATTAACAGTTTATTCGTTTAGGCCATAAGCAACTTTATGAAATATGTAAATTGTGAGCTTACTGAAGCACTTGTATCGTTATTGGTCCTCACAAATGAAAATTTTCAGATTATTCGGCAAGTCTGGTAAGTGATCATTCGAAAGAAATGTTTCTATTTAGAAATGCTGACTTACCCAATCCTAACAGGATAATCGAGGGTATTATTCATGACACAGCGGGCGGCTAGTACGTCGTCCTTACGTATCGGCTTGGTGCTAGACACGGGGTAGAACATCTGAGGCAGCTGAGGATTCTTCTTGCCTATAAGTGTCCATATGTCACCAGAAACGTCTTGACGGACCACGTAACCAGTCACCAGTTTACCTAGATAGGAAAGTGTGTTTAGTTGTAGGACTGCGAAGAAATTATATGTATCACGATAGTGTATTGACACTGCTGACGCATAAGTTTTGTGTAAACCCTCGCAACCAATCCACAGTTAGGTCGTAGAACAATATGTATTTATTTTATTTGTTATTGGTATAGAATATACAGGCTGTTTCAGAAGTCGAAGAAATATATAGAAAAAAATCTAAGTTAGGTACGTATTTTAACGATTATAGGCATTTAAAAAAGTACAAAAAAATCTATATCCCAAGACGGTCTTTTAATTCCTGTTACTACAGATATTTACTTTTTGAATAAATAATATTTTTTTAGTTATGATTTCTCGAATAATGCTTCTACTCTCGCTTACGCCCTCAATTTTTTTCGATTACTCAAGATTACATAACAAAATATAATAATTCAAGTGTATATCTGTAGTAACAGGAGTGAAAATACCGTCACAGAATGTAGATATTTTTGTATTTTTTTTTAAATGCCTATAATTTTTAAATACGTAACTTAGATTTACTTTTATATTTTTCTGATAGCTATTATAACTTAGGCTGTTACCTGATTCCGGCTTGACGTCGAGTTCTGGGACAACCTGTATATCTACATTTTATGATCAAGTTGTGTCATTTGGTCATGGGACAACAACAACACAGAAGATGATCCCTACAATAAGAACATAGAATTCATGTAGCTATTTTAGTTGCATTTGCAAGTGAGAATAGTCGTTCTTATTATTTTTCCCAACTGCCTCGGTGGCGTAACGTTAATGTATGTGACTGCTGGGTTTGATGGAATCCCGGGCTCGGGCCAACAAAGAGTGGTCGGATTTTTCTGACAAAAAATTCTTAATAGCAGCCGGGAGTTCGGAAGTTGGCGGTGTTACATGCCCGTGTGCCTTTGAAAGCACATAGAGCCGTTGGTCCTAAGCCAGATCCCTTGCCGGTCATGTCGGATTGCTTTCCCATCGGATTATACTACTTACCTGTGTTAACGCACACACTTGTGCACTATATGTATCTCCTGTTCAGATGGCTAGTCTCCAGTAAGATTGGTCACCGTGACCGAAATTCCGCATGGAGGACCTTATAGCTGTATCTTCAGTATTGGGTTCAAAAATAAGTCCACCTCATGGAGAAATTTCCACCTATGGGTTTCAGGAATACTACAATATAAACCGCTGCCTCTCGTAATAGGAGCGCGTTGTTTTCGGCTTACCTAAAGAGTGCGTGTGTGTGCGGAACGCGAAGGGATGTATGATTTTGTTCTCTTTGATAGCGCAGGCCGTCTCCATGTTTTCGATCCTGTTCGGTGGGATCACTCCACTTGTACCCAGCAAAATGACGCCCGCTTGACGAGGCATGCTGGTGAAAAAAGAAAATATTTTTAACCAGTCCGCATATTGTCTTCTCGAAATGGTAAGCATAGGTGTATAGTATATTTCAGCAGGTATTTTAGTTGCCGTTTGTCGTATAACCGGAACATTATCAGACAGTATTACTGTGTCATACTATGGTACAGAGAATTGGGTTACAGAAAAAGTACAACACAGTCTAATCCAAAGATGGAACTCGAGATCTCACCCTCAATCATAAACCTGAATGTAAACTTGGAATTATGCTACGAAACTAAGCTTAAAACGTATCTAAAACTAGATGTGCCGGCGGCTTCACCAGTGTTTATAGTTACTGCGCCGCCCCCGAGGGTCGTAGCGTGATGTTATATAGCCTATAGCCATCCTCGATAAATAGCCTATCCAACACTAAAATAATTTTTCAATCCGAACCAGTAGTTGTCTCGATTTTTATATTTTGCGGTAATTAGTTAAATATTCTTATTGCCATATATTGCGGACTTTGATTTAGCATTTTAATTTTTGAGGGTGCTAGGTATTGTCGATTTTTGCGGCGGGTGTTCAAATTATGCGTGTCTCTTGTACTTTTGTAAATGTGTTTAAATACAAAGTTACAGATGTCATATATATATAGAAGGAAGGGTAAGAAGCTTATATTTTAAAAAGCGTGGTTTGCAGCTTTGAGTGTGTACTTATTTATGTGAACTTATTTATCATTGCTCGGCTATGGTAATTAATTTAACTGAATATGGTGACTTTTAATCTATTAAGTGGCAGCGACACTCTGCCCAGACTATCAATTATGAACAATGACAAGTTAATTGGATTTCTAAAAACACTTAAACAAGTAAAGTACTTACTGCGTCTTTGTATACTTGAGGAAAACTCCAGAATTATCAGTTTTGTCCTCTGAAAAACATTTATATAATTAATACATCATATCTTAAGCCTTAATTGGCAATAATAAAATAATAACGAACCTTTTGTGGTCAAAAGACCATTATAATATTGGTGGCTGTGATTTTATCTGCGGTATGTATATTTATAATATAATGATGTGGAGTAAGTGTTCAAGGTTTTATATTTATCAATGTTTACGTTTATAAACAAGAGCTTCTGAAAACGACTATAAAATGATAGGAAAAGTTTGTAGAGGATATAATTAATGGAAAATATACCAAGCATCGAGTAACAATTTAACGAAACGGTTTGTGTAGTAATTTAAGTGGTTGGCCCACTACTGGCACTGCGGCAAGTAATGTGGGTTCGATTCCCACGGGATTATCACAGGATAATTGTGTGATCTACAAATTTAATAGTTATTTCATGTCGTTCTTTGCGGTCGTTGTTTGAACGTTTGTAAGGTCCGACACAGATTACACTTATTGCGAGAGCTGTCTTTTTAAAAAGGAAGTTATTCATTCATTGTAACATCCATATTATAACTTATGTTTACAAATAAAGATTTTTGATTTCTGGAGAAAGCACAACATATGCTTTCTCCATCTAGGTACATACCTATAGTATATAATATATACATATATGTATGTATGTATAGATCAACGCCTGTATAACTCCAAAGGGGTCAGCAGAGAGCACATTATTACTCACACATTACGTCAACTATATTTTAGGTTATATTCTCAAGATGCTACTTATCAACAATACTTTACCCCGATATCTCCGAAGGGAAATTTGTGAAAGTGAGCTATGTAGCACCCTATTTTGGACCCTTATGATTTTAGGTTCTCTATAATAGATGCGAGCGCATACCGGGCACAGTTCCAAATCAAGTCTTTTTTAAGACAACTTCTGCTGTTATAGTTATCATTCAGACTTTACAAACTTTCAAACAACGGACTCAAAAACAGCCAGACTCAAAACAACCATTTGTGGTACACGCAAATTTATGTATCTGAAATCCTCGGCGCAGTAGCAGTGAGGAGGCGACCAGTTAAACCACTACGGAATCCGAGCAGCCAAACACTACATCACGATAGAACACTTGCCCGAGCGAATCGAACCGAAGTCTACACACACACACGTATATTTATTACTAGCTGATCCGCGCAACTTCGTCTGCTTCACATAAGAGAATTTTCCCCGTATTGCAACATTTTTCATTGATGCTCCGCTCCTATTGGTCGTAACGTGATGTTATGTAGCCTATAGCCTTCCTCGATAAATAGGCTATCCAATACAAAAATAATTTTCAATTAGAATCAGTAGTTCCTGAGATTAGCGCGTTCAACCAAACCAAGAAACAATCTCTTCAGCTTTACAATATTAGTATAGATTACAACATTCCCGCACTACGACTCATTTGATGACTGCTATAGCATAAAGATAATACAGACATCATATACAAACAATGTGAAATACCTGTAGACATAACAAATTTATCAACAGATTGGAATTCATAACTAGTGATTCGAGAAAACTGTTTCTATTGGAACCATTGTGAGGTGGAAAACAAAATTTGTTATGAATTGAATGTCTCCTTCGTTTGCAAATATAGTTTGAAAATAAATTAACAATTCCAGTTTATAACAAAATATGTGTACATGGTTTGCAGTTTATTGCAATGTGGAATGCTTTGAAACTCTTGGTTTAGTACTATATCTACTAAATCGTATCAAAATCTGTTAAGTAATTCGGGTGTGATTGATAAACAAACACCCAAATATTAATATTTGTAAGATTAGTAGTATAATCGCAAACATATTGTGGAGGAACGAGGTGTGATGTCCCTGCAACACAAAGGGAGGATCCTCCGACCAGGCTGATTGATCGTGCCTGGCGGGCCCGCGGCCCGACGGTTAATGTCGGGAGCTTGTATATATACTTAGTCGCTGTGAAAACTCCACTTGTGCGATGCAGAATAGTATGACGTCATTTGAGCGCTTGTTGTATGTAGCGCCATCTGTTAGATGTAGGCGGAACGTTTACGTCTGTGCGGAGTCGCCATAATATAAATAACATAAAATCTTGTAAAAGTATAAAAGTTTAATGTCCTAGTCAATCTAATTGGAAGGTGGATTTACTGTTTCCGATTCCCGGGTTATGCAAGTATTATAGAGTCATAATGTCAAGTAATTTTTATTGAACTTGGATGGTGCCGGTTTAAGTGGTCGTCTGGTTTGATCTGACACTGCCAATGCGTCGAATACTGTGCATTCGATCCCGTCAAACACTTGTGTAATTCTTAAACAGTTATACGTCCTGTATTTCAATCAAACGAGATTATACCAAGGGCGAAGGCAGTAAAAACATTGTATAATGCGAAAAGTCTCCTAGTTCCAAGGCATCTATTTAAAATGTAAACTATGAACAGTATATACATAAAGGATTAGATGCGGGTAGATTGATATCGCGTGTAGGTATCGATCTACCCGCATCTAATCCCATTTACATTGCAAGCTTTATGCAGATTATGCACGCGTTAAGTAATTTAATACTGGAACAAAATGGCGACCGTCATGACGGCGAGGAAGCACGTTATAATGTATACGTATATACTTAACTCATATTCTTATTTAAGTATTTAAAATGAAAAATAATATATTTTATACTGCTTTTTACATGAAGGTCGATGTTTTGTTTAAAGCTCGCCAAGTAGTACCTAATAATATCGGTTAAGTAAATAAAAATGGGATTCTTATCGAAAAATAATGTTATCCGAATTAGATTTTTCATGAGGATACACAATTTTTTACACAGTTTACTATGTCGCAATATCAATAATATAGTTTCTTAATTATTTTTACTCGGACATTTCTGGTCATAATTAGACACCCTGAGCACGTCATTAGGTAACTACAGTTAATTCCAATCAATTCAACTATTGAGGAAAAATCACTGCCTTTTATTTACAGTATACATAAAAAAAAATACTTTTATATATTACGACATGGCTTTTTTACGTTTTACATTGTCGTAAAAACATGTAAACATGACCTACGGTTTGTACCTACGGTACACCTAAACCGTAGGACGACTATACGACCTCAAAACATTATCACAGCTTATTCTTAGACGCTGTAGATAACATTTTTAAATATACACCATCGTCACTCATGTCATCTGACACTCCAAAATGTGTGTATGTAAAGATATAGGAGAATGATTACCTGGGAACCGATGCATGTAGTGAACTTGCAGCACCAGATACTTGATAGGCGAGTTCTTGCCGATGAGGAACCCGACGCCTTTAGGCAAGTGCAGGCTTGGTGCGTCTCGAGCCCAGGCGTATACTATCTGCAAGTTCAAAAGTAAAGTTGATTTAAAGATCCTTCAAGGCTTCAATAATAATGTCCTCGAATTTCGGTCACGTCTTTACCGAACTAACTTGAGTTGCACAGGAGATATAAATATAACACCGCTATACTTGCTCTATTTCCTTAGCCTCATATTCCGCTCTCATGAGACTCCGACATGACCAGAGAGAAATGAGACACGGGGTCAATGACGTTACGTGCTTTCTATCTAAAGCACGGGGATGAAACATCACCACCTTGATAACAACGAGCTGTTACAAAAAAATTATTGCACAAAAAATAACATGCTGGGCTGTCTTTGGGGACTGCCGATAGAAGTGAAAACTAAGTAACTTGTGAATTGTATCGTCGAGCTATTAGATTATTATTTTTGAATATTGAATTATGACGTTCGGTGACGATGACGCGAATTTCACGCTTTTTGTTCACCCAAAAAGTACACATATATACACAGTATACATATAACTCATGGAAAGCGTTCGGTGACGATGACGCGAGTTCCATGATTTTTGTTCAGCCAATAAGTGCTCAACGCGCCTAAGGAAGTTTTCACTTCAAAAACCGAATGACTTCTTTGTTGAACTTACCCAGGATTTGAACCTGAGATATGATCAGCAGCCGTATAGACTACCACTTAATCAATGGAGTCGTCAAATTAATGTCCTAAATAGTACCTAAAGTTGTAACTCATATTTAGAACAATCATTTTAATAAAACTCTAGTTTACGCTGAACTTTGACTTGTATTTACACATATGAACTAGTAGGTACAACAAGGTTTCTGAAAATAGCCTGCAAAATATTAAACTTTATTAGATCTTGCGCTGAGGGCACCAAGAACAATACCCAATATGATTCTAAATAGAGATCGAAGTAATTTATAAGGAAGTAGGTACACGGCGACTGCGTCAAAAATTCGCATTCCTACTTATAATCATTTAAACATGTTCGTCGATCTATTATATACTTACTAAAAGGTTATCGGAAATAACAATAATCCGTGTTGTTGTAAATAACCGGAATGAAATCATTTCATTCATAATAATATCTCAATTGCTCATATCATTTATTACAATTGACCTTTATGGTCGAGCACGGTGCTTGGTAATTCCCCGTATTTATGACGTTGTCATTTAGTATTATAGTAATAACTAAACAATCATTAATCAATAATATAACGTTGTTTCGCGAATTATGTGAACAATATTTAAACTTTAATTTGTACCTCGGTGATCTAGTAAAGGTATCAAATAAGTTATTTGAGAGTTCAGTTCCATTTAATTTTATAGAAGTAAGGAATATGAGGGTTAGGAAACAGAGAGTGCATTTGTGATTGCGAAATTCGGTTTGTTGCACCTTTTTTTCTATTGTTCAGATAGCTTTTCTAGAACTGTCTTGCGTAATAATCGAATAGGATCTAAAATATAGTTTTACTGCTGCAAGTGTTAACTGGTAAATAATAATTAATAGGTTGCATACAACTCCCAACTGTAAATATTTATAGCTTATAATAAAATATTTAAGCGTTCTTTATTGATAAGTAAGAAATAATTAAATTTCACTTACGAAATATGCCGGTAGTCGTAAAACCTAACGTAAAATTTATCAGAAGAATGTATTTAGTAACAAAAATTGAGGAACTACGAGACATTTAATAATTACAATAAAATTCGATTCGAAAGAAACAGCATCAGCTTGCGACGTCAATTGCATTTTCTTCTTAAAGTTCTTATTTTCTTGTTGCTTCAAAAAAGGTTTTATTTCACTATACTGGACATTTTGACCCTTGTATCTTAGACTCAAATGAAGACGCTACAAGGACTTCTAATTAAATACATGAAGTGTTCAAAACGTGCTCACAACCCACCCGCGGTAGACTGCTGCTGCTTTAGAACGATACTGGTACTGATGATTAACAAACCTGTGATCCCGAACGGCATGGGCTGGCAGTATTGTAAATGTCATCGACCTCATTACTCTGCATCTCACCGCAACTCCTGCAAATTGAAAACATCAATACATAGTCACACAAGACGACAGTGTACTTGATTAACATGCTACAAAATAGTTTAGATTTTCGGTCCCTTGGCATAGTACGATCAATCGTAAGGATATAATTTCCATCGGGTCAAGTGTCATTTTTTCCTTTTAGAAATACCTTCTGCTTTAGGAATAAATCCTGTATCGCGGGGGACTTCACAAACTTTCGAACAAGGGACACAAAATCACCTATACTCTATTCAAATAGGCTTGAGACAAAAGGTAAACAAAGAAAGCAATGTTTCTCAGTCAAATGTGCGCTCTCGTATCAACATGTTGACAGGGAATGAAAATGACGGCTGTAACCCGACTTATAACAAAACGATACATTCACTACAGAACATTTGTACTAGCCGTACTTTTTGATTTAGCGGTACTATAATGCGTTCTAACTTTGAGAATCATTACATTTTTAGGTTCTTTTTTATGTCACTTTTTTAAACTAGGGTATATAATTAAAAGAATTTAATACATTAAAATGTTATATATTTTTATAATACATTGAATTTTAGTATATATGCTGCTTTTAAATGCGATACAATATATTTATAAATATTACATTTTAGCTAGTTTATTGATTTTTGTCTAACTTTATAATATTCTCAGTCAAAGTGACGTATTAAATAACCTTTTTTATTGTTTGTTTACATTTTGTCTCAAGACGAAATGAATAGAGATAGTCTCGGAACAACCATTTGAGGATCACACTATATTTTTCTCGTGTTGGATTTGGCTAAAGCACGACGACCACTTTAACCACATTCTATAAAGAAACTCTTCGAAGCAGCACAGTATCTGGAAATGCGTCTGGTGGGGCCAATAGATTGGTCCCCTCTTACTTAGAATTTTACTAGCGACGAGTAAAAAACCTCTGCCTACCCATTCGGGGATAATATTCTGTGCCTCCTGTGACAAGTGATACAAGTCAAAAATAAACACTTTACAGGAGACCAAAAACAAGATGTAAAAGCATCTAGTTCGCATTCTAAGTGGGCTAGGTTAAACATGATTACTTTTTTGTAGATAAAAAAATTACACTGTCACTGTTCATTTTCATTTTTGTGGTCAATATTATAGTTTCAAAGTAATTCTTAAAAACCCTGTAAGTTCTACCTTATTCCTCTTATAAGTTGTATTCGTGTAAGATAAAAAATTAAATGTGCATATAAATACACACACTTATACCATGAAACACGAAAAATTATGTGTGCAGCAATTACTTATAGAGGTTACAATATTTTTGCAAAAATACCGCCAGATATATCACTTTGCACAAAAGTATCTCCAAAACTATGGTAGATAGAAGAACGTGAGTAAGATCAAAAATATCCAAATTATTATTTTTATGTAAAAATTACAAAAAGGGTACAACTCGACTTATATCACTCATCACAGGAGACACAGATTTATAGTCGTGAATCAATATGTATATATTACGAAAATATTGATACAAATATAATTAATTACACTACAACATCCAAGTCGTGTACTATAATTTAAGTTTTTCTATAGAAATCATGGCAATCTCCTACTGTTTCTGTGCCAGACAGGGCCCATAATTGTTACCAAACCCAACTATAAGATCTTTTGTACATTATTTTGAAACTAGGTGTGCTCGTGGTTTCACCCGCGTTAATGATTACTGCGCCGCTCCCATTGGTCGTAGCATAATGTTATATAGCCTATAACCTTCCTCGATAAATGAGCTAACCAACACTGAAAGAATTTTTCATTTCGAATCAGTCGTTCCTGAAATTAGCGCATTTAAACAAACAAGCAAACAAACTCTTCAGCTTTATAATATTAGTATAGATTGAAATAACAGTTGACTAGTATGATTCTACTAGCGCGATCTCACGATTGAGTTCGAAATAAGCTTTTAGCAGAATAGCACGGTATTGTCGAAATTGAATCGATCAGACTTCTCGACACTAGCATTCCGACACTGGCATGTGAAGCACTCTAGAGAAATACCAAGAATGAAATACGGTAATATTGAGAACAATGTAATTATTAGAACAGTATTGATATTTATCGAACGCACTTGGCCACCGTAATTTGTTTAGTTAATCTGCTTGCTTGTAATTCTTATCGGTGTATACCTTATAATCGAACGTTGACGTAGATTTTTATAACCATTGAGTTATTAAGTACTAAAAGACACAGACATCTCAACTAATCTGTCTGTAACACGGTTTAGAGTGCGTGCTCTCTAACTCACTTAGTCTAAGCCAGACGATTACTGGAATGACACGTTTGAGTGCAATATTAATTAAACAGTAGCCTAATACACATGGTTTTATGTTATACAGCGAGTAACAGAAAGGTATGGTCATATTTAGGGGTCATATAATACAGCCCCTGTACAATAGAAAGCTCGACAAATAATCCGTATAAATTATTTGCACTATCCATCCAAAACTTAAGTGCTTTGCACTTGTTGGTGTAGCAATCTCCATCTTTCTCTTTCCAATGCCATCTCTTTCGGTTCCTTATAAGTTTCAACTTTCACAACTTCTTTCAGTTGATCGGTGTACATTTTTCTTGGTCTTCCCCTCTTCCTTCTTGCTTCCATTATATTTGTGATAAAATTATCATGTCGAAGTAGGTGTCCTATCATTTTACCCCTTCTGTTCTCTATGTGTTTCAATATTCCACGTTTTTCATTTACTCTTGTCAATATTTCTGTATTAGTAACTTTTTCTGCCCAGGGCACTTTCTCCATTCGACGCCAGCACCACATCTCAAAAGCTATATTTATATTTTCACTAAGATACAACATTTTCTTTTGTACAAATTATCAATATTATCTAAAAAACACTAACAGCTTACTCGATGACCTCGATGAACCCACAAATTCAAATTCGATGGTGATGTAATGCATTTGTTCTGATGTTACACCAATGAGTTACTCCTTTGACACTATATTCGTTCCCTAATAGATATGACCAAAAATACATAGGTTTATATGTATTGTCTTTATAAGAGATAGTTTATATGTATTGCGTTTATAAGACGCGTTAGTAGTGTTGAGTAGGACTTGAATTTGAAATGAGTTTGTAAGAGTTGCCTCTTTTTTGTACTGAGCCAGTACAATATCCCACTTCAAATGAGTCGAGACGTCTTGAAACACAGCGATTTATTTGAAGTTACGAATGATTATGTCATCTAGTATTGCTGTATTTATATATACACTTTGTGAGGTACATGTTGTACCTCACAAAGTGTGATTGACTTAATTCTAACCGCAACAAAAAGAAGCGATTTACATAGGACAATTGATAATATTATATATTTCGTAACATTAATAACAACTCGAATGTTGCAAGTTTTTGCAAATCAACTAAAAGTTCTCTCCCACTCACTCTACGCTCATATCAAACGCGACGAACGCGACATAAAATCTTAAGTAGGACATTTGAAAATTTCGAGCCGCTCTTACATTAGTACGTCTTGTACGGTGCAAATGTCATGCCTCATGTAAGTCCTACTCAACACTACAAGTTAGAAGCATGGACTATACACATCACTAGGAGTACTTATATCCAACCAAATGATTTTTTGGCGTATTAAATGCAAATATTTTACTGTCTATCGAAAATATTTCAAAATTTCGCTGCTATTAAAGCTGGCCGCAAACGTACGTTTTCTTGAGGTTTTCGAATCCGGTATTCAGATTCAGATACCCGAATGCACACTTTTTATATGAGTATGCTATATACTGCACAGGTTCTTACATTTTCCGTGAAAAATAATTCCCGTCGTTCGATTCGGAATCTCGCCGGCGGTGTGTTTTGAATGAAGAACGGAAAAAAAAACCGAGTGACGTCATTCCAAACGCAGCGCTCGCTAACATTCTATATGTACCACCGCACACGAACGGAAATTTCTATTCTGAATACAACAAAGCTAGCTAGACAAGTGGTGGTGGCGTGACCGTATGTACAGGTAATACTAATTCCTGATGAAAAAAACCCAACGTCTGAGCAAAGCTGATGGAATGACGAATCTGAATCCCTGTTTCGGAAACCTGATCAGGAAACCGTATATTTGCAACCAGCTTAATGCTCCAAAAAAAACGATCGTCCGGACCGGACATCAAATACGAGATGCAAGATCGTTAAAACTGTTACGCATATGCCACTGCACCAAGAAGATAATCTTAATAAAACGGTGGATGCTAAAATTGCAAAATGCTAAATACTTACCAGACAGATTCATTAGATCCTGGTTCTGAGCATCCATAGAGCAGCATGTGATGAGCCGTGTGCATAGACGCGTTGGGTTTGAATCCCACTGGAACAAGAAGGTAATTTTAGTTCTTTGATCTTACTAATATACTTGTAACCCGCCTGTATATTCCTAAAGGGGTAAGCAGAGATGATTATGATATATTATTACACTATCATTGCAGTGATAGCCTAGTGGGAGACCGTTGGACTGCCACGCTAAGGTATCGAATTCGATCCCAATGCACGCATCTCTAACTTTTCGAAGTTATGTGCGTTTTAAATAGTTGTATCGCTCGCTTTAACGGTGAAGGAAAACATCGTGAGGAAACCTGCATGCGTGAAAGTTGTCCATAATGTTCTCGAAGATATGTGAAGTCTGCCAAACCGCACTGGGCCAGCGGTGGTGGACTATGGCCTAAGTAATTCTTCTCACTAAGAAGAAGCCCGTACCCAGCAGTGAGACAGTTTAATACAGGACTCATATTATATTTATTTATATGGACAGTAATATATGCCATATCGACTGCAACACCTTGTACATAACTGAGTTGTAAAATGCTGAAATTATAATTTGATAGCGATAAAAGATTAGCTGTGAGTTTTTTGCATGTATTTTCTCATAGGCTCAACCTTTCGCCTGAACCTAGCAACTAATATACCCAAATGAAAATTTAGTAAACTCGCTAGTCCCTTTGACGTTCATAAGTAAACTCGCTAGTCTCTTTGACGTTCATAAGTAAACTCGCTAGTCCCTTTGACATTCATAAGTGTTAATTTGTGACCTAAATTAATAAATGATTTTTGGCTTTGACTTTGTATTATCATAAGTATAATATGTGTAGGGGCGTCTGCGTGTATTGTGCATCGGAACCTTGTCATGGTTTGCACGCGTTTATCAACTTATCAGTGATGAGTTACGTGACGATTTTCATAATTACGTGATGACTGATGACTCATCACGTACTACCATGGCGTTAAGTGCTGTGGGTTCTATTATTGTGTGATCATATCATTATTGTGTGCTTTGCTATTCTACAAATAATATTGATAAGACTGGATATTCTTTACGTTAGTAGTCAACAATACGAGCGCATTCTAAAAAGCATTTAAGTTAAATGTTAACCATCTACAACTTGACCGCAATAACGTTGCTTAACCACTTTCAGTGCCCAGCACTCTATCTATGAGAACAAAAAACGTTCGTGTGCCCAGAACTTGCAACCGAGTCGTGTCTATACGTAGTTATTATAGCCTCGCCGACATGCCCAGCATCCGCATCCGAGTTAAAAAACTCATCACACGACTCGGATGCGAATTCTGGGCACAGGTACGATTTTTTACTGAATGGGTTAACCTAATCGATCGATGACTTTACAGTTACACGTTATTTCATCTGCTACATCAGCAAATTATGCTAAAGTAAGCGCTTAAATGACTAAGACTTTTAAGCGTACACGCGTTTAAGATTTTTTACCAAATGAAAGTAGATACAAATGAACGGCTGAGTGCAACTTTTACTCATATTCACGTTTGAGTTATATTTTGAACTTTCACTGGACATTTTCGGACCATTAACTATGTAGTAACTGGTACTTATATATGTATGAAAAGAATGGCAACTTGTGAGGTACCGTTGCAGTTATAAAGGTGCTGAGCTGAGAGTAATTTAATAAAGATAACTCTTTTACTAGAGGTGTTCCAGAATCGCGGGCCTCGCGGGGGACTTTCCAAACATTCAACAACGGACACAAGAAACACCCAGACTTGGAACAAGTATTTGTAGTTCACACAAATTTGTGTCCCAGATCGCTATGTGTACGTATGTGGAGACCGAACTCACAACACTAGTTGCTGTAGCAGTTGCGAGGCACCACCTCAACCACTCCGCTATCTGTGCATACAAATTGAGCGCAAAGGTATCTCAAAATCCTTGACAACTAGAAATAAGAAAATCACAAGGTTTATTTTGCACCGGAATACAAAACCAGTTAAGAAATATGACAGTCACAAGTCTATGCTTGATTTCAAACCCTGAACTTAAATGATTCATGGAATAAATAAAAAAATAATGAAATAGATTAAATACTAGAGAAAAAGCTTTTAAGTTTACTAGCTGTTTGGGTTATAAATTACTGGTATTCCTGTAAACCCTCCACTCAAACTAATATGCTTGTGTCAGGAGTGCGTTTACGTCGGCAGAACACTGGATGGGATATGAACCTACGACATGTCGATCGACCATTGGATATCAATACATACGAAAGGGAACATCCAAGCAAATATGGCGGAATAACAAGTAATAGCTGGCTGCACAGACGTAGTGTTCAAGTGCTCGCTTTGCCATTGACGTTACTAGTGGGTTCGAATCCCACACAAGGAAAAAGTATATGCGATCCATCAATGGCTGTTTCGAGTCTGGATATTTTTTGTGTTAGCAATGCAGTAATCTATACTAATATTATAAAGCTGAAGAGTTTGTTTGTTTGTTTGCTTGAACGCGCTATCTCAGAAACTACTGGTCCGAATTGAAAAATCTTTTTAGTGTTGGATAGCCTATTTATCTAGGAAGGCTATAGGCTATATAACATCACGCTACGACCAATAGGAGCGGAGCAGCAATGGAAAATGTTGCAAAAACGGGGAAAATTCTCTTATGTGAAGCAGACAAAGTTGCGCGAGTCAGCTATTTTATGATATAATGATTAGTGTATATTTTTTGTGTTAGCAATACAGTAATAACCCGTAACAATGTTTTTGATCCCAAAGACTAATGATCAGAATCGTTATTTTTATATAACCAAAACCATAGTTTCTAATTTCATTAGAAATCGATTCTAATATTGATAAAGAGAATCAATTTTGCATACAATGACGTTGTGTAGAACAATCGATTTTCTGTATCGTTTCTTGGCATTTACATTAAATGTCGTGAATTTCTTTTGTCGAATGTTGGTTTAGAAATTTTAGAATGCTATGACTCTCGAAGGGGCATAACATACTTAACAACGGCCATGGGTTGAAAGCAACTTCTAATATGTCGGTTTCACTGCCACAGGATTTAATTACCTTTTTAATTGAGTATGAATATTTCACGTCTAAAATTCGTATAACGTATAAAAGCGATATTTATGTTCTTTATTTCGGCTTTTTAAAGACACCTTCTCTGCATTAGGGATCCGAATCTGTGCCCAGAGAGACTTTAAGGACACACAATTAACAGACGCGAAGTACCTACATCCATACTCAGAATAATTATTTATGGGTCAACAAATACATGTTTATGACTGCGCCGAGCGTAAGACGCGGTTGGACTGAATGACTGAGCTCGAAATTCAAATCAGCGCGCGGCCGCCATAGTAAAATTGTATGGAGGATTTGAAGTGCTTTTTTGATAAATGCCTATGTATCTTTATTGTCAACCAATAACTTAAATATTTGGGACGGACAAATTGTAATATAACTATTTATCTTTCGTTTAAGCTTTAAAATAGGATTGATTTCTACTGTTATAATCTAAAGATCACGTAACACGAGCTTACGTTTTTGCATTTTTCGTGCAAATTTACGTAATTTTGTAGGCGAAAATATTAATTATTTTAAGTTTTTTACACGGAGTAATTGTAATCACATTCATTGTTATGGTAAATATATATTTTATATTTTTATATAAAAAAGTGTTGATTTTATCAACTTAACTGTGACCGCACGTTTTGGCACATTTCGCACGGCGCAGTCTTAATGTGGGGTTCACTACTAAGCATCTAGTTACGCTATTCGCGCAGTTACTCGTGCTGGCATGTTATTTGTGGTAATATCATTAATATTAACATTATAAATGTGAATGTGACTTTGTTTATGTCTTTATTATGCTTTCACGCGTGAAAACGTCTTAACCCCAACATACCTACATAGGTTGTCAAAAGGAAACATTGGGATATTTCAACTATAGTATGTATGTATCTTATGTGGGAGCCAGTCAGTGCAGACCGGCGACACTTCGACCCAGTGGGATCTTTTGTGTCGACACTCTCCCAATAACGACTGCCATAGATGTTCATGGCAGCCGGGACCAACGGCTTAACGTGCTCTCCGAGGCACGGAGCACGCGATAATTGTCAATCAATACGCACATAATTTCGAAAAGTCATATAACTTCCAAAAGTCAGAGGTGCGCGACGTGGGTTCGAACCCGAGGTCCTCTGCATTGCAGTCTGTTGGTCTCGCCACGGAGCTATCACTGCTCACTACACTCAACTATAGTAAGTAATATCTTAACTTAATATAATAAATGTGAACTAAGTTTGTTTGTTAGGTACACGTTTCACTACTTATCTACACGGCCGATCATCATGAAATTTCGCATACACGTTGTCAGGGGTACAGAAAAGGACATAGGGCACGTATTATATAATATTTGAGGATAATATAATATATATCTAATACGAGAAAACGTGGCAATTTATTTTTTAAGAGGTATATTTACATTTAAAAGTATAAAAGAAAGCCTAAACATATGTTTACAAATAAAGGTTGGTGTTATGTTTGTACTATGTTTTGCATTGAAGCGTACAAAAATTATGTAGAAGCTACATTAATTTAATATTTAAACACCAATATAGACGAGATAGGATTTTCATGGCATCTGAACCATTTTTTCTATGATATTCATATTCAAACTCTTTATTTAACCAAGAATGAACCTTATATATCAAATATAAAGAGCATGCATGTACATTATAAGCCTTAAAACTAAGATATTTTCTTAGAAATTGCGTTTGGATATGTATCTAGATTAGGTTTTTAAACAATAAAGTTGGGTACCTTCTGAACTAGTTGAAACTGTATCTCAGAAGGTAACTGATTATCAGTGCTAATAAACTAACTTACAAATATGTATGTGGAGATGGTGTTTAGAAAATTAATGAATATTTACAATTTAAATAGAAGCATGCAAATGTATAGCATTACTGAAGTACAATAAATTTAAAAATTAGTATAAATAGAACATGAAGTATTCACAAAGGATATTAACCTAACCAATTTATTGAAATGTTTTTATTTCTAGAGATCATCTTCAATTTTGTTTTATCAAAATGAAAATCATGCGGCTCATCCATTAGTCGTTTTCATACGGAATGGCAATCATGTCATTATTTTCTAATGATGACATTCAACAATTGCGTTCGCACCACTATCTATTTTAGTAATAAAGAATAATGACTGAAGCCATATCCTTTTAATATAAATAATACTAATAACGTAATGATAGGAATGCGAATATTGTGTATGTGGTTTCCGGGCCGAGCCACCAAAAGAAATTATCGGTATTTTCTGTCAAGAAATTCTAGCCCAAAGTAAGGAAATTGGACACCCCCGTACCTCGCCAAGTTGGTACCTACGTAAAGTCGTTGGTCCTGCGCCTGATCTCTCTCTAGTCGTATTGTACTGCCTACTCGTCGAACTATGAAAGTGACGAAATTGAGAGTAACTTGTGTTTGCTCACACACTTAAGCACTATAATATCTCCTGCACAAATGGCTAGACGCAGTGGACAAAAGGAGATTTTTATAATGACATGATTACCTATTATGGTTCTTTCTTTCAATGTGCCCACAGATACATACATACGAACAAACACATTTTACTGATGATATTAGTGTAGAAGAATAGAGACATACTCGTTGTTACTGCAGTAGTGCCAGGCAGCTGTGGAAGAGGTCTCAGGTTCAATAACCGGGCCAGAATTTTAATGGTATTTTTTAACAATAAAATTTCTTGACTCCTACAAATTTTTGACCTGCAGAGATTTTGGTATTTCGCTCAATAAACGTCAATAGTTTTGCCTCCTATTACGTAGGACTTGGAACTATATAGCTGGCGAAATTTGGATGAAATAGACCTCTGCCTATCTCTTCTGGGATATAGGACATCTATATACAGGTTGTCCCAGAAGTCGACGTCAAGCCAGGTAAGTTATAATAGCTATCAAAATAGTTAAAAATACCTAAGTTACGTATTTTAATAACTTTAGGCATTTTAAAAAAAACTACCTCCTGTGACGGTCTTTTCACTCCTGTCACTACAGATATTTACTTTTGGAATTATTAATTTTTTTTTGATCGAATCGAGAGTTTAAAAAAGCATTATTCGAGATTACATAACTTAAAAAAAATTCAAAAAGTAAATATCTGTAGTAACAGGAATGAAAAGACCATCACCGAGTGCAGATATTATGATCTTTTTACAATTCCTATAATTTTAAAATACGTAACTTAGATATTTTTCTTTTCTTACAGCTATTATAACGTAGCCTGTTACCTGATTCCGGCTTGTTGTCAACTTCTGGGACACCCTGTATGTAAGCGAATATATAGATTATATATATATTTTATACAAACCTATGTAGTAACTGATTTGTGGTGAAATCCTAATAGGCGTGCACAGGTAAAGTTCATCCTGAAACAAAAACAAAAAGCATTATATAAAAATGAAACTTACATATAACACATAATATTTGTGTGACACACAACATGTTTATTATAGCTGAAATGGAATGTGTCTCTAGGGAACCTTTTCGACAGGTTATTTCATATTCCTTATTAGCATATACGCACTAAATTTCAACTCGAATATACATATACAGCCTTGGCCAAAAGTATTAGGCACCCCCAATATCGTTATCACACACCTGTGCTATTTGAACAATTAAACAATATTCTATAGAACTGCGATACCGGTGTCATAAAACACAATTTAAGACAATAGGCGGCATTTTTTAAGCAGTCGTAATACATCTGGTGCGTCAATAGTAAAATTTTATTTTTTCCAAAATTTATTTTTAATGTTTCGTCAGTTACCATTTGGAAGTCTTAGTGTAAAGACAGTGCATTTGTGGTTTTGTGAATTAATTGAGAAGAAATTCATTTGAAAATGCCAAAACGAAACGAAATTAGTATTGAAAATCGTGTAAAAATTCAACTTTTACATGAGCAAGGCAAGACTCAAAAAGAAATCGCGAAGTTGGTGAAATGTTCGCGATGCGCCGTTCAATCTGCTATCAAACGTTTTGTTGAGACTGGCTCTCATGCAAATAAACCAAGAACAGGCAGAAAACGCGTGACTACTAGCCGTCAGGACAGAAAACTTATCCGAGAGTCTGTGAAAGATAGAAAAAAAACTTCTTCGGAGCTTGCTGTGGCTTTAACTGAAGAGACTGGACATCCCATAAGCGCACGAACTGCAAGACGAAGGCTAGTAGAAGCCGGCTTAAAAGGTTGCAAAGCTAGGAAGAAGCCGTGGCTATCCGCAGACAATAAAAGAAAACGACTTGATTGGGCTCTGAGACACCAACATTTCACAGAAGAGGTTTGGTCTAATGTGCTGTGGTCTGACGAATCAAACTTTGAGGTAAGTTTTTTTAGTGAAGTCTATACCACAATTACAACGATCATTATTGTGTTTGTCTTCAAACTCAAATGTTATAAAAGTTTGTAATGTGTGCTTTTGTTTGGAATCTACAGGTATTTGGAACACCAGGTGTGACGTTTGTGAGGCGACGCAAAAAGCGAAGAATATCACCCAGATTGCGTAGTACCAACCATAAAACACGGCGGAGGCAGTGTAATGATTTGGTGTTGCATGGCTGCGGATGGAGTCGGCAAAATGTTTGTTTGCGAAGGTCGCATGAACAGTGAAAAATACATTAATGTACTGGAAACTGCTCTCGTACCTTCGCTTTCGTGTATTTTTGGTGACACTAACTTAAATGGTGTGAAATTCCAACAAGACAATGCTCCGTGTCACAAGTCAGCTACTACGATGCGCTGGTTTACTGAAAATTGTATTGATCTGTTAGATTGGCCTGCCCAGTCCCCGGATCTAAATCCTATTGAACATTTGTGGAGTATTTTGAAGAGAAAAATAAAAGAGCACTCGATAACATCAAAAACTGCTTTAAAAAACGCGTTAGTGCAAGAATGGGATGTAATTTCTCCAGAGGAATGTGCGAAACTTGTACGTAGTATGCCCCACAGAGATGCTGCTGTCATAAAATCAAAGGGTGGCCCAACAAAATATTGATGTTTTTACAATATTCTAATGGAAATAAAGTACTTTAATCATTATAATTAGTTTTATTTCTCTCTAAGCCTGAAATATGCAGTAATTTATAGGGTGCCTAATACTTTTGGCCAAGGCTGTAGATGTATCTACCCTACGAGCTACAGGTTTGCATACCTGTTTATCTTTTTCTTCTCTCTTAGCCTTTATTATTCCCAAGTCACTTGCGATCGGCTTTTCTGGTCTAACCGGGTTTGACTGGATATCAGTTTTTACACGGAGCGGCTGCCACCTGACCTCCGCAACCCGAAGGCTAACGATACCCTAAGGCTAGACCAGTGTCAGGATATTAGAGGGTACTGACTTTCCCAATAACGACTGCCATAGATGTTCATGGCAGCCGGGACCAACGGCTTAACGTGCTCTCCGAGGCACGGAGCAGGCGATAATTGTCAATCAATACGTACATAATTTTCTAAAAGTCATATAACTTCCGAAAGTCAGAGGTGCGCGACGTGGGTTCGAACTCGAGAGCCTCTGCATTGCAGTCTGTTGGTCTCCCCACTGAGCTATCGCTGCTACTATTTACCATACATATTTATCTACTTGACAATAATTATTAGTATAGGTTTTGGACTACTTGTAAAAAATAATAATAAAGCAGTAGACATCTTATTACTGAATGTATTTTTTTATTATTGTATTGTTATCATTCGTGAAGTGCGCAAAAGTCTTGGGCCTGGTTCCTATATTAAGAAATGAGCATCGAATCGGTCAAGTCATTTTTGGCACATATCTATATATTAATAGGTGTAGCACAAACTTTGTACCCCTTTTTACGAAAATTTCGCGGACGGAGGAGTATGAAATTTGGCACAGTTTAAGTGTATATGGAGAAGGAGTGGCGAATATTAATATTTTTATAAAATATGCATACGAAATACATTAAATTAATGAAAAAACACTACACGCACACAACCATGCATTTGACGCAGTCGAACCGCGTTCGTAGTATTTCGGCATTGTTCGGCTGATGTCGTAGAATTCTGCGTAACTATGGTTACATATGTATGTCGAGTAGGTGACTTAATGAAATGTGATTATAAGGGTATAGTTATAGACAATAAAACCTTAATAGCTATCAAATATAAATTTAAATAAATTACGGTCGAATTTCGACCACTTGGCGAACGCTAGTTGTATTAAATATTGCTAAAATTAAACTGTCGAAAACGATTCGATGCTCGTTTCTTGACATAGTAATTAATCGGGCCTTAATTGATTAATTACTAACTTTGTTGTGGTTAAAAGTTTTTAGACTGTCGCGATTTTTACACATACTTACTTAATGTAATGCTAGACAACGAGTCTTACTCGCGATAAAGTATTTAAAAGGTATATACATAATATAGGATCAATGCAAGTCGGTCGAAACGTCGGGCAATCAATAGGTATTTATTACCTTTGAAATACTTTATCGCGAGTAAGACCCGCTGTCTAGCATTATATTAAGTATTTGTTGTTGTTGTCCTGTATTTGTCTGTATATACAGGGTGGGCCAGAATATGTGAATCAAATTGTAACGGGAGCTTCCTTAGGTAGGGACCTTTCAAAGGTGAAAATAAAAAATTAAAATATTATAGCATTTGAGATAAAATAAAAAAATTAAATTATGGTGCATAAAAAAGTACACCAAAATAGCGCAGCGACTTCAAAACTTTCTTTCTGATTCTTAAAAAGTCGTTTTTTTACACAATTGTGTACGTTTTTTTAGCCCATTTGAATTGTCCTTACCTAAGGAATCTCCCGTTACAATTTGATTCAAATATTCTGGGACACCCTATATATGAATGTTATCATTCATAAGTATAGGTATACAGTATGTACATATAGGACAAGTTAGTAAAACCGTAGCGTACAAAATAGCTAGCAAGGAATATCATAGTACATACAAGCGCCTAATGAGCATGAGTAGATACCTACTAATGTACTTTATTAAGGTTTAAGGGCTAATTTCGTGTTATGCCACCTCACTATTAATCCATAAACATGCATTTAGTCTTAGCAAAGCCAAACAGATAAATATATACGAGCAATATTTGATGTTGCATATGTATAATGCAAATGAGTTGAACGCAATCAGGGTCGTAACAAATTATCCGAAGAAGAGAAACTTAGATAATAAGACGCTTTGTAGTTGCGCACGCATCGAACGTAGTTTCGTGTTTCGACTAGAATAGAAAGATACAGATGCACACATTCAATACCCAAATACTGACGCATACATACCCACCCGCAAGCGATATGATTTGAGGCAAGTCGATAAATTTTCAATTAAGTACTTATTTTCTATACATAATTTATTATGCTGAATAACACGTAAATATTTCATGTCCGGGTTGATAAACTTCTGAACAAAGACGCATTTACACAGACAAATGTGTGAAAACGCCCTATATGTAAACGGCCTTTCTTCATAAATAGCTATTGCGTTGGTAAAAAGTTGCCTTTGTCCTTCCCTAGGTTTTAAACTATATCTGTGCCAAGTTTTATCTAAATTGGTTGAGTGGTTTAGCCGTGAAAAGGTAACAGACAGAGTTACTTTCAAAGAACAATAGCAGGTCTCCATACTAAAAAATGTCTGGGATCAAATGGCAGCGTCCTGTAATGAAAAATTTGTCAAAAGATTCGGCGGTAGTTCCAGGCTCTATAAGTGAAACTATTTTCACTTGGGAAAGCCGAAAAACATTTATTACCACCAGTTTAATTAAAAATAGAAGAATTACAGTGCATATTAATAAAGATTCAAACAAAGTCAATTAATCCATATCGATCATTCGTTTAATTTAATCGATACAGATAACTATAGAATACTACATGTACTTACACCCCTATTTATATGGTTGACATTTTGGAGGTAATTCGTAATTCGTACATACGTCATTTAAATTACTTTTATTAACATAAATAAGCTTTACGGCTTTTAGAAAAATGAATGAATATTTGATAAATCTTAGTAAATTAATTTAATTTCTTTGCCATAAATGAAATCTACGGACGTCAAAAAAACACTAGACAAAATTCTGCCATTGTTCTTTATAATATTGTTACGCCCAGTGACATCTCTCGGCATTGTGGGAGGGACTCGGCGGTTCCGTCTAATAGTTTACACCGCCATCTATTGACATCTTACGGAACTGCATAGTACGGTACGAGAATCTTAGAGAGAATGCTGGTACTTTCTCGAATCATCGTGCTGTTTACACGCCGAGTACCGCGTTGCTAGAAAGCTCTAGAAGCGCTTTAGCCGCGTATAAATAGGGCGCACGCGCACCGCCAAGTCAGTTTACAATCGTAAGCGGTCAAGTGTTCATCGAAGCGAACGGAAGCGGAAATACTACGGAGTTTGAAGCAGTACAGTGAAAAAGTGTGGTATAGTGTTTATTGTGTTTTAAATTGAATTGTGTGTTTGAATAAAAGTGTTTTAGTCGGTAATATTGTTTATATTCTTATCCGTCGAGCCCAGCACGTAACAATTGGTGTCAGAAGTAAGGTAAGAATATGCCAGTACTACCGAAGGAGGAAGTGGAAGGGGTGCGTACCAGGAACCAGCGCCAGCAAGATGTGGACCAGAGGCGCTTTGGAGACGCCCCCTCGCCGACGTCAGGTGAATCACGTGACTCCGCGGCTGCAGCGGAACCATCTAGTGCAGCTCACTCGCCGGTGAACCCCGACCTCGCGTCTCTGATGGCGTTTATGCAGGAGCAGGCACGCCGCCAGGAGGAGCAGGCACGCCGCCAGGAGGAGCAGGCACGCCGCCTCGAGGAACAGCTGCAACGCGATAAGGAAGAGGGCATACGCCGCCAGGAGGAGCAGGCACGCCGCCTCGAGGAACAGCTGCAACGCGATAAGGAAGAGGGCATGCGCCGCCAGGAGGAGCAGGCACGCCGCCAGGAGGAGCAGGCACGCCGCCAGGAGGAGCAGGCACGCCGCCTTGAGGAACAGCTGCAACGCGATAAGGAGGAGGGTATGCGCCGCCAGGAGGAGCAGCTGATGATGTTAAAAGACCTCAGCGCAACGGTTGGCAAGGAGATGAAGGAGGTGAAAGAGCAAGTCCAACGCCACGAAAGTCGCATCGCCGAGGTGGAGAAAACGATACGTGGGCTCAAGGCTGGCGATGGGATCGTGGCACCTGCGGTTGTGGCGTCTTCACCACGAGGCTTTAAAGTCCCACCATTCGACGGATCATCGTCATGGTCAGCCTATAAGATACAGTTCGAGGCCGTCATGAAATCGAACGGGTGGACGCAAGAACAGGCTCTGACTGCTCTCACCTTGGGGCTTCGTGACCAGGCCTTGACTGTGTTAGAGGCGCTTGGTCAAGACATCACGTACGAAAAGCTGTTGGAGGCATTAGAAGCGAGATATGGCGACGCACATCTGGAACACGTGTTTCGCGCCCAGCTGAAAGACCGATCGCAACATGTTGGTGAAACCTTGCAGCAGTGGGCCCTGGAGGTGGAGAAGCTGGTTCGAAAGGCGTACCAGTCCTCACCTGCGCTCATCGACGGAAACCTCGTTCAAGCTTTCACCGACGGGATCCGAGACCTGGAGGTTAGGGCCGCAGTAAGACTCGGACATTTCAAAAACCTGAAGGACGCCCTAGCCCACGCTCTGGAAGTGGAAGCAGTACGACGGGATGATCGAGCTCACCGTATCAGGGAAGTGTCGACTTCCCCCCGGTGCTATAGCTGCGGTGAGAGAGGCCACATCAGGTTGAGCTGCCCGAAGCGAAGGAATCTAGGCAGTAAAAACTTAAAGTATGCCCCGGCCCACACTCTGGAGGTGGAAACAGTGCGACGGGACGATCGAGCTCACCGTACCAGGGAAGTATTAACCTCACCCCAGTGCTATAGCTGCGGCGAGAGAGGCCACATCAGGTTGAGCTGCCCGAAGCGAAGGAAACCACGTAACAGAAACCAGTCGCCGGCAGGAGGAACACCTGATGTGCGTACCAGGCAACAACTACACGACTTCGTGATACAGCATCGCAGTGGCAAGTCACATGGTAATGCGGATGCCCTGTCACGTAGACCGTGTACCGGCCAGTGTAAGCACCACTGCGCCAAGAAAGAGGCCAAGCAGGAAGTACTAGTGAGGATGTTGAGGACGGATCTTAGCGAAGACTGGAAGGAAATTATGCAGAGAACACAACGAGAGGACATAGACATAAGACCCATTCTCGAATGGAAGAAAACAAGTGCTTCGAGACCTCACTGGAGTGAAGTTGCGGCATTGAGCCCTATCACCAAGAGTTATTGGGCACAGTGGGAAAGCTTGGTTATCCAGGATGGAGTTCTGTGCCGGAAATGGGAGAATGCCCGAGGTGACAAGTGTCACCTGCAAATGGTCGTGCCAAAGCTCAAGGTACCGGAAGTTTTACAACTCTGTCATAATGGGAGTTCAGGAGGCCACATGGGAGTTAAGAGAACTCTGATTAAGATCCGGGAACGCTTTTATTGGATCCGTTGTCGAAAAGACGTTGAGGAATGGTGCCGTAAATGCACGAGTTGTTCTGCCATGAAGGGACCACGCACTGGCAGCAGGATGAATGACGTATACGAGCACACCAGACAGACCGGTCAGCAGATGTCTGAGAGGTTGAAGACCCGTTACGACCGGAAGGCGAACAATAAAGGCTTCGAGGAAGGATCGCTGGTGTGGTTACATAATCCGGCACGCAGCAAAGGAAAATCTCCTAAGTTGCAGGCAAAATGGGATGGACCCTATCGCATAGTCACTAAGATGAATGACGTCACCTACCGGATCCAGAAAGGACCACGAGGTACACCAAAGATCGTTCATGTGGATCGATTGGCACGCTACTACGGATCCAACAATGTTCGGGACGAACATGTCTAAGAGGGGGGCAGTGTTACGCCCAGTGACATCTCTCGGCATTGTGGGAGGGACTCGGCGGTTCCGTCTAATAGTTTACACCGCCATCTATTGACATCTTACGGAACTGCATAGTACGGTACGAGAATCTTAGAGAGAATGCTGGTACTTTCTCGAATCATCGTGCTGTTTACACGCCGAGTACCGCGTTGCTAGAAAGCTCTAGAAGCGCTTTAGCCGCGTATAAATAGGGCGCACGCGCACCGCCAAGTCAGTTTACAATCGTAAGCGGTCAAGTGTTCATCGAAGCGAACGGAAGCGGAAATACTACGGAGTTTGAAGCAGTACAGTGAAAAAGTGTGGTATAGTGTTTATTGTGTTTTAAATTGAATTGTGTGTTTGAATAAAAGTGTTTTAGTCGGTAATATTGTTTATATTCTTATCCGTCGAACCCAGCACGTAACAATATTATTAAATAAGGATTACTGTTAGCACACTTCAATGTGTGAGTGCGCTGTATATGTACACGGTCTGTATTGGGACATCTATTAATATCTATTTTGTGGTTGTGCCATTCAAGTGTTAATCGGAATATAACGTATACTTTATGCCAATACTATAATATATTATAGTATGGTATGATTATTCTATAGTATTGCCATCACTGCGCAGTGCTTGCGCAATCATTTAACATATATTAGGTAGGTACAAACGTTGAGAACTGTTCTCAGTTACAGTGAATATTTGTCTATTTGTATATGAAGCATGGTAAATACCAGACGGAAGTAAATGATGACACGTTTGTCAATAATATGTAAATCAAGGACGCCATGATGGTTTAAGTAATCATCATGTTTGTCTTGTCCGTGGTTCGAACTCCAAATAAACAAAAAATGGTGAAGTTTCTATTGTATATAATGAACGAACCAGCAGCTATTGGTTCAGGGATATTTTTTCCTTTAAAAGGTGCGCCTTACTTTTGGTGGCTCCAAGGTTAATGGCACACTTGACAGAACTTCTGCGGCTCTGCATATATTTAGAAATTCCACTGTTTAAGCCTCAACTACCAAATCTCCAGGAAAACTAAACTTCGTTAAATAAATTTCATCCAATATTAATTTAACATTTATAATTTAGATCATTTTTGACGTTTAAACCGTATAGCAGAATGCAAAATGGACTAATTTGAGTAACTAAACCAATTGTAACCCTGTTAAACTAAAATAAGTTTAGTCCTGTAAATTTCTACGATCTTAGAATACGAAATGTCGTTTGACAGAACTAATCTAAATTTTAGTGATTTTTAGTTAAGTTTAGAGAATTTTGTGACAGCAGAATTGGCAGCACTGGCCGAGCTATTTCTTAGACCACTGCGTCATCTGTGCAGCCCTAATATCTTTTTATTTATTGAACCAGCATCTTCATACTGCTAAATTCAATCAGCAAAATTACCAGCGCACTTCGAAACATTTACAAATATTTATTCAGACTGTTTGAGATAACTGTAAATATGAAACCATTGTTTTGAATAACAATAAATAGCAATAACAATGAAAGCCTTAGTAAATATGTCATAAAATTGTACAATGAAATTGATTTTGCAGAAAATTGTTGTGTCTTTTCAACTCTGAAATCGATTTAGTATAAACAACAAATTTTATGAATATTTAAAGTTAACTTACGCCTGTTTCGCAGAAGAAGAATGTAGGGGCTATGATTTCCATATGCTACGATCTCGCATGTTTCTTGTATCGTTCACTTGCATTACATTCTCTTAACGATAGCCTAGTGGGACACCGTTGGATAACCACGCCGAGTTCTCGAGTTTGATCCCAAGAATACTCTGACTTTGCGAAGTTATGACCGTATTAACTTGTTAATTATCGCTTGCTTTGACGGCTAAGGAAAACATCGTGAGGACTCCTGCATGTCTGAGAGTTGTCCATAATGTTCTCGAAGGTGTGTGAAGTCTGATCATCCGCACTGGGCTAGTGTGGTAGTCCATAGCCTAACGGTTCTCACACTGAGATGAGACCTGTGCCCAGCAGTGGGACAGTTTATATACAGGGCTGATATTATAACCTAGCCTTGCTCAGAATCTGTCCTGTAGCTCTTCCTTTTCCGACTGATCCATTCACAGTCGCCTGATACATATCGCACTCTTAATAAAACAGAGACTTATCTCAATATTTTGGATTAAACAAATTTGAACTCTATTGCAATGATTTAACACAAACATAATATTAGAATTTAGCTTATACAATTAGAGTTCAAATTGCCTTACTTTCAAATTTCGAGTTAAGTCGCTGTTTTATTAAGAGTGCGATATATGCTTTGAAGTCAA
The DNA here is from genome assembly GCA_930367265.1 of Catocala fraxini. Classification (NCBI taxonomy): domain Eukaryota; kingdom Metazoa; phylum Arthropoda; class Insecta; order Lepidoptera; family Erebidae; genus Catocala; species Catocala fraxini. The sequence continues at coordinate 30,093,441 of OV884025.1, read as the reverse complement.
ATGCTTTCAATGGGTATATACCCTTTTAGGTATTTGTTGTATAAACATTTATTATGTCATCCTCAGCGAATTTTGGTCACAGTGGCCAATTAACAGTGACTAACTAGATGGCTGCGCAGATGCGCATGAGATATTGCGCATGGATGGGACTGTAAGCCGTCTAAGGCGAAGACAGATGATGCGCAGAGCCAACGGCTTTACGTACTTTTCGAAGCACGGGAATGTATGTAAGTACAACACCGCCAACGTTTTGGTATTATTTCTTGATACGAAAATCCAATACCATCTGGCCAGACCTGATAATCAGATTGGAGGTTCACGTCACCAATTTTCTATTGATCTTTTTTCTAAACCAGTCATCCTACACTAGGAATAAATCCTGTGTCGTCGAGCACTTCACAAACATTCAAACAACGGCTACAAAGAACACTCAGGCTATTTACGGACCACACAATTTTTTGTCCATTGTGGGGATCGAACCTAAAACAACACTCGACGCAGTAGCAATGGCGAGGTGACAACTTTAAGCACTACACCATATGTGCAGTTAAATTTATGTTAATTTAACTGATCATGTGACCATACCACACAATATAACCAACGGCAGTTTAAAAAAAACATATACATACATATAACTTCAACATTTGATATATTCGACACTATTCTCTCGCAGTAAACTATTTGTAATGTGGACATTATTGTACAATGTGGCCATTTTACTTCGCCATTAGCCAAGCCGCAGCTTTAGTTAATTATTCACAGTTAGGCGTTCTGACTTCGAAAACTTATGAATAGAACTAATTAACAGTCCACTACTTACTCACTTGTGGAGTAGCGAAAGATTATAGCTTTTAACGTTTTAGTCAAATTGTCATGAATACAGGGAGTTACGCGTTTATTCATATAGGTCACAAAGTAACACCTATGAATGTCACACTTAGATAACTACTAGTATCCCGGTGCTTCACCTGTCTGTATTCCACGACAACGCTTATAGGGTTAAGTATCCTAGATGTTAATGTAAGACACGGTCTATTGGTATGCTGAGTTTCATTCAAATCCGTTTATTGGTTTGCGCGTGATTCAGTAACAAACGTTCAAATAACTTTAAAAATTTTTTACTTAAGTATATCATATTATTTGGATTAATTTATATTTACATTGCCCTATGAATAAGTTCAGCGTAAGTAGGTGGTAACAATGAGAGGAAATGACAAGAATCTTACGGCAACACATACGAGTACATAGACTTACGCCTGCCTGTTCATGAAAAGATAGGCAGAGGTCATTTACACCCCTCATTACGCCAGCAATTTTCAGTCTATCTTTATCAAGCCCGAATATAAACGGAACGAATTGGCAGTATTCACGCAACTTTGAAAACATTAAAAGCATTCTCAGCCACGTCAATTTCCTTACGATCATTTCTTTCACCATCAAATCAAACGATAATTAACTATACATATAATAGGCAGTGTACAGAACTGCGAAAAATCAGAGTTGCGTGCCATGGGAACCGATTTAAGATAACAATGTTGTCTCGAGTTTCTTCCCGTGTAACCAAAATTTGTTCCCAAGTACCTACGAGGTACAGCATGTTTATAAACATGTCGTAGGTTCTTATGAAAAGGTACGGACGAAGGATAAGGCGTTCAAGGTAACAAGGATCGACGTTTGTTGGAACTGAACAGTCCAGCACTTTCGAATCGGTTCGATTGTAACTAATTTCAATAGAAGCTTAAAGTGTCTAAGTATAAAAAAGTAAAGCATGCATCCAGAGTAGGTACATATCGTGACCAATTGAATGCCACGAGACAGTTGAAACGAAGATGGCAGGGTGGCTTAGACACCTTTGAAAGTGGCAGAAGATAGCAAAGACCAGACTGATTTGGAAATACAACAGAGAGACCTTTGCCCAGCTATGTGTCATAATAGGCAAATGGAAAAACAAGACGTATATTTTCTTTGAGTACAAAGTATATTTTCACAATCAGTATGTCCTTACCGTATAAAACTCTCTTATCTGAAACTGTAAATACATAATTGGACGAGCGTACGTCCAGTTGTAAACAAAATTGGACGAACACATCGTCGAGAAAATAAATTTTACGTAGGTACTGTTCGTTAAAAAGAGATGTTTACAAGCATTTAAGGAAGTAAATTCGCATATTTTGCCAACTATGTTTAAGTCCCACATATATATTTCCGTTTGCAAGACCTACATCTGTTCTTTATGTTGTTCTTTATGTCTGTGATTACAATGTCTTGATTTTAAAGTATCCCGCCATACATAAATTACTTTTATTAAAACCTACATTCAGTAAACATAATATACTTATCACTTATCAGGTATTCCGTATTTCCTATCTGGCTCTACTAATAGACGCACCAGCCACTTGAATTCAAGCGTTACTTATAGCACATTATGTAACATTCACGTAGAAGAAACACATGCTGTCCTACCCAACTTGATAACAAAATGATTTATTACTTAATAAACAAACTATTGCAAAAGTAAAAATAAGAGGTAGCGTCTATTAAGATTGACAATACCAAAGCTTCACCAAGGATTTTAATACCGAAAGCAGTTTTGAATATTAATCTAACTACCAGCAAAATTCGTTTACTAAAAATGGAACCATATCGTATAAATACGAATGCAGAAGTCCACTTTTGCCAATTATTTGGTGACGAAACGAATATGAGGGTTAGGTACTTAGGGAAGAGGGCCTCTTACAGGAATCAGTGAGTAATGGTTTTGAAGGTTGCCATTATTTCAAAGATTATACTTAGGTGTTTATAAACTAAGTACATATACCTTGCGTCGAACTTCAATTTCGCTCCGAAGCTGCTATAATCTACACAATCCCACCTCTCCCGCTCCCACATTCACCCTGTAAGCCTATTTTTGTCGTTGCGATGCTAATCGCATAGCATCGCATATTTATGAAGCAACTTTAGAGAGGACATAAGTTCAGCGCAATTTATACTATTTAGGTACACCTTGCACAGACGTTTTATACAGAATAAGTACGATATACAATTCTAATCAAATATCGCTAGACAGACTTGGTGCTTAGTACTAACAAAACGAGGCACTTGTTCTATAAATAAATTTCCTCTTAAGTTTATGAACCAGTGACTTTCAATACATTATCGGGATTCCACCCCCACGAATATCACAAGCCTATTAGAAAGCTCAATTTGCACTAGATATAATAACAACTAACAGTGGATGATTAGTTATAAACCCAAATCTCTTTGGCAGAAGGAGACTGGTGTCAAGTTTCTAAAAGGCAAAGCATCACAACAATTTGTTAACGGATGGTCAAACGTACATAATATATTAATTACTGTGATTGACTGACTGAATAAGATAATCAAATCACTTTATAGAAATTTGCTTCTGACGTCTTTGAATTAGACTTTCAGAAATTGACTGTTAATATATTGACACTTGTAACCACTCTGACAGCTGACTAGATGACAGTTAGTAACTATCATCTTATGAAAAGATCAAACAGGAATTTCTACACCGTGAAAAAATTCTAAGTAGAAATACCTACGGCGTCTGGAATTGTGTCTTAGAAAAGGCAACAAGCTCGCCCCGTGATACGTGGGACTTAAAACTATAGCAAGCAACATGTGGGCATATAATCTCTTTCCACCACTTCGATGACGTTTCTCTTGGATGACCAAACCCAATCGTAGGTCTATTGAGTAGGTGGACAAGCACTTTCGGGGTTCATTGAAGGATATCGATCAGATTGTTTGATGTAACGCAATATACATATCGATCGTATATTGTCTGACACCTATAACCGCAAATGGATTAACAGACGTATAATACAACCACATATCGCCAATTATGTTATTTTACCCCCACGCAATAGAGGGCATATGTATTGAGAATTACTTCATAGAAAACTCAATAACACCACCCAAAATCTCATGCACGGTAGTCACATTCACTCCCACACTGGGGCAGTCCGATAACATGTTGCATTAAGTCCAAATTATCCAATAATGTAGATGGTATCTATGTACCTGAACAAGGCTTATGAATGGCAGTGGTCTACTCGGCACTGGTCTAGACTCTGGGCTGCTACTAAGAATTTTCTGGACAGAAAACTCAATACATTGCCCGAAATCTCATGCACAGTAGTTGCAATCAATACCGCTGTGTCATCTAGGCAAACTGATAACAAGTTGCAATAAGCCCAAATTATCTGATAATGTGGCTCGTACCTATACACCTAAATAACGCTTATGAAAGGTTAGGTACCTAGGTATAACAGTGACCTTAACTTATCTATGAGGCTTTAATATTGGGTGATAGCACTGAAGTGCTTGCCATTGAAGTGCTAATGATAATAAAAGCTCGATTTACGTCATTCATTATCGCGCACTTTACTAATTGAAGCGGCGATCGTCTATTGGTAGATATGTCTTGTGGAAAGGTTCGATCGCCCAGCGCCCTATTACCTAAGCTTAGGCATTTGCATACATCCATTGTTAAAACCGTTTATATGGTATGGATTTTCTAACGTTTACGCAAATGTTACACGTGTAATAATACGTTATTTTTAATTAACCAACTAACTTAATCTATACAGTCCCGTTGTTGGACAAAAGACTACTCTACATTTCTCTATTTAAAGTTTCGGTCTGCCAGTCATTCATAAATGTGTACAAATCAGGGATGTTGCGAATATTCGCATTCGCAATTGCGAAGCTTCCTCATCAATTTGAACTACTGCATCCGCATCCGCATCTTCAATAATCAATGCGGATGTTAATGCGGATCCAGATATAGCATAGGGTACAATAAGAAAAAAATCAGTTGTTTAGTAGCACGTGTTTAATTTGTGAACCTTTGCAAAACAGGCTTGAACCTGCGAAGGCGGTGACATTAGATCATTTTTATTAAATAAGATGAACAATTTTCATCAACATCCGCATTCGCAATTGCGGAGCTGCCGCATCGATTTGGACATCCGCATCCGTATCCACGGATGTGAGTCTTCAAAAAAGAAGAAGAAAGTACGAATACGCAGGCAAAAACTGATTACTAAATACACAATAAGGCTAGGATGGAAGATCGATTACGAAGATAAAGAAACCTCATTAGTCTATGTTCGGGTGAGACGAGTAAAGCTCGGTCTCGTGTCGTCACCACCTCGTAGGCGTTTAAATCATCCAGCGATCTCTTATTCCGCCCACGTCTTGTAAAAGGGTGGGCTATTTTTAGCCCTATTGTTGTTTTACTTTATCTAGCGACACTATTCTAAAAAATTATACTAAAACGAAACAAGGAATAAGTAAACATTGTTGTTACGTAAACCATAAATTAAAATTGGCCAATTTAAATGTTATCGATACGAATATAAAATGTCACAACTGGAAAATTTGCGCATAATTTACCGAGAAACTGGTAATAATAAAATTAACCAAAACATTTACATACCTAATACATTCATAAGTACATTGCTTTCCAACAAATTTTAACACACTAAGATAGCAAATTAGCATGCCGTAATACCTGCCTGAAGATAAGCGGTACTTTTTCTTCTACCAAGATGTCTAAGAAGCATATCGCCGCCTTATGGTATACTGTCAGTATTTATCGCCTATGGACGTTTCCAAAACTAGGGAAATCAATCGCGCGTTGCGAAACCTGCAGAGGGAATTGCAGTGCTGCCAGCGCAAGGGACGAAGATCAGTCTCTTACTAGATAGACAGCCAAGCGCCTAGGTAAGAAGACAGTTAACTACTCTATGGCTGTCAATAATTTGTAGCGAGCTAGTATATTCCCTAGCCGCGCCACAACCCAGGATTAAGCAGGGTCATAACCTTGTGCACTAAAATTCTAGGTCATTTGAAAAATATATATTCAAGGTTTATGTGGTTTAAAAGAAGAATAATTATATAAATTTAATAAACAGGATGGGTTAAAGCTCAAAGATTTTTAGCAGTAGAATGGCATCAGCAAATGTATACCATAACACTAATAGGCTTCCTCAATAACAAGGCACCAAAAAACTTACTGGTACAAATCTTTATTAATATACCTCTATTAAATAATTCCCGTATATTTACACAGGTTTTTTTAAGGAAGATATAGTATGTTTAGTATTACTATTTATAAAATCACAATACATCAGGAAAATAAAATGCAAGTATTACAAAATTGATGTGATGATAAGTCATAATATATGTGTGACATTTACAGACAAATTTCAAATTACCATTGATTACTATTAACTTATACAACAAATTCTGTGGCATTTTAACAACTTTTTACACAAAATAGATGTGTTCTTAGGTTTGTCCAAAAATTAATTACTTATAATATGTATTCATATTAATGTGTTTGTTTCATAATATTTATCTTGAAAGTATAATTAGTCACATATATTCAAAAGGGCATGAATGGGTCTGCGTGTTTTACATGTCATAATATATAGTTTGTAATGGTAAGCAGCGTGTAATGCTAACCACAATGCAGAAACTTGCTTACCACTAAAGAAGTCCACAACCAAGATATATTACACATATTGTTGGAAACCGTGTTAGTTTAGAGGGTTAGGAGGATTAGGCTATTGCCATCTACACACATATCTGCACTCTATAGGGAGCGTTTACTACTTGTACAATAAAAATAAATAAACACGTAGAGAGTGCGTCCTTTTTAAAAATATCAGTCTAGAGTAGTTCCTGTGGCATATAATTTACTACTGTAACCTACTGTTACAGTATTAAATCACCCACACCTCACAAACACATTGACAACCCGAACTCTTACCTTTATGGGCAATTTTTACCTGCCTGTCATTTTGAATAAAAATGTATTACTACTTTATACCACTGGAAACATTAGCAGTGATAATGTGCCAATTTGAACCACTAAACTATTCATGAGGTTTTTTAATACTAGCCTTCTTTATCTGTATATTTAATAATATTAACTAGTAATAGAAGATTTATTTATTATTATTATTATTTGTATTTGCATTTTATTTTATTTATTTTTGTATATGGTCTGTGTAAACTTAATGTGTCTTTTGAATGTATATAACTATCATGTTCTTTTTATCACAGATGTCATCAGTAAAGTTTTTGATAATTTGTTTTTCTTAGTTTTGTGTTAGTATTAAGTAAGTTTACTGTTAGTTTTTATGTTTATTCGTTTGATAAAATAAAGTTGTATGAAACTGTCCCAAATCATGCCGTGGCAACTTGTAAGTGAAACAACACTCAGCACATATTTTTAAAACAGTTTGCATACCCTGTATTAGTGTATGTTTTGTAAGTTGTCCTAAATAAATAAATATTTATACCCGAAATAGATTTCCTATTCCTATGATCAATATTATTTAAGATTCATGGTTACATGTAGCAAAATCAATTGCTGTAAAATCTTCAGGGGCCCTACCAATCTTATTCTATTAATCTGATTCCAATTCAGTTAAGATTGATGCTTAGGAAATGCCTATATTTGACAAGAGATATAATATTGCCTAAAATGATGGTTATAAAATATTTTATGCATTGCTAAATAATACAGAATGGAGAGGATTTTCTTTTGAGATATATTCCTTTCTTATGTATAACAGTAAACCTGACATTCAGTCTTGAATTAATTATGTATCTAACAGCCTTAAAAATACTATTTAATATTTTTTTGGAAACAAATGGCTATTAAAGTTTTTATGATGTTCTACAGAATATTACAACCTTTTCATTTATTTCAGTAAATGCTATTTATATAAGAAACATATTAGAAAAAGAGCTTCTAAAATTTAAATTAAATAAAGTGGAATAGCAAATTTTAAATTTATCATTAATTATGTTAAGCATATTTGATTAGTTATTCATATAAACCTACATAATAGTTATAAGATTAAACAAAATATTTTGGAAAGATATAAATAAGATAATATAATTATATTGGTAAATTTAATAATTACTAATAAAGATCATTTCATCCCAATTGATGACAGTTTAAACCAAATTCAAAATAATATTTACTGCTTCATTCTTACAAATACCAGCTAGGTATATTTACCCATTCACTAAACTAATTGGTTGAATAGCTAGATATTGATAAGTTTACTAATAAACCACCTTCTAAAAAATTTTAGGTAGCAATGATAACAGTTCAAATGTAATGTAAAGTAAATATTTTTATCAAACAGTTTTACTTATTCTATGACATAGGTATTTCTGCATTCATGCATAAATAAAATAGGAAGGCATTTCCGAGTAATTCTTAAAGGGAAAAACATAAGTAGAAAGTTTAAAATGTGCAACATGTTTATATTTACTATAATCAAAAACTTACCCTGTGAGGCCAAACATTGGGCATAAGAAAGTCGTAGGTATCCACTTCATGTCCAACGACAAATAATACGCTACTCAGGGAGACGAAAAACGTAAATACTAACTTATACATCACTCAAAATTTAAACAAAATATTCAAAAATAGAATCGCGGTAGGCACTGTTTCTGCAACAAGTAGCAATTCTTCACTGAGTAAATCGCGTTACGAAAATATATACTGCAGTATTTATTTTATTAGTATAATAGATAACCGTAACCGCGTTGCTTCAATACTGATACATGTTTGATCTCAGAAGCGACAAGTGTTTGGTTTGTATAAATAATTTTGCAAATAAAATCGATCAATACTGAAACGGGTTTACTAACGTCATAACTGTGTTGCCAGCTAAGAAACATTTTTCTATTCTCCAGAAATTGCCACATTAAAATAGATCTTGATTATCGGCAAAAGTGGATACCATTTCTAATGCATAAACTTTTTATATAAATTAATTTATAAAATGACTAAAACAATACTAATTTGGTTAAATTATTTTGATCTGGTCAATGTACTACCCTTTTAACCAAACTTGTTTCGCATTTGTAATTTCACAGAAATTAATACAGCTAATAGTATTAAATCGTGTGCTTTTTATTAGCAGGTGCTAAAATACATACATCGGTAGGTACATACATCTAGTTAATGTTTATTGGGTATTATTAAAATTGCTAAATAGATTCATGAGCGTTATTTGATTTTAATAAATATAGATGTCATTATTTTTATACACTTCTACGTAGATATTGTGTATTTTAACACTGTTTAGTGTTTACGTACTCCGTCGGTTCAAAGACATTCTTGGCCCCAATATAAGTGAAAATAAACTAATAATAGAACGTCCATTTTAAATTTCAGCCCTGTAGTTCGACGATAACTCACGTTATTTTAATTCCTCATATAAACGCTATCGCAAATACTTAATTAAATTACTTTTCAAATAAATAGCACCATAAGCAGACATACATTATTATACTTAACATTTTTGTCGAATAACAGCTGTGTTATACGGGACTATAATAATAATCATTTATTACAAAAAATAATTTCTTATGTACACAGTTAAGTAGCGCCATCTATTATCGCTAAGTAAAACTGGAAAGAAGTCATACGTCATAGAATAATTTATAGTTTCGTGATAATATACGAGATGTCACTAAGTACTACTATACTATCTGTATCTGAAAAAACTGTCTGTCAATGCACACTCATGCATAGTGACGTTAGGTTAAAATAAAACTATGATATATATAATATATATTATTTATTTTATATGTCTTACTTACATATTAACTATCTTTACTAATGCCACAACATTTAGAGATCAACAAACCCATATCACACATACATTGCTTCCTTTGACTTTTTAAAATTTTATTACTCAGGCATACCAATACCAAACATAATAAACCTATAGGTACTTCTTCATAAAGTAATCATAAAAGTATTTAAAATAATAGGAACAATTAAACCATAAAATAAAAATCACATTAAGTAATGTTAAACGTTATCAGTGCTTACAAAAAATCATTTGCTATGGTAAGTTAAGAAACAATTTTGGTTTCAATTACACAAATATACATCGCATTTGGAACAGCGTATCTTTGTGGTTGAGGAGCAGCTTTCGAGCCTACATTTCCTGCCTCATGACAAATCGTCCAAAATTGTTAAGTGACCGACTTGATCAAAGTGCTTATCAAAGGACGGTGGTACAGCTGGTCTGTATATCTTATAAGGTCTATCAGTAGATGAAGAAGGCTGTTCGGCCTGCGGGGTTTCAGACTACTTTAGTGCTATTCATTAGAGCGTCTGCTAGATCTACTCTAAACCATAGTAAGTCCACAGCCTTAATTTTTTTTTACTCAATCAATTTTATACTGTCTTCAACATTGACAAGAGCAAGATCTAAAAAATTAATGAGAACTTTTACAGTTCATTTCTTCATTTTCTGATATGTCCTGTAATATTCGATGAGCTGATCTAGGACGTCTACTCAACCCATATTCTTATTATAGTTTAAAACTATACGAATGGCGGTCACTTCAACGTAAGATTTTTGCTTCTTATCCCATCTAGGAATAGATAATGTTTGATTTCCACAGAAATACGCCAAATAACTTGCGAATCTCTTGACTTCATGTGTTTAATATTGATCCAGTTTTTCCTCGATAATACAAATTAGTGCAATGTAGCAAAATGTTCAAAGAAAGTGTCATCGAAATACTGCAACGGTGTTTTCACTTCTTAGGCAACGGGACGAAGAAGATAATCATGAGGCTTATCAGTGAAATCCGTAACTCTCCAAATTCTTGGTCTTTTCTGTGATCTTCGGCGGCTTTTGTCCCCACTGGTGGCGTTGGAATCGGCTGGCGCTATGTTCTCCTAATTACCACAACGCAGCTCAGCTAATGGGACGTCCATGGCGGAGTCATCGTCACTGTCATAGTCGTTTGGTGGATTTTCTGCAGGCAAGTCCTCGTCTTATAGTCGAGGTACGTGTACAGCTGGTTCTATTTCCTCATCCTATAGCTCCAGGTTTGACTGGGAGCCATCTCCTAGCAAATCTTCTAAAATTCGTGATTTAAAGGTCACCTTGAAGACAAAAGTACAACTGTTACTTGTATGAAATGTTATACTCAATAGTTCAATTGAAAACGATAACGCAATTTCTTTGTGGACATGGGACGGCGTCTAATATTTTCGTAATTAAAAAATACTATTTAAATTTTATAGGTACATATTTAAACAAATCATTTGAAAACAATATATCATCAAAATTAAAATATTTACGAAAAAATAATCAACTTACGTCGACCGTTGCCGTTTACAAACACAACATCCATCTTGACCGCACGACGAATCGCCTCTGACACCTCTCTTCCCCGCGGGCCCGCGTTGCTGTATTCATTGCATACCTACGTTAGTGCACGGACGATCCGATCGGTTTGACACGGTAAAACCATAGTACAATAAGAATAGTAGGATAGCTTCATACAAATCGGCCGCCGCCGGTTTGAATGTACGCGTGAGTCGCCGGCGCGCGCCGTGTACGCACGCACTTTTCACGCACACAATCACACACAGCCAAACGGGGCGGCCGGGGACTCTGTACGGGATGTGCCACGCGTTTGATCGCGCGCATTCACGTACTACACTGCTCGCCCGCTCGAATTCGCTGCTCTCACTGGCCACTTTATATCCATTTAGTTTTGTAATATACGTTATTATGAATTCAAAAAGAGCCAAAAAATATTGTAGTCTTCGGGTGCCCCATAACAACAAAAATATATAACGCTTAGTCAGTAGGTATTTGAAAAAAAAAGATATTCAAGCTTAAATTGTGAAGTAGGTATTCAGCGCGATCACTTATAAAAGCGGCGAAAAAGCGCGCGCGCCGACAAACCCTGCGCCATGGTGTTTTGTTCAAACGGTGTAGATATTAACACTGGTATACATTTAAGCACTTACTAGTCACTGTTGGATTGAGTGAATTGAGTGATTGATGTTTAAAATTTGATTTTCATTTTATTTCGTAAGATAGCTTTGGTTATAGTCATAGTTTAGTTGTTTAGTTTACATACGTAGTTATTAATAATTATAATGTACTTCAGGGGTGTTATGTGAGATGTTTTGTTCATAATATACGGTTACGTTTACGGATATTGTTAATATTTAACTAAAAATAAAAGTGACAACCCTGTGCGTCAACGCAATAGTAGGCAATTAACTCGCCGATCGGCCTTAGCTAACCTACTATTCTTATTGTACTATGGTAAAACGAAATAGCATGGGAGCAATATTTTTTAGGCACCACCTCACGTTTGGTACCTGTCGTGCTGAAAGAGCTACATAATTGTACATATTTAAAAGTTCTAAGCATATGACAATAAATATAACATATTTGTGTATAGGTACCTATTGCTTATAACAACTAGGTATCGGACATAACATCTTAAGTTATATGATCCCTTCAATCTCGTTATATCCGGTTTTGACTGTATTTCCATATTCTGTATTTAATTATAAACGCTCTAATTATAAGTTCATTGTCTTTTAATATAATAAAGATTTACATTTCTTTCCTTGTCTTTTTAAGGGAAACTCTTTAAAAGTTAAAGTATCCGTGGAAGCTCCGCCTACTAGCACTATTTTTCACTTAAAGCAAGAGGTAAGGAACGCAGAATATCTACCTATTTTGGTTAATGAAAATATATTATTTGTTATAAATTATAAATATTTTTTGATAGTAGAGCCTCGCTGAAGGACTACCCTCACACAGAATATCGACGTGAAATAGCAGTATTCCTACTGTTGTGTTTCGTTCGGTGACTGAGAGTGCCGGAGGCCTAATCACCCTCTTTCTCCCTTCCCGCTCCTTCTCCTTCCCACTTCCTTTCCTAAAGGGTCGGCAACGCGCAAGTAATGCCTCTGGTATTGCAGGCGTCCATAGGCTACGGTGATCACTTACCATCTGGTGGGCCGTATGACTGTTTGCCCCTTTAGTAGAATAAAAAAAAATTATATAACGGAGCTGTTACAGGTCTCCCTGAATACAACATGTTTGGTGTACTAAACGTGACGTTGTGAAACTTAACGAGAGCCTATTATGGAGACCTTTGGACAGTCTGTGGCTGTCTCGGTCTTTCGATAGCACGGCTCGTACCTTCAGAGGTATTATTTTTATAAAGTCCGCTTTATGAAGGTAATAATAATATAATGTGGTATAATTTAATAGTTTTCATCACTCTCTTTAGCGTTGAATGAAAACTTTGTAAGGAATCCTGTATGTATGAGGTAATTCGGTTGCTTTTCAGCAGCCATGGTCACGGGGTTTCTCCCCGTGACCATGGCTGCGTTGACGTAAACAGTAACTTGTAAGTATTTAACAATAGTAGTTTAAAGTTTCAAAATTATGTAATAATAGTGTTTGTATTAATAGTGTTAAAGTTTGTTTAATTTCAATGTATAGCATTTGCGTAAACGTAAGACAATATTATGTAGATCTTATTGCCTGCACTTATTGCGTAGTGGCACTAATGGCACCGCTTGGCGAGTTATTAGCCTACTCTTGCGTTGGCGCTTAAGGTTGTGTCACTTTTATTTTTAGCTAAATATTATTTGCGTATTATGAGCAGCACTATGTTTTTACTAATATAATATAACGTGTATTATATAATATAACGTGAGAGCAGGCGAACACGAGCGGGCGTGCAGCGTAGGTACTTGAACGCTCCATCACACCCGATCACACGACACACTCACGGTACGGCCCACGCTGCCGCCACACTATTCCGCGTTATATTATGCTAATGTGTGCGTGGCAGCGCGTGCGTATATGGCGCCCGGCGCGCACGCACACATTCAAACTGGCAGCGGCACATTTCTATGAAGATGACTTACTGTTCTTAATATACTGTGGTAGTGGTGTAAGTAGTCGTCTCGGCGAGTGCTGTAGGTTCGATAATCACGCGGGATACAATGTGTGTTATCAAGAAAGTTTTGTTTCTAGTCAGGGTGATATTTGTGTCCATTGTTTGCTAGTTTGTACCTAATAGTTGACTACTACAAACTTGCTCTGATTCTAAATAGTATAGGAGATGCCTTTTCAGAAAAACTAAAGGGTAAGTTCTGCCAACTCTTTTCAGGGAAGAGCAAAGTGTTTCGAGAAGAGTCCTATACTCAGTGGAAGGCAGTTTGAATAAATGTTACATTAAAATACTAAAAAAACATGCTTTGATAGAAAACCAAACCAAAAAGTAAAAATAATCTACAATAAGTTTACAATAGACAATAGAGTGATTTACAAAATAATTCGTTTTACTGTAGAAAGTGTTGGATGCTTTTTATGGTCCCTATTTTTATAAAGACTACTTTCACCAATGTCTGTCAATAAATTATTTATAACAATTGACGTTAAGCATTCACGCTTTTTAAACAGACAAACGGACTCGCAGGCATCTTAAACCCAAATCAAAACATTGACCAAGCAGCCATGTTTAAAAAAAGCAGCATATTAAACGCACATGACACTATATTTCGCGCCAAAATGATTTTCCACAAACAAAAATGTTATCGCACAGCGTAATGGAAGTGTCGTGTTCTAGTAATAAAGTTAGATATTCCGTCAAGTCTCTAAACTATTACGACGTTCCCCTCTTTCAAAAGCTTTATTCCGTTTACCAGTATAAATTGACGTTGGCGACCGACCATCAGGGGACAATGCCTGCATGATCTTTCACAATAAGTCCAATTTGCTTGCTGGATGCCATGATAAATGTTATGGTCTTATATATTGACTCGGTGATCTAGTGAGGTGCATTTTATTTTCTTTATGTTATAATTGGGCGGTTAATAGTAGGTAAAACCATTTAGGTAATACTTACTAATACCATAAATGCGAATGTGAGTTTGTTTGTTTATCACGCTCTCTCGCCTTACCTACTCGACCGATCATCATGAAATTTTTATATACTCCTTGTCAGGGGTACAAAACATGACATTGGATACATTTCATCCAGGAAGAAAGTACCTACTGTTCTCAAGAGATGGAAATTTATTGTTAAAAATTTATTAGTTCATAATCTATACGACAGATAATATAATACAATACTAGTCTTTATATATATATAATTCTACTGTACGTGTGTATGTCACTGAACTCCTAAACGGCTGGACCGATTCGAGGATGGTTTAGATTTGGGTTTTTTTTTCTCGTGTGTACAGGACAACTTCTGTCGGGACAGCTAGTAATATTATAAAGCTGAAGAGTTTGTTTGTTTGTTTGTTTAACCGCGCTAATCTCAGGTACTACTGGTTCAAATTGAAAATTATTTTAGCGTTGGATAGCCTATTTATCGAGGAAGGCTGTAGGCTTTATAACATTACGCTACGACCCACGGGGGCGGTGCAGTAACGAAAAGTAGAAAAAGTAAACGCGGGTGAAACCGCGGGCACATCTAGTGGTAATAATATATTGGGAGATGAAAGACAAACAAGTTGGTTACGTATATACTTAGACTGCTGCCGTCTTACTACCGTTGACTATGTTATGTATGTATCTAGGTCATTAACGCGGTTGCCACAACAAAACTAAAAACTATCAATATGTCATCATACTTATTTGCAATTTTACCGTGATCAATGACAATATTAAGACTGCGCTGAGCGAAATGTGCCAAAACAGGCGGTCACAGTTAAATGAAAATGAATAAAATCGACACTTTTTGTTTAATACAATTATAAAATATACATTTACCATAATAATGAACGTGTTTACAATTACTCCGTTTAAAAAACGTAAAATAATTAATATTTCCGCCTACAAAATTACGTAAACGTGCACGAAAAATGCAAAAACGTAAGCTCGTTATACGTGATTTTTAGATTATAACAGTAGAAATCTATCCTATTTTACAGCTTAAATGAAACATAAATAGTTATATTACAATTTGTCCGTCCCAAATATTTAATTTATTGGTTGACAATAAAGATAGGTACATATTTAACAAAAAAGCACTTCAAATTCTCCATACAATTTTACTATGGCGGCCGCGCGTGGATTTCAATATGTGCCGCACGAGCTCTATCATTATCTATAATAATAATAATATAATATTCTACCACATACACACAACACCATCTAGCCCAAACTAAGCAGAGCTTGTACTATGGGTACTAGACAATGGATAAACATACATATATACATTTTTTTTTTTGTAAATACATACATATTTTACACAGGAACACCCAGACCAAGACAAACATCCATATTCATGCACACAAATGTTTGAATTGTGCGGGAATCGAACCCGCGAGCTCAGGCGTGACAGTCGGTTACACTAACCACTACACCATCGAGGCCGACAATTCGATGCCGACGATTCGATTCGGCCGACATTATCTGTCTTACGCTCGGCGCAGTCTTAAGTCAAAATGTCGTTAAATTCTCAATAATTCGTTCTATACTATATATTTTTGATTACCTATCACTCCTTAATTAAATCGTGCATTAGAATTGAATAGCTGCGATAACCTGGTGGGATGAGCTGGATGGATTGCCACGCAGAGTTTTGGGGTCAATTGTCAAGACACTTATCTACACTACTCTACCTTTTAAAAGTTATGTGCGTATTCAATAGTTAATTATCGCTAGCTGAATCGGTGAAGGAAAACATAAGAAAGGATAACAGCATGAGTAAGGGTTCTCCATAATATTTTTGAAAAGATATCCAACCCACTGTGCCAGCGTGATGAACTATGATCTGAGTCTCCTCAAAATGAAAAGGGGCTCATCAAAGTTGGTAAAATAATTGAGTAGGATTTTTCTTTGTGTCCGTTATTTAAATGTCTGTAAAGTTTACGTGCCACAAGATTTATTCATAGTGCAGGAGGTGTCTTTTTTAAGAAAGATTAGATTAAAATTTCGAATAACTTTCCCTATTTCTTTTCCCAGACATCAATATTTGCCTAAAAGTACCATCGTTGACATTTTACGGACACAGCTAATTTAGATGGAGATTGTCAAAATAAAGTTCCAATATTTGCTTCACTTCCTGATAGTAAAAATATCAATAGAGCACTAAAACCCCCATTAACCGGGTTACAGGCGATGGACGTAAATCAAAGCGAAGGTCGAACAAATGCCTTGATACATCGCCGATACACGGCGGGTGCGTGATTTGTGTAGCAACCGATTTCACTCACAGATTATGAACGCAGAAACGTCAAAGACGTAGTAGGCATTGTATAGAACTGCAAAGGTCTCACACTACCAATGTGCACAGTTTCATTAGAATAGGGTAGTTGCATATGTTTGATTTTGTACATTATTTTACACACATTAGCAAATAGTAATCAAAAGAAATCATTTTGTGATAAATGTCTCAAAATAAAAGGCGATATAAGAGCCTAGTTAATATTTCAAATTTGGATATTTTCCTATCTTGTTAGATAAAAACAGTGAGGATATAGTGAGAATATCTCGCTATCTTTCTCGCACAGGAGCGGTTAAATAGCGATCACGCCATAGTTTGTATCGTGCATCCTTTTTTTGCAATTTGACAATTACCCCTAGTACCAGATTAGAAACGCTTGTATCTTATTTATTTCTAAATAGATTTCATTTTTTTTTGTATTTTAGAGTCTAAGCAATGTAACAAATTGACTTAAATAATAAAAAATGAGTCATCTACCCTATGTGTAGAGAATGTTAAAAATAATAATTATAATAATCTATCACATACACAACACCATCTAGCCCAAAGTAAGCAGATTGTACTATGGGTACTAGACAATGGATAAACATTCATATATTTTTTTTGTAAATACACACATATTATACATAGAAGGGGTAAAATGTAAATATTTTGTAAGTGTAACCTTGATAGGTGTTCTTTATGAGCTAAATAAATAAAGATATTTTTGTCATTCACGGCTAAACTCCCTGAGGGTATATATACATACACTCATGGGCACAGCCACTGCTCTTTCATGGTTGCTCCCTAACTTAGGGGAGCTTTTCAGAATGCCGGGCCGAGTGTTACGCAAGCGCTGTACCAAGGAAGCCGCTTTTTTACGCATGATAGCGTAAAAACCATTTGTGCGAGCTTCGGCAAACATGCCCGATGCACTACAACGCCACGGCAGCCCAACAGCATCCTGAATGCGTTGTAACATTGTACGCGCAGGACGTTGTAGGCTCGGCTTGTATATGACTCTCACAGGTCACTCGAATAGAAGGACTGATAGAACGCTTTAAATAAGGTCACTTTGACGCCTGCCATGCAGTTAATAAACTATTCATCTTGATAAACAAACAACACAAAATACTCCGATGTTGAATAAACTGTATGAAACAGATAATATGTGTTTAATGCAGTGGTTACCAATGCCAGTATGCCAAGTAACTGATTCTGTGGCGCAGCAGAAGTAAATGCTAGCAGCACAAGAACATCTAATGGATTTTCAGTCAAGAAATTCTGAGTAGCAGCAAGGAGTCTAGAACCGTAACTGGTAGAAGGCACTAGGCCCATGCCTCCAGTAAGTAGGATTTAAAGTCATAGCTGGCGATATGTAGGTGTAGTATACCTCTTCTCTCTTGACTCTACTCCTCGGGGATCTATATCAATATTCTATTCGTTACATTATGAATAATCTATACTAATTTTATAAAGCTGAAGAGTTTGTTTGTTTGGTTGAACGCACTAATCTCAGGAACTACTGATTCGAATTGAAAAATTCTTTCAGTGTTGAATAGCCCATTTATCGAGGAAGGTTATAGGCTATATAACATCACGCTACGACTAATAGGAGCAGAGCATCAATGGAAAATGTTGCAAAAACGGGGAAAATTCTCTTATGTGAAGCAGACGAAGTTGCGCGGGTCAACTAGTTAAATAGGTATGTATCAAGATTTAGTCATTTCCGTACCTACATAATTATAGCGTTCAATGTCACTTCCATTAGGTTGCTATCATATTCATATTTTCGTGGTTGTTAGGCACTTCATATGTGTCAAACTTCTATATCAGCATTTTATAATCTTTGGCTTCAGTAGGTATTTCCAAAATGTAACGTCGTAAAATAATATCATTCTATATTTCTTCCTTATCTTAGCAACGTAGTAGGAATTGATTCTGACAAAATTTCCCTGAGGGCGATCATCCGGCTTGTACCTACGAAGGTGTATTGTCCCTTTTAATATAAGTAATCTTTATTTTATCTTTATTGATAAGTAATTGTTTTATTGACTAGTAATATTTAATGTAGCATCAATATAAAAGTACCCATGATGGTTTTAAGGCATGTTAACCCTAAGATTAATATGTCTTATAACATCATGGGTACCGGTCATATTTTTTTTTTTTTAACCTGGGTAATGCATGACGCATACCCCTCCGCTGGGGCGGGCGGAGGGGTTATGTCGGACTCGCCGGGGTAAAAGAAAGATGTTAAGAAGAAAATGTACCTCCCGGAATACCGACTAAACCTACCACGGTGTTCCTCGACAAAACTACTACCGACGGGGCCGCGCGAATAACTTTCGCATGCGGTCGCGACCCCGCCGAGGTTTCGGCCCGCCGTATGAAACGGCAGGCCACTACACGAAAGACCTACCCTAAAGGCACTTCTACCACTCCCTACTGTCCCCCCTAGAGGGGAGACGGACTCGACACAGAGGCGCGCGTGGGAACACGCACGCCGCCTCTCGGACCTGGTGCTGAACAGATGGCGGGCAGGCCCACAAAGCCCGCCACCCCCAGGTCAAATGGGTACCGGTCAACTTCTTTTTTTTTTTTTTTTTTACGTGGGGGAATGCATGACGCATACCCCTCCGCGGGGGCGGGCGGAGGGGTTATGTCGGACTCGCCGGGGTAAAAGAAGATGGTAAAGATGATAACGTACCTCCCGGAATACCGACTAAACCTACCACGGTGTTCCTCGACAAAACCACTATCGACGGGGCCGCGCGAATCACTTTCGCATGCGGTCGCGACCCCGCCGAGGTTTCGGCCCGCCGTATGAAACGGCAGGCCACTACACAAAAGACCTACCCGAAGGCACTCCTCACAAATTATCCCTACTGTCCCCCCTAGAGGGGAGACGGACTCGAAACAGAGGCGCGCGTGGGAACACGCACGCCGCCTCTCGGACCTGGTGCTGAACGGATGGCGGGCAGGCCCACAAAGCCCGCCACCCCCAGGTCAAACCTCAGGGTGGCTGGAGGTCGTCTCGCGCCCTCCGGCGCCCGGCTCTGCGGTTGGGGAGAGGGTTCAAACGCTCCCTCTCCCGCTCTGCCGCCTCCTTGATGGAAATGACTTCCTCACAAAAGGAGGCGACGGCGTTCCACGAACTCTCACTCCGGACCATAGACTGAACTACGGCCGGGAGCGAGAGGGCAACCAATCCGACTGCCGCGATCAATTCACGGCGCTGCGATGCCCAGGCGGGGCAAACCGCCAAAGTGTGCAGCGCCGTGTCCCCAACTACGTCGCGGCAGTCTCCGCAGTGGTGACAACCGGGCGTCTCTTGCCGGCGTATACGACACAGGAACTGGCCAAAACAACCGTGGCCAGTCATTACCTGTGTCAGCCGGAAGGTGAGGGCGCCATGGCACCTCTCCAGCCACTCCTGAAACACGGGACTTACCGCCACGATCGTGAATCGTGATTGGTCAACTGTGGTAACTTTACTTTCAACATGCAACTTGACTTAGTGTAGCTCAACTTACAATTCACAAATTTTATACCTTCATTTAATTTTTCCATTTTAATTTTCATTTAATTTAGAACTAGAGTTTAATTTAGAACTTTGTTTTATTATCTTTGTAAATGTATGAAATTTCAATAAAATTTATGGCATCTTTACTTGGCATCCAAAATCTGTAGGATTTGTCCCGTAAATGTGTACTCGTAAAATTGCTTAGGTAAAGTTGCCATATCTGAGTCAACTTTACTTGTGACATTTTTTTGAACACTGTAACGTGTTTATTTAACTTTTTGTAGATATAAACCGTTGAGCATGTAGACTCATGTCTTTGCTACAGACTAGATATACATATATTTATATTTTAAAGTACCATAGTTAATTGAAAAAATGATAAAACGTCAAAAATACGGTAATGTTGCCACAGTTAACTTTAATAAAATCAAATAAATATAAATATTAAAAAGTAATTAATATATACAGCAAATAAACGGTTAACATTATTAGGAACTTGCAGGTTTGAAAGTTGCCCATCATGTTTTCAAAAATGTACGAAATTTATCAATCCACGCTAGACCGGCGTGGTGTTCTATAGCCTACCCTTCTCATATAAAAAAGAAGCTGAGTAATGGGAGTGATATTATTTACTTAGATGACATCTCTCCGTGTTCACAGAATAAAAACAACGCGAGACCATATCCACTTGTGCTGCAAGCTTCCAATGGCTACACAGACTTACACGCCACCTTAGTCGCATAAAAAAGTAGACTCCCTGAAGTGAGAAGCGTTCCCAAGCATGAGTCAACTTTGGACTCATCGGGCAATAAATATTGTTTACAACTTTCACAGACATTTTTTAGCAAATTTTCACACGATTTACTTTTAGTAATGGTCGTTAGTCAGTTTTTCGTTACAGTTTCACACTTTCGCTACATGTGCCGCATCACGTATCGTTTCAAACAAAACGTGCAAGCGTCATGTATCAAATAAAGGCGGATTTGAAATCACACCGCGAATATTTTATTTGAGTAAAAAGATATATGTGCGTCATTTATTTTGTTTGTTTTGTGTCAGGTTTAACGCAGTAATGGATATTTTATTTATATAGATTATATTTTTAGACTGATGTATATCACGTATCTAATAGATTCTTACATTCTATTGCCGTTATCTGGACACAGTTCCAGACTCTACTACTAAGAATTTCTTGAAAGTAAATCTCAATAACACTTTGATTGACATGCACAACAGTCGCAAGCGCTACCGCTGTTTATACACATTATTATATCATCTATACTAATATTAATATTATAAAAATGAAGAGTTTGTTTGTTTGTTTTGTTGACCGCGCTAATCTCAGGAACTACTGGTTCGAATTGAAAAATATTAAAATATTTTTTCAATTCGAACCAGTAGTTCCTGAGATTCAACACTAAAGTGTTGGATAGCCTATTTATCGAGGAAGGCTATAGGCTACATAATATCACACTATGACCCACTGAGGCGGCGCAGTAACGATAAACGCGGGTGAAACCGCAGGCACATCTAACGTAATTATATAATTATTAGCTGACCCGCGCAACATCATCTGCTTCATATAAGATAAGAGAATTTGTCCCGTTTGTATAGTATAGATGTGAAAGCTTGTTTGTTACTCAAACACGCGTAAACCGTTGAACAAATTTTGATGAGACTTTGCACACAGATGTCCATTTCTCTAATGAGCGTTCACGAGTGTTAACGCAGCTGAAGCCGCAAGAAAAACTAGTATTAATATGGTATTGAGTTTTAGCTTTGCAGCGTCTGCATACCAGTTACGCAAATATAAAAATATCTATAAAAGAATGCGACAAACGTATAACAAGGTATTTATTGCACACTGAATGACCCATACATAAAATGCTCGACTGCTTTCGTTGACTTATTGGTATTTTTATCTCAGTGTGGTACAAAGAGTCGACTCAAGCGTAAAGTATTTAACCCTTAATCGGGCAGAACAAAAAATGTAGCATTTCATGATTTAAATGTAATATCTTGTGCCATGATAGGTGGAAGTGTAAATAAAATAAAGCATGAATTACTGAAACTGAAGAACAAAGGTTTTTTCAGGTGGGAAATTATTTACCTCTGCCCGTTTACGGACAAACTAAGTGGGAAATTATTTCCCTTTGCCCAATTACGTCTATAAATTTGATTACATTTCTTTACATTTTTTTTATTACCCTTTCACTTTGTGTATCATAACAACGTTATACAAAATATAATAAATGAGTCAATAATGAATCAAATACCTACTTAATAGAATCTTTTCTGAAGAAACTTCTCAGAATAAAGTCTGCACTACTTGAAACATGCGCAATTTTTTCAAACGAGACTTTAAGCTGACTCTGAAGTTCAAAGAAAAATTCAAAATAAATTTATTCAGATTAGGTTACAAGGTAACACTTATGAATGTCAAAGTTACACTAATTTTTTCTGCGAATTTACATTTACTGCCACGTTCAGCAAAGCAAGGGTGTAGGGCTCATGAGAAGAACGGCCAAGAAACTCATGGTCACACTTTTTAATCGCCAAGTTTTTGTTTACAATTCATAAGAGCTGTAAGGTGCTGCAACCATTTCTCCATGAACTATTACTGAACATACTCAAGCATTTAATAAAATTTTATGGTAGCCTCTTAAGCAGCAGTATGGTAAATAGGAGCATCCACTTACATGTACATTAATAATCAAGACAAGGCATGATTGTAGTCCGTAGTTTAATCTAACTGTTTAAATAAAAATGCAATAAGTAAATCATCGAATTCCAATGTCATTCTCAAGGTAGTTGACATTTTTCGATTGTTGACATTTTACATTTGAATGGGTGGGATTGTCAATAAAAAAATAATCAGTAATTATCTAAGATTATATTGAGGTAAAAAATAGAGTCTAGAGAGTTGTCATTTTAAAAATATTCATGTAGTTAACTAGATTGATGGGGTCAGAAAATAGTTCCCTGTGCCCAGTTAAGGGTTAAATGGTTCTTGTCTAGAAAGCGGCTAGCATTTACAAGGTGAGATATTTACGCATGTTAGTAACCAGTACGTAGCCTGTATGGTTAGGTCGCACATGTAGCCTGCACGAGTAGCTTGTGTGTGTAGCCCGCGCCAAGTATGTGCGTCGCGTAAAAGCACCATAAAAGAGGAGACATCCAAATATTAATTTGAAGACTAAGGGCTTGTCCCACCACCTCCAAATAGCATTTATCTATAAGATAAAAGTCTCGCCATCTCTCTTCTTTAATCTAACAAGAGTGAGACAGCATGCAATTAATCTTTCGGATAACATTTACTTGTTAGTTGTGGGACTGGCCATAAACCGACTTTTTTACCTTGACATAGGTATGCGCGTGTATTTGCGCTTCTATTATTAGATTGTTGTCTATCTGTTTGTCCCGGCATTGCGAAGAACTACTGAGCGGATTTTGATATGTTTCGCACAATTAGGTACTTTCTACTTCTTCTTTTTTCTACTGCACTGTTAATTTTAAACTTCTCTTTTATCTTTTCTAAAGCAGTTTTGTAGAACTGACGATATGGTGCTTAGCGTGATGGTCTTAAAGACATTGAATGATAAGAGTCTATGCGATCGAAATCTTAGTACTTATTCGATTGAATGCCTTATACCCGCTACGAGGTTATATCTTTCCCCGTCGTCTTCAATAGTCGCCCTTCACCAATTCAAGTGGAAAAATCAAAATACCAAGTTGAATATCAGCTTGTTGCAATCGTTGCATTCGGACCCTTCGAAACGCTTCGATAGGCAGCATTTTTATCAATAAAGGAAATAGCACACGATTCTGAGCCCCGAGTGAGATAAGACATGTGGTTCGGATATTTTTTATTTGTACCTACTATATTGTTAGGTATAGGTTTAGGTTTTATAAGTCGTTTTCTCATAAGTGATGGTGTAGTATTGATATGTTTATAATATATTCGATTGAAATTATACGCACTTGGTAATAGTTAGTGATATCTAAAGTCTCGATGGTATAGTGGTTAGTGTAACAGACTGCCACGCCTGAGGTCGCGGGTTCGATTCCCACACAAGTCAAACATTTGTGTGCATGTTTGTCTTGGTCTGAGTGTTTCTATGTATAATAAATAAGTGTGTATTTACAAAAAAAAAATATATGTATGTTTATCCATTGTCTAGCACCCATAGTCCAAGCTCTGCTTAGTTCGGGCTAGATGGTGTTGCGTGTATGTGATAGAATATTATATTATAAATATTATATCTATGGATAATCCATCCGAAGGACATCCGAATATGGTGTGTTTCAAAAAGAGCTGTTCAAAGAAAGTAAAATACTGAAATTATATTTAAGACTGCGCCGAGAGTAAGACAGATAATGACAGAGCTCGTGCTGCGCATGTTGAAATCGGCGCGCGGCCGCCATAGTAAAATTGTATGGAGGATTTGAAGTGCTTTTTTGATAAATATGTATCTTTATTGTCAACCAATAACTTAAATATTTGTGACCGATAAATTGTCATATAACTATTTATGTTTCGTTTAAGCTGTAAAATAGGATAGATTTCGACTGTTATAATCTAAAAATGCAAATTTACATAATTTTGTAGGCGAAAATATTAATTATTTTAAGTTTTTTATACAGAGTAATTGTAAACACATTCATTGTTATTGTAAATGTATATTTTATATTTGTATTAAACAAAAGTGTCGATTTTATTCACTTATCTGTGACCGCCTGTTTTGGCACATTTCGCTCGGCGCAGTCTTAATTGGCGATTTAAAAAAGGTGGCCGTGAGTTACTTGCGGGTTTCTCATAGGCTCGAACCTTTGCCTGAATCTAGCAACTAGCCTAAATGTAGCTTCAGTAACTTAGTAAACTCACTAACCTATATATTTTGACGTTTATAAGTGTTACTTTGTGACCTAAACCAATAAGTGAATTTTGACCATTTGTCAAAACTTTCACTAGAAAAATAAGATTTTGACACAAAAAAGAATAATTTTCGTATATACTGTTATTCCACATGATTTAATAAAGTTGTAGTATTTTATATTAAAGAATTGGTTTGTAATAAAGAAATTGCGATCATTTTTCTAAGATGGTAAAGAGAACAAAAAATCCATCCTATTCTTAGTTCAAACGTATAGTATATAATAGTTAAGGACGCATTGCATGTATCCAATTCTACATAGTGTTGTCAATATATTTGAATATTATAGTTTGAATGCAAATTTACCTTACACATTTAGGTGAAATATTTAAATAACAATTGATTTTATGTATTAAAAAAAAGTTTTTTCTTAGCTCAGGTCACACACACACATCATTGTAACCGCTGTGTTTATTTCGCAATGACCGTGGAAAACATCACGTTTTTACACTTGTGACATACCAGACAAACTTAAGACTCTTGAATCCCGCAACAAATTTAATCAGAAATATATTGCAGGAGTTGGAAAAATGAATGCCATTTCTCTCACATAATCAGAAAATATAATAATGAGACCAGTGACTTGTTGTAGAATTTGCTGGACTAGTATTTTATAGTGTGGAGATAAGCGCAAGACGTATTCGTTACTTTTAGTGTAAATTAATTATCGTTTACGACGCGATTGGTCTTCACATACCTATTGACTTGTTCGGGTTTAACATAGGCAACGTCTTTTTCTTTTTAATATAATATATTCCTCTAGGCACATATCTTGTGTCGCTGATGTTCTCATAACACCCAGACTCGGCACAACTATTGCTGGATCACACAATTTGATCTGCGTGGGGATCGAACCCACAATACTTGGCGCAATGTCAGTAGCCAGGCGACCACTTAAACGACTGCGCCATGCGTGAGTCACCATCAACGCTAGACAGTTGTATAATCCATTTGAGAGAGGATTACGCATGTAGCCCGTTTCTTGCGTCGCGGCGTTGTGTAAGACCTCCGTACGTTCCAAAAAAACATTTAAGGAAAACCGTTGCGTTGACATTTACATTACGAATGGTACAAAAAACTTAATATATTAGTCTCAGTGGGAAAATAAAAGAAAATACGTTTAAATAATTGTGTGTGTGTGTGTATATATACTAAGGAAGTGGTCCGATATCTTACCCTTTTAATTAAGTTATTTTGGAGCCGGCCACAATTTCCTTTTGTCACGCAACACAAGGTCACAATCTTTACTCAACCACAGAATGAAATAATACCAAGAAGAAACTATTCATACTGCATTTTTATTTATTGTTTTAAGTCTTTTCTGTCGTCATGTGGTCAGCCAGATATTTTTAATGTGCACTGGACAATTTATTAACGTTTCGCGTGCTCTGTAGCAGTTTTTGCCGTGAAAACATCTGTCATAGAGTTTTAACTAGTTAGCTGGGGTCAGTAGGTCAACTTGTCCATTGTAGAGGACATTTTCACGAAGTTTTGTGGTCACCTAATAGCGTGGCAATGTGGATAAGCTGTTTATTTCTCCTTACGGGTTAATAAAAAAGTGGTTTGGTGTAGTTTTCTAGGTTTTGTAGCTAGTTTTGGGGGCGTGAAAGGTAATTAGTGAGTTTTTGTGGAGAGAAGTGACTTCTTGTGTTCCTGGTTCATAGTTCACCTAATGTTGAATGTGTTTACGAAAATTGTGTTTAGCTTTTGTAATCGCTTCGTGATTTTGATAGATGCGGTTCAATTACATTGTGATTTAACTTTTCACCTTAATTTGGAGTATTAATACTAATGGTATTAATGTGAAATTTGTTGGTATGTTCTGCATATATTGCCTGTATAGATACATTATATATAAAAATACACGCAGTTTTCTTGAAATTATTATTGTTCATACAGCCACAGAAACGAAGCGACGCGGCGGGTGAAATGTATTTTTTTCATTATTTATTATTTATTAAGTAGGTAAATAATCTTCTCCCTTAGCCTTTATTATTCCTAAGTCACTTGGGGTCGGCTTTTCTAGTCTAACCGGATTTGACTGGATATCAGTTTTTACACGGAGCAGCTGCCACCTGACCTCCGCAACCCGAAGGCTAACGATACCCTAAGGCTAGACCAGTGTCAGGATATTAGAGGGTACTGACTTTCCCAATAACGACTGCCAGAGATTCATGGCAGCCGGGACCGACGGCTTAACGTGCTCTCCGAGGCACGGAGCAGGCGATAATTGTCAATCAATAGGCACATAATTTTGAAAAGTCATATAACTTCCGAAAGTCAGAGGTGCGCGACGTGGGTTCGAAACTGAGACCCTCTGCATTGCAGTCTGTTGGTCTCCCCACTGAGCTATCGCTGCTTTTAAGTAGGTAAATAATAATAATAAATATATATATATATATATATATATATATATATATATAATAATATTATTAATCTATTTTCCGTCTAATATGATCTAGTATAAGGCAAAATACATATTTATCTGTATATTAATACGTGAAGCAAAAACTTTGTACCCCTTTTTACGAAAATTGCGCGGACGGAGGAGTATGAAATTTGGCACAGTTAAAGTTTATATGGAGAAGGACGAGCGAATCTTAATATTTATATAAAATATGCATTAGAAATACATTAAATTAATGGCAAAACACTACACGCACACAACCATGCATTTGACACACACAGTCGAATCGCGTTCGCAGTATTTCGGCATTGTTAGGTTGGTGTAGTACTATTCTTCGTAACTATGGTTACATATATCAATATATAATGACATAATATATCAGCAATATCTTACAGGAAA
The DNA here is from genome assembly GCA_930367265.1 of Catocala fraxini. Taxonomy (NCBI): domain Eukaryota; kingdom Metazoa; phylum Arthropoda; class Insecta; order Lepidoptera; family Erebidae; genus Catocala; species Catocala fraxini. The sequence goes on along the minus strand of OV884025.1, from coordinate 30,065,102 downwards.
CCTTTGGACGGATTGGAATGATATATACTATTTATATTATCATATATTTATGTATTTATATGAAATAAAGAAAAAGAAAACAAAGTAGCAAGTTTAAGAATATCGTCAATGAAAGAGTATAGTTAAAGTAAATAATAATTTGTTTTAAAAAGATAGGCAAATTAACTTCTATAGATCGAAATCTAAATAAAATATGATTATAAGGGTAGTTCTAGACAATAACAAGTGACAAACGGCCATGAATTGCCGTCAATCTTAGAGTTCCAAAAAATGGTATCACGTGGCCTTTAGTCTGAGTCTCTTTAGTTCTTTGAGGTCAAAGGTCAAAAGTCATAGTAATTTCGGGTGTATATCGAATATGCTAAGTCGAATGGCGTTGACCGCGAGTCTCTAGCTCTTACGGTTCTTGAGTTGAAAGTTGTATAACAGACAGACGGGCGGAGGGACAAACTGTTGTATAAGAGTTTTTCCGAATTCTAAAACCATAATAACTATCAAACTTAAAATTTTAATCAATTATGGTCGAATTTCGATCACTAGGCGACCGCTAGTATATATAATTTTTTTAAGTATTCTAAATAATAATAAAAGTTACATAAATATGTGTTCTTTTTTTAATGCTGCTTTTCTTTTTAACTTCATTTGATGTATCTAAAATTAGTTGTCATAGTCGTGAAGAGTATGGAATCGTCACAACTATGACAAAAATAACTACTGAGACAACGCGGGTTTTCAGTGATGACGAGTGATACGACTGTACGTGATGGTACACATAATTAAACGATAATCGCATATATTCAGACGTGTTGTATATCAACAACCTTAGAATTTATACCTTACCTCTTGAACATAACTTTCCATATTCTATAAATATAGCAACTACCTACGAGAGCAGAAATATACAAAGACCCACTCAAATATTTTCCAAGCGGTATAACCAACGGTATTCACGATTCCGAGTTCTTGCATAAGCTAATCAACCGACAAAGCAAACAAATTCACGAAATTGGGGTACCCAACTACAATATGGGGAATGTACCGATGCGGAAGGGACAGACGGAAATGCTAAGCCGAACTTGTTTATTTTTTGACGGTACATTACGTTGGTTACGGTCAAAGGATCAATATTTATGATTGAAAATGTACGGGTTTTCGACTAAAATGCATGCTTCGATAGCTTGCTTATTGATTGGAAGTGGAAAAGCCTGGCTTTTCTTTAAAATGGTTGATCTAAATAGATTGTTTTGTCAATCTAGCATGCTTTTAGCATGAAGTGATAACCTAGTAATAGACCATCAGACAACCATACAGAGGTCTCCAGATCAATCCTTAGGCGCACCTCTGACTTTTCCAAGTTGTTTGCGCATGAAATAGTTGATTACTTCTTGCTGTAACGTTGTAGTTAAACATCGAGAAGAAACCTGCATGCCTAAGATCTCCCCATTACGTTCTCGAACATATGTGAAGTTTGCCAACTCGCAGTGGACCAGCGAAGTGGACAACCATTTTTTTTGTTTTTTAATGTGGGAAAAGCACTGTCTCATACCTTTCCTCAGAAAAGGGAGCATAGTGGACAACTTATCCTAACCCTTCTGGCACCGAAAAGAGGCCTGGGCTCAGCAGGGGGATATTTAATATACAGGGCTGATATTACATATATGCATTTGATGTGCTTTCATAAGATCATACAAGACATGAAAATTAAATTGATGATTGACGTGAACCTACTCCTTACACAAGAATTTCAGATAAGCATTAGGTACTGACCTTGACAACAGGTAGATGTAAATGTAAATTCACATTAATAAATGTAACTATGACGTTCATAAGTTTTACTTTGTGTATAAATTATTATGTATAATTTAAAAAAAAAAAATGGATTTGATTAGCTGTGGTGGTGACGTATTTTAAACAATAACTAGTAATTAGTAACCCAAAATATTAGTATCTAACCCTTTTAAAAAAGATAAATATTGGTATGGCAGACATAATTGAAGAACGATGGTGTCTGGTCACCAGCTGTCCACTGCAGATCAAAACGTTATTAGTATATTATTTTATATAATATTGTCTTCTGTTTACGCGAATGTTATTCATTGAAATTTAACTACTATATACAGATTTTATCGCGTTGTTTATTTTACACTTTATTACAAAATTTTGAAACTGTTACACTACTACTAGATACTATTAAACTTTACTAATGTTTAAGCTAATTAAATTATTAAAACTATTAAAACTATTTATATTTAAGTTTACATTTTCCCCGACGTTTCGGTTGCTTTTCAGTAGTCATGGTCACGGGGAGACTAAGATGGTAGTTCCAGTGTAGTTATTTCAAAGTACCCGAACATAATTTAATCATTGGTGTTTCTATTTACGCAGAACGCGTTCAGAGTATCATGAAGTCTAGCTGTGGTTTGCTTCTTCTTCATTGAATATATTATTTTGATTAAATTAATATTCCGAAATGCTTTATTCTTCTGAATAGATTACAAGCAATCTCGATCGCAAATTACTAGCATTATTGTTAACCCTCCAGCTAAGTTAAATGCTATTATTAGGAGTGGGTTAATATCGGTATATTGAATGAGTGGGAACTAAACCCGAGACCACATAATCGAAAATCAAATGCCTAAAACAATTTATTCCAACGGTTGTAGTCCAATGAATGGTTTAAATGGTTTTAAGTCCAATAAAGGTTACTATGGCCTAAGTAAATGGTTAATTGCCAATTCAAGATTCTTCTAATCTGCAAGTATCGCCACATAAGAAGCACTTATACAAACATAGACAAAAAAGTAAAAATACAAATGAGTAATTAACAGTTTAAGTAAAATAATGTCTCTAATTTAACAAGGTTTTGCCAATATTAATAAAAAATAATTCACAAAAAGATATGTTTCCGCCCGGGATCGAACCGGGGGCCTTCTGCGTGTTAGGCAGATGTGATAACCGCTACACCACGGAAACTTACTTCTTACACTCATACAAGCCGACCGCTCGACGGTTGTTATATTTTTAGGCTGAATGTCGCTCGCCTTGGTATACTTTCACTGGCGTGCCTCTATATACGTGTTTTGTTTTTAGCAAGTTTCGTTTTAAATGTATATTTATTACAGTTATAGTCAGCGATATTTAGCTGAACTGTAAACTAATTTGTAACAGTATTGTCTGAATAAAAATTTACTGATTATTGTTCTCTAGTAATTAACTGTATTAAGAGCAGCGATAGCTTAGTGGGGAGACCAACAGACTGCAATGCAGAGGGTCTCAGTTTCGAACCCACGTCGCGCACATCTGACTTTCGGAAGTTATATGACTTTTCGAAATTATGTGCGTATTGATTGACAATTATCGCCTGCTCCGTGCCTCAGAGAGCACGTTAAGCCGTCGGTCCCGGCTGCCATGAATATCAATGGCAGTCGTTATTGGGAAGCCAGTGCCCTATAATATCCTGATACTGGGCTAGCCTTAGGGTATCGTTAGCCTTCGGGTTGCGGAGATCAGGTGGCAGCCGCTCCGTGTAAAAACTGATATCCAGTCAAATCCGGTTAGACTAGAAAAGCCGATCCTAAGTGACTTGGGAATAATAAAAGCTAGGGAGAAGAAGATGTAATTAACTGTCGTCAAAGCAACTACTACTGCAGTAAAAGATAAGAAACTACCATTTCTGTAGTAAAATATTTCGAATACATGGATGGCTAGTGGATGGATGCATAGTGGTTGCTTTTGCTACCGCGCCGAGTGTTGTGGGTTCGATACTCACACGGTATAAAAAATTGTGTAATCCAGAAATAGTTGTTCCGAGTCGGGTTGTTCTTTTAATATTTTAAATGTCGCTGACTATGCTATTTGTGACGCAATAGTACTACACTATTTTTCGATGTTCGTCTTACAATTATAAGGCCAGCTAAGACCTAAGCTTCAGATTCCGGGTCGGGCAAAGAGTTATTCAGTTCCTGTCAAAAATTCTTAGTAGAAAAATCCGGTAATACGCTCAACCACTTTTACGTAGGTCTAAAGCCATACCTGGTTTTTCCTGCTTTTCTGCGTGTAATACTAATGTCTGCCTACTCCTTGGGATATAGTAGCTTAAATCTTTGTATGCACATACCCTTTAGTTAGTATATGCGCTCATCAATAATATCGGCGTTAGTAGATAATATCGGGTCTATTATCATGGCCGTATCTCAGTGATATATAGTTCGGCTTAAATTGTATCCCATTGATAATATATCAGCGTTATCTTCATTATTATGGTCTCATATTATAATATACTAGCTTGTGCCCGTGTCTCCGTCTGCATGGGCTATAGTTATTACGTGGTTTTAATCCGATCGGCATATCGAAATATCATAAAGATATTAGTGACTATAATTATATAGCTAGCTTTTAACTACCTTTTAGTAATATGTAATCTTAACTTAATATTATAAATGCGAATGTGAGTTTGTTTGTTTGTTACGTTTTTACGCCTTAACTGCTCGACCGATCATCATGAAATTTCGCATACACGTTGCTCGGGCAACAGAAAAGGACAGGGTATCTAATCCTTATCCAGAAAAAAGATTGTTTATAATCTAACCTAACAATCATCACCAAAATCCAGTATAACAGAAATAAAATGGAAAATATATTTATTTTGACAGAAATCAAAGAACACATACTGTAGACAGCATAGATGTAATGGACAGTTATACGTGAAAATACAATGTAAACACTACGAGAAAAATTAATGACGATCTATAACACATAATAATATTATTAATTAATAAAAGTAGTTATTGCATCATACGAACAAAAAAAAAATACAAGAAAAAACAAAAATTGGCAATAAAATCCCAATTATTTAAATAAACAATTATATAAAAATTTAAGCCCTTGGCTCGATCCATTGAATAAATATACATACATAATATATAACCTCTCGTATGCAGTGTGCCTCGCAGTGTCTGTCAAAAAAGATATTGCGTTGTCCGAAATTGTATCCCATAAGCACAACAGCGCTGAATTTCAGCAACACCTTGGTGACCGATATATGTATTATCTAGTGCGTTTGAATGTGGAACAAATTAAATGCAATTTTTGTATAGCTTTTATAAGAATTCAAAAATCCTTCACATTGAATTGAAATAAATTGTATATAATAATAATTATTGATAATTGCACGAAATGTGATAACTATGTTTATTTTGTATAAATAAATAAAATGAATATAACAACAGAGTAACTTTAAACGACAATATAATATATAATATAATATTCTACCACATACTCACAACACCATCTAGCCCAAACTAAGCAGAGCTTGTGTTATGGGTACTAGTTAATGAATAAACATACATATATACTTTCTTTTTTGTAAATACATACATATTATACATAGAAACACCCGAGCAAGACAAACATCCATGTTCATGTACACAAATGTTTGACTTGTGCGGGAATCGAACCCGCGACCTCAGGCGTGGCAGTCGGTAACACTAACCACTACTCCATCGAGATCTTAATTCCCTACACTGTAAGAATTTCAAAATTCAGCCTTATGTCTCGTCTACTTGTGAGCAATATTAATGGTATATGTTTTCTAGAGTGGGCGTTGATAAATCAGTAAGTGAGTGTGTTAGGGCGAAGTTGTTAATAGGCTTTAGTCAAAGTCTAGTTTAGTCTATGACTAAAAGCCTCTATCTTCGAAGGGTAAGGCATACGTGTTTAACACTCGTATTTCATCATCTATGGGTTAAGGTCTCATTTTATAGGAGGCAAGCCTAACGCCGTACCGAGAGCAGTTCCAAACGAAGACGAAACCGCGAGCAAATTCTAGTAACTGAATATAACACCAATTATTGCAAGTTGAAACATTCAAACAAGAAATTAAAACAAATAAATTATTGTTATTGCTACAAATAAATGAAAACAAGCACTCACGTTACATTTATAAATAAACAAATATGTTATCCAACAGCATATTATTGTTTAATAAACTATTATTTGTGATTAACAAACGCAAAACAAAATACTCAAATAAACTGTATGAAATACCAGATGGCACAATGTTTTGTTATAGTTTCAATACTAACTGTATGCGTTGTGTGTTTGATTAAACTGGGAGATAAAATTGATACACATAGTCATTAATAACAAAACGGCAGGAGCGCAATATATAAGAAATGGGACTTGCGAGCGAAAGATTGTAGGTGCGATTCCAAACCATTGCACTACTTTTTTTATAGTAGGGGAATGCATTGACGCTTACCTTTGCGGAAAAGGTTAGCGGAAAGGTCATGTCGAGCTCACCCAGGCAAAGGTGGAACGTTCCGGGTACTACCTACTAAACCTACCACAGTGTACCAACTCGCTGCCTTGAACGGACCCATTGCACTCCTAACACAAACATATTAGCCTAGATGAAGCGGTTAAATAACATTCTAGAAATTTGTCAGCTAAGCTATATCTGACGACAATTATTGAAAAAAACAACATTAACCTACTCTCTCGGAGATTATTATAAACTGCTTTACTGCATGTTATGGACTTTTCTAAGTTTAAGAAGGATTATGTTATAGGTCCAATGCGGTTTGGCAGACTCTACACATCTCTAAAAAGATTATGAAAATCCCTCAGACGTGCAGGTTCCCACACAATATTTTCGTTCACCGCCAAAACAAGCGCTAATTACTATATAATACGCACATAACTTCGAAAATTTAGAGATACGTGCCGTTGGATCGAACTAGAGACAATGCAATAATCTCTCCACCAGGTTTTCACTGATTTTAGTAGAATTAATACATATTATTATTACATAAGGTCGTTAAACTAATATGAAAGCTGTATATATACAAACCAATTTAAAATAATAATCCACTGTTTCACTGTGACAGTGGTAGCTAATACCACTACTGTTTATGAGGTCTCATGTTCCATTTTTAGCTCAGGCAAGGTGTTATTGGGATTTTTCTGACAAGAAAATCTCAATCAACATGGAGATTGAATATTTGCTCGGTAGGCGGCAAAAGACCCCTATTACATGGGACTTTAAATAGCTAGTGACATGTGGATCTAATATATTTTTTATACAACTAAGGTGGCAAGCTAACATACGGCCAACCTGATGGTAATTGGTCACCGATGCCTATGGACGCCTGCGACACCAGAGGCATAACTTGCGCGTTGCCCGACCCTTTGGGAAAGGAAGAAGAGAAAAAGTAAGTGGGAAGGAGAAGGAGCGGGAAGGGGGAAAGAGAGTGATTGGGCCTCCGGCACTCTCACTTATCAAACGAAACACAACAAAAGGATATACTGCAATTTCACGTCGATATTCTGTGAGAGGGTAGTCCTTCCCCGGTCGAGCCAGCCAATTCATACTGAAATCAGCGAGGCTCTACTACTCAAAAATCTACTCATTCGGGGATTTAAGATTATATATGTATACACTTATACATGTCTAGTACCATGGAAGATGACCTCTACGAAAGTCCTAAACTTATTTACTGACGTCTTCCCACTTAGAGCGAAAACAAAAGAATCGGGGGAACATTGGAGAGATTTATAACTACCGTTAACTTAATGTTAGGAACAAGAAAAGACTTTTTGGTTTTACGGGAGTATCTGTGAGGATGGTACCGAATAAAGGTTTTTATTCTTCCATGGTTTTCTGTAGAAAAAATAGCCTATACTATATATCACTTCAAGATTAACCATGATAAAAAGGGGTATAAGAAAAAACTGCAATAGCAACATTTCTTTTCTTTTAAAAAAACTTAGCATTTATCCTTGAATCAAAGTGAGGTCCTGGGTAAGGCTCTTAATAACTGGCAAAATGTGGGTATTATACACCCGTGTCCACCCGTCATGTATACATATACGCGAGAGATTATGTACTTCGGCGTAATGGCTTGCATCCTATATTATATGGTTTGATACATAGATATCTGCTTGACCTTCGAGTATATGAAGGTGTAATACTATGGTTTAAATTGCAAAATATACTTCAACCATTCTAATAACTATACAAATATCTACAAAAGCCTATTGCCACCATCTGCAATATCGCCAATCTGATGTTTCTAATTTTCTTATTGCGCCATATGCATTGTCGAAAGTAAACACCCACAAACGGAATTGCTATGGACGACTAATACAGTAGATATTTAATATTTTAATATTTTTATATATATTTAATATTTTAAATTTAAATTTATAGTGGTGACATGTATGTATATTAGAACGCAATATCAAAGAATTGAGGTCTTTTAAAAAGTAGTTAAGCTGTTATAATCTTTTTGAGTATAACCTCTGTGGCAAACAAGCATAGGTCCGCCTGATCGTAAGAAAGAAAAAATATTTTACTTTACGCTAGCACATATTTTGTATATCTACTAAACTCTTAAGGTAAAATATAATATATGTATCTTATGTGGGGTCCAGTCAGTGCGGACCGGCGACACTTCGACCCAGCGGGATCTTTTGTGTCGACACTCTCCCAATAACGACTGCGATAGATGTTCATGGCAGCCGGGACCGACGGCTTAACGTGCTCTTCGAGGCACGGAGCAGGCGATAATTATTGTCAATCAATACGCACATAATTTCGAAAAGTCATGTAACTTCCGACAGTCAGAGGTACGCGACGTGGGTTCGAACACGAGAGCCTCTGCATTGCAGTCTGTTGGTCTCCCCACTGAGCTATCGCTGTTTAAAAAAAATATAATATAAATAAAATATCAAAATAATCATTATAATAAAAGAAAATAAATATTGTGCCAAGGCGAGACCGAAAAGGGCCCTTGTCTATCCTACAACAACAGAGAGTCCCTAGTGGAGTCACGGACAAAAATGACATAAGTAAGCGGCTAACATACTCTGTAAATGCTTGCAACACTGACGTAGTATTACTCTCGACTTGCAATTTATTTATAAAAGGGGTCAGTATATTGCCTGTGCAAAAAATTCTGCTATTTCGCTTAAAGCGCAGTATCTACATACATTTTAAATAGGTTATATCGTACATAAATTTAAATTTTTTGGCTACGATCTCTGTAAATTGAAGAATCCTGCCCCAGCCGAGGCGCTCCAAATTGAGCAAAATCTCACCGTAATAAACATGCGATTCTAGGCCATCATCCATAACGTCAGCCAACAAACAACATTTAAAAGTTCCTTTTAAAAAGTGGGCTCACCGTCATAATGAAGCGTAAATACATAAAACGTACCCTTTGAAACGCGATAGGCGATACCAAAACTACCTTCAAACTCCGAGTAATTGGTTTAGCGTCGTGCTCTCAGCGAAAACGAAAGTAATGTTATTATAAACGAGCTTTTAGCCGACCCGGACCCCTGTATAATTGTATTAAAACGTTGGAAACGCCAGATAGATTTACCTACACTCAGACGCTTTTTAATATTTAAACAAAAATTTAAAAGCCCTGTGTTTACTCCTAAATGATACTTGTAATTTGAATTGAATTCGGTCACGCAACTCTGGGCTGCTTAAATATGTTTGAGTGGTATAATTTGGCTAATTTCGGTGTTATTTTATTATTTTTAAAACGTTGGTGAGTGATCTTGCTTTTTTATTTTTCTGCCGAGACGGCCCTTGCCTTCGAATGAGCTTGCATTATGCAGAAAAGTTCACCCTTCAGTGTAAATACTTCTGACTCTATATAATGCTAGCAATGTGTGCATTCCTATTTTATTTGACACTTTATGTGCTCACTTGACACTATATGTACCTAACTAAAGTTGAAGAAATTTTCGAAAAATCTAATTCCCACTCTGGCGTGTAGGTATTGAACTCTACTGCTGTGCATGGGGTCTCGGGTTTGAAACCCACGTGCCTCTGAGAGCACGTGAAGCCTGTTGGTCCTGCGCCTGCTCTCTCACTGATTCACTTATTGTGTCTGATAATCCTATGATTCTCGTCCCATCTGAATATCTATATATTCAGATGGGACGGCCTTATTTGACTATGAAAGTGAAAGAACAGGAAGTGCATTTGTGTTTGTGCATTACACAGAAAGCTTACTAGCCTTCTAAGCTTACTAGCTAGCTCTTTTAACATTAGCTGCTGTGACTGAAATAAATTCTGAAACATTTTTATTACAAACTAGATGACCCGGTGTACTTCGTATCACCTATCCTAACGAATTTTCTATATTTTCTCACCGTTTAAATCTTCCCTGGACTACGACAAACATTTCAAAACCAAAATCAGCTAAATCGGTCCAGCCGTTCTCCAGTTTTAGCAAGACAAACGATCAGCAATTGATTTTTATATATACAGAAGAAGAAGATAGAAGATAATTTAAAATATTTTTGTTTATCACAAAATAAGTTGGCTTATACATATAAATATAAACTTATACAGGATACACATACACCCTACTATAAATATAACCCGAATACCGTCTTAGAGAACAACAGTCACAAAATATACTACGACCGTGCCATACTCACCGATAAGACTATACATTTTAATAGACCAGATATCACAATACACAACAAATCACAAAAGACAGCATACATCATTGACATAGCAGTACCGAATACCCATAACCTTTTAAAACTGTTACGGAAAAATTACAAATACACTGAACTAAAAGAAGAAATAACAAGAACTTGGAAAGTCAACAAAGTTTATATTGTACCGATTGTAATATCCACCACCGGGGTAATCCCAAAATATTTACACCATAGTCTTAAATTGCTCGACCTAACACCAAATACCTATATTAACATACAAAACGCAGCTATATTAAACACATGTAGCATAGTACGAAAATTTATGCAGAGTGATGAGACTGAACCGCATCATACAGAACAAAACGCTCTTATTATATCTTAGATGGCGGCTACTTGGTGTCAACCCGTAACCATCATTAAAACACCGGCTTACAGCCGAGTATTAAAACAATCCCCATATAATAATAATAATAATAATATTCTACCACATACACACAACACCATCTAGCCCAAACTAAGCAGAGCTTGTACTATGGGTACTAGACAATGAATAAACATACATATATACTTTTTTTTTGTAAATACCTACATATTATATATAGAAATACCCAGACCAAGACAAACATTCATGTTCATGCACACAAATGTTTGACTTGAGCGGGAATCGAACCCGCGACCTCAGGCGTGGCAGTCGGTTACACTAACCACTACGCCATCGAGTCTATTTGTTTGTGTGATTCTAATGTCACGACATTTCATAGATGCTTTTTGTTGTTCACGCGGGTTTACGGCTCCTTGCGTTATTTAATTGAATGTGGCTCCGTGTTCTGCTTTGATCTTTGTTTTCATTTGTTTATACCAAATAAACAGTCCTATCGTTGTTCTCTCTTTGTTGGGTTGCTGAACTGTGGGATAGGTGAAAGGAGAAATGGCTGCACATTTTTATTCACAGTATGTATGTATCAGTACTGAGCGATATTTAAATGTTATAAATAAAGTTCTTTCTAATTTTCTTTTATACAGCAAAGGAGGTAAGCATTTTCACTTGATGGTAAGTTTCTAAGGTTCTCATATGCTATCAGCCCCTACGAAATGAAATTGTCCTGCTGCCAGGGGGTGAGAGACCTTGGCATTACTGCTGATAACAAACCATATAATCGAATGGATGGAATGAGTATATTGGACCCACATTTCACATGCTATCTTTTAGAATCTACGTCATATGACATTTTCAGATCAAGGAATTTGCTAACAAGAATTTCTTAAAAAAAATCGATGACATTTACCCAGCACTAGAACCGAACTCAGGACCTCAAGATCGTACGCCAACACAACCAAAAAGTTAAGCAGATGTGTCATCACAGAATCCACCAGGCAATGTTCGAAAAATGAAAACTCCCGACACACCATCTTGAATTCGCACGGTGTTTCCCCGAGATAACAAGCATCCGAATCTAAGTCAAACGTTCCTCACAGTTGTGTTATAACAGGAAGCGTCATTCAATGGGCGCAGACACCCTAGGTTACGTAATTAGCATCCCACCACGTCTGCGAGATATTTGAATAAGGGGCGGCCGCCGTGACTAAGGGGTGGAGCACACTACACAACAATGCTAATTAACTTCAAACTATTATTTTATTATTAATATTAATTTGAAGTAAAACTACAGAGAACGGAACGGAACGGAAGATATCTTGCTATATCTTGCTATTGGAGACTTGTAAGTCGTCTTTCAAACTTTTATTAATAGGTATTTTAGGAAAGTCAGTTTGTTTGTTTGTACGCTTTAATTACTTGATCGATCATCATGAAATTTCGCATAAACGTTGCCAGGGGTACAGAAAAGGATATAGGGTACATTTTATCCTGAAAATGTATTGTTTCAGAGCGACCGAAGTCGCGAGCAAAAGCTAGTATTCTATATCATCTAAGCGAAAAATACAATATGAGTATCGTTCTACATATACGATACAAATATGACACATATTTTTAAACTGACGTTGCCATCTGCGCTCTGCGCAAATTCTGCCCTATATTCTGTGTAAACTAAAACATACCTGGCTAAAAGTACGTTGAATATTGCCTATCCAGGTAAATAAAGCTTTGACTTTATGTTCAATATAAATATCACTATAAACTTTCCCGATATTACTCTAAATCTGTCCTTTACATTAAACATCATAACACCTATCATAAATGCATATAATATCACTAAACAGTTAGCTAAAAATTAATAATATTTTTCGGTTATCAAAATATCTTGGTTAAATTTTGCTTAAACTGGCAATAGGGTCAAGAGTCCACCAGGATGATAAGCGATTACCGTTGCACAAGAACATGGTAGTATTTCTTTTGTACTACGCAAACAATACATAATATAATAATAATAATAATAATATTCTATCACATACACAGAACACTATCTAGCCCAAACTAAGCAGAGCTTGTACTATGGGTACTAGACAATGGATAAACATATATATTATACATAGAAACACCCAGACCAAGACAAACATTCATGTTCATGCACACAAATGTTTGACTTGTGCGGGAATCGAACCCGCGACCTAAGGCGCGGCAGTCGGTTACACTAACCACTACGCCATCGAGGTCGTCAACAAGCATACAACTGCCAACTGTAAGAGAGAACAAAACCTAAGCATTTTATGACATATCATCACAAAAAAGCCCTTACCTCTACACTTCATAAGAAACAATAAAAAGACATTCCTTTACTATGACATAATATTCTAGCATCACAATTAAAAGATAAAGTCACTTGCAACATTCACCACGCGGCTAATAAGCTTCAGTGACGTACTGTATTGTAACATTCGTCGGTGTGCACTCAGCCTAACGCAGGACGGGCGTGTGGGGCGGCGTTAACGCTCCTCTGGACACGTTAATTGAAAATGGATTGGAGGTGACAGTGTAGAACGCGCTTTTTATACGATGCAACCTCACCTTCACTGAGGTTTACACTGATTTGTGTTGTATGGAATAATTTTAGGCAGGCAAATTTATAGCTGGGAATCGCTGGCTCGTTTTCAATTCTAAACAAAGGTTGTAAATATAAATCGAGTATATGACGAGTCTCTTCAATTTAAAATGTAACGTTTATAAGTAACGCTGTGTACTAGCGATTTGCGATTATCGAAATGAAAACACGATTTTTTAAGTTATTTGAATGTTTCGATATATTTATTAATAATCGAATGAATGAATCGTATCTGTTGATTGATTATGATTATATAGGATCCATTCGAATTGAAATTATGACGCTAAGAAGATAAAGATATACATATTAATGATTAAGGAATTTTCTTCTTTTTCATCTTAGCGGTTATCCCGGTTGCATCCGCGGCGTTGGCGTTGGAACCCAGGGTCCGCTTTCCCATTAAATCTCCTCCATTTTGCATGATCTTTAGCATCTTGTGGTGTGAGGTTGTTGGTACACATGTCATCACTTGCGACGTCAAGCCAGCATTTTTTGGGTCTACCCCGTTCACTCAGGCCAGGCGGAAGTGGCATAGCAAGACATTTGTTCCCCGCGTAACATGCTTGTTTTTGTAAAACGTACCAGCGTAGGCGACTCTCTTGCAGATTATCTGCTATGTCACGGACATGAAGACTGCCATGGATGCAGGAGTTTCTTATACGGTCCTTCCACGTTACTCCACACATCCAGTGCAACATATTCATTATCGTGACACGCAGTTCCTGCTTGTGCCGCTCAAGTACTGGCCACGTCTCATTGCCATATCAAAGGACAGGCCTAATAATGGCCTTATAGATCTGCCCCTTCAGCTTTACCGGCATTTTAGGGTCACAAATGACGCCCGTCACCTCACGCCATTTTGCCCAAGCTGCCGAAATACGTGCCTTGACGTGGCAGTCGATCGATTAATGATTAAGGAATGTTTGTACTATTTTCATGTTCTACACTTGCTAATATTTATTTATTTTTCGGGATACAAACACAGTATAAAAACATGAACATATGGAAATTTCATCTAGCTGACCTATGACGGTTCAGAAGATCTATCCTTTGAGACTGTCTAGACTGTCTGTTTGAGTAACTTAAATTCACTTGCAGTACTATTTGGGTACAAACGTGAAAACGGTCATCGCTTAAAGATTATTTCAGCATCCTCAAACAGGTGCTGTACTGCCATCGGAAGATTAGTAATCTATACTCCCATGCTGATAGCTCAGCTACTATCTTTTTAGCGGTCTTCCAAAGGTAAAGTTTCAACTGACCATCCAGTGTAGTTCTATTCTTGTTTCAGTTTCCTTTTAGTCTTTGATCTTCCCAGGCTTTAAAGCTCTCGCAAATTTGCTTCCACAGTACCACTCCAACGATATCTGCTTACCCATATAATAATCTTACGTCACCATTTCCCAATCAATAAAACAATTGTGACACTGCAAAAAATCAATAATCGCATGATATTCCATCAATGGCATTACTAACACAATGGCGCGTTGATACGTGTCGGCGAAGTAATATTTTCACAAAAATGTGTCGCTACACAAAATTCAATGTTCGACGCCACGAGAGGCCGCAGCCTTAGGCTAGATCAAACGGGCTTGGTCCAAGAATACATGACTACTCGAATTTCTTTTAGAGTCCTTTTTCAACCTTTGGTTCTAGATGAACTCTTGAAACTATCATAATGGACAGGCCCCTCATGTAATGACAGAAATTGGGATGCCGAAGTTAACTATTGAACTTCATTAAATGCATACTAGGAGTAAAATCATTTTGACAATTACTAGTATGGCGATTAACAAAAATAAAACCCACCAGATGGAAAGCGATTAACCTAGCCGATGATTGCTTGCAACATCAGGCTGTGGTATGAGTAATTTTATGTTGCTGACTCTACGAAACAAAGTAATAGCTATGTTGCTAGCACAAGGGCCAAAGATCTTAGGCTCCCCACTGTCAGCACAATATTTCCTAAATCGCAAGGCAACTCTGGGAGCATTATTCATCATAAGACACAGAAGATGAGGTTATAATATGCTTTTGCTGATATGTTTCTCTGGTCAGGCTGCTGCAGATTTGAGAGGTTTTTACTCTATGTTATATTTCTTTAAGGTATAACAATAACGCTACAGTTTTGTATACTTTAATAAGAGGTTCCGCAATTGCATTTTGATTGACCCTAACTGGTGGCGTAATTGAGCGCTTTGCAGCAACAACAGGGGTATTCCCAGTCAAGTCTACTATCGTGATAGTAATACTATATCTAAACCTAGTTTGAAGAAGGACAAGAGATAACTCTCGGTTAAAAAAACGGCTGTAAGTAGTATTGTTGATCGATTGAGTTAAAAAATAAGGCTTCACATCAACCAAAACGACCTCTAAAATCACAATAAAACACACCAGCTTCTGTAACTTAAACCAGTTCTTAAGGGTCTCCGAATCGCTATCCATTCAGTTCGGCTCTATTCGCGCGGCAAAATGAGATATCAGTGGTTATTGAATGACAGGAGCGTAACTGCGAACATGGTTAGATATATAGATCCTTTATTTTTCCTTCTTTTTTCGGTGAAACACAAAAGGGTTTCTGTATTGGAGCTTAGCAATGCAATGCGAAGCATAAATTGTATTGCCCGATGGATTAGGGATAGTAAACAGCTTGTACGGTGATGCTGTGCGGCTGTTTTGTGATTCTTATCGCTTGTAGCTTTGTTGTGGTAAGTAGGGTTAAAGTGTGTAGGGTGTTTTATGCGATAGATTAAGAACATTTTAGATAAATGTTGTTTCGACTCCACGGGTGCCGTAATGGTGTAAGTGATCATCACGTTACTTATCTCATAATAATTATTGTGCAATACGTAGCTGCGCGCGGTCTGCGTCCATGCGCATTCAATATAACAATATCATGATTATTTTAATAATTACTTACTAATATTGTCTTCTGTTTACCCGAATATTATTCATTGAAATTAAACTACTATATACGGATTATATCGCGTTGTTTATTTGACACTTTATTACATAATTTTAAAAAACTGTTACGCTACTGCTACTATTATACTTTATTAATTTTTAATCTAATTAAATTATTATTAAAACTATTTATATTTAAGTCTCCCCGTGACCATGGCTGCTGAAAAGCAACCGAAACGTCGGTGAAAGTGTAAATTTAAATATAAATAGTCTGAAAATCAGCGTTGCGATATCACGTCACGTCAGTTTTATCGCAACATCAATGCTGTATGGAGACCATTTATTGCCACAATAGCATAATATGTATCTACTTTTTACTTACGAACTATTTATTTAATTGTCTTTTTTATTATTGTGTCGATATTTCGTAAGAAAATTATGTAGACATATTTCTTTGTGGCAATAAAGAATGATTTCTTTCTTTCATATTTCGACATTTTGTGTGGTCTTTAGATAATTATTCCAGAACTGGGTGTACTTTGTGCCCATAGCTTCAATATTTGTAAGACGCCCATGATACAGGGATTTTTATAATTAGTATAGATGTTTTTAGGCTTAACAAAACATTGTTGAGTGTAAAAGTTAGGTGGAATTTCGATCGAGCGTCGACGTTAAGTGACGTTTCTGGTTGTCCTTTTTTGGGTTGCAGCTTTTGGCTCTAGTAATACGTGGTGCACGCGTTTTACCTATTACCGATTAGGTGCATAGAACAAACACCCATCGTAGAGAAAAATAGCAATGGACATCGAATGGCTGAGAGGATTAAGATGAAATAAATATAAAAAATATTTATTTCGCCTACATTTTTCCGTGATGGCACAAGTTTGTGAGTCCACTTATGCCTGGTGCAAAAGAATATTAGATTTTTTGGTCGGAGACTCTTAGTAGCAACGCGAGTTTACATATGTGCTTGGTAAACTGCAATAGATTCAGTCTCCCCGTGACCATGGCTGCTGAAAAGCAACCGAAACGTCGGGGAAAGTGTAAAAATAAATTAAGTCTAAATAGTTTAATAATAATTTAATTAGCTTAAAAATTAGTAAAGTTTAATAGTAGTAGTAGTGTAACAATTTTCAAAATTTTGTAATTAAGTGTCAAATAAACAACGCGATAAAATCCGTATATAGCAGTTTAATTTCAATGAATAATATTCGCGTAAATAGAAGACAATATTATGCAATGGATTCGTTTCCAAAAATAAGAGCTCTGGCATATAGCTAACGAAATGTGGGTCTCGCACGCCTCTGTTTACCTTTTCACGAATTATCAGGCGAAAGGATGGCGTAGTGGTTTCATTTCGCCAAGTACGCTCGAATCCCACACGGGAGACAAAAATAATATAATCTACAAATGGTTGTTCCGAGTCTGGATGTTCTTTGTGTCCGTTGTTTGAATATTTGTAAAGTTCTTGGCGACACAGGAAGTATACCTTTAATAAAGCAGAAGCAGAAGAATATTATTAGCTAACTTTGATGATGAAAGAAACAGTCGTAAAGCAATCTATGTAGATTCTCTCACGATTAGAGGCTAGAAGAGTCTTACTTAACCAGCAAGTCCAGCTTGTTGGCTTAGCGCTAAAGCCTCTAATGTTGGCAGAAGCCCCGTTTCCCTCGACACAATTTATAAACGAGACTGTTACCATAAATAAATTCTTACTAAAAACTTTTTGCTCTCGTTAGGTGTGATAGAAAAATTTGAAAAGCAAATCTTTTGCTAGCAAACGCAAAAACATTCCTAGGAATGTGAAGTATGGCGGACCTTACAAATATTGTACCTAGCAAATCACATAAAGAACTTCCATACTCAGAACAACTATTGTTAGGGCTTACATTTTTTGCCACGTTTGGTGATCGAATCCACTACACTTGCGACAGTGGCAATGGCAAGACTGGCAACACGTACACGTAAACCACTACGCAATTTATGCAGTCATACTAGATATAGTGGATCTACGCCCAATCTAATGACTCATTAAGCTACTTCTACACCGAGTGACTGTTTACCCTCGACGACATGAGTCCTATAAATAAAGTGAGAAAAGGCCATGAATTGCCGTAAATCTTAGAGTTCGAAAAAATGGTATCACGTGACCACGTGTCTGAGGTCAGAGGTCATAGTCATTTCGGGGGTATATCGACTATGGTAAGTCGAATGGCGTTGACTGCGAGTCTCTAGCTCTTACGGATCTTGAGTTGAAAGATGGTATCACGTGATCTTGAGGTCAGAGGTCAAAGGTCATAGTCATTTCGGGGCTATATCGACTATGTTGAGTCGTATGGCGTTGACTGCGAGTCTCTAGCTCTTACGGTTCTTGAGTTGAAAGTTGTATAACAGACGGACGGACGGACAAAGCTGTTGTATAAGAGTTTTTTCGAACTCTAAAAAGTACCGATATTTATAAACTTCTGCATAACTCTTAAAGGACTTAAGCGTGATGCTATATTCCGTTACAGAATAAACTTAACGTTCAATAATAATTCTATTCATCATCTTCCCCCTCTATGCCTAAACCCACCGTTTAATTTAGAATTTAATCGCCGAATAACTTGAGCAAAACACTTCTTTACACCCCGAAGTTTCCAGTTTGACTTGACCTGTCATACTCAGAGTCGATTGACGAGGGTAGCTTGTTAGCCATTAGTTGCTTGATACTCGATCGGCTAATTCGAAGGTACTTGTGTGTGGAAAATCAATTCTTGAGGATGACAGTTCAAAGGTTGGAGGTAGTGCCGCGACAGTTTGTAGTAGGCAAACTTGGATATGGAAACTGTTTGAGGAGCAATCTCCTCAAACAGTTTCCAACCCAATGGTTGTCCTAGGCAGGGGAGGGGTTATCGGATATTGATATGGTTCCTCGGAGGAATAATGCCTGGAGTAGGCATAGTATTGCTCATTTTAGTAGGAAGAGTAAACAAAACGTAGTTTGCATGGATGCAAACTTTAATTGGTGCTTGTCACATACCTGGAATGTAACACTTTTGTTAAGAAAAAGACACTTGTTAATTTATGAGTAATACTTTCGATGTTTATAAAATAATTTATAATAATCATTTATTCAACTTACATTGGTATAAATTGATACAGAGCTTAGGTTATATCGTCAAGGTAATATAAGGGGTGCCTGTACTAGGGTAAACCTGTGCCACAGGCATTAAGGGCACATACTGTATAATATAGATATAAATTCTAAAACAATACTTATAAAACATTATTCTTTGTATATAAAAACTTAGGAATTACATTATAAACTAAGTGATTAATTACTATGACTACTTAAAGAGCTATTTTATTGCGTAACACTTATTGAACAACAGTCATAAAGTGTTCAGTTTAATCGTAGTTCAAGGTTTGTAAATATTGTTGAACTAATTGCTTAGTGTTAGCATAATTTTTGTCATAAATCGCAGTAGATGCCACTTGGTAATTCGTGAATATCTTGCAAAATTAAACATATTTACGAATAAACTAGTGACGTTAAGGTGCTGTTACGCAATAGTAACTAATGTGCTTGAACATTTTTTTATAATTTTTGATTGAATATATAAAGTAGAAATCATACTTTTCTATATCCAAGAGTAATAAATTAAATCATTCGCATATGTATATTAATAATTAAATATAATTGTTACTCTTTGTAATTTTATAAACAATAGTATATTTTATTTATAAATCTATAGAAGCTGAAATTTGGCATGTATGTTCCTTGGAGAGTCTAGGGGAGCACTAAGAGAGGATTTTTGGAAATTCAATCCCGAAAGGGGTGAAAGGGGTGAAAAACTTTTATATGAAAGTTCTACACCGTTGAAGTTAGTGACTTGAAAATTTGGATTTTCACGCGGGCAAAGTCGCAGGCGGAAAGCTAGTAAGCCATATAAGTTTATGGCAATAATAAAGCCTACTTAAGTTTTAATATATCGTATTTTGTCACATAAACGACAAACTGTTTTGCTTATGAGAAAATAAACGACTTAAACTTAAAAATAATCATAGCACTATAGCAACAGAAAAATAACATAGTTATAATAAAAATATTCAGTTCTAATAGAATAAACTGACAATTCCACACAAGAACGGATAGCATCGTTTCATTTCCAACTCGCTCGCGCTGTCACGTTGCACAGAACACCTGAGTTTGTTCTCTGCAACCAATAACTAGAATTTTTCTTTTATGGTGATGGAATTAACAAGTGTTTTACATACCTACATTACGAAAGAAAATGTTAGGTTTTTATGGTTGAACCATTGAATCAATTTCGAGGTAACTTACATTTTATTTAGGAGACGTCTCTAAAAACGTATTTGCTAGTGAAACCTAGTTTTTTATAGAGAAAGTTCATCACACTTGATGATATATAGATAGACCTTCGACTACGTTTTTATAGGTTTACTAGATAGACAGAGTATTTTTCGAAATTTCGAACAGATAATTGAGAGAAACACATTACATTTCAGTCAATTGTTTTATGTCCGATGTAATTGAGAGCGAGTGTAAGCTGTTTCCAGGCTTCGTGCTGTTCGTTAATTTTCTAACAGGCAATAGAAATAACACATTTCCCAACCCAATGAAAATTTCATAAAAGAATATCCTAATTACCCTATGTCGAACCCGAAACCCTACATCACGATCAAACGTTATTTTTTGTCACGGAACCAATAAGATCGTTATAACTTGTGACAATATAAAATAATCATTTATTTGTAAACAAGTGTAATTTACATTAAGTCTTAAATATTGTATAATAGGAACTTAAAAGTTAGAGAGCTGTGCAGCCATAGCCAAATTTATATTTTATAATATGTATATAAACGTTATATAGTTACAAAGTTTGTATATCACAAGTTATTTTATTAAGCGTTGTCGTTATGTCATCGCGTCGGTACGTGTCACCTGTGCTGGACGCTTAGCGCTGCAGCCAATATCTGAGGAAACGATATTACATTCTCAAATATTATATTTTAAAGTGTGAGATCCCTACGTAAACTTTATTCTGTTGAGTCTATCCAATAGACTTGTATATCTTGGGTAATTATGGTGATGGATGGTTGGTGTAGTAATTTTAGTTGAGTTGAGTTACCATCCCGCTGCTATTACGACAAGAGTTTGGGTTAGAATCACGGGAAAAAAAAATTTATGATCCACAAATGGTTGTTCTGACTCGGGGTGTTATGTGTATAGGTTTTCTTTAAAACAACTAAGGTGGCAAAGATGCTTACGGCCCACCTGATGGTAAGTGGCCACCGTAGCCTATGAAAGCCTGCAACACCAAAGGCATCACTTGTGCGTTGCCGACCCTTTTGGAAACGAAGTGGAAAGGAGAAGGAGCGGGAAGGGGGAAAGGTGATTGGGCCTCCGGCACTCTCACTCACCGAACGAAACACAACAGTAGAAATACTGGTACTGGTAAGGGTGGCGCTATAACGATATCTAAATACAATACGGTCAAGCCTGAAATCAAGGAGGCTCTACTACTCTAGATCGTCTACGTCTACATTGTTTGAATAAGTAAAAATAAGTCTTATAAAAAAACAAATACTAGTGTTATGGGAATATGGCATATGCATATTGCATAGTTGGCAAAGTGAAGCTAAGATTCGATCATTCTTAACAGCGCTGCTTATCTGTAAAGTCTCACCATCGAACTTACTTTTGAATCTGATCTAGATCTTTTTTATAATAAAACTACTGTTTAATTGACTTTTGTCTGCAATATGGTAACTTAAACAGACTAGTAGGGCAATAAAGCATAGCAATACTCAGCCTGATATGGAAATCTTACCCAAAACGCAGAGTAATTAGCGTAAGCACGAATATATCCCATGACCAACGTGGTCAGAAATTTAATTTATATTCATAAAGGGTAGTTTTAATTCGTTATACTATCCAAAAATAATAAAATAAAAAAAAAGTAATGCTTTAAACATTTTAGTAAAACCACAAATGTACATACTAAAAGGCACCACCATAAAATTAACGGTGAATAAGATTCACTATCACTTTAATACTCCTTTAAAACAATATACATTTCCAACTTGAAGTTTTTGCGTTTGGAGAGGAAAACATAAATAAAAGCAATGTAGCATTTTCGAACTAAAAACCATGATTTGGAAAGAGCGGGAAGTTGAAACCGGAAGTAGCAGTCTGCTGCAGGGGCTGCAACCGTCGCGCCGAATATTCACAGCTTCCGGCGCGCGGCCGGCGAGCAACCGTAACTTCATTCAGTTTCGAAAACTAATTTTCAATTATTGGTCCTTTCATGGTCCTTTGGAAAATTCTGACGGTATACTAGGAATGCTATGAATTACTCTTTTGCTTTTGTAACTAGGTTTACAGATTTTAGTCATGTTCTGAGGAACATGTCTTTTTTGCCAATACTTGTTCATTATAAAAAAAAACGGTTAAGGGAAAAATAGTAAGGAAACATGCATGTATGAGATTTCTTTATTATTTTCTTAAATATATCTGTTTGCATACACATTTTGAGGGGTACAAAAAAGGACATAGGGTCATACTCAGAAAAAGTGTACATTTTAAATTTGTAACGAAACTGATATGTCACAACACTGAGGCTCGGTCAGACGAAACTGATATTATTAAGCAAGGTACACAGTGAAAATAGAAAGTTAAAAAAAAGAATATTTAAATAATTTTTTAAAGATTGCCAAATTACAATAAAAATCTGTTTATATGATATAAATAGGAAATATTTTATATGAGATTTTTGTAAAAATTGGTAGGCCAACAATGATCCGAACATTCGGGAGGCATACGTGGGGCAGGAAGCTTCGTTGTTGTTAATTCTGTTTATTAAAAAAATATCTTTAAACTTTTCATTTATTTTAATTTTATTATTATTTTTATTATTTTATCCATGTTTAAAATAATGTACGATATTTCCTAAATAATAGACTTTAAACCTATCTTCCAATCTAATCTTAACCCTAATGTGTTGCGATATAAAGAAAACGAAAAATCGCAAACATCAAGAGCAATATCTTAATTTTGTTTGTTTATAAAAATATTTAAGCAAGATTTAATCAACTTCGCCATTCTTAGATCCGCGTGAAATACGTCAATAAATTTTAAAGTATGATAAAATTTATTTAAATCTTTGAAATAAATGGAACTCCGTGAACTAAGCTTTACAATTTCTCAGTTTCGTTACGTTACGCGGTATAACTGAACTGTGAACAAAACCTGAGAAATTATAAACTCGAAAAATAACTCTGTTGAAACCACTTAATGTATACGCAATAACTCAATATATTAAAGAATATAATACGATAAGTAACCAAAGGCGTGAAATAATATATAAAACCATTATATTCTTATCAAAATAACAGCCGTTTATCACCCTGATATTTTTTTTGTTCCTTATACGTTGGACACCATTAACACTCACGAACTTCGACGAAAATATAATGGCCTCCGTAAATGGTCACTAGTGGGAAGCATCAGTGTAGCCAACAAAGTAAAATTACTTGCGGTCTGTATCAAACAACTTCGTTCAGAATTAATCACACGTAACTAACCTAGAGTAACGAAACGTTATTATTTTTGGACAATATTAATATTATTTTTCGAAATCTTTTAAAGTTTCTAAGCAATAAAAAGTATTTCTATACAAAAGCTTTTTTTACGTAGTCGGGTTATAGTTTTAAAATTTTATCACACAATTGTACGCGGATGACACAAATAATTGCCTTCTGTGGGATTCAAACCCACAACACTCGCCGTGGCGCTAGCGGCGAGGCAACCGGTTGCCCGCTATGCCAATAGATTATAAAAATATAATTAGTTTATTCTAATGTTAGTTTCATACATTTGTTAGTCGAACGCTTCATACAGCTGTGGATTTTCTACAATATGTCTGGCGAGTGTTGGTACAGAGCTAGTACGAATGAGACGGTTAGAGGAAATGAATACGTCTGCCGATTGAAAGATTCTATTGAACTGTGAAAAAATCAAAAGTCCTTTGCAACTATTGCTTATGATTGCATTGTTCTAGAGTTCAACGACTTGCAACGCTTTGTTCATTAAAGTTTCTGCATAGTTTTAGTATAATATAGTGATTCATGTTTATTTAATACATAATAATATGAGCTCTGTGTATATATTGTCCCACTGTTGGACACGAGCCTTTTCTCAGTATGACAAGGGTTAAGTTAGGTTAGCAATACAGGTCAGGTAGGGTGTTTGTCAGAAAACCTCCTCGTGGTACACCCTGGGCAACGTTGGCAATAATGCTCTTCATTATTGCTGGCGGCTAATATTCTGACAACCGGTGCCTTGTGCCGTCGCGTTCGGCACCGGTGGCGGGGGGATGGACCCTTGTCCTATCCCCAAGCCGGAGGCCCTGCTTTGGGCCCGGCTCTCCCAGTACCGCTCTGTTTTAGAGTGGACATGGGAGAGCCTCCTTGACGGGTTCGGCGTGCACTCACCCTGCCGCTGAACAGACAACGGGGTCCCTTCTCGTCACTCTGACGATTCTCCCCCCTTTTCTTTGCCCCTTTGTTTTGTCCCTTCCCCCCCCCCTTTGTGGTTCTGAGTCCACTTTGTTTTCCCCTCCCTTTTGTTTTGCTCCCTTTCTTTTGTCTTTTGTCCCCGTTGTCACCGTCTAGAACACATCGTAACCCCGTATTGTGCAGTGTCGTGGATCACGTCTCGCGGCTGCTGACGGGACCGAGGGTCTTGGCTTCACCGCCCGGACTGCGAGGGAGTGGCCCTCTATAAAAACCACCCCGAATCTCAAGTTGCTGCCGCACGGCGAGGAGATGCATGGCTGATGGGTAGTTCAGTCACTAGTGCGGCCCCCTCAGGGTACCTGCCGTCCCCCTGTTGTATTAGGCTTGCCCGGGTATCGGGATCTCTGCCCGGGTCGACGTTTATTTCTCCCATACTCGTGGGTCTTAATATGGATACTAACACAAATTCAATTTAAAAAAATAAGTCGGCATTAGCCTCTAATATCAGGTCGCGCACGCCCACTGCTGCGCGATCAGATGAAGAAACCGTCGAAGTTCGGCGGGCGGGATCGCGCACGCCCAGTACTGCGCGATCAGAGGATAACGTAGAGATTGTCCTCTCAGATGGCTCCGAAAGGAGCATGAGCACTGCTGGCACATACAGCCCGATCAGGGCTGTAGGCAAACGTCCGCATCCAGGAGTGGAACGTTCGGGCACGGAATCTTCGTCGGGTGAAGAGAACGTTCCAACATCTAAGATGCCGGTTGCCAAGAGAGGTCGCGGGCGCCCACCCACCCATGGGCGCTACGTTGGAGTGGGCAGAGCCCAAGCCGAACTGGCAGCTGCCAAGAGGAGAGCCGATGAGGAAGAACGCGCCTCTGAGGAGGAAAAGGTAGTCGCGATGTCTTCACGCCGAACTGCTGCTGCTCGGGAAACCTCCTCCCAGTCATCGGTTCCAGCAGAAACGGAAGACCAAACTTCGAGCCAATTAAAGGAGCGACTAGACGACGCCCTGGAAGGAATCCGCCAAGTCTCGAAACTATCAAAAGGGCTAAAGGGCACGAGTATTAAAACCCTCAAGGACTCGATGGCCACTGTGAAGGACGTCACGGAGGTACTTCTACATAGAACCACCTCCGACGAAATAAACAGAGAGTTGAGAGCCGAGAACGCCCGCCTCTCAATGGAGGTGGACGACGTGAGGCGTCTCCTGGACGAGATGCGTGCCAACCCCAGAACAAAGAGTCGTGAGGGGACAGACTCAGAGTTGGCCGCCTTGCGTCAGGAGCTGGCCGAATTTAGGCGGACCCTTTCGGTCATGGAGGGACGAATACTCCGGCCCCCATTGGCAGCGGACCGCCGGAGCGAACACCAGCAGCAGGTGCATCAGCGTCTCCCGCCGCCCCCGCCGCCCCCGCCGCAATTAACATCATATGCGGCAAAGGCGGCGACAAAGCGTGTGGCACCAAACAAACAGGGTGCCCCTCAAGAAGTCCCTCCACCAACCCAGATGGCGGGTAAGAAGAAGACCAAGAGGAAGAGCAGGTCTAAAAGCCAGGCCCCACCTGTCCCATCCACTAACCCAACTCGGCCGACGTCCGCTGCCCCAACAGAAAGTGGATGGCAAAAGGTTGGCGCTAAGAAGAAGGCGGCAAAGAAGAGGCAGAAGGAAGCGCGTAAGGCAAAAAAGGCCAAGAAGCTCCGCCCGCCTCGTTCCACAGCAGTAGTTATAACACTGCAACCGGCAGCACTGGAACGAGGCACAACATATGCGGAGATAATGAGGAAGGCGCGCTCTGCGATCGACCCTAGTGCACTGGGAATCACGGCGGGTCTGCGGTGCAAAACCACACGTACCGGGGCCCGCCTGATCGAAGTGCCTGGGGTCACTAGTGGCAACCAGGCCGATAGCCTGGCGGAAGGCCTCCGCAAAATCTTACCGGAGGAGGACGTCAGAGTGTCCAGGCCGCAGAAAAGCGCACAGCTGCGTATTGCGGGCCTGGACGACTCCATCACAGTGGAGGAGGTAGTGGCAGCCGTCGCTAAGGTCGGGGAATGTGTTCCCGATCAAGTCCGGTGTGGTGACATTCGCCCGGGCCGCGCCGGCATGGGAACAGCAGTCGTCAGCTGTCCCATAGCGACGGCAAAGAGATTGGCCGACGGCCGAAGAGTTTTAATAGGTTGGGTGTCGGCGCAGGTCAAGCTCCTTGACCCCCGACCAATGAGGTGCTACCGCTGCCTCAGCGGTGGTCATGTTGGGGTGAAGTGCACCTCAGAGGTTGACTGCAGCGGACGTTGTTTCCGCTGCGGTCAGTCCGGTCATCTGGCCGGCTCGTGTAAAGCGACGCCGCACTGCATATTATGTGCGGCGTCAGGAAGGCCGGCCGCTCATCGGGCTGGGGGTGGGGAGTGCGCCGCACCCAAATCGAATAGGGGCCAGTCGGCCAAAAATTCGGTAGGTAAGGTAGGTGGGGTCGCCGCTTCTGCTGTCGAGGGGGCTGGGGTGGTAATGGATACCAATTAATGGATCCACACCTCCGCCTCCTTCAAAGCAACATAAACCACTGCACCAGGGCTCAGGATCATCTCCTCCAGAGCATGGCGCAGTGGACAATTAACGTCGCCATCGTCGCCGAGCCCTACTTTGTCCCTCCCAGTGATGGCTGGGTAGGGGACCTCAGTGGCTCGGTGGCGATCATTTCGCTGGCCGCCGCCGGCACCCCGCCCTTCGAGAATATCGTTCAGGGACGGGGATGCGTCGCAGCACAAATAGGAGAAGCGGTTGTGGTGGGCGGCTACTTCTCACCCAACCGATCTCTCGCCGACTTCGAGGAGTATCTCCTCGAACTTAGCGTCGTCGTCGCTCGCAGCCACCCTCGGCCCGTGCTCGTCGTCGGGGACCTCAATGCCAAATCCACGGCTTGGGGTTCACCGGCCACGGATGCGAAAGGTGAGCTGCTTGAGGAGTGGGCCGTTGAGAACGGCCTGCAAGTCCTCAATCGTGGATCAGTGCACACGTGCGTGCGTCAGCGGGGCGGTTCCATCGTGGACGTGTCCTTTGCGAGCCCCGGTCTAGCGCGCCGTGTCGTAGGTTGGCGCGTCGTCGAGGGGGTGGAGACGTTGTCGGACCATCGCTACATTCGGTTCGACGTCTCCGCCCAGACCTTCGGCGCGCCAGTTGGAAGATATCCGATTGGGGGCGGTCCGCGTTGGGCCTTGTCTAAATTGAATCGGGAGGTCCTCCTGGAGGCCTCCATCGTTCAGGCCTGGGTGCGTTCTTCGGTCAGGCCGGAAAACATCGAGATGGAGGTTGAGTGGTTCCGGGAAGCAATGAGTCAAATTTGCGATGCGGCGATGCCGCGAGTAAGATCTACTCCATCGAGGCGCCAGGTGTACTGGTGGTCGGATCATATCGCGCGGCTACGGAATTCTTGTGTAGCTGCGCGACGCCAGTACATCCGGCTGCACAGAAGGCGTCGCCGCCCTCCCGATTTCATGGAGAGACAGGCGGAACTCTATGAGGCCTACAGAGCGGCCAAAAAATCTTTGAAAGTTGAGATTATGCGGGCCAAACATCAGGCCCGCCAGGAGTTCCTAGAGACTCTGGACCGTAATCCTTGGGGGCGCCCATACCTTATGGTAATGTCGAAGCTTCGCCCATGGGCGCCCCCCTTGTCCCAGAGTCTCCGTCCGGAGCTCCTGCGAGAGGTGGTGGCCGCTCTGTTTCCTTCCAGAGCGGAGCACACTCCTCCGCCTATGGTTCCGCCTTCAGTAGCGTCCAACGCGGACTTTGACGACGACGTTGTTCCCGAAGTGACCCGGGTAGAATTACGAGCGGCGGTGTCACGACTTCGTGCGAAGAACACCGCCCCAGGACCCGACGGCATTCCAGGTCGTGCGTGGGTCCTGGCCCTTGAGGAGCTCGAGCCCCGACTCAGGGGACTCCTCACATTGTGTCTTCGGGAGGGCCGGTTCCCAAGTCAGTGGAAGGTTGGGAAACTGGTCCTCCTCAGAAAGCCGGGGCGTCCGGCGGACAGCCCGTCCGCCTACCGGCCCATTGTTTTGCTGGACGAGGTCGCTAAATTGTTCGAAAGAATTATCGCGGGGCGCCTCGTCCAGCACTTGTCTTCGGTGGGCCCGGATTTGGCGGACAGTCAGTATGGCTTCCGTCGCGGGCGCTCCACCATCAACGCTGTTCAGCGTGTGAGGAGTCTGACGGAGGAAGCAGTTGCCCGGGGTGAGGTCGTCTTGGCGGTGTCACTCGACATCGCCAACGCCTTTAATACCTTGCCCTGGAGTTGTATTAGGGAGGCGTTAGTTTTCCATCGCGTGCCTCCCTACCTCCGTCGCATAGTCGGGGCTTATTTAAATAATAGATTTATTGTTTATCCGGGTCATGACGGTTGGAGTCGGCGAGAGATGTCGTGCGGTGTTCCACAGGGATCGGTTCTGGGTCCGCTCCTGTGGAGCATCGGTTACGACTGGGTCCTCGGCGCTGTCTCGGGTCTGGGCGCTCCTCCGTGGCGTCGGCGTCATTTGTTACGCCGACGACACCTTAGTCACGGCAAGGGGTAAGTCGCACCGGGCGGCGGCCATATTGGCGACCGCTGGGGTTGCACAAGTCGTTGGTCGTATCCGGCGGTTGGGCCTAGAGGTGGCTCTTTCTAAGTCCGAGGCCATCTACTTTCATGGTCCTCGGAACCGGCCACCTCCAGGGGCCCACATCATGGTAGGAGGGGTCCGCATCGGCGTCGGGTCGACTCTCAAATATCTGGGACTCGTGCTCGACAGTCGGTGGGACTTTGCTGCACATTTTCGAGGTTTGGCTCCCAGTCTTCTGGGCGTTGCAGGCGCGTTAGCGCGCCTGCTGCCCAACTTAGGGGGGCCAAACGCCTCCTGCCGGAGGCTCTACGAGGGGGTCGTGCGGGCTAAGGCCCTATACGGAGCACCCGTATGGGCCAACACCCTGACGGCCAAAAATGTGGCCGCTCTTCGGCGGCCACAACGCGTCATCGCCGTCAGGGCAATTCGAGGTTACCGCACGATCTCGTTCGAGGCAGCGAGCCTCCTTGCCGGATCGTCGCCCTGGGACCTAGAGGCCAGGCTCCTGGCGTCGCTATTCCAATGGCGCCAGGAGGCACTGGTACGGGGTGAGGTGCCGTCGCATCGCGATATCGAGGTGCGGCGGCGCGAGCTCCGCGAGGTCCTAGTGGCAGAATGGGAGGAACGACTTGTCAATCCCAGCGCCGGGCACGCCACAATCGTGGCGGTAAGACCCGTACTTAGAGAGTGGCTGGAGAGGCGTCATGGCGCCCTCACGTTTCGCCTGACGCAGGTGCTGACCGACCACGGTTGTTTCGGTCGGTATCTGTGTCGAATAGGCAGACAGGAGACGCCCGGTTGTCATCACTGCGGCGACTGCCGCGTCGTTGTCGAGGACACGGCGTTGCACACATTGGTGGCTTGCCCTGCTTGGGCCACGCAAAGCCGTGTCATGCACGCGGCAGTCGGTAGAGTCGTCCTCTCGCTCGAGGCTATGGTTCTGTCCATGACCTCGAGCGAGAGGTCTTGGAATGCCGTCGCCTCCTTCTGTGAGGAGGTGATGTCAGTGAAGGAGGTGGCGGAGAGGGAGAGGGAACGTTCAATCCCTCTCCCTAACCGCAGAGCCGGGCGCAGGAGGGCGCGAGACGACCTCCAGCCACCCTGAGTAGAAGCCTGCGGGCGGTGGACCCATTGGGGCCGTTCACCGCCCGATCAGTGCATGTCCGAGTAGGCGGCGTTCGTGTTCCACGCACGCCTCTCGATGTTGGAAAGGGGACTAGGTCCCCCCGCTTTGTTGTCGGGGACCAGGTCCCCAATTATAGGATGTGAATTTTTATTGTGTTTGTGGGACCCGCCACGTCCATCGGCGGGTCAAACCTTTGACGGGGTCGCGATTTGAATGCGAGAGCGATCCGCGCGACCCCGTCATAAAGGTGTGAGGAACACCGCGGTGGTTTTAGTCGGTTCAGCCCAAATTTCCATCTTATGGGCTGGACATATCCCCATCGCCCGCCCCAAAACCGGCGATGGGGAATGTGATTTGCACATTTCCCCGCGTTAAAAAAAAAAAAAAAAAAAAAAAAAATAAGGTGCTTTCCGGGCACGGATGCTTCGGAAAGTATTTACTCCAGATCGCGAGACGGGAGGCGACCCCGCCTGCCACGAGTGTGGGGCGCCGGGGAAGACACGGCGCTCCACACGCTGAAAGCGTGTGCCGCGTGGGGGCCGCAGCGGCACACGCTTTCGGCCATAATAGGCGGAGATCTCTCCCTGCCGAGCGTGATCAACGCCATGCTCGGCGGCGAGAGGTCGTGGCAGGCAGTGGTCTCCTTCTGCGAAGCTGTCATGGCGCAGAAGGAGACCGCGGAGAGGGTCAGGGAGAACAACCTCCTCGCTGACCCTCTCCGGCGCAGACGGACGGGAGCGAGAAGGAGGCGATTTTCCCTAATATTCGTTCCTGTATAGTGGGGTCACTGGTACAGAGTCGGGGGACTCTCTACGGGCTTGCACGGCCCCACACGTCTGGGGATGGCCTTGGTGAGCAAGGCCTTCCCTCCATAGGTGCTGAGGCCCGGTCACCACCAGCCAGGCCAACCGCCGGGGCGGGATGATGATTGCTAACGCGACCCCATCCCGCCCCACTCCGTCGGCGGAGGGACTGCTCACCCCAGGATTTTAGTATGTATACCGACCCCCTTCAGGGACAGAGAGTCTCACATAACCACCCTTCCCTCCACGGGGGAGGAGGTATCCATAAAGGATTCTCCAGGGTAAAAAAAAAAAAACTTTAGCAATAGTCAATATTAGATACATGCTAGCCCCTTTTTATTAGCCGCTAATGCTTCTTGAGGGTCCCAAATGACGATAAGATACTGTGACTGTCAATTTGATTAAGGGGTTTTGGCAATTGAAAATCCATTCAAAGATGTTGCTAGTCAAAAGGTGACGATAATGCCGCAAGAACAAATCTGATTAGGAAAGTTTATGGCTGAAGAGGCTTGCTATGCAAGAGATTTAAACTTAGCATTGCTGGGCTACAGATGAAAGAGCATGAAGAATACGCACCAAAGATGATATTGGACCAAGAACAAGCAGAAGAAACCTGAAATTGACATAATTATA
The DNA here is from genome assembly GCA_930367265.1 of Catocala fraxini. Taxonomy (NCBI): domain Eukaryota; kingdom Metazoa; phylum Arthropoda; class Insecta; order Lepidoptera; family Erebidae; genus Catocala; species Catocala fraxini. The sequence continues at coordinate 30,033,044 of OV884025.1, read as the reverse complement.
AAGATTGTAACTAATTAAAATTGACATTCATTGATGACTGAAGATAATTCATTTTTAAACTTTGATTATGATACCTATAGTATTATAATCAAAATTTACAAAGGCATTTATTACATCATACGAGAAACCTTAACATAGTAATGTTATGATTGGAGCAAACTACAAAAGGGCTTTTCATTTGTCATTTTTATACGAAAGAGCAAATTTTGCAAAAAGTATCGTCATAAATTTTTCGGTTAACAGAACATGCATACATGATAAATAATATCATGTGCATGTTAAGTTCCTTAAATACTAAGACTGACATACCCATGGGCAAAAAGTCTCTAAAAAATAGAAAAAAAAAGAAATTCCTTAAATATAACCATACAATCTTTTAATACTTATTTACATAAAAATACCTAGACGGTCACTTTTAAATTGTATGTATATACCAACACGTTGTCTGCTCTCATGTCCGCCAGTGTACAACTTAATGTAAAATGCAAGCGTGTAGATAAATGTGTGAGATCACGTTCGCTGGCTGCATAAGGAATTGGCAGGTAAGACTCGATTACTCTGAGAGGGCGTTTCGAAACGAGCACGATATGTCACTCGGTCATATAGGAAAGGAAAACTTCATTTGTTGTTTATAAAAACATTTCTTTTAGAACAGGGGGTGAGTGGATGGTGGCGTCCAGCATTGGCATTGTCAGTACAGTGTCTATCATGAAACGTAAATGCCGAAATTTCAGGCAAACTATCCGTACCGTGAATCACATTTATGCCGAAATTGAATTTTGGTATGTAACCTCTTGATTGTCATAGACCCTTTCATGATGCAGCCCGGACATCAGAGTTATGTCATTGCGAAATTCTTTTTGCGTTGTTTTTTTTAGTAATTAAGAAATCCGATGAAAATCATTGTAAGTTTTTTCGTGCGGCCCAAAATTTCGGATAGAGGTTTTCATGGTAGACCTACTGGTTGCCTTAACGTGGTTTTAGTAACAGCCTAAACCTATCCAGGCAAAGGGTTGATGAAAAGAAACTTGCAAGAAACTCACGGCCACTCTTTTAGTTTTATATAAGCACATTGATAAAAGTGCAATGTTTGGGTAAACTAGTTCTAGCTATTCTTATAATTCTTCGTTGAGATCATCCTTTGCCTGCAAAACTTTACTTTTGCGCTGCAAGGAAAAACACCATGGGTTCTGTTAGATACTGAGCAATGCATATAGGTTGTACATATTTCGAAGCTTTAGACTCTATCCTCTTACTGCTTCAAGTGATAACCAAATTGAAAATAGCATTGCGATCTTATTTATTATATATCATAATTTTCGACGTATGGGATGTGGATTCAGCAGTCATTACACCGATATTCGTATCGGTCCGTGGACTGATTGCAAGGAGCCTCGATCACCACCTAAAGAGGCTCGCGTTAGATGGCTGGATTATGTCTTTGTTGCAGAAGGCCGCTTTGTTTGACTCGGCACGCACCGTGAGGAGGGGCCTTTCTCTGGAGCCCCACCGGCAGCTTGGACGCTGTTCCTGATGCCGATGGGCCTTCATAGTTTTTATATTTTTAATGTGTTTTTTATAATTATATATTTATAATGTAACTATTATTGTATAATTAAATAATATTGTGTATAATAATAAATCTGTTTATTTCTTCTCATGAAAGATCTTACACTAGTATAGTAGGAGTGTGATAATATACATATTTTTATATCATTATTGTCAAGTTAAGATTCGAATGTTCGATTACAATTCGAATAAAACTTAATCAGTGACAATAGTAAGTCAACATTCGAATGCAGGGCCATTTTAGTAACAATTCCTTATCGCTAGTTATTTGGGTATATGCTTTGGTAGATCGTTAGCCGACACGGAAAAAGTGTTATTCTAATTCGCTATTTACAAATTACCTATAACTGCACCTAAGCGACTGTCCGATAGATGGTGGTAAGATCGCCTCATATTAAGAAGGCCCTGAAAATTGCTAGTAAAATATTGGTATGTGAGATCTCTGTGTACCCTCTAAGGACCTCAACGTTGACTCCAAGCGCAATACAAGCGAGCTATGGGATCAACAGACACCCATTAATGTCAATATACATTTAAATATTTAAAGGACTCTTGGGCTTAATACTCAATATATTTATTGTATTACAGAATGTAAAATAGTCTCGTGGGAGACTGTGGATTGCCCCCCAAAGATCGCAAGTTCAGTGCCTCGGTATTTACCTCTGATTTTACGCATTTATATCCGTATTAAGTAGTTCCTGAGATTAGTGCGTTCAACCAAATAAACAAACAGACTCTTCAGGTTTATAATATTAGTATAGATTTTAATTAGGATTAGGATGGTCAGTTTATGCGATACCTAATCTAATGTTAGTACATTAGAAATGCGAATTTGATATATTTATGTGTGTACCGGCGGTCAGATACAATAGATTTTTGATTATTATTCTAAAATCTAACGAATTTAATAGTTCATTAACGCTCTGTTTAACGGTAGAGGAAAACATCGTGGAGACAACTGCATGTCTGAGAGTTTTACATAATAAACTCGAGAATGTGTAAAGTCTGCATACTCAAATTATACTAGCGTGGTGGACTAAGACCTAATCCACCTCATATTGAGAAGAGGCTTGTTTGTGCCGAGCAGTGGTAGAATTTATCAACAGAGCTGAATTTTTCTTAACCTTTTGGACGCCATTGTCACATATACGTGACAAACGAAATCTTGCCCTCAACGCCAACGTCACATATGTATGACAAAAAATACGTCGCACCATAACATAAAAATAAAAAATAAAACCATTACTTTTGTGTGTTTTATTGATATACTTTAAAAATGTAAGCTTCCATCTATATTTGATTGCATGAAACGAATTAAATTATACCATCAATATTGAGAAATTTGAAGATAAAAAACGAGATGATAAATTCGTAAAAAGGTAGTGTCTCACACGCCATTGTCTTCTATATGTGACAGCTAGTGTTGTGACGCATGATGGTAATATCCTTAAAAACTTTTAAAGATAAGTGTGAAACATTAATTCAGAATACATTATTTGTGTATCAGTTGGAATCAGGACAAACCAGATAGATTTTTATAACAACTGAGTTTTATGCAAGCATGCCACTAGCTACACAATCAAAAATACAATGTCCGCCGGCCTAATTTCGATATTCGCTAATAGCATTTCTTGGGCATCCTTAGCGCAACACCGATTTGCAGTCCCTTGTACGCCATGGTCACAAATAGACGACAAAACGGTGACGTCATAAGCGAAGGCGATCACTTTTAGTGAAGTGACATTGATTTGATTTATTAAAAGTTAAACTTAATAGCAAGTGCAATGAGTGTAATGAGTACCGAAGAACTTCTTCGAATATTAGAAGGTGTTAGAGGCGATGATGAGTTCTCGGAAGCGGAATCGTTGCAAGAAAATGATTTAAAGGTAAGTTATGTACTTTTAAAACTTTTATTTTATAAACTATGATAAAAATGTCTTATCAACATGTTCTTGAAATCAAGCAAAATCCGTAAATATTATGTTATCTAGTATTGGTGATATTAAGTATGTAGTACATTGAAAATGTTTTAACATAGATTCATTAAATTAAAATACCCGTTTCTGTTGCAAGGTGTGTAAAGTTTATTTATGTGCTGCGCCATGCTTTGAAAAATACCACGCTTTATAATAATACTTTTCTTTAGTTAGGTTAATGTCGCATCTACTTATTACCTTAGTGATACGATTTGCTTATGTGTGATATTTTATAATTTTATCGCTACTATAATTATATTTAAAGATATGATATTCTATTGTTTGTAAGTTAGTTGGTACATATAATATATGTACAACTGCAAATAATTATCATATTAAGATAATTATTTGCATCGTTAATTTTACATATATTTTCTCTTTTTTTTACTATCAGGTGCTATTTGTTGAAGGCTTGTGATATTATATCAATAATTATAATCATTATGTTTATGTTTTGTTATCTTACATCTTTGTTATTCCTATTCTGCCATTAAAGTAATGTGATATTATAAGACTGATTGGTAGTTATAATCATTGTAAATAACTGTTGATTTTTAATGTATATCTTTGTTAATTACGTTTATATTAATAACAATAATTAAAATACTGATTTCTATTTATCTTTTAATGATAACATTAAAATTCCTCATGCTTTATTATAATAGTTATTATATTAAGCATACTTTATAGATCCATACTTAAAAGAATCGATAAGTGACATGTACTTACACTGCTACATCCTTATTCTGATGCGAGAATTTCATAAAATTGACTGGTAGGCCACGCCATTGTCACAATATCAAGACAACAGGTATAAGATAGTGTTGTACCATATTGTATTTTGTTTTTATTTTGTATCTCCTAATATCTGCGTTTACATTGATAAAGTCTGTGTTAAATGCCGTGTAATGATTACTACAGTGGGAAGTAGTGAAAGGTTAAATAAATATCAGTGTCATGAGTAGGGTTTATTAGAAAATTTAAGACGAAAATAAAAACACAGTTGATATTCGATAAAGTTTTGGAATCCCTATACTTTTGAAGGTCATTTTACAGAAAAAGTGGCTTGGCGTCGGGGGTACGGCGATGCGTTTATACTCTGGCGTTCAAAAGGTTAAAGGCTATCTCCGCCCTGTGTATAGTTTCTTTTTGGCGGAATACTTTATAAACATTCAAACGACGGACACAAAGAAAACCCGACTTTGGAACAACTATTTGTAGATAACACATTTTTTTATCCCGTGTGGGTATCGAACTCAAAACACTTGGTGCAGTGTATTGACGAGGCGATTACTTAAACCGCTACACAATCCGTATAGACAGCGTAAAATATTATTTACACGTGTGACCTTATGCTGGTCAACCCGCTTTAGAGGCGTGGTTGACCTAGGATTTTAATTGAAATTAAAGATGAACAACGCGATCAATAAGCATATATTTTCACTTACAACAGGTGTATAAGAATAAACAGAACTACAATTAAATTCGCCTAGATATTTAGTGGTATTTCAGGGCGTGGTTCAAGATGAAGGCTTGTTACGTGGTCCCGGGTAGAATGGACCACTTAACTTCAGTAGGCAGCGCAGCGGAAGGAGACAGGCACCTTTTTTTTTGTTTGTGTTATTTGTTAGTCTCAGATGGCTTTTACAACTTTACGCGGACTGTGGGTGAGCGCAGAGGGCTCCCAACCCGTAACGAGACAGGCACCAGGGCGCGTTGCCAATATATAGGGCCGCCGCTGGGGAGGAGAAGCCGATGGAGGGGCGCCGCGAGCACGGCCGCTCAGCAACGACCGATCCGCGTCACACACGGCCTACGTGACATTACCTATATTATGTAACATGGTATATACAATATGCATGTAATATTATAAATATTTAACTTTAAAACATTAGCTCCGAGCTATCAAATAAATCATGATAGCAATAAACTCTTAAAACCGCGCTTTCATATAATCCGCTTCCATTAATTGCAATTTAAATTTATTAGTAGGCTGATTAAATAACAAATATGAATTGGTATGGTATAAAGGCTCGCACTCACTATGCTAATTGTTTGCTGCGGACTTTGTATATTGCTAACTGTGTCGGTCGCGCAACGAAATCAAAAGCTGCTGTGCATGAGATCTTAGGTTCCAATACTGGGTCGAGCCAAAAAAAAATTATTGGATTTTTCTACCAAAAAATTCTTAATGGCAGTCCGGAGTTCAGAAGTTGGCGGTAATATACGTCCCTGTAAGCACATATAACCTCTGCCCATGCGCCTTTCTTCTCTTCTGTCGTGTCAGATTGCCGTCCTATCGGATTATAACAGTAGCGAACTAAAACTGCAATTTTGTTTGCACACACGAAACTGGCAGCTGGCGAAACATGCGTATAATATAGTTCTTTCTTTTCTCTTTTCTTTAAAAACGACAACACCCGCACTAAGTATTGATCCTGTGTCGCGGGAGACTACAAATGATCATCTTCTTCTTTTTTCTTTCCGTGTGGTTAGTGGCCAACCTGTTGTCAAGAGTTATTCAAGCCGCCCTCTAGCCCCTGAGCCTCTGACATGGCTTAACGACTGCTGTCAATTTGACAACAACCGGGACCAACTTTTTACGTGCCCTACGAAACACGGAAACGCTCAGATGAAATACCACTAACCTCCCATCCATCTATAGACTGACCACACCCAACGTTGCTTAACCTCGCTAATCGTTTACCGACCGGTGAGTACCATTGGCTATAAGTGCCTTTACGAATATTCAAACAACGGACATAAAGAACACCCAGGCTCGGAGCAACCATTTGTGGATCACACAAAGTTTTGTTCCGTGTGGGATTTGAACCCACAACACTCAGCGCAGTGGCAGTGGTGAGGCGACAAATTAAACCATTACGCCATACGTGGAGTCAATTTCTGTCTATCGGTTCAGGAATGTAGCCGGATAGAGTATCTATGGTATTAACATATTAAAACGAGATGTGTGTAAAAACCCAGGATTTAACCTCTTCGTCGTAAATACCTCAGAGAGCACGTTAAGCCGTCGGTCCCGGCATGGCCCCCTATGGCAGTCGTTATTGGGAAAGTCAGTACCCTCTAATATCCTGACACTGGTCTAGCCTTGGTTGCGGAGGTCAGGTGGCAGCCGCTCCGTGTAAAAACTGATATCCGGTCAAATCCGGTTAGGCTAGAAAAAGCCGACCCCAAGTGACTTGGGAATATTAAAGGCTAAGGGAGAAGAAGAGTCGTAAATGTAAAAGTAATGAAAAGAAATAACCCCTATATCTCAATGGTCTTTTACCCCCAAGGCCCATATTCAAACTCGATCGAGGTATGACCCTGTCTGCTCACCAAGACACAAGTCAATCAGTCCAGTGGTTCCGGAGTTATGCCTGTCACTAACACCAATCTGTCACTAATACACAGACCTACATAGTGTTTACATTAACCTCTTCGAAGAAGACTCAGAGGTTAATAAGTCCGTAGTTTACTAGTAAACTACGGACTTCTACGGACTTATTTTAACCAAAATTGGCATAACAGGTACTAATCTGTTCTATATAATTCTAGTAGACTCGACAGACGTTGTCCTACCCGAACGTGTACTTAAAAGCCGATTAAAGCGCACCTTCTAGACCCAGTTATGATTTTAAACCATTCAGGGACTCACTAAAATACACATATTTTTTTAACCAAATTGGTCTTCCCGTTTAAGAGGAGTTCAGTGACATTCACATAATAAACTTAAATGACCACTCACTTACTCACTGGCTGACTTAGAGAAATAGAAATCATACAAGGGGGAGTCGTAGGAAATAAGTAAATAATATAGCGTGGTATAGAAAATCGTTCAGAAGCCCCGGAAAAAAATTCTGACCCTTGAAAGGTCAGCTCTTGGCGGTGGTACCCCATCGTATCTCGGAAACGGTGATATCTAGGGGAGTCGTTCGCGAACAAAATCTTCCTAAAACCCTGGGAACCTGGAAACCCCAAAAAATAAAACTGACCTCCCCCCTTCGCTGTACACCTCCTCTCGCGGACCGCGCAACCACGCGAAATACTAGTTATAGTATATAGCTGAATAGTTATAATTATAGTATTAGGAAGTTTTAAGAACGTCGTTGGATAGAAACTCCCTTTTTTTTTACGTGTGTGTATGCTTTGACACGTACCTCTCTGCGGGGCGACGAAAAGGTTATGTCGGGGTCACTGGGAGAAAGATACCCCGGTAATACCGACTAAACCTACAACGGTGTTCCTCGACATAGCCATAGACGGCGGAGCCGAATTTAATGGAAATTTCTTCCTCACAGAAGGAGGCGATGGCGTTCCACGATCTCTCACTCTGGACCATGGACTGAACCACGGCCGGTAGCGAGAGAGCAACCAATCCGACTGCCGCGAACAACTCACAACGCTGCGATGCCTAGGCGGGACAATCCGCCAAAATGTGCAGCGCCATGTCCGGAAAAACATCGCGGCAGTCGCCGCAATGATGACATCCGGGCGTCTCCTGCCGGCCTAAGCGACACAGAAACTGGCCAAAGTAACCAAGGCTTGTCATTACCTGTGTCAGCCGGAAGGTGAGGGTGCCATGCCGCCTCTCCAGCCACTCCTCAAACGGGCCTTACCGCCACGATCGTGACGTGCCCGAGGAAACATCTAACCTAACCTACTTTTTTTAAGCTAGTTTTATATAATGTGCTCACAATATATAAAGCTTGCGTTATCTTCTCTCTTAGCCTTTATTATTCTCAAGCCACTTGGGGTCGGCTTTTCTGGTCTAACCAGATTTGACTGGATATCAGTTTTTACACAGAGCGGCTGCCACCTGACCTCCGCAACCCGAAGGCTAACGATACCCTAAGGCTAGACCAGTGTCAGGATATTAGAGGGTACTGACTTTCCCAATAACGACTGCCATAGATGTTCATGGCAGCCGGGACCGACGGCTTAACGTGCTCTCCGAGGCACGGAGCAGGCGATAATTGTCAATCAATACGCACATAATTTCGAAAAGTCATATAACTTCCAAAAGTCAGAGGTGCGCGACGTGGGTTCGAACCTGAGACCCTCTGCATTGCAGTCTGTTGGTCTCCCCACTGAGCTATCGCTGCGTTGCGTAAAGCTTGCGTTATGTGTATGGAATAATACTTCTACTTCTTTACATCTCATAGAAGTACAGGTATTAATTCATACACATAACCCAAACTTATTTAGGCTAGAGTCGATATGTTGAAAATAATCTGAAAGCATCTTTATTAATATTAAACTATAAAAAGCATATATGTATAACATAAGGCTAAATGTAAGACAGTACAATCTTATTCAGTATATTGCAGTAAATTTTATGACTTCATACTTATATACGCAGTTTCAATAAAATGAAACCTTTGAGTGCAGTTCAACGACATGCTAGAATGCATACAAATGCGTCGCTATGCTTTGCAAATAATTAATTTTAAAACGTTGGTCTCTTGTGTTTCTTGATATACATTATGCCCATATTATATTTACTCGCTAAACACTGATTCCTACCGAGGATGCTTCGCGAGGCTATTGAAATCAAAAAACATCCTAATTTCAATAGAGAAGATGCTTGGAATGTATCACCAGCTTAGGATACAGTAATTCAGATAGTCAAACCCAAGAAGAAGCAAAATACAGCAAGACTTCATGATACTTTGAGCTCATTCTGCGTAAATAGAAACACCAATCAAATTAAATTAAATCATGTTCGGGTACTTTAAAAATAACTACACTTAGAACGTTGAGATAACTACCATTTTAGTCTCCCCGTGAACATGGCTGCGGAAAGCAACCGAAACGTCAGGGAAAGTGTAAAATTAAACCTAAATAGTTTTATAATTTAAATAGCTTAAATAGCAATCAACAGTCACTAGTAAAATTGTTTAACAATAGCAGTTTAAAGTTTCAAAATTATGTATTAATAGTGTTTTATAAAAAAAAGAGCAGCGATAGCTCAGTGGGGAGACCAATAGACTGCAATGCAGAGGGTCTCGGGTTCGAACCCACGTCGCGCACCTCTGACTTTCGGAAGTTATATGACTTTTCGAAATTATGTGCGTATTGATTGACAATTATCGCCTGCTCCGTGCCTCGGAGAGCACGTTAAGCCGTTGGTCCCGGCTGCCATAAACATCTATGGCAGGCGTTATTGGGAAAGTCAGTACCCTCTAATATCCTGACACTGGTCTAGCCTTAGGGTATCGTTAGCCTTTGGGTTGTGGAGGTCAGGTGGCAGCCGCTCCGTGTAAAAACTGATATCCAGTCAAATCCGGTTAGACCAGAAAAGCCGATCCCAAGTGACTTGGGAATAATAAAGGCTAAGAGAGAGAGAGAGTGTTTTATAAAAATTGACAACGCGATGAAATCCGTATAAATTTGTTTAATTTCAATGCTTCTAGGTAGTCAGTCCTCTTTTTGGGTAGTCAGTGACAACCATCCCTCATATAGCAATGCCAGGTGTCTGCACGCCTAATCTACTGCCTATCGTAATAGTGGTCCTTTATTTAAACTTTGACTGAACAAGTCATAACGCTAGCAAATCACCAAAGCAGGTAGTTTATTCCAGAGTCTGCATCTATGTGGGAGAAATAAGCGGTGAAGTGCTGGATACAAATGGCTCTTGCGAAAAATTATAGTCATTGCTGCGAGGTCCAGTGATACATAGAACATATAATTTTCTAGGTAAATATATTTTTTTGTATTTGATTTCTGTTTATTTACATATAAAAAAGCTGCTTTAGCCGAGTGGGTGACCGTTGGACTGCCCCGCAGAAGTCTCGAGTTCAATTCAAAGACGCGCATCTCTTACTTTTCGAAGTTATGTGGGAATTAAATAGTTAATTATCGTTCGCTTTAACGGTGAAAGAAAACATCGTGAGGAAATCTGCATGTCTAAGAGTTTTCCATAATCTCATTGAAGAAATGTGAAGTCTGTCAACCCGCACTGGGTCAGCGTGGTGGACTATGGCCTAACCCTTCTCACATTCAGAAGAGGCCCGTGCCCAGCAGTGGGACAGTTTAATACAGGGCTGGTATTATTATATATTATACATTGAAATAACCCTTAAATGCGTCGTGTACTTTCCGATACACGATATAATATGCTATTATAGATAAAAGCTTCCACTGGAGAGTACTCGGAACCCCGGTAATCATGTTACAATATGATCGAGTTACGATCTCTCGATTCGAGGTTGATCCCGGAAAAAGGCCCACTGAGATATGCTAAGTGGTGCAAGTCATAAGCGAATAATTCTTATGAGTATTACGTAAGTCCAAAATATGACAGAAAATATAGATTTATCTTTATATATTCTAGACTTATTATAGTCACTGTAATGTTATCTAACAGTATTCTATCTTCATACAAACGGTCGGAACGCGAGTCATACCTACACGCCTCGAGGTCGGTAGGCACAGTTCGGTTCGTAACCAGTCGCGAATGCGCCGCAACGATGAACGGACAGTGATGGTTTTGTAAGCAGTAAGCATGCGACTTGTTAATGTTTGATTGAAATAAGCATAAACAATTCTTTTATTAAAGTTTTTATCCGAATGCGGATTTATTTATACTATTAAATTTAACAATAAAGCTTTTCGTACGTCTCAGTCGAGGTGCAAATATTTTGGAGCCTCAATTATATAAGGTTGTTTTTTTTATCAAATCTACTAATCAAAAAACATAACATGATTTTTATTGAACATTTCCTATTTCATTCACAACAAATTACATTTTTAAATAAAAAATATAATTTTTAAAATCACTACACTAGAAAGAAACTCGTAGGTAGATGAAATTAAAATACTGTAGGTGGGCAGCCCTCTCGCGTATTCGCAGACCGCTCGGCTGTAGGTAATTATTTCAAGGACAGAGCTGAGTTATAATACTGTTAGATAACATTACCGTGCTACAGTAGTCGTAGTATCTCATATTCGGGGCTATAGAGTCTAGTTCAGCGTTGACACGGTGATTATACAGTCTTTAAGTGTAGTCTCTATATACACAGATAGTTGTATTAATTTAATATTTGTGTTAATTATTTCACTATTTATGATTATCCTAAAGAAATATATTTTTATTTAAATACAAATCAATAAATGCGAACGTGTTACGCTTTCACGCCTAAGTTGACCGACCAATCATCACAAAATTTTGCATAGATATTGTCAGGGATATAGAAAACGACATAGAGTAACTTTGATCCATAAAAAAGGAGTATTTGCGAACGACCAGAGCCGCGGGCAGAAGGTAGTGTAAAATAATACTGTTATTCCTACACCTTATTAAATTCAACAAAGAAAATGTTTTGGAATAAGAAACAAGCAACGTCTTCAATACTTTTCCATTCATAATAACTAGTCCAGGAGTAAGTAATACTTAGGCAAGAACTGAGTGACAATTTAATAAGGCACTAAGATATATCTCCTCGGGGATATATTGTAGGATGCTTAATTATTAAGTATTGCTTATTAATCTCCTGAAATAGGTGGACCTCGCTAATATTACAAATCTACACAAATATTACAGGGGAAAACGCCGACTGTTTGTTACGTTTTTTCATCTAAGCCGCTGTAGAAAATCATTTAAAAAAAATGGTATTATATCTGTAGACTAATTGTTTTCGTCTTAATCTCGAATAAAACCTGAGGAAGACAGGCTTTTGTTAAAGAAAACATTCAATGTTGCTAGTTAGCTAGCTATCAACGACTAAAATATAATTTTACTTAAATCGGTAATCGCCTATGATTTGTCCCTTACTCTTCCCCACGTGTTCCAATGTCATCGCTCGATTTCTTTTAAAATATGCTTTTTCGCATCTTATGTAAGCAATGGAGGTATAAAAGTATTTTGTTGTACCTAACCAATTACGATATATTGGTATATAGTTGTTTCAACTTTTATCATATAATGGAATGTTTAGGGTCATTATGTGTATATTTATGACGCAGGTCATGTTTAAAGTCTAAAAAGTCAATCAAATTAACAAGAGTAAAACATTATTAATAACTAGATTCTGCCCGCGGCTTCGCTCAAGAACAGTACTTATTTCTAGACTAGATGTTCCCGCGGTTTCACCGGCGTTTATCATTACTGCGCCGCCCCCGTGGGTCATAGCGTGATGTTATGTAGCCTTCCTTCCCTTTCCGATAAATATGCTATAAAATACAAAAAAAAAACTATTCGAACCAGTAGTTCCTGAGATTAGCGCGTTTAACCAACCAAACAAACAAACTCTTCAGCTTTATAATATTAGTATAGATTAAAGTTACCTTACGTTCTTTTTTGTACCTAGTTGCCTAGGTACGTAATTGTTAGCGAAATTCATTACAATCGGTCGAGTAGTTATGATGTGAAAGCGTCGAAATCAAAGGAAGTCACATCCGCAAATATAATATTAGTTAATTAGTAGTAATTAAAACGGATTAACCTACGCAATCTTTCATACTTCCAACACGTTCTTTTACCAAGTTACTAAGAGAAACCCTTGATTTTTTGCCACGATTCTGTCCGGGAGCAATTTTACAAAGCACCCATCACGCATTGTCACTCGCAGAGTTCCCAACACGAGTGAACATAATTTCGTCAGTCAGCCGGACACTTCGGAACTTGACAAATCCTCTTAAATTTCTCGAATATGTACACCCTTCGGTAAGCAAATATTGCGTACAATCCCATTAGTTGTTAAGTATACTTCACTGATTCTGATGTAAATAATTTTAGATGCGTTCTCGTGCTTGAACTATAATCTCATCTTTGGATAATATTGTTTTCTGTTTACGCGAATATTATTCATTGAAATTAAACTACTATATAAGGATTTTATTTATAATAATTTAATTAGCTTAAAAATTAGTAAATTTTAATAGAAGTAGTAGTGTAACAGTTTTCAAAATTATGTAATAAATTGTCAAATAAACAACGCGATAAAATTCGTATATAGTAGTTTAATCTCACCTTTGCATGTTTAGTTGTTGACATGGTATCTGCAGCACTGTCTGCCTCTCCCTCATAGTAATAAGGCAAGCATATAATTAAATATAAGGAAAATGTAATTTAGGGTACGATGAGGTAGGTATGCCAGACCTTTATAAGGTAAAAGCCTCTAAATAAAACAGAACAAAAAAAAAATGTTTAGTTGTATTTTAACATAGAAAGTTATAGGAAACATTGGGATATACAACTATAGTAACATAATATAATAACACTAGTAGTTTTCTCGCGGTTTCACCCGCGTAAGTCCCGTTCCCGTGTGAATATCGGGTTTCACCCCTTTCACCCCTTCAGGGTGCAATTTCCAAAAAATCTCTCTTAGTGATCCCCTACACTCTCCAAGGAACATACATGCCAAATTTCAGCTTCTTGCGTTCAGTAGTTTCGGCTGTGCGTTGTCTGTCAGTAACGGAAGAGTTTTATATATATAGATTGAGTATAGGCGAAACGTCAATATAATTAAAGTTTTTAAACAAATTTCTATATGGAGAAATATTCTTCGAAAATTATTCTCTAATTATTACTTTACTTATCAGACTTCCAGAAATATGTAATTTATAGAAATACTAGAGTTTCTGCGTCTACGCTCGCTCGAGAACAGTACTTTTTATCTGAATGAAAATATACCCTATGTTCTTGTCTGTTACCCTGAGAATGTGTACCTATGCGAAATTTCATGATGATCGGTTGAGTAGTTAAGACGTTATAGTGTAACAAACAAACTTACATTCGCGTTCGCATTTATAATAATTATTATAGTTAGGATACATACACATATTACACAAATATATTTTATTTTTGGTACCCTATGTTACTGCATACATTTTTCCAAGAGCTTATTCAAGCAAGTCACCAATGTGAATGTGAGTTTGTTTGTTTGTTACGCTATCACTCCACCGATTATTATGCAATTTCGCATATACGTTGTCAGGGTTATAGAATAGATCATAGGGCACCTTTTATTCAGAAAAAATGTTGTTCCTGAGGAATAAAAATGTATGTCAACATCTATATTAACGCAAGCCAATTAAAGTTTACAAGCCACCTACATTTCTTTAACATCAAGGAAAAGTTGCCAAGTCTATTATCATAGTAATAATAATAATAATATTCTGCCACATACACACAACACCATCTAGCCCAAACTAAGCAGAGCTTGTACTATTGGTACTATATAATGGATAAACATACATAATTATATACGTTTTTTGTAAATACATACATATTATTCATAGAAACACCCAGACCAAGACAAACATCCATGTTCATGCACACAAATGTTTGACTGGTGCGGAAAGAAAGGATTGAAGAAAGGATTTATGCAAGCAATTTATATAACATTAGTTAAGCTCCATCAGTATAGAGGCTCATAATCATGTCCGATGTCCTGCAGTTCAGACCGAATGCAATTTATAAGCCATCAATAATAACGCTAATGACATCGGCTCGATTGCGATGTCAATCGTACTGATTAATTTTATTCAGTTTGCTAAAGCTCTATTAATTTCGTTCGCTTTATTTTGAGACTAGCCGTGCCCTGCGGTTACACCGGCGCTAAATAGTATTTAGGTATCGTTATAGCGCCGCCCTCAGGGCATATTAGTATCTGTAGCACAAGCTGCTAGTAATTCTTAAAAAACGGCCTCATTAAAGAAGAAATCCCAGGATATATATCTCGTGTAGTAGAGCCTCGCTGATTTCAGCGTGAATGAGCCGGCTCGACCGGGGAAGGACTACCCTCTCACAGAATATCGACCTGAAATACCAGTATTTCTACTGTTGTGTCTCGTTCGGTGAGTGAGAGTGCCGGAGGCCCAATTACCCTCTGCCTCCTACCTTCTCCTTCCCACTTCCTTTTTCTCCTAAAGGGTCGTCAACGCGTGATATCGTAAGTGATGCCTCTGGTGTTGCAAGCGTCCATAGGCTACGGTTACCACTTACCATCAGGTGGACCGTATGCTTGTTTGCCACATACGGGGAATAAAAAAAATTCAAATATTTGTAAGGTAGTAAAATAATATGTAATTAAAAAATTATATGGATATTTACGTACATACAGAAAAATCTAACAAAAATGATGTGGTTTAATTGGTCGTCTCGTCACTGTCTAAACTTCGTCGGATGACAAATAGATTTTCCATGTCTTGTAATTCTTTGTGTCCGTTGTTTGACTGTTTGTAAAGTCACTGCAACATAGGAATTACTTATAGTGCGGACGATATATTTAAAAAAAAACTCTATCTACAGCGCGTATTGCATGGTAAAATATTCATGTCTAAATTGTTAATCTATAAGTTGATCTTTGCATGCTTAAACGACAAAATATATAAGGGCCCTTAGTAGTATAATATAGTATATATAATATAGTAGTATATATGTATGTATGTTTTGATATATAGTATATAGTAGCAGCGATAGCTCAGTGGGGAGACCAACAGACTGCAATGCAGAGGGTCTCGGGTTCGAACCCACGTCGCGCACCTCTGACTTTCAGAAGTTATATGACTTTTCGAAATTATGTGCGTATTGATTGACAATTATCGCCTGCTCCGTGCCTCGGAAAGCACGTTAAGCCGTCGGTCCCGGTTGCCATGAACATCTATGGCAGTCGTTATTGGGAAAGTCAGTACCCTCTAATATCCTGACACTGGTCTAGCCTTAGGGTATCGTTAGCCTTCGGGTTGCGGAGGTCAGGTGGCAGCCGCTCCGTGTAAAAACTGATATCCAGTCAAATCCGGTTATACCAGAAAAGCCAACCCCAAGTGACTTGGGAATAATAAAGGCTAAGAGAGAAGTTTTGTTTTGATATGTATATTCACTAACTTAGTAAACCTAACCTTAAATACTACTTAATAATACCTAACGCTAAATAAATAAATGATTACATTACTGTCATGAGCTATTGTTTATACGACACGTGACGTTGGCACAAGTGTCGAATACGACAAAACACTGTAGTCATACTAAGTGTAGTGTAGCGCCGCGGTCGCACCGCCCGCCGTGTGCAACTAACTTTAATTAGTCGTTGTTCCCCAACACAGGATGGGTTAAAGGGAAGACTTATACCAAATATATCATTTTATACAATAAAGGCTGTAAACAGGTAAACAGCCTGATGGTAAGTTGTTATTGTAGCCAATGATCGCTTGCAATATCAGCAGTATTAATGGTGCGTTCTGGCCTTTGGGAAAAGGGTTTAAAGACTAAAATATAGATTCAATAACTATACACACATGGTTATAACAGTTTGAATTTTTTTACATTTACAGCTTACAAATTAATCATAATCATTATTGCACAATTCGAGGCAAACAATTGTAAAATAAAATTTTGATGGTGTTTCTCACACTATACTTAGATATTTAAATAAATACACCACGAACTCAAAAACGTAACATTTATTCATTGAATTTCTTGATCTATATATACCTCGCACGTTATCTTATCTTATCTTATGTGGGGGCCAGTCAATGCAGACCGACGACACTTCGACCCAGTGGGATCTTTTGTGTCGACACTCTCCCAATAACGACTGCCATAGATGTTCATGGCAGCCGGGACTGACGGCTTAACGTGCTCTCCGAGGCACGGAGCAGGCGATAATTGTCAATCAATACGCACATAATTTCGAAAAGATATATAACTTCCGAAAGTCAGAGGTGCGCGACGTGGGTTCGAACCCGAAACCCTCTGCATTGCAGTCTGTTGGTCTCCCCATTGAGCTATCGCTGCTCTTACCTCGCACGGTAACGAAACCATATCGCGATTCAGCCGTATCTAACAACGCCATCTATCGAGGTATTGTGTAAATTTATTAACTATCGAGTTAAATAAATTTTCTACATTGAACAGAAGGAAAAGTATTTTTATTTTCACTTTCTTCATTGTGTATCTGAGAATGTACAAAAAGTTAAATACATTTTTAATTAGATGTTTATAACTATTTTAGAACCTTTTATCTATTTCAATTTTTTTATTTATATCTCTGCACCTATTTAGCAGCTTCTCAAGAGAAGTCCGTTGGCAAACAAAGGACAAAAAGGCACTGAACAGTTTTGTCTTAGTCTAATTATATATATTACATTTATTTAGTGGACGCACAATTTGACAACTATGTTTAAGGTCCTACGTAATACAGCGAATTGCCATCTACCGGGCAAAGTTGCAGAATCCATGCCGTTACAAAGAACTCTTTAATAGAAATTCGCTATAAGAATTAGTCTGATCAGGAATCGAATACCGCAAAATGGACCGCCTGCATAGCAGTCCTGGCTATCATAGCGCGCGTCATTGAGACAGTCAGCAGATAACTCTTGTATTAGGCTCTCTATTATACTTCTTGACCCTCCCAGTTACATACGCGTAATAAACCTGAGCCCTCACAACAGTCGCATTTACTCCCGCTATGCCAACCACACCAGTCAGTATTATTATGATATTAAATATCAATTTCCAGTGTAACCTGCCCTTTAACAGCGATAGGGTGTGTTGAACAGTGACGTCGACTAACTTTTCATTATTTCATTATTTGTATGCCGCGTGCTGTCTGCCGAGTTTCAATACATTGTGTATAACGGATATTTGTGAT
This sequence comes from Catocala fraxini, assembly GCA_930367265.1. NCBI lineage: Eukaryota > Metazoa > Arthropoda > Insecta > Lepidoptera > Erebidae > Catocala > Catocala fraxini. The sequence continues at coordinate 30,014,902 of OV884025.1, read as the reverse complement.
ATATTTGTTATTCGAAACAAATTTAAATGACACACACATATGTGTTGAAATTAAACTACTATATACGGATTTTATCGCGTTGTTTATTTGACACTATTAGATAATTTTGAAAACTGTTACACTACTTTTACTTTTAAACTTTACTAATTTTAAGCTAATTAAATTATTATTAAATCTATTAAACTATTCAGATTTAATCTAATTTTACACTTTCCCCGACGTTTCGGTTGCTTTTTAGCAGCCATGGTCACGGGGAGACTAAGATGGTAGTTGTCTCAATGTTCCAGTGTAGTTATTTCAAAGTGTCACATATGTAATCAATGCAGACATGAAGTGGGAAACATTTTATCTGTTAATTGTTGGAATGCCTGATACTATTGCTTCTTTTTGTACCTAATGATTTTGTTTACCAGTTTAGTTTGATTATTGATGTTCTCAAACTAATTTTATTTATATTTGATAAATAAGTTTTGCTATATGATAATTTAAAATAAATGGAATAAGTTGCCTACTTACTATTTCATATCCTTAAGTTGTTTCTTTATTTTTAATAAAATTATCTTACCATCTTCAATTTTTAAATTACATAATTGCTGATTTATTTTAAATTAATGGAATAATATTGTCTTCTATTTACGCGAATATTATTCATTGAAATTAAACTGCTATATACGGATTATTATAATGATAATTACGAATTTTGTAATAAAGTGTCAAATAAACAACGCGATAAAATCCGTATATAGCAGTTTAATTTCAATTAATGGAATAAGTTGCCTATTTAATATTTCACCTCTTGAAGTCGTTTCTTTCAATAATATTCAGATTTTAAGTAAGATAAAATATTGTCTTCTGTTTACGCGAATATTATTCATTGAAATTAAACTATTATATACGTTATACATATACTATATAAAAAGTCAAATAAACAACGCGATAAAATCCGTATATAGTAGATTAATTTCAAAGATGAAATAACTAGTTTTCCTAAATGTAATTGTCATATCAGATAGCCTTGATACAGGCTTTGCCTAGTGTGGCTATCAATGTTAATGTTAATTGTAATTTGGACTGCCTAATAAACATTATTATTATTATAAGTATTATTGGAAATATATTAAGAATAAATGCTGTAGAAATGAGAGCGCTGAGGAATATATGTGGTGTGACTCTGAAAGATAGAATAAGGAATAGTGTAATTAGAGAGAGATGCGGCATGAAAGTGGATATAGTGACAAGAATAGAAAAGGGTATGTTAAGCTGGTTTGGGCATGTAGAAAGAATGGACGAGGAAAGACTGACTAAGAAAGTTTATAAGGCTAGTGTGAATGGAACAGTCGCAAGAGGAAGACCTAGGCGAACGTTTCTTGATCAGATCTGAGGCGTTCTGGACAAAGGCCAGGTTAAGAGCACCTTGAACCGACGGGCGTGAGTGGGGAATGTGATGAAAGTGAATGAAGCCAAAGAAGTGTGTCAGGGTCGTAGCAAATGGAAATCCGTAGTCTCTGCCTACCCCTCTGGGAAACAGGCGTGAATCTATGTATGTCTATATGGAAATATATTGTGTCTGGACAGTAAGTAAAAATAATGGTAATTTAAGGTTTCTATTATAGAATACTTATATTGGGCAGTGTCTTTTATTGTGAAGTCCAAAATTAAATGGTGTTATTTTGCGTTAATGATAATCTATTATCATACGGGAACGTATTACTGGGATCAATTCGCCTTTTTGTTTGATTGTGTAACAAATAACGAAAAAGCTTCACAAAATTTTACATTCATAATTTTAGTAAGATTATTTCTTTATAATCTATTTATCTATATTTTTATTTATGCCGACTCGATGTCGTAGTAGTTAGTGTAACCGACTGCCACTCCTGAGGTTGCGGGTTCGATTCCCGCACAAGTCAAACATTTGTGTGCATGAACATGGACGTTTGTCTTGGTCTGGGTGTTTATAATATCTATGTATTTACAAAATGAAAGTATATATGTATGTTTATCTAGTGTCTAGTACCCATAGTACAAGCGGTGCTTAGTTGGGCCTAGATGGTGTTGTGTGTATGTGATAGAATATTATTATTATATTGCTACGTGAAGAGAAAATTTTGTAATAATATTGTAAAATTGAAAATTTTGTAATATTTTGTATTAATATATACCTACCCCTATAAACATGTTGCTAAACACAGGAGTGTAAGATTTGGCATAATAGTTTAAACGTAGAAAGAATTCTGAATTTAATTAACATTTTCAGGTTTTATTATTAAAATATAGAATTATTTCATAATAAAATATTGTGTTTGAATCTCGTTAATCCTGCGACATAAATCTGCAGTTATGCATTTCATACAAAAAATATCTTCAGATTAATAAAATATCCCTAAACTCTTCAGATCTATGTACGACGCAGTCCCGGCATCCCCTAGTAATGTAAACGCCACATTTGTAAGTAGGATTAATTTTAGTCGATTTACGATGTATTCACTGTAAGAGATTATCACACTTAAATGTGCAATTGGCTGATACAAAGAAATATGAGAGTCGCGATAGGATAATATAATCTTTAAAACGCAATGAATTTCAAATTATATATGTATACATTGACCCAAGCCTGTATGTTCACGATGAGGAAAATAGATAGATTATACATAAATTTCAACAGGTATGTTTTCATAGCCCTATACAATAGCAGTCGGTTCTATATCCGCCTATCAATGACGTTTCGATCAGATTCTTCTTGTGTTCACGGTTGGTGTAATCAGGTCGAAACGTGAAGCACCTAACGGTAAAAAATAACCTATTAAAAATAATGTGAGAAAGGGCTAAGTTCGATAGGTACTAACAAACGACGCCAAGGTTTGACGGTGTTGCCGACAAAAGAGTAGAGAATTAAATGGACGCCAATTTCAATCGTACTTCTCATATGATAACTAGCTGTGAAAAGGATTATATACATTTTATAACTTGGCAATTATTCGTAGAACTACTATGTATGTATCTTATGTGGGGGCCAGTCAGTGCAGACCGGCGACACTTCGACCCAGTGGGATCTTTTGTGTCGACACTCTCCCAATAACGACTGCCATAAAAGTTCATGGCAGCCGGGACCGATGGCTTAACGTGCTCTCCGAGGCACGGAGCAGGCGATAATTGTCAATCAATACGCACATAATTTCGAAAAGTCATATAACTTCCGAATGCTGTTCTGCTGTAGAACTACTAACTTGCCGACCACACTTGTGATCCACAAATAGATGTTCCGAGTCTGGGTGTTCTTTGTGTCCGTTGTTTGATTGCTTGTAAAGACCCTCGTCACACAAGAATTATTCCTAGAGCAGGTGTTGTCTTCTTAAAACAAAATAAATAAAGAAGTCTGCCCACTACACCATCTCATACCTTGACCGTGCAATGAACGTATCAGACACGAAAAGCAACACGACACGCCCTGCTATAGGAACTGCTGGTCGGTGATGGAACAGTCTAGTGGGCATAGTCTTATATATTTCCTTATAAAGAATATATGAGACGGGGTACTGGGCAGACTCCTTTAAAAGAAATGCTACATCCGCGTGGTGGAATCCAGGTGTATTCCAACATGTGCAAGTCTTTACTAAGGCTTTTAGGAACTTGGATTTTGTTATGAGGAAGTGTAGAGATTTTTTAAATTTAAAAGCTGTAATCTTCTTCTCTCTTAGCCTTTACTATTCCCAAGTCATTTGGGGTCGGCTTTTCTGGTCTAACCGGATTTGACTGGATATCAGTTTTTACACGGAGCGGCTGCCACCTGACCTCCGCAACCCGAAGGCTAACGATACCCTAAGGCTAGACCAGTGTCAGGATATTAGAGGGTACTGACTTTCCCAATAACCAGCCGGGACCAACGGCTTAACGTGCTCTCCGAGGCACGGAGCAGGCGATAATTATTAATCAATACACACATAATTTTGAGAAGTCATATAACTTCCGAAAGTCAGAGGTGCGCGACGTGGGTCCGAACCCGAGACCCTCTGCATTGCAGTCTGTTGGTCTCTCCACTGAGCTATCGCTGCTCATTGATGCTCATCATCAATTTGAAAGCTGTAATATACTTATATAATGCATTGGTAAGGAGCAGATTAGAGTCTACTGCTATTGTTTGGAATTCGCGTGAAGCAAAATACGATCTGATGGAAAAATACACAACAAATTCACCAGATACTTGTACCATCGACAGTACGGAGTATATCCATACTACCCACTTATGTATCCAACACACTTCGTTATAGGAATAGTTGGATACTATGAGTTGGGTGTGAGACGAGACTTTGCATTGACCAAATACGTACATATATTCAGTGTTTCGTGGTAAAATAAGTAATACCGAAGTATTGTCATCGTTGGGGTTGCGGGTTCTAAACACTACATTGCGGCAGCAGCCTATGGCTAGATTGTTTGAGGTGCCGACGAGCCGAACAACTAATGCAAAGTTCTCACCCGTCTTAAGAGCAATTCGGATGTTGAATGACATGGCCAGAATTGATATTTTTACCTGTACATTGGCGGAATTCGAGAGGATAACACTGGAGCACTTATCATCTAAGACTTAATATTGTTTTATTTTTTAAATAATATAATATAATAATGTTTTTATTTACGAAATAGTGATTGTAGTACAAAATGAAAATTATACATGGTAGTTCTTACAACTATTTTACAAACAATCCTATGGATAAAGTTCTGCTATCCTTGATAGGTTAGTTATTAACCTGTAGTAAGGATTAACAGTCCTTTTTATTGTTTTTATTTGTGTTTATTTATCATAATTGATTGTAATTAACATAATTATGTATACCTGACTAAATGTATAATACAATTATTATTTATATTTAGAATAATTATATTGACTGATTGAAATGACATTAATCGCCATTATTATAAAAATAGATTAATGTTGCTTAACATTTATTTTAATAATTATTAACGTTTAAATTTCTTATTACTGACTAAACTATAAAATTATGATTGTATGCACTAACTTTAAATTAATAATGTGTGACAATCTACATTAACGCATTAGGTCTATGCCTGTAATGATAATTGTATGTTAAATATATAAATAAACTTGCAGTATTCCGCTAAATATCCGATACAAATTATAAATACATATATCATGCAACGCGAAAGTTTAACAGTTAGCAAAGTATTCACTGCGAGTACAATACGAGGCCTTCCGTATATTCCATTCATTTAAAACATAATAAGGTAAACCGTATACTGTATTTGAATACTAAGCAAGTTGGAGCGCTCTGAAACTAGAACTAGGCTTCAAAGCTTTACACAAAGCCACGTCAGAACATGGACGACACAGTTTCCACCGCCAGTTCTCGTATAAAAGCGCCTGTTGTTAGATAATAGTAACTTGAATTTAAGCTCAGTGGGGAGACCAACAGACTGCAATGCAGAGGGTCTCGGGTTCGAACCCACGTCGCGCACCTCTGACTTTCGGAAGTTATATGACTTATCGAAATTATGTGCGTATTGATTGACAATTATCGCCTGCTCCGTGCCTCGGAGAGCACGTTAAGCCGTCGGTCCCGGCTGCCATGAACATCTATGGCAGTCGTTATTGGGAGAGAGTCGACACAAAAGATCCCACTGGGTCGAAGTGTCGCCGGTCTGCACTGACTGGCCCCCACATAAGATAAGATAACTTGAATTTAATGTTTGTGGTAAAATACTGGGTTGCTGGTCGATGGTGGGTGGTCGCGGCTGGTTTTTAAGTTGCTGGTTTGATTCCAGGGTCCGAGAAATTGTTTTTGGAAATTTTCAGTAGTGCCAAGAGTCTGGAAACTTCCGTGGTGAACCGTAATTGTTTTCATTAAGTGGGGCTTGAGATATAGAATAGATGGCAAAATGTACACACACAAATGTATGCTACTGTCTACCCCATCAAGCGTATAGTTAATTTGTATAATGGTTTCATTCATAAAAATGTCCGCAAAATGTTAGACGCAAGTGTTGTATGGGCTATGTACGAAATACGCCTAGTATTCAGAAGATGTCGCTATGCTGTCAGTGTAAAGGTTTATACATCTTAAGACTGCGCCGAGTGTAAAAGGCGGTTGGACTGAATGACAGAGCTCGATATTCAAATCGGCGTGCGGCCGCCATAGTAAAATTATATGGAGGAAGTAAAGTGCTTTTTTGATAAATATGTATCTTTATTGTTAACCAATAACTTAAATATTTGAGACGGATAAATTGTAATATAACTATTTATGTTTCATTTAAGCTGTAAAAATGGATCTGATTTCTACTGTTATAATCTAAAAATCACGTAACGCGAGCTTACGTTTTTGCATTTTTCGTGCAAATTTACGTAATTTTGTTGGAGAAAATATTAATTATTATATTTTTTACACGGAGTAATTGTACACACATTAATTGTTATGGTAAGTGTATATTTTATATTTGTATTAAACAAAAAGTGTTGATTTTATCAACTTAACTGTGACCGCCTGTTTTGGCACATTTCGCTCGGCACAGTCTTAATCCGTGTTCATAGCACAGTGCCTTCTTCTTCTCTCTTCGGTAGATATTTTATTTAAGGCACAAGCAACATTATTCATATTTTATTGGCTAGTGCTTTGTTGCTATGTTTAGGTAGAGGGTTAAGCCTATGAGAAAACCTGCCAAAATCTCACTGCCTCCTTTTCAAAGCATTATTGAATTATAATTTCAGTATTTTACAACTCATATGTGCTGCACCGTGTAGTTTATAAGTTGTAAAATACTGAATTATAAGCAATTAATGAATAATATTAATGATTATTATTTATATAGCCAATAACATGTTATTTATACTATGATATTGATAATTAATTTCATCATTTTATTATGATATGGTAATTTAAAATTCAACAAATATTTAGGTATAGTTAATAATTTATATATAATTAACTAGCTTTTCGCCCGCGGTTTTGCCCGCGTGAAAATCCAAATTTTCAAGTCACTAACTTCTTCGGTGTAGAACTTTCATATAAAAGTTTTTCACCCCTTTCACCCCTTTCAGGGTGGAATTGCCAAAAATCCTCTGTTAGTGCTCCCTTACACTCTCCAGGGAACATACATGCCAAATTTCAGCTTCTTGCGTTCAGTAGTTTCGGCTGTGCGTTGTCTGTCAGTCACTTAGTAACGGAAGAGTTTTATATATATATGTAGATTTGTTCGCCCTACAGGGCGAAACATAGTGATACTTTTATTAATGTATTTTATAACTTGTAACCACCTATTTACAAATAAAACAATATGAATATGAAATAATAATTGAATTTACAGCCATTACAAAATATAATAATGACTACATAAATATATAAAATACACCTGCATGAGAGTAATGGGATAAAGGAATTCAGGTTCAATAGTAATATTATTAGCATGATCGCGTTAATACCCGTTACATATTATATAAATATTATTAGAATTAGTAAGAGCAGCGATAGCTCAGTTGGGAAGCCAACAGACTGCAATGCAGAGCATCTCGGGTTCGAACCCACGTCGCGCACCTCTGACTTTCGGAAGTTATATGACGTTTCGAAATTATGTGCGTATTGATTGACAATTATCGCCTGCTCCATGCCTCAGAGAGTACGGTAAGCCGTCGGTCCCGGCTGCTATGAACATCTATGGCAGTCGTTATTGGGAGAGTGTCGACACAAAGATGCCACTGGGTCGAAGTGTCGCCGGTCTGCACTAACTGTCCCCCACATAAGATAAGATAAGACTCATTTATATAACATCGATTTTTATGTTTGAGCTTTTCTCTGTATTTCACAGAGATAAAGAAAGGATTGCAGAACTCGCCCAACTGTTTCTTACGTTACAGATGTAAATACTCTTGGTTGTGGTCATAGATTGCGGTAACCATTTACCACAAGACAGACTGCCACGCAGAGGTCTCAAGTTCGATACCAAGGCACGCACCTCTCACTTTTCAAAGTTATTGGCGTATTAATTATCGTTTCCTTTAAGGGTAAAGGAAAACACCGTGATGAAACCTGCATATGTAAGGGTTCTCTATAATGTTCTCGAAGATATGTGAAGTCTGCCAACGCTCACTAGGCCAGCGTGTTGGCCTAACCCGTCTCACACTGACAAGAGGCTCATTCCCAACAGTGAGACAGTTTAGAAACAAGGTTGATATATTTACATTATTCATTTTAAAACTAATTATTCTAATATTTAAACGTATTAAGCAAGATAACATAATTACAAAAACACTAATAATTATAATACTAAATATTTACAAAAATGGTTTAGCCGTCGTAGAATTCGTCAGCATTGCTGTCAACTGGTAACGTGCCCAGAAGACCGACAGCATTGCCACGTTGTAAATTGTAATTGATAAAAAAGAATCCTTGATAAATACTAATATTAATCAGGTTGATATTATATTATTCTTAAATAAATAAATTATTACATAAGCCTTGAAAGTACTTTCACATTTATAATAGCAGCATGGAATACTACTTATGTTTCATCCGTTGTAAAGTAATTAGAAACAGATATTGCACTAGTATTAATGAGTTACTTCGCTTCATCCATTAGTTTCCATTACGTTATTGTTTGTGTGTGGTAATTATTTACTCATTTGGACGGATGACTCTATTGGAAGCAATTGGTGACCCGGTTACGAAGGAAAATTACTGTGATACTTCTGTTAGTATATCATTGTACTTAAGGAAAAGAACGTTAACTACATCTACTGAAGTATTTTTTTAGTGTATGGTGTATAGTCATTACTTTATTTCCCTAAGGACGTAGGTAGAGGTTTATCGCGTCCGCTTTTCATCAGTGTGCAAAATGAGGATGCGATAATCGATGGCGTAGTGATGTAAGAGGTTGCTTTGTCACTGTTATGAGTTCGATCCCCACTCAGTACAATAAAAAAAGTATGGGTGTTTTTAGTGACCGTCGTTTGAATGTTTGTTTAGTCAGACGAAACGCAGGAATTATATCTAATGCGGGCGTCGTCGAAACAAAGAAAACCATCTAAACTTTTGGTACCATGTACTGGCACAACTTATCTATCAATTTTATTTTGTAAACGGCGCAGAAATATTCCGTAACAGTCTCCAGGTAATTTCTCTTTCCATAACAGAAGTCGGAAAGTTAACCAAAAACAGAAAAAATCATATAAATCTTTGTCGAACCTGGCACTCAAACTCGAGATCTCACAACTCACACAAGCCATGAAGCAACAAAATAGTCTTTTAGATACAAAAAGCAAGAGTTACAAACTGTCGTTTCTACCATCGGTATAATAATGTTCTGTAAGTATAACAAAGTAAACACAGTTTTATGGTGACTTATTCACAATTTTTACACTTCATCAAGTTGCTCGTAAAGCCATTAACTGAACGGCCACATAAACCGATGCGATGCCACGACAAACCGTTTATGACTTATTACTTTTATTAACTGTTACGTTTCATTGTTATAGCTTATTGCATTTTATTTAATATACGGGGTTCGGTTCTGACTTTGCAAGAAATATTTTATGGCTGTCTCTTTCTTTTTCGGTAAAGAAATTGTGAGTGCTTTTGTAAACGTAAATTGTGTGGTTTGGTATCTGAATCAGGTAACTTGTTATTACGCTGTTCTGCAAATATGTGGGCGACAAGTTTGTAGACTATGTGCAACTTCTAAGAACTCATACAAAAACGCAATTACATTTTGCCCTTGAACTTGGAAGAAGCATGGTCGTCGCAAAAATCAGTGCTTTCCACGCCAAACTTTTAGTATAGCAGTCAATAATCAGTCAACAATAAAAAAAAACTTCGATTAATTATGTATTCGAATGGATCAAACATTTGATAATTTTAATATCTGGCGCAACAATAACATACAATATACAATAAAATTTAGCTTACTATGAGGTTGGGTCACACGTAATATTCAGTCAATTGCCGGCTTTTACAGTTGCAGACTGCATGCTGAGAGTATATTGACGGAAAATCCCAAAAACATTTTATCTGACCCGGATATCAAATCCAAGACCTCGCAAAGCAGTCGCATTCACTACCGCTGCGCCACCGGGGCAGACAACAATAGCGTATCTCCAAAATATGGTTTTCTTGCTTAAATTGTTGAGTGTTTTAAGATAAATCGATTTAACACTTCCGTTCTTTGTTATCTGCAGAGTTGACGTTGGTTGTATAATTTACATATTTTAATTACTCCACAGAGCTGCTTGAAGAATACTGGAAAGATAATTGGCTTACCGACTAAGGTTGTTTTTTTAATGTTATTGGCGGCAAACGAGCTGCTGGATCGCCTGATGGTAAGCGATTACTACCGCCCATGGACACTCGCAACACCAGAGGAGGCGCAAGTGCGTTGCCAGTCTTTTAAATTTCCCCTGCTCCCCAGAAGGGTGAGGGGAGTTGGGCCTCCGGTACCCTAACTCACTCGACTCGGTTTTCTGTAAGGCCGTGGTATCACTCCGGTCGAGCCGGCCCATTCGTGCCGAAGTGTGGCTCTCCCACGGATAAATTTCGATTTGAGCTGCAAATCCTCACGTTATTAGTCATATTGAAGTACCAGTGTGTGTTTGGTTCACGTAAAAGCTGTGCCAGTAATGTAAGGGACAATAATAATTATTCTTTGGGTTAACAATACACTTTTCCGTAAAAGGCTTTTGATACTTGATTTTCTAGATATACGGGAACGTAACACAAGGTTATGTGTCAGAGATTTTTTGTAGTGTGAAATTCACGAGCGTGAATATATGTATATTGATATGGTCACATCGACAATAGCCATGTTAAAAATAAGTAGTTAGTATACAAGTTAAGTACCTATATAAAAACATTGTGTCCATCAGAAACATAATAAATATTATAAATATATAATTATGTATAATGTTGTTATTGTTTATGTACATATTATTAAAAAAATAACGTAATCCATCTTAGCATGTAAAAACACAAGCTTTTTGTATACCAGATAATTTATTGAACTTAATAATAATAATAATTGCATTGATGATATTAGAGTATTAAGGGCAGACGCCGTTTTTCATCCATAGCTAGCAATATACCGGTCCACCAGACACCCATACCTATAGCCCATATATTAAAATCCATACATAGCAATAGTCCTACGCCTGCTGCGGCTAGTGCCGCTGTAGGTGTTCCATCCCACCTTTGATTGGAAACTCTCGAAGGGCCTCATCGCGTTGGACTCATGTCTCCGTATAAGCCTCCCAAAGGGCCAGGTATTTTCTAATATAATATGTTAGAAAGTACCTGTGATAAGAGAAACATAATAATATCAGCCCTGTATTAAATTGTCCCACTGCTGGGCACGGGCCTCTTCTCAGTGTGAGGAGGTTTAGGCCATAGTCCACTACGCTGGCCCAGTGCGGGTTGGCAGACTTCACATATCTTTGAGAACATTATTGAGAACTCTTAGACATGCAGGTTTCCTTACGATGTTTTACGTCACCGTTAAAGCAAGGGATAATTAACTATTTAATACGCACATAACTTCGAAAAGTCAGAGATGCGCGCCTTGGGATCGAACTCGAGACCTCTGCGTGGCAGTCCAACGGTTACCCACTAGGCTATCGCTGCTTTTTATTGAACTTAATTCTCAATAATATAAATAAAAATTTCATTATAATTTAAGCTAAAGTCTGTCATAATCAGATTTTAGCTTAAACTGTTTTTTTTGTATATCTAAGGTGGCAAGCAGGCATACGGCCCACCTGATGGTAAGTGGCTTGCGCGTTGCCGACCCTTTAGGAAAGGGAGTGGGAAGGAGCATATGGGGGAAGGGGGAAAGAGGGAGATTGGGCCTCCGGATATATGAATATGCCATATCAATCCTACGTTTTACTAATCGTACGTTGTATCATTCTCAAGGGGTAGCGGTTCAGTACTCCCATATTTCGTCAGTTATGGCTTCAGGTCCCTCGTTACAGGGGTGAGCTGCCATCTACCATTAACAGTACCAAATTTCGTACTGCTATTATGAATGACTGATTATCACTGTTCAACCCGGTAACAGACCCCGAGATCTCATTTATTACCACTGCACCATCAGGGCAGTCAAACTTCACGAGTAATATAATAATAATAATGGTTCCTCTCGCTGATGCCTTAACCACTGGTAGCTTGGACCCAGTTCCCGATGCCGGTGGGTCTTCATAGATTTTATATTTTTAAATGTGTTTTTTATAATTATATTTAATAATATAATTATTATTGAAAAATGTATCAATAAAGAGAATAATAATAATAATATAATAATATTCTAACACATACACACAACACCATCTAGCTCAAAGTAAGCAGAGCTTGTACTATGGGTACTAGACAATGGATAAACATACATATATACTTTTTTTTTATAAATACTTACATAATATTATATATAGAAACACCCAGACTAAGTCAAACATCCATGTTCATGTACACAAATTTTTGACTTGTGCGGGAATAGATCCCGCGATCTCAGGCGTGGCAGTCGGTTACACTAATCGCTACGCCATCGAGGCCGACATAGTAAGACACGAGTAATATTTATTTTATATTACTACCGATCGTATTTCCTCACAAAATAATCATCCTCCTCGAACTGACCTAACAAGTAGGTGTCTAATATAGTTGCCGGCGATAATTTATGTTCCACACCGCAATAGATCACCGCTGGCATCCAGACTCGCTCTGTTTATAACATTACAGGAACGGGATAATCCTATAATTAATATTGGCTACAGTTACTGGTGGATGTAGAAAATTGTCTTTCTCTCTTTAAAGTTTTATAAGAAACTTATTATAAAGATATTGATGAGAGATGGTGAAAAATAAAAATATTGAATGTAAAGGCTACAAGTATATTAAAAAAATTAGTAATACGAACAAAGTCAAATGTTTCCTTAAAAACATTTTGTTTTTAAATCAATCAAGCGATTTCTGTTTGAAAACGTACCCGACTGACAAAATAACGTGACATACTTATATATAACACATTACTAATATTCTTATTAAGACTGCGCCGAGCGTAAGACAGATAATGACAGAGCTCGTGCGGCACATATTCCAATCGGCGCGCGGCCGCCATAGTAAAATTGTATGGAGGATTTGAAGTGCTTTTTTGATAGATAGGTATGTATCTTTATTGTCAACCAATAACTTAAATATTTGGGACGGCCAAATTGTAATATAACTATTTCTGTTTCATGTAAGCTGTAAAATAGGATAGATTTGTACTGTTATAATCTAAAAATCACGTAATACGAGCTTACGTTTTTGCATTTTTCGTGCACATTTACGTAATTTTGTAGGCGAAAATATTAATCATTTTACGTTTTTTACACGGAGTAATTGTAAACACATTCATTATTATGGTAAATGTATATTTTATAATTGTATTAAACAAAAAGTGTTGATTTTATTCATTTAACTGTGACCGCCTGTTTTGGCACATTTCGCTCGGCGCAGTCTTAACCTTCCCAGCTAACGTAATTTTAATGTATCTACTTACCGTACATTATTACGTGGTTATTATCGAATCCCAAAATTACAGTAATCAGTTCGCAGGTCATATAATAATATGTTAAGCATTCGGCTTTCTTTCTGTTGTTGCTTCTGTGGTCTAAGCTTAATGTTATAACTGTAGATTCTGAGGCATCAAGTTATATTTCCAGATAGTATAACAGTTTATGTAACGACACAAAGTAACTCACAAAAAAATGAAACAGCTACTAATTATATTTTTTTATTTCTCCGATATTTATTTTTACTATTGCAACCCTAAAGTATTTATATAGAGCAGTTTGCGCCTGCGATCAACATCAGTCGTTCGAGAGCACTCGAGAGCTGTTACAACCCTCCTGCCACGAAAAGTTTAGCAGATCTTTGGGGTAGTTTTTTAGGGGTAAACAGTTTATCGCGATTTGTTCAGGCTTAAAGGATCAGGAAACACAAATGTGGATTTGGGTAAAATATTTTTCTTTATTTTATTTCTTTGTAGTGTTTGTTGGTAGGGTGTAAATATCGACTGGAGATATATACTTGTAAATATTTGATTCGATAGTAATATTTTATGGGCGATAATAGTAACTACCTCGTTGGTACTGTGGCATAAGATTGTGCTAATGTTTGCTTGCGGTCCTGGAGTGATAGAACGTGCGATTGCATCGGTAAGAATGTTTAGTTAGGAAAATTTCAATATTTACTCTTAGTCTGGAAAAATAATAATAATTTTCTATCACATACACACAACACCATCTACATGTCCGGTAGATGCACTAAACTCGCTGCCAATTACGGTATCTAAAATCACATTAGATAGCTATAAAGAACGCTACTAAAATGTGGTGGGTGCAATGCAACTCTGTCTTCTCTTTTCAGGATAAACAGACATGAGGCTACTAACTACAACTAACAGCCTATGTATATTGAACTTGTAGTGGTAATGGGATGACAAGCGGTCGTAGGCTCCTACCATCGTGCAGCCGGTATATAATTAGTAATATATAAAAAATACCCTTTCAGTCAGCTACCCTAAGTTTGCCAAGGAGACAACCCCACTGTACCTTAAAACCTTTTATATATAAAAAATACGCTACAAGGTTACCTCCAAATATCTACTCTCACATCTGAATACGTGTATCCAAGTTGTTTACGCCTGTAACAGAATTTCTTCCCCTTCAACGCCCTATTACGTGATTAATCGTATCCATCATACGAAAAACACCATGTTCTTGTTCCGAAACAGCGCTGTCTTCCGCAATTTCCTTCCACGATTCCGCAAAAACGAAACAAGCCGCCCAGCCAACTTTCATCTTCATATTTTCCCTACAAAATCTTGTGGATGATGTGTCCAGTATATCTTGACACCTCTCCATTTCCAATCACAGCTCTACCGTCATTGATATAAAGATGTTTGGAATATACAAAAGTGTCAGTGTATATTGGTCAGTGTGGTGTTAAGTGAAATTGAATATTTTTTTAACGCATAAAAGTGTACGCATCAAAATTGTTGGTGTTTTGTTTTTAAATAATAATGTAAGAGCAATTGTAGGGTAATATATGACCGAGTTAATTCTTAAAGAAAATGAAATAAAATCTGGTAATAATATTTCCAGCTGTTTTATTGTGAAGACTATATTTATTTATAGTCTATTAAAAATCTTATAGCATTTTTTTCAACTACCAGATAATCCTTAACGGAGATTAAAATGTGTCGGTTTGACAGTTTTTCTGTAAGAAATCTGTCAAAATAATTCCTTAGTAAGCCAACTGACGGTTGTAATATATCTAAGCACACTAAAGTGGCAATATGATATCTAGGAAAAGTTGTAGATGCTTTAATTATTTAACTCATTTATTAAAAAATTTAAACTAAAATGACATATACATACATTTCCTAATAATATTACTACTTTATGAAGGTTTGTAATTATGCTTAGATGTTTATAACTTAACCACGCGTTCATGGATTCGTATGACTCTTGGCATACTTTCTTCTCTCTAACCTTTATTATTCCCATGTCACTTGAGGTCGGCTTTTTCTGGTCTAACCGGATTTGACTGATATCAGTTTTTACACGGAACGGCTGCCACCTGACCTCCGCATCCCTAAGGCTAACGATACCCTAAGGCTAGACCAGTGTCATGATATTAGGGCGCTGACTTCCCAATAACGACTGCCATAGATGTTCATGGCAGCCGGGACCGATGGCTTAACGTGCTCTCCGAGGCACGGAGCAGGTGATAATTGTCAATTAATACGCACATAATTTCGAAAAGTCAGAAGTGCGTGACCTTGGTTCGAACCCGAGACCCTCTGCATTGCAGTCTGTTGGTCTCCCCACTGAGCTATCGCTGACTCTTGGCGTACTGATGGCACATATCCTGGATTAACATATAGGGAGCACTAGACTTTGGACTAGGTATGTGATCCTATACTAAATTATTAGTTATTTGAGCAGCGATAGCTCAGTGGGGAGACCAAAAGACTGCAATGCAGAGGGTCTCGAGTTCGAACCCACGTCGCGCACCTCTGACTTTCGGAAGCTATATGACTTTTCGAAATTATGTGCGTAATGATTGACAATTATCGCCTTCTCCGTGCCTCGGAGAGCACGTTAAGCCGTCGTTCCCGGCTGCCATGAACATCTATGGCAGTCGTTATTGGGAGAGTGTCGACACAAAAGATCCCACTGGGTCGAAGTGTCGCCGGTCTGCACTGACTGGCACCCACATAAGGTACATACATTAGTTGTTTACTAAGAGTTTCTGTCCCTAGCTTTATCGGTATTGTTAACATATAGTCCCTTGTTTATTTATTGTTTTTCTTTAAAAAGAGTTCTTTCTCACTAGTAATATTGCGGGGAATTTTACAAACAAACAATGGACACAAAGAACATCCAGCCTCAGAACAACATTTTGTGGATCACACAATGTTTTGTGGGGTTCAAACTCACGATACTCGGCATAATGGCAATGGTGAGGTGGCCACTTAAACCATTGCGTCATCCGTGCAGGCAAAGTATATATTAGTATAACATGTATAGTCAGACGAAGCGGCTCGGTTAAATCACTTATCTACCGTTCGACAGGAAGGGTCGGTAGGGAGGCTTTCACGGAAACTTTGATTCATGCTGCGGTCGATATTGTTGCAGACGGACTGGGAATTGTGTTTTAGTATATAAGCACAACATTTATCTAATGGTCTTGGTGGTTTCGTGGCATAAGTTTGTTACCGATCGTGAGTTCTCGGATTCGATTTTCAGGTTAGACAATGTGCTATTGGCTTTGTGTATTATTATTAATTTAATTTACATATCTGATGTACAACTACACAATAAGTATTAACTACGATAAAATAATATATTATATGGATTTCCATCTACTAGATGTGAATATAACTAGCATTCGGCTCGGCAACAGCTACAATGAGTGGCGACAATGCTTCGGAAGACGAAGGGCCACAAAGTGGCGATCGATCTGGTAAGGGTCGCGGGCAGCGGTTGGACGCGGGCGGCCGAAGACCGGTCTGAACGGGAAATCTTGGAGGAGATCTAAGTCCAGCAATCGACGTCTTGCAGCTGATATGATGATGATGAAAGTTACAATATCTATATTAATTATTGTATGCCAAGTTCATAAACATAGCACATTACAATAATATCTAACTGTTTATATTAAAATGTCTCTCGAGATGAACCTTGATTTAGACTATAGCAGCAGTGAAGATATCAATTTGATAACGTACAGAGTTGACTAAAGACAGCATACGGTACATAGGCGATGTTAGGAGTTCTTCAGTTTTAAAAAGGCTCGTTTCCTATAACGTGGTATTTAAAACATTGCTGCAACAAACGCATAATTATATTATTTTAGATTCAGTTACACTCACATTTTCTCTTGCATTTTATTCTGTAAGAAAACAACAAAAGAACAATGTAACAAGGTTTAATAGGGCGAATTCACATTCTAAGTTCTGCTTCAGTCGTAATTACTGAATTGTAGCGAATGTAAGAACGTATTACATCAATCATTGCTGTTCGCAGTATAGAATGAATTTATAATAATAGAATAGCGTGTATCTCAGGACATTATAATATCTAGGATTTAATGAGACATATGGTTAAGTAGATTTCGATATAATTATAACTCTTAGAATAATAATACAACAAACCAACCAAACCGCTATGTTTTATCGCCGCTAAATATTGTTATGCGAAAGCTTATCTGTTTGATGAAATATGGTTAATGGATCAGTACATATTAAAAAGATCACCAAAACCATTTTTAACAAGTATACATAATTATATAATTATATACATATTACATATACAATTATACATACTTCATATTGTCGTTTGTTTTCGTGATTGTTATACATTGAAATTAAACAACTTTATTTAGGTATTATTGCGGTTTTTTTAGAATTTTTAGAATACTTTAGGAAAGTGTTTATTTAAATATTGTAAGAAAATAATTAAACAATGTTCATGAGAGCGGTAACCACTTACCACTAGGTCACCTGGCTGGTATCCCGCTAGTAGCAATAACATCAATTGAGAAACGGCAACGAACTGCCATAAATTCCAGAGTTCGAAAAATTTTTATCACTTGACCTTGAGGTCTGAGATCAAAGGTCATAGTCATTTTGGGGTATATAGACTATGTTGAGTCGCATGGCGTTGACCGCGAGTCTCTAGCTCTTACCGTTCTTGAGTTGAAAGTTGTATAACAGACGGACTGATGTATAAGAGTTTTTTCGAACTCTATAAACTATATAAAATTACTGATTTATTTCGTAAAGAGGCAGTCATGTGCCCCGTAGTGTTGTGCGTCGAAGTATCGATAGTGCAAATGTAAATTAGAAATGACTAGGTGTGGACAGTTGTCAATGCACGCACTTCACAAAAGGTGTCGCTCACACCAGTCCTTTTTCTTTTTTTTTTTTTTTGACCCATGAAAATCCTTTATGGATACCCCCTGCCCCGGGGGGGGGGGGGAGGGTGGTTATGTGAGACTCTCCGCCCCTGAAGGGGGTCGGTATACACACTAAAAACCTGGTGTGAGCAGTCCCTCCGCCGACGGAGTGGGGCGGGATGGGGTCGCGTTAGCAATCACCATCCCGCCCCGGCGGTTGGCCCGGCTGATGGTGACCGGGCCTCAGCACCTATGGAGGGAAGGCCTTGCTCACCAAGGCTATCCCCCAGACGTGTGGGGCCGTGCAAGCCGGTAGAGAGTCCGCTCACACCAGTCCTCCTGTGACCACGATCAATGCAAGTCTGTCAAAACATCGTGAAATAAATAGGTATTTATTTATTTATTACCTACAAGATTATGCCCGCGACTTCGCTCGCGTAAATGTACAGTACTTCTTCGGGAATAAGAGGTACCTTATGTCTTTTTCTGTTGTCCTGACAACTTGTATGCGAAATTTCATGAAGATCGGTCGAGTGGTTAAGGCATGAAAGCGTAACAAACAAACAAACTCACATTCGCATTTATAATATTGGTAAACAAACAATTACCAACGTAATTAAAACTGTTGCTTAAATATTAAATGCCTAAAGTCAGGTGCAGTAGATGTTTGTTAATAACATTTATTTGCCCCAATAGTCATTACTCATTACGTAATCCACAAGAGAGTAGAATAAAGTGTTATCAAGTTACACTTCCGGCCTCACATATAAAGTAAAGTAAAGTAAAGTAAAGTAAACATTTATTTTTCTAAATATATGTAGGTACACGATACACAAATATTAGAACACAGAAAACAAAACAAAAAAAAAGTACATATATTATGAAAAATGAGGTTACCACTCAGGTTTATTGTTGGTTTGCGGTTGATACCTCAAACCAACCCTGATATTATTTGGTAACCCCAAGTGACGCCCGGACGTACATCGGCTACTCTTGTAATAATTTACAAACACAAAACACAAAACTACGTAAGATATATATTACTTATATAAATTATAACTGATAAGTATATAACATATATATATAAATTAATATATAAAAATATAAATTAAAATAGATGTAACATGAAGAATAAATAAATTGGCGCCATAGTATAATGTTTATAAATATAATATTCTATAAAAACCCACTAACGGTTGCCATACATGATTTAGCGATCAGGTATTTAAATGTCTTGTCTAGCCATGCCCATGCTGCTGGTTCGGGTACATCTTAACCACTATATGTACATTAAAACCTATTATTCGCGTAAATAGAAGACAATACTATTATCGTTTTTTAATTTAATTAATAATTTTATAATCAATAATCTAAATAGTTATTTCATATTTCTTTATTAAGTATAAAGATTATATTTATTAGCATGGCGCCTTCCGCTTGTCAGCTTCCGGCGCGATTAATAAATAGCAAATTTTTACTGATCTCTGTACTTTTTTACACTATGTCGAATAATCAATCCTATAATCATTTTGTTTTACTATGTATAATATAATGATAAAGCTATTAGATTCTTACTGATTTTGGGTTAGGCATAATTTTGTCACACCGGCGCCTCTGCTTCCGGCGTAATAAATCCTTAATGTTACATAATCCTGTATTATTAAATAATAATTGTATAAAAATAATCATCAGGATAATTAAGATAAACAATGGTTAATATTATCTATTGAGTTTGTGAATTTAGTATTAAATTAGGTCAAATGTTTGTATAAATACCGGCGGTTAGAATATTTTGGGGTCATTCATATTCTAATCGTTGAAATGTGCATTCAAGATAATATAAGTGCTTTTCTGTACAACTTGTGTCTTCATTGTCGCCGCCACCCTGACTATTCACCTTTTTACAAAAGATAATGAAAGTTCTAACGAGCAGTTATACTCGTACGAGTGTATCGTGGAACTAAAATCGCGTA
This sequence comes from Catocala fraxini, assembly GCA_930367265.1. Lineage (NCBI taxonomy): Eukaryota > Metazoa > Arthropoda > Insecta > Lepidoptera > Erebidae > Catocala > Catocala fraxini. Next base: position 29,994,489 of record OV884025.1, on the reverse strand, counting down.
CTACTAGCGACAACTAATAAAGTAACTTCATTAAATAACGCACCAGAAACTTGTCCACTGAGAATGTTAGAGATGACTACCCTCGTCTATACTAATGGGTTATGGATGTGGCATTGACGTTATATAAAATGACGACTGTTTATCTGCAAAAGGTTTGACAGAGGAATATTACCCACATATATGTATGTTTTGCTTAATTTGTTTAGGTCAGCCTTGCTCTTATCGAGGTTATTGCTTATTATTAAGATTTTCTATTAACAAATTCTGCATAAGGTCAATTCTTGTAATGAAAATATGTTCATAATAGGATTCCGATTAGTCTAATAAATATCACATGTGAATTATAATGCAATATAAGTTCACATATGACGTTTATTTCAATTTAGAAAATACCATTTATCTATAACATTGAGTTCCTATAGAACTCTATTTTGAATAGCATTTATTTATTTGTTACATATATTTATTAATTGCGAGATTAGAACCTCAGTAGGTACTCAATTTTAGATATTTTTATTTTACTAACATTATAAACAAGCATTGCAGTAGGTATAATCATATAATCATTTATTTATTTATTTACATCGAATAGAACGACTTGCGCCAATTACACTATTTAATAATATAATATATGTCGGAACGGCAATACTGTTAGTTGGGTTACTAGCGCCATCTAGAGACACAGAAAGGCATTAAGGCGGAACGCCACCGCCATCTAGCGACACTAGACGGAGTCTACGAGGCGGCGCCAGGGGCGAACAGAGTTCAGTCTTCGTGGTACCGTCGACCAGTGCACACCTCGTAGGAACTGTCTCGCGTTTCATAGTGATAAGTGCTCTTAGTCTAAAGTAGTTGTTAATTGAATTCGAATACAAGTTATCAGATTACCTACGTGTTTTCTACTGATTGAAACCAACATTTCCCACTGCACGCCCACGTGCTTTGATCCTATGAAATGGCTGATAAGGACGGGATAAACGCTGCCACTCCGACATATATATAATGGAAAATACCTTCATCTCCTGTTGAACCTACAGCCGTCTTGTTGGTAGGTGTCCAAGTTTACAATAACCACTAAACCAAAGAGACAATTTCAAACTAGTATGAAAGCACCCAAATAATTTTATTTTATAGTCACCATTACAGTGCCCCAGAACATAATCCTAGTTATAGTTACTTTATGTATCAGAGTAAACAGGTATAATAAACTATTAATTTTGATACAAGTTATTGGACATTACAATGCGTCATAAATTATGATGGCTTTGGATATAAATATAAAAATCTATGTATTATGTAAGTTTATGATTTAATCGCAACAATAATAAAACTACGCAATTGATCATACCGTAATACAAAGATCGTTGGTCAGCCACGCGGTCTCAAGTTCGATTCCATGGAACACATTCTGACTTTTGTACTGTGTATTAAAAAGTTAATTACCGCTTGCTTTAACGGTGAAGGAAAACATTACGGGGAACTCTGCATGTATGAAAACATTACTTAGTGTTCTTGATGAATGTAGTCTGCCAACCTACACTGCACCGCATTCTAAGGTCTTAAATAACCATACTAAAAAGATCCTATTCTTAGTAGCGACCTTTAAACCAGTCAATAACCAGATCGACCAGAGCTTCCTTCTTCCTTAACCTTTATTATTCCCAAGTCATTTGGAGTCGGCTTTTCTGGTCTAACTGGATTTGACTGGATATCAGTTTTTACACGGAGCGGCTGTCCCCTGACTTCCGCAACCCGAAGGCTAACGATACCCTAAGGCTAGACCAGTGTCAGGATATTAGAGGGTACTGACTTTCCCAATAACGACTGGCATAGATGTTCATGGCAGCTGGGACCGACGGCTTAACGTGCTCTCCGAGGCACGGAACAGGCGATAATTGTCAATCAATACGCACATAATTTCGAAAAGTGAGAGGTGCGCGACGTGGGTTCGAACCCGAGACCCTCTGCATTGCAGTCCGTTGGTCTCCCCACTGAGCTATCGCAGATCGACCAGAGCTGATATTATTATTATTGACCATACATATAAACGCACATAAAACTTGAAACACCATTATGGAAGAAGAAGAAAGATTAATAAAGTATATCCCTAAAAAAGGATAGACAGAGGCGAATGCTCACACATTTTGTATACGTTCCATCACTTATGTTAGAATTCCCAGGTAATATTTATCTTGTATAAATAAAATTTATTTTCCATGCTGCTATTCTTTTTGTTAGTACTATTGACTTGTTGACGAAAATGACTGTTAAGAGTGGTGATCAATCCGACAATCGAACCCATAATTTCATGATCGACCGCACATGTAGTCACAAACGTATGGCAAAGAAATAATGAAGCATTAATTTCTCATGCTACTAAGGATAATATTAAATTCGCGTATATTATAGCTTTCAAATGCCACCTCCATTTCTCAGAACAATTAGTTTTAGCTACATCCAAAGCGTTGTAGTGTGGGAATGCCGTCACCTGAAGTTATGAACTTCTCGCAGCGTTAATATGAGCCAACTTCCACTGGGAAATTGAATTTTATTAATATATCGAATATTTTAGTGAAGTATTTTGAAGTAATTGGTAATTATGTAATTTCATACAAAGTATCACGTCATTATTCCCGAATGGGTAGACACAGGTTGTACACCCACATTTCGTCACCTATGATTATAGGACCCATGATATATGATTATAGGAGGATAGTAAGGGGCCAAATACCGCCTTCACAATTCTCATTCATTTATTTGAAATAAGTAGGTATCTATTACCCACAAGATTTTGGCCGCGGTTTCGCTTGCGTACTTATTCGAGGACAAAAGGTACCCTTTGTCTTTTTTTGTTCACTTGACAACCTGTTAGTGAAATTTCATGATGATCGGTCGAGTAATTAAGGCATGAAAGCGTTACAAATAAACTCACATTCGCATTTATAATATTAATAACGATAAACAATTACCAACGTAATTAAAACTGTTGCCTAATATAATGAATGCCTTAAAGTCAGATGCAGAAATAGATGTTTGTTAATAACATTTAATTTTCCCCAATAGTCATTACGTAATCCACATCCTTCAGAATTCTTTAGGCTTTACTTTACAGACATTCAAACAGCGAACACAAAGAACACCTGGACTCGGAACAACATTTTGTAGATCACACAATTTTTGCCCATGTGGGATCCGAACCCACACAACACTCGCCATAGTGGCAGTGACGAGCGACAACTTAAGCCACTACACCATCCGTGCAGTCATATCTTTTAACTATCATAATATATACCTCTGTTTTCCCCTTCACATAGTGTTAATAAATTTTTTAATCACCGTATTAATGAGATAGACAAATCTTGTAGAAAATTACAATGAGAAATGTTCTTCGTGTAATATTTTTCGTACCGCTGTAATAACTGCGCGCTCTCTCTGAAGGTTTATTTGCTACTAATTAGCAATTCCTCGCAGCATGCCGACATTTCTGGAATGTTCCGTTGCACTCAACGTTATGGCATCCCGTCTAGTACATTTAAAACTGAAGTTTCATCGCGTTGCTTTAAAAATGCAGTGTATACTTTAGTTTGCCTGTTTTGGCAATTTGGATTCGTAGTCTTGTTTAGGTAGGTGATTGAATGATTTATTATTGCTTAATTTATGGGTGAAGTAAGACATCTTGTGACCTTGTGATCCTTATGGAGAGAGACTATGAGAATTTTTCGTAATATTCTCAAGAATGCGAGAAGTTTGCCACTCTATATAGTGGACTATGGCTTAAGCCTTCTCAAATTAAGAACAGGCACGCGCCCAGCTGTATGACATTTCTTAGTAAAACTAGAGTGATTCTACATATTGTAACAGACGTTTCATAGAAATTAATTTTTAATTTAGTGATAGAGAAACGCTAATAAATCCTTAGGATAATTACGATAATTTATGTTGTCAAGTTCATTATGATTTAGTATTGTGATAATTAAAAACCTTATTGTTCGGGGTTGGGGTGAGATAAAGATAAACTAAGATAAAAGATAATAAAATTCGCTATATTTAAAGTCCACAATAAAGTAATAAAGATCAAATTAATTAAAGAATGAGGATAAGTGAAAATAATGAAAGGTAAGAGATTTGAGTCACGCGCGCGATATGACGACTAACGATGAACTAGTTCATTATTGCTGCGTAAAGTGCAATGAAATAAATTATTTAAAATATACACGTGTTGTACGGTTATTGACCCGTACACTTATATTATCACCCAGTAACAAGATTTTATCCAAAAACCTGTAGTCAGCGATTTTTGGTCTTTTACCTTTATTGACCACACTTATATATTCCTCCTTCTCTTGTAAATTATAAAGAGGAAAATGAGAATCTATAAGGCAGGACTCGAACTTGCGACCTAGACAAACTATGTCGTCGCTTGCCAACTAAGCTATTCATGGTCCTGTGTCAAGGTTTGAAATGTTGTCTTCGTTTTTCATCTAAATGGCTGCTACACGTAATCTATTATAGAGGTATATTTCATAGATGTTTGCCCCCTTATTATAATTTACATTCCACCTTAGCATAAGAAATGCTTGTATATTAGATATTAATAATAATAATAATAAACCCCTCTGGGACAGTCGTTATCTCATCATGAGACTAACGCGATATCGGAGGGCACAGTACACTAGCTTTTAAACTATCACCTTCGCCTTGTGATATAAAAAATGTATCACCAGGTTAAATAACAGTGCACAAACCGCAGGGCAGCTTGTGGCGAGCTGAATGTGAGTAGCGACACTGCGGTCCTGAATGTCTCAGAGAGTTGGTTAGGGCCTCGTGCCCAGCTTGCCGTTACTGGTTGATTGAGTTGGAATTACAAGAGTGCCCGTAGGACTTTCGACTCTGGCTTGCCTTGGTCGGCCGGTCAGAGGGAGGCCGCTAGAGCTATATGCTTAGGGGTGGAAGTGTCATTTTCAAGGGCATAACTACGGGGAAAACCTCTCAGGGTCTTCGTTGTCACGAGACCCGTGATGGTGAAACCGGCGCCGCACCGCTCGACACCCCTAGCCACTCGCACAGGTGTTGCCCTCTTCAGCTGGCGTGTATACCTATAGTGGCTATTCAGGGGGCCCATCTAGTGAGTTGGCGAGTCACCGTCTGCCCATTGCATTGATGCTATTAGAGTATTCAGGGCAGACGCCGTTTTTCATCCATAGTTAGCAATATACCGGTCCACTAGACACCCATACCCATAGCCCATATATTAAAATTCATACGTAGTAATAGTCCTATGCCTGCTGTGGCTAGTGCCACTGTAGGTGTTCCATCCCACCTTTGATTAAAACTCTTGAAGGGCCTCTTCACGTTGGATCCATGTCTCCGTGTAAGCCTCCCAAAGGGCCAGGTATTTTCTAATATTATAATATGTTAGAAAGTACCTGTGATAAGAGAAACATGATAATAATAATAAATGTTTATTTTGAACTTTTAAAGAACATAGATAGGAACATAATATAAATAACACCACGCAACGACCCAAATGTTGCGTGGCAAAAACAAACCACCAGCGTGGGCGAATCTGCGGGCACAGACAGTAATATTATGTGGAGACAATACTGGCAGCTGGTTTATGAAGACTTATCCAGTGTCTCCATATACTGCTGTTAATATCACCGTCTCTAACAGCTAGCATATCATTTGTGCTGTTCTTCACCCGACGCATCAGGGATGCAGCTCTTTTACGCAAGATAGCATAAAAGTCATCTTATAAAGCTCCTATTCTTTTCAAAAGAAAACACCAACATCAACACTAACTTACACATACATAAATCATACATTTCAAACTCCACAGAAAATCCAGCACTGTCACAACTCCACTGGAGCGAATCAATTTTATTTCTATTTCAAAATGTCGATGTCACACCAAATCTATATAAACCACTTGATCGGACGGATTCGCCATGTAGAAAATTGTATTTCCAAATCCTTCGTACTTATGTGTTCACCTTCTGCATATATTCATTATTCTGGTATTATGAGATGATTGAGTGGCATAAGGGACCCTCTAGTAATATTTATTGGCATTAGCATAGGACCTTAAGGTTTTCGAAAGGGAATTATAGGTAAATTTCTATCAAACATTTCACACTATTTTGTAAAATGTTTGATAGAATTTATTATTCCTGTTCTATAAGTAATTGGACTTAGGATAAATAAAATTACTGGGTAAGTTTAACCAAGTAATCTAAATGATATTAAAATAGTTATGTAAAATGGATTTAACTTTATTTAACGCCAGAAGAAACTTATCGAACTAGTTTTGTTATGAATTTAAAAGCTACGTTTTCTTTAAGTTAGAAATAGCACAGCTTTCTGTTACTAACACGTTTTTGCTCTCTATGCAAAGAATCAAGTGCTGCTTTACAACAAGTTTCTGGAAGGCTAATCAAAATGAAACTCATATCATTTGACATATTATTTAATTTAGTAAGTTAATTCGATGGATCATTCTATCTGTAGCTTTTCAATTCCGTCGTAAAGCATTTACTTAAACGTTGACTTTAAAAATGTTCTAGCAGAAAACTAATTAGTACTTCAATAACGAAAACCTGTTAACAAACGAAGAAAAAAATAGTATGGAACTGTTTTGTCTTTGTCTATTTATGTAATTATAAATAATTGGTCGTTTAGTGGTCACAATTCAATGGCGATTCATTTTTAAACAATTTTTAGCTTTGACTACTCCTTCTCTATGTAAACTTTAGTTACGCATACTCTTTTGTATGCGCAATTCAAGGGGAATAAAGGTCTCTCTTCACATATTAATAAGCAAATTTTTGAAAATCACATTTCTCTAAGTATTTTCCAAATACCCTATTTATATAAAATGTCGCAATTCGCAATAATTTTCATCACAAACCTTCCAACAAGCTCAAGAGAAAATCGATACCAATTAGTTCACTTTATCGTACAAATCATGTATAACATTAACTAACAGTTTCAATTCCACCACTGATACTGTGAACATGGTATATTATTATAGAACACAAATATATCACGAATTATTTCCTTCATTAGCCCCGACAGTCTATTGCTTATTTTTGTCTTAATATACAATTAATGGATACAAAACTACACGCAGACTCAGTCTCAGACTTCACGTTAGACGTCAGACTCTATATATAATTTTCATCTGCTGGATTCGAACTCACAGTACAGTTCAGCACGGTGTTAGCGATGACGCAACCATTTGAACCACTGCGCCATCTGCGCAGTCAGTTAATTAACAGTAACTAAATTCTATTCATGACCCAGTATTACGCCTCGTATCACATTTAAGTTTTAATAAATTAGTTAGCAATATAAAATATCTTGGTACTACATTACATACGTGCTTAAATAAATTGCTAGACTAAACTCGCTCGTGCTACCACGTAACCTGTCGCATATTTGAGATTTTACTAAGTGGATACAAAATAGAGAATTCTCGGAAAAGGACAGTGCATAGTGATGTAGACCCATCACGGTGCACTAGCGCGTGCGACGACGCCCGCGCGGCCCGTTCAGCGTGAATGAGACAAAATAACAAAAATATAACGTACTCTCTCGCACGATTCGCAGCGTTTAACTTCTAATAGTTCAAAGTCCATACAGTCTAGGTTGATTTGTCGCTGTGTGTACTGTATTATTTAACTTTTGTATAACTGTAATGGAATATTTCAATTCAATGTTGACCCACTTTCAATAATCTGGATATTCTAAAATATAATAATTTAAGAAAATATAGTGATTTGAGTGGTCGCCTCGCTACTGCCACTGCGCTGAGTGTTGTGGGTTCGAATCCCACACAGGACAAATATTTGTGTGATCCACAATTATTATTGTGTCCCGAATCCAATGCATTACTAGAAGTTATAAAGAGAGAGAGAATTTGATTGAGATGATTTTATTACATTTTACTTTATCTAACTTTGTTTTTTGTTTGTGTCTTTTAACTATATTTATGTGCGTTTGGTCTCTAGTTTAAGTGATCTCACCAATTGTAGATTTTCGTTAGTCGTAGTGAGGGGTCCATTGTAGGGTCCGCGGGTACAGAATGCAATTTCCTTGACAACGGCCCGAAGGCATGGGACCCTTGCTGAGAATTCGTCCGCCCCAGCGTTTGTGTACGCGTTTTTGTGCCAAACCCTGTATATTCAACGCGTACATAATTATTATGTAGTAAGTTTGTTTGGAAGGAAAGCATCGAAAGGAAACCTGCACGTCTGAGAGTTCTCCATAACGTTCTTGTAGTTGTGTATGTGAAGTCTGCCAACGCGCACTGGGCAGCGTGGTAAGCTATGGCCTTACCCTTCTCACACTGAGAAGAAGCCTGTGCTCAGCAATGGGATAGTTTAAAACAGGGCTGATATTATTATCTTTATATATACATATAATTCTACTGTACGTGTGTATGTCACTGAACTCCTCCTAAACGGCTGGACCGATTTAGATTTTTTTTTTGTGTGTGTTCATTTGGATTCGAGGATGGTTTACATTTGGGTTTTCTTTTTTTGTGTTTACAGGACGTCGTCTTTCGAGACAGCTAGTATATTATAAGTATGTTTGGGTTTGCTTTCACATTTCTAAGACATACATATTTGAAATTAAAACTACTTTATACGGACTTCGTCGCGTTGTTTATTTTAGAACACTATCTACGAAACGTTTGGGGTAAAGTATAAACTTAAATATAAATAGTTTTAATTAATTTAAATAGCTTAAATTGTAGTAGAATTCAATAATAGTAGTGTTATAGTACAAAATTATGTAATAAAAGGGTTCTAATAAAACAACGCGACAAACTCCGTATAAAGTTGTTTTAATTTCAATGTATAACATTCGCGTAAACGTAAGACAATAAAACATACATATTTCCTTCCTACAGGAACTATTTCGGATAAAACGTTATATTATTTACACATATACTACTAGCTTATATCCGAACCTTGCTTTCGTTTTCTGGAATAAAAGGTAGCTTATGTTATTCTTCGGCTCATAAACTATTAGGCATTATGCAAAATATCACATTGGTCTGTAGCTCAATTGTGTAAGAAAGACAAATCAAATAACCATCTCACTTTCTCATTTAGATATCACATGTCTAAATCCCCATGGAGGTATAATATAACTAAAAAGCAGCGATAGCTCAGTGGGGAGACCAACAGACTGCAATGCAGAGGGTCTCGGGTTCGAACCCACGTCGCGCACCTCTGACTTTCGGAAGTTATATGACTTTTCGAAATTATGTGCGTATTGATTGACAATTATCGCCTGCTCCGTACCTCGGAGAGCACGTTAAGCCGTCGGTCCCGGCTTATGTTTATTGGGAGAGTGTCGCCACAAAAGATCCCACTGGGTCGACGTGTCGCCGGTCTGCACTGACTGGCTCCCACATAAGATAAATACATACATAATATACCCATATTTCGCCAGCTATATTTTTAGTTTAGTTTAATGGGCGGCGAACCAATTATCATCTACCAGGTATAGCTCCAGACATGTAGCTGCTACTGAGATAAAAAATAATACTCAATACTTTTGCCGACCCGAGAAGCAAACACGAGACCTCGTGTATAGCATTCGCATCGCATTTTGCTGAAATTTTCTATCAAGAAATTGTCAGTAGCGGAATGGCGTGAGATGCCGAGCTTCGTCGTGTTATTAGATTTTCTGTGAAAATAACTCTGTAGCAAGCCAAAACCATGACGGTCAAAATGTACTCATGTATGTAATATTATACTTCTATAGACCTCTTTGGAGATATAGGCGTGATACAACATATTAAAGACTCTCCTAATATTTTAAACACACTTTTCTATTTCCCTAGCATTCATAGCTCTTCGCAGTCTATGGATGTTCAAGCAATTAACTAAATTGTACGGTATCCTGTGTAAATTATAACCAGTATAGTTTGTGTTACGTATGAATATTTTATGACGGACGAGTGTAATACCACTTGTAACAGGTCGTAATGGATTGTGGAACAATTTCAGCTCGCCCACTTTGTGTGCCTGTAATCGTTTGGTTGTTAGAAATAATCGCTTCGACGAACGTCTATTTTCAAGTTATAATGACAATACTTGTATCGATAACTTTTATTATATACAAGTGTGCGTACAGGGATGCCGATTTATTTAGTTCTCTATTGTGTTACCTAACTTTTTTATCCATAATCTAAAGTGCCTTAATGTTTTTTGTCCTAATTATCATTTGTCCGAATGATAACTTGCCCGAACTTAATGTCACATAATATCATATGGCATAAAATAGAAATCTCTAAATACAATATACCCTAAATTTTTTTGGCATATATGTTACAATCAATCATATTATACAAAAGACTTAAAACCATTTTCAATAAAAGTTATAAGTCCTAAATTCAAATTTCAAATGTTTATTATTTTACTAAATCTAACTGATACAATACATAAATGTAAAGATGCAAATGCAGGCTTTTGTCACGATTCCGGCGCTGCGGGTCTCCGGCGGTCCCACGCGTGCTAATCCTCGCAGACGGCTTCCGCTCACCACCGCAGTTTTGGCTTGGCTGAGGCTTTCCGGCTGGGCCGGCCAGCCTCAGCCGCGGCGGCTCGCTCACAGCCTCCTGCTCCTCAAGCCGTGGGCCGCCTCGCCCCTACGCGCCTACGCGATTTTAAATTACACTCTAGGGGTAGGACAGATAAGACTGCGTGGAGTCGGGCTTACAGCGATTCGTTTCTGTCACTTAAAACCTAACCTAATTTTAACAAATGTATTAGGACTAACAATTTTATTACAAGTGAACATTTGGAATAATACACATTATATGATACAATACTTAGGACATATGACTTTATTTCATGCAAAATTAGGAGATTCATTTATTATAGTACTCAATATTATGCCAGAATAGTTTTAGAAGTAAAGATAATTATGTAAAACAAAATCTCGAGTTTTTGAACATTATGGTTACTGAAGTTTATAGCAAACGTGTTATGGATAATGATTTTCGGAAAAACAATTTTAGGAGAAGAAAGGGACTACCGATTTATTTACTTCAGTATGGTGTAAATAATATATATAAATGTATTGCCGTTGCATTGTATTTGTATAGCAAAAAATACACGAGATAATGCAATTATAATTTAATCCAAACAGAAGTTATTATTATTATTATCTTACTAATTAAAAAATAAAGAAAATTGTGCATCTAGACCTGCGATTTTTATAGTTTTGTAGTTATGAAGATTTAGCATTTTTATCGATCTTTTATTTATTTACAATTTATTGACGCTATGCTATAAATCATGAATACTAAACGGTTTTATAAATTGCCTCGTGGCAAACTACACGAAAACCGTGCTCTGTAGATGCTACCCGACGTATCATTTATGACCCTACAAGGCGTTATATTCTGTTTGTTTCTGTAAAAAAGGATGTATATCAAGCAGTGGTTTCTCTGTATTTAAAAATATTTTGTAATCTTAGCTTACCCAGTCATCTTCCTGTTACCTAGTAATCTAATGTAGAGTTCCTTCAAGAAGCGGATGACGTTTTTATGGAGCCTTCTGTTGTCGTAGCACAGCAAAAGAGGTCTGGATCTTTTCTCTAGGTCTTATTACTTTTTGGAACCATCATACATAGGCTATGATAAATTATGAGGATATAAGCGTGTCACTACGTACACAAAATTTGATATGACTTGTCTTATTTTGTAAACAGGTATAGCGTACAACAATATCTTCGTCTTGATAGTAGAAATTTTAAAAGACAACTTTCTCTGTAGGCATATTGTTCGTGTCTTTGGGCTTGTACAAACATTCACATAGCGAACACGAAGCACATCAAAACCCGGCATGACTGTATGCAGATCGAATAAATTTTTGACACCTGTGGAGATTGGATCCCCAATACTCGAAGTAGATGAGGTGACTATAAACCACTAAGCCATTCGTGGAGTAGCTTGTTGCTTACCAGATAAGACAAGCAACAAAAATAATCTAATTATGTATGTATGTCATGTATCGTTACACGCTGTTAATTGAGGGTTCAGTATGAAACTGACACCTATCCTACAATAGTTCCACAGTGACCTATTTATTCCAATATCGATAGATTAAAACGGGGCATTGCTGACTCATACAAATGAAATTAAATGTACATAATGATTTAATTACTTAATTGCCTTAAAACTTTCGATAAAAACTTATGCTATAATTAAAATGAATAGTTTCTTTCCGTTTTGGAAGTTTCATTAGTGGGAACTGTGTTTTAGTTAGTTGATATAGGCCACGACTCTGTTTAATTAAAGCGACAACGTGAACGTACCGTCAATTATTAAAAAATATACCAAATTCTTAAATAAACGTTTAATAAAGTAAATATTATTCGATGTAATTTTTATTTTGTCTTTGGATAACGATTCTCGCACTAGAAATAATTTCGATGTCGCGAAGGACTTTACAACTATTCAAGTCACGGATACAAAGAACAACCAGCATCGAGTACCTATTTGCGATTCACAATTTCACCAAGGACCTAACCCTTACTATTTGACTGCTGCGATGAAGTAGTGATTTAAGTGGTTGCCTTACCACTGCGTTCGGTGATGTGGGTTCGATCCCCACACGGTACAAAGATTTGTGTTATTTAGGCGCACCGATACTGTATATATACACTTGCTCCGTCCGAATTAAATCATCTCGAGCAAAATGCATCAAATACATTTCTGCCTACCCTGCCTACTTTCAGTAATATAGATAGAAGCATTTGTTATATATAATAAATAGTTAAAACCAAAAACTGTAGTGGAAATATTAGTATATCGCGCGTTCTAACCACGAGGTATCCATAACCAATAACCTATGGAAACCTGTCAAATTGGATTGAAAGCCAAAATATTGATCACCCCTCCCTCGGGGTCAACGGCCGATGATTACCTTCATTGACGGCTAGGTGTCGACGAAACCAAATAGTCACCAGCTTGTACATTGGAAAGCTAGATCATATTTGTGGAGTTACCGTCTTATTTATAACTAGCTGTTGCCCGCGACTTCGTCCGCGTGGACTTTAATTCATTACCCAATACCTACTTTTAATTTGTTATCTAATTTTAATATATAAAACTACAACTAAAGAAATTAATAAGTCTAACTACACCTATATAGGTGTAGTTAGCTATATATTCAAAAAATACATATGGTATCGCGGACTGTTTTGTAGATATTGATACGTTCTATAATACTGTAGAACATTTTTCTGTTCTATCATCAATAGTTTCCGTAGCGCACGCGATGACAGATTTTTATGACTAATTTTTTCACACCTTGGGTTATATTATTGCATTTTTATTAAGGATCCCTATTTTTTTTTATTTAATATAGCCTATGTCACTCAGTGAAGATGCAGCTTTATAATGGTGAAAGAATTTTTGAAATTGGTTCAGTTGTTTTTGTGTGAAAACATTACAAACATACATACAAAAACACAAATGTTTCCTCTTTATAATATCAGTTTAGAAGTTTAGATAGAAAGTTCGTAAATCCATAAGGTTTCTTTTAGATAAGTTATAGGTTTTGATTTCTAACTGCAGTAAGCAGTTATTTGGACGCTTTTATAGTTTTACTAGCTATGGCTTTTTCTGAGCCCCAGAAATAGTGAATGCGACACTTCATGATATTTAGTCGAGTAGTTAAGGCGTGAAACCGTAACAAGCAAACAAACTCACTTTCGACATAACATTAAAAATGTTATTTAGGGTAGTGATAAACATGCAAACGGCCCTGCTAATATCAAATTGTTACTATAATAATATGAACTAAGATGACGATGGACAATTAGTTATTGATGTCAAAAAGCAAATGTTCAAGCAAATATTTGAAGGTATGACAAAATTGTAATTATTTTTATTTGGTTACATATTAACGTTACGCAATTACGTATTTAGATACCGATATTTGTTGTTCATGGTATGAGGGTAGATTAAAAGCATCATACAGTATAATGGGCACGGAGAATGCAGAAATATTTCGAGATGGACCTCAAAACCAGTTAATCAAATCGACTATGACCTACCTGTCAGGTCAAGTGCCAAATATTCGATTGCAATTAGTGATAATGAATAATTCACTCAAATAATTCAATTTGGACTCGGGATTTTACAAGTTTGGGGCATCAAATTTGTTTTTATGTAGCAATTGCGTATCGCTAATATAAAAGTTTGCCTGAGACAATCTCGTGTGCTAACTCGCAAAGACTTATGCGAGCCCAACACATTAAGAATATACGAGTTTACACGAGAATTTTCTATTCTTGGTGATTTAAAAGGAGTCAGTGCAAAGAGATCACATTTATTTACTGCTGGCATCACGCGTCTTGAAGCAGTAAGGAGCCCCTATTCGTCGCAGAAACATAATCAAAAACACTAGTGCCTTAATTTCCTGTAGTGCATTTATTTATTCATTGGTTTACGATATTTATACTTTATATGAATGAATACAATCTTGAATATCTTGAAAGTGGATAAACAATTTAAAGAAAATTGATCTCTGACTCTTATCATTTATTACTGTTTTACTTATTATGATAAATTAAGTGTACCTTATATCATTTTTGAAACCTATTATTACTTTTAATATATAATTATGATGCTGCCAATGTAGCGCAAAGGCAATGTATACGTTTGCGGTCCCGGGTTTATGAGGCTATTTATCTAATAGGTAATATTACCGCTATCGCAATCGTATACATATACGATTGCAGTGCAGGCAGTCTGGGGCTCGATTTCAGGGTCCAGCAAAGTGTTTGTGGGTTTCCCTGTCAAGAAATTTTGAGCAGCACTATGGACCGTATAGCTAACTGGTAAACGGCAATGGCGCATCTATGACGTGAGAAATAAAGAACTAAAAACATAGTTTGGAAAATGTGGGTGTAATACATCCCTGCCTACCGCTTTGGGTATAAAGGTGTATTATGATATATGTATATAGTTAGTTCATGTTCAACAAACGTAGAAAATTTTGCAACGAACATGACAACTTAGAACGAATCGCTGAGGTACAAAGGTTCACGGGTGACGTCACAACGTATTATCACTTCTGCACACGCACTGCATTCACTGAGATATTCAATTGTGTTTAATTGTCACCCCGCGCGCTACGGAGCGAGGGTTTGTTTGTGAGGAGAGCATATGTGTGTGTGTTTGTGTAAGTGTGTGTGTGATTGTTCTATATTTTAGATTTACAGTCCCAAGAAATCTTAAAATGTATGTTCATTTTTATAATGCAATGATGGTAGCAAATAATCATATGTCTCGCCTGCTGGTAAGTGGTTATAGTAGCTTACAGACGCTTAGAATACTGGGCCTATCACCCACGCGTTGCCGACTACATGGAGAAGTAATTAAAGATTAGATGAAAGAATAGGTGAGGTTATACTTTGCCACACGGGAATCGGACTCAGGACCTCGCGAATCTAGCGCTATCACCTGTAACTGAAAAAGTACTACCTCGTTGGACTCTGTTACACTCTACTGTGTACCTATTTGCCTACTGTATACTGTGTGCCTATTTTAATTTTAAGTGATTTTCTTTGTACTGTATATGTGGCAAATAAACTTCTTTCTTTCTTTCTTAAATGCTATTGTGAAGTTGAAAATTTGGTTTCTAATACATAGTTGATTTTTAGTCTTGAAAAATAGATAGCAATAGGCAGGGGGCCTATTGCACCGAATTCTCAACTTCACAATAACACGTAAGAAAGGATTCTGTGGATGTGTGGAAATGATTCTCAATGATTATGTGGGATCTAAGAATGTACCATGAAAATGTAGGTAGAATAAACTTCTGCCTATCTGTTCGGGGTACACAATGCTTGTGTTTACTTTACACTAGACATAGGTAAGTATATTAGGAGGCATTAGACAGCCATTTAGTGCTTAATAGTCAACAAATAAACCCAATTAAATATCTGAATGGATACGCAGGGTGCGCACAGCCGATAACTCAATGTTACTTCAACTGTGAACCCTTGTGTGGGGGATACAGTTAGCCATAGCTATGTGCGTAATAGTTGTTTTAATATAACCCAGTCCTAAACTTTATGAAGAATAGTGAACCTAGGCTATGATATCCACTTATTACTATAGGAGTGAACCGTATATTTACAACCTATATACAGTGGTGGCATAAAAATAATAATGGCTTATGTTTAACTTATCACCAGATATAGTAAAATATAACAGTCAAAAATAGTCAAAAATAGTAAATGGTCACCAAAATTAAAACCGCATTATATTTAAAGAGATCAAAATAAGTCGACGGAGCCCCGCTTCATGGAGCTCACCTAACATAACCTAACCCTTCCGAGACGGAATGCAGTGATTTGAGGCACATACGTGCTCGTTATGATTTATTTTAATAAGCATATTTTGCTGCGCAATTAATATTTTTGGTGGTCATTATTTAATCCATAAAAATAATTACAACAGAACTACAACAGGCTTGCCTACACGGCTACAGAAAATTAAATACTCTACAATAATCACATTTTTAACTAAAATTAAATCGATCTTATCTTTTATCTGTAATTTCCTCAGTCAGATAGCTAATTTTTGTAATAAAATATGTTCGAAATAGATTTCCGTTCTCGTATTATAATAGTCAAATGTGAACTAAAATTTAATTTATACACATTTGACTTTTATTTTAGCTTAGAAGAATACTATTTGTGTTACATTTTATGACACTGAAATTCGATTGAACCTCTGTTTTGATAAAACAAAAATGGCGACTCATCCATTGCACTACCGTGGTAAACTCTCTCTCTCTCTGAACACAAGCATATTAGCTTAGCTGGAGGGGCTAACAAAAATACAAGTAATTTGTAACGAAAAGTGCAAGGAAAATTTACAAAAAAAAGGATTGGTTCCATTTTATTTAAATAAATTTACAGATGGCTTATAACGACAATTAAAAGATGATTGAATAAAAAATGAAAGCTCACCAACTTTCGTGAAAATCCAGGCCATAATTATCCTCAATACCAGCCAAATAAATTGGAAACACCGTATTGAAAAATTCCAAGCAACACTTTTATTAATTCTCGTATCATTTTGTAGTACCAAACGACTGCAAATTTAATCCGAGGATTTTCTTTTTATCGGAAGTCCATCAGAGGGATGGTTGGTAATTATTTTAATGAAACAATCCGCATCGATCTTTTTTAAAAAAAGCTTGTTATCGTTGAGTAGTCGTAGAGTTCGCTTTTGAGGTTGTTATTGGTTCATCAATCGAATCAATCATATCAATCATATCAATCGTATCTGCAACGAGTTCGTTCATTATTTTACTTAATTATTTTCTGATGAATTCAGTTCATGTTTTTGTTGAAATCGTAGAGTTGTTGAAGGGGGATAACGAAGTCATGATTAAGTAGCTGCTGGCAGTAGCCGTGTAAGGAAAGACGAGGATCGGACTCCGTGAGTAGCTGTAGGAGAGAATCATGACTGCTGGTCATGAGAGCGACATTTTCGTAAACGTCAAAGATATATTTTGCTTAATCATGATTTATTACATTTTTAAAACAGTAGTCTATGTTTATGTCTATTTATAAACTAAATTGCGATTAAAATCGATTTATGTATGCAAAGTTAATAAAGAAAACGTATTTTGTATTTTTTATAGTAGTACTTATAGTATTTTTATATTTTAATCGTTTATAGAAAAGACAGTCTAATAAAAAATAAAAAACACATTTATAGGCATAAATATATTTTTATGGAGTACCCTTAATCTCTAGAAATTATCTTTCCATTGTTTCTTTCGTCCTCAAAAAGTAGTATCAAAAATATCAAGAAATCTTCAAAATCCATTACATATGAACTCCAGATTCAATCTAAATACTTCACAAAAAATTAAGCACACGCAATCGCACTAAGTGCGTCCGCAAACACTGCCTAACACATATTTTTCGACATCAAACATGTCTAGACAACGTCCATTCTATGATGACCTTTTCCATACCAAACAACCCTCTTTTGAACATACTAAAGTATAGGGTAAAGAGGGGTGGGGGAGATCAACTTATTATGGTATTTGCAAAGGATAAGGGTGCATCCAGATTAACAGGGAGATCGACAAAGAAATGCAATTAAATGTAAAATAGGGGATGTTTCACACGGCTGTTGACATGGCGCGACGAATGGGGCCGATAGGTGTCAGTCTATTTCTTTTAAAGTGATTTTTAGATTTGTTTGCAGCGTTCATTTCAAGAACAAATTTTATAGTGCTTTGCTTTTGAAGAATTCTTGAGACATGCTTCAGAAATTCGATTTCTTTTTCACCTTCGTCTTCAAGTGGCTTCAGTAAACAAGAAGAAAATGAATTGAGTTTTATAGCGAAACGGAACATTTTCTTATAAAAACATTTATCTTGTCTTTGACTCAGTCTCAAGAGGAATACTAATAAACTTATTTTTAATCGATGAATAAACTTATTTTTAATCGATTTCTTCTCTAAACGAGTATAATTAGTCTTTAGGCGTGCGGTTGTAATGCAAATAGATAAGACTACCAGAAAAGAGTTAAATATGGATTCCTAGAATATTTACACTTATTCAGATCAAAAAAATAAGGCGTAGATTGAGGTGTTTCTATGGTCACCTTCCACTTCCAGAGCGCTTACTGTTGATTTCGATCCGGATACAGGACAAAAGATTATGCAATCTACGAAAGGCAGTTTAAGTTTGAAGAAATAATTTATGTATGTTATTTTATTGTTTTTTAGAGCACCCACTACTCAAAAATTATTCCTTTGAAAGAAATGCTCGGCACCACTCTGTACATCAACCAGTAGATAAAAATATTTTTTGCCCTTTGCGGAGATTGAACTCCCAACACTCGCTATATTTCTAATATTAAAGTTATCACAAAGAACATTGCACCATTCGTGTAGTCATATATTCTAAAGCTGTATAAAGTCCATGTATTGCTGTCCACGAGATATCGCATCGCAGGCGATTACCTATTCATAAAACGGAAAGTTGAAACTCCGGGGAATCCAGTTAGCCGACCGACTGAGCCAAGGAGATTTATGCATTTTAAATTACTGTGCAAATCATTTTATGGACGACGATACGGACACGATTTAATAAAAAAATTGTTTTCCACGCGGCTATGCCCGCGTAAATCCCATGAGGACGCATATCAGGATATAAAATGTTCAGGACATAGTTTATCCGTGTACCAAATTTTATCCAAATCTGTTCAAGCGTTTACGCGTGATTTAAGAAACATCCAAATATCTTTATAAGCTTTCACATTAAGAATATTAGTAGTAAGTCAACAGATTACAACGGCTTGCCTAGTTTATGTTTATATATAAGTCCTAAGTTTGTTGTCCGAGTCAAGCCAAAATATGGTGAAGGTTTTTAAAATTCAAAATATGTTTAAGGTATTTTGTATTTTATTGTTAGTTTAATGTCCGGGCAAGCCAAGTGTAATTGGCATTTTCTCTTAGGTCATTTCCAGGCTTCCAGATACTGGAATTTTAATGTTCACGGCTTTTACTTTCTTCTTCTTTTCCTTTCTTTTAATAGACAAGGAGTAACACAAAGGATTTCTGTAACAGAATGCACAATAAATTATTAAACAATAGTTTGGTCATCGTAAAGGATTTTTAAGGAATCCCATAGACGACGCACAGTTCCGAAAAATTCCATTGATGATCTCATAATTATATCAAACCTATAATACTAGGAATACTTTCAGTAACGATGAACTAAACCACAAGCCATCTGTGCAGATATCATGGACTGTTAACTATAGCAAAAACTACAAGGTTTGCTTGAAAATCTCCAAGTCAAAAGAAAATGTACGATGGAAAGGTTGAAAAACCAAAGGAACATAAAAAATCAGTCCTTTACAGATGCACTGTCTTAGTGGTGCAGCGGCAGGCGGCTGCTGTGCATGAGGACTTGGGTTCGATTTAGGAGGCAACGTGTCATTGGAATTTTTTTTCAGAAAATGCTCATTAGTAATACGGAGTTTCTAACTGGTAAATGGCAATACGGGGACTTGTAACATGTACAATAATTTTGTTGACCACTGGTACCCAAAGTAAGATTTAACTTGTGGTATGAGTACCAGGGCTCTCGCAATTAATTGCAACAGGTAGTTAATGTGAATGTGTAGTGTATCGTAGATGATTATGCATGTACGGCAATCAAATAAAAAAATAAATCTGGCTATCCCTCTAAGGAGTCTAAGGCATAGGCATGTCTATGTACACACGTCTACAGTTAATTTAATTATAAATCAAAGTGTGTCATATGAATACACCTTAATTTACAAATAAAATGCTGGTCACGACACCTGGTTTTCAGGATACCTGATTATCTTGAAAAACATAACAGTCTGCTGGAAACAGAAAATTGACTATTAAGATGGTGCTTATTCTCAACGTGTGTCTTGTGCCTAATAACATCTGACTTCTTTATCTTTGAGCTGTTGGTGGAGGTTTCTGCATTGGTGTTATGCAATAATAGAGTAAAAATTATTTTCATATTTGAACGCCTCTTAGAAAACATTAAACGGTGTTTATACTATTTACTGCTCTCGTTTAATAAATGAACAAACCTCACAGCTTTATTTTGATGTATATGTAAATATTTAAGCTTATTTAATTTATGATTAATCATGGAAACCGATACGTAAATAGCCTATCATCGGAAATGAATAAAACAATTTTAACACATTCACGGACACAAAACCACTCTCAATAATTTGTGATATGGCACACAAACTTTCCATACAAAGTGACATCACGTCTGGGGACGTATTGCCATACTACACGGTTTTAAAAGTATGTGTTGCAGCAGTAACGGTCAGAGACGTAACCGCCTGTAGGCGGACATTCATACCACGTGAATTCTAATCAGTGTGTTACGGCAGGAGTGTTTGCTGCGGCTCTAGCGGTCTGTATTTTAGCCTAAAACGGCACAGAGCCATATCCTTCCTCTAAATGCTAAGGGATTGTCAGCCGTGGACGGAGTTTTACTTTTAGTGTATTTTAAATAGCCGTAGTGCTATGGCACTTTCCCCTCCATAATATGTTACGGGGGGCATAATTCACGTCTCTCGACGTACTGTCTGGGAATGAGTTAAGTGTAAAGTAAGTGTTATAATATATAATAATAATAACAGACCTATATATAAACCGCCCATTGCTGGCCCACTAAGGCGCTCATAGCCAGTTGCACTCATTGATCGGTAAACGATTAGCGAGGTTAAGTAACGTTGGGTGCGGTCAGTCTATAGATGGGTGACCGCTTAGTGGTATTTCATCTGAGCGTCTCCATGCTTCGGAGAGCACGTAAAAAGTTGGTCCCGGTTGTTGTCAAATTGACAGCAGTCGTTAAGCGACGTCAGAGGCCTACGGGTGGCTTGAACAACTCTTGACAACAGTTTGACCACTAATCACACGAAAAAAAGAAGCCCACTGCTGGGCCTCTTCTCAGTGAGAAAAGGATTATGGTATAGTCTACCATGCTAGCCTGGCGCGGATTGGCAGACTTCGCATATTTTCGAGAACTACAGGATGACGTAGTGGTTTAATTGGTCTGATCGCCACTGCCGCCGCGTCAAGTGGTGTAGGTTCGATCCCGAGTCTGGGTGTTCTTTGTGTCCGTTGTCTGAATGTTGCAGTCTCCCGCAACACAGAAATTATGCCTGGTGAGAAAGAAGTCGTTTAAAAAATATCATTCGTGTGAGATCGAACTCGAGACCTCTGAGTGGCAGTTCAAATCTCTCTTACTAGGTAGCACCATAGTTGTGTAAAAAACAAGTGAGAAACAGCAATGAATTGCCGTAAATCTTAGAGTTCGAAAGACAATATATGCAAAGGTCACATGAGGTGCTGAGACGAATGGCGTTGACCGCGAGTCTCTAGCTCTTACGGTTTTTGAGTTGAAAGTTGTATAACAGACAGACGGACGGACAAAGCTGTTGTATTAGAGATTTTTTGAACTCTAAAAACACATATTTAATGTATAAGATAAATCTATATGTTTAAGTCCATATATAGACTCACGTCTATATAGCCAACAGGGGTAAGCACGAGTGTATTACACGCTCATTTAGAAAACTGTAGTTTTCGGTTCCGCGTAATAGGTGCCTATTGGTGTTTACCGGTCACAGTTCTAGCTTTCGTAGAGGAACTGAAAAATTTCTTGGCAGAAAATCTTAAAAGCATTTTCTCGACCTGAGAATCGAACCCGAGACTTTCTGCATAGCAATCGCATACATAACATTTTGTTGTTTAACAAAATAGAGCAGTGAAGCAATTCAGTTCAATAGGTTGAATTGAATTGCTTCTTAGACATTTAGTCAGATAAATTAACTAACAATTTGCCAGACCCTGGCCCGAATCCGAGGCATCATGCACTGCGGATTACATCATACATCAACCATTGAACAACCAAGGCTATCATCTAAGATAAAAATATAGACATGTATACTAAATGTGATGTGATGTGTCTAGTAGACGTATTTTCTAGTATATATTTTTCAAGATCAAGAACATTGTTATACACATTTATGTTAACGAAATAAAACATTTTGTACTTGTATCTAAAAGTAGTATAGTCTAAATAGTCGTTGTCCGCAGTGGTCAAAGGTCTAAACTTAACATGATAATGATTAACTTTGATGCGAAGCTCGCCAAGTTAGAATATAAGCTAAAATTAACTAGTTCCCGGGTCTGCCTAATAAATCTGTATTACGCCAAGATTATAATATTAAAAACTAGTTTAGAACCGCAACTGCGTTCGCGTTTTTTTAAAGGTTGAAGTTATTTTCATACCATAATATTGTCTTATGTTTACACGAATGTTCTACATCCAAAAGATAAATCGCATGCTGTCTTACTTATGGTTAAAGAAGAGAGATGTCGAGACTTCTATCTTATAGATAAATGCTATCAGGAGGTGGTAGGACAAGCCCTTAGAGTTTCAAAATTATGTAATGAAAGTGTTTTGAAGTGAAATAAACAACGCGACAAAATCCGTATTGCAATATTTTTATACCAGTTTTTAAAACACAGATTTTTGTTACTTCTGTTGACAAAAACGCCGGTGGTGTAAGTCGTATGGAAAAGTCGTATTAGTGAAGTATGTAAATAAAGCATGGTTTTTAAGTTTAACGGATTACATAATATTGTCTTCTATTTACGCGAATATTATTCATTGAAATTAAACTACTATATACGGATTTTATCGCGTTGTTTATTTGACACTTTATTACAAAATTTTGAAAATTGTTGCAAGTGGTGCAACAATTTTCACTACTACTATTAAACTATTACTATTACTACTATTAAACTTTACTTATTTTTAAGCTAATTAAATTATTATTAAAACTATTTAGATTTAATTTGTGTGAACATGTGCAACAGGGGACCAACCACTACCTGAGATTTGACAAACCACAGATTCTCGCTAAAGAACACCGATTCCTACCAAGGATGCTTCGCGAGGCTATTGAAATCAAAAAACATCCTAATTTTAATAGAGAAGATGGTTGGAATGTACCACCAGCTTGGGATCCAGTAATACGAATAGTCAAACCCAAGAAGAAGCAAACCAC
Organism: Catocala fraxini; assembly: GCA_930367265.1. Lineage (NCBI taxonomy): Eukaryota > Metazoa > Arthropoda > Insecta > Lepidoptera > Erebidae > Catocala > Catocala fraxini. The sequence continues at coordinate 29,970,842 of OV884025.1, read as the reverse complement.
AGCTAGACTTAATGATACTTTGAGCTCATTCTGAGTAAATAGAAACACCAATGATTAAATTATGTTCGGGTACTTTGAAATAACTACACTGGAACATTGAGACAACTACCATCTTAGTCTCCCCGTGACCATGGCTGCTGAAAAGCAACCGAAACGTCGGAGAAAGTGTAAAAGCAAATTAAATCTAAATAGTTTTAATAATAATTTAATTAGCTTAAAAGTGTAACAATTTTCAAAATTTTGTAAGAAAGTGTCAAATAAACAACGCGATAAAATTCGTATATAGTAGTTTAATTTCAATTTAACGGATTATTAACGAGGTAGAAGATAACCGAACTTGCGATCTCTACAAGCTATGTCGTCGCTTTATTTAGTTACTCATGATCCTACGTATCGGCCATAGCAACCGCAATAAATAGAGTTGTTTTCGGATTTATAATATCAAGAGAAGAATTAGACTATTATCTGTAAATTCCGCAGGGGTAGGTAGAAGTGTATGATCCTCAATTTGACCAAGGATGTCTTTAGGTCTCACGTAATTGAAACAAATTGACGCTTATCGGGCATTTACTTGTTGTCGCAGAGAAACCAATAACTCTTTGGCCGACCCAGAATTAGAACCCGAATTCACATGATCGCACGCAGTCTTATACCACGGGATACACGTGTCAATACTTAATATAATATAATATAATATTTTACCACATACACACAACACCGTCGAGCCCAAACTAAGCAGAGCTTGTACTATGGGTACTAGACAATGGATAAACATACTAATCTATTTTTTTTTTGTAAATACATACATATTATACATAGAAACACCCAGACCAAGACCATAGTATCACTGTCGTCAGCACCTTAATGATCATAAGCCTAATATTGGGATAATTCTCTTTATATACATACGCAGTGATATGTTGTGCTACGCGGAAATTGAACCCGTATCTAGCGGACTCGATTTTTGTGCTATGATTTGCCAAGTGATTACTTACAATACTGCGCCTGCATAACGCTGTCTAGTTGGCATTACTATAGATTTTCTATTGTAATAATTTCTAATACTACTTATTGACTGCTTTGTTAATCCTTAAGACAAGGTACTAGTCTCTTAGAAATTTAGAGTAGCAGCAAAGTGTCTCAAATTCAAGAAAAGCCGTTAGTTATGTTATATTCATACAAGATGTCCGGTAATTATTATATACAGCAGTGATAGCTCAGTGGGGAGACCAACAGACTGCAATGTAGAGGGTCTCGGGTTCGAACCCACGTCGCGCACCTCTGACTTTCGGAAGTTATATGACTTTTCGAAATTATGTGCGTATTGATTGACAATTATCGCCTGCTCCGTGCCTCGGAGAGCACGTTAAGCCGTCGGTTCCGGCTGCCATGAACATCTATGGCAGTCGTTATTGGGAAAGTCAGTGCCCTCTAATATCCTGACACTAGTCTAGCCTCAGGATATTGTTAGCCTTCGGGTTGCGGAGGTCAGGTGGCAGCCACTCCGTGTAAAAACTGATATCCAGTCAAATCCGGTTAGACTAGAAAAGCCGACTCCAAGTGACTTGGGAATAATAAAGGCTAGGGAGAAGATGTCCGGTAATTATTGGATAACCTTAAAATGTCTTATAGTAGAACTGATGGCCGTTCAGAAGAAAATATGAAAGAAAATCTATCCTAACTACTACCTGAGATATGTTTCTTTTTAAGTCCAATTTTATTTTACCACATTTAACTTTTTTGTACACTACGACCATAAATGAATGAATTCCATCGGTTTTTTGTTGTTTTATTATTAAATACTAATTATGCTAATAGAAAGACTGTCAAAAGTATGAATAGCTATTGCACAATTTTTTCTTTTTTTTTCTGAACTGCCATCAGTTCTACTATAAGACATTTCAAGATTATCCATTAATTACCGGACTACCTGTAGGTTAGTTAGATCATTAACTGCAGGGATAGATGTAGTGGTTTAAGCGTTCGTGTCGCTGCAGCCAGGGAGCCAAGTTGTGGGTTTGATCCCCATATGCAACAAAACTTTTTTGATCCACAAATAGTTGTTTTGAGACTGGATGTTATTTGTGTTCGTTGTTTGAAAGATTGAAAGTTTTCCGTGGCACTGGTGTTATACCTGAAACAGGAGTAGTCGTATTAGAATAAAGAAAAATAGATTTTTGATGAATATTATTTAATTTTATTATCATTAGTAAGTATTACTCCTATTACCAATGCGTAGATGGTATATCGGGCAGGCCGTCACCTTACGCTACCGCTGTGCCTATGGGTCGATCCCCACAAATATTTGTGTTACAAGCAGATAGCTGTTTCGATGTTGGGCTGTGTTTGTGTTCGTTGTTTGAATGTTTGTAACGTGCCCCGTAATCTAGGAATATATTAAAAGGAAAGGTGACATAAAAAAAATATACATGCTGTAATAATTATTACAGCATTAATATAAAAATCAACCGGGAATGTGTTCGTGTTCCTTCATACTTCATTAAAATCACATAATTGTTGATCAGAACAACCCTTGCGTTATTAAAAGTAAAGGATTACCTACAACACAATATTTTGAAGTCATTACCGCTAACAAGATGAGGGGAGTGTGTTGGTAATTACATTACCTATATCGTTTTAATTGTTAAGGAAAATGATATAGCAGTTTCGCAACAAATGTTTTGATTCGTACATACACAGAGCTATTGCACCCACAATTCGTCAGCTATAGTTTTTAGGTCCCATATAATACGTCTATTGCCGTCTACCGGGCCCAGTTCAAGACCCCGTACTGCCACAGGAAATTTCTTGAGTAGTAGAGCCTCGCTGATTTCAGTATAAATGGGCCGGCTTGACCGGGGAAGGACTACCCACAGAATATCGACGTGAAATACCAGTATTCTTACCGTTGTGTTTTGTTCGGCGAATGAGAGTGCCGGAGGCCCAAGGCCCCCTTTTTCCCCCTTCCCGCTCCTTCTCCTAACCACTTCCTTTTCCTTTTCTTCCTTTCCTAAATGGTCGGCAACGCGCAAGTGATGCCTCTGGTGTTGCAGGCATCCATAGACTACGGTGACCACTTACCATCAGGTGGGCCGTATTCTTGTTTACCACGTTAAATGTATAAAAAAAACAATATTAACGTAAAGCCTATTCTTCAAACTAGGAGTCGAACTTCGGGCATTATGTTCGACAGTTGCATTCACTATCGTTGTGCCACCGAAGCAGTGAGTTTAGATTGATAAATGCTCTTGTCTGTACTGTAATGGTATTAAAAGAATTGCTCTTCATTACTGGCTGTAAATATTTGGATATATTATATACTTTTGACTAGCCTATTAGGGACATATAGGAACAATGTTATGTAATGTACTTGATAATATAATATAGTACTATCAGCCCTGTTTTTAAATCTATCTCACAGCTAAGCATAGTCCTCGTTTCAGCGTGTTAAAGATTAGGCTAAATCCCACCATGCTGGTGAAGGTTGGTAGACTTCAAACATCTTTGGAACATTATAACTCTCAGACATGCAGGTTTCTTCACGATATGAACCTTGACCGAAAAAGAGAGCGATAATTTTAACTATTTCATACGCATATTACTTCGAAAAGTCAGAGATGTGTGCCTTAGTTTGAAAGACCTCTGCCTGGTAATCTAAGTTTCCCACACTATACTTCTTTATTCAATTGAATTCTTCGAAAGTTAAACATGCAAATGCATTGAGTACGATATTTTCTATTTTAAATAAAAATACCGATAATATCAACACTTCTACTACTTTAAGCATCATTAATCATTTTATATTTTTTATACCACTCCGACCATTTCCTTTAATAGTTTCATATAACAGTTATATACATATAGATACGAGCGTATGTACTTATGTCCATTCGTCGGCACCGGCCAGTGATTGATGATCGTCTCTCCACAAGACTGATGCTGTGAGCGTGGACCTTAGACATGAGGATCCTCCATCACTGCATTAGCTTATTGGGAAATCTAATAAGAAAGTGCGAAGTGTGGCTGGTCCTTTGATATATTTAGGAGTAAGTATGTCTTATTGTAATGGACACGTTTTCTTCTTCCAATATACTATTTATTCCGCTTTCGTGTATTGTTAAGTTGTAATTAATATTTTAATAAATGTGATTGTAATTTATAGATCAATAATAATATCAGACCAGTACAACACTATAATACATATTATTAACAATTATAACTACTAAAATATCTACAATGAGATTTAATATCCACATCTAAACTTTCTAAACTAATATTATGAAGAGGAAACATTTGTGTTTTTGTATGTATGTTTGTAATGTTTTAACACAAAAACTACTGGACCGCTTTCAAAAATTCTTTCACCATTAGAAAGCTGCATCTTCACGGAGTAACATAGGCAATATTACATTTTCAAAAAAAATAGGGATCCTTAATAAAAATGCAATAATATAACCCAAGGTGTGAAAAATTAGTCATAAAAAATCTGTCATCGCGTGCGCTGCGGAAACTATTGACGATAGAACAAAAAAATGTTTTACAGTATTATAGAACGTATCAATATCTACAAAAAAGTCCGCGATACCATATGTATTTTTGAATATATAGCTAACTACATCTATATAGGTGTAGTTAGACTTATTAATTTCTTTAGTTGTAGTTTTATATATTAAAATTAGATAACAAATTAAAAGTAGGTATTGCGTAATAAATTAAAGTCCACGCGGACGAAGTCGCGGGCAACAGCTAGTATTAATATATACCCATGTAAATTACCTAGTACTTACAATCATAATTATTTCACTGCTGTCTAACGTCATAATTCAGCAGAGGAACACTGACTCCCAAGATAACGGTTCTCACCTAGTTTGAGAGACAGGAGTCCTATACACATAAAAGAGCATTGCTACTGGTTTTTAAGTAATCATGTCATATTATCATGTACTATCTGTTATTTTAATAATTATTATTATAGATCTGTCTACAAGCTGTCGTAATTATAGGTCTAGGTGGTGTAATGCTTTTCTCAGATGGTGTAACGATAGTGTATGCGACTGCTGTGCATGAGACTTGACATGACATTGAAATCAATGTCTTACGTACAATATTACGTTGGATCTTATAGCATTACCGGGTATATACATACATACATAGATTCACGCCTGTTTCCCAGAGGGTTAGGTAGAGACTACGGATTTCCATTTGCTACGATCCTGACACACTTCTCTGGCTTCATTCACTTTCATCACATTCCTCATACACGCTCGCCGGTTTAAGGCTCTACCGGGTGGTAGAGTATATACCCATATGAAGTAAGAATACTGTTACGCCTATGTCCCCAATCATGCTATACAGTCATATGACTGTAACATACATATTTGAAATGCCAACCACTCACACAGCTGTAAATATATGGGCAGGAGTCCATATATTTATTGAAATTAAACTGCTATATACGGATTTTATCGCGTTGTTTATTTGACACTTTATTACAAAATTTTGAAAATTGTTTCACTACTACTACTATTAAACTTTACTAATTTTTAAGCTAATTAAATTATTATTAAACTATTTAGATTTAATTTATTTTTACTTTTACACTTTCCCCGACGTTTCGGTTGCTTTTCAGCAGCCATGGTCACGGGGAGACTAAGATGGCAGTTGTCTCAATGTTCCAGTGTAGTTATTTCAAAGTACCCGAACATAATTTAATCATTGGTGTTTCTATTTACGCAGAATGAGCTCAAAGTATCATGAAGTCTAGCTGTGGTTTGCTTCTTCTTGGGTTTGACTATTTTTATTACTGGATCCCAAGCTGGTGGTACATTCCAACCATCTTCTCTATTAAAATTAGGATGTTTTTTGATTTCAATAGCCTCGCGAAGCATCCTTGGTAGGAATCGGTGTTCTTTAGCGAGAATCTGTGGTTTGTCAAATCTCAGGTAGTGGTTGGTCCCCTGTTGCACATGTTCACACACAGCAGACTTCAACGAGCGTTGGTGTTTTACATCAGCTATGTGTTCTTTTATGCGGGTGCCTATGTTTCTCTTGGTTTGACCAATGTATGAGAGTCCGCAGTCACATCTATTTTATAGACCCCTGCATCTTGTAAAGGTAGTTGGCACTTGACGGATGGTAAAAATTGACTTATCTTCGTTGGCGGCTTGAAGTATGTGTTGATTGAAGCTCGCTTCAAGATGTAGCCAATCTTGTCAGTGACACCCCTTACATAAGGCAGTATAGCAGGCTGGCGCTCGACTGTGGCTGGCTTTTCTCGGGATCTGTGACAGCGGCGCGGCTGTTGGAGCTTGTTGTCTTGCAGTACTTGCTTGACATGTTGAAGCTCGGCGTCCAGGTGTTTCTTGTCACAGATCCCATGGGCTCTCTGAAACAAAGACATTCCCACGGTAGCTAACTGTTTAGGATGGTGGTGAGATTCACCGTTTAAGTACCTATTTGTATGGGTCTTTTTCCTATATACAGTGTGGCTCAAAGTATGATCAGGATTCCTGATGACAAGTACATCTAAGAAAGCTAATGAATTATTTGCCTCTAATTCCATAGTAAATTGGATGTTATTATTAATGGAATTAAGATGTTCTAGGAATACACTTGCACTATCTGTTGGTAATATTGTAAAAGTATCATCTACAAACCTCTTATAAATCCTGGGTGTGATGGGGGCAGTATGTAAAGCTCGAGCCTCGAAGTCCTCCATATATATGTCAGCAACGACAGGCGATACTGGGGAGCCCATTGCGACACCATCGACTTGTATGTAGAATTTATTGTCCCACAACAGATAGCCAGTTGTTAAGCAATGCTTAAGTAGTTCAGCATATTCCTCAGGCATATTGTACTGTATTAGCTTCCTTTTAGTTATTTCAATACAGTCATGTGCAGGTAAGCATGTAAATAATGACTGTACATCAAAACTAACCATTGTTTCATTGTTAGTGAGACGTAGGTGTTTAATTTCACTCACAAAATGGTATGAATCCTTTACATGTGCTCTCGAGTTGCCTCTGAGTGGTGAGAGTATCTTCGCTACGTGCTGAGCCAGTCTGTAAGTTGGTGTGTCGATCTGACTCACAATAGGACGTAGGGGAGCGTTTTCCTTGTGTATTTTTGGTAACCCATACAGCTTTGGAGGTTTTACGCAAGCTGGTATTAATTGTTTAACGTCTAGATCTAGTTTTTCGGAGTATTTATGAATGATGTCTTTGGTTTTATTCAATATTTTGTTTGTAGGGTCTGTTTTAACCTGTTTATATGTTGTTTCATCCGAAAGTAAATTTTCAATTTTATGTTTATAATCTGACGTATCCATTATGACCGTAGCGTTTCCTTTATCTGCACGGAGTACTGTAATATCTGGCCTAGCCCGCAAGTTCTTCAGTGCGACGAATTCATCTTTGGGAAGATTCGGTCTGGGCACTTTACTTCGACGCAAGACCGATGAAATGTCCTGACGTATAGCCTCCAAATCTTCCTTTTTTATATTATTCTTGACTAGGCAGTCCTCGACGTTGCAAATAATGGCCTCATACTCATATAATATATATAATTAGCTTAAAAATTAGTAAAGTTTAATAGTAGTAGTAGTGAAACAATTTTCAAAATTTTGTAATAAAGTGTCAAATAAACAACGCGATAAAATCCGTATATAGCAGTTTAATTTCAATGAATAATATTCGCGTAAATAGAAGACAATTCCATATATTTATTTTCATTCCTTTTCTAAAGTTGCCTGGAGTGCAACGTATGAATGATATTTCTGGTATTGTAGGTGTTCATAAGCTACGACAGCCGTTTACCATCAAGCTTACTTGCTTGTTTGCTACCACGGTAGTATAAAAAACAACACAGAAGCAATGCAACTCTTGTTCAAAACAACATTTATACGTATAATAAATTTATAACTGGTCGATGTCTGTATTTAAAAAAAATATGTAAGTGGTTTTTATTAGAGCTTTAGAAGCCAAAACAATGATTATATTAGTTTTGTCTGTCTGTCTGTTGGTACGCGTTGCGTGATACGCGTACAACAATACAATATAACAATACAAATTTCAGAATTGTATCGCTAAAAGCTTAACTTAAAATTCGGTGCATGATTCAACTTAATATGTCGCCTAGAAGTCGAGTATTAAGAAAGAGAAATATATATATTATTACTATTATTAGATAGGTATCCACCTCAAAATTCCACGCATACAAACTCGCGGGCAAGAACTAGTATAAAATAAAATTAGTCTTGCCATTATTTTAATAACAAAATCCATTTGAAACCTTTATATTCATACGATGTTTATCTAGGTCATACTTGTTTAGAAAATAATTTTATTCCGTGACTAACGACAATACTACCTGTACCCCTGATCTGATATCTAAACGACTAATTTAATTACATGCCATCACGCTCTAAGCCTAAATTACAGTAAACTGAATAATAAATATTGTTAAAGTACACATTAAAATGGTGTTTATTAAATTTGGCCAACTAAAATAATTGACGTTCAGTCTAAATTCTTTACTAATTTTTAAAGCTCTTTTTTTATTATTAGCAACTATATTTTGCCCGTGGTTTCAATCGAGTAATGTAAGTTAGGTTTATGCGATTACATGTGAAAGTGATTCGCGCGGCCCCACTGGTGTGGTTATGTCGAGAAACACCGTGGTGGGTTTAGTGGTTATTACCGGGATGTCGCTCACCATCTTTCCCCCGGTGAGTCCGACATCTCCGTCACCCCGCGGAGAGGCATGGGTCAATGCATTCGGCAACGAAAAAAAAAATTGTTAGGTTATGTAGGTAACAGTACTTTTTTCTGTGTCTATGTCCTTTTCTGTTTATCTGAAAATGTGTATGCAAAATTACACGATGATCGGTCGAGTAGTTGAGCCGTGAATTTGTTACAAACAAACAAACTCACATTTGCATTTATAATATTAGTTTGGATTTGGTTGGGACTATCACTGCCCAGCTGTAGTGAGCTGTGTGTACGACTATGTGCCTTAGATCTTGGGATCGATTGCCTGGTCAGGTAATGTAATTTTCAATAGCAGTGCCCGAAACCGGGCCCGGTAGACGCCTATAGGCTCGCCTGCTAATACGTGGATATAAAACCATAGCGGGTAATATCTGGATGTGATTCACCTCCACCGGCGATATAGGCGTAACAATTTGTGTATACGGATGTATTTTATTAACAAACTGCTGCGCGATTTTTATTCTAGTATACCTTTTAAATATGGCATATACCGCTAAACTAATTTGTACATCTATTATAACACTCGACAAATTTCAGTAAAACAGTCTCAAAACACGCATAAAATCACTCAGTCATGAAGAAAACCGCAGCATATTCACTCTACCGCTGTATCAAGCTTAAACAACTTCTAAAGGAATAACTCATCAAAGTAAAGTATAAAAGACAAAAGAAAGAATATAAAACGCTCCAGAAAACTGTTGAAATAAAAAATAAAATTAAACGTGTGTATCGAAAGTGAAAGCGATTTGTAGGGGGAAAGGTGCACCCTAGTCTGCAAGGGATGATATTAAGCAACAGAAAAGCTATTGCATGCGAAAGGCATAATGTGGATAAGGAATAACAGGATATTAAACTACTTTATACACATTTTTTATAGAAAAAATTATGTGCTACTAGATTTTGCTCGCTGCTTTGTTAGGTTAGGGTAGATTAAAAACAGTACTTTTTTCTGGATGAAAGGTATCGTATGTCTTTTTCTGTGACCCTGACAACGGTAGTTGAGGCGTGAAAGTGCAACAAACAAACAAACTTACTTTCGCATTTATAATATTAGTAAGGATTAAACTTAGAGTTTACAACATTCGTTTATCGCTCATGAAAATAAAGACTTGCTAAAAAAAAAAATTCAAATGAAGTAGTTTTATTAGCCTAAAATTTAAACGAAAATGGTTAGCAACTAATTCTAAAATTATTTTATTAGGGTATTGAAATTATTTGCGTTGCCATGCTAAAAGCTGAGATTTGACTATAGTTATAGATGTATGGCTATTTATACGAATCATTTGTCTGTAATAAAATTAGTATTGTATATAAGAAGAGAGTAGTATAAATTGCACAATATAACACATTTTCGTAATTTTGTAATATTCGTGTATTAAAAATCGTCAGTGTCCAGTTTTACAGTCTTACAATTTAAGTCATATAAGTACGAATCTCGGGCAACTCTGATAAATTCAGAACAAAATTTACAAATTAAAGATCAATGTAGCGCTTCAGATAAAACGTGAACGCAAAATTGCAAACTGTGCACTGCCTATATTTAACCAATTCTATAGATCATTTTATAATTTATATTTAATATTTTATAATTGTATGTATAATTTATATTATAACCTAACAGTTAATAAAATATTTCAGTGACGTATCCAAGCAGAGTAAAAAAAAGGAAGTTGGCTTTGCAAAGAGTTTCAAACATTTTAATCTGTCTATTTCCATTCGATGTTTTGGCATATATGGAAATAAATAAACTAATTCTTATATAGAGGCATGTCCACTTTAACCCAATGTAATCGAGTCCATAATGCTGGCAGAATGACAGTTTGATTCACTTAGCTCAAGTTACACAGTATAAACGCGCCTTCAATGGGGTGCGCAGGTTTCGCGGGGTGTTAGATTCTACGGCGTTTTTTTGTAAAATGCTCTTTGTATAAGTAAACATTTTTTAGCGTGTCGATGAAGCGTGATTTGATTTTCTTACTCAAAAGGAGATTACACAGCTGTTATTATTGCATTATCTTATAGAGTCTCATGTTTATGCTGTCGAAGATGTAGGCAGTGATGTATACATCCAAGTTTTAGGTCCCACCTTAATAGCTGACGAGCCTATTGACGTCATAGGGGCATAGTTCAATAACTCGTGCTGCTATTGAGATACTTTTGGAGAACACACAATAACATTTTGCGCGACCCAGCAATCACAACCAAGAAGTCACACAGGCAGTATAATTTCAAAAAAACATTTATATAATTTCTTGCAATTAAGACAGTCTATACTATGGATACTACTACACAATGTCGGATTTATATAAACACTTTTTTTATACAATATTATATAGTTTTTAGGGTTCCAGTTTTCCTTTTGAGGTACGGAACCCTCCTCGGAAACAGTAATTTTTAGCAATTATCGACAATATCTAGATTAACGCTAGCTAAGCCGCAGGTAAAATCTATTTTATTTATTAATTTATAGAATTTAATAACATGTGAAAATGTTATGTCACATGTAATTAAATTCTGCAAATAAAAATAGCGTGAGCTTAAGTATAATTTTAATATAATCAACGTATGTATTTCTATATAATGCAACTAAACAACGCTACTTAAAGTTTCCCTCTTTGCATACGCTTGGTGCCAATACTGGCGCCACTGGGTGGCGAGTGGGCCCCACCGCACGCGGTTTCGCAATTTCGGGCGACCAGTCCGCGTTGTCCGCAGGCGCCGACACAACACGTGTCTCGTATACAGATGCTATTGCTATCACGTCGTATTGATGATAGCCTTTAGCTATTATAGATATGGACTTGATTGACAGTTATTTGTGATTCGTTAGATTGTGTGATGTTATTGGTTTTTGTGTAGTGAGGGAAAGATATTTGTCTGTTCCCCTGAGAGGTAGATATACAATGCATATACTATCTTTGTTCATATTACTTCACACGGATTTTAAGTAATACTAAAAAAAGTAAAGTGTAATGTTATGGGATGGGTGGATGGTAGCTCCTCGAGACTTCAGTATGACTTTTGCTTAGAGCATTGGACAGTGACTATTATAGGGGACGGCAATACGCAAATGATTGCCCTGATAAGAATACAGCCTATAAACTATAATTACACCTTACTATCATGCGGTAGTAACCAGTATATCGCCCACCTTCGTACTATAGATATTATTTATATAATACTAGCTCACCCGGCAAAGGCAAAGGCGCTTATAGCCAGTTGCACTCACTGATCGGTAAACGATTAGCGAGGTTATGCAACGTTGGGTGCGGTCAGTCTATAGATGAGTGACCGCTTAGTGGTATTTCATCTGAGCGTCTCCGTGCTTCGAAGGGCACGTAAAATGTCGGTCCCGGTTGTTGTCAAATTGACAGCAGTCGTTAAGCAATGTCAGAGGCCTACGGGCGGCTTGAACAACTCTTGACAACAGGTTGGTCACTAACCACACGAAAAGAAGAAAAAAGAAGAAAGAAGAAGACCCGGTAAACGTTGTTCTGCCATATTAATTCATTCGATAAGGACACTAATCACCTAGCGGTATGAAATATATTTACGGCCTATTTACATACCTACCTAAGATATGTACATACAAAATTTCATAAAAATCGTTCGAGCCGTTTTGGAGAAGTGCGACTACAAACACCGTGACACGAGATTTTTAATCATCATTTAATTGTCAATAGGATGACATCTGTTCTTTCAGTGAGATAGGCAGATATGGAATTCCGTTTGCAATTCTACTTTGATTAAATAACGTTCGTTGCACCATTTCCTTTTCACCTGTTTGATTGCAGAGAAAAGAATAAAACTCAAATCCTATTTTGCAAATCGAATCAGAAGAATCATCGTGTATAATAAAAATCGAAAACGCATCACTCGATAAATTGGTCGTTTTGAAGAGGTCATTTCCACCACTATCTAAGGTAGTATTAAGTTCACAATAATTTCTATTCTAATTTCTATTGCGTATCAGTACACGTAATAGGTCCCGTCAGCTTGTCCACAGGCGTGGATAGCTGAAATCTGTCGGCCGTAAAATCCTTTGGCTTAAATCGCTTAAAGCGCTTAAGCATCGCCTCATCACGCCCGACGGCTTCACATACCATTTATTTGTTAGCTTTTTTGTCGATGTATTGTACATGCCGATTTTAATTTCGCTTCAAACGATTTCAATGGTAGTTTTTTTAGTCGAAGGAAATAATTATAAAGTTGAAAATAGTGGTGCAGCGGTAGTGAACAAGACTGCTTTGCTCATGCAATACAGTCTTTCTCACTACTGTCAATTGATACTTACTCGAGATCTTATGATCTCCAGTAAGTATTAACGAGCTTTTATATCAAGAAATTCGGGCAGAAAGATGGTAAAAGACGTGGAAACTAAAATCAAAGCTGGCATAATGTAAGTGTAATATGCTTCAGTCTATTTCTTCACGGATTTAAGCGAAAGACTTTTATCATAAAAATCAACATTTGGGCTGTAGGATGAAGTAATTGCTGTGATGCTATGATTTACTCTTTTCCGAAAAGCGGTTTAAAGAATAATGGGAATCACGGTAAGCAACAATTTGGGAGTATCCTTGGCATTGCGAAGGTTACTAGTTACCATCGAGTGGCTGATTGGTCTGATACCAGCAAACAAAAAGTAAAAACTGCCTATACCTGCAAAGGACAATACATATGCTAGCATACCTTAAAAATCTGATGCCTATGCTAGCATAGGTGTTGTCCTTTATGATATACAATAATCAGTGTAGAAAGTATATAAGGTGTGTTCATTTGACTAGCACATTTGCCTGGGCTAGTGTAGTGTCCTAATAGTGTATTCCTACTCACTCTGAAGAGAGCACAACTTAGAAGCTGGTCTATTTATAAACAGGTCTGATGTCATAATTTTTAACGACACGTTTTTCTTATCTTTTGGTATTATTGATCGTAGTTTTATAAGTCTATTCATGACATCTGGCTACACGATATGTGCCATAAATTGTAAAGCTGTCGTAATAAATATTCAATATGTCAAGGTGATTTTTAATGGATTGTTTGGATTGAAAATAATAACACCATTGATTTCATGGTATCTAATCAACATAAAACTGCAAGCAGCCAGCAGTCTCCCCGTGACCATGGCTGCTGAAAAGCAACCGAAACGTCGGGGAAAGTGTAAAAATAAATTAAATCTAAATAGTTTAATAATAATTTAATTAGCTTAAAAATTAGTAAAGTTTAATAGTAGTAGTAGTGTGAAAAAATTTTCAAAATTTTGTAATAAAGTGTCAAATAAACAACGCGATAAAATCCGTATATAGCAGTTTAATTTCAAAACACCTAATTTCACTATCATACATAATGGTAACACCAGTACTTTTTTATAGACAGCCATTTGTGCCGTGTTTACAGTGTTTTTTCGCTAAATTAAATTTAAAAAAAATTGAATTTTCGCTGTTTTTGCAACATTCTTCATTGATGCGCTGCTCCTATTGGTCGTAGCGTGATGTTATATTGCTTACAGCTTTCCTCGATAAATAGGCTTTCCAGCACCAAAAGGAATTTTTCAATTTGAACCTGTAATTCCTGAGATGTTCAACCAGTTAAACAAACTCTTCAGCATAATAATATTGTTATAGATATATGCTACATATAAACGAGGGAAAACAGGCAGGACTTGAATCAGTGATTACAACAAGCCAATTTGTCGCTTTGGAAATTTACGTCTGTATTCTGCATCTAAGATGATGCTATGTGTGTATGTATCGTACAGTTATAAAACTATGTGGTCAGCAAGTTCATATACCGAATGTAATAATTGCTGTTAAAGATGAACAAGCCCTTAACACATTGAATATCATGTAGCAGACAGAATAGAAAATGGATGGTTTGCGGGCATTTTTTAATGGCATGGTATTTAGTGTATTTCTATTTAGCACTAGCTTGTGCACGCGGCTCCGTTCGGGATCAGTACTTTTTTCTGAATGAAAGGTACAAAATTTTATGATAATCTGTCGAGTAGTTACTTGAAAGCATAATAAACAAACCAACTCACATTCGCATTTATAATATTAGTAAGGTTACTAATATTTTTAGACAACTCACAAGCTAACTTTAAAAAAATATTTTTAACAGTTACCTTTTTTTTTTTTTTTTCTTATTCTCTTATAGGCTTGCATTTGACCGCGCTCTCACCTGATCTTAAGTGAAGATGCAGTCGACGATGGTGCACACTTGCCTAGAAGATACCTATTCACTCGCGACTTGGAGACACCTAGATTGTACTCATCGGGAAACACAGACTTAGGTAGCGAATTCCACTCCTTAGCGGTTACGCATTATAAAATTGGAAGCAAATCTTCGTGCGTAAATGTGGTATATCCACCATGTACCTGTGTCGCTGGCCTGATTGTCTGGTCGTCCGATGGTAGAATGGGGAAGGAGGAATCAAATTATGCAGCTCCTCTGCACACTCTCCGAAATGTATCCGATAGAAAACCGAGAGACTAGCAACCTTACTTCCCTGTCCCATATTTCCCTATCCTTGTCTTACATAATATTGTCTTCTGTTTACGCAAATATTATTCATTACATCTCCCCGTGACCATGGCTGCTGAAAAGCAACCGAAACGTCGGGGAAAGTGTAAAATTAAATTAAATCTAAATAGATTTCATAATAATTTAATTAGCTTAAAAATTAGTAAAGTTTAATAGTAATAGTAGTGTAACAATTTTCAAAATTATGTGATAAAGTGTCAAATGAACAACGCGATAAAATCCGTATATAGTAGTTTAATTTCAATGAATAATATTCGCGTAAACAGAAGGTTCCCTGTCCTTTGAATCACATATATATAATACATAACAATAGATTTTCTATCACGGGACAATGAATAGGATAAAAATATTTTTTAATTATAGCTATCGCTTCTAGTCTATTCTGCATTGCTTCTAGTCTAAAAAGCAGTTATAATTATACATATGTAACTATTATTATCGAGTAAGCTGTTGGAACATAACAAACCGCTGAACGCAGCCCGCAGACACACGTCGAGTGCACGCAATACCATGGACTTGCGGCTTTCAACATTCACCGCATTCGTTTCATGTGTTTGTGGTTCCATATACGTGTTCCACTACTGTTTTATTACATTTATATTATTGACTAGCTTAGTTCACAGGCTATGTAATTAAAATAAGTAAAAATTCAAATAATAATAATACCGGTCCATCAAACACCCATCCACATAGCCCATATATATTAAAATCCATACGTAGCAATAGTTCTACGCCTGCTGCGGCTAGTGCAACGATAGGTGTTCCATCCCACCTTAGAATATTAAAATTCTCAGAGAGCCAGGTATTTTATTAATATAATGTTGAAATAATGTTAGAAAATACCTGTGATAAGAGAAACATAATAATATCAGGCTTGTTTTTAATTAGCGCACTGCTGGGCACGGGCCTCTTCGAAGTGTGAGAAGGGTAAGGCCATAGTCCAAAGTTCAATAGGAATATTGTTTTTTTTTTAAAGATGGCTTCTGCACTAATATTAAGTCCTGTGTCGTGTGGAACTTCACAACCATTTAAACAACGAACACCAATAACACCCAGACTCGAAACAAGTATTTGTGAATCGCACAATTTTTTGTTCTAGGTGGAGATTGAACCCGCTTGTTGTACTTGGCGTGACAGCAGTATTGAGTCGACCACTTTAACGACTACACCATCCGTGCAGTCAACCCTCACCATAACTAGATCGTATACAAAAGTGTCCAGACTAAAATATTGAGCTTACACAATAGATAGACAATAATAGTGTACATTTTTTAATAAGAGAGAGTGTGTGATTATCGTATATTTATCATTCAGATGTCCTGTCGGCATTGTGTGTCAGACGTACAACTTAACGTTTAGATACGTGACCATATTGAAAAGCAGTAGGGCGTAATGATATGAAAGTTGATAAAGATGTTGTTACTCAGTCACGTTTAACCTATTGAGTCGCAGCGGCACACTAGCGGCCAGACTCAATAAGTTGTCAATTATATCTGGCATTTCAACAATTGACTGGTTAAACCGTTAAAACGGAACTATGTATATAAAGATTGACTCACATGTCCTGGGTTAAGTTATAAAATACTTTAAGACCGGTATGCACCTTTCATACCCATTTACGTAGGAGAAGCGACAGGCCGGAACTAGTATTATCATAAGATGCAGACGCGTGTGGCATTACTTAAGTTTGGAAAGCTTTAGTCTACATTAAAATATAATTTATGTATGCATTCATACGAAGTTTATCACTACAAAATGTTTAATGTAAACAAAAAGCAAAGCTTCTCAAACTTCATTAGCTGTCGTGCATAAACTGTTAAGTAAATGCAAGTGTTCAAAATTCCCAATATACTCGAATAAGTACATTAAAATAAGCCCCAAAGTTTGAACATCCCATAAGATGCGAACTTCGAACGCAAGTTAAGAAACTGTAGACCCTGATAGAAGAGCCGGCAAGCACTTAGTGAGTTTAAATAACACTAGTTTTTGCTCGCAGCTCCACTTGCATTCCAACAAGAATTTGAGATTTAACCTTGTAACTATAGTTTGATACATGCATACATAGCCGCACGATTATAAATAGCCTCGAAGGTATCGTTGTATAATACCCAGATGTCATAAAATATGGATATAGGTTCCACTAAATAGGGTCTATATTCATAACTGCGTTGTTTCAGTAAGTAGGACTTGCTGGTACGTTTTTAAAAGGCGTTGTGTTGTCTGCAAGGTGACTCTTTTTCCTTTGCGCTGACAGTGAGTTTTTATAGGATCGGCGACGCGTGAATTGTTGCTCTTGTGTAGCAGGCGTTCACAAGGCTAGGTAAAAGCTTACCATCATAATTATGGGCCATATACTTAACACATTTTAGGTCACAGGGTACGCGAGATTTCTCGTAAAGAGCCAGGTTACATTCCATACAACCTACGCGTACTAGTAATAACTAAACAAAGGCTATAACTACTAACACATACCTGGTCTCATGCTTATATTTGAAGGTGAGTTGTGTTACATGCACATATCGCCAGATATGGTTTCAGCTCCTATGTCATAGCGAGGCCTATTGCCATTTATCGTGCCCAGTTCCACTATCACTACATATTATAAGACAAAGTCCGCCCGCCGCGTCTGTCTCGCGATAAACTCTAAAACTACTGCACGGATTTCCATGCGCTTTTCTCCAATAGATATAGTGATTCATGAGGAAGGTTTAAATGTATAATGTGCTAAGGTTTTGTACTACTCATGCGATGCCAGAGCGGGTCGCTAGTTAATCTTAAATTGATGAGCTGTCGATGTTGACTGCACTCAGAATCGTCTATCATTCAGCACGGATATTATTATTACTTCTTCTTTCGTATAAGGCAGTGGTCGGCAACCCACGGCTCGCGAGCCGCATGCGGCCCTTTTACTCCTCGGCTGCGGCTCTTCCACGAAATGTTGAGTGCAAGTACGGAATATTAGTTTTTATCTGGCTTTATAAGTATGATACCAAATTTTATTAAATTTACTGTTAGTTAAACTAAGATTTATTTGACAAAAGTAAGCTCAAGAGTGCTCTTTTAATCCTAATTATTTACGTAATTATGTCTTCTGAGAAAGAAAATCTTAAGATAAAAATGACTCTTTTTTTAAGAATATTTGAATTTTTAAAATAAGAACCTATTATGGAAAAAGGAGTATAACTTTTGAAGGTATTAAACTTTATAACAGTCTTTCCGCACATGTAAGAAATGTTAGCACGTTTAACTTATTTAAGTCCACATTATCTCATTATATTATAAACAACCGCTCGTTTCTCACTTAAAATATATAATTTGTAATTTCATTAAATATTTACATAAACGTTTCAGACGATCATTGTATGAAATTCTATTATCTTTAAGCTAAAATAAGTTCTCATGTAAGTGGCTTATGAGTCTTTTTTGAGAATAAATTATTTAAACCTTTCTTTGAATAGATTTCAAGTGTGTATCTATATTTGGCTCTTTTGGTCGACAAGGTTGCCGACCACTGGTTTATATTAGTGGTCGGCAACCTTGCCGGCATACAGTTTTTCGTCCTCTACCAATACTATAAAAACAAAAGTTTGGATATATTGCATGACTGGTTAGTTTTAGTTTTTGGAAGGATTATAATGATGAAGCGCAGTTCAAAAGACTACACAAATCCGAGAAAAATATGCAATATTTTTAGGCGTGTTCGCCCAATTTTGATAAAATACCGATACTAATATCTCTAGCTTTTCATATTTCAGCCGATCGGTTCAGTTTAAAGTGTTTCGAGTTAAAACGTAAACAATTTTTGTTTGTGATGTATGTATGTTTTAATCTTCAAATAAATTGACTATAGGATTGATAGAAAAATTCTAACTAACTATGGACACTAAAGCTAACTATGGACGTAAAATTATATGTTATATAATTTTATTGCATTAATTTTTTTGCAAACTTTTAGGTAAACTTGAATTACAATTATATTTGAATATCAATTAGAGCAGTGATAGCTCAGTGGGGAGACCAACAGACTGCAATGCAGAGGGTCTCGGGTTCGAACCCGCGTCGCGCACCTCTGACTTTCGGAAGTTATATGACTTTTCGAAATTATGTGCGTATTGATTGACAATTATCGCCTGCTCCGTGCCTCGGAGAGCATGTTAAAATCCGTCGGTCCCGGCTGCCATGAACGTCTATGGCAGTCGTTATTGGGAGAGTGTCGACACAAAAGATCCCACTGGGTCGAAGTGTCGCCGGTCGGATGAGTTTGTTTGTTACGCTTTCACACCTTAACTACTCGACCGATCATCATGAAAATGTCACATACACGTTATCAGAGGAACAGAAATGGAGGGTTCATTAAAAAAAAAGAAATCTTATTAACCTCACCTAATCTATATTTATGCGACTGAAACCACGGATATAATCTAGTATACTTATATAATATATATTACCTATATTATATCAGAATATACTTCAATATACAGACAGACTTTTTCTCAAGCTTATAAGTAGATTATAAGCCACAAGTAACCACGTAGAAATTTCTAGAAGCAAATGCATTAAACTATTATGTGAGTTAGTAATTCTTGCAAATGAAGTTTGTATGTTGATGGAAGTTAAATTTGTACTAATTACCACGAATTTGTAGAGGTTCAGTGTAACATTTCAAGTAGGTTAATTACTCGACGTGAGAACTTGAAGGGGAATAAGCAGGTTGCCGTAGAAATCATATAATAATATATTAAAGTACTTAAGCGAATTAGATTTAACTATTGATGTTTGTATGTTTAAAATATTACTTATCTCTCTGTTTAAGAAGTAGTTAATACTTTAACTGCTGGGATGGCGTAGCGATTTAAGTAGTCGCCTGGCCACTGCCATTGTACCGAGTGCTGTGGGTTCGGATTCCACACGGGAAAAATTGTGTGATGCAAAAATTGTTGCGTCAAATCTGGGTGTTTTCTATATCCGTTGTTTACATGTTTATAAAGTCACTAGCTGACCCACGCAACTTCGTCTGCTTCATATATGAGAATTTGGCCAGTATTCGCAACATTTTTCATTGCTGCTGCTCTCCTATTGGTCGTAGCGTGATGTTATATAGCCTATAACCTTAGTCGATAAATGGGCTACCCAAAACTAACTTTTGTGTACAAGCCCTTACTTGCATTAAACAGGTTTCTGTATGATGTAGTAGCGAACAATAACTAATAATTGAATACGCATATAATATTGTAATCAGAAATGTGTGCCGGGGAATTGAACTCGAGACCTACGCGAAGCTTTCCAATATGTGTTAGTTGTGAATTGTTTTATTTATTTTAAGAAGACATTCCCGCTCATGGCGTAATTCCTTGTCGCACATCTATACTAATATTATAAAGCTGAAGAGTTTGTTTGTTTGAACGCGCTAATCTCAGGAGCTACTGGTTCGAATTGAAAAATTCTTTTGGTGTTGGATAGCCTATTTATCGAGGAAGGCTATAGGCTATATAACATCACGCTACGACTCACGGTGGCGCAGTAATGATAAACGCGGGTGAAACCGCAGGCACATCTAGTAAGATATATAAGTATGTGACATCGCAAAAAGTAAACGCATCCATCTTAACAAAAGCCCTAAATACACAACCCAAATTTCCAGAAATCGCGATTGAACCGTCACATTCGTCGCTACCCAGAATAATCGTGCGAACGTCGATGAAACGAGATCGGCAATCACGTGTGTCCTATTTTACTATCGTACGAATATTCGGCGATTCGGAGTTATTTGAATAGAGTTAACCCCTTTTCCGGGCCGTGATGGAGCGATGATTGATTCCTGTTTACTCTTGGGGCGGGTTGCAATTTAATATCTTATTGTAATCTCAGGGCGTTAGTGTTGACTCAGTGAAAACATAGGACTGGGGAATCATGGAATTGGTGCGGGTACGTTGGTGCAATAGTATAGGTTTACAGGCGGTTCGAATTTTGTTCACTTCAGATTATTATATATTCTATTAAATATATCAGATAAGAAAACTACAGTTAGAAAATGCTAATAAATAGTAAAAATAACATAATTTTTTTTACATATAGGTAAACAGATAAATAAACGAAAATCAGTAGACACAATCCTAACTAATATTATAAATGCATATGTGAGTTTTTTTGTTTATTTGATACGCTTTCATGCCTTTACTACTCGACTTATCATCATGAAATTTCGCATACACGTTGTACAGGATACAACAAAGGACGGAGGATATATTTTGTAAATTTACGTAATTTTGTAGGCAAAATATTAATTATTTTAAGTTTTTTACACGGAGTAATTGTAAACACATTCATTGTTATGGTAAATGTAAATTTTATATTTGTATTAAACAAAAAGTGTTGATTGAAATTAAACTGCTATATACGGATTTTATCGCGTTGTTTATTTGACACCATATTACAAAATTTTGAAAATTTTACTCTGCTACTACTATTAAAAAAAAAAAATTTTAAAGTGTAAAAATAAATTAAATCTAAATAGTTTAATAATAATTTAATTAGCTTAAAAATTAGTAAAGTTTTTTTTCTAATAGTAGTAGCAGTGTAAAAATTTTCAAAATTTTGTAATAAAGTGTCAAATAAACAACGCGATAAAATCCGTATATAGCAGTTTAATTTCAATGAATAATATTCGCGTAAATAGAAGACAATATTATGTAAAAAGTGTTGATTTTATTCACTTAACTGTGACCGCCTGTTTTGGCACATTTCGCTCGGCGCAGTCTTAAGAAAAGTAATTACAATAACCAATAAGAAAATATTACAGATTGCGCATGTAATCCGCGCACGCTACAAACTTCAATAACAGAGAAGCTGGAATGCTAGAGCGACATTCACTCAAAATCTACATGTTATTCAGTTAAAATATTCCACAACTCACAGTGACAAGTAAACCAGTCGCGGTAACAGAACACCCTGAAACGTCAGTTTTAATTCAATGAAAATATATTAATGAGTCGTCGATGGTGAATTCCAAATTGCGAAGTTGTGGGATGTGTGTGCGGAAATATATATTTTTATGTGGAAGAACCTTTATTTTTCCACCCGGTTCTAGTGAAAAACATTTAAGCTTTTGTGCATTTTATACGTAAATTGAAACTCCATATTGCATCTCGTTTTATACAATTTCTGTTTTACTTACGTAGAAAAATTGTTTGGAATATTTTTTGAAGTACGCCGGAATATTGTGTTTATTTGAGCAAATTTAATTGTATTGTTATATGTGAAGTAACTCTATGGCTAAGTGGCATAATTAAGCTTGTATATTTCCGATCACTGTTTTGCTTCTCGGGTATAACATAAAGACAAGGATGTTAATGGCACAGAGTCTTACATTGTGTTCCATTGCTAGGCATTATTGAATATTTATTTGTTTTAACTAAATATAGCTTGATGTTATGTATTCGTTCGTTGTACAATATCTACAATATAAGGTTGCGCTGCGAATTTTGTGTGGAGTAGAATCTTATAGGATTATGAAAATAATTTTATACCGTGATACAATATTGTGTGGTCGTATTTAAAGCCATCGTCATGAATGGCAAGCTTTTCTACTTAAACTTATCTACAATATTTATAAAACAAAATGAATCTTGAATTTCATGAGTTATAAGTTATTTCCCGCACTTGGAATAATTCAGTTTATACGGTTTTTATACCCAGCTGAAAGTTGTTATGTATTGTTCATTTACGTAAGTATTGACGCCTCGATGGTGTAGTGGTTAGTGTAACTGACTGCCACGCCTAAGGTCGCGGGTTCGATTCCCGCAAAAGTCAAACATTTGTGTGCATGGACATGAATATTTGTCTTGGTCTGGGTGTTTGTAGCCCTACACCCTTGTTTTGCTGAACGTGGTAGTAAATGAAAATTCGCAGAAAAAATTAGTGTAACTTTGACATTCATAAGTGTTACCTTGTAACCTAATCTGAATAAATTTATTTTGAATATTGAATTTTGAATTTTGTATAATAAGTAAGTATTTACAAAAAAAAAGTATATATGTATGAAATTAAACTACTATATACGGATTTTATCGCATTGTTTATTTGACACTTTATTTGGACACTTGACACTTTATTTACACTAAAATTGGAAGCAAATCGCTTCGTGCGTAAATGTGGTATATCCACCATGTACCTGTGTCGCTGGCCTGATTGTCTGGTCGTCTGATGGTAGAATGGGGAAGGAGGAATCAAATTATGCAGTTCCTCTGCACACTCTCCGAAATGTATCCGATAGAAAACCGAGAGACTAGCAACCTTACGACGATGCTCCAAGCTTTGGAGCCGTGTGTTGACCAGTTGGTTGTTGAACAAACAGATTTCATCGCCATCCGTACATTGTAAGGTCGTGCCCGCCAACGTTACGTACTCTTGTGTTTTCATTTGGTCGATTCAGCCGTTTGCTACGGCTCGATTGTTAATTATTATAAACGCTTTCAGTTATTGTTGTGTTTGGTGATTAAAATTTGGATGGTAAACTGAAATGAAACAAGCCAAGTGGAAAATTTTCATGGAAATCTAAACTGTACGATGTTTGAGTTTGGGAAACTGAGTAAGCTGTTGTATGATGACTAGAGTATTCTGTCAGCTCTTTATGTCTTTCTCTGTGTATTGACGATGAAGGTAGATTTGAAAGAGATATACGTTATATAATAATAATAATAATCTCATCCGTAGTTAGCAAAATACCGGTCCACCAGACACACACATACCCATAGCCCATATATTAAAACCCATACGTAGCAATAGTCCTATGCCTGCTGTGGCTAGTGCCGCTGTAGGTGTTCCATCCCACTTTTGATTAAAACTCTCGAACACGGACCCATGTGTCCGTGTAAGCCTCCCAAAGGGCCAGGTATTTTGTAATATAATATGTTAGAAAGTACCTGTGATAAGAGAAACATAATAATAATATTCTACCACATACACACAACACCATCTAACCCAAACTAAGCAGAGCTTGTACTATGGGTACTAGGCAATGGATAAGCATACACATATACTTATTTTTTTTGTAAATACAATCGTATTATACGTAGAAACACCCAGACCAAGACAAACATCCATGTTCATGCACACAAATGCTTGACTTGTGCGGGAATCGTACCCGCGACCTGAGGCGTGGCAGTCGGTTACACTAACCACTACGCCATCGAGGCCGACCATATGTTGGATGAGCTGCGATACCCAGTTAGTAGAATGTGATTGTAATCACATTGTCTTGAGTTTAATTTATGCACCTCTGGCTTTTTGTAATAGGTAATGTGTGTATTAAATAGTTAGTTGTCTCTTTTTAACGGTTAGCAAAGGCAAACATCAAGAGAAATAACTGGCAGCACATGTAGGATCGCTGACAAGGATTTCCAGTCTTCACAAAATGAAGTACAGAAGTCTAAGCCTTAGCACACGGAGAAAAGGCAGAGGCCTTTTCTCTTTTTTTTAAATATAGACACTACAATGGCATTAAAACAGGCTGGTATTATTATTATGAGTTGTATTTTTGTATGTGTAGTTTGAATTTTTGTAAAACTACAGGCAATACACATGGTGCGGCAATTGCTTTATTAAATTAAAAATTATTAATAGCGTACACAGTCTACGGAAGAAAAGCAAATCACCGGGCAAACCTGTTTTTTTTAAATTTAATGAATATGAAGAATATGAAATGGTCCACTATATAGTCAAGTAAGATCTTTGTGTGCTTAAGAGTGTGTATCACGCATTTAACAAACAAACTTACATAGACATTTTTTTTTTAACATGGCTCCGCTGAGATATACATCTCTGCTTAGCCACTCCCAAACACTCTCAACAATATTATAGGCATTAGGCCTGCCTTTAACTCGCGGCTTCATTCTCGTTATCCAGATTAAAAGTTTTCTCCAGTCAATAATCTCTCTCTATAAAAAAATCATATCAATCGTTGTTCTGTTACTATAGCAAAAGAACAATCCAACAAACATACTTCCACATTTATAATATTATAATAGACTCCATCACGTCAAATGCAATTACAATGTCATCAGTCTCAATAACAGTTTACAAAATTCAGCACACACTCGGCTGATTGTCGTTGAACTATAAAACAAACTTCTCAATTTAGTCGGAGAGTGTCGTGCATAACCGCCGACCGCAAGGGCTTGATTGTAGCGCTACATACGGGCATATTGATAGGCAAACAAAAAACATCCTACTAATATAATAAATGTGAAATTTTACGAAATCGTTTGAATGACAATTACGCAAAAACTATTAAACGGGTTTGGATGAAATTTGGCAAACCAATAGGTCATAGGATACATTTATTTCAGATTGTATTTATGTGGGGTTCGCGTAAAGGAAAATGCAGGCAGAAGCTAGTTGTTTACTCGTCGTTTTTCTACTAGTAATAGGTCTTCTCTCAGTTTAAAGGAGGGTTAGGTCGTAGTCTACCTAACTGGCAACTTTTCGAATATGACAAGCAGATTTTATCTCGATTGGTAGCCCCATAGCATCAGGTGGGTTCGTTTGTTTGCAATCTTATTAGTATGCCAAAAACTAAATTATCTCCAATGTCTTCGATGGTGTTGTTAATACAGAATTATATAACTTGACGACAGTATTGCCTATATACTATATACTTTTGAGTTACAAGTTTGATATTTGGGTCGACCAAAAATAATTGTTACTATTTGGAAGTTCTCTGTAGCAGAACAGAATTAAAATCTTGCTAGTAAGTAAAGAAATGCCCATCCTCCTATTCGTACTTTTTTACTTTTACTTTTACTTATTTACAGGCGTGATACGATGTCTTGTTAAACAAAAAAAGGGAAACGTGTTTCGACAATTTAGAAGTAAGAATATAAAAGCTTTGCCAACATGTTCGCCATTTCGTTCAAACAATGTGTATCATTAGTAAAGAAAATTCGTAATCACATTAATGTAGTTGCGATGCAACCGGAAAGTTAGTCCATTATGGTATTATCGATGGGTTTCAAATTGCATCAACCCTATGGGACGCAACCCTATGGTTTGTTACGGGGAGGGTGACACCTTTTTCTTGGGACCATTAATTTCAAAATGCACGACTGGTTCGATTAAATTATGTGATTTCACAATAACATTACTATGTTTGTATCCATCTATGTTATTATAGACTTCACACCTACATACAATTTGCCAGCTAAGGTTTTACCTCTCAAATAAAGTTAGAGCACTTTGCTCATTTTTATATGTCGATAAGTCAACGGTTGCTCGATTACTGTGCACTTTGTTAAAGAAAGAAAACAGTGATCCAAGACCATCCCCTCGGCGTCAGGAACAAGTTTTGCGAGACGAATTTATAATTAAATGTCAAATGGAATTATTACATAGTGAAATAAGTGTTGGTTATTTTTTAAATAAATTACGTTAACCAATTTTTGGTTCTAACTGTACAATTTTGTTTTAAAGATATTATATAGCATGTTTAATATTTGATTCATTACATAGTTTGTCCACGAAGAATATGAAATTCCTTGTGGTCAAATCAGTTAGTCAACTTAGTTTGACCACGCGGAAGAAGTCAAATTTTCAGACATCGTCCACGCCTCGCCATCGTCGTCTATGAATTTATTGACATACAAAAATCAAACGCTACCCGTTCCGATAATTAGATCCGAGACATCATGCACAGTAGTTGCATACACTACAGCTGCGACACCGAGGCTGTCCTAAAAGGATATGTCATAACGCTCCGAAAATACCACGGCAGGGAGTACATTGAAAAGCCTGCAAGCACGTAAAAAAAAATTACTGTACCTAAGCGTACCGTGCTTGACGGCTACGTTTTCAAGTGAACGGGCTGAATCCTGCTGTGGTATGCCTTCATAGTTAATTTATTGTTATTTAGTAACGCTGAATTCTTAAACTAACTTTATGTTTCTTGCGCTGGCAGTGAAGCCTGAAATCTACCTACCAGCCAAATACAATTTTATACAAGACAGTAGTCTTGTATAATAATGAAAGGGATGGTAGCTAATTTGAATGTATGAGTTAAGATTAGGATATTTCGTAGTCGTAGATTTTATATACATAATACACATTGGTTTTAAAAGGATTTAGGATTTTTATTATAAATAATTTATAAGAAAATCATTAGCTTGTAACTATCTTAAGAAACGGGGATTTCTTAAGCCGTTACAAGCGGAGTGTGTATTTAAAATACTTCAGGTAGGCAGCTACGTCATCGAAAGTTATCCATATTATATTGTTGTATTTGAAGATTCGACAAGTCTACCAACCATTTTACGTACTGTAAGAAAGCTGAGCTAAAGAATTTATACTGGGACAAATTACAAGGAAGCAAATTTTACCATACCCAATTGCGTCTAATCAGCTGCAAAATGAGAAGGTCAAAACAAATTATAACAAGTTCCTTGTCGACCCACAGTATCCTAAAAATATAACATTATCCACCTAGTTTTGTGTTCCCTTTAATTTACATTCTACCACGAAAATATTTGATACAAGTCCCTGCATAATTTGTGCCCATGTGAACCTCATAGAAAATCCTTTCCGCAATTTGAATTGCAAATTACTAGAGAACACTCAGGCCTAGCCTAATCGTTGTCTTTCTAAAGTTGGCACCCCACTTAAACTTACGTGATAAAAACATGGTTTCTCTGTTAAGTCCCTGAAAATTCAGATTAGCAGGCCAATTTGGGGAGCTGCAGTTGGCTTGTTAGGCAACCCCGTCAAGTGTCTGCCAAGTACTGGCCGAAACTTGCCCGAATTTCTGTAGCTTCACAACTTTGACGGTTTGGGTCGAAAACTTGTGTGTAAGATAAAATTGGTTATCTGCGTTGCTCTAATATTTGTTAGTGGAGTTTGTTATTGAATAGAAAAATATTTTGTCGGTCACTTTTGGTTAGTAGTTTTGCTGTTATGTTTACGGTTTGATATATTATATTATTAAATAATCGTAGAAAAAACAATATGTAAGTAGTTGACACAAATTAAGTAGCCATCATCCAACTGCCTGTAGTATTTACATAGACTAAAATTTTTCAATTTATAAAGTTGTTTAACGAATTTCTTTACAAAATACGTCTACATGTTACTGATATTCATATATGTACATATAATTAAAACAATACCTGGGTAAGTAAAGATCATCGAGGGAAACTCTCAATTAAGAGCGGAGAACCTAATGAGGGACACGACTGCTGTTTATCCCTCAGATAATGTCATTAAGACATTAGCTAGCGGCGGTGAAGCCTGAGGAGACAAATAAACAGAGATGTGATAAGAGGGTGGAGCTCTTACAGGACACCAGGTAGTAAGCGTAGTTACACTGACTGGATCTGCCTGGTGAATAAAAGTTCTGGAGATTCATATTTTATACTCATGAAGAAAATTACTAGGAAAAAATGGGATAAGTGGAAGTAACCTTTTCATCCATCAACATTCGTCATCACATGAGAGGAAGGTAGCAATATCATTTTACCCGTTTCATAGTAACATTCTTCCTTTTCTCCAAAGGTTGTCTTCGCGTTGGCTATACCTTGGTATTCCGAGCGTTAATAGGCCCTTGTAACCGTTTATCATCAAGCGGACCGTATGCTGGCTAGCCACCTTATTTCATTCTATAACAATAACTCTGTCTCAAGAACTGATATACATTTAATAGGACCTAGTCAGTAAAAGCTTTAAAATCAATAACACATTACGTTGCACCGATTATACAACGCCAGATGCGATTTTTTCGCCGACAATGTTCGGTTAAGAGACCAACTCTATTTGCTGAATAAATTCCCAGTTCAGGCTTTGGCTTATATTTGAATCTGTGCCAAGCTCGCCAAGTCCCGCAATCAGAACAGTATGTAGGCCAAGAGGCTGCGGCGGACGGCTTTCGGCTTTTTTGTCTGGCCTAAACAAAGACAGGTTGGAGACAGCAGTGCTTTAAGCTATTTTTGTATGGAGAATTTGAATGTACCCTACATTGGCTGTTTTGAAGATTCTGTTACGTTGTTGGATGTAGTTCTCATGAGTGCTAAGCTAGGGGTAGCTTGTTATTAGGAAAACATGTTATTTTTGATACACGATACTTTACAGCGTGTAACAATAAGATGTGGTCCTATTTTATGACCATATAGTACATTCTGTGGCTAAAGTAAAAATCAATTTTATGAGTAGTCATAATTTGTGTAAATGTAGAATAGGAGATGTGTTTGTTTACTAGAGATAATGACTCTAAAAAGTGTCTGGTCTGAGTTTGTCCAGAAATGTGCGAGTAAAAATATCAAGTTGAATGACTGATATTTACACAATAGTCAGTTAGTCACCGGTATTTCTTATCATTTCCATGCACAAACGCATTTTTTGTGATTATTAAAAATGATGCAGTGATTTTTCTGTTATTAATATATCCTTGTTATTTATGCTAAGCATCTTATACAAAGACAACATATAGATTCCAGGCGCTGTATCAGACTTTCTTTCTCTTTTTCTTGTTAACAGGACGTCTGAACCTACCCGATATATATATATCTACCCGATCCGAGAAACGAATCTGAGACCAAGCACAACACTTGCATTCACTACAGCTGCTACGGTAACGCAGTAGATAATTTTTTATCACTAGGAGATAATATACGAGTATTATCAATACCAATATGAAAAACAGCAAATCTAAAGCAATAATATCAGAAAAGTGTTTTTAATCTCCTAGAAACGTGTGTACCACAGTGTGTGTCGTGTATTTGTCAGTAAATATGTCTCAGCGATCAAACAACATATCCGATGGAATATTTGCTCGAACCTCTAACATTCTTGTATCGCTGTGGGGAAAGTGATAGGCCAAAGCGATTGTACTGAGGAGTGAGTATCCTTCGCGAAGTGAAAGAGATGGAATCAAATCTGAATTCTTTTTCTTCTTGCTTCTCCCTCTTTGTCTTCTTATAAATAGCGGTAGCTGACCAGTGGTAGAAAATTACTATTATTATATTGTTCGGTTCTCAACCCGCTCCTGTGGAACATCGGATACGACTGGGTGCTGCGCGGTGTGTTCCTCCCCGGCGTAAGCGTAGTTTGGTACGCGGACGATACGCTCGTCCTCGCTCGGGGAGCGACGCACCGGCAGGTGGCTGTCCTGGCGACGGCAGGAGTCGCGCATGTCATGGGTAGGATCCGACGGTTGGGACTCGAGGTGGCGCTGCACAAATCCGACGCTCTGTTCTTCTACGGGCCTCGGAACGCGCCGCCAGAGGGGTTCCACATCGTGGTGGGAGGCGTCCGCATCAGCGTCGAGACATCGATGAGGTATCTGGGCCTCGTCCTCGACGGCCGATGGGCCTTTGGAGAACCCTTCCGAAGGTTGGTCCCCAAATTTATGAGTGCCGCCGCAGGGTTGTCGCGGCTGCTTCCCAATCTGGGGGGACCCATGGTACTGTCCATGGTCCGGAGCGAGGGTGCATGGGACACGATGGGGACATGGGAGATGTTCATGGCAGCCGGGACCGACGGCTTAACGTGCTCTCCGAGGCACGGAGAAGGCGATAATTGTCAATATCAATACGCACATAATTTCAAAATGTCATATAACTTCCGAAAGTCAGAGGTGCGCGACGTGGGTTCGAACCCGAGATCCTCTGCATTGCAGTCTGTTGGTCTCCTCACTGAGCTATCGTTGCTTAGTATACAATGATGATAATAATAATAATAATATTCTATCACATTCACACAACACCATTTAGCCCAAACTAAGCAGAGCTTGTACTATGGGTATTAGACAATGGATAAACATACCAATATACTCTTTTGTAAATTCGTACATATTAGGTATATGTATAACATGTAAGAATTTACAAAAAAAAGTATAGATAGGTAAAGGTGTTTCTATGTAGAAACACCCAGACCAAGACAAACATCCATGTTCATGCACACAAATGTTTGACTTGTGCGGGAATCGAACCTGCGCCCTTAGGCGTGGCAGTCGGTTACACTAACCACTACGCCATCGAGGTCGCCGAGGAGGTATATGATATAAAAGGTAATTAACAATAACAGTATTCATAAACATTAAGTACTTTTTGTAGGTAGATCTCATTTCCTACTGTTGTTTCCTACCATTCTGGTTGAAAATTAAAACTGCTTAAATAATATGAAAACACAGGATATTTTAAAAGTTAATCTTAATTAAGTATTTGAAAAGAGAATTAATACATTTGTTTTCGAGGTTTCTACTTAGGAACATTAATAGTAATTTTTGCCTCAATCTATGCTTAAAAATAAACTTCGTACTTTTTTGACCGCCAGAGCATATTATAGCGTGACTGAGTTCCTTAATGAAAAAGAATTTGTATTGACATAATTAAATTTATTTAGACCTGTATAATAATGCTGATTAATCTTATAATATAAATATAAATTAATTAAATTTTAATAATTTAGACAAGAAAATAATATATTGTTACATGTATCTTTTTTTTTAATAATTTTATGATCTAATTATATTGCACGTCATACTGTGACAAACATGTCTGCACTTAATGTATTTTGTCATCTTGTATGTATGCACTTTCTTTGTATGTACACACACATGTTTATACAAATAAAGCTTATCTTATCTTATCTTATCTTATCTTCTTGTAGCGAAGCTTTACACAAGAGTCTCGGTACCGTCGCAGAATATTGCGCTTATTTTGCCGACTGATCTGCAGATCCTAGGTTCATTCCAGGTTGAGTTACCAGTTATTGCTAGGATATGACTATATAATTGCATGCTAGGCACATTTAAAATTAACTACGTGCTGTTTCTGAGAAAATTTGGTAATGCGTGCTGTAGGTAGATGGCAATGAAAACTGAGACCATTCCTAAACTAATACATCAGATCTAAATATAACTGATGAGAAGAAGGTCTAATAGTCTGCCTTTCATTTGAAAAGAAACTTGCGTAGGCGAGTGTACTCCTTGGCAAGAACTAAATTATTTAAGTTATGTCGAGCTTAATCTAGTTGAAAAATACTTATTTGTATCTCGAATATACCTTGGAATTCCTCATTTTCCCTCTATATATCTAGGTCCCATTTAATAGAGGGCGAGTTTCTTAACGTTTTCATGACGCTTCTTAAAATTTCTTGACAGTAGAACGCAATTACACTTTGCTATGTAGAACTCGAAACCCCCGAGGCAGGTCTTTGTTCAAATGTTTTTCTCGTGGCGAGATTCTTAAATAAAATGTTTAAATTGTAAGAGATAAAACGCGTATGACTTGAAGATAACGATTGGTAAGGACCAGGAATAGTAAATAGTTTCACTTTTCTGCATCGGTGGACTGTACGCCATGAATATACGGCAACTTCCAAAGTGGAAATCACTCCTGCCGTCAGACTGCGTTTTTATATTTTTAGATTATTTGTTTTACATTGCTGCTATTGTAGTGAAGTTTGAAGCGTTGCTTTCTATTATATTGCGCTTTTTTAAACTGTATGTTGTCGAATAATCTGGTATAATCTGGCTTTGCGTATAATTATCTAAGAAGCCTATGCCGATAATTGTATTTTGCGACACCAAAGAATAAAATATATTTGAAATAGTTGCAGTATAAACAATTTGATGAATTAACTTTTAAAATAAAATGCAAAACACAACATTTAAGAAACTTAATATAAAATATATTTCAGATTAATTTCTTTGAATATTGTATTTTTTTTTATGATGTTGTTTTTCATAAGATTTAGACTTACCTATCAGAATTCAAATTTGTTGCACTCTCTCATTGTTCATCTCCAGTCCTCTCTCTCTCGGTTGCTTTCAAACATAAGTGCAAACTTATGAAAACTTATTAATACACCCACCCTTCCAATTGAATAAACCACGTCGGCAAAACAAAACGTAACTATTTTCCAACACTTAAAAGTAAACTGGCAACAAAAACAGTACACAACGGTGCTTCAAAGCTAAAGGACAATACGTAGCTCACGGGCCGATTGTCGCACTTTCCAATTATTTCACAAAGCGTATCGCACGCTTTGCACATACAGAGGGTAGCCACTTAGAACCCTCTTTACTCTTTGTGCCGCATTTTAAAATTCAATCTATCGATGTATATTTGTACCGTAGTGTAACTTCACTAGTTTATTTATTTTAAGTTAGGGTTCCGTAGCGAAATAGTAAAAACGGAAATGAAAATTGATTGCACGTATAGCTTAGTGGTTCAAGTTATCGCCTTACCACTGCCACCACGCCGAGCGTTTTGGGTTCAATCCCCACACGGAAACATCAACACATAAAATTGTGTGATCTTCAAATATTTGTGTTGAGTCTAGTTGTTATTTTTATCCGTTGTTTTAATATTTGTAAAGTCCTCCGCGATACAGGAAGTAGTGCGGGAATAGTCTTATTAAAAATAAATACAAACAAAGAAGATACTCGCAATTGCTCTGTGTCGAGAGACTTTACAAATATATAACTGAACTGAACAATAATCTAGAGAGCCTATGATCC
Organism: Catocala fraxini; assembly: GCA_930367265.1. Lineage (NCBI taxonomy): Eukaryota > Metazoa > Arthropoda > Insecta > Lepidoptera > Erebidae > Catocala > Catocala fraxini. Next base: position 29,937,026 of record OV884025.1, on the reverse strand, counting down.
CTTTTTGTAACTCTTGCTAATTTCAGATGAACTTTACAAAAATCCAAACTTTGTGTCCATTACAAAAGCACCCAGACTCGTATCAACAGATTGTGGATCACACGAAAAGGGACCCACAACACTCAGTGCGGCAGCATCTGAAGGCAAATATCACTTATTCATTAAAGTCACAATGTTCATAAGTGAGTCATACTTATGAACTTTAAAGAATTGTGGATAGTTTTCTTAAGAGAAAATGCTGTTATTAAAATATATAAGAGACAGGTATTCAAAAGACGTATTCCTGTGGGCCCGATCGGCATATCAATGTGCAAAAGACATAACATAACCATAGTTCGGACTGATTATTGTCTGTGATATCATACGCTCTCCGTTAGATTCATGCAGGCGAAGCCAAGGACAGAAGATAGTAGGTACTAAATTATTCTCATGACTTTTCCCGCATGGAGCCGCTACGTCATTTTCACAAGTCATAACTATGCGTCATAACTCTGGTTCTACTTAATGAAATAATTTACTATAAATAAATTGAAGGGAATTATTATACCAGGATAAATTTCACTTATATTGTTTTACGCTTAAGCAAATGTTATCACATACTAGCTGACCCGCGCAACGTCGTCTGCTTCACATAATAACATTTTCCCCGTTTTTGCAACGTTATCACTGATGTTCCGCTCCTATTGATCGTAGCGTGATGTTATATAGCCTTCCTCAATAAATGGGCTATCCAAAACTAAAAGATTTTTCAATTCAAACTAGTAGTTCCTGAGATAAGCGCGGTCAACCAAACACAAACCAACACAAACCCTTTAGGTTTATTATATTAGTATAATTTTGATTGTTTCTCAGCCACAGGAAAATTAAGGCGGTGGTCGTCTCATTGTCTTGAAATGTATTTATTTGGAAGTATACGAGTATAATGTATTACACAGGAGTAAAAGTAGTGCTTTTCATAATGAACCGCGATATCGAAGTATTTTCATTTATAGATTCTACCTTTGTTAATTTCGTATTAATTAGCCTCGATGTTATTCTTCGGTGTGACGTGAAGCCTTTTCAATGCTAAAAGTGCAACGGTGCGTTCTGACTCCCAGCAATTATTTCAATGTTCGCTCGCTCGAGTGGAAAACTTCTTGAATTCAACTTTTGTTAGATAAAGCTGGCACGAACACCAACTGTGATTTAATACACACAGTTTTTAGCTAGAAACTTATTTAATAGAACGGGACAGAAGCTTTTTTAGTGCATATTTTATTGTCTTTGTTTTAAGGTTATGTTATATTAAGATTGTGCTATGCTGACCTTATAAACATGGCTGCTTGTTTGAATTTTCTTCTACTAAAAGTGAGACGTTGATATTTTTTATTATAAAGAGTATAGCGGTTAATATAGGTTTTATTTACGTTTAACTGTAAAGTGGCTCATAAATTGGCAACGAATAAAGTATGATGAAAGATCGTCATGCTAGGTACCCAAATTATATATTTTCAGAATAATAATCCGTAACATGGAATAAAAATTATATTCGTGTTTGCCCGACTGGTTTTCAACCGACTGTATTCTGACCATATAACATGTCATAAATGTTTTTAAATAATTTTGACAAATAGATCTTTGTCATGAATAATACTACTCTTTCGGCTTTTCTAAGTGCTATCAGGCATATGGACCAACCTGAATCGCTAAACTGCCATCATAGACAATAATATGTGTTCATCGTAGTGGCAACACAGGAATTCCTTTTTTGAATGGTTGGTAATGCGTAAACGTTATCTGTGGCCATATTATAATACTAGGATTTGCACGCGGCTTCACTCGCATAAATGTAGGTAAGGTTAAAGCTAGGTTAGTTACAGTACTTTTTTCTAGATGACAGATACCCTATGTAATTTTCTGTTCCCCTGACAACGTATATGTCAAATTTGATGATGATCGGTCGAGCAGTTAAGGAGTGAAAGCATAATAAACAAACTCACATTCGCATTTTTGTACGCATCCATAAGATACGGTAACTGTTTATCATAAGACAGGACATGCTATCTCTTTTATGACTACCGTCTACCTTTCACGGTAATAACTCTTCGCCTCATTCGGTAATGCAACCTGGAACTCATGCAATAGAGCATTCACTACCGCTGTGCAGCATTGACAACATAAGTGCCAAATATAATAACATATGAGAAACGGCCATGAATTGCCGTAAATCTTAGAGTTCGAATAAATGGTATCACGTGACTTTGAGGACAGAGGTCAAAGGTCATAGTCATTTCGGGGTACATCGACTATGCTGAGTCGAATGGCGTTGACCACGAGTCTCTAGCTCTTTCGTTTCTTGAGTTGAAATATGGTATCACGTGACCTTGAGGTCAAAGATCAAAGGTCATAGTCATTTCGAGGGTATATCGACTATGTTGAGTCGAATGGCGTTGACCGTGAGTGTCTAGCTTTTACGGTTCTTAAGTTGAAATATGATATCACGTGATTTTGAGGTCAAAGGTCAAAGGTCATAGTTATTTCGCAGTATATCAATTATTTTAAGTCAAATGGCGTTAACCGCGAGTCTCTTGCTCTTTCAGTACTTGAGTTGAAAGTTGTATAACAGACAGACGGACGGACGGACAAAGCTGTTGTATAAGAGTTATTCCGAACTCTAAAAATCCGTTATACGGTTCGGATGTTCTTATGCAATAAAAATCCAAACATTTACATTTACAATATTAGTGGAAAAGTCCAGTAACATTGCGCGTGGCAAATAGTCTAGCTTTAAATACTTGATAATTATATGACAGTGTAAAAACGAGGCTTGGCACTTGGACGGCTAAACAGCTAGTAAAGGCCTTAATTAATGAGAAAACGATTTTTATAATTACATCGCTACTCGTTCCAACACCATGATATTAGCTTTAGGTGTGGTGTAATGAGGGTTTGGTTTATATACAAAAAAAATAACTGTAAAAAGACAACCTGATATTATTTTGTACTAAAATTTTCCTGTGGTATCGCTCGCATAAATGAAGATAAGATAATATTATGTTAGATTAGTGACAGTCCTTTTTTCTGAATAAAAGGTACGTTATAAACGTTACCGTTCCGTTCCGTTCCGTCGAGAAGTTAAGGCGTGAAAGTGTAACAAACAAACAAACTCACATTCGCATGTATAAGTGGAATATAATTGTAAAAAGACAACCAATATATTATTTTGTATGTATTATGTTGTTATCCTGAGCTCACGAGTTTCCCCGCGTGATTAACATGCCGCCCGCGATATCAGTTAATGAAGATTTAATAAACTAAATGCTTCTTTCTGGGTAATGTACGAATCGATATGACGATATGAATCGATACGATCTTTAGTAACAACTTCTCGACTAAATAATGACGAATGTCTTCACTTCTTATTGACAAATTTTTGTTTCAGTCCCCAAATACAAAGACACTTTTGATTTCGTCTCTGTCAGAGCTGATATTTTATAGCGTTAGTTTCGCACATGTGAAAGAATAACAATGCCCGTATTTAATACGGAACAACGCACATTAAATGGTCGTAAAAGTTTTAAAAGTTTATCCGAACCAACGACACTTTATGTTGAAGTAACATGCTATGTTTGCATGACTGTCAACCATTCTGTGCCTAATTCTATGGTACAATGGAAAAGAGGTTGTGTTGTTCATTTCGTTTTTTGTTGGCAACTTTGTTTTGAAAAGTATTGAATTTGTAATTTCGGAATTTGAATGGCTGTTCGATTGTCTTTCTTTGATAGAACCTTTTTGTTGGGATTTGAATCGTTTGATTGAAGTTCTTTCTGTGAGCTGTTAGACATTAAACAAATCCACGTTTATGTAACTACATGTTAGTCGAATATACCTACCTTCAAATGTATAGACAGAGGTCTTCAGGTTCCGCCTAAGTGCAGCGAGTTAGCTTATTACCGCTTAACACACCTATTTATAAATTCCAAGTTGCTACTGCTTAATAAATAACAAATGTATAGTTCCATGAAATAAAAAAAATATTTTTTTTATAATCCTAAGTTGGCAAACAAGCGTATGGCCTCGGCATACCTAATGGCAAGTGGTTACCGTGGCCTATAGACGCCTGCAAAATCAAAGGCATCACTTGCGCATTGCCGATCCTTTAGGAATAAAAGGAAGTGGAAAGGAGAAGGAGCGGGAAGGGGGAAAGTGGGTGATTGGGCCTCCAGCACTCTCACTCACCGAACGAAACACAACAGTAGGAATACTGGTATTTCACGTCGATATTCTGTGAGAGGGTAGTCCTTCCCTGGTCGAACCAGCTCTTCCTTTTGGAACTGCTGTTCTGAAGCAAGATACAGAGTGTTCTAATGGTGTTATACATTTTTTATTACTAACCGAATTAACAAGTTTCCAAACTAACAAACCAGATAATTATGTGTTCATTGGTTTAGAAAGTTACGAAGTCCATTACCATAACGACAAAGGTTTAAAACTTAGCTATTGCACGCCCGTACTTAAAGAATAAGAACTCTGAGCTCTACTTAATAGTAGAGACAGGGTTACCACTCTTTTAAGCTACAAACTTGACAGGCCGCTTGCAGCACCAACCTTTTACTTTAAAAGGAGTCGCTGGGTTGCCAGCACATGAAAATAGAACCCACTACTCTGTGTGCCTAAAACCTGGCAACTCTATCTTACGAAGTATCAGAAACACGAAATTAGTTTGTTTGACTGCGTTCTTCTGTAAGATAAAGTTGTGAGAGAGATTTTTATTACCTCTAGTGTCAAACGAGCCGGCGGTTCACTAAGTGGTAAGTGGGAACCGTAATGGACTAAGTCATTAAGGTAATGGTTGCCGTTTCATCACGTTTGTTATCTGGAGAGATAGACAACAGATTTCGACGTACTACGATCCTGGCATATCTGTCTTGCTTCATGCTGCACGAATGGTGTGGTGTTTCAAGGGGTCGCCTCACCGCTGCGCCTGTAGCGACTGTTGTAGAGTTCTCACAAGCTACAAAATGTGTGGTCCACAAATAGTTGTTCCGAGTCTGTGTGATATTTGTGTCTGCTGTTTGAATGTTTATAAAGTCCCCAGGGCTGTCCCTGAGGATTAAAAAGGACAACTTCCTTATAAGGATGTGCCGCGGACCGGTCGTAGCTGAGCGGCCGTGCTCGCGGCGCCCCTCCATCGGCTTTTCCTCCCCAGCGGCGGCCCTATATATTGGCCGCGTCCATTCTACCCGGGACTACGTAACAAGTCTTCATCCTGAATCACGCCCTGAAATACCACTAAATGTCTAGTCGAATTTAATTGTAGTTCTATTTATTCTCATACACCTGTTGTAAGAGAAAATATATGCTTATTGATCGCGTTGTTCATCTTTAATTTATATTAAAATCCTAGGTCTACCACGCCTTTAAAGCGGGTTAACTACCATAACGTTACAAGGACTATTGTTACTCTGTAGTAACTATATAGCCCTTATATGGAAGTTGTCCTTTAAAAAGAAATAAAGATGTCAGCAGTCAAATATATTATGATAAAAAAGCCTGTGTTCCAGAGAGATAGACAGAGAAAACGGATTTCGACTAACTACCATCCTTAAATATCTCCTGCCTCATTTACTCGCATAACATTCCTCATAAGGCCTTTTCGCTTACACCTATAACTTGATCCACTACTTGTAAATTCTAAGGACCACAGGTTTCTAGGTTTACGACTTTATAATGACGCGCAAAGCGATGAAATATGTGTTGTTAGTACATGATTATGGAAATACTAGTACAGCAGGCACTAGGTGTGTTACGTGTTAATTATTCTTAACAAATAACTCTATTTAAATGCCAATAGGTATTTTATAGTAAACGGTTTTCATGATGACGTAAAGATTAAAAATATAGCAATTGACAACGTTCAAACAGCAGTTGTTTTACACGCAACTGTTATATAACGTTAGTTTGAGTTTGCTATTGTTATATCCGCAATATCAGCCATTTATTAAACAGTCCCACTGCTGGGCATGCCTTTTTCTCGGTATGAGAAGGATTAGGCCATAGTTCACCATGCCGGCCCAGAGCGGGTTGGCAGATTTCACATATCTTCGAGAACATTATGGAGAAGTCTTAGAGATGCAGGTTCCTCACGAAGTTTTCTTTCAGCGCTAATATTTATAAGTTAAATTTACACTGAACCGTTATATAAACGTTAGTTTGAGTTTCCTATTATGGCAGTCTCAATAATATCATGTTCTGACGCCATCTGTTCCACCTTTATTACATACACACAAAAACTGACGGTGGTATAAGGTTCGTAGAAGTTACTCCCCTATTTTGCCAATGGGAACCTAAGTTTTGAGGATTTACGTAAATATGAACCTGTTACCGTCTACCGATCACCATTTCAGACTCAGTACTGCTACTCAGAATTTCCTAACAGAAGAACCTAATAACAACTAGTCCACATACTAGAAATCGAATTCGGGACCTCACAATCTTAAGCTAACTTATGGCATGAAACCAACTCGGCAGGTCTCTAAAACGTCGTACCTAAATAGCATAGCACGAAATATTGGTCTGATATACCCATATCTAATCCTTTATAGATATACATACATACATACATAGATTCACGCCTGTTTCCCAGAGGGGTAGGCAGAGACTACGGATTTCCATTTGCTACGATCCTGACACACTTCTCTGGCTTCATTCACTTTCATCACATTCCTCATACACGCCCGTCGGTTCAAGGTGCTCTTAACCTGGCCGTTGTCCAGAACGCCTCCGATCTGATCAAGAAACGTTCGCCTAGGTCTTCCTCTTGCGACTGTTCCATTCACACTAGCCTTATAAACTTTCTTAGTCAGTCTTTCCTCGTCCATTCTTTCTACATGCCCAAACCAGCTTAACATACCCTTTTCTATTCTTGTCACTATATCAATTTTCATGCCGCATCTCTTTCTAATCACACTATTCCTTATTCTATCTTTCAGAGTCACACCATATATATTTCTCAGCGCTCTCATTTCTACAGCATTTATTCTGCTCTCCTGCTTCTTTTGCCATACCCAACTTTCACTTCCATACATAAGTGTGGGCACTAATAGTCCTCTATGAACAGCCAAACATGCCTTTTCAGAAACATTTCGACTGTTCATAAAAGCGCGTAGAGCTCCATTCACTTTGTTTCCCGCAATCGTTCTCCTTTCAATATCTCCCTCATGTTTACCATCCCTTGTAAACAAAGTACCCAAATATACAAACTCTTTCACTTGCTCCACTTTTTCTCCATCAATCATAATATTACACATCGTCACGCACTCTTCCTTTTCAAATACCATTACTTTCGTCTTGCTTACATTTATTTTCATTCCTTTACTCTCAAAAGCACCATGCATAATAGTTACCATCGCCTGCAATTCTTCTGCTGATGACGCAAGTATTACTTGGTCATCGGCATAAAGAAGACATTTGACAAGTAACTCATTCATTCTTAATCCCCATTCACAATCTTTTAAATCTTTTAAACAATTGTCCATGTATAGGTTAAACAGCCAAGGTGACGCTACACATCCTTGTCTAACACCTTTTTCGATGCTAAACCATTCTGTGTAGGTCCCATTTATCCTAACACAAGCTCTGGAATCATCATAAAGAGATTTCAGAGCTTGCGTGAGGGTGCTATTCACTCCAATCATCATAAAGAGATTTCAGAGCTCGCGTGAGGGTGCTATTCACTCCAGATATGCAGCTATTAAACAGCAATTAGAGATAAAATCATCAATAATCATGTTACAATGATGGTATTGTAACAAAATTAGAGACATTCTGGAGAAAGGCTAGGTCAAGAATACCCTTAACCATTGCCTGCATTAAGAACATAATTAAGTCAAAGTCAAAGTTAAAGTCAAAAATCTTTATTTCCATAAAAATGTGCAAACACTTCTTGGACACGTCAACTCACTATTATATTAATAAAAATAATAATCTATATATTAATACGTGAAACAAAAACTTTGTACCCATTTTTACGATAATTGCGCGAACGGAGGAGTATGAAATTTGGCACAGCTAAAGTTTATATGGAAAAGAAGTGGCAAATCCTAATATTTTTATAAAATATACATTAGAAATACATTAAATTAATGAAAAGACACTACACGCACACAACCATGCATTCGACACACACAGTCGAATCGCGTTCGTAGTATTTCGGCATTGTTCATCTGACGTCGTATAATGCTTCGTAACTATGGTTACATAATCATATACCTTATTCATATGTAATAAAGAAAAAATGAAATGAAGTAGCATGAAAGAGTATATTTAAGTAAATGATAATTTGTTTGGAAAAGATAGGTAAATTAACGTTTATAGTCTTGGCGAAATTTAAATGCAATGTGATTATATAATAATGCCATCAGTATGGTCACGCAGCGAAATCTTGCAAAGAGGTTACACCTACGTGTGGACATTGTGCTGAAGCTGGACATTCGATGACCGAATGTACAAAGAAGGAAGATGTTCCTAAATGTGCTTCATGCTCTCGTTTTAAGAAGCCTACCAACCACAAGACGGGTGAAACAGATTGTCCAGCCAGAAAACAAGCTGAATATAGATATATAAACTCCGTAGATTATGTGGGAGCCTAGATCGCCGTTTATTCATATCTATATAACTTACACTAGTTAGCTTAGATTCCTATTATTAGACATATCCTATGTTTATTTCATAAACATTATATATGTCAACTAATATTTAAATACAAAATTATATAAATAAGTTATATTATTTTCATTGTAATAGTAACTTATTATAGAACAATCTATATTTGTTAAATATTGTTAAGGATGCCTTTCCTATTACACAATAATAGCACATAATCATCGCCTGTGATACAGATATAACCTAGTACAGGCGACCAAAGTAATGTATCCTATTTTAAGTATTTTTAAGACCTATTGTTATTCATATTTGTGGAAACTTAAACTTAATAAACTATTATTATTATTATTATTATTATATAGGTAACGTTATAGACAATAAAATATTAATAAAGATCAAACTTAAAATTTAAATCAATTATGGACAAATTTTGACCGTTAGGCGACCGCTAGTAAAAATAATTAGACAAGAACTGAATAAAACTTGAGAGGAGAGGTGTTGCTGGATTGTCTTGTAATAATAATGTCAGCCCTACGTATAAACTGTCCCACTACTGAACATTGGCCTATAGTCAGTGTGTAAAGAGTTAGGCCTAAGTCTACCATCCTGGCCTGTGGATTGGCAGACTTCATATATCTTGGAGAACATTACGACAATTCTCAGACTTGCAAGTTTCCTGACGATGTTTACATTCACCATGAAAACCTCAGGCTCGCAGCAAGTGAAAATCTGCACTGTCTGCTTACCTCTCGAGAAAATAGAAGTGAACATACATATATTCAGCCGTGGATATAATATATGTCCAATATTTTGTTGTATACATATGTATGTATTCAACAATATATTGGCAGTAGCAATCATCACCAACAGAAGACTTAGTGCATTCAGCTTCAAACGTTAGCAATATTCAACGTTTCTAGAATCGAGCTAACTTCAATTGAATTTCGAAGTCTGTGCATTCAATAGCCGGCACCTATTGCCGTAACGGCAAGTTTACGATGCAAAGTCTAAACTATCGCGGTTCGGCACGACTACCGTTCCACCAAGATTAAGAGCGAACTTCGGTCAACTTCGGCAAAGTTCGGCTTACTTCGCCACTGAACCGTAGTTAACGGTTAAGAAGCAAAACAATATAGTGTGTTGGGCTTCGAATACTCGTGCTGAACTTTGATATGCAACAATGCTGCGCAAATAAATAGAGTGATGTAAATTATAAAATTGGAATAGTTTTACTTTAACATTTTTCCAGTTGCTGTTAATTAATTTTTGTTAGATGGTGATGATGTGTGTTTATTGCTGATATGCCTCCGTGGCGTAGCAGTAGTGAATGCGAATGCTGTGCATGAGGACTCGGGTTCGAATCCCGGGTCTTGCAACAAAAAGTTATTGGATTTTCCTGTTAAGAAATCTCAATAGCAGCCCGGAGTTAGGAAGTTGGTTTGAAGTTGGAGCCCAAAACAGCTGGGGCCCGCCTAGTCACGTGGCGGGCCAAGACCTGTCGGTATCGCGGTGAATGCTAGCGCGAATCCCGTGGCACCGACACTAGGTACTGGAGGAACGTCGCCAGGGGTTTAGTGAGTATGGGGCCGGCTTCTCTGGCTCGAGTCCTACACTCCCGCGCCTAGCCCGGGCGCGGACGGTGCGTAAAGGCATTCCCCTTACGTTAAAAAAGAAATAAAAAAATATTAGTATCAGTACATTATTTTTAAATAAAATTTTTCCCTTGTTACTCGGTGATAATATAGCTTTCTAAAGGTGAAAGAAATTTTAAAATTGTTTGTGTAGTTTTTGAGTTAAATCGTTACAAAGAAACAAAAATTCAAATCTTTCCTTTTTATAATATTAGTATATATAACAGTTTTTGTGTGGGAAGGTGTCACTACACTATAATAGTATCAAGAATAGTAACAACTAAATAAGCATACGGAAGATTCTGCTCATTTCAACAAAAGCATTTTTATTTTTCCGTCCAACTATGAAGCACGTACGATTTCGTTGTTGTTGTACTAGTTATGTGACTTTTCGAAATTATGTGCGTATTGATTGACAATTATCGCCTGCTCCGTGCCTCGGAGAGCACGTTAAGCCGTCGGTCCCGGCTGCCATGAACATCTATGGCAGTCGTTATTGGGAATTCAGTGCCCTATAACATCCTGACACTGGTCTAGACTTAGGGTATCGTTAGCTTTCGGGTTGCGGCGGAGGTCAGGTGGCAGCCGCTCCGTATAAAAACTGATATCCAGTCAAATCCGGTTAGACCAGAAAACCCAGCCCCAAGTGACTTGGGATAATAAAGGCTAGGGAGAAGAAGGTCAAACTGTGAAGCCGTATTGAAACCTGTGGCCTCAACAAACCATTCGCAACATAGGTACATTCCGTCTGATGGTAACCAGTATTATAGTCCACATAGGATATTACTTAACCAGGTGTGTGTTTGGGATGCACACGGGCCACGGATAGAAACTGGTATTATAAATGAGAAAGATTGCCAGGTTAATAAGGGATTGGATTATTATTTAATCACGTGTAAAGAAAGAAAGAAAGAAAGAAAATACGTTTATTTGCAACAGTACACTTACAAATATGGTTAGCAAAAAGTAAAGTAAAAAGGAACAATAACATTACTGCAGCAAATAGGTCGCAACTCAGCAAGATGCTAGTTGTAAACAACTAGCGCTGGTCTTCCGTTGCGACTCTGTTTATATTAATAATATATAATACATAATATATATAATACTAATAAAATGATTATGATATATATATAATACTAATAAAATGATATTATAATATTTATGTTTAAATTAAACTAATTTTATTTGACAAAAGCTATAATAAATAACTGATGTGTGAATCCGAACGCATCCCCATGTGTCAAGACTGACAGTGAAAAACGACAAATAACTGACTGCGCTAACGCAATAAATTTTGTTTTTGCTATGAAGAAGAAGATTATTATATACAAAAATTATAACTAATGGCACCATACAGGTAAGAAAAGTTCCGCTCATTGTAATGATGATTTTTGTTGGAATAGCAGAATTTCTTTAAATTTACTTTGGAATGTACGTAATGTTTTCAGGCTACGCAAAGGCGGCGGCAGATCATTCCAACATTTAGTAGCGGCGTACCTGAAACTACCCCTAAAAGCTGTCGTTCTGTGCCTCGTAATTATCAAAAGATGTGGAGTGCCCCTTGTGCTGTATTGATTAACCTGTGGTATGCCGGAACATGGATCTACGCGAGACACAATGCTTTTTCTATTATGTCTGGTATTCGGGCATACAAGAGGTTAATATTCCGAGACCACGTCAACTTTTCAAAAAGGTATTTGGGCTTATTATTCAGAACAATGCCAAAAAGTAAAGTTGCCAAATGAAGGTGTCTACGGGTAGACATGTTCATGAGGCCCCCACTGATTAGAAATGGAGTGACATGGGAACGGGGTGGGATGTTATAACAGAATCTAGCACAAGCATTCTGTGCCCTTTGTATAAAATTTTGGGTTCTTTGCAACAAACATGGACCAAACACTGTATCTGCATAATTTAGTTTGGATAATATAAGAGACTCACAAAGCATTATACGCATATCTGTGCTGGGATTTTGGCGAATTCGGTATAGCAGTTTGAGACGGTAAAAACAGTTTTTGACAGCTTCAAGAATATGTGTCTCAAAATGCAGTTCACCATCCATAACTAAACCCAAATTGCGAGCTTCATTGACCTGCTCTATAGGACATCCCTCAACCATTAATACAGGTTTCAATTCTTGTATCCTTTTGATACATATTTTAGAGCCTAATATTAAAAATTTTGATTTAGCAGGGTTAAGTACTAATGAGTTCTTTCTTGCCCAGTCTGATATTCTGTCTAAATCTGCATTTGTTTTATTTACAGCCTCTTGAGAATCATCTGGGTGAAAAGATATGTATAACTGAAGATCATCAGCATACATATGGAATTTAGTATTGTGGATATGGTTGGTAACATCAGAACTGTATAATATGAAGAGGATAGGGCCGAGCACTGATCCCTGAGGAACGCCACGAGACACCTGGCAGCAAGAGGAGTTGACCTTGTTACCATCCCTGCCATTATCCAGTTGGACAAATTGAGATCTGTCAGTCAGATAGCTATGGAACCATTTCACTGTACCTGAATCACACCCATAGTAAGAAAGCTTAGCCAGAAGAAGAGAAATATTGATTGTCTCAAAGGCACGGGAAAAATCAAGTAGAGTGAGCAGAGTACCCATGCCCTGGTCTCTAGCCTCCAAAACATCATCTACTACATCTAGAAGAGTGGTGGTAGTACTGTGGCCTTGTCGAAACCCTGACTGTGTGTGTGGTATGATGTTATGTTTCTCAAGATACTTTCTCAACTGATTGTTGACCACCCGTTCCAAGACTTTAGATAGGCAAGGAAGCAAGCTAATCGGTCTAAGATCTTTGGCGACCGTTGGATTGGGAATTTTGGGTATAGGTTTGACCATAGCAGTTTTCCATACAACAGGGAAGGTAGAAGTGGTAATAGATTTGTTTATGATTGCTGTAATGTAAGGAAGGCTATGAGGGAGCGTCATCATCAACATTTCCAGTGAAATGTTGTCAGTACCCAGGGCATTTGATATAAGACACCTGATATGCAAACTGACTACTTCTTCACTTACGGGCTCAAGGCTAAAGATATCAGTGTGGAACCTGTTTGTTTCAAAGTATATCAGATCTGATAAAGAAACTGTATCATTGCCCGGGATATTTAGGAAATGTTTATTAAGGTCTTCAGGATTATTAAGTGTATATGGCAAATCTTGTATTCCTTGTTTACCTATCTTAATGGTCGATTTTAAGTTGTGCCATAGTTTCTTAGGATTATAAATGTGTCTATTGATGTAGTATTCAAAATAGGCTCGTTTTTCGCTATCGATTGCACTTGATACAATTTTTTTCATCTATTTATAACTAATTTTGTGTATGTCCAATTTACTAAGTTTGTACCGTGTTTGGTACCTGTCACGCAATTTCACCATTTCTTTGATTGTGTCTGTAATCCATGGGAGAGACTTCTCTCTAATTACAATTGTAGTGAGTGGTGCATGAATATCAAAGATAGTTATGATGAAAGTATTAAAAAGTGTAACCATGTCACTCACATTCTCCAAAGTTGTTAAATATGGCCAGTCTAATTTGCACAGGTCATCCTGAAAAATATCAGGCATTATATGAGATAATGGTCTATAATGAATCCACTGTGGTAAAGGTTTGTTGATTCTGAATAGGCAAGTCACAGATAAGATGGCATGTTGTCCTAGTTCTGGTTTATATTCAACCGAAATATTGTTAACTTGAGCATTGGTGCACACAATATCAATAAGTGTCTCACTGTGATCCGTAAAGTGTGTAGGTTGTTGGATCACTTGGTCAAGACTGGTATACTGTAAAAAATTATTTAACAATATGGTACTGTTCTCACTGGTCTTTAGACAATTAATGTTGAAATCACCAAGAAGTATGGTTTTATCTGCTTTATGGAATGATGTGAGAGAGGCCGTGATCGCATCAAGGAAGGTGTTGATGTCTAGCCATGGTGGTCTATATGCAGTACCTATGACAACTGTTCGTGAGTTGACAGTGAGTTTGAGCCACATTTGCTCGACATTAGGGGAGACTGGGTGTACCATGGTGCGAACCTTGAGATCACGGCGCACATAGAAACCGACACCCCCGCCCCGGCCACCCCGCACACTAGACGGTCGTGGTACGTGTCTAAGCCGATAATTAGGGACTGACGGTGCACGGCCCTCCTCCCCATCTCGCAGCCATGTTTCATTAATCGCCATTATATCTACTGAAAGTTTATCCATTGCTAACAAAAATTCATCATGACGTGTTCCTAGTGAACCAGCGTTAAATAAACCCACTTTCAAGTATTTACTTCTAGTCATTACTACTGTGTGAAAATAATTTTACCATCCTACATAGTAATTTAACTATGTAGGATGGTAGTAATTTAACTATGTAAACTGTTGTACGGATTTGGATGGAATTTGACAAAGTGATAAATCATATTTATGATATATTTTTTATACCGATGTGTGTTCCTGTGGAATTCATGCAAGCGTGATCGCGGCGAGAAGCTAGTTGTAAATAAAAGTATATAGAAAGATATCAAGTTATAAAAATAATTGTTGAAAAGGATTCGTTTAATTTTTTGTTGTTGGACTGAGCAATTATGCTTGCGTAACCATGACAATAGTCTAATACATGTTTGGTAAAAAAATCGGTTTAGGTCTGTGAATGTCCTTTATCTTTTAATAATTTTACTCAAATATCAATTTGTTATAAAATGATTACGAAAACTCGGAGTGAAATACCCGATTATTTATTTTACAATTCCTTTATTGAATTTAGATTTATTATAGGAATCGGTACCAGCAATTATTTTTTACTACATCGTTGGTATAGTTTAATTTGATGAACCAATTGTGAGTTTATTTTCGTTCAAATCTGTCAGATTTTCTTTTAATTTGTTAAACACGTTCCAGTTAGTTCATGTATGTAGTTTAAAAGGACGTTCTGGTAAGAAAGAGCACGATATAACAAGGATTGTGACTGCTGTAGTTACTAAACGGTGTAAAGCTTATGATCACACGAGACCAGGATGACCAGACTCCGTTATGCCAGGACGACGCACTCATGATTGGGTTCGATACTAGTTGGGTAATACTGAATAATAAATGTGGGTTCAACTACATTATGACTACTACTGCCAACATATTTATCTAAACTTGTATTATAAAGAGGGATGATATGATTTGTTTGTCTTACAGTATTTGTTTGATTTAACTCAAAAGCTACAACACCGATTTTACAAAATCTTTTATCATTAGAGAGCTGTATTATCACAATAACATAGGCTATATTTTAGTAAGTACTGTAACTAACACATCCTAATCTAATTTACTTTTACGCAAGCGAAGCCGCAGGCAAAAGCTGTTTTTAGGGTTCCGTACCTCAAAAGGAAAAAACGGACCCCTTATAAGATCACTTTGTTGTCCGTCCGTCTGTCTGTCAAGACCCTTTATCTTGAGAACGCGTTGAGGTATCTAGTTAAAATAAAACGACATACTCAAATCTACAGTCTCTTGAAGCTGTGAAAAAATTAAACTTTGAAGTTAACGTAAAAAAAAGATACGGCCGTTTATGCCGCAAAAAACATATATTTCGACAGTCTCGAGGAATCAAAATTTATAGGGTATTTTCCGTTGATCTAGAACTATGAAACTATACTACAAGTATAGGGAAAAATCTGAAAACTATACATTTGTAATATATATCTAAGCGGCTAATCGACGCTTCGCGTGACCAGAAGGCTGGACTTTTTTTGGCTCAAAGAATCAGCATTGCCATTCAGCGTGGCAATGCTGCCAGTCTTCTGGGCACACTCCCGGTCGACAGCGATGCTGAGGAATTTTACGACGCTGCCTAAACCGGCCATCCTTTTTTATTAATTTTTACAGTCCCATATTTTGTTACTCTTCATTTTGTTCTATTTTGTAATTAAATCATAAAAAACATTGTCTTTATGCAAGGACAATTTTTTTTTATAATATGTACTTACAAATTTGTACGGAACCCTTGGTGGGCGAGTCCGACTCGCAATTGTCCGGTTTTTTTATAATAATGTACAATTACAAGGTTTTGATATGTGTCGAATAATGTAAATGTGAAAGTATGCAAAACGCAAGCGAAGTGTGATTTTCGTGGATAAGATCTGACATACCCCTTCACTCTGTTAAAAATAATCCTAAAACTGGTTAGGCAGATGTCTGTTACACCCTCATTTCATCAACTTGATTAAGGTCTCACCTGTTTTTCTGTCTATTGTGAATTGTTCCAAACTCCGTGCTGCTATTAAGATTTTCTTATCAGAATAACCCACTTACATTGCCCGACCTGATGCACTGCAATTGTATTCACAACCACTGCTTCACCAAGTCGATCACAATAGCATGTTTAATAGAAGACTTAATATTGCTGTAATTTTACAGCAATATTAAATTTTGTTCTTTAATTACTTTGAGACTAATCTTTATAAGCCTGCAATCAAATTACTAATGTTATAGCAATTCCAAAACATATCCAAAGCGAACCTAACAGAGGCTTGTTCATAGCCACATTCAAAAATTGGTCTCACGTAATTTCCAATCCAATTTAGCGGGTTCCGTACAACACAAAATAGACGCGGTCGGACCGTGGCGAACAGCCGTCAGCCACACACTTACGTAACCCTAATTCAGATTGCATTTTGCGGTGCATCCCCTACTGCATCTAAACGGAATTTTGTATGAAGTACTGTAATTTACGTCTGAAACGTGGCGAATTTAATGTTTGTAAATACATTTTAATGAGATATGAAAAACAGTTTTATGATATATTTTTATTAAAAGATATGCTGGTAGTTATGGGTAAGTATAGAAGACTTATATACTTGATAGCAGCGATAGCTCAGTGAGGAGACCAACTGACTGCAATGCAGAGGGTCTCGGGTTCGAACCCACGTCACGCACCTCTGACTTTCGGAAGTTATATGACTTTTCGGAATTATGTGCATATTGATTGACATTATTTAATTTATTATTATTATCTATTTATTACATTAATTATCGCCTACTCCGTGCCTCGGAGAGCACGTTAAGCCGTCGGTCCCGGCTGCCATGAACATCTATGGCAGTCGTTATTGGGCAGGTCAGTACCCTCTAATATCCTGACACTGGTCTAACCTTAGGGTATCGTTAGCCTTTGGTTTGCGGAGGTCAGGTGGCAGCTGCTCCGTGTAAAAACTGATATCCAGTCAAATCCGGTTAGACTAGAAAAGCTGACCCCATGTGACTTGGGAATAATAAAGACTAAGAGAGAAGAAGAAGACTTATATGTTGTGAAAAGTGAAGGGTTTCATGAGTTGAAGAAAACATTAATTAGATAAAATTATATAAATCTACACGTCGTTGGTACCGATTTGGTCTTCGGCTGAAGATCTGTGGTAGTGTATCATACTCACTTTTACATGCCATGGAGTGAGCTGATTGCCATCATAAGACATTTTTGGATTAGGTGCTGTTAATTTCTAATAGAAAACCCAACTACACTTTTCCCAAGTCGGTAATCAAATGTAGGCATCGATTTAACACCACTTGAGAATTGAATGTACCTCACTGTGAACGTAGACGTTCATAACTAATATGTTAATAACGATGCAAATACTTATATATTAGAATATAGTTTCATTTCATCATTCAGTATCAGCTATGTTTAAGAACTCAACTAAATTCCCACTGCTGGGTCTCTTCTTAGTATGAAACAAGTGAGAAACGGCAATGAATTGCCGTAAATCTTAGACTTCGAAGAAATGGTTCAAGTAATATTTTTTTTTATACAACTGCGGTGGCAAACAAGCTTACGGCCCACCTGATGGTAAGTGGTCACCGTAGCCTATGGACGCCTGCACCACCAGAGGCATCACTTGCGCGTTGCCGACCCTTATATGCAAAGGTCACGTGATACCACGTGACCTTGAGGTCAGAGGTCAAAGGTCATAGTAATTTAGAGGTATATCAGCTATGCTGAGTCGAATGGCGTTAACCGCGAGTCTCTAGCTCTTACGGCTCTTGAGTTGAAAGTTGTATAACGGACGGACGGACAAAGCTGTTGTATAAGAGTTTTTTCGAACTCTAAAAGGTTAAACCACAGTCCCTCCTAGAGCAAGTTAGCAGTCATTACATAATAATATGTTCAAAAATTTCCAAATGTGTACATTTCGTCATGGTGTTACTTTAAAGACCGATAATCAACTGTTTAATACGCGCATAATTTTGTAAGACATCGTTTTACGTGGAAGTCCTACGGTCTCCCACTGGGCTATCGCTGGATATACACATACTGACTTTATATATATATATTATTAATATTACAGTTTCTTTACAGTTTTATAATTATTGAAATTAAACTGCTATATACGGATTTTATCGCGTTGTTTATTTGACACTTTATTACTAAATTTTGAAAATTGTTACACTACTACTACTATTAAACTTTACTAATTTTTATGCTAATTAAATTATTATTAATAATAATTTACTAATTTAAGTTTTTTACTTTACTAATTTTTAAGTTAATTAAATTATTATTAATATGTTTTTTAAGAGAACACTAAACTATGCGCTTAGCTCGTTCTGTATACTGTCTGAACTTTTACCCGCACAACATAGTTGCTCTTATATGTAAGTAATAACTGAAAGCTACATACAACACTGACTATTGAAAAACCCATCGAATGACACACGAACTCAAAAGCGCAACAATTTCGTCGGAAAGCGCACAAAATTCACACTACGCCGGTTTTTCATTCCAGCAAGAGATAACAAATTTCGCGTCCGAAAATCTCGTTTCATGTACACTGTCGTTTATTTGAGTTAGCAAACAAATTGCGCCTTTTTGTGCTGGCAGTGAATGAGGCGGCGCCGGCGCGGGCGCGTACTCGTCGCATTTTTGCGCTACAAACTTTTTCGGTGTGAACACTCTTGATTGTCAATTGTTTTCGGTATCAGAAAAACGCCATGCGCCGTCGCTATTGGAAGTATAAAAGATAAAATAAAATTAAGAGAGAATGTATTTATATGGTAAGTAGTAATAAAAATACTGCATCAGTTAAACTGCTGTAGTGAACTCGACTGCTGTTCATGGAGTTATAGTACTACTCCTGCGGATATATAGGTATGAGACAGCGTATGTACGTAGGTACAGTAATAAAAAATTCGAGTCCCGCACAAAGAAAATTGCCTGTATCGCGGGTGACCTGAAAACAATTAAAACAACGGGCAGAAAACCATCACTTGGATTAATAAAATTTAGATCTTTTTCCCTGTCTAGGCAGTAGCAGTGCAGGCGTAGCGTAGTGGGGGCGGCAGGGGCGGCCGAAATATCAGAATAAATAATAATAATATCTTGTCAATATTTAATGACGAACGAGAGGAATGGGCAGATGTACAATACACAATAATTATGACAGTTTTTGTCGAAAAGTTCTTTAGAATGACTAAATATTGTAGTATTTTAATTTAAAATACCTAAAGAAAAGGGCAAAGAGAGAGCAAAATTTGCTACCGCCCCGGGCGGCTGACACCCACGCTACGCCACTGTGTCTAAGTGTAGGAATCTAATCTACAATTGTCGGCGTACTACGACACGATGAGCCGTCCACTTAATCCACTACGCCGTCCATTCGCCATAACATCATAATCCCTTTAAGATACAAAATGATCTTTACCTATTAATAATAATAAATAGTAATTGTTAATAATAATAAATAGGAGTAGGAGAGCCTCGCTGATTTCAGCATGAATGAGCCGGCTCGACCGGGAAGGACCACCTTCTCACAGAATATCGACGTGAAATACCAGTATTCCTACTATTGTGTTTCATTCGGTGAGCGAGAGTGCCGGAGGCCCAATGACCCTCTTTCCCCATTCCCGCTCCTTCTTCTTCCCACTGCCTTTTTCCTTTCCTAAAGGGTCAGCAACGCGCAAGTGATGCCTCTGGCGTCCATAGGCTACGGTGACCACTTACCATCATGTGGGCCGTATGCCTGTTTGCCACTTAGGTTGTATAAAAGAAATCAAAAATAAATATTAAGCGCACAGAATTCTCCTTTTCTTAAAAACCTAAAAGCATCTGTCAAATAAAACTCAGAAACAAAAATATACGATAATGTTACGCCAAAACTCGCAAAACAAAACCGGATAAAGTATAATTAATTAAATTCAAACATCTCCATAATATTTCCTTGTATTCGAATCACGATTATCTGTTTGTTTTGACCGGGAAACGTACCCGGGACTCCGGGTAACAAGAGAATTGGGGCTTCCGATATTTACAACAGAAATTTGAGTAGATATAATGTTTGGATTGCAATATCATGTTATTCAGATTTTATTTGATCACGCAACCATTTTGGCAAGCCTTGGTTTTTAATTAAATTTCGTTTATGTTTTTATCCGTTGTCTCGGTTGTGCAGCGGTACTGATACAGCTGCTATGGATGAGGTCTCGTGTTCGATTCTTCGGTCAAGCAAGGGTTTTCTGAAAATAAGTACTTTTTTGTAGTAGTACAGAGTCTGTAACTGTGATTAAACTTGGATTTAGATATATAACACTGGGTTTTGTCTGCGGCTTCACTCGCGTAAATGAAATGAAATACTTAGGTTAGGTTAGTAACAGTACTTTTACCTGGATGAAATCCTTTTCTGTTCCCCTGAAGAAAATTACTTGCTTTGATTAATAATTAATTGATTATTGAAAATAATTGTTAATATATTTGTATTCGAAATTTCATGATGATCGGTCGAGTAGTTTAGGCGTGAAAGCGTAACAAACAAACTTACATTCGCAAGTAAAATATTAGTAAGAATAGTAAGGATAGTTGGCAAAATGAAGGTGTAATACACCTCGGGGGATATTGGCTGAAGACAGTGTATGTAATTATTATATACTAGCGATCCGCCCCGGCTTCGCACGTGTAGTATAAAAACTTAACAAATTATACATCTAAACCTTTCTCATGAATCACTATGTGATTGGTGGAAAATGCATGAAAATCCAATCAATAGTTTTTGAGTATATCGCGAACAGACAGACAGACAGACTTCGTTTTATAATATGTAGTGATTAGAATTTTCTTTGCAGGATATTTATACTGCAACGAAAATTTTAATATGGTTCCATCCCTCTTCATAATGTTTGAGTTTATACTGAATTTAATTCAATGTTCTTTCCTGTCTAATGTGGGGTTGATTTGTAATTATATGGTACTTCAAAGGGCATAAAATGGTTGTACATGTTATTTATATGATAGGCTGATGATGCGTAGCATTCACATGGTAGGTTGGTGTTGTAAGCGTTCATAGGTTGTGTTAAAACGCTTACTATCTGGCAGGCAGAATGCTTGTTTACTAAGTGTTATAAAGTATTTAAATTCTTATGAAATTTTGGACATACTGCAACATGCGTTTTTGACATTATATCTAGGGTACATGCGTTATTTTACGATCTGACTTACGAAGGAGGTTTAGTATTTGAACTGTGGATTAAGTGACCACCAAGCCGCTGCCGCTCTCTCGAGTGGTCTGTGTTCGATACCCATATGCTACAATAATAGTGTGATCAAAAAGTAATTGTCTTGATTCTAGGTATTCTTTGTGTCCTTCGTGATACAGGAATTAATCCTAGTATGAGACTTGTCTTAAAAAATACGTCCAGTAGTCTCGCCTTTCCTGAACCGGCAAGCATATGCGGATGACAGCACGGGTGATGCGTGTTATACATATTATACAGAAAAGACGAACACAACTTGTGTCTGAAGTCAATGACTCTCTTGGGCGGGGCCTCCGAATGGGGTGAACAGAACTTAGTTCGATTCAATCCCTCGAAGACCAACCCAAGTATGCGCGTTCACTGCCAAGAAGGACCCTTTTATCATGGGGCTACAGTTCCAAGGAGTTACTCTTCGTATCTCTAAAAGTATTGGGATTCTCGGCGTGGAAATCTCTAGTAAAGTCCAGTTTGGGAGACACTTGGATGACAAAGCTAAATTAGCGAGCAAGAAGGTGGATGTACCGAACAGGGCGAGGCGGTACTTCAACCAGGTCAACGTCTTGTGCTTTACACAGCACAGGTCCGGCCGCACGTGGAGTACTGCTTATATCTCTAGGCAGGGGCCCCCAAATACCACACATCACGACAGCCATACATAATACAGCTCGACCCACTTGAGTCCCTACAAAGACGGGCAGTTCGAATCGTCGATGATCCCAATCTCACGGATAGATTGCAGTTGTTGGAGCAATGGAGAGACTTTGGGTCTCTCTGCGTGTTCTACCGACTCTTTCACGAAGAGTGTTCTGAAGAACTGTTTGATTTGGTACCAGCAGCATCTTTCTATCATCGTACCACTCGACAACGAAGCAAGGTTCATCCATATTACCTGGAAGCGTTCAAATCCAAGACGGTACGCTTTCAGCGATCATTTCTCCCACGTACGAGCAAGCTCTGGAATAAACTGCCTGCTTCGTTGTTTCCCGAGCGCTATGATATGTCCTTCTTCAAACGAGGTTTAAAGAGAGTTCTGCTTTTACGGTAGGCAGTGGCTTTGCTGTGTCCTGACATTGCTGAAGTCCATGAGCAGCGGTTACCACTTCCCATCAGGTGAGCAAGTAGCTCGCCAGCCACCAATGGCAAAAAAAAGAGACGATCCTATTGCCGTCTACCGGGCTTAGTTCAGGAACATAGCTCAGAGTCAGGACTCTGAGCTGTTACTGGGAAGTTCATGACAAAAATCTTTTTGTCAAGAACTTCTGCATAAGCACAGAAGTCTTCCCTTCCACTTTGTCTGCACATTTAATACCTCTGCGCTACCGAGGTAATTTATATTAATTTATTATATCTTAGTGGACAATGTGTATATGACCGTATGCTTGTGGGTTCATTGTTCTTTTTATGTGGGTCATAAACTCAACTTAAGACTTCTACGACTCATAAAGATTAGCCCATGTTTGCGTCAATCGTGAGGTCAATTTCAATTTTATTACACTCTATAATGATATAAAGGTCGTATAATTAGGTATGGGAACAATTTTGAAACACGAAAACAGCCTAGAGAAAGGTTCTAGTTGAAATTCTCGGGTTAGGCAAAGTGTTATTAGATTAATATAGACGTGAGTGAAAACACACCCTAACTAATATCATAAAATATGCGAATATAAGTTTGTTTGCTTGTGATGATTTCACGCCTTTACTATTCGAACGATAATCATGAAATTTCGCACACACGTTGTCAGGAGAACAGAAAATGATATAGGGTACCTTTCATATAGAAAAAGTGCTTTTATCAACCTTACCTCACCTACATTTACGCGAGCGAAGCCGCTAAAAAATCTAGTAAATCTATACGTGGAACTAAGAATATTATTATATAGAGACGCAATTCCATGAAAGACCTAATAGGAAACAATTTATCATACAATAATCTTATCAAAATCGATTCCTCGAAAGGCGTATTAAGACGAATTTCATTCAGAAACTAAAGCTAACATCACATGGTATGAAACATGAAGATTATCATAAAGCACGTCAACAAACAGCCGTTCAATATTGTGAGGGATCGCTAAATGTTTGCTGAGATCAGACGAACAAATATGGCGCACTCCGCCTCGAGAGCAAACTTACTGCGATGAAAATGTACCGAAATATACTTATGACTCAGTATATGATGTGTGCGTTAATGTTATACTAAATTGTACTTTGTAAAGTATATAGCGATGAGAGATGTTAGGTACAGATTTAAAAATCCTTTTAAATTTACTTTCATAACGCAACCGATATTACGAGTATATACGATTCAAAGATCTGTATTACTTATAAGTCAATTTAGTAATGTAGAGGTACTTTGTGATTATATGTGATGTTATCAAGTATCCTGCTTCTCATTTTGACTATTATTGAAAAATATAAATCCACAACCGCATTTAGTCACGGACTGCCTTTGCATTGTCACAAAGTGTAAGCGCCATCATGCCATCCTACTGCCTATTTTAGATTTATATTTAAAAATATAACTAGACCTAAATTATTTAATCTCTTTAATATTATTAAGTTATTATTGTTATTATCTTTAGCTTTTTAAAGTCAGTAGCATATGGTATAATGGCTGCAACACCTTGTTGGTATGAATTGTAAAATACTAAAATTATATTTAACTAGATGACCCGGTGTACTTCGTATGACCTATCCTAACGAATTTTTCTATATTTTCACGGTTTAACCTTCCCTGGACTACGACAAACATTTCAAAACCAAAATCAGCTAAATCGGTCCAGCCGTTCTCGACTTTTAGCGAGACAAACGAATAGCAATTGATTTTTATATATGTATATAGATTGGCGATTTAAAAGAGTGGCCGTGAGTTTCTTGCAATTGCTCTTCTTTTCATAGGCCTTTGCCTGAACCTAGCAACTAACCTAAATGTAGCTTCAGTAACTTAGTAAACTCACTAATCTATATATTTTGACGTTCATAAGTGTTACTTTGTGACCTAAATAATTAAATGATTTTAGACTTTGACTTTGAACTTTTTTATAACTTTAATGAGATCTGGCTACTAAGTCTAAGATTACTTAAACCAATACACCATCTATGCAGAATGTGTAGTGAAACATTGAAATCATGATATACTTACCAACATAGTTACTGGGCGCATTTACGCGCGTACTGGAGTCCGGCTGTTCTCTGTGTCCAATGCTTCAAAGTTTTTTTTTTGTATAGTTTGTCGCGAGATTAGCGCTCGATTATAACATATGTACATTCAACCAATTTTACGCTCTCGGTTAATACAGTGATTTAACAATTAAGAGTATCTAATGGTAATAACAGTTAAATAAAATACAAATAATAAAGCAAGAAGTAATTAAAAATTAACTCAGTAATACATTTTTAAGTTTGCTTCTATCAGTTTGTTTCTTCATTAAATCAACATTTGTTCTCAGCCAGGCATGTTTGTTAAACAATGTAGGAGTCAAATACTTGCTAGTTCTTTTTCCATAATAATTTTGTTACTGTTGGTATTATGTTATCCCCAACGAGCAGCGATTGTTCAGTGGGGAGACCAACAGACTGCAATGCAGAGGGTCTCGGGTTTGAACCCCCGTCGCGCACCTCTGCCTTTCGGAAGTTTTATGACTTTTCGAAATTATGTGCGTATTGATTGACAATTATCGCCTGCTCCGTGCCTCGGAGAGCACGTTAAGCCGTCGGTCCCGGCTGCCATGAACATCTATGGCAGTCGTTATTGGGAGAGTTTCGGCACAAAAGATCCCACTGGGTCGAAGTGTCGCCGGTCTGCACTGACTGGCCCCACATAAGATACATACATACATCTAATAGCAATAACAATTAAATAAAATACAAATAATAAAGCAAGAAGTACTTAAAAAATTAACTCAGTAATACATTTTTAAGTTTGCTTCTAACAGTTTGTTTCTTCATTAAATCAACATTTGTTCTCAGCCAGGCATGTTTGTTAAACAATGTAGGAGTCGAATACTTGCTAGTCCTTTTTCCATAATAATAATAATAATATAATAATATTCTACCATATACACACAACACCATCTAGCCCAAACTAAGCAGAGCTTGTACTATGGGTACTAGACAATGGATAAACATACATATATACTTTTTTTTTTGTAAATACTTACATATTATACATAGAAACACCCAGACCAAGACAAACAGCCATGTTCATGCACACAAATGTTTGACTTGTGCATGTGCGGGAATAAGTTCTTATTGTAGGTATTACAAATTTAAGTTGCCTAACGCTTTTATGTTTTCAAGTCTCCCGCGATACATTTATAGTGTGGGAATTGTATTAAATATATTATATTATATTATAACTGGAAACGTGATTACGTGGGATAATATTCTCCTTACTTCTCCTTACTTTACTTCTGGAATTATTCTATCGGTCTTCGAAGTGAATCGTTACAACAATGTTTATTATTGCAAATTCTGTAGTAATTTTACGATTCACATTCAAAATACCAATCTAATAAAGAAATGAACGAATTCACGTGGAAAGGTGCCTTTTGCTGAGACCGTAGTTATAACATAGTTTGGACTGAAGCAGCTCAATGCCATTTTACAAATAGCTAGCAGATTGCTTGTATAAGAACTGCAAGCAAATCGAATGTATTCTGAAGCTACACCTTGCTAGGAAGACAAAGGGTTTAAAACTTATAATCTTACATACATTTGTAGTCCCACATCTATGCTTCGAAAAGGTAGAGATGTATTATACACTACGTAAAGTAAGTAAGTAGGTAAGTATTTATTTTTAAAAATATAGGTACTCGTTCTTATACAAATTTTAGAACACAGAAGACAAAAAAAATCTATATATAATGAAAAATGAGGTTACCACTCAGGTTTGTTGTTGGTTTGCGTTTGATACTTCAAACCACCCCTGATATTATTTGGTAACCCCAAGTGACGCCCGGACGTACATCAGCTACTCATTGTAATATTTTACAAACATAAACACAAAACACAAAACTACGTAAGATATATATTACTTATATAAATTATAATTGATAAGCATATAATGGCATATATATATAAATTAATATATAAAAATATAAACAGCGCGATCTGATAACACGGATGGCGTAATGGTTGAAGTAGTTACCTTATTACTACTACCACTCCAAATATGTCGTAGGTTCGGTCCCCACACGGGACAAACATTTGTGTGATACACAGAATTTTGTTCCAAGTCTTGTCTTAATTCTTTAAATATTTGTTAAGTGCCCTGCGACAAAGGATTTATTCCGAGAGCGGGAGTTGCCCCTAAAAAATAAAAAAAATAAATACCCTTGGCAAGTTTATATATAAGATAGTGAATCGTGTCACCAGACATCGTCGGCCTCGATGGCGTAATGGTTAGTGTAACCGACTGCCACGCCTGAGGTCGCGGGTTCGATTCCCACACAAGTCAAACATTTGTGTGCATGAACATGGATGTTTGTCTTGGTCTGGGTGTTTCTATGTATAGCAAGTATGTATTTACAAAAAAAAAATTTATATGTATATGTATGTTTATCCATTGTCTAGTACCCATAGTACAAGCTCTGCTTAGTTTGGACTAGATGGTGTTGTGTGTATGTGATAGAATATTATATTACCAGGCGAAACGCAGTAATGTGTTTACTCGTCTTACACCGGTTTCCTGTCAGGTGGTACTTAATGAGTTCCGCTCATTAGACCGTCACCAAAAATTTGACAGCAGCGAGTTCTTGTGTTCATAAATATGAGTGTCATACAACTCTACCTTTCTTCGAGAATATTCAGTCGTCAATACGTATTAAAAAACAAATCTAATATCTAATGCCGGTCTTCTCCCTAGCCTTTATTATTCCCAAGTCACTTGGGGTCGGCTTTTCTAGTCTAACCGGATTTGACTGGATATCAGTTTTTACACGGAGCGGCTGCCACCTGACCTCCACAACCCGAAGGCTAACGATACCCTACGGCTAGACCAGTGCCAGGATATTAGAGGGTACTGACTTTCCCAATAACGACTGCCATAGATGTTCACGGCAGCTGGGACCGATGGCTTAATGTGCTCTCCGAGGCACGGAGCAGGCGATAATTGTCAATCAATACGCACATAATTTCAAAAAGTCATATATCTTCCGAAAGTCAGAGGTGCGCGATGTTGGTTCGAACCCGAGACTGACAGAGGGCTGCATTGCAGTCTGTTGGTCTCGCCACTGAGCTATCGCTGCTATATGCTAATATCAAATGCCAGTACAGCCATACAAACAAACAGTGGACTATAACGAAAAACAAAAAGTGTTGTCGGTTGCAATATCACATTGCACCGTTTGTGCAAATTGCTTGCCCTGTTATTAACATTGTGCTTGTATACGCGCTCTATAACTAGTGTACGTGGTAACCAGTTTGTGTTGTGAAAAATGTACGGGATTAGATTAGAAACTAGCATTGGACTACCTATTTTCTTTTTTCTTATGATATTCTATCTCATACACACAACATCATCTAACCCAAACTAAGCAGAGCTTGTACAATGCTTGTACTAGACAATGGATAAAAATATATAAAAATTTTTTTTTGTAAATCTTTCATTTTGTGCATATGAAGAAACACCCAGACCAAGACAAACATCCATGTCTATCATGTCTATGCACACAAATGTTTGACTTGTGCGGAAATCAAACCCGCGACCTTAGGCGTGGCAGTCGTTTTCACTAACCAATACGCCACCGAGGCCGCCTACTCACTAATAATTTGACGTTAGTAACGATTCGGTGACTACGAATGAGTTGGCTCGCCCGTGGTGGAACTAAACTCTTACAGAAGGTCGGTTTAAGAGTAACACTGTTTCTATGTTTCGCTATGTGAGTGAGAGTCTCGAAGCTCAGCTCTCTCATCAAAATATGCATGAAAGGGAAGGACCCTTTCAAGCATATTTTGTTACCTTTTCACTTGTAAATGATTCTATGTATAATATGTATGTATTTACAAAAAAAAAAAAATATATATGTATGTTTATCCATTGTCTAGTACCCATAGTACAAGCTCTGCTTAGTTTGGGCTAGATGGTGTTGTGTGTATGTGGTAGAATATATTATTATATTATTCTTCTGATTTTGTAAGATTTGCTTATATTTAATTAATTGCTTACCATCATTCAGGCCGAATCGGTTCGTGCCACCGTTAGGTGTAAAAAAGTCTGTTGACTATACTTTTGCATCTGTTCCATTGCTATTATTGACATTATAATAAGACTAAATGATAAATAAATAATAGTTTAAAAACAAAAACACGATTTATTAAAAAAAAAAATTAATAGGGCGTGTTTTTTAGTGTTTTTAAACAATTTTTTTTCCATCAAATTTATTGTATTGTCATCGGTCCTCGATAAATTTGCAAAGTTTCAAATTAATCCGTCGGCTTGAAAGGGGTGAAAATCACGTTCAAAGATTCCGTTACATAGATACATAAATACATAGACACATAGGTACATACATACTAAGCTAATAAAAGCGTGTTAAAATGGAAAATGTCATTCTGCACAAAATTATATTAACAACTAGCATTTGTCCGCGATTTCGACTACATAAACTACGGGCCTATTATTTCATTCGCAGGGATCAAAGTATGTATAATGTTTTCGATGCTTTTAAAATGAATCAGTTGAAACGAAAATAAAATTGAAATCCAGGCAACTGAACTGTGAAAACTGCATCAAAATCCGCTCAGTGGTTTTAGCGCGATTTCGGAGTTAACAGAAATAGTAAGTATTTCTGTTAACTCCGAAATAGCGCAAAAAAATTCTATAATCATAGTTTTGGCTTCCTTGGATGCCTAGTGACTAGCAGAGCTAGCTAACAAAAGTTTAATGTGAATATCCAAAAGTTTCGGTCACGGCGGCCAATCTCAACGTCGACTGGTCACCTGCACAGGAGATATAATAGTGCAGAAGTGTGTGCGCGAACACAAGTGCAATTTCTGTTCCCTAACTCCCATGATCCGATTGGACGGTAATCCGACACGACACGAGAGATCAGGCGCAGGACCAACGGCTTTACGTACTATCCGAAGCACGGGGGTGACTAACACCGTCAACTTCCTAACTCCGGGCTTTTTGTTGGCAACACCCGGGGTTCAAACACAAAGCATTAGGCACAGCAGTCGAATTCACTACCGCTACGCCACGGAGGCGGCTACAGACATACCAATGGGCAGAAGAAAAATGGGTTCAGACACCTCTAAATAGTCGATCTCAATTAGTGTTTCAAAATATTTTCAATATCCATACATACACAGTCTCATCATAATTTTATAATATTATAGATAAAGAGAAGGTTAATCTTCTCCCTAGCCTTTATTATTCCCAAGTCACTTGGGGTTGGCTTTTCTAGTCTAACCGGATTTGACTGGATATCAGTTTTTACACGGAGCGGCTGCCACCTGACCTCCGCAACCCGAAGGCTAACAATACCCTAAGGCTAGACTGGTGTCAGGATATTAGAGGGTACTGACTTGCCTAATAACGACTGCCATAGATGTTCATGGCAGCCGGGACCGACGGCTTAACGTGCTCTCCGAGGCATGGAGCAGGCGATAATTATCAATCACTACGCACATCATTTCGAAAAGTCATATAACTTCCGAAAGTCAGAGGTGCGCGCCGTGGGTTCGAACCCGAGACCCTCTGCTTTGCAGTCTGTTGGTCTCCCCACTGAGCTATCGCTACTACTAAAGAGCAGGTTAATAACCTTAAAAAATATTTATAAAACGTGAGCAATTCTATTATTACGCGTATATAAATATATTACTATAAATAAGATAAAAAGGGCATTCATCTCGGTGAACTCATATGAACTATTATAAAACATCAAAACATCCCCGTGAAAATCGTGTTATTTGTAATTCACAAGATAAACGAATTCTCATTTAATTACGCGTTTTATGCTCTTGTAAGGTGGATTTAATAAATAATATTGTCTTCTATTTACGCGAATATTATTCATTGAAATTAAACTGCTATATACGGATTTTATCGCGTTGTTTATTTGACACTTTATTACAAAATGATATCATGATACTTTGAGCTCATTCTGCGTAAATAGAAACACGAATGATTAAATTATGTTCGGGTACTTTGAAATAACTACACTGGAATATTGAGACAACTGCCATCTTAGTCTCCCCGTAACCATGGCTGCTGAAAAGCAACCGAAACGTCGGGGCAAGTGTAAAATTAAATTAAACTAAATAGTTTTAATAATAATTTAATTTGCTTAAAATTAGTAAAGTTTAATAGTAGTAGTAGTGTAACAATTTTCAAAATTTTGTAATAAAGTGTCAAATAAACAACGCGATAAAATCCGTATATAGCAGTTTAATTTCAATGGATTTAATAAAGTTTATGGAAAATGATTTTTATTATAGAGTTATATTAAAGATTGCTGGCTTGGTTTTTGAAATAGAATAGAGATACATATCCTACGGGAGATCGTAACCTTATAATTGTCTTTGATATTCTGTAGGGTGGTTCAAATTCTACAGTTCAGTAAAAAAAATTCTAATAATACTTCAATCGTTTTAATCGGATTAAAGAAAATAGAAAATAATACTAATATATACGAGCAAAGCCGAGATCGATCTTTATTTCATCGCATTATTATATTCAAAGTTAATTTTTGTCTTACGTAGCCAATCTGACTAAAGTACTAATTTAATACCTATATTATTCTGCACTCCCGATATTTTCTTAAAGAATAATTAATATACCTGCATGGGTAGATTATTTTATATTTCATTCAAAACTTATTCAGGCGGTATCGTCGAATTTTAAATTTAAATTCGTATAAATTGTCACCCGCACGCCGAGTGTAAACTCGTTATTCGATAGAAAGTTTTTTTTATACAATTAAAAAAAAAATGTACAGAAGCGTAAACTTTCGCCTCTCGTGCATACTTCATAGTCGTGTGAGTTTCCAGAATTTTCCACAAGAGTGCGTTCCGGTCGTCGGCGCATTCGTCGTCTGGTCGCATTGTGTTGAAGATAAGTTGAACAAATATTATTGAACGTGCACTGTTTCGAATTTTTATTTCAACTATTCGAACGTTTTGTATTTTGATTTTAAATTATAGTGAATGTGTTTTATTATTTTGTTTGGAAGTTTTCAGACTGGTGAATATTTTTCATAATAATAACATAAATGAAATCTAAAAAATTTAATAAAGGAACACCGACCAAAATTATTCTGTATAGCTTTTGTTTTGTGAAATGTATAAATGAATTAATGTTAAAGTTAATATTTCAAACAATTTTTATACACATTAAGTATATAATAAATACATTTTTTTATTTAACAGTTGTTCGATGAAAGTTAGTAGATTATTTGTATATTTGTATGTACATATGTAAAGTTAGTAGATTATTTATATTATTTGTAGGCGGGATTGTATGATTCCTGAACAGAGCTTTTTGTCACAATAGTGTGTCACTGTCATGGATTTCACACTTACCAATAAACCTATGCTCGTACTGCCAACTTATGCGATTGGATAAACGATGCAATAAAAAAGCAACATTGATAAACAATCACTTATGATACAATAAAAGAAAGTTGGCGAACAATCCATCATTGCCAGTCCGTACACCACGTACCGCGCATATTACTTATACATGCGCCACCAGCTAATCTGACACGGTGAGAAAACTCGCCCGGTTTGATGTATTAGCGCGAAGATACGCCTCAACGTGTTCGAACACAGTGCTACAGGAACTTTGTTATGTGCCAGTACTATGGCGGAAACTGCATTAATTGATGCAGTATATTATATAATGACTTTGGCAACCTACAGTGCCGCGTGGATAGCTAGCGTGGATAACTTACAATGTTTTTTTTAATGCCTACTACTGCAATAGGAATAATTCCTGTGTCGCTAGGGACTTTTAAATCATTCAAACAACGGACACAAAGAACACCCAAACTCGGAACATCCATTTGTGGATCACACAAATTTTTGTAACGTGTGGGATTCGAACCCACAACACTCGGCGCAGTGGTAGCGGTGCGGTGACTACTTAAACCACTACGCCATTGTAATAATTGTTCAGTAATTCTATTCTATTCTATTCTGTAAATAAGCAGTAGATTCTAACGGAAAATAATGTATGGTCCAGCTATAAATGCTGAAGCCCCAGTTTCCATTGTGTACGTTGTTCCAATGTTCATAAAGTTACCTTTTCATACCGATAGCCACCATTTCATAAAGGTAAGGTAAATATAAACATGTAAGTACGCATCCTTCGTTACTTTAAGTTAGCTATAGATTATTGTACTTATTATTTGTATATTTTTACTATGGACATGTTATGCGAAGAGATGATACGTATGTAAGTAAGCTAGTGATGGATATGAGGGTAGAGCGACGAAAAGGGAGAGGAAGGCCAAGGAAAAGATGGATGGATTGAGTGAGACTGGATATGAAAGGAAAAAGGGTAAATGATCAGATGACGGGTGACAGAGAAGTATGGAAGCGAAGGACATACTGCGCCGACCCCAAATAAATTGGGACCAGGGCAAGAGAATGATGATCTGTATATTTTTACTCATTAAAGAGGAACACGCTTTAAAGTTGCATGCTCTATGCTCATTTAGTCTTAGATCAGGTTTCTATATAAAAAAAATGAGTGGTTTTGTCATTTTTTTATGGAATACCAGCTTTTCCCCGCGATTTAATTTACGTAAAAGTAGGTTAGGTTAGATTTGTCCTCTTCTGCTCCCTTGACAATGTGTATGCGAATTCTTATGATGATCGGTCGAGTAGTTAAGGCGTGAAAGCGTAACAAACAAACAAACAAACTCACATTTATAATATTAGTTAGGATGTGTCAAAAATTAATTGGCCGCAGCTAAAATGAGTCGTTTCTTGATATAAGAACAGGACCTATATCAGACAGTTATCTTATCTTATCTTATCTTATCTTATCTTATCTTATTTCGGGTGCCAATCAGTGTAGACCGGCGACACTTCGACCCAGTGGGATCTTTTGTGTCGGCCCCGAGATCTATCCCTGAGCTATCTCCCTATGAATGTACTGCATCAGTCGCAGCGTACACTTCAGAGGGAGAAGCCTGAAGTCTTCAGGGTTCGGATATGCCAATCCCATCAGACCCATCCTTAGTTCAGCCAACGCATCACATTCACACAGTAGATGTGATATGGACTCGTCCTGTTCACCACAGGCACTGCAGACAGTTACTGGAACGACACTATGAAATGCACTTAAATGAGTTAAAGAGCATGCACTCTAACGCATGTTACAAACAATCTAAGTATGATGTCTCTTCTAGTACACAGTATATGAATAGACAGGGCGCTATGGCGCTCATTAGGGAAGGGCTATGTCCAGCAGTGGACTATTATAGCCCGATGATGATGATGATATGAATATTAACTCAATGGTCGTTAACGGCATTTTTTTTTAACTCGATTCTTGCGATCATCTTTTTGTACTGTTATTAGTTACTAAAAGATGTGCACTGTAATGTACGAAAGTCTGGAAGTGGTTCAAAATTTAATTAAATATCTCCATATACAATATGTACATACCCTTATAAAATTCAAGTTAATAATAATAATAATAATAATACTCTCTCTAGGGCCCTAACCACCGGCAGCTTGGACACTGTTCCCGTTGTCGGTGGGTCATTTCAGTATTTATATTTTTAAATATGTATAGTTTTTATATTTATATTTAAAAATGTAATTATTAGAAAAAAAAGAGTAATAAAGAGAATAATAATAATATTCTACCACATACACACAACACCATCTAGCCTAAACTAAGCAGAGCTTGTACTACGGGTACTAGACAATGGATAAACATACTTATATAAGTTTTTTTCTTTTTGTAAATACATACATATTATATATAGAAATACCCAGACCAAGACAAACATCCATGTTCATGCACACAAATGTTTGACTTGTGCGGGAAATGAACCCGCGACCTCAGGCGTGGCAGTCGCTTACACTAACCACTACGCTATCGAGGCCGACAAGCGTATTTATTCCTTTTAATAAAAGAGTTATAATAATTTCCTACTGATTCAATAATAAATTTCACATAGAAAGTTAAAGCTAAATCTAAAAGAACATTTACGTTTAAACCTAACTCTTTTTAGAAGCTTTTCCATAATTTAACTCCATTATCTGCTATAAAATCACACGGTACGACTATATGAGGCAACGTATCGAACTTGCAGAGCACTTTATTTATAAAAGAGAACGTAATTTCATTAGAACTACAGTACGATCCTAATGCAAAACGGAAACGCCTCTCCCTTGAGACAAACTCAATTAATTCCCTTTAAAACACGAGTCCCTCTCAATAAAGCCTTTAAAATTTAAACACATTTTGACTATTTCAGAGAAAGATGTATAATGTACATCGCTCAGTCTCTAGCTTAATTCCATTTCGATACAAAACTAAATCGTCGATGTATATCAAATGTGTGTACAGAATATGATAGGGTTGTGCCGTGCGCATGTCAGTAAGTAACTTGTTGGTCCGCCGAGCGGTGTTGAACGGCAGTGCGGCGCGGCACCGCGGGCGTCTGACTTGTGTCCGCCTAGAAACGTTTTCGAACGTAACGCTTCCGAATTCAAAATTTTTCCGGTCGGTTTGTTCGCTTTTCAAGATTTGAATTTTCGAACACGTATTGTTTATTTCTTATTTTCAATCTGTTACACCGCATTTTTATTTCCATATTCTGTTTGTTTTTTTATAGATGGTGTTTTGTTTTTTGGCAACTTTGAATTTATGTTTCTGATGTTTTTATTTACATTTTAGTATGGAAATTGAAAAGTTTGGTTTATTTTATTTATAATTTTGTTCTTATTACAAATAGAGACGCTAAAATGGATACAACATAAACTTTTGTAATAAACATTTGTGTAAAAATGTACTCAAAAGTGAAAATAAAATGACTGATAGTGAAGTGTGATACAAATGGCTGCTAAAATACTTGTTATCGCTTGGGCGGCCTGGCTATCGTTGCCATTGGCAACGAGCCATCTGAACGTTCTCATCAGCCAGGCCGAAGTAATGAAGTTGTTAGGTAAGTCTCGATTTGATTACAAACTGTTTCAATATCTCGATGTTATTGAATTTGAAACTATCGATTTCTATTCCGAGTTACTTAACTAAGGGGTTCCTTGGCGTTGTGTTTGTACTTAGCTGGTTTTGATAAAAACTATTTTGTAGTTGTGATATTGTAATTGGAGTCTGTATTTTGTTATTCGATATTTTTTTTGTATTATGTTTATTCATAAACTCGTACATATTTTTATTTTTGTTTCTTTTTATTAAAAATGCCATATATATCAGTCAATCAATCAATATTCTATCACATACACACAACACCATATAGCCCAAACTAAGCAAAGCTTGTACTATGGGTACTAGACAATGGATAAACATACATATAAACTTTCTTTTTTTTGTAATTACTTATATATTATACATAGAAACACCCAGACCAAAACAAACATCCATGTTCATGCACACAAATGTTTGACTTGTGCGGGAATCAAACCCGCGACCTCAGGCGTGGCAGTCGGTTACACTAAAACCACTTCGCCATCGAGGCCGATAATATACCTATTATGTGTCTCTTTTTACCTCTTTCAAATGCATTTTTATTACTTACACTTGTGTGTTGTTATGGTTTCAAATTGATTATCATAAACTATTGTATTATATTGTATATAATAATTTTTCGCAAATATTTTATTTATAGATACTTGTATTTCATCTATTAAAGCTACTTAAGTTGTCAATGATGTTATAATTGCGTGGGAACATTTTTTATTTTAAGAGAATATTTTTGACGTGTCCAATATCTGTCACAATTTATGTGGAAATAAATATGTTATTTATTTTGATATAAAATCGAACATATTTATCGGCCTCGATGGCGTAGTGGTTAGTGTAACCGACTGCCACGCCTGAGGTCACGGGTTCGATTCCCGCACAAGTCAAACATTTGTGTGCATGAACATGGATGTTTGTCTTGGCCTGGGTGTTTCTATGTATAATATGTAGGTATTTACAAAAAAAAATGTATATATGTATGTTTATCCATTGTCTAATACCCATAGTACAAGCTCTGCTTAGTTTGGGCTAGATGGTGTCGTGTGTATGTGATAGAATATTATTATATTATTATATATTAAATTTCAAGACCTGCATCAATTGATTATCTACAGCCAAAAACAGTCGCTTGCACTACAACTTTCTTAAAGCTTTTGGATCGGTTATACTGATATTCACAAAATCAACGTTTTCATCAAAGAGCAATTTCTGCATAGCACCCAAAATATACAATAAAGCACCAAATAAATTTATGGACCTTAATGTTAACGTATTTAAACGGAATTTAGGAAATATTTTATTGCATAAATGCTACTATAATATTAACGATTTCCTATGTGATAATCTTATATATATTTTTTTTCTTTTTCTATTACTCAGGATCTCATTTAATTTGACATGTTCTTAATTAATGACTTCTCATCTATTACTATTCTGTTATTGGAAATGACTTATTAATTAATTATTATACGGATTTGAATTAACCGATTTATAATATATCTCACTTCATTATTAAGATACGCTTAATTGACATGTTAATCTATATATATATAACTCTTCCGTTACTGAGTGACTGACAGACAACGCACAGCCGAAACTACTGAACGCAAGAAGCTGAAATTTAGCATGTATCTTCCTTGGAGAGTGTAGGGGAGCACTAAGAGAGGATTTTTGGAAATTCCACCCCGAAGGGGTTGAAAGGGGTAAAACCCGAGATTCACACGAGAACGGGACTTACGCGGGTGAAACCGCGGGAAAACTACCAGTTGTTATATAATATCCAACATAATTTTAAACTTCTTGTTAATTACAAATTACATACATTTGCATGTCTGACCAGACAGAACATGTTGAGACAAAAAATATCTGTAACACCTGATTGTACACAATATGTTGAGTCAAATAAATTTATTTTTATCTTTGTTTAACGTCTGTAGAACGTCTGTCTAACGTCGATTGGATGCGGGTGGCCCAAGACCGCTCTGTGTGGAAAACCTTGGGGGAGGCCTATGTCCAGCAGTGGACGTCTTTCGGCTGAGATGATGATGATGATGAACGTCTGTAGTGTTTTGTAGGAGAAAGAAAACTTCTAGAAGCACTATCTACATGTCATGTCTGAACTACAACAAAAATTTTAAAATGAACTTTGGGAACAAATTAAACTTTGAAGGTACTAATTAAACTCCAGAACATGATTTGTTTGTTTTTATAGCAATAACTAATTGGACGCAGTTTTTACTTGCTGCTATATACATAGAGTAAATCGTGCTTATATAACCCATATAGGGTAGACAGTAGTGTATAACAAACATATTTCAGTAGATTTTAGAACCCACATTTTAGAGGGTGAGCTTACATTGTTAAACTGTGACGTCCATCCGACTCCTAATATTCAAAAATACCTGACAAAATGTCTAAATATCGAATAACAAAATTTTCAAGACCATTTTAAATTCGGGCATCAAAGATCGGCGTCTAAGGTAAGAGATTGAGACAATGAGTAAGTATAATTCAAAGTATATTTTGTTATGATAGTAGTAAAGAAATGCAATCAATGATTTTAAGGCTAGAAGTTCGTCACACGGGTTCTTTTTATTAGCGCCACCTAAACTTGATTACACGTATGGCGTAATGGTTTGACAGTCCAGTTCACCACTATACTGTGTTACGAGTTTGTATGACACAAAAACATGCTACCTATAAATAGGTGTCCCGAACGTGGGTGTTCTTTATGTCTGTTGTTTCAATTTACTGTTACAATAAAGAATTATTATTATTATTATTAATTTTAAAACGCCCACGCGACACAAGTGCATGTGAATCGACCAAAACACGGGCTTTGTGAATATACTGCCAGCAACTAATATCCAGGCATATAGAACGTAACCTTACACTTAATTAAACACCAATTTGCTAATATTTTCCACACGCATAAATCCACGTGACGCAGTAGTGGACTATGACGTCATCTGCCAGCACTAAAATGTTTTGCCTCTATTTACACACGTCTCATATCTGTGACAGTATCGCAACACGTTGAACAAAGGCTACATCTCAAACGTCATCCCCAGTTTCCGAAGATCAAAAAATGTAATTATCTACCCTCGATCTACCCTCAACCATTTATATTTGTTCTACAAATTCGACGTATTTCGTACGCAATTGGACGTGTGTCCGTTATCCGGTTTCGGACGATACAATGCCGGGAGGTGAAGTGTGAGTTAAGGAAATAAACTTCTTCGTAGCGTAAAATAATATAATATATATAGAAATAAGAACGATTGCGGGAAACAAAGTGAATGGAGCTCTACGCGCTTTTATGAACAGCCGAAATGTTTCCGAAAAGGCACGTTTGGCTGTTCATAGAGGACTTTTAGTGCCCACACTTATGTATGGAAGTGAAAGTTGGGTCTGGCAAAAGAAGCATGAGAGCAGAATAAATGCTGTAGAAATGAGAGCGCTGAGAAATATATGTGGTGTGACTCTGAAAGATAGAATAAGGAATAGTGTGATTAGAGAGAGATGCGTCATGAAAGTTGATATAGTGACAAGAATAGAAAAGGGTATGTTAAGCTGGTTTGGGCATGTAGAAAGAATGGACGAGGAAAGACTGACTAAGAAAGTTTATAGGGCTAGTGTGAATGGAACAGTCGCAAGAGGATGACCTAGGCGAACGTTTCTTGATCAGATCGGAGGCGTTCTGGATAAAGGCCAGGTTAAGAGCACCTTGAACCGACGGGCGTGTATGAGGAATGTGATGAAAGTGAATGAAGCCAGAGAAGTGTGTCAGGATCGTAGCAAATGGAAATCCGTAGTCTCTGCCTACCCCTCTGGGAAACAGGCGTGAATCTATGTATGTATGTATGTATATATCTTTGATTTACTATCTAAAATATTCTTCGGAGCCATTACATAATATACTTAAAAATTTGTTGTCTCTATATCTGTCTATAATAATGAATCTTCTATCCCTGCACAGGACAATAATTTGTGTAATCAACAAATAGTTATTTCGAGTGGCGGTGTTTTTAGATTCAGTTGGTTCAATCTTCGTAAAGTCCCCCGGTTTGTTTCGGTTGTTATGACAATTTTCAAGTTATAGAAAAATAATCAATCATTTTCGATTATTTGTCTGTCTGTACGGGGTAATCTTGGAAAAGGCTTATCAATCGGAATGAATTTTCGCATTCATATAAAGGACTATACCAGGAGGAATACGCTTAAATTCAAATAGCGCGTCAAGCTCACTTCATCAAAGTTTTATTTGGTTTATATTTTCGATAACCTTTGCAAAGCTATAAAGCTAGTTGGCTTATGGACTACCATATAGCTAACAGCCAACTAGCTTTTTAGCTAGCTTTCCAGCATGTAACATTTACTACTAAATGCTACGTGCTGGAAAGCTATTATCTCAAGGGAAGCTTCGACTCCCAAGTTTTGGACACGCATACTATTGGGCTAGCGACACTTATAGTGTATGTTTCTATACTAATAAAAGCATGCAGCATCTCCTACATAAAAATATATCACCTAAAAGCAAACATAGCATCATACTATTTATACCCTTAAGAGTTAAGCAGAAATGTATTACATTCACATTTAGCCAGCTATGTTTAAATCCCACGCCTTATGCGGCAAGCCAAACACGTCATTATGTTATACAAAAGAACCTACTTAGGTATAGTTAGGTAAATTTCGTATTCTCCTAAAATCTTTAATGAATTTACTTGACACTATTTTGCTTTATCTTGTTAATGGAAATTCCGTTTTTGTATAAAGCGGGAATTTCTATTAGCAAGAAAGAGACAAAATGTCAAGTAAATCTCCCGTATCGTGTTCAACAATGGAAACGCACACCCACCTCCACTCCACCGCTAGTTTATTACTTTAGGGAGCTCGCGACATCAGACTATCCGAATTGGAATCTTATTAGAGATAAAAGAAACTTACCACCGTGCAATGCATACGCAACGAACAGTGCCGAATGATTCCGAATATGCCTGATTGAGTCGTAAACCAAAACGTCAAAAGATAAAGTTAAGGAAATATGCGTAACGGTTAGTATGATGGTATATGGATTGTAATATTTTTGCCGCTATCTCGTCGAAATAAATTTTATTGCTATGGAATATATTGATGTGAGAGTTTGTGTTATTTTATGGGGAACTCAGGTTTCATAGTTTTAGGGTAGTCCTATTTAATTTAGTTCGTTGTTGTCACAGTGGCGTAAGTCTGCGTTAACGTTTATTGCTGGCCGACAAAATCATAGTAACAGCACCAAACCTGGAAAATTAAAATGGGTAATTCATAAATAAAACGAAACGCAATAAGGTTGACGATTTCAGGAAACCTCAGAGTCGAATTGGATTACGTTAGAAAAATGTTGTTACCGGTAGACAGCAAGAAGCTCGCTCACTATTACGTGAAATACATAGCTAGTAAAATACGGCTCTCCTCTTCTTAAGCTTTTTGAATATACAGGTGTGATTGTCAATTTTAGTACACCGTAAGGACATAGACAAAGTTGCCTTAATTTTTATTTTATTCATTTTGTATTAAATTTTCGGGTTCAGATCGGAGGCGTTCTGGACAAAGGCCAGGTTAAGAGCACCTTGAACCGACGGGCGTGTATGAGGAATGTGATGAAAGTGAATGAAGCCAGAGAAGTGTGTCAGGATCGTAGCAAATGGAAATCCGTAGTCTCTGCCAACCCCTCTGGGAAACAGGCGTGAATCTATGTATGTATGTAAATCTTCGGGGAGATGACGAATGTATACTTTTTATATAAAAGTATTTACTTACTCAATATTTGAGGTATTGGCAGGTAGTTTAACATTGCGCTTGCATTTGCAATATGTATATCTATATACTGCTATCCTCGGTTCATTTATCGATGAAGTGGAATTTCTGCCCAAAAATCCTCAATAGCATGGACGCCTGGTGGGAGGCCGTTTAACTGCTACCTATGTAATATATATTTTGAGATCATAGGATCTCAAGTATATTTTTCTCCTGATGGTAAGTGACTACTGCCATAACTGGTATATGTGCCTTCAACTATCGCTTATTGTCGACCTATTGAAAGGAAAATATGGCAGACCATCTGAGTTAAGAAGATGTATCTTATCTTATCTTATCTTATTTCGGGGGCCAATCAGTGTAGATCGGCGACAATTCGACCCAGTGGGATCTTTTGTGTCGGCTCCGAGATCTATCCCTGAGCTATCTCCCTATGAATGTACTGCATCAGTCGCAGCGTACACTTCAGAGGGAGAAGCCTGAAGTCTTCAGGGTTCGGATATGCCAATCCCATCAAACCCATCCTTAGTCCAGCCAACGTGTCACATTCACACAGTAGATGTGATATGGACTCGTCCTGTTCACCACAGGCTCTGCAGATCAAATTGTAAGAAGATGCATAGTATAAGGCCTGTGTATCCTCGATTTTGTTTGTCTCAGTTAAGGTCCCACAAAATAAGCAGCGAGTCTATTCATATTTTCATTTATAGGCTACTTAAAACATCTCCAGATTAATATGAACAATTAAAATAAAATAGCCGCAGTGAGTCAACAAAAGAAATGAACGACACTATCCGAGTCGGGTATTAGTGGTCTCATATTTTTATTTACAGGCTACTCAAAACATCTCCAAATTTATACGATGAACAATTAAAATAAAATAGCCGCAGTGAGTCAACAAAAGAAATGAACGACACTATCCGAGTCGGGTATTAGTGGTCTCATATTTTTATTTACAGGCTACTCAAAACATCTCCAGATTTATACGACGAACAATTAAAATAAAATAGCCGCAGTGAGTCAACAAAAGAAATGAACAACACTATCCGAGTCGGGTATTAGTGGTCTCATATTTTTATT
Source organism: Catocala fraxini (assembly GCA_930367265.1). NCBI lineage: Eukaryota > Metazoa > Arthropoda > Insecta > Lepidoptera > Erebidae > Catocala > Catocala fraxini. The sequence goes on along the minus strand of OV884025.1, from coordinate 29,894,197 downwards.
TACAGGCTACTCAAAACATATCCAGATTTATACGATGAACAATTAAAATAAAATAGCCGCAGTGAGTCAACCAAAGAACTGAATAACACTATCCGAGTCGAATATTAGAGGTCTTACAATGACTGCAATCATTTTATATTAATAAAATTGAAATCGCAATAAATATAAATAGTTATAGTAACTATATAAAACTGCAATGCCTTATCGGCTTAGGTTTGAGTTTTCATTACTTAATTTCAAGATTATTTTAGCTCTGAAGTAGATCAATTACATATCCATAAAATTGTTTCTATCATCAAGATGACAAGATTGTATGATGTCATCCTATATAAAATGCAATTAATCGACTAGACCGCATAAAACGTCTATCAAAATCAAATTATATTATCTTTAATCAGAACTAAGGAATGATTCACACCACACTTAAACACAATTACAGCACATAGTTCAACAACCCAATACTTCATTCGATCAACCAAATAAAAACGACAAATGACAGTTAGGTGTCAAAAATAATAGACTGCAGCGACATCTGTCGTTGCAGGGAATTAATGACAGTTCAAACATCAATTTGGAAGGGGCCTTATCGCGTTGGACCAGTGTGGGGTGCCAACTACTTGCGTCATTGCAACTTGCCTGAATGCCTGCATACGTTCGCCAAGGTAATTGGATATTTTCTTCTTTTCTCGTTTTTGAGAGATTTCGTTTGCGGTGGTGGAAGGAATGTAATTGGGATTTAATTAGTTTGCGCGGTGAAGCTAATATTGAGTTGGGTTTGAGAATGGAAAATATCGGATTTAGGTACTTACATATTATTTTTTAACATCTTCTAATTACCTCAGTGGGGCAGCGGTGGTGGATTCGACTGCTGTACATGAGGTCTCGGGTTCAATTCCAGAGATGAGAAAAGTGTTATTGGGTTTTATAGTCGAGAAATTTTTAGTGGTAAGACGGCATCCGAAGCTACCTTCCACAGGCTTGCCTCTAAATACGTGAGGGCTAAAATCATATTTAGTTAAAAGTAATACACCTCTATTCTAGAATAGTAGAATTAACTAATACTTACCTAATTATTGTCCTATATAGAGGTTCCTTAGTAGCTAGTTTAATGTAGTTTATCTGAATTCATCCAGAAACTTCTATTAATATTAATATATAATATTCTATCACATACACACAACACCATCTAGCCCAAACTAAGCAGAGCTTGTACTATGGGTACTAGACAATGCATAAACATACATATATACTTTTTTTTGTAAATACATACATATTATACATTGAAACACCCAGACCACGACAAATATCCATGTTCACGCACACAAATGTTTGACTTGTGCGGGAATCGAGCCCGCGATCTTAGGCGTGGCAGTCGGTTACACTAACCACTACGCCATCGAGTCGTCAATATAAATTATTTTCCTAATGATAGCAGTTGGGTCTAGTCTTGTGCAAAATCACCGAGCTAGCTTAGCTAGAAAGCGTGGGGTGGGGTATCGTGTATCAAAATATTTTAGAAAGCACCCCACACTTGTTTAATTTAAAATTATTTAACTAGTTTGTTTTTTTTAATAAGTCGTAATTTTTAGTTTTTTTTAAACTATTTATTATTTATTTTCTTTCTAAATTTTTGTATTTCATCGGTCCGCGATAAGTGCGCAAAGTTTCAAATCAATCCGTCTGTTTGAACGGGGTGAAAAGCAGGTTCAAAGATTCCATCATATTATTATTATTTTTGATTCATTGATACATACATACCAAGCTAATAAAAGCGTGTTAAAAAGAGAAACGTATTATTTATTATTACTTACTCAGCACAAAATATTGTAGGCAAAAGCCAATAGGTCAAGTGTGCATGAATGATGATAGACCTCAAATGTTCTATATACAAACCAAATACGTTCTACAGTAAGGCTCTTTATGCTATCACGATCAAGACAGTTAATGAAGCAAAAAAAATATCTTAGTATCATAACAAATAGGAATCCGTATACTCTGCTCACCCCCTCTGAATGCCATAATGTATTTACTACCAGTAGAGTTTTACTACGCACAAAGAACTCTCGGTAACTTTACGTCTTGTAGCGCCGAAATCACAAACAAATCTGGCCCTTATAATATTAGGGGCTCATAAAAGGTCGAGCCATATAAATTTATCAGCAAGAATGTTTGCACCATATTATGAGGAAATAAACCACTTGTTGAAGTCTATGCGTGATTGTTGGACGTTAGTGTGGCCCAAATTTTCTATAAAGTAATACTGATATCTTTGACCTTATTACAAGACCATAAAACGCCCACCACTTTAGTTGAATCAATGTAGTGTTTAAATTAAATATTATGACGTAACAAATTTTGTTTTCACAGAAGGGTAGTTCTAAGAATATATAATTTTAAAATTAATTAGTTTCCAATTCCACGAAGTCAGGAGAGCAACTCCCTAGAAATAGCTTTAAACTTCATAACAGCGGCAACCAGAGTCGCTAAGCTTTTAAATTTTTTATTGTTGTAGTTCATCATAAATAAGTAGAATACGTATCCTTTAATGAAAATAGTTCTCTACTACTGCATAATACCGCGTCCCCGGCGATATTGAAATCTTGAGTCACCAGAGTTATTTTACTGAGATAGAGAGTCATTAGTGCGTTGGAGGTACCTTTTCTGGATCTACCTACTTAGTGTGATTAGAAGTGAACCTTAGTATATAATATTATATCATTTAGACTTAATAGTATCAATAACAGTTGAAATTTTGCAAGGAAGTTTCGGGTTAATTCTTTGTCTTGAATTAGAGAATTTTTTGCAAGAACCTTAAGACTGCGCCGAGCGTAAGACGCGGTTGGACTGAATGACAGAGCTCGATATTCAAATCGGCGCGCGGCTGCCATAGTAAAATTGTATGGAGGATTTGAAGTGCTTTTTTGATAAATATGTATCTTTATTGTCAACCAATAACTTAAATATTTGGGGTGGACGTATTGTAATGTAACTATTTATGTTTCGTTTAAGCTGTAAAATAGGATAGATTTCTACTGTTATAATCTAATAATCACACAAACACGAGCTTACGTTTTTTCATTTTTCGTGCAAATTTACGTAATTTTGTAGGCGAAAATATTAATTATTTTAAGTTTTTTATACGGCCTAATTGTAAACACATTTATTGTTATGGTAAATGTATATGTTATATTTGTATTAAACAAAAAGTATTGATTTTATCAACTTGACTGTGACCGCCTGTTTTGGCACATTTCGCTAGGCGCACTCTCAAGGTTAATTTTGGGTCTTGAATACCACGTTATTGTAAATAAGACACAGCTTACCACTAAACTAAGAAGATGGTCCAACGTTCGTATACCTACATAATTCCTTTGTTGTTTTAAGACACCTTCGCTACGGAGGCGCTATTCTTAGCTCGGAACAACAAAGACCTCGCTGGATAACAACATTGTCTACCTTTATCTACATTGTAATATAAAATACGTCATGTATAACGGACATGTCTTGGGATCATATCTACGGCGTGAGATCCGGAGGTTAAGCAAAGGATTATCATACACATATTTCGCCAGTTATCTTTTATGTCCCTTGTAATAGACCATGAATATAAAACCGTCTTGTGGTCACAGGTTTTGACTTCGTACTGTAGCAAAGATAACCTAGTGCGAAAACGTTAATTGCCAAAAGTATCGAGTCATCTCAAGGAGCGTATCTCTGACTTTTTGGAGTTATGTATTTGCTCATTAAATAGTTAATTATCGCTCGTTTTAACAGTGAATGAAAACATCGTGAGGAAACCTGCATGTCTAAGAGCTCTTCATAATGTCCTCAAAGACATGTGAAGTCTGCCAACCTGCATTAGGAGAGTGTTTCTGACTATGGTTTCTACCCTTCTCACACTGAGAAGAGGCCGGTGCCCAGCAGTGGGACAGCTTAATACAGGGCTGATATTATTTTTATATTACTGTAGCTGCGTTTAGATTGATTGACAATTATCGCCTGCTCCGCGTCTCGGAGAGCTCGTTAAGCCGGATGACATGAACATATATGGCAGTCGTTATTGGGAAAGTCAGTACCCTCTAATATCCTGACACTGGTCTAGCCATAGGGTATCATTAGCCTTCGGGTTGCGGAGGTCAGGTGGCAGGCGCTCCGTGTAGAAACTGATATCAAATCAAATCCGGTTAGACTATTGAAATTAAACTACTATATACGGATTTTATCGCGTTGTTTATTTGACACTTTATTACATAATTTTGAAAATTTGTTACACTATTACTACTATTAAACTTTACTAATTTTTAAGCTAATTATATTATTATTTATTATTAAAACTATTTTGATTTAATTTAATTTTACACTTTCCGGTTAGACTTGAAAAGCCTACCCCAAGTGACTTGGCAATAATAAAGGCTAAGGGAGAAGAAGAGCTGCGTTCAGAACTAGATCATGGTGTGTTATTAAACATTGTGTGCAAAGGCTTGCAGTAGACAACATCTTTATATACAAAAACATTTCTGCTGAATTATGATTCAATATAACCATATCCAGTTTCTAGACACAATGAAAAATCATTTAGTCCGGACACCGCTATCCGAACGTCTACTCAGGAAATGTTGTAGGTCAAACTCGGGTGCCAACCTAATACTTTGATGCTTACATTACAAGGACTGTAAAAGGAACTACGTTAATACACGAACTGTTGAATTGGATATCCGAAATGTTCACTTTAATACTCAAAATCAACAGCACCGACCAAATCCCTATCGAACAGATCGTTATTTCAGTATCTAGCTTCAAGTATGAGCTCTTTATATCCTATTCTAACTAATGCCTCTCGAATGCAAATACTGGGATCCGAATTTCGTTACCGCTGCTTGATATGTGTGGGTAATGCTTGTTTTGGGAAAGTATGAACCCAGTAGTATTACGTTTTTCACCTAAACGTAATACTACTGAGTTCATACTTTTACACATTTGTTACACATTTAATAGAACTACTTTGTATGAATCTGATGTTGGTTTATTAATAACTTTCTATAAATTGTATAAATTATATATATATATATATATATAAATAATAATAAATTGTGTAACTGCCTCCGTGGCGCAGCGGTAGTGAATGCGACTGCTGTGCATGAGGTCTCGGGTTCGAATCCCGGGTCGGGCCAACAAAAAGCTATTGGGTTTTTCTGTAAAGAAATCTCAATAGCAGCCCGGAGTTAGGAAGTTGGCGGTGTTAGACACCCCCGTGCCTCGGAAAGCACGTAAAGCCGTTGGTCCTGCGCCTGATCTCTCTCCGGTCGTGTCGGATTGCCGTCCCATCGGGTCATGAGAGTTAGGGAACAGAGAGTGCACTTATGTTTGCGCACACACTTGTGCACTATAATATCTCCTGCGCAGATGGCCAGTCTCTGTTAAGACTGGCCGCCGTGGCCGAAATTCGGTCTGGAGGACATTATTATTATAAATTGTTGTATTTGCTATATTTATACTTTTTTAACTTTTCAGTTGCATTTAGCAATGGTCACTCGAAACTGAGGAGTCTGGTGTATCATAAACATAATTTGATTATTCTAATAGTTACTTTTAAACTTTCGCGTTGCATATATAATACGTAACGGGTATTAACGCGATCATGCATAATGTTTACCTTTTTTATTATTGACGATGCGACCAGGTTACACCGGCCGTGGTCACAAGCTGACTGGTGCTGCGATGTTATATCTCCGTTTGTGAGGCAGAAGAATCTTCATTCACCCTCACTTTTGGCATATTTTTGTTTGTCCATGTACCGTCACACATTACACTGACGGTATCCCTATTGCGTATGCTAGCCATCGTGTCCGTATTCTGTGAATTACCTGACTGTGCAAAACAGTGAAATGCGTATTATTAATCACGGGATTCCACGTTGCGGATAATTTGAAATTTCTATGTTTTATGATTTCAATAGCTTCTCGCACTACTCTTGGATAAAAGTGGCGATCGGTGAAGAGGACATCCAGACGATGAAATTCTATTCAATGATTAGTACCCAATTCCAGTATATGTTCTACAATTGCTGATTTTCTGGTCTGCCGGTTCTTCACAGTGGTGAAAAACCGGCAGACTATTAAATCAGCAATTGCAGAACATAAGAACGTAACAGAATAACGTAAGCCAACAATATTTATAATTGGAGTAAGTTGCTGTTAATTGGATTGTCGCTTTTGAAACAATAAAAGTAACGTGGTAAAGAGTTAATAGTAATAATTATTAATTCCTGGAAGAATTAAAATACCGAATTTAAGTTTTTATGGTTGTATAAATTGTTGGCACACACAAGTTAATTGCACAATATAATTAGTAGATGGAATTTATTATTCAATAATTGTGGAATGATAACATACAGTTACACTTAAAAAAATATTGAGTGGCTTTTATAATACATTATTACGCAAAGTGACACACACCTGTCAATTAAATTGATCTAATTGATTATTCGACTAGATTTCCAATTTTCTTTTTCGGCACACAAAAATTCTGAGACGGCGTCGCAGTTGTCGAGTTTTGTATGTTCGTCGCGTGTAATGGCTGATGACTGGCATTGGTTGTGGGAATGCTGTTTGGATTTCACCGGATAGTTGTTTAACGATTGGTATTTGGTGGTATTTATTGTAGATAGAAACGCGATGGTTTTGCTATAAGATTGTGGCCTGTTTAAAAAGACTGTAAGTCCTCTTTAAATTATAGCTATTTTCATCATAACTGACTACGTTAATAGTAGTACTAGATAAAATTGGGTAAGCCTTGCCTACCTAATGTGACTTTAAAAGAAATAAGCTGGGTTGGTATATTCATAATATGATATTTAATTAATAGTTTACCTGAACAGTTTTCAAATAATCGAATAAAGAAATTCTCTTTCCAAATAAAACCTATAAGCTGCATGAATATTTCGTATTTTGTTTTATTTCAGAAGTCCTTGTATGATTTTATTGAACAAACTATTGTAAAACGTTGCCACATTGTTTGATAGAACTGAAAACAAACTCAATAAAAATATTTGCACATGCATGCGTTATGCATGCATGTGCAAATATTTCGCACTCAAAATAAAAACAAATTGATAGAGCGATGGTAGATTTTATAACAAAAGGAGAGATCAAATCTGGGTTTCAAATAACCTGTATTTGTAATTTCTTTCTAGTATTTTGTTATTCTACACTTTAGTTAAGCTGGAGAGATTAATTACAATGTGTTTTGCACAATATTGTCTTACGTGTTCGCGAATGTTATCGTTATACTGATTACAGATTATATGGCGGTTAATTTTAAAACACAACTTTCTGATAATTTAAAAGTTACCCCGTAACCACTGCTGGAATAAAACCAAATAGTCGGGAAAAGGTAAATTTAAATAGTTCAAGCTATGTAAATGTTGTGTTTTTTTTTTTAAATAATCAACAAATCCATAAACAGTACGCACCTTTAGAATTACAATGAAGTAAATAGTAAGTAGTACTCTCGAGAAAAACGCATTAAGTATATACAATAAGTTTTTTTTTACAACAATATTTTTAATTGTGACCAACACTAATTCTTGATTATATTTACTTTAGGATTGATGAAACCTATTACCTTAAAAAAGCAAAGACACGTTTCGTGTCAGAATACCAATTATCACTCACATCTAGCGGAAGTTTAGGTTACTACACGAAAGTCGATGTTGCATTCGATAGTTTGTGACTTTTCACTAATCCACAAATAAGTATCTATTTGTGGATTACATACATACATAGATTCACGCCTGTTTCCCAGAGGGGTAGGCAGAGACTACGGATTTCCATTTGCTACGATCCTGACATACTTCTCTGGCTTCATTCACTTTCATCACATTCCTCATACACGCCCGTCGGTTCAAGATGCTCTTAACCTGGCCGTTGTCCAGAACGCCTCCGATCTGATCAAGAAACGTTCGCCTAGCTCTTCCTCTTGCGACTGTTCCATTCACACTAGCCTTATAAACTTTCTTAGTCATTCTTTCCTCGTCCATTCTTTCTACATGCCTAAACCAGCTTAACATACACTTTTCTATTCTATTTGTGGATTATAAAGTCAATTTAACGGATTTTTGCACGCACTTGCGTCATTGTAATTCTAAAGGTGCGAGTAGCTTATTTTCCATATCCTACTCAAATTTTTAATGGTTAAATTTAGTGAAGTCGTTTAAGTATTAGTTACAATCACTCGTAATCCTTTAATGGATTTGGATACAGTCTGGCTCACAGATAGACTACGTCCTGGATTACCACTTAGGATTTTCTTTTTAAACAAAAATAAAACCTAAGGCTCTGTTTCAATATTTTTTTTAATATTATGATATCAGTAAGACCATTGTAGAACAATTATTACCTAGACAATGTGTAAAAATATTTTAGGGCTAGTGATTGTGGAACTCAAAATAAATTACTTAAAAATCTAAATTGTTTTACGTTGATTTATTGTTATTGTATATTACATCCAGCACCGACTGATATTGGCATTTAATTATTTTATTTTATTGCTATACAGACAATTACAACAGCTTATATGCGTAACACAGATAAATCACTATATTGAAGTCAAAATTAAGCCATTGAACTGAATTACAGATAGATCCCAAGGGTCGAGTTGGCTACTAACCCTATTATTTACGCCTAGTTATAAAGCCCACCGCGATACAAAGTAATTAAAATTTTCACTATTATCTTTCATAGGCTAATAATTTTGGGTGACTCTATAAAATTTGTTTATATATTCAAGTCATCAATTAGCTCGTTGTAGTCAACTGCTGGACATAGGCCTCTCCGATCTTACGACACAACATTAGATCTTCTGCTTTCTCCATCCACTCAGGTATCTTCTTTAGGTACTTAGTAAGTTTAGGTTCTTTAGATAATATATTATTTAGATAATAATAAGAAAATACGATATATTTTAATATATTATTTAGTTTTGGTTCATGAAAATTATACATAATGATATTAATTATGAGAGGTCTATTTAGAATTATATTATTTAATATAATTAAACTATATTTTTGTTTTAATATAAGTATAGAAACAATATAATAATTATTGCTATCCGTATTTTATTTATTGCGGGTTATTGAAAAATCAATTGAACCTGAAATTAACTTTTTAGGAGGGCGTATACATACTTTGCGTTAACCCTGAAATACCTCTCTAAAATATTACCTCAACTAATAGACTAACAAAAATATACACGAAACAGTATACTGGGTACAAAAAGCCATAACATATGTCAGTATAACCCTTCACTGCGATAAAAACGACAAAGTTACAAATACAGCGCCATCTACAGAGCATCGCGTTACACTTTAATTGGACAAGTCCGCTGTCATTTTTCAAACGTTGTTGATTCCAAGCGATACATCAAGCTGTATGATTTAAGGGGTGTAACCACTAGTATGTACAAATTGACGTAATGGACCAGATATGGTTCATGAGTTATGACTGCGAGTTTTGATTTATAATGATCGACACGTGTCAAATGACTTGTGTGGAGAGGTCTTTTTTTGAACTGTGTTACTTTCGTTCATGTCTTTGTAGGATATTTTTGTGGTGATAAAAATAGCCGTACATTTAAACGAAGTGTATGTGTTTAATAACCTAGGGAAAATAGTAGGTACCTTAGTTTCAAAGTTTTAAAAGGAATTTAACAAAACATTTTAATAAGTCAAAATGTTTTGTACATAGCTGTCGAAGGCAAAAGACCGAGTGATTAAGCGAAATTGGGCAAGACTAGTATCCAGTAGAACAGTATTTACAGCAGCTATATATTAAAATATTCTATAAATATTAAATAAAATCTTAACTAATTAAAAAAACGAATACAAATGTTACTTAAATCTAGTTATATACATATATCATACCGTTAATAATAATTGTACTAAATATAAAATACAAACAGCAAATGAAAGTAAATTAAATATCGAATAAAAATACGTAAATAAAATGAACTCACATATCAAATAAAATATTCTTACCGACCCTATCTAACCTATTTTCTAAATATATCTTATTTAAACAGTTTATCTAAACATTTTTAATAAGTATAAACATTAAAAGGAATGTTAAGAAATTTGTATGCCAAAAAGTCAGTAAAACACAATGAGCTTCATTACCTATTTAAATTATTCCATCAACATTCGATAAATGTCTCTATGGTTCGAAAATGTCCACCATTGAACACCGGCCGCCCCTCACGACGCCGCGACGGCCACAATGAACGTTCCCGCCATAATAAAAAGAACCATAATGGTTGGATAACGGCGTAATCACCTTGTTTAGCAAGATTGATAATAGCTATGTCATCTACCTGATAGCCCTGATACTTTATGTCTTAGTGACATTACGTAACGTTGCTATGGCTGGAGGTATAGGAGAGTGGACTATGACGTCACCGCGCCACCATTTTTTGTGTCCAACCAGTAAAATATGTATGTAGATATTATGCATTCTTAATTAAATTATATTAATAGTAAGACAAAGAAAACTTAACATATTATCACGCTAAACAGTTACTTCAATCTGTAAATAAAAATGCTCAATTAGTTCTACATTATAATGTAAAGGACAATGAACAATTTGGCCTATGAATCAACACACATTCCACCTAAACAATAATTTGTATTTTATTTTATGACTTAATAATCAATCATTACAATCTCACGGACACTTTCGAATCTTATTTTCGTTTTAAAGAGTATTTTCGCTATTTCAAATACATCGGCATCCATTGTTTACACCTGAGACACGCAGTGTTGCCATGCCTACAGTTTTTACAATATGTGTACGGTTTTATCAGAGAAATTATTCCCTATTTAGCTTGTCTGTAATTTTTCTTACGTAGTTAATACGAATGCTATTCTATAAATATGTACCATTATTGAACTTCATCATAGATATCACCAATTTCTTAAAAAATCATAAGTTTTTATGTGAAAGACCGTAATAAATACCACTTTCTCGGTATTATACGTTTTCTATAGTGCAAGCATGGCAACACTAATCCAAGTCAACTAAAAACATTTTTTTGTTTTATTTAATCTGTATTTTTAAGTAGCTTTTCAAACATCGATTGAATGTCAGTGTACTTTTGCGCGTGTACTTTGAGTACGTATATCTTATTTTGCGACATTTTATATTAAACGATTTTATTTACGACTTCGCTTGCACAAGTGATTTTGGTTCTTCTCGAAATATCGACCCCCAGGCTGTAATTGACGGATCTATTGGCACGACAACTTGGCATACAAGTCAAAAAGTATATTTCGTTTACATTTTAGTAGATTATTCTAAATTACTTTTAAAAGCTATAATTTATGACGTTTGTGGATTTATTTTATGATTAAAGTTGATGCCAACATAGCTATAACCAGATGAACTAGACATTAATTAATCATAAAATATGACAGGAACAACCCACTTGTTTAGTTGATTGGTTGACTGATTGCAGTTGTAGGTCTTAAGACACCTACCTACTTAGGCCATAATGGCTCATATTATATCCTTATTTCAAATGCGACCCGCATTGCCAAACATACTAATTAAATAAAATAATAACCTCAAAAACGGTACATAAGTATTTCAGTTAGTATGCAATATTCAGAAGTGTCCGTGACTTATATTCACTTTGAATTGAATGTGGTCATTCTTAACCACATATTTATAATTTTTTGTGGCTGTTGGTTCTTAGGCTAATAATGTATGGCAGCTGAACAATGTCCTTTATTAAACTAAAAGTAGTATATAAGTATTTTCTCACCCGAAACACAGGTATTATTAGTTCGAGCAAATATTTATAGGTGGTAATTTATATGTATTTTGTGATGTGATGTATTTGTAAATAAATAATATTATAAAGCTGAAGAGTTTGTTTGTTTGTTTGAACGCGCTAATCTCAGGAACTACAGGCTCGATTTGAAAAATTCTTTTAGTGTTGGATAGCCTATTTATCGAGTAGATAAAAAAATGAAAATTATGTTGATGTTCGGAAAATAGATATTACCAACATAGAAATCGTAATAAATGAACCGAAAACGCAAATATCCAGAATATTTTCGCACTCAATAAAACATTTGATAAAATCTCCCAGAGGTCTCCATAAACTAGACCCCAATGAAGTGACTTCGTTTGTTACAATGAGGGCGATAATTCAACAGTTATCATTTTTGGCCCGCAATTTGCGTTTTCGAGCCCACTGGGGCCGTTTGATTGGACACCGCGAGTTATTGCTATTTGTTTTTTTGGCCAGAATTTATTGTGGTTGATGCACACTGTGCGTCGGGAGAACGTTTAAAATAAAATACCGTATATACTTTCCCTTATAAATGATGCATGTCACTTTCTTTATCGGATGCAGTTAATATGCTTTTAATGATAAATAATTAATGTACTTATTCAATTAGGCTTTAGGAATCGCGCAGGTGGGCTATAAATGTACACATATGTATGCCATATTAAAAACTAACGAACACAATTATTTTAATCTCTTGTAGAAAATAAGTTATAATGTTGCTGCAATTGGTTAAAATTCGTAAACTATGACATAGGTACATTTTCTATACAGTATTTAAATTAAACTTAAAATGAAATAAAGCAGGCCAAAATTATAGTATTTTTTAATAAAGTTAACTTTTGACTACTTCACGAATATGTTATTTCTTTATTATAAATCGACTGTCAACCAGCAATATTATGACAAATAACGACACAAGAAAAGACTATACTCATTTCTAATTTGACATACCGTACGTCACTGTGACATTTCAAACGTCAAACAAATAGTATACATCAGGCCAATTACAGTTGAAGTTACATAAATGGTTGTGAACCTATAAATAAATTACAAAGACTGCCGTGGGAAGCATCTGGTGGCCGGCGCGACGTACGGAACCGTTTGTCAACCCTTTCTGACGACAATTACTATTTACGCGTCCGAGGAACTCTGAAAATTAAATGTCATTCTTGTAACGGGTTGTGAGTCGTCGTCGGCGCGTCGCCAAATAGCCCGTGTTTATGTCGTGAATAAACTGTGAACGTGGTATTCTTGAGACTACGCGAGCATTGGAGGGTTGTTTTGACGCGAACTCATGAATGATGTACCTTGAGAGGGTTGGGTATCGTGTGCTGTGATATAATAAGTTGTTGGTAATTGTGGTTTATTAAAATATTAGGTATGTGTATACAGCATGTTACAGAAATGTGTTTTGTTTTTTGGCTGTTAGGTGTTAGCATTTTAGGGTTTGTGCATGTACACATAAACATATATCTTTGTCAAGCTTCTTTTATTTATAGAACAAATCCTTAGGTACCAAATTATTTGTCAATTGAATTAGTTCCCGTTTATTTTACACTTTTTCTGATATGACCGAATTTGCTAGCAATGTTTGCGGGGTTTGTTTCTTATATGTAACTCATGTTATTTGTTCTATATACAAAGATATTCAAATTAATGGGCAAATTTTATGTGAAACTCATATAATGAATAAGTAAAAGGTTTTCTATCAGAAAATCGCAAGTTCTTCATAATTATGTTTGCGAGGATATAATTCATGGGTGTAGATGATTTATATATTTCGACACTTATAGTTAAATATTATTAGACTACAGCATAACAATGCAAGTATTTTCAACCGATCTGTATGCCAATTAAGCAAATCGCTTGCATAATGGTAAACGGCTCACACAGCGTCGAGCCAACATTTTTAAAGAAATGACTTCTCAACTCCTGCGATTTGTATTTCATATCAAACACACCGGTGAATCAAACTCAATTTAACACCTGATTCTTACTACCCCACGTATCCCTAACACAAACAATGAGGTGTTCTAATCGATATACTTAGTGGCGAAGTAAACGAACCGTAAGCTGTTTACGTTAGCCGTGAGAGCGCACGTTAACTCGGCCAGAAGTGCAGGTGCATGATAGAGTTATTGCTTTTCTGCTCGTCACTTTATTTTTACTAAATACTGGATAGATAGCGCGTCGTTTTTGTGACGTATGAAAAAGGAAGTTTTTCTTTTTTAAAGCACTTGTTATAATTCTGTGTGCCGAGGGATTTTACAAGCAATCAAACAACGACACAAAGAACACCTAGGCTCGGAACACAACCATTTGCAGATTGTACAAATTTTTGTCCTGTGTGAGATTCTAGCGCAGTGGGAGCAGCGAGGCGATCACTTAAACCACTACGCCATCCTGCAGTCAAGTTCAGAATGCAGAATTTTTATGTGTTTATTCTGTCTTCTACTAGAGACGATAGAATAATAGCGCCGTAAGTTCGAATTCGAAATGCTGGGTTAGATTACAGGGATGGGAAGATAATTTTTGAACTTTACAAGGATCAGGAGGCTGTGATAGCAGTAGGAGGAGAAAGGGAAAGAGCAAAGATCAGACAAGGCTGAATCCAATGATTTTAAAAATTTTCATAGATTGCGCCATAAAGGAAATTAGAAGAAGAACAAGGGGGAGTAAAGATTAATGAGCAAAATATACATTTTATAAGATACGCGGATGACATAGCTGCTTTAGCCGAAAGTAGAGAACAGCTAGAAATTTTACTAAACCGAATGGACGAGGTTTTCCTACAAATCGGATTAAAAATAAATAGTTCTAAAACCAAAACAATGATCATATCTAAATTTCCTTCTATCAGTCTTGAACCCATAAAACTGAATAACTTTAAAATAGACAATGTTAATAAGTTCAGACACATGGGAACATTAATAACCAGTGACTCTAGATGCACTCCAGATTTAGTGGTAAGAATAGGAATGGTGAAAGGAACATTTAACTCCAAAAAACAGCTACTTACGACCAAAAATATTTCAACTAAGACCAAGAAACGATTCATTTAAACCTATATCTGGAGTATAGCACTATATGGCTCAGAGACATGGACATTGACACAAAGGGACAGAGAGAGATTAGAAGCGTTTGAAATGTGGTATTGGCGTAGGATGGAAAGAATAAGTTGGACTGAAAGAAAAACAAATGAGGAAGTTCTAAATATGGTAAAGAAAAAGAGATATATTCTAAAAACAGTAGAGAACAGAAGAGGGAAAATTTTGGGCCACTTGATACGACATGACACTTTTATAAGAAATATCTTGAAAGGAAATATAGAAGGCAGAAGGGGAAGAGGAAGGCCAAGGAGGACGTTCATAGATCAAGTGAAAGAAAAGATAAAAGTTAAGTTGTATCAAGAAGTCAAAGCGCTGACTGAAGATAGGACTTTATGGAAGAGACTCCACTGACAAGAGCTTGGCTCTTAAATTGAAGAGAGAAGTTCGAATATACAATAACAAAAAAAAAATTACGAAAAATATATTACAAACATAGCCATGTGAAACCATACGTATCGTATTTGTATCATCAGTGCAGTGGTTATGGGTGGAGTTGAAATATAAAGGATATGACACGTAGGGAATTTGTAGTAAGGAGTTGCATAACTACATAAAAAACATGTTCCATCTTCCCTCAAGCGATGGTTAAAAAAAACGTAACTAAATTTTTCCAGTCATGTCAGAATTAAATAGAAAGTAATTTAAAATACCAAATTTCGAAAACAAAGAAATTGGTCTCATTACACTTGTGCATTTTTATACAGTATATAACATTTATTCTATGGTCACGACTAAGAATCGTATATTATGATGGTGATTACAGTGGCTTTCATGTAAAAATTCAGAGGTTTACTTAAAGGTAAATCTTTTACAATGGATTTCAAATGTGGTTGATACCGTAATTATAAAAAGAAGAGCTTACATACATATATGATTAATTAAGTAAACATTCCTAGAGGATATTACTGATATGTCCAAAATTTACAAAAATGTGTGAGTTTAATAAATAAATCAGAAGATAATTTTATTGATATTGCCGTCATAAATTACGTTCCATTAATTCTTGTTTATCTCCATAATACATAAAGACAAATTGTCGCAAAATAAATTCCATTTATTCATTCAATTTATGCAGTATGCACATCACGATATGGTATATTTGTCTGTTACACGCTGTATTTCCTTCTCCGAGCTTAAACAATGGCTTGTGTATATTACTATAAATAATAGTATAATTACGCCTATATTTTTCTGGAAGGGGCAGACTGACGTGTATTATACCCACGTTTCACCAGCAATGGTTTCAGGTCCGGTATTAGGCTCTCATAGCCAGTTGCACTCTCTAATCGGTAAACGATTACCGAGGTTAAGCGACGTTGGGTGCGGTCAGTCTATAGATGGGTGACCGCATAGTTGTATTTCATCTGAGCGTCTCCGTGCTTCGGAGGGCACGTAAAACTTCGGTCCCGGTTGTTGTCAAATTGACAGCAGTCGTTAAGCCATGTCAGAGGCCTACGGGCGGCTTGAACAACTCTTGACAACAGTTTGGCCACTAACCACACGAAAATAAAAGATTAAGCTGCCTGTCCATTGAAGCGGAGCGAGGGTGTGGAGCGAAGGAACGGAGAAATATTAACCAATAGGATTGCATACTGGAGCGGAGCGGAGATTTTATGCAATCCTATTGGTTAATATTTCTCCGTTCCTTCGCTCCGCAGCCTCGCTCCGCTTCAATAGACAGGCAGCCATCGGGGGCGAGCCTATTGCAATTTATCAGGCACGGTTCAAGATTCAGTATTACTACTGAGAATTTCATGACAAACGCTATAACAGTTAGCCCGATCGAAATCGAACCCGAGATCTTGTGGTTGCATATACTACCGCTGTGGAAAATAACATAGTATAGCGTCATAAATTGGAATTCGTAGTTTTCACCTGCCCCTCCGGGAAAGAGACGTGAGTATATATACGAGTATAGCGTCTGCATATTTCCAAAGGATAAGGACCTTCTGCATCGCATAATATTAAACTTCATGCTGATATTAAGACATTGAGAAAGGTTTTGAAAAGCGGCAATGGTAGCCATTATTTATTGAAGTGAAAACTTCTTTAGGCGCGTTGAGCACTTTTTGGGTGAACAAAAATCATAGAACTCGCGTCATCGTCACCGAACGCATTCAAAATTCAATTTAATAGCTCGACGATACAATTCACAAGTTACTTAGTTTTTACTTCTATCGGCAGTCCCCAAATACTGCACAGCAGGTTTTTTTTTAAATTTATATTATTTGGTGTCGGTACGTTTTATTCTCTTACAGGCTACTAAGGCAGCTCTATCTTAAAAGCAAAAAGCCTGTTTGAGGAGTAAAGCTTTCATGAGAAGAAGCAGGCAAGAAACTCATGGCCATTCTTACCCTCAAATACGCTGTCTACTTGTTTGTCACCTAGATAGTACAAAAACCGATGTCGAACCAGAACTCCACGCTCAACAGTAAAGCATCACCCACAAATGTACAAATGAGACATTACATTTTAACTAAATAGGTATCATCAAGCCTTAAAAACCCATAAAAGCATTGCCAACTAACAAAAAAATGGAACTCGTAAAACAAAAAAGAAACTTGTTTCCTCCTGCTTATCCATTTCCAAACTATAAGAATATATCATAGAGAGAGAAAACTTGTTCCAAACATCAACAACTCTTCCAATGTTACTCCGAAAAGTTTTATTTTTTATTTTTATCAAAGACAACTTGAGGCGGCGTGGTAGGACCACAGAATTATTTATGTAACACAAAACTTTCTATACCACTTGTTGGTGGCGAAAATACACATACTTTTGATAAATTATGACTAGAAAAACAGCAACAAGAAAAGAGCAGAATTTATATACTTTTGGTTGTTATTTTTTATTGTGTTCATGTTGTTAGTTTTAGTGTGAGTACATAGGCTCATGTTATTATATCCCCTAGGTGTAGCCGAACATTTAGTTTGATAGTTGCAAGCATGTTAAAATAATCTGCACAGACAATCAACCCACTTAAGAAAAAGTTGCTTATGGTTTCACCGCATATTAATAACCGTCTGAGCTTAATAAAGTTATTCTTGTCTTATTTAGTTAAATGTCTTGAGAAGAATCAAACATACATACAAACAGCTTTAAGCCTATATCCCGAAAGGGGTAAGCAGGGCTCTATAGCATCAATATTTCACCTACTATGATTTTTATGTCCCACATAATTAGAGATGAGCAGATAGCCAGACAGTTCAAGATACGGCGCTTCTGAAAATAGTCTAACTATTCATAAAATATTCTTTTATTTACTTCCTACTAAAATAATTGAGTCTGCAGAATGCATTGGGGTGGTGTCGCATTCCCATCACGTAGGTATGGAATGATAATATTTGTTCAATGGTGGGGGTCAACCCCGCTAACCAAATATTTACTTGTCAATAGTTTTGATGTCATCACATGAGTGCCTAGTTGAGTTCGTAATAAAACAGCGATTATGCTAACGGAAGATTACCACATCTTGAGTTTAATGCCGGTGTTAGATAGTAGGTATCGTACAGTTTTAGGGTTAGAAAGTTTTTAGGAAGCTTTAAAAAAGGCTTGCCCTTTATTATAGAATCTAAGAACAGAGTGCGAAAACTACGTCGCGCCGTGTTTTATGGTTTTGGTCCGTACATGGGACAAAAAATGTGTGATCCTCAAACAATCTGAGTGTTCTGTGTGTCCGTTGTCTTTGTATCGTGAATGTTTGTTAAGTCCCCCCCGAAATATAAATTATTTATATTGCCTTAACAAACATTCAGACACCGTTGTCTGAATGTTTGTATGTGTCCGTACACTAAGACAATGGACACAAACAAAAAAGACTGCGGACGTACTCTTTAAAAAAATACAGTAAATTAAATTTATGTTTTTACATTGTTTTTAGCTTTAGATTTAATGTTACTAGGACAGACTCAATCGATAGTCGATACTCCGGTTAATTTAACCACAGGCAAATTTAGCTGTCTCTCGTGGTTAAAGATAGACGAATCGATTTTTGATTGAGCTGACATTTTGTATCATTTGCACATACCTCATGTGAGTCGGATTTTAATATGATCAATAATTAATACGAACGTAAGTACTTATTAAAATTATTTCGACTTACTTTCACAAGGCTACAGGCTAGAGCATACTTAAACCAGTTTAAGTATGCTCTAGCCTAGTCTGTTGTAATATAACAGCGAAATAAATCCCTTTCTGCCGATTCTGTATAATATAATATTTGATTTGAGCCAACTTGTTGCCGGTTCGTACGTGCATGATAACTCGCTTAGCCCTAAAATAATGTCATTGTGGGACCCACAACGGGAAATTAACCGGAAACCAGACATTTTTGATATCGGATAGTGTGTTTGGGTAGAGTGGGGTATTAACTGGGAAGATGATATAAGTATGTCATATCGAAAGTCAAGGATATTAGGGAAAAGTGTAGGTTTATTGTCGATCAAGTAATCTTAGATTGAGTTTTTATTCTTCTTTTCACGATTGTAGAGCAATTTTGATAACGTAATATAATCTTACGTTTACGCGAATGTTATTCATTGAAACTAAAACAGTTTCAAAAATGTATGTAATAAAGTGTCAAATAAACAACGCGATAAAATCCGTATAAAGTATTTTAATTTCGATGAATTTTGATCGAACGTTCTAGTGATTTACATTTCATTAGGGTTTTATTAGCCTTGGTGGAGCAACATTCGTTAAAGCATGAAGTATTGGTGTGGATTCCTGGGTTAGGTTAAGTGTTATTATAGGCTTCTGTGAGGAAGTGATTTCCATCAAGGAGGCGGCGGAGTGGGAGAGGGAGCGCTTAAACCCTCTCCCCGTCTCCCCAACCGCAGAGCCGGGCGCCGGAGGGCGCGAGATGACCTTCAGCCACCCTGAGGTTTGACCTGGGGTTGGTGGGCTTCGTGGGCTTGGCCGCCATCCGATCAGCACCAGGTGCGAGAGGTAGCGTGCGTGTTCCCACGCGCGCCTTTGTGTCGAGTCCGTCTCCCGTTCAAGGAGGGGGCCAGTAAGCCTTAAAATGAAAAGTGCCAAAGGGTAGGTCTCTTCGTGTAGTGGCCTGCCGTTTCATACGGCGGGTTGAAACCTCGGCGGGGTCGCGTCCGCATGTGCAAGTGATTCGCGCGGCCCCGTCGATAGCGGTTTTGACGAGGACCACCGTGGTAGGTTTAGTCGGTATTCCGGGAGGTCCATTATCATCATTTCAACATCTTTCTATTTTACCCCGGTAAGTCCGACATAACCGCTCTGCCCGCCCCCGCGGAGGGGAACGTGTAAATGAATACCCACACGTGAAAAAAAAAGTGTTATTATACGCTTATCTCACAAGAAATTATTAAAAATTTAATAGTTTAGCACTGCGCTTGGTAGATGGCAGTGTAAGGTGTAGTTAAAACTACTATTTTGGAATCAGGTTTCTAATTTCGATTCTTTTTTTCGTGTGGTTAGTGGCCAACCTGTTGTCAAGAGTTGGTCAAACCGCCCGTAGGCCTCTGACATGGCTTAACGACTGCTGTCAATTTGACAACAACCGGGACCGACTTTTTACGTGCCCTCCGAAGCAAGGAGGCGCTCAGATGAAATACCACTAATTTCGATTAAAAGTAGTTAACAAAAGTAAACATGTAGTTATGATAACTTAACTACAGTAATCAAACTACATGGAGTAGTTGTTAATTTGATTGCTGCATACTAGTAGTTATAATTACTGATTATTTAAGTTCTAAGACCATTTTTTTTGCAATTAAATAAACATGTCATGTGTTGTAATTACCGATTTATTAAAACTGAATTAGCTCTAAAATTAATTTAATAAAACAGAATCTGACTGTTTAAAAAAATCTTCAGTTTATTTCACGTATTATTATTTTCATAAATAATTGAATATAAGGTTTCAAATCGTAGATATGTACCTATATTTATTATTATTATTGCGTTGATTGACATGTACTCAAAAAATCAACTTTACTCGGTAAACATCAACTTAAATCAAATTATTTACAAATGAAATAATAAAGAAAATCATTTGAGCTAATCATTGAAATTAATAAAAAATAAAAATAAAACATTTAGTACTACACGTTTTTTGAACATTTTATCCGACAGCTTGGGGACTTGTGGGATTTAGGATGGTTAATCATAGTTGCCTAATATGAAAACAGTCTTTCCACTGGAGCCGAAGAAAGTAAAGGGGTGTTGTGTATTATAAATACTTTGTTCACTTTTGGATATCTATCAAAACTATTTAGTATTTAGGCGATGCTCTAACTCACGCGAACACAGTTCGTGCGCGTGTTTGCTGTTTTTTAAACATTTTATTAAGTGTGTAGTTATAAAAGTAATCTCGTAATCGTGATTGCAACTACAATTATTAGTCTTCTTCTTCTTCTTATTTTCGTGTGGTTGGTGGCCAACCTGTTGTCAAGAGTTGTTCAAACCGCCCGTAGGCCTCTGACATGGCTTAACGACTGCTGTCAATTTGACAACAACCGGGACCGACTTTTTACGTGCCCTCCGAAACACGGAGACGCTCAGATGAAATACCATTAAGCGGTCACCCATCTATAGACTGACCGCACCCAACGTTGCTTAACCTCGCTAATCGTTTACCGATCAGTGAGTGCAACTGGATATGAGCGCCTACAATTATTAGTAGTTAGTAATCAAAATGTTTAGCTACTTTTTACGATTATTTAATGAAGTTTGTTATTATGATTACTAACTACTACATGTAGTCGTAGTTAGTAATCAGTAGTTAGATTACATAATGCCCAACACTGGTAGATGGCAATCAGGTTGACCCCCTATTACGTGGGACCTAAATCAATAACGTGCGAAATGTGGGCGCATTACACCTCGTCCTACAGTTTCAGGGATATCGCTAAAGACGTGGGCAGCGGCGTTACACTATATAAATACATACATACATACATAGATTCACGCCTGTTTCCCAGAGGGGTAGGCAGAGACTACGGATTTCTATTTGCTACGATCCCGACACACTTCTCTGGCTTCATTCACTTTCATCACATTCCTCATACACGGCCGTCGGTTCAAGGTGCTCTTAACCTGGCCTTTGTCCAGAACGCCTCCGATCTGATCAAGAAACATATAAATGATATATGCATTTCATAGATTTATATTTAAAGTTAAAAATCAGTCGCTTTACAAGCACTATATTAATCCATCTGTTATTTTCTCAACACCTCGCCTACAAACTTAAAACATATTACACACTAAAAGAATAAAATATAAGTCATGCATTTAGCGTCTGAAGCAAGGATAACAGCATTAAATTGCTTCGAAGCTTTGCTCGGGATGCTGCGGACGGGTGAAGCGGTGGGAAGCCGCGGCTGTGCCCGACACAGCACCATTAGTCAAATCTTGTGACCCAGCAAGAACATTGACAAGTCTACACGATGAAAATCGGTTTAATATTAGTTGATTTGGAATTTGGTGGAGTTTATCCACTTTAGTATTATGTAGTTTTTAAGATGTTTATACTAATATTATAAAGAGGAAACATTTGTGTTTTTGTATGTATGTTTGTAATGTATTCACACAAAAACTACTGGACCGATTTCAAAAATTCTTTCACCATTAGAAAGCTGCATCTTCACTGAGTGACATAGGCTACATTACATTTTCAAAAAAAATAAGGATTCTTAATATAAATGCAATAATTTAACCCAAGGTGTGATTTTGTCATAAAACATCTGGTATCGCGTGCGCTGCGGAAACTATTATAGCTTATATAGCTTATAGCTAACTACACCTATATAGGTGTAGTTAGACTTATTAATTTCTTTAGTTGTAGTTTTATATATTAAAATTAGATAACAAATTAAAAGTAGGTATTGGGTATTAAATTAAAGTCTACGCGGACGAAGTCGCGGGCAACAGCTAGTCTAATAGAAAGCTGTATGCATTTATAACTTTATCTGAAAGATAAACCAAGTAACCCATACGTAGCGGAAAATTTTACAAAAAATATTGAAACAACGTTTACAATTAACCTTGTCATGGAACGATTACAATTATGTATCATGTATGTTTGTTTATAATTTTGAGTGTTGTATACCACCTGTAAAGGCATTTCACATCGTACCATTCCTTAACTGTTTTACATTATAATTGCATATTGATGTGTCAATGGTGTTACTTTAAATAAATTATTGAATTTGGTGACTCGCAATTTTTTTCGTGTGGTGATTAAAACCATAACAGTTAGCATTAATAGTGACTAATTAAACCACCTGCGCCATCCGTGTAGCTGTTATTAAAAGGTTATGTTGAGTATCGATAAAAGATAAAGAGTGTTTACGTCTAGGGCCTGTTTCGAAAGGCAGCGTTGCAAATAACTGACATATTTAGAGGTTTATAATTGAAATTAATTTGTTTGGGCATTATAATTTTAAAATGTTTTAATACACTCTATAGACTAAGGTAAAGGGGTATCATAGATGAAATATAATTATATCCTTTAAACTTTCGTGTTGCATGATATATATAATACGTAACGATTATTAACGCGATCATGCATGTTTACCTTTTTATACTTGACTTGTGACCACGGCCATGGCATAATTATATCTATAGTCCTTTTACTATGTCAATATTAGATCGAAAGTTTTTGAGGAGATACATTAATTACGTGAGGCGTTTAGAAGGAAGAGCAGAATCTCACCCAATCTCACGTGGAGGACAGAGGGCATCTCGGCAAATATCACGTGATTTTTTTCGCAAGAAACATTGTAAAATATTTCGAGTAATTGGGTTAAATTAAGTAAAACATGTTTCATTCCAAATGTGGACTGATTTTGAATTAATATACTTTATATTGTCTTCTATTTACGCGAATATTATTCATTGAAATTAAACTGCTATATACGGATTTTATCGCGTTGTTTATTTGACACTCTATTACAAAATTTTGAAATTTTTTACACTACTACTACTATTAAACTTTACTAAATATATACTAAATATATAAAATCCGTATATAGCAGTTTAATTTCAATTAATATACTTTAACAAAAATTTTAGTAGTTCCTATTTAAGTATTTTATTGTTCAATTTTGTCATGGTGATTCTAGGCTAAGTTCTTAGTTGTTTTAAATACTACTCTTAACTATTCTCAATGAAAGTAATAAAGAATACTATTTTTTTTAAATAAATCGGACGCAATTAAGCATGGATTAACATATTTACACTACAAATACGCATTTTGAAAAATCTCACGTAATTTTAAGGGAGGAGGAAAAGAGTCGAGCCTAATCTCACGACATCTCACAAATGGCAGAGGTGACCAAAAAATTTTTCAAAATCGCCTCGCGTAATTAATTGCCGCCCCAAAGGCCATAAGGCAGAAACGTTTTTAATTTCAGCAGGTTTGCTTTGACGATCCAATGTGCTAAACATCTTATAAAACCGTAACCTTATTCTCAAAAATGCTACGATTCATGCTTTAAGGAGTAGGCATATTTTAGCCTAAACCGAAGGTGTCGTGTTACTCATACCCTTAACTTAACCATTGACACCTTTATGAGGTTTCCTTAAAAAAAAATGCAGATTGTTATGTGGAAACATAATACTGAAAGGGCTGACGGTTTAAAAAGTACAAAAATGACGAAGTGGTATCAGGATACGAATTAATATAATTCATTTGGAACATGTAGAAGCGCTTATTTTATTTTAAAATGTAAATAAGAAAAAAGTTTTACTCCCATTTTTAATTTAATAAAATGTATAAATACTGTCTAATATTGTAAATGTTTGTTTGTTTGTTACGCTTTGACGCCTTAACTAATCAAATGATCCTCGTGAAATTTCGTATAGAAAAAAATACATAGGCTATCTTTTATCCAGGGAAGTATTGATGAATAGGACTAAGTGATATATATATGAAGCATTGAAATTAAACTACTATATACGGATTTTATCGCGTTGTTTATTTGACACTTTATTACATAATTTTGAAAACTGTTATACTACTATTACTATTAAACTGTACTAATTTTAAGCAAATTGAATTATTATTAAAACTATTTAGATTTAATTTAATGTTACACTTTCCCTGACGTTTCGGTTGCTTTTCAGCAGCCATGGTCACGGGGAGACTAAGATGGTAGTTGTCTCAATGTTCCAGTGTAGTTATTTCAAAGTACCCGAACATAATTTAATCATTGGGTTTTCTATTTACGCAGAATGAGCTTAAAGTATCATGAGCTCTAGCTGTGGTTCACTTTTCTTGGGTTTGACTATTTGTATTACTGAAAAGCAACCGAAACGTCGGGGAAAGTGTAAAATTGAATTAAATCTAAATAGTTTTAATAGTTTTAACAATAATTTAATTAGCTTAAAAATTAGTAAAGTTTAATAGTAGTAGTAGTGTAACAGTTTTCAAAATTATGTAATAAAGTGTCAAATAAACAACGCGATAAAATCCGTATATAGTAGTTTAATTTCAATGAATAATATTCGCGTAAATAGAAGACAATATTATATATGAAGCAGTTTTACGTTTGCCTATTATATATTTGTCTAACCACAAACATATACAGGGTGTCCGGTAATTAATGGATAACCTTGAAATGTCTTACAGTAGAACTGATGGCTGTTCAGAAAAAATATGAAAAATACCTATCCTAACTACTACCTGAGATATGTTTTTTTTAATTACCATATTTAACTTTCTTGTACGTACGACCATAAATGAATGAATTCCATCGGATTTTTCTTTATTAAACTAATTATGCTAATAGATAGACAGTCAAAAGTATGACTAGCTATTGCACTATTTAATTTTCTTTTTCTGAACAGCCATCAGTTTTACGATAAGACATTTCAAACTTATCCATTAATTACCGGACAGCCTGTATATTAATTGCAATTTAAAATAGTAAAAATGAAATTGAGGAACTAAAAGAAAAATGCATTGAAGCGGTGAATCAAGTAAGACGTTAATGATGTAAAACTTACCAAAGGTTTTTTTTAAAAAGGATGATAATTAAAAAGGTAAATTTTAACGAGGCCGATTGTAAGCACCTCCGTCAGTGAGAACTGGCCGTCCTAGAACATCGCGTAATGAATATTATATTTCTTTGATTCTAATTTTAAAATTTTCATATTTTAATTTTGTGTCGCGGTAACTCATTCGGAAACTTGATACTATGTAGATATCCAATGTAAAATGTGTGATATTTTAAACAAAATTTAAGACTTAGTCTACTGTGTTTAAATTCCTAGAACAAAATCGCAGGTTATTTACAATTTATCTATTATTAAATCGTAACAAATCACCAAACAACAACAAAAATAATTTACGTATATATTTGTCTAAAAATGCCGTGGAACAAAACTTTGGGAGTTCTATTACTCTCAAATATACGGAGCAAATCGAAATAGTACATTCCAGAAACTACGAAGTAACATTAAAATTTACATAGCGAAGTTATAAAACAAACTCGAACATTAAACTCTCTTGTTGTTGCTAAAGTAAATTACTTTTGAAAAACTTAGCTCAACATTAGGAGCTACTGATCAAAAGTCACTTTGTATTATACTTAATTTGAAAGAAATATAGCCTTTCAAATAATAATGATTATAAAGTAGCATCGTGGAAGTTTCTAGATGAATCTTAATTAATTGTTTTTAATTGTTGTTTATAAATACAATCCAGTTACAGGCTAAATAAAGAGGATAAGATATTTTTCTTAGCTGTCCATTTTGTTATTTATATTTATTAATTATTTATGATTTGTAAATAGAAAGAAGAAATGCATCTCATGTGCAAAATAAATGTTATAATTATGACAATCTTTGCTGGGTTTACTAAATAGCCCTTCGTACAAATATACTTATAATTAAGTTCCTTAAAAGGATTCTTTAATAACTTAAACAGTTACGTATACCTATCATTGTATTTATAATTTTAACTAAACATAAATTAAGCGTTTTATGGTAACTGATTCTTAAAAATAGCTTTAAGCTTAAAACTAAATAATTTACAACAACGCTGCATCGTAGAAAACATTATCAGCCTAATATTTCATTCTACTGCTATTCTGTTTAACTCGGCGATGCTCCGCTGAAATACAACAAAAACACTACTGCGTTAAAGGAAAACCGTCGTGAGAAATCTCACATGTTATAAGAAAATCGATCATGCATAATGTCTGAGAACACTTCCTTTGCATAGTATTAACTATCGGAACGATGGCGACGGGGGTTGATGAACGATGTCGTAAGAAAATGTTCTGAAGGAACATTAATGCGACTATTTGTTGCGAAAATTAAGAAATTTGGCATCCATTAGCACAAATGAGTTCGTCTTTGAAAATGAAGTAATTTATACAGATTTTATCGCAGTATATTTTCAAAGCTGAAGTCAGATGTAATTGATTTATTTAGGATTTCAAACGAACATTTAAAGGCGTCAGAGTTCAAAATAATATTTTATACTACTATTATTTTAAATTTGAATTTACACTTTCCCCGTAATTTTGGCCACTGACTATGGGTTTAGCAACAAAGGTCTCCTGTAGTTATAGCTGATTGTTGGAAGAACCACCATAAACGCTACATGTCGTAGCTTAACGTAAGAAAATAATGTAGATATTATAACATAGTTTTAAAAACAAACGTTCGTTCATTTGAGTTTAAAGAATTTATTTTCAAAAAGACATACAATATGTCACTTACATGAAAATAACAAGACATCATTTAGTGAAATACAAATAATAGTCGCCGAACACTCCTTTAGTAGCTTAATTAATTTAGTTAAAGGTAATTAAGATTACACGCAGTTGGTCACTCTCCACTCGATATAGGCTATGCCTGGAACTCATGGCGAAATGTGCCCAAATACATATTGCGACAGTTTAGACTTAAAACTACTAAGTGAGTTTACATTTTTTATGTCCGATGGTAGTTTGTTGAATAGCTGTGCTCCTTCAATTGTAATATTACTTTTTGCATAATTAGTTCGAACTTTTGGTAATACAAGTAAGCTAGGTCGACGAAGACTGCGTTTGCAAATTTGAGATTTCTTTACGAAAGACAGGTTAGTATGGATGCTTTTGTCTATAATTTTTCTTATTGTGATGCAAGTATTATATATATAAAGTTGTTTGATGCTCATTAGCTTTGTTTCTTTAAAAATTTTAACAGTTGGTGTTAGATGCGGATATCGAAAGAGTGATTTTATAATTTTATTTTGTATTCTTTGAAGTTCTTGTATTTTAGTTTTAGCAGCATTACCCCAAACTTCTATAAGATAAAGCAGGTGTGATTTAACTAGAGAATTATAGATTGTAAAGCGCATTTTTTTGGGTAGGCAATGAGATATACTACAGAGGGAGCCAGTTAGTGCCGAAAGTTTATTTTTAATATGATCTATTTGTTTGTGCCATGTTAAGTTACTATCAATTCTAAGTCCAAGGTATGTTTCGCAGGTTTTCTGTTCTAAGACTATGTTATTAATGGTCAGTAAATGATGTGATGGTATACTTTTATTCTTAGCTTTAAAGATGATGTAACAAGTTTTAGAGGTATTTACTGTTAGCATATTATTTTGGAACCACTCATATAATAGATTGAGATCTTCCTGCGCTTTTGAAATGACGTCATGTATATTCGATCCAAAATAAAATAGACATGTGTCATCTGCATACAAGGTTATATGACCATGTAGTTCTATTTCTGCAATATTATTTACGTAGATTAGGAATAGGAGCGGTCCTAATATGGATCCCTGCGGTACGCCATGCGTGATAGGTAAGGGACTACTTTGACACTCACCCAACTTAACTATTTGCGATCTATTTGATAAGTAGGACTTTAAGATTTTAAACGCACTTTCTTTAATACCAATGAATTTAAGTTTCTCTAATAGCAGACTATGACTAACGGTATCGAAAGCTTTTTTCAAATCGATAAAAACACCCAGAGCTATTTGCCGTCTATCTATAGCGTCTTTTATTTTTGTTACGAGGTCTATAGTCGCTATGGTGGTGTTACTTTTGGCTCGAAAACCGTACTGTCTGTTAGTTATAAATTTAAAAGAATCTAAGTAATTTACTAAACGATCGTGTATCAACTTTTCTAAGATCTTTGACAAAACTGGCAGCACAGATATCGGCCGATAGTTTCCTGGATCTGTTTTAGAACCTGATTTGTAGATCGGTGTTACTTTTGCAACCTTCATCGTGTCCGGAAACTCGCCATTAAACATAAGTTTATTGAAGCATTGTGTCAGATCATCTATAATCAAATCTTGTAGGCACTGTAAGACTTTTGTGCTGATTTTATCTACACCACTACTGGAGTTCGCATCAAGGTTATGTATAATTTTGTTGATTTCTTCAGTAGTACATGGTGCAAGAGCCAAAAGTTCGCAGCTATTTACTGTTTGTGTTTTAGATAAGAGATAATTGGAGCTATCATGATATTTTTTTGGTATTCTATTTGCTAATTGGTATCCAATGTTTGAAAAATATTTGTTAAAAACATGACATACTTCGCCTGTATTACTAATTAATTTAGAATCATTTAAAAGCTTTAGAGGAGCACAACTATGTTTTATTTTATTGTTAGCTAGATTATTTATAAGTTGCCACATCTTCTTGGGATTTTTCGTGTAGTTTTGAAACAGTTTGTAGTAATAAGAGTTCTTAGCATTATGAATTTCTTTGGCCACTATCTGTCTCCTTTGCTTAAACTCTCTTTCCAAAGCCTTATTTGTCTGATTATTTTTGTATTGTATCCAGAGATTATTTCTTTGGTTAATTCCAGTTATTATATCAATATTTATCCAGTCATCTTGTAGTGAGTTTAGTACTTTAGTTTTCGATACTTTATTGATTTGTACATATTGTTTCAGTTTGGTTTCTAGTTGGTTGTAGTTTAAGTTGATCCCAAATCCATGTGATTGTACCGTGTTGTATAATTGTTTATAGTTGATTGCTTCATAGTGCATACGAACTTTAGGTGGTGGTTTAAATTTGTTTAACTGTACATAAATTTGCTTATGATCTGACATAGACGAGTTGATTAAGGACATATTGAAATGGTCTCCCTTCAAATTGGTGCTAACGTGGTCTAAGATCGATTTCTTTGTCGTGGAGTCCCTTGTACAATATGTTTGATTTATCTTATTGAGTAATCTATGCCCTGATTCAGTTAGCATTTGCTTGTACTGTTTTAATTGTTTGTTTTTGGTCAACAAATCAATATTGAAATCCCCAAAGACGATTGCTCTTCTGTGTAGGTGTAGTTGATTATCGTATGCTTCTAAGAACTTTTGAAATGTTGTATCTCCAGGCTTATATATCACGCCCACATCTAACGCAAATTTCTCAATTTCTATCCATAAGTAGTTATTTCCATCTTGGTAAGTTGATTCAATGATGTTATGTTCTAAGTTGTTATGTATATACGCGGATACACCGCCGCCTCTTATATCAGTTCGGTAGTTATAGTAATGTGTGTAGTTAGAAATTTGTAGTTGTAACGCTTGATTTTCTGTTTGTATCCACGTCTCTGTGAGCAGAATAATGTGTACTATTGTTGGAATGGCTTGCAGAATGCATTTAAGTTCGTCTAGTTTACCTTTCTTCCGAATACTGCGAGCATTTAAATATAGAAAAGATAGGCGTGATTTACTAGTCCGGATAAGCTTGTAATCGTTAACTATTTGATAAAGTAAGGCATCCTCGGTGCCATTTGAAATTACTGATGGGAGTTTTTTGAGATCGATTTAATAATAGTAGGTATGCCGTTGATATATTTTATCGTGAGTTCCTTTTCTCCGTTTTCTGTGCGTTGTGCTAGCTCTTCTTTTACATTCTGGAAATACTTTTGTTGGGCAGGCGTTTGGTCCGAAAACAATTTTATATTTTCAGGTAACTTGTCTCTATTCCGGAGGAGTATTTTGGCAGCCTCTGGTTTGTGAAAGCAGGCTTTAACTCTGCGTGTTTTGCCTGGAGTGTACTTGCCAATGCGGATAATCTTGTTTGGTTTGGGTAAGTCGTTGTCGATCAAACAGATAATTTTTTGGACTTCAGTCTCATCCATAAGTATTCGTTCTTGGGTGGTAGTGGAATTTTGCTCTGGAATACCAACTATAATTACATTACTTTCTCTCTTTTTACGTTCTTGGATTTCACGAATAATTTGTTCATTTGCAGACGAAAGGTTAGCTTGCACAGTTGATGGGTTAAGGCTTAATTTTTGTAAGTCGTTTGCAAGTGACTTTATTTTGTCATCACTGCTTGTTACTTTCAGCTCTAACTGAGACACTTGAGTTTTTATATTACTATATTCTGTAGTAATTTTTGACGTGGTGAGTTTGACGTCCTGAATCTCTGCACTAACCTTCGCCACATTCGAGCTGATCGAATTTATCATTGGTTCGTGTGAAGCACGCAAATTGGCAATTTCACTTTTAACTTCAGTAATGCTCTGGTTCATTTGACTCATTATCTGTGTATTTGAGCCTATGTAATTTCCAAGAAGTGAACTAAGTCGTGATAAGTCATTACGTATCAGTTTAAGTTCATCCGAACACTCGCAATCGCGGTTATCTGGATGCTTCCGTTTAGGTCTTAAGGTAATATGTGCGGCTAAATCGGCACTGATTTTTGACAAGTCAGGTTGCGAGCCGCCTCCAGTCGCTGTAGTTGGTGGAGATCGCATTACGTTCATTTTTTGTAGTTGCGACAAAATGCTTTTACGTGCATTCAATGCTTTATGTATGGTTCGTAAGCTACGCTTAGTTAAAATGTTATTTTAACTCACGCGCAGTCGGTGTGGTAGGTCGGGTCGTAGGCGCGCTAAACGCAGGGTCGGTGTGCGAGCGAGTCAAAAAATATACTCTGCCCCGGTCCCGCAGAGGTGAAGCGCGCGTCCCGCAGCTACTGCGGACGTAGGGTCGGTGTGCGAGCGAGCCAAAAAATATACGGCTTGCTTGTTCCGCGGAGGTGAAGCGGGTCGCCCCGTGAACGGTGTCGTGTGGATGCCGCTTCAAAAGGATGTTTGTCGCGTTACACTTAAGCACAATTATGAATTCATTAATTATGTATATTAGATTCGAATTTGAAGAGCACTGATTTATTATTTTTGTAGCAAAAACTGACACACGTCTGTATTGAGAGACAGTCCGGCGACGAAAAAAGACATTTCATATTCGTAAATCATAGTTGACACTGAATATGTAGTGGTTTTCATTATCACTTGGGCAATAAAACACTATTATTTATGTGATGTTTTGCACAATACAATTCCTTAGTTATGCTGTGTTTTATATCTCTACTCTCTCTCTCTATTATCTACTCTCATTAAATTTAAACGAAGCAGTGTTTGTTAATTGAATGTAATACGGAAAAAAAATGTGTTTGTTTGTTTAGTGAGGTGTGAACCTAGATGAATGTTTTTTGGAAAATATGTATTATTTTGTTTGCTTGTCTGTCTGTTTTAGCATCTAAAAAGCACTAAACAGATTTTGATGCGTTAACCATATTAGTACAGCTTGAATTTGAACTTAAATTTTAAGCTTCGTTTCGTCGATTTTATTAAGAAGAACCTAGTCCACTAAAACGATACGCACGCAAATGCTAGTCAGAAGTATTAGGTTTGTTTGTAGTATTTTTTTGCCACACTCATTTTATATATATAGAAAATAGTTGCAGATTTTGTAATGTAGCAGCGATAGCTCAGTGGGGAGACCAACAGACTGCAATGCAGAGGGTATCGGGTTCGAACACATGTCGCGCACCTCTGACTTTCGGAAGTTATATGACTTTTTGAAATTATGTGCGTATTGATTGACAATTATCGCCTGCTTCGTGCCTCGGAGAGCACGTTGAACCGTTGATCCCGGCTGCTATGAACATCTATGGCAGTTGTTATTGGGAAAGTCAGTACCCTCTAATATCCTGATACTGGACTAGCCTTAGGGTATAGGTATAGATGGCAGCCGCTCCGTGTAAAAACTGATATCCAGTCAAATCTGGTTAGATCAGAAAAGCTGACCCCAAGTGACAGTTTGTTTGTTACGCTTTAACTATGTACACAACCGATCATCATGAATTTTCGCATAAACAAGGTTGCTGTCAAGGTAACAGAAAATGACATACGGTACCCTTTATCCAGAAAAAAACACTGTTACTAATCTAACCTAACCTACAATGACGCGAGCAAGAGGCGGGCAAAATCTAGTTAAAAATATATATTAAAGATCTTGTTCTACCAATTATATAGCCATTACCTACGAAATGTGGGTATTAACCGCCATCTGCCCCTTCGAGGAAACAGGGACAATACTATGTATGTTGTCGAAAACCAGTTTCCTTTTAGAGTTCGAAAAAACTCTTATACAACAGCTTTGTCCATCAGTCGGAAAAAAAGTGTAAAATTAAATGAAATCTAAATAGTTTTAATAGATTTTAAAATAATTTAATTAGTTTAAAAATTAGTGAAGTTTAATAGTAGTAGTAGTGTAACAGTTTTCAAAATTATGTAATAAAGTGTCAAATAAACAACGCGATAAAATCCGAATATAGTAGTTTAATTTCAATGAATAATATTCGCGTAAACAGAAGACAATATTTTGTAAACCATTTTTCAACTCAAGAACTGTAAGAGCTAGAGACTCGCAGTCAACGCCATTCGACTCAGCATAGTCGATATACCCCCGAAATTACTATGACCTTTGACCTCTGACTTCAAGGTCACGTGATACCATTTTTTCGAACCTTAAGATTTACGGCAGTTCAAGGCCGTTTCTCACTTGTTTTTGTAAAGCATCCCACGCACAAACAAGTGAAGATACAGCACTTTACATGTTGTTTTCTTTTAGTACAAGCCCTTTCCTGTCACATTATATTCTGTATTGTCAGCAAAAAAAATGCTCAGATAGTATACTTTTTATACACAAGAATTGGGGAATAACCGCAAATTTCGCTCGCGAGAATGAGGCACAGCGCAAACTGAAATTTATTGCGACGATAACAAAACTTCGAAAAGGCGGCATAAATTTCATTTGTAGTACTTGCTCGTTTACAGTACACTCTGTTACAGTGAAGTTTGGTGATAAAAATAATGCGAAAGTGTAGTTGGAATAATGAAAGCTTTTAGTTGCATTCATCATAAAAATAAAGCATATAAAGTCAACCATTAATGTTTTAATTTTGCTGCCACGCATACACTAAAGTGCTTCAGAATTTTTTGAGATCTTGGGTTGAGTGCTTCATTGTGCAGTGGTGGTGTTGGCGATAAGTGTGTCTCAGGTCCGACGGTGAGGTTAAACAAAATGTTAATGAGTTTTCCTGACATCTTTTCAGTCTGCGACAATAATACTCGGTTGGTGAAATCTGAGTGTAATATATCAATGTTTTATTCATATCATGGCTGTGCAACGGTTTATAAATATGGCTTATTATAATAAAAATATTTTATATAATAAGCCATATTTTTTATTATAATAATTTAATTATTCTCAAAATAATTTCATAGCATGAAAGCTATTTGAATTTACCTTTTTTGCAACATAATATTATAAATAAAAATGATGTCTATCAAACATCCAGCTCCTGGTTTTGATTTAGTTTGTAGAGATTGCTAATACCTACAATAGATCACTTTAAATAAACATAATCATTAAAGAACGTAAGTAATATATTAAAAACAAACAAATTACAGTGCTTAAAAAGAATTAATTAACTATTGCACAACTACATATATGTATATTAAGAGTAGTAGAGCCTCACTGATTTCAGCATGAATGGGCCGGCTCGACCGAGGAAGGACAATGCTCTCACAGAATATCGACGTGAAATAGCAGTATTCCTACTGTTGTGTTTCGTTCCGCGAATGAGAGTGCCGGAGGCCTAATCACCCTCTTTCCCACTTCCCGCTCCTTGTCCATGCCACTTCCTTTTGCTCTTCTTCCTTTCCTAAAGGGTCGGCAACGCGCAAGTGATGCCTCTGGTGTTGCAGGCATCCATAGGCTACGGTGACCACTTAACATCAGGTGGACCGTATGCTTGTTTGCAACAAAATTAGTACAAAAAAATTGTCTTGTATACAGTCATCTCCAGTAAAAAATTGTGTTATTAAAATAATAATAACGAAATCTATCATGTAGAATAACATAATTAAAAAAAAACGATCCGATATACCAATTTCGTATAATATGTTGTATTGAAAACACAAGCTTAGCAAATTAACAGTCTTGATTGAATGTCGACAGTGCAATATCTGCCAACTACGCAAATAGTTGCTAAGCATTGGTAATTACATCTAATTAAGGTAATGAACTTGTAGACATTACTCAGCCAATCGTAGCGGTAGAGAGCTAAACTAAGTAGTTTTAAAATATTAAACAGTTTTCTTTATCTTGTTTATGTTAAAGCTTTGACGACTCGATGGCGTAGTGGTTAGTGTAACCGACTGCCACGCCTGAGGTCACGGGTTCGATTCCCGCACAAGTCAAACATTTGTGTGCATGAACATGGATGTTTGTCTTGGTCTGGGTGTTTCTATGTATAATATGTATGTATTTACAAAAAAAAAAGTATATATGTATGTTTATCCATTGTCTAGTACCCATAGTACAAGCTCTGCTTAGTTTGGGCTAGATAGTGTTGCGTGTATGTGATAGAATATTATTATTATTATTATGCTATAGTCTATAGACACGAACATCCAACAGAAGTGTGCTCACGTGTTGCCAGAGATTACAACTCCTTTCATTAGCAAGAAGCAGTAGATAATATATAAGACCTGTACCTTCCTGCAGTGTTTCTTTTAAAAAGCATGTAAAGGTACAACATAAGTTTCTTTCATCTTTTATACGATAGATATATTTTCACATTGGTACAGCTTCAGTGTGAACGTACAGAGTAAACTAAGATAATTCGATTAACTGGCTGCAGTTAAGATATTGAAAGCCTTTCAGGTATGTTCTGACTTGACTTGATTGCACGTATGACAAAATGTTGTAGGTTTTAATCTCACACAGGGCAAAAATTTGTGTGATCCACAAATGTTTGTTCCGAGTCTTGGTGCATTTTGTGTCTGTTTTTTTAAAGAACGCTACGCTGGTACTTATGTATAGAGTTTTGAATATATTCGAATAAAACTCAAATACAATTTTGTTTGGCTATATTATTTAGGGTAAGTTGAGGACTTTTAGTGCCCACACTTATGTATGGAAGTGAAAGTTGGGTATGGCAAAAGAAGCATGAGAGCAGAATAAATGCTGTAGAAATGAGAGCGCTGAGAAATATATGTGGTGTGACTCTGAAAGATAGAATAAGGAATAGTGTGATTAGAGAGAGATGCGTCATGAAAGTTGATATAGTGACAAGAATAGAAAAGGGTATGTTAAGCTGGTTTGGGCATGTAGAAAGAATGGACGAGGAAAGACTGACTAAGAAAGTTTATAAGGCTGGAGTGAATGGAACAGTCGCAAGAGGAAGACCTGGGCGAACGTTTCTTGATCACATCGGAGGCGTTCTGGATAAAGGCCAGGTTAAGAGCACCTTGAACCGACGGGCGTGTATGAGGAATGTGATGAAAGTGAATGAAGCCAGAGAAGTGTGTTAGGATCGTAGCAAATGGAGATCCGTAGTCTCTGCCTAACCCTCTGGGAAACAGGCGTGAATCTACTACTACTACTACGTAACTTTTTCGTCATTTTCCATGTTGAAATAAAACAACTTTTACGGATAGGATTTTATTAAACCCAAAGACACAAACAAAAAATAAATACATTACTTTACGCTTTTAATGATAAAAAAGCCTTTTGTAGTTTATTAATCCTTTTCAAGCACTAAAATTTGTTTATTTGTTTTAATATGTTACCAGCTCTTACGTCTTTTAATATATAATATATATATCGGTATAATATTTACGTTTTATTAAAGTGATCTATTGTAGGTCTTGGCAATCTCTATTAATTACTTCACAAGCAGGAGCTGATCGTTTGATAGACATAATTTTGATTTATAATATTATATTGCATAAAAGTAAAATTAAAATATCTTTCATCCTTTGATTTTTTGTTTGAGAATAAGTTGTAGGCTAAACAGCCATGATAGGCTATCAATAATAACATAATTTTTCTTATATAAACATGGCTCATAATGTTTATAAATTGTTACACTGCTGGGCTAGGCCACAACCAACCACCGTGGTCAAAGCCATGGTCGACAGCGAGAGGAATTGGGTAGCGGTCGCATCCTTCTGCGAGGACGTCATCTAGCAGAAGGAGGCAGTAGAGTGAATCCGTGAGGAAAGTATCCTTGCGGATCCGAGTCGCCGACGGCGAACCGGGCGGCGCAGGCGCGTGTACGCGCGCCTTATGCCGCCATAGTGAAGGCCGCGGGCGGGAGAACGGGGATCTACCGCCCGCCACCCATTGAGTCGGAGCGACGCCCTCTGTTGTGCCGGTGCGTCACCCAGGAGTTGTAGCTCTAATTTATTCTTG
The DNA here is from genome assembly GCA_930367265.1 of Catocala fraxini. Classification (NCBI taxonomy): domain Eukaryota; kingdom Metazoa; phylum Arthropoda; class Insecta; order Lepidoptera; family Erebidae; genus Catocala; species Catocala fraxini. Next base: position 29,856,748 of record OV884025.1, on the reverse strand, counting down.
GACTTTGCTGGGTGGGTCGTTGATGCAGTCCCGATTCCATTGACTCCTCTACACAAAGCAGCGAGTTGGCACACCGTGGGGTTTTGGTCCGTAGGCCCGAAGTACGGGAGAGCCGGACATAACTCTCTCGCCTCCCCTTGTGGCGAGGGTGTATGCATAAGGTGCGTTTCCTAAAAAAATAATTTCCTAATAAAATAAAAAGAATAGGCCGTAACCAACCGGGCCACGTCAGTTAAAGTTGGTAGAGTACATATTTCAAAATTATGTAGAACTCACAGAAATGTCTCTATTTGAAATTTTCTTCGCTATTAACAATAATATAGTATAAGAGCAGCGATAGCTCAGTGGGGAGACCAACAGACTGCAATGCAGAGAGTCTCGGGTTCGAACCCACGTCGCGCACCTCTGACTTTCGGAAGTTATATGGCTTTTCGAAATTATGTGCGTATTGATTGACAATTATCGCCTGCTCCGTGCCTCGGAGAGCACGTTAAGCCGTCGGTCCCGGCTGCCATGAACATCTATGGCAGTCGTTATTGGGAAAGTCAGTACCCTCTAATATCCTGGCACTGGTCTAGCCATAGGGTATCGTTAGCCTTCGGGTTGCGGAGGTCAGGTGGCAGCCGCTCCGTGTAAAAACTGATATCCAGTCAAACCCGGTTAGACTAGAAAAGCCGACGCCAAGTGACTTGGGAATAATAAAGGCTAAGGAGAAGAAGATTAACAATAATATAGTAAGCATATCATGGTCACTCCATTGAAGAACGTGCTTTGGCAGTAGCACACATATCTTAGTATTTGCATTTTTAGCAATAATCGTATTATATACACTACCTGTGACCTCATTGCGCAATGCCCGTAGATCGTGAGGCTACAATTGGATTCGAGCCTACCAAATATTTTCCATAAAGTTTTATAGATGTCAATAATATATATTTTCATGTGAAAGTATCTAAGATAGCTTTTGCTCGCGGCTTTGCTGGCTTAAAAGTAGGTTATATTAGCAATAGTACTTTATAAATATATAATTTTAGCCTATGTTACTCGGTGATAATATAGCTTCCTAACGGTGAAAGAATTTTTTAAATCGGTTAAGTAGTTGTTGAGTGAATCGTTACAAACAATCAAACCTTTCCTCTTTATAATATCAGTATAGATATAAACAAAACAGAGACCAGTGTGACTTAATAAACAACGCGATCTGCTCCTTTTGTGTCAATTTTAAACGGAAAACCTTGAGATAAAAGATTATGATACAAATCTTACGAGTTCGGCTGGGGTGAATGATAATTGAACAAGGAAATAGGATTCGTACTGCCTTATCTGCCTCTAAAATTTGAATAACAATATCGTGTCGAATAACAATAATAATTTAATACGTTTGTAAGTATATATTAAATTAATTCGTTTTAAAATTTATAATGTAATTACATTGTAAATGTTATATTACTAATATATAAAATAAATCCTTTCTGGGTCAAAAATAAATATTATTCTCATTCAATTAATGTTTTGGTTCAATGTTCTTTTTAGGTTTATATCTATACTAATATTATAAAGCTGAAGAGTTTGTTTGTTTGTTTGCTTGAACTCGCTAATCTCAAAAACTACTGGTCCGAATTGAAAAATCTTTTTAGTGTTGGATAGCCCATTTATCGAGAAAGGCTATAGGCTATATAACATTACGCTACGACCAATAGGAGCGGAGCAGCAATGAAAAACGTTGCGAAAACGGGAAAAATTATCTTATGTGAAGCAGACAAAGTTGCGCGGGTCAGCTAGTAATATGTAAAGCTCTACTCCTCGAACAGGCATTTTTGAATGCAACATTTTTATTTCCTTTTTATTATTCTATGTTATATTAATATCTATACAAATATTATAAAGCTGAAGAGTTTGTTTGGTTGGTTGAACGCGATAATCTCAGGAACCACAAGTCCGAATATAGAAATTATTTTAGTGTCGGATAGCCTATTTATTGAGAAAGGCTATAGGATATATAACATCAAGTTACGATCAATAAGAGCGGAGAAGATGAAACCTACACTAACGCGAACAAAGGCGCGGGCAAAATTTTATATCTTATATAGTTAATAGACGTGTTTGTGAATTGTTTGCATATTTTTATGGAATTAAAGAAGACTTTTACTTTAATGTAAGAAGGTGTGGGTATTTGGTATATTTTGTACATTATACATATTTAAACAACGCATAACGCTTTCAAAACATATTTACATTTCGGATACAATCGCACGATTAAAACTTACAAATGGTTCGATTATCAAATCGGTAATCAGACATTTCAACTATAAAAATTTACATATTTGGTCACCCAGTGTCAAGTTTTCACGACCATAATTGAACCGTGTTGTGCAGAAATGATACAGGGGTTCTTTTTTAATTTACCTATAAGTATGAAGGTCTTTTCAATAAACATCAAGTAATGCAAAAATCTATATTCAATTCTTTATAAAACTATATGCATAACATGACGTAGTAGGTCACAAGAAAATCAACTTATGTTTCAAATCAGCATAACTTTTATTTATGGTTTTGTGGTTTGGATCATTTCTGCACATCACGGTCCAATTATTAGTGCTTAATTTAATACTCCTCTTATAAATAATACATCGCACTCTTAATAAAACAACGATTTATCTCGAAATTTAGAACTTAGGCAATTTGAACTCTTACTTAAACACTATTAGAGTTCAAATTGCCTAAGTTCTAAATTTCGAGATAAATCGTTGTTTTATTAAGAGTGCGACATCAAAATTTCCAGTAAACTAACGTAGCAAGAAGCACCAGTACTAAATTAACCAATTACTTAATTCCGCTATAGCTTTATGCCTTCCTGTTTGCGTAATTATGATTTCATATGAATATGCAACTACTGTATTCATGAGACCAATCATAAACCTTCGTGTGTTTGCTGCACACGGAAATTCTTCCCAAAGATACCGCGTTTATTGCTCAACACCGTTTATTTATTCTAAGGAGGTTCCGCGTAACATTTATTAAAATGGCGATAAAGGCTTTATTTATTGTCTCCTTGTTTGGTTAGCACGCAAGCACTGAACGCTATTTCGTCGTTTTTTCTGCGACGAATTTAAATTGGGTTGACACGATAATGTGGAGGAATGCTCAGTATTCCGTGTGATTCACCGCTAGTTGCTTGAAGATTAAACTTGTTTCTTTGTAAAATGGGGTTAACGAATAAATGTTCTACTAAAGCAATGTCGTTTTTATAGACCAGTGCTTCTTTGAATTGTATTTGTATTTTATCCGGATTTTTAGACGTACACAGGCCAGGGTAGCTCTGTGACGGGGAACTGCCACTAGTCTTTCTGAAGTCTCGGATTTGGTGCGGAAATGTGAGTGGGTATTTCTGTTAGGTGTCTGAAAATATGCCCGGTGGGTGTTGGACAGTAATCAGCATGCCTCCAGTCACGTAAAACTTAATACATAAATGATAGATATTTGATAAATAAATACTTAGGCCTACAATGCATGATTTTAAAATAAATTATTTGTTATTTTTATTGGCCGTGGAGGTCATGGGTAAAATAATTAAAAAAATAAAAATGGATATTTACGGGTACAAAAAACAAATTTAATGGTCGTCTCACGTATGACACATTATGCATTAACTTTTATTTTAGTAATACGTACCTACATATGTATATTAACTCGAGAATATGAAGTTTAATTTTAAATATTGAATTCTATGAAATTTTGTAAAACAATTGTTGTTTTTATTTGCACAAAGTTCAACTTGGTATTTATCGCAAGAGATAAAAAACTTGCCGCGAAAGCCTGGTTACTTGCAGCGTTGACGTTTTATGTTCCATGATGGAAGATGGTCAATTTCGTTTAGTCTAACATCGCGAGTAGGTAGGCAGAATCGCTATATTTGGCTTTTACAACTCTAAGGGGACTGATGCCCTTGTATACTGACGGCTGATGCCGTAGACATTGCCAACTAACAACGCTGCCGACGAACGTGTGGGGGCCATCGATTCGCACGAATGCGTCCATATTCACAATAGCTTTTCCACCAGTAAGCTTATTGCGACTCAAGTGGGTGTAGGTTCAGCACAGCCCTACTCCCGACCACTGCCTTCTTGTGTAGAAACGGACTCCTGCTTTTGTCTCTTGGCAGCAATTACATCGTCAAAGATGGAGGAGGGTCGACTGCTCTTCTTGTTAATTTGTGGACCACACATGCAAAGCGATTTTGCCACATCTAATTTAAACTCCCTGAGCTTTAGTGGCGTAGTTTGTGTTTCTTCTCCTACTCTTTTATACAGCAACCAACTATTTATTATCATAACATCAAGAAGATGCTAGAACAAACGCAAATACCATTTTCTTGACCTTTTTTGATTTTTTCTTTTCCTAGGAAGAAATCTAATAAGTCCACTCCTCCCATGTGCTTATTATAATTTTGCACTATTTCGGGGCAATCTATTTCAATGTACTTCTTTTGCTGAGTTATTGGCAGGGTTATTTTGAGTATATCGGCATCTAGTGGAAATGCGGCGAACTATGTTGTTACCAGGACCTTAAATTTCAATTAATTTATGAGCAGATGTCACTGCTCTTCATATTTTTCTTTACTACAGGCTATCAAATTGGTTGTGACTGATCGGTCACCGGATGCACTGTAGGGTTAGAATATAATACATTAAATTGAAATAAAAGCAGATTATTATCATTATCTTTGTTTATACTACTTCAGTTGATCTCATTAACACTTATTGGTATTTGTTGATGTGATGTTTTTTTAAAATATATATCTTTACTATAACGTTACTCACGCATATTGTTTACCTTTAGTTGCTTGACGTAAGGCCCTTGTGGCCATAGCCGATACGACCTGGTCGTAACATTAAATACCCAAAAAGTTAACAATATGCAGGATTGCCTCATTTTCTATAACACAATGCTTAACATGCAATGCGAAAGTTTAAATTTGATAACATTAAATGGCTTTTGTTAATAATTTTAGATTTAGTTAGTGATAAGTTTGTAAAAATCAGTTAGTTTCGGATAAAACAAAACCTCACACCGTATCCTGATACGACAACATAACAAGCACTCACGAAACAGAACACTGAACTACCAAAAAGCCGAATGATATTTAAAAGTACGGTAACGACCAGTTACTGACGCTAATGTGCTCATAAACGTGGTCCACCGTGACGAGGTACCGCACTTCACTCCAAGGTTTAATGAACCATTATATGCCGTTGTCAGGTGATACGACACCCGACGGCTTCATTTGGCATTTGAGATTCGTGACCGAAATGGCGAGCTGCTAATATACTCTGCCTATATACTTTTGTGGGTAGATTGTTATCTTTGCAAAAGAATGTTGGCAGTTATGATAGACTTACATTGTTAGCCGTTGTTTTGATGGCTCGGAGCTCAATTTTTATCTTTAACCGAATCATTTCATGTTTTTGATAATGGAATGGATTCAAAAATGTTTTAACCTATTGAGTCGCAATGGCCCACCGGTGACCACAATATATTTTTAATCATGTCTGGTTTTCTAAGACCTGACAGATTAATATATATTTACTAATATTATAAATGCAAAAGTAATGATTTTGTTAGGACTTTACGATTTAAACCTGGTTTCTGAAAATTGAATCAAAGCGTATGAAAATCAAACTCATTAAGTTGAAAGATTTGATTGGTCGTTGCTGATTCAGTTGAGCAGCATCACAGCAGTTGACATGTGCTTGGCCGTCACTCAACTTATTTTAAAATTCATCTGCTTTTTAGAAATGGGTTTCCTCTGGTTTGATTGAAACAGATATAGCTGGGGTATAGGGTAATAGCATTTTATATTTAATGTAAATGTGTGTACATATTATGTTTAAACGTAAATCCTAACTAATATTACAAATGCCGATGTGAGTTTGTTTGTTTGTTACAAATTCATGTCAGAACTACTCGACTGATCATCATTGATGATTGCATGCATACAGAATATTACCCGGGGTAGCGAAAAGGTCGTATGGTACTTTTTGTCCAGAAAAAAAGTACTGTTCTCGAGAGATCGCTAGTAATCTTTTATATTTAAGGCCTCGATGGCGTAGTGGTTAGTGTAACTGACTGCCACGCCTGAGTTCGCGGGTTAGGTTCCCGTACAAGTCAAACATTTATGTGCATGGACATGGATGTTCGTCTTGATTGTTTTTTTTATTCTACTAACGTAGCAAACAAGTATACGGCCCACCTGATGGTAAGTGGTCACCGTAGCCTATGGACGCCTGCAACACCAGAGGCATCATTTGCGCGTTGCCGATCTTGTAAAAACCTTTAAACGCCCTTTTCGAAGAACCCCATACTGTAGTCTTGTGGGAAAACCTAGGCAGGGAGTTCATTCCACAGCCTAAGCGTCCGCGGGAGAAAATTTCTTTGGAACCGCTTGGTGTGGCACCGATTAGGTTGTAAGGTGTGAGAATGAAATCCCTGCCGATGGCGAGCGGTGCGATGATAAAAAGTAGCTGAGGGCATCATCTCAAACAACTCATCGGAACACAATCCATTATATAAGCGGTAGAACACACAAAGGGAGGCAAAGTCCCATCTGAGGCTTAGTGGCTTAATACCGTCTGTGAGTTTGCGCTCATCGATAATTCTCAAAACTCGTCTCTGTACTGCGTCATAAGGATCAAGCTGGTATTTTGGTGCTCCTGCCTAAAAATGATTGCAGTACTCCATGTGAGGCCGGACTTGCGACTTATATAGAAGCAGTCTTTGCCCCGCAGGAAAGTACTGCTTAGTTCTATTGAGCACACCAAGCTTTTTGGAAGCCAGCTTGACCTTGCTCTTTAAATGACTGCGGAACTGCACATTACTTGACATGTCGAGGCCAAGGATTCCAATACTCTTGGAAATGGTGAGAGACGTGTTCTGGTGTTGTGGAGATACAGCAAATGGGGTTTTCTTAGCGGTGAACGCGCAGGCTTGTGTCTTAGCTGGGTTAAAGACGACTAAATTTAGTCTTCCCCATTCAGATACTCTATCCAGAGTATACCCGATTTCAGACACAAGCCGTTCGCGGCTTTCCTCCACGGTGGACCGAGGGATATTAGCGCGGCCCGTGTAATAAGTATCCCCAGTACTGTCATCCGCATAGCAATGAATGCCATCAATTGACAACATATCATTGACATGCAGCAGGAACAGCGTCGGGGACAACACAGACCCTTGCAGGACGCCAGCATTTATGTCCAAGCGGTTAGAGCAATCACCGTCAACCACAGTTTGGATGCATCTGCCGGACAAAAAGCTGGCAACCCATTCACATAATCCCTTGGACAGTCCGTAAGATGGTAACTTCGATAGAAGACTTTTGTGCCGGACCCGATCAAAGGCCTTCGCCATTTCCAATGCCTCACCTTGGCTCTCAATGGCTAGTGCCCGTTGGTGAGTGAGATACACGAGAAGGTCGTCAGTTCAGCGACGATGGCGGAAGCCGTATTATCGGTCACTCAACAAATTGTGACCCTCAAGGTACCTCAGGAGCCGAGAGTTGATCACCCGCTCCGTCACCTTGGAGAGAAGGGAAGTTATGGCGATAGGCCTGTATTTCAATGGTTCAGATCTGTCACCTTTTTTTGGCACTGGGTGAACAAATGAGGTCTTCCATGAAGACGGAACTTGTCTTCTGGAATAGGAAAGCGAGACGTGGCGCGTCAATACTGGACACAACTCAGGAGCACACTGCTTTAGCACCACTGCCGGTATGCCATCTGGCCCGCTCGACTTATGAACATCTAGAGACATTAGTTTCCACCGGACCTCATGTATGTTGTAAAATTGAGATTTCCTGCATGGAATGACCGCACCACGGGATGGTGAATGGTACAGCGCCGCCATCGCTCGTAGTCGAGTTTCAGGCAAAGGAAGAACCCAGAGAATTGGTCTGGGTGTTTCTATGTATAATATGTATGTATTTCCAAAAAAAAAGTATATTATAATATGTATGGTTATCCATTTGTCTAGTACCCATAGTACAAGCTCTGCTTAGTTTGGGCTAGATGGTGTTGTGTGTATGTGATAGAATATTATTATTATTCTAAAGGATATAGTCTGTAACATAAACTACCAAATTAGATTATACTCGTAGCTCCGACTGACATCATGCTATGTGCCCAGGTATAAGAACATTAAAAGCAAAATTTTTCGTCTCCGTCTAAACGTGGAAGAAAACCGTTACTTTTAAATAAATAGACAATATATTAAGAAAATGGTGCTTAAAAATTTAAACTATGTAGGTACATTTAGTTTTATAAATTGTAGAAGCTTTTATGATGCACAATAGTATCATGTGCACAAAAGCAGTTGCCAAGAAAAATAACAAAAAACGACTCTGAGCCAGCCACTGCATTTTAAACACTAATTAGAAAAACTGATTCGACCATTTGCATACCGCCTTTGAAAAAAATAAATTGGCTGTGCATTCTCTGTTTTATCTCCTGCAGCTTGTGGAAAACTTGCTTTGTTTAGCTTTTTTTACGTAGTCAGCGGTTTACAAAAGTGCTTAATTTACTGTATGTAGTCTGTCACACATGCTTGTAGTTGGAATGACTTAACCATGACTATGTAAGCAATTTAGAATTTTGTACTGGTGATGAATAATAAAAAAATATTCTCACAACATTTATGCCTTTGGCACCAAAGGCAAAAAGGTAAAATATTTTATAATAAGTATTTTAACAATTTTTATGGCGCTTATCTAAGTTATAGTTTCAAAAGTTTTTTATTTTAGTTACTTAGTGAAATCTAACTCTGACTTGTTAAAAGCATGTTGTGGCTATCTGTAAAAGTTACAGCACTAGAAATGTGTTTATATGAATTAAACTTATTGATTATATTATGTTATGTAGAATCCTTAAATAAATATAGAAAACTTTATCATAACATGTTAAATGGTTTTGACGTGACGCAAAAACAAATAGAGACTTATTTAGATAAATATGGATATTGTGTTCAGTCTTGACACAATACTTAATCTCAATTAGTTTTAAAATAATATATCTAATGTACAGCCAAAAACTCGTTACATATATGTATGTATAGGTATAAACCTAGTAGTACTACTAGCTTTAATTTTTTGTACGTAATAGGTTTGTATATGACGGAGTGTGTGTGATGTTAACGGCATGGCCAATTTCAGTAGGGTTCTCTAGTAGCGGGTTCATGGCGTAAATTACAAACTGCAAATATACACTTTTTACAACCACTTTATTTTACAGTAATTACAGAAGTAGGTACACGAAATAGTTTGAGAGTAGCAATGTTACCACTAAATACAATTTGAGCCCAAAGAACCTGTAATCCCGTTTGGATGGTCCGCTCTTTTTCGTAGCTTGCGAATGAATGCTTCTTGAGGTCCTCACACTAAATGTAACTATCGCCCCACCAAACGATTCCGCTCACGTGACTCGTCGACGTCACGGCATTTTCCGTTCTCGCTCATACAATGAAGTCAATTGAGTGTCTTATTATCGCTAAATTATCGTAGCCCCGGACATATATATTATGTGAATTAATTAACTAATGTATTTACGTACTCGTTTAAAAATATTATTGATTGAAAAAAGAGGTAATGTCTTCGATCTACTTCAATAAATAAAATCATAAAACATATAAATAATTTATAGTTACAAATGACCGCCAGAGATATACACTTTTTACAGCATATTTCCATTTCTCCACCTCATTTCGCTGCTTAAATGAATCATTACTCGTCCCCTCCTTCAAAACCTCATTAAATTTCCGTAACGGATGCATCTCCACTTTGTGTAACTAATACAAACACGTATTATTATACCGAACACCCTACATTCGAAGGTATTTAGCTCCTTGGCATACTTTTGACTAAGGTATAGTCTAATTTAGCTTTGTCTTTTCATATATATGTTTGTTATGTTTTCCAAATTGGGTGTATCTGCTTGCCCGACCGTGTTTTCTACTAGGTGCTCGAGAGCAGCGATAGCTCAGTGGAGAAACCAACAGACTGCAATGCAGATAGTCTCGGGTTCAAACCCACGTCGCGCACCTATGACTTTCGGAAGTTATATGACTTTTCGAAATTATGTGCGTATTGATTGACAATTATCGCCTGCTCCGTGCCTCGGAGAGCACGTTAAGCCATCGGTCCCGGCTGCCATGAACATCTATGGCAGTCGTTATTGGGAAAGTCAGTACCCTCTAATATTCTGACACTGGTCTAGCCTTAGGGTATCGTTAGCCTTCGGGTTGCGGAGGTCAGGTGGCAGCCGCTCCGTGTAAAAACTGATATCCAGTCAAATCCGGTTAGACCAGAAAAGCCGACCCCAAGTGACTTGGGAATAATAAAGGCTAAGAAAATATATATAATATATCCTACCATAATAAACATATAACTTGATACAAAAGCTTTTCCGAATCAGGCAGGTAGTGCTAGATACTAGTGCGTTCAAACAAACAACTCTTTAGCTTTATAATATTAATGTAGAATTAATTAATAAAAACTAATTCCATAAATAAATTAAGCGTATCACATAAACATTTTTGTCTGAAGCAGACATGTAATTATACCTACGATTGTCGTCACACGAATAGCTGCATGCGAAGTTAGAATTTAATTAATATCATTCCTTACCAGTCAGTGTGTGTGCACATTCGGTTTGCTTATTGTTTTTACTGAACATGTTTTAGACGATACTCATGCATCTTTACGACAGAAGCATTGACTTCTATGTTAAACTATAGCATTGCTATTGAAATGGTTTCAAATTTTATTTTATATTTATGAATGTAATACAAACACATGCTGCTAAATATACGTTTATATTCTTAACTATCACAGAATTATATTAAAAATGCACACAGATATAACGTTCCGTATGTATAGCGAATATTTTAACGAAATTAATCCGATTTAAAGCTACGTTTCATTAATTATTGCTTGTAATTATTACAATTAAATATTATATTTGTTAATTTTTAGTCCTACAATGACGCAACAATGTTTAATGTAGTTAATGTATATATTAATAAATATTTAAAAAAATCTAACTAATAGCAACATTAGTGAGAACATAAAAAAATGTACCTTCTGGCGTCAATAGTTCTCTTGAAAGTTACAATTAATGACCAACACAAAAAAATAATTCATATTAAGCCAAAGTCACGTTTATGATCTGTGAAATACAGTACAATTTTCAATGTACGTAAATGTAGTAATTATGATGTAAATAAGATCATTACGAAACCCCATTACAGTTGTGATCGACCTCTTTTCACCGGCTTTTTATTGTGACAAAGTTTTATCACGCCGTGAACGTCCCTAACAATTCATTAGTCAGGACTAAAGGCGTCTGTCTTTGTATAATGAAGGCAAAGGCACCGCCTCAGGCTTCTCATATAAAGCTTGTCGCAACAACACATTAATTAAACTAATTACCAACTTTCAACACCTATAAGACAATATGGCAACGTCCTTGTTAGTAATTTATCAAAGAAATATTCAAGGAAAAATTTCAAATTTCTTTTTTTTAATTTTATTCTTTAACATTGCATTATTTATAAACGGAATATTGTGACCACGGCCAGTGCCTAGCTGAAACGTGAAGCCTTTCAAAAAGCCTTCCTTTAATATCCGTTTTCCCTTTTAAATTTTATATGTTAGTGTGTCTGGACCTAGTTCTATCTGCAATTGTTTTTCGTAGAGACTTCTCCTTGGACTTCGTAATTTTGGGCATAATAACATGTAGGGCATGCGACACTATGCGAGCAGTTACTCTTGGTGTTACGCAAGTCTATAGGCAACGAGCCTAAGGCTTGTTAAACATATTATCATAATAATGACATCGCTGTATTTAAACTGTTCCTCTGCTGGGCATGAGCCTCTTCACACTGTGAGAAGAATTAGGCCATAGTCTGCTTCCCTAGCTCAGAATTGATTGCCAATTTTGACACATCATCGAAAACATTATAAATATTATCATTTAATAAATAAATAAAATCTTAGACATGCATGTTTCCTCACGATGTTTTCCTTCACCGTTAAAGCGAGCGACAATTAACTATGTAATACTCATATAACCCCAAAAAAGTCAAAGGTGTGTGCGTGGAGATCGAACTCGAGACTTCTGCGTGGTAGTCCAGCGATCTCCAAGTATATTTGATGCACCTATCATTTAGTTATTTTTGTTTGTCACCATTAAAAATATATTAGATCAACTTTTCTATTTGTTTCTTTAACTTTCAGTTGTATTCAGAATTGGTAGCAGGTTACCCATTTTATATATTGTTATGGTACCTGCTCTTCATCTAATAATTTCTATTATGTAACTTTACCATTCTACTGACTAATATCATAATATTTGTCAATAGAATTATAAAGCCAAAGTAAAGTAAACGTAAAGTGGAAATGAAAAAGATAATTTGGTTCCACAGAAACAAAACTTTTTTCATTGCCGAATCCCATAATCATAGTACTATGATCTACAAGTCAAGGAGCCGAGTAGCCAAAGGCTTAAATATAGTATTTACAGAACCTAAAATAACAATATTCAGAATGACATTTCAAACAATGTTCTTATAGTCAAGCAATCTATTTATGCCTATGTAAGCGACATACACTTACAGAATATGCTGTCCGATTACGTCACGTCGCGTCATTTACGTTCGCCGACGCGCATGCACAGACGGCTGTATGAGTCTTTTATGACTTGTATTACAAGCTTGCGAGAGCATGGCTAGCGTTCTAAGCATCACTAATCTTAGCATATGTGAGTCTGAAAGTTTTACTGCTTTATTCGTCATAATCTACCTCATGCTACTATTTGGAGTTAAGTGATTGGTTTGTGGTACAATGCGACAGATCCATGTATTTGGGGTAAAATAAATAAATAAAATTGGAGATTTTACAAACGACGATTCAGTAGAAATCCAGAGAAAATTTAAGTCTACGATCATCCTAAAAAGTATAAGATTCTCGGCATAGCTGATCTATGTCGAGTATGTTCATAGTATTTACATAATTATCTACATACCTACCAGTATCTCTACAAGTGAATTTTTATGATTGACATTAATTTTTTTATATTCTTATAAGCTATGGTACCAAATAGTATATCCAAAAATACATAATATTGTGTTCCATTGTCGCAAATATTACACATTAAAACTACTTTATGAGGCTTCCACTTACTTTTTAACTATTTAAATTTACAGTGTCTTCGACACTTAGATAGATTTCCCGTTGCCACATTTACATATTTTGCATGACCATGGTGCAGTAAAATCCGTATATAGTTGTTTAATTCCATTCCATAAATACATTTCATATTCGTGAAGCATCTTCAGTGATGGCCTTTTACGACAAAGGTTCAACGCTCGCGTTTCTGTTTTACTAAAGCTTGTGCGTATTCGCTATCAATCAACGCTCGGTTTAATGGCCAAGAAAAATATTGTTAGGAAACGTGCTTTACCAACGGTTATTTAGACAATTTTTGAAGGTGTTCTATTCTGCCAATCATTATTTATGTGCTAAATTGGCTACTGTTAGTGTTGCTTTAATGTTTTTTTCAAGCCTTGCCAATGAGGTTATATTTTCTGCTGTGGGTTCGAATATTACACGGACTTTATTATTTATGTGTACTTTGTGTTAATTAGTTGTATGCTAGTAATAGAGCCCTGGAAGTTGTCCTTTAAAACAGAAAAAGAAAAGGAGATTTTTAGTAGCTATATTTTCATAAATTATTGTCATTTAGATTAGAAAGTTTTAGAGGAACCCGGCCAGACATACATAAAATAATTTTACTGACATAGCAATACCATATTTATACCATATAGGGTTTGTGTGTACCGGACAGGTATGTGTGGCGACGGCGACAGCCGAGGCTGCTAGTAGAACCGCGCGGTCGAACCAACCTCATGAGTGAGGCACCTTTGACGCGCGCACTCCGCACGCTTAATCTCATAGCCTTGAACGTGGACACATTCTGTTGTCCTCAGAGTGAATTCACAAGGATATCTTCTTTTAAAATTTGTTACAATAATTAGATAAAATTATATAGGAATATATTGTATAAGTTCTTTTTTTTTTAATATTGCTACAATATCGCTTTGGGTGAATCCTGTAAAGATATTTGTATGTCTGTAAATAAATAAATAAATAAATAAATAAATAAATATTTATGTACATATGTATGTGTACCTCAAACTAATGTAATCCAAAGAGAAAAGAGACAATATTTTCTAGCAAATTCTAAAATTATTACGATGTCTCTGTCCAAGCGTGAACGTCTTTGAGTGATAATTACAAAGAGATCGCTTTAGGGCTCATGTTCGTATTGTCTGTCATTACTGCGAATAAATTATAAACGTGTTCACCTCAAAGGATAGCGTGCAAATGTGTGAATTGAACTCTGAATATTTTATGTAAGTCTGTTTGTAGTAGCTTAGTGCTTTCTGTGTTTTAGTCTTGTGTGTGCTTTGTTAAACGTTGTATGGCAAAGGAAAAATAAAAGATAAAGTGTATTTTAGATAAAAAAGAGGGGTATGGTAGGGTAGAGGGGTATGTGGGTATGAGCAGTTGTAATGAATTAAGCTAACAAAGCTTTTACATAACACTGGAATTCAAGCTTCTTTGCCAACCATAATAATGTACTTATATCTTTTTAGAGTTCGAAAAACTCTTATACAACAGCTTTGTCCGTCCGTCCGTCTGTCTGTCTATTATACAACTTTCAACTCAAGAACCGTAAGAGCTAGAGACTCGAGGTTAAGGCCATTCGGCTCAGCATAATTGACATACCCCTAAATGACTATGAGCTTTGATCTTTAACCTCAAGGTCATGTGATACCATATTTCAACTCAAGAACTGTAAGAGCTAGAGACTCGCGGTCAACGCCATTTGACTCAGCATAATCGATATACCCCCGAAATGACTATGACCTTTGACCTCTGATCTCAAGGTCAGGTGATACCATTTTTTCGAACTCTAGGATTTACAGCAATTCATGGCCGTTTCTCACTTGTTTCTATTAATTGCATATAGTTAAACGAAAAAAGTTTTATAAAATAAGTAACCGCCACTTTTCTTTAAGAGGACAATGATTTTCATACGCCATTACTCTCTACACCCTTGTCCTCTTTACTGATATACTAAACAGAAAAGTTTTCTTAAGGAAAGAAGCATACACAAAGTTTTGAATTAGGAGTATGAAAAATATTTTAATGGAAGATACCGCTTTTGCTAATTATATGGTGATGGTGTGATTGAGCTGGTTTGTCCATAAAATATTCTAAGCTAACCTTAAATTTACTATTAAATAAAAAAATGAACTTATCGTTTATAGTATATATTATGTTCTTGTTTAACAAGTTAGGATCATTCGCTGATCTATGAAAACTCAGTAGACTATAAGCTACGAAGTTAACATAGCTTAACAAATTATTTTGTCGTAAACTAACCGCCTACAAAGCCGGCAATAACAGCGAGTTAAAAATCTGTATATATAAAACTCTTCCGTTACTGAGTACTGACAGACAACGCACAGCCGAAACTACTGAACGCAAGAAGCTGAAATTTGGCATGTATGTTCCTTGGAGAGTGTAGGGGAGCACTAAGAGAGGATTTTTAGAAATTTCACCCCGAAGGGGTGAAACCCAATATTCACATAGGAACGGGACTCACGCGGGTGAAACCGCGGGAAAGCTACTAGTATAAATATAAAACTAAAACCATTTTTTATAAGAATCTCCAGATATTAAGCCAATGTTAGCTTCAAACGTATCGTCAATAAATAACAGAAGTATCCAAAACATACGGAGTGTATTCATCCTTTGTACTCGAACACCTACCTCACAAAGTAAGTGGGGTAGCGCGTAGATATAGGGGTACTGGGTAGTAAGGGTAGTGATTCATCAATTGCGCAAAGTGCCACTTCATATTCAGTCCGTTTCACTGTCGCTTTGCGCCTCTAAATGTACGCTGATTGGATAATCTCGCTTTTTGGATTATTTTTTCTGTAGGTAGGAAACATTTTTCGTCATTTTTGTGTTATGAGATTGGGTTTGATTGGTTTTCAGTTGATTGCAATCTGCTGCGTTTATCGTAACGTTGATGATAACTTTGAAGTAATAACCTACATAATATGTCTTAATATTTTTGCAGTGTATGTAAGCACAGATCTCAACTCAGAACGTAATTTGAATTGCTAAAGCTTTAATAATCGTAGCTAAATCAAATTAAAAGGTTTGCAGTCAATTTTTAATTAAAATGATAATGATAAGTCAAATCCTTTGGTGTTAAAAATATGTAGTTTAAGGTTATATCGCAATCTATTTCTGAATCCAGAAATAATTTGTGGTTAGTCTTACTACATTATCAGTTATTATTACTAAATATATACTTCTAGTTTCTGCCCACGGCTTCACCTGGCCCAAGGAAATGCATTATCCAGATGAATAGTGTGCTAGTCAAAGACCTGGTCTGTCTATATGTTAACTTATACTTAATACATTTCGCTGTTTACGCGGAATTGAGTCAGAATTTCTAAACTCTCAAATTAATGACATTAGTAAAGTGAGAATTAATAGTTAAGGAGACAAAAGGCCGAATGCTTTTTAAAAAAAAACACCTTAATATATAGAAGACCCTTGAGGAAAGCATGTGCAAGTATCAAAACTGTTCCCTCCCTCTACCCTAACACTTCTTTTCGGCTAAGCAAATAGAGTTAGTTGGATAATTTGACGCGCCACGTCCCCCGGGAATAAAACTTGCATCTGTTGTGGAGGGAGACACTCCCGGGCCGTGCAATTGTCCGTAATGCACTTCAAATTAGAATAATATAATTTTAGTTCTATGCGTTTGAATTTTTTATGAACGCGAGGCATTTCTTTAGTGATTGGAGTTCTCAATATCTTTAAGAAAATTGGGGTGGAAAAAGACAGTACTATTGAGCGGATCAGTTTTCTATTTTCTAGATAAGTAACACATTATGAAATATATTAGATTTTGCCCGCGGTTTTGCTTACGTTAATACAGGTTATGACAATCAATTTTCGTCTCTTGAAAACTGTACTTTTTCTGGATGAAAGGTATCTTATATCCTTTTTTTGTACCCCTGATAACGTGTATACGAAATTTCATGTTGTTCGGTCGAGTAGTTAAGGCGTGAAAGCATCAACAACAAACAATCAAACTCACATACTCATTTATAATATTAGTAAGGATATAAAGAGGTATATACTATTGTGTTTGTTATAGCACATACCAAACAGTAAGCGAAATAGTTAAAAGGACTGTTTCCACGAGTACGCCCTCTTTTCTCAGTTCGTGAAAAATACATACATACATACATAGATTCACGCTTGTTTCCCAGAGGGGTAGGCAGAGACTACGGATTACCATTTGCTACGATCCTGACACACTTCTCTGGCTTCATTCACTTTCATCACCTTCCTCATACACGCCCGTCGGTTCAAGGTGCTCTTAACCTGGCCTTTATCCAGAACGCCTCCGATCTGATCGAGAAACGTTCGCCTAGGTCTTCCTCTTGCGACTGTTCCATTAACACTAGCCTTATAAACTTTCTTAGTCAGTCTTTCCTCGTTCATTCTTTATACATGCCGAAAGCAGCAAAATAAAAATTCTTCAAAAATCCTGTACAATATTCACGCTATGGCGTTCTCAATTTGAACTATCGTATTTTACTAGTAAATTAAGATTTTACCTTTTAAGACATTGGTTGTACTGATAAAGATGCCTTTTTTTCGTTTAGATTTGCTTGCTTTAAAAATAACGCTAATTTGCTTAGGTCTTGAGTCTCATTGAAATTTCAGACGAAATAAATAAATACGGCTCATACAATCACAAATAAGAGTTTGTTTGTTTGTTACGGTTTCACGCCTAACTACTCGACCGATCATCTTGAAATTTCGCATAAACGTCGTCAGAGGTACAAAAAAGGTCCTTTTATCCAGAAAAAGTGTAGTAGTATTATATAACTTAGCCCTTCGAGAATATAAGCATGATACTATATAATTATGTATGTCATATTTAAAGTGTTCCTGAAGTTTCGCTTCTTTTCAGCAGCCATGGTCACTTGAATTTCCAAAACCAGTTTTATTATAGGACCCTGACCTTCATTTTCAATAAAAAAACTTAATAAGAACCTCTGTTGTTACAGGTCTAGACGCAGAATTATACTACGTTAGAGAGGGCGTGGTCAATAAATACGCTACCAGCTTCATAGTGCCTGTACCGGCCCATATTGCAGACTTGGAGTTCATGTGGCAGGCCCTTGGTGGCAGACCGGTGAGTTCATAACCCACTAAGCACTACAACACAGAGTTATATTTTTATTCCTAGTAGTAGAGCCTCGCTGATTTCAGCATGAATGGGCTGGCTCGACCGGGGAAAGACTACTCTTTCACAGAATATCGACTTAAAATAGCATTATTTCTACTGTTGTGTTTCGTTCGGTGAGTGAGAGTGCCGGAGGCCTAATCACCCTCTTATCCCCTTCTCGTTCCTTCTCCTTCAAACTTCTTTTCCTAAAGGGTCGGCAACGCGCATGTGATGCCTCTGGTGTTGCAGGCGTCCATAGGCTACGGTGACCACTTACCATCAGGCGGGCCGCATGATTGTTTGCCACCTTAGTAATAATAAAATAAATAAAAAAATGACGCTATTCCAATTAGACTAATACGAATTTTGTTGCGATTTTTTATTAAACAACGCTATAATATCCGTTTAATTTAATTTCAATAATAATAATTACGACCGACACGAATAAAGCTTGCTACGTTATATAATAAATAGATACAAAATATGTACCTGCCTCGTTGACGCAGCACTAATGTAGCTGTGTATGAGCTGTCGGGTTCGATTCCCAGATCGGAATTAATATTGGAGTATTCTGTTAAGAAACTGGAAATAGCAGTACGCAGTCTAAAAATGTTTTCGATAGATGGCAATAAGCTTGCTCCTATTACGTGAGATATAATAACTAAAAAGCGAAATGTAAATGTTATACATTACTGCTTACCCCTTCGGCGATATAGGTAAGCCCATGTATGTGCCTTAAATACAATTCGCAAACCAAACAACGTAATAAAATTAAATATTATTATTCCGTATGATTGATATCGTTGAACAAAGCAAATAATTTAAATCAGTTTGCGTATTCTGTACAATCAATTGAACAATTAAATCATTCTTCATGATTAATTCAAACTTTTAATGGCAATATTTTAATACAAGTTCACAACAATTAATTTTATTTTCCTGTATATTAAATTTGTATTCCATTGAGCAAACGGTCGGTCGCATTGAGAGCTGCTCCGCATTTTCCAATTTAGTCTGAAAGCGATTTAATTTTGGAAAACAAAGGGCTCGGATTAAGTCGTCATTTTTCGCTGAGTTTCGGATATTTACGGCTTAGGATAGATGTTTTGTTATTTTTTCTCTTTGTACTATACTTGTTAAATGCAAATGAATAGGGAGTAATGAGTGTTTTTTAATTACGCACTTTTGTTTTTGAGTAACTGTTATGGATGACACAAATCCTAACTAATATTATAAATGCAATTGTGATCTTGTCTCTTTGTTTGTTTGTTACGCTGATTGGATGATTGGTCGTTGATCGAGTAATTATGGTGTGAAAGCCTTATCTACTCGACTGATCATCATGAAATTTCGCATACACGTTGTTAGGAGTAAAAAAAGGATATAGGGTTTCTTAACTAGAAATGATATTCAGAAAAAGTACTTTTAATAACTTAACCTACATTTATGCGAGCGAAACCACGGGCAAAATCTAGTTACAAATAAATATTACTTTAAATAAAAATTAAGAAAAGTGGCACTCAAGCATACTGGCCTAATGATAAGTAACCGATGACCATTAGGCCCCAAATCGTTTGTTATAAGCGTCCATAAGCTATGGTAGGTAACGCTGAACGATTTTAACTATACTCTCTTGTAATAAAGGATTCACTGGCCAGCCAGTGCTAAAGGTAAAACTCACACAGGTCCCTTTACAGTGCAGCGTTTCCTTTAGAGCCTGAAAACCTTGCTCACCGTAAAACCCAAGTTTGAATGAGTACGAAGTTTCGTCGGGTGGAAGTACTTCAGGCAAAGTGCTCGCTCCACTTTGAGTTAAATACCAGGTTAAGCAGGAATATGTAAGCATAAGGCTTTTAAACTAAAATGATAATTATAACTGATTTTAGTAAAATTACTTATCAAGAATAAGCATAGTGCTTGGCAACATTATTTAACGCAGCACTTTATTTTTCGTAGTGCTACGTAGAATTCGCTACGAAATCTCGTCTCTTTCCGTAGCAATGTCTTCGTAGCACATTTCAACAAAACAGATTTTCCATTGGCTTAAAGACTATTGTGTATAGTATGTGTACTATTCCCGCAATATTTTAAGTAAACGAGTTTTACTACAGCTTTAAATTGCTTGCGGTCTTTCTTCTACGCAGAAAGTAAAAACAAAGGCAGCAGTATTATATTAATGCATATTAGCTATCGAACTAACGCGTCAATAGCTTGAGGTCAGGGCTGCAGTGACTCATCGCAAATAATGGTCTATCGACGAACATCTATTAACCTTGATAGAGACAAGAATATTAATGAACTTCTGTATTTGTATGGAACTATTTCGAGAACAACGAAGCAACTTACTAGGCGATTTTTACGGCGATTAGATAGTTGTGAATTGGCGGTTTTAGGTTTCTACTATGTGTGTGACTGTGATTAATCGAAAACCTAAGTAATAAATTTCAAATTGCAATCAGAAAAATTGTAATATTAAGCAAATGCAAGCTGCCACGCCTTCTCAAATTGGAAACGACAACGATTGCAATAGTAAGTAAGATATTGCCAATACTAAACTTATTTGTCGATATGAATTGCTGGTTGAATCTGTAGCCATAGATCCTATATGAGACAGTAATTGTTTATCGAACAAACTTCTCAATGACATACTGCTTCATATCCTAATGTGATATTTAATACTGGACAGAAAATGCTGACAACTCCAAAAACAAAATCACTTCATCGATCATCAATTAGTGCGTTCTTGGCCATATATTTTTTATGGATGAAAGGTAACCTATTTCCTTTTTTGAAGTCCTGAGGACGTGTATACGAAATTTCATGATGATTGGTTGAGTAGTCAAGGCTTGAAAACGTAACAAATAAAGAAACTCACATTCGCAATTATAACATTAGTTAGGTGTTAAGACTGCGTCAAGCGAAATGTGCCAAAACAGGCGGTTACAGTTAAGTGAATAATATCAACACTTTTTATATAAAATATGCATTTACCATAAAATTGAATGTGTTTAGAATTACTCCGTGTAAAAAACTTAAAATAATTAATATTTTCACCTACAAAATTAAATAAATTTGCAAAAATGCAAAAACTTAAAGTTCGTGTTATGTGATTTTTAGATTATAACAGTAAAAATCTATCGTATTTTACAGCTTAAACGAAACATAAATAGTTATATTACAATTTGTCCGTCCCAAATATTTAAGTTATTGGTTGACAATAAAGATACATATTTATCAAAAAAGTACTTCAAATCCTCCATACAATTTTAATACGGCGGCCGCGCGCCGATTTAACTATGCGCCGCACGAGCTCTGCCATTATCTGTCTTACGCTCGGCGCAGTCTTAAGCTAAAATCATAGTAAAAAACATATAGGTAACTAAATAAAACTCATGAACGTCATAGTTTATTGGTTAGTTAATTTAACTATGCTATTAAAATTACATTTAGGTGTGTTGTTATGTTCAGCCAATGAATATATGGCCACGAAAATATATTACGCGATAGATGGCGCAGAAAACCCGCGGGCGGTAGCTACCGTTGCAATAATAGTTGGAATTGGTCCAATATAATACTAGAACAATTAAAACCATAATTTGTTAGCTTTGTTTACGTGCAATTAATGTCATGTAGTGCCTAATAGAGAATTCGCAGTTAACAATTCGATACTAACACAGAATAGTACGCCAACTAAAATATTGGACGTTTCTGTTTTTAATCGGAGCTGGCGTGTTGTATGTATATCGCACAATAGTCATCGTACAGTTTTTTCGCGTTAGGTTTTATTTGCATACTTACAGTCTCATGCCTTTACACAAAAGGATAGATAGAAGTATATTAGACCTATATTTCTAAGCTTAAGTTTTAGGTGCCATGTATATGTCTATTGTCGTTTATTTATTTAATTTTCATGGAACACTAACAGAATTATCACTATTTATATACAATAATATTATGTAGCATACAGCCATTAATAGGTCCTCACTTATAAGCTATACGAACATATAAAAAAAAAATGTGGAACGCAATATTAGAAATAGCTTAAAATTAATTTATACATAACATACATACATAGATTCACGCCTGTTTCTCAGAGGGGTAGGCAGAGACTACGGATTTCCATTTGCTACGATCCTGACACACTTCTCTGGCTTCATTCACTTTCATCACATTCCTCATACACGCCCGTCGGTTCAAGGTGCTCTTAACCTGGCCTTTGTCCAGAACGCCTCCGATCTGATCAAGAAACGTTCGCCTAGGTCTTCCTCTTGATATATATGTTATACATAACACTTATACTAATTTTGGAAAAATATTCCTTAAGCAACCACCTCACTGTCGCCTGTTTTGCGTTGAAAATATCTATGTCAAGGGCTTTATACATTACATTAAGGGTCTTGCCTGCCCGCCACATAAAACTATTTTGCCGATAATTTGTTGATGCATAAGGTAAATGAAGTGGTGTATTATATTGACGTAAAGCTTTCGCCGGCATATTGAAGCCGATTTATGCGGCACAGTGACAGACTCTGTACTGTTACTGAGAATTAGTTGCCTGAAAAACTTATAACAATTGCCCTTACCAAATCGGGAATCAAACTCAAGATGTTATATACAGCAGTAACACTGCGCCACCAAGACAGCTATATTATAAAGCTTATTCTATCTTTGAAAATTCTTATGGGATTCAGTGTCTACGAAATAGTATTATTAACTAACGATGTTGTCGTAAAATCCATATTTATAAAAGAAAACTCTCTACTCTACTCAAACCATAGAATCCAAAATGGTAAAACTCTTCTGTGCGTGTGTTTGTAATTAAACTCCTCCTAAACGGCTGTACCGATATTGATGAAATGTTTTGTGTGTTCAAGTAGATTCGAGAGTGGCTTAGATTTTTTCGTGTGTACAGGACGTCTGTCGGGACACCTAGTACTATATAAAATATGTATAACTATTTACACTAACTTGACTCATCCCAGTGAATAAGGAGACTTGTAAATAGTCTCTCCAACCCCTTCTCCCACATTCAAGGTCTTTAAAATTTTCTACGCAGCACGTATACACGGTGTTGTTTATTCCAGTTGCCGTACGTGATGGGTATAGACTATGAGAGCCGGGGCGCTATGCAGCCGCCTCAAGTCAATATCTCCGAGAGAGGATTCGTGCCTACAACACTACAGACGTTTAGGTAAGTCAATATGGGTGCATAACTAGTGTACTCGTATGAATTTAATCTAGCAATGTGCGAAATTGCATGAGAATATATTGAGATTAATATACAACGTGAATTAGAAAGGTGTGGTCGTGTTTCAGGACTGTAATGTAATGTATATTTGCCTGCACGGATGGCATTTTAAGTGGTCGCCTCGCCTCTGCCACAGTGCCGAGTGTTGTGGGTTCGATCCCCAGACGGGACAAAAAATTATGTGATCCATAAGTGGTTTTTTTTCTGAATCTAGGTGTTCTTTGTGTCCGTTGTCTGAATGTTGTAAAGTCCTCCGTGACACAGGAATTATTGCGATACCGGGAGTTGTCTTCTAAAAAAAATAAACTGCGACATAATCAAAATGTGGTAAGTATTTTAACTTTAAAGGTTTATTTATTTATTTTAAACATCGAAACAAACGCATTACATTACTATCAAAATTGCGCCTGGTCATTTTCGGATTTGTGGAGGTCACAGAGTCAGCTGTTAGTGTTGTTTAAGTATCAACTAGAATGCTGATATCGATAAGTAGATAAAAATAAAAATGCTATATCCCAGTAAAAATAACGTATACGGATTTTTTTGTCGCGGTTTTTCGTTGTGACGCTGAAGTATGACCACACTTTTTTGATACTCACTGAATATTAATATACATAAGTAAATATGTGACCTATGTTTTTGACAATATAAAGCAGGTACTGCGTCGTAATTTTAATTGAATATCATTCAAATTTAATTGTTCATAACACTTAGTTCTGTGTAGTATAAGTCTGAAATGTGAAACAAAACATATTTTATTATTTCCTTGATAGTGTAGTAATATATACTATGATATTGTTATTGTGTATTTAATTAATTAATATTGTT
Source organism: Catocala fraxini (assembly GCA_930367265.1). NCBI lineage: Eukaryota > Metazoa > Arthropoda > Insecta > Lepidoptera > Erebidae > Catocala > Catocala fraxini. The sequence continues at coordinate 29,832,298 of OV884025.1, read as the reverse complement.
CATTACCTTGTGCCTTTAGTAAAAAGCGTTCCATTTGAAAGTCAATACTTTTTATATAATACGAATTATTTACCTGTACTGGATAATATTATGTTGGCTTCGTTGACTTTTAAATATTAAAATACACATAAAATATTTTTCATACAAATTGTTGCCTAATTTGGTTCAGCGGTTTTAGCCGTGTAAACAAAACACAGACACATCAAATAAGTACATACTCTTGTATCATTATGAGACAGGATTTTACTACAAAAACAAAAGAAACTTGTTTTACAATATAATCAAATGTATGTGCATAGAGCGTTTGCCACATCACCTATACATAATTGTACTATTTACATAAAATATGTACTATTTCCAACTTGTATCACTTTTCACTAGAGCTGCAGAAACAGCTTGGGCTCATATTACTGGTGCAATCAGTGATTCAAATTCGGAACAACATTTTGTTGCAAACCCGATGCCTTAAGCTGTTGCAAATTGAAACGCTTACGTCATGTCCAGTGACGTCAGTGATTACGCGCCCGTGAATCCCCTGATTGTTTTGGAATGCTCACTCACATATTATAGTGTAGGTATTATGTGAGCAGCGTTAGCTCAGTGGGGAGACCAACAGACTGCAATGCAGAGGGTCTCGGGTTCGAACCCACGTCGCGCACCCCTGACTTTCGGAAATTATATGACTTTTCGAAATTATGTGCGTATTGATTGACAATTATCGCCTGCTCTGTGCCTCGGAGAGCACGTTAAGCCGTCGGTCCCGGCTGCCAAGAACATCTATGGCAGTCGTTATTGGGAGAATGTCGACACAAAAGATCCCACTGGGTCGAAGTGTCACCGGTCTGCACTGACTGGCCCCCACATAAGATAAGATAAGTAAGTATTATGTGCTTGCCATTGTCCTACGCTGAAAACGTGATAGCTAATGGTGAAGATTTTCGACACGTCGTCAAAAAATTATGGACTGGGTCTTGCTCATACGTGTGCTTTATTCTTTAACGAGTACCTGCTGTAAACTCATATATTCAGTTCCATCGATTAATAAGGACTAGCGGTCATTCAGCGATCGAAGTTCGACCATAATTCATTTATATAAATAAATTGTACATAGTTGTACCTCACCTTCTCTATATAAATTTTAGCAACCAAATCTCCTTCTGCGAGCATAATATGCTTAAAAAGGTATACACGTTTTCTCTTCACGTATTAAAATATATATATGTAGATATTACTCTTGTCGATCTACAAGAGTCTACTAATATAGCTATATGACCTTATGCGATCCATGTTTCTCGTAGCACTGAATCCAATGCTGGTTGAATAATAATGGGTGAACAAGCATAGGATAAAATTTAAGAAATATTACGGCTGGTTTATTTAGTAATGGTCATGCATTAATTCATTATTTTGAAAACCAGATACAATTAAAAAAGCAATCTCTTAGACTTGAGAGCCGAGTGTTGGCCAAGAGATAAAAAATGACAAGCTATGAAAGAAATCTTGGTGGCAACTTTATTTTATTACACTACATTTTGCTGTTTCTTTGGGCTTATTTCGAAATTTTCAATGTTGCATATCAGCCGATCTATTTTTAGCATTCAATATATTACATATTACTTTCATTACGCAAGTATAAAAGGTATCATACCTCAAATAGAGCCATCATTATTATAATTGCCAGCATCACAGCTTGACTTGAGTTGTCATTAAAGTAAATTCTAATATATCAAAAAATACTAACTAGAATTATAACTGATAATAATTGGTTTCAGAGTTGTTATGTATGGTACAAAGCAGTGACTCTATACGTTCAAACATAAAATATACATTCTGAGTAACGTAGCATCCAGAATATTATGAAAATAGATGAACAGTACCAGAACAGAAATACTCTATAGTCTCGAGAAAAATATGTAATTTATTTATGCAATAATAAACTATATTCAGCAAAAAAAAATATTTTGTTGCAAAAGCTTTGGGATATTTAATCCTGTATACTTTATCTGTATCATTAGTCTTGTTAAATAATGTAGCTGAAGTTATAAACCGTTATAAAATATTATATTATGACAACGTATACGTGGTAGTTATAACAGTAACAATGTAATATATGTTTCAATGAGCAATTGCTATTTTAACGTATGTAGGTCAGCAAAATGTGCAGAAAAGCGATATGTATTTTATTTGTTTTGGCTCGCGAACATTGCGCCCAAATGGCCTTTAACACCACGTGCTGTAAGTGAACAATGCGATTAAAATTATATAGGACGTAGTTCAATGCCCAGTCGTACTATATTACTGGTATATTTCAAGCCCAAATAATTGTAGTTTTATTCATTTCTGAAAATGCATTCCCTTACAGCGACCTTTTTAAAGATTTGGCTACGTACGAGTAATACTGGTTACCAGTTACCGTAAACGGTTACCGTAAACGGTTACCGTAACTGGTTACCGTAACCTTTAGATATTTATAGGTATTCAAGAATAACGTTAAACGTTTTCTATTAGGTGTGCCGTAAGCGTTTCAACTTAGTGGTAAATGAAATTGTATGTATAATAGTAATTAAAGAGATGGTAACCCTATGGTTTAGGATTTGTGAACAAGTAATCGTAGTTTCGATCCCCACCCTACACCTTTAATGAATCAACTTCTAAAAAGAAGTATTTAAGCTTAGCTAAAGCAATTAACGACAATACTAGCAATTGTAACCCAAATTATTACAAGTCTAGTATTTTATCGGCCGCGATGGCGTAGTGGTCAGTGTAACCGACTGCCAAGCCTGAGGTCGCGGGTTCGATTTCCGCACAAGTCAAACATTTGTGTGCATGAACATTGATGTTTGTCTTGGTGTGGGTGTTTTTATGTATAAGTATGTATCTAAAAAAAGAAAGTATATAATATGTATGCTTATCCATTGTCTAGAATCCATAGTACAAGCTCTGCTTAGTTTGGACTAGATGGTTTTGTGTGTATGTGATAGAATATTATTATTATTATTATAGTGGAACTTATTAATTATATAAATAATGATTTGGAGAGCTATATGAAAGTCAGAAATCTTTTATTTATTAAGGTCAACAAGTAACGTAACTCTTATGAACGTCAATGTTAAAATTTGCGTCTATGTTATTTGCTAGGTCATAGCAAAGGGTCGACTCTATGACAAAATAGATTTAAGAAAATCAGGGCCTCTCTTTAAAATTCATCATACCTTTATACAGTATTGTACAATTGAAATTAAACTACTATAAACGGATTTTATCGCGTCGTTTATTTGACACTTTTTTACATAATTTAGAAACTAGCTTCAATCAAAACATACTTCAAGCCGCCAACGAAGATAAGTAAATTTTTACCATCCGTCAAGTGTCAACTACCTTTACAAGATGCAGGGGTCTATGAAATAGATTGTGACTGCTGACTCTTATACATTTGTCAAACCAAGAGATGCATAGGCACCCGCATAAAAGAACACATAGCTGATGTAAAACACCAACGCTGGTTGAAGTCAGCTGTGTGTGAACATGTGCAACAGGGGACCAACAACTACCTGAGATTTGACAAACCACAGACTCTCGCTAAAGAATACCGATTCCTACCAAGGATGCTACGCGAGGCTATTGAAATCAAAAAACATCCTAATTTTAATAAAGAAGTTGGTTGGAATGTACCACCAGCTTGGGATCCAGTAATTCAAATAGTCAAATACAAGAAGAAGCAAACCACAGCTAAAATTGATGATACTTTGAGCTCATTCTGCGTAAATAGAAACACAAATGATTAAATTATGTTTGGGTACTTTGAAATAACTACAATGGAACATTGAGACAACTACCATCTTAGTCTCCCCGTGACCATGGCTGCTTAAAAACAACCAAATCGTCGGGGAAAGTGTAAGCTTAAATATAAATAGTTTTAATAATTTAATTAGCTTAAAAATTTGTAAAGTTTAATAGCAGTAAGTTTCTAAATTATGTAAAAAAGTGTCAAATAAACAACGCGATAAAATCCGTATATAATAGTTTAATTTCAATGAATAACATTCGCGTAAACAGAAGACAATATTAACTATTGTACAATATTTTTAACACGAAATAAGAGATAATTTCGCCGTATTTAATCGAATAATTGCTTGGTTTTCACGTTTCGTTCTCATTTGTACAGAGTACGTCTACCGTGCACCGGAGCGAGGAGTGCGGAGATCCTAGTTACAATGCAGCTCAACATATCGGCGCCGGACCGAGCACATAAGGACGTGCGGTTGCTCTTCAAAAGGAATAAGATTTGTTTGAAAGGTAATTTATCTTTGTTTTATTAATCAAATCTATTTTTATTTGTTACTTTATGTTTGATTGATATTGTAAATATACAGAAAAGTGAGACTACGTGTGGCCAGTTTTTAGACCTGGGAAGCATTGCTACCGCGTTAACTGTGGCGTGGATAGCTGATAGCGTGGATTTGATACAAGACTAATTTCTATGATTCGCAAACAGTTGTTCCGAGTTCAAAGGTTCTTTGTGTCCGTTCTTGAATATCATTAAAATCCCCCGGTATGTAGGAATTATTCATACATGAGAGACAGTTTCTTAAAAAAACATGAAACAAGCGGGTCTACGTTTGGCCAGTTTTTATACTTAGCAAGTATTTAAATAATCAGTTTGAAACCTCTTAGGACCCGCTCCCTCTGGCATCTGCCGAGAACCGCTGGCTAATTGTTCGAAGTACGTTCACGACCGACGAACACCAGTGGGATAGAACTCTATTTAATGTAACAAAATTGAAGTAAACGTTACGCTTTGCCCTCGACAAGGAATTATCTCATAAAAATGCCTGACGTCTTGCCTATGTCCCGTTAAAAGCGTTTCATACCAGAACATTTTCAGAAGACTTTTATACCAGAACATTTTCAGTAGCAGTATGGAGACTGGAAATGAGCTCGGTAGATATCTATAGGTCCACGTTCTCGAGTTACTTGTGACTAGCTATGTATGGATGTAATATAGTGCAGCTTACCCTTTCTAAGATATACAGGTTATTTTTGATGTTTACATACATACATATATATCTATATGCATATATATGCATACATATATATAACAGGCGTGAATCTTCACGCCTGTTTTCCAGAGGGAAAGACAGAGACTACGCATTTTCCATTTGCTTCAATCCTGACACACTTCTCTGGCTTCATTCACTTTCATCACATTCCTCATACACGCTCGTAAGGTGCTTTTAACCTGGCCTTTGTCTAGAAAGCCTTTAATCTGACCGAGAAACGTTCGCCTAGGCCTTCCTTAGATATTTGTGGGTCCATAAATAACAAGTATAACCGTGAACGATAAAAAGCATTACTAAAATATCACAAACCTTTTTTTTTCATGTTATAATTATAAACAAAAACTACTTCGAATTACCAACAATTAGGTTGAAACATTATGTAGTTTATATAAACCTAGTTTATGATTACATCTTTTAAATTAGTAGCGAAAGCCTTTAGTTTAATTGAGACATTAAGTACTTAGTTATTAAGTTAAGTTTTATTTACTCTGGTCACGTTTTTATTAGCCTTTCCATTTTCTTTTGAATATTGCCTTGGTACGCAGGCTCTGACTTTTTGTATTAAAACCTAAGATTGAGTGGAAATTGTTGTGAGGCGTATAGGGTTATAAGACATATTTCAAATGTCAATGACATATTCATATATTAATGCTATATAAAATGATGAGGAATACATTATATTTGCTTGGAAAGCGTAGCGTAGTGTTTAAGTGGTAGCCTCGCATGAATGTACAACATTTTAATATTTATAAGAACAGGTTCGGTTCTCAAACAAAACAAAAAATTATGCGGAATACAATTATTTTGTTCCATGCCTTGTTTGCGTCTGTTAATGGTAGGTCACTGGATTTAAGCTCTAGTCTCAAAGTTTTCCTGGTAAGAATACAAATGGAAGTAAACAAACTACGACATTGGAAGTAGCACTGCTCTATTTTCAGATAAAATCTTTGCATAGGCATAGATGCAAAGTTTTGATTTGTGATGCTCATACAACAACACGTGGTATATAGCTGCACTGCATTATGAGATTTAGTAGATGCAAATTTGGATTTTATAATCCTTTATATACGTTAATGCTTTCAGGTTACCTAAATGGATATAATATATAATTCGGGCATTATAGCTTTAACTGTTCACAACTTGTACCTATGCAATAAAATAAAGACTAAGGCACACAGTTTTCGATAAATCAATTTGATACATAACCTACTGGTAACATATTGTTATGACTTGATGTTTTTCTAGTTACACTACCTTCTAGAGCTTTTTTAACAAACATTAGTCTTAACCTTATGACAACTGATCAATAGTTACGAAGGATATCTCCGGCCCGCCTCAAATAAATTACACAGTACAGCAGTTTTTTGGCATCAACTCCGAACCAAGTTACGTTGTTATATGTTTTTTTGATGTTAGTTGGACAAACTACATGTCGTCATTAAATCTATGTACCTACGCATTCTTATTGATAAGTAATAGGCATTATGAAAAGTCAAAGTAAAGAAAAGAAAATGTTTATAGTGGTTTGTGAGTTTACTTTAAGTGACAATCTCTGTGACAATTTTATTTATTTTTACATACTTAGAAAAACATCTATTGAAATTGTATCCTTTTGGCTTACTATAACTTTATTCATAGATAAATTTAGCCTAGGTTTACAATGTTGTTCTGTTTTAATATATGTTCTAAATATGTGTACACAGCATGTTTAAAACAGATACAATACAGTAAAGTTAATCATATTTACACTATTAAATATATTTCACTATATTAACTTAGAAAATTAGCAAATTAACGTATAAACCAGAAGAAATATTTTGTTTAACTTCAACCTATAAAATTGACGGCAAATCGATAAAAATAGCTATGCCTTCCGTGCTAGTCAAATGATTGTGTTACGGCAAGGTAAGTAACAAGGTAAGTGAAGTAACATTTAGATTAGTTGCTAATTCCAGGCAAAGACGTGATAGATATCTGCGAGATTCTCACGACCATTCTTTTTCGATACCCGTATCTGACTAATTATTGAGATTTTCTAAGATAAATTTTAAGTAGCACGCCGGCTGAACCTATTTCGGGTACGCTCGTCGCCTAAACCTACATCTAACGAAATGTGGTTGTAATACGCATCTCCCTGACCCTCCGGGGATACAAGCGTGAGGCTATATGTGTATGTAGGTAGCTTTGTGCGTTTGAAAAACTAATAAGCTATCGAGATAAAAGTACATATCTAAAAATACGTAGCGCCCGAGTTTCGAGTTTTTAGTAGAATAAAACGATATTAACAGTTTTACGTATTTTGTGTGTAATAAATATATGGAAAATAAAACTTAATTTAGGCAAAAATGATTATAAACTAGATTTTCAAACAAAGAGTATTCTACTATTTTCTATGGATGTAAATCAACTAAAAGCTTTTTATGTGTATCTCTACGACAAGTCTCACAGCTCCTCTATATGATAACACAACATTAATCACTTCCTTCCCCTCCTCTTACCACAACAGAGACATAAAATATACTTTATTCTTGTCAAAACTTCACCCCATCCAACCCGAAGTACACTACTTTAAATAACACTTCAAAAACCCGCCAAAACATTACCAACTGACAAACTGTAGTCTCCCTTCCCTACAAATCATTTTATGACTACAATTGGCACTAAGCCCGACTGCTATGGGCGATGTTCCTCAAACAATAATTCGGTATTATAATAATAACAGTATATTTGGTATACTGAATATAGAGAGCTGTAAATATTGCGATGGGTTTGCAAACACCAGTTTGATTTGAATGGGAAAACTTGCAACTTATTTTACAGTTTTACTATTGCATGATTGTAAAGTAATAGTATATGATTCGAAAATTACTTCAGTGACGCAATGTAAGTCAATGCGACTGCTGTGCATGTGGTCTTGGATTCGATTTACGGGTCAGGCAATGTATTATTAAGTATTTCTGACAAAAAGATGTCAGTGGCAATACGGTCAGAATAGCAGCACGCAGTCTGAAACTGTGTTTGTTAGACGAAAATATATTCATGTCAATTTAATTTAATTGAATCGATTGTTTAATGCATTCAAATTATTTTTATTAGAATACATTTGAACGACTGTAACATTCAAATGGTTCATCAATAATTGTATATCATTAGTTTATTTAATCATTTCATTTTTACCAACTTAGGGCTTCGCCAGCGTACTATGCTTATACCAAAATGATTGAAACTAATATAACAAATGTGAAAGTAATACAGTTACAGTAATACAGTACAGAATACAGTCACATTTATCAAATTCGTTTGACAACATAAAAAACAGACCGACAGACAGCTTTCTATCTGTAACCAAAGTTGTTGAATATGAAATTCAGTTAGGTTAAAACTTGCCGCAAAATGTATGCTACGGTAGGCAGCGGCTTAGCTGTGCAGATTCCATTGCGGGAATACATGGGCAATTACGTTCTACCAGGTCGTAGACAAAATACAGGCAATAAAAAAACACTACTTGAATATGCAACTAACTAAAACTATAGCCCTATGTGCACTACTTATAGAAAATAAAACAAAAGCTAACGCAATTTTTTTAATTTAGACATATATTTACTAGATTCAATGACAATTTTACTTTTTTCGAGAACGGAACTTATTTTGATGACTTCTTTGGTTTTGGCGAGAAAAACGATAAATTAACAAATTTTCTTACGGACTATAATTATTAAGAATGTTATTCTACTTAATAAAACATTGATTGACAATTATCGCCTGCTCCGCGCCTCGCAGAGCACGTTAAGCCGTCGGTACCGGCTGCCATGAACATCTATGGCAGTCGTTATTGGCAAAGTCAGTACCCTCTAATATCCTGACACTGGTCTAGCCTTAGGGTATCGTTAGCCTTCGGGTTGCGGAGGTCAGGTGGCAGCCGCTCCGTGTAAAAACTGATATCCAGTCAAATCCGGTTAGACTAGAAAAGCCGACCCCGAGTGATTTGGGAATAATAAAGGCTAGGGAGAAGAAGATTCTACTTAATAAAACGTTTCGTCTTTTTAATTCGTATCGCATCACGCTTCATTTCCAATTAATTTATTTACTTCGTTTGATGTTGTGTATTCTCGATAAATTAAATTAACTTTTTCAACATGCATAAGAAACTTTTTGGACTTCTTAATATTATTTCTATAGTACCGATAGCCTAGTGGGAAGATAACTCTATATACAACAAGCCATATCAAAAATATCAATTTGGGTACCTGAAAATATCTAAACGTACGGTACGTTTAAACATTTTCACCGATTTGTTAAAACAAATCGGTGTTTTGAATTTGGACTGGAAAACAGTCTAATAAAATAGACTAATGGCTGGACATACTAATATGCTCATCTGTAATGAGCCTACAATAGGATTTTATGTTTTTGTTTTTCTTTATTCATTATTATTTTTCTTTTGATTGATTTGATTTAAAAACACAAATGCGTTTATGAATATTTTCAGTGCCGCAGAATTAACGAACAAAATCTCCACCTAGACTCAGAACAATAACAGCACAAATAATTGTTCAGTGGCATTCAAACCACAACACTCGGTGGGCAACCCTTCAACCGTAACGCTATCCGTGCAGTCGGATATCTTAGTGTCATGTAAAATTGACATACCTAGAAACCACTGTCGTAGCATACTCACAAACATAAACGTAAATGGCGCTTTTAATAAGTTGATAGTAAGTTGCAATACAACACTCTTGTCATTACTTAAGTGTATGTTGCCAGTACCCACAACACTACTCGAGCGTAATTAATTCATAGCGCCTTCAAACCGTCTGTAATTATGGCCTTCGATAATTTTCCATAATCACACGTATATCCTGCTTTCCTAATAGATGAGCTGTCGTAGCTGAATGCAAACATGTCGAATATTAAGTGGTCTCTAAGTGTTATGGATGTAGCTGCTGATTAGTTCAAGTTATAAAATTCGTTTTAAGAGAGCATTTAAATGCTATTTTTAGGATGTTAACTTTCTATAGTATACGCTAAGCTACGATATATTCGCATTATTTATGTAGGTACGAAAATACTACGGTTGTTTTCCAACAGATAAGGTAATGGAACAAGCCTATTTTTCTTCATTAAAAAGACAACTCCTTCACTAAATATGAATTCTGTTTCGCGAGGCTTTTACAAACACTCATACAACAAGCACAATGAACACGCGGACCTCACAATAACTATTTGTTGATCACACAAATATTTAAACCACAACAGCATCTGTACAGTCACTAATTATACATATATACATTCTGTCTCGACAGACGTAGTCCTGTACATACGAAAAAAAAACTAAAAAAAAACTAATCTACACTATTCTCGAATCCACATGAACACTCACAAAAAATTTCATCAAATCGGTCCAGCCGTTTAGGAGGCGTTTAAAGATATGTCACTCTCGATGAGTGACTAAATGTTGTGAGTTAGTTTAGTTCCTACGCCTTACACAACCGCCGTGAACTCATAACACAACTCACTCTCATAACACAAGCATTTAGTAGTCAGCCTATCGCCGTCTATTGCGCACAGATCCGGACTCTTGCGTTGCTACTGAGGACCTTAAAACAAAACAAGCGAGAAACGGTAATGAATTGCCGTAAATCTTAGAGTTCGAAAAACAATATATGCAATGGTCACGTCATACCACGTGTCCTCGAGATCAGAGGTCAAAGGTCATAGTCAATTCGGGGGTATATCGACTATGTTGAGTCGAATGGCGTTGACCACGAGTCTCTAGCTCTTACGGTTCTTGAGTTGAAAGTTGTTTAACAGACGGACGGACAAAGCTGTTGCATAAGATTTTTTTCGAACTGTAGAAATGCAATAACACTTAGCAAGACCTGGTGATCGAAGCTCACATCTCACGCACATCAGTCGCATTTGCCGCACAGTCAAGCTAGCTTAAGTTTGAAGCCTGTATTTATTCGAATCATTCTCCACTCACATCTGCCAAGCATTAAACTTCCGCCAAAGTACAAAAGAAGGAAAGTACAAAGTTACACACATCTAATGAAAAACAATAACATTGTATCGTGTATCCTTATCGTCGAGAGTTTCGCCCCACAAATCACTCGCGCACTCTTTATTAGCATGTAGAAGCAACAGGATATTCTGAGGGATGGAGACGTATCGAGAGGGTCCCGGCAACGCAGGGTTGACGAAAGCCTCGAAGATTTGTTGTACCTACGTAATCTTTTGTGTGCAGGGTTTTGTGATGACGCAAGGATATGTAGTGAATTTATTATAGTTGGTTCATGATGTGTAGACTTGAAACATTATGGAACGAACAGGTCGCCTCTGCCTTCGTTTTAATTAATTAATTTATTAGCTTTAAGGATCTCCAACAAAGGCTGTACACATCTCATTCACAAAAGTAAACACAATTCAAGACATTTTTGGTCTGTGTACTCCTTCAATTACAGGAGACCACATCATGCGTTAAATACAGCGTCTAAACGTGAAATAATATCATAAAATATGCTTAATTAAAAAAATTAATAATAAACATACAAGTACATGCATCAAAAAATGATAAAATAAAGTTACAATTATAATTTAAGATTTAAAAGAAAATCAAATTTAAATAGATACTCACACGAGAAACAATATTTAAATAAGAGAATTATAAACAAGTGAGAATCGGCAATGAATTGCCGTAAACCTTAGAGTTCGAAAAAATGGTCACGTGATACCACGTGACCTTGAGGTCAGAGATAATAATAATAATAATATTCTACCACATACACACAACACCATCTAGCCCAAACTAAGCAGAGCTTGTACTATGGGTACTTGACAATGGATAAACATACATATATACTTTTTTTTTTGTAAATACCTACATATTATACATAGAAATAAATAAATACATAGATAAAAGGTCATAGTCATTTCGGGGATATATCGACAATGCTGAGTCGAATGGTGCTGACCGCGAGTCGCTAGCTCTTACAGTTCTTGAGTTGAAAGTTGTATAACAGACAGACAGACGGATGGACAAAGCTGTTGTACAAGAGTTTTTTCGAACTCTAAATCAAAACCACAGACTATTAAAAACACACAACATCTTAAGGGATGGACGCGTGAGAGTATATATATATGAATGTATTCAAATAATTGTATCACACCAATATTTAGCCAAATGTGATTATAGACCCTATATATTAGTTTACGATCTTATTGCTACCTACCGGGAGCAGTACCAAACTACGTGCTGCTATTTAATATTTATTGAAAAAGAAACACCTTTTAACACTGCCCAATTTGGCAATCGAATCCCTCATTGACAGCAGTAGTATTCACTGCCACACTACTCAACATTAGTATTCCTTTTTTAAATGTTTTGGGGTCATCATAAGGCCTATATTATTTATTTTTATTAAAGTTATGTACTGTTAACATTGATATCAATATCTTTATTATAGTATTGATATCGAGATCCGTGCGTAAGTGCTTTTTTTGACCGTGTAGTTCTGGGTTGGACAGTTACTGCGGTTATGTGCACCAGAATATTACAAATAGAATCATTGTATTGGGAAATTTCCCTTATATACAGTAAAAAGCTGGCCTTTATATTCAAAACTAAAATATAGCTGGTAAATACACTAGTATTTTTTACTCTTTTATTTCACAACTATGTGGTACAATATTACATAGCCCCTAATAGATAGTTATGCAGGATTCATATTACCTTATCATCAAAAATATCCAGTTGCACTCACTGATCGGTAAACGATTACTGAGGCTACGTAAACGAAGCAACGTTGGGTGCGGTCAGTCTATAGACCGCTTAGTGGTATTTCATCTGAGCATCTCCGTGCTTCGGAGGGCACGTAAAAAGTCGATCCCGGTTGTTGGCAGATTGACAGCAGTCGTTAAGCCATATCAGAGGCCTACGGGCGGCTTGAACAACTCTTGACAACAGGTTGGCCACTAACCACATGAAAAGAAAGAAGATCAAAACCTACATGAGATCTTGTATATTGTAAAACCGATCTTTTCTACATAGTTATCGTTTAAATTACGTTTTGTAAACAACTACATCCTTGACTAGCTGAACTTCGCGCAACTTCGTCTGCTTCACATAAGAGAATTTACCCCGTTTTTGCAACATTTTGCATTGATGCTCCGCTCCTATTGGTCGTAGCGTGATATTAGATAGCATATAGCCTTTCTCGATTAATGAGCTACCCAACACTAAAAGAATTATTCAATTTGAACTAGTAGTTCCTGAGATTAGCGCGTTCAATCACACAAACAAATTCTTCAGCTTTATAATATTAGTATAGATATATATATATAGGGATCTGTTTTAATCTAGAATCAATAGATTAAACTAAGATTAAACTGATTAAAAACCTGTTACATACGATTAATTGATATTACAGTTATAAAATGGCTGCCATTCATATCAGTAATAATTTAACAATAACATGAAATATTCATAACCACGTAGCTTTTAGTGCGCTAATTATCATAAAACATACGGAGTACGAAACTAAAATAACATTAGTTTTAGCTATTCAAAGTATGAAATTTAATACACGAACGTACCGTTATTACTGTTTTATATTTGCATTCAACAGAAGTATTTTGTAGGAAACATTTTGTTGGTTTATAAGTTTTATTTTCGTCTATTTCCGTGGTATTACATCAGCAATGCTGTGAAAAAACAAAACAAAATACCACACAAATCTCTAGTAAGCCGTGAATTAGAATAATCACGTGGAAATCTCGTCGCAGCCCTACGGCGACTACGCACCCTCTTTTAATGTGTTTACAAGACAGTATCGATTGTCCTATTCTACGTTTTATTTGACTTGGAAATTCTCTTGCTCCTTTTACACGCGTTAGCATTTCTTTATGTTTATTTTTAAAGCGAAAGCCTTCGAGCCACATCAAAAGATTCATAATTTCTACGCCGTATTTGTAATGTTAATTTTATCGTTCAGCGAGGGCTATTCATGAGGGAGATTCATATATATTTTCTTGTATATTTTTTCGTAATTATAATATGAGCGCTTTTGGTCGTGTATTATTTTCCAGGTTTGAAAATTAGGTGGCTAGCAGGATATTAAAACAACGCGATTTCGTGCTCATACTTTTATGTTAACATGTTAATTAATAAATGAGCTGCTAAGTAAACTGCTAGTACTGTGTTTAGTGAGTCCCAGTTACTGATAAAAGCTTTTTGTTTTGTGTAGGTTTGTGTGTGACGACAATATTACTTGTAGTTAAGTGTCAACATAGCCACTGATAAAGCAATCTTGTCTTGAAAGCACTTATTCACGCGCGATTTAATATCACGCTGATTGTATCCATTGGATAATAGAGACACATAAAAAACAGTATTATATATTATACCAATTATATGTATTTAATGAAACATGTAAAAGAGGTGTTATATAATAATAATACTATTCTTTAAATATTTGCAAGCGGTTGAATAAGTCAAAATTTGAACAAAAATAAGATAGCGTTTTAATATGTATATATTCGTTTGCCAAAATTACAAATTCAGATTCTATTTGAAATACATAATATGAAATTAATTTGTTTTTGTATAAAATAACTAATTAGTTGATCAGATTTTTTTAAAACATAGTTTGTAATATTCCAGATTTTTACAAATTTTTTTTTAATTTTTTTTTATTGCCGTAGTAGATATTACCCAAGCACGTTATCGACATGTTACAGACACATAAATAAGTGTTTATATTTCAATTGCATAGTGGTGGAATGCTTTACTTATTTAGAAGACGTATCAATTTGTAGTCAACAGTCATCGTTCGAGCTCATTAAACTCGCTGAAGTTGGTAATGGTAAAAGTCTTATTCCTCCGAGTCCTCGCGTCCTTAATCGGTTGAGTGGCTTCGGAAATTACCTGTAGCTAACTAAAACTTTGTAACAATGTTTGTAAGGGTTTACTTCGCTGAGAAACTTGTTATCTGTGGAAAAAATGCGAGTGGATTGGGAAGATGGATCGAGGATTGTCTTTGTGTTGATAATAATCGTTATTGTAAACATTATTATATTTTATTTTTCGTAGGGTATAAGAGATTTAGATAGGTTTTCAATTACGTATGGCATTCCAAAAATTGACAGGTTAATGTCAATGTGTGAATAAATTTGTCATATGTCTATACAAAAATGCCTCGTATGCGAAAAGCCTATGAAAAAACGTATATCAAGCTCAAAAGTATCATTTGTTAATCCAGGACATGTTCTATCTGTGTCCAAGTTTACGCGTGATTTAGTAACAAACATCTTGACAAACTTTCTCATTTATAATATTAGTAGGTTATTGTTTCTGGTGATGGAGGAATAGGTGTTTTATTTTATGTTGCTATATTAACAGAAATACATAGGTGTTTTTATCTAAGATTCTAGAGTAAACTAACAGACAGTGCAAATAGCATAATATTTTATAATTCTAACAAAGATACAACATCAATTCTATATAATATTGTCTTCTACACTGGAACATTGAGACAACTGCCATCTTAGTCTCCCCGTGACCATGGCTGCTGAAAAGCAACCGAAACGTCGGGGAAAGTGTAAAAGTAAAAAAGTAAAAGTAAAAATAAATTAAATCTAAATAGTTTAATAATAATTTAATTAGCTTAAAAATTAGTGAAGTTTAATAGTAGTAGTAGTGAAACAATTTTCAAAATTTTGTAATAAAGTGTCAAATAAACAACGCGATAAAATCCGTATATAGCAGTTTAATTTCAATCAATTCTATATTTAGATCTGATAACATTATGCGAAACTCTAAAAATTCCTCTATATTATATTATATATATATATATATTATATTATATATATATATATTCTCCATGAAAATATTTCACGGCATAAATAAAATAGAGGGAGCGTTTAATAAACGTATTACATGAGTACCTGTGCTCGTTATATCGCTATTATACTTCCCCTTTTTTACTCCGAAGTTTTTATTACACTCAATATTCAATTTGGTGGGCATTGGGCGGGCTTGAGCGATGAAGTACTGTTTTATTGTGTAGATGCGTTAAAACTGCCATCATCTATTTTTTACTGCCTACTATTATGCATATGAATACACTTTTAATGTTAAATAGTGGTTTTAAGTGAGTTTGTTGATTGAAATTAAATTACTTTATACTGATTATGTCGCGTTGTTTATTTTAAAACACTTTTATTACATTAATTTGAAAGTCAAACACTACTATTATTGAACTTTACTCTAATTTAAGCTATTTAAATTAGTTAAAACTATTTATGTTTAAGTTTACACTTTGCTCCGACGTTTTGGTTGCTTACAGCAGCCATATTCACGGGGAGACTTGTTGATTATTGTATACGATTTGGGTCTATAGGGATTCAGTCGGCGAGTAATATGAATGTGAATCTATAGTCTTACGTCTATATTATTGAATGGATAGGCAAAGGTGAGGTTTTCTAGCCTGCCTTGGTGGCGCAAGGGTAGTATATTTATCTAGTGTGCATCAAGTTTCGGGTTCGTTTCTCAGTCCGGGCATATTGTTATCAAATTTCTTTAGTAGTACAAGAAATGCCCAGCAGAACCATATAGTATTTAACTGCTTCGGTACACGTCAAAAGATTTCATTCATATTACGCAAGATCATACTTGGTGTATTGTAAGCGTAATCTACCGCTGCCGATCCCTTTGTAATTTAGGCCTAAAACTATGTACCTACGGATACACAAGTTTTTGTACCGTGACTACGACAACTTTAAACCACTACACTGTCCATGAAGTCATTAATAAAGCCAACTGAAGTTAACTGCCTCCGTGGCGCAGCAGTAGTGAATGTGACTGCTGTGCATGAGGTCTCGGGTTCGAATCCCGGGTCGGGTCAACAAACAGTTATTGGGTTTTTTAGTTAAGAAATCTCAATAGCAGCCCGGAGCTAGGAAGTTGGCGGTGTAAGATACCTCCGTGCCTCGGAAAGCACGTAAAGCCGTTGGTCCTGCGCCTGATCTTTTCCGGTCGTGTCGGATTACCGTCCCATCGGATCATGAGAGTTAGGGAACAAAGCGTACACTTGTGTTTGCGCACACACTTGTGCGCTATAATATCTCCTGCGTAGTTGTCCAGACTCCGTTAAGACTGGCTGCCGTGGCCGAAATCGGATTCGGAAGTAATAGGATTATTATTAAAGTCTACTTTATATTGACTTTGCATAGACCAGTCCTGGCACCAGCAGACAATGAACTCTGATCTACCTATCGCTTTACTGTTGTATCTTTTTTCTAACGAACATTCTAAATCTTGTTCCTCTTTCCAGGTCTATCAACAGTACCACAATCCCACAACGAGACCGCTCGGCTGGCAGGAGACGCGTCACAAAGTTCTGGAGGAGTGTTATTCGCGGCAGGTGGGTGTGCTGCCGCAGCGCTGGCGCTGCTGACTGCTGCTGCGGCTGCCGGGACCTTGTACAAAAGAGGCAGTAAGGCACGGCACCATGATTCTATCCAGTAAGTGTAGCATCACTTCTACTTTTTATGGCTTATGTTTAACTTATCACCAGATATAGTAAAAAATAATAGTCAAAAATAGTAAATGATCACCAACATTATAACCGCATTATATTTAAAGAGATCAAAATAAGTCAAGGGATATTTCTATTTTTGGGTAGGTTTAAAAAGGAACCTAACCCTTCCGAGACGGAATGCAGTGATTTGAGGCGTATAGGTGTTCGTTATGATATATTTTAGTAAGCATATTTTGCTGCGCAATTAGTATTTTTGGTGGTAATTATATTTAATCCCCTTTTATATCTTAGTCTTCTCATTGAAAAGGTTTTATTATAATACTGGCTATATCCCTCGGGAAGAACTGTTCCTATCTGTATGACACGTACCCTACGTCCTTTTCTGTATACCTGACAAAGTGCATGCGAAATTTTATGATAATTGGTCGAGTAGCCATGCAAGTGTAAGAGACATACAAATAAATTCACTTCAATATTATAGTTGGGTTCAGCTCTGTATATACATTGTGCCATTGCTGGCCACGGGTCTCTTCTCACTGTGAAGTCACGGTCCACTACGCTGGTCCGGTGCGGGTTGGCAGACTTCACATGTCTTTGAGAACATTTTTGAGAATTCTCTGAGGTACAGGTTTCCTTACAATATATTGCTTCGCCGTTTAACGATACCGATCGAACTCGAATCCTCAGCGTGGCAGATCAACGGTCTCATACTAGGGTATCACCGCTTTTTACAGTTCAGGTTTCACATAGTCGAAACATCAGAATGCCTTGTTGATTGCGTAGAACTGCCTTCGGAGTTCCTGTAACATAAGTTTAATTTTAGATCGATGCAAGTCGGTCAAAACTTCAGGCAATCAATAGATATTTATTACCTTTTAAATACTTTCGCGAGTAAGACCGTAATATATTATATAATAGGTATTAAGTATAAATTTACGCTTATAGGTACAATAGCGATGTGCAATTGCTACAAAAAAAAATGTCTCTCATGTGGTCAGGGAACGTTCGCCAAGGTCATGTATTGCAATAGGGAAAGCTCTACTGCAGTAATAAAGCAAACATGAGCAAATACTTAAAATGGACTCAATAGACTGCAATGTACTCGCTTAAATTTTAGGTTTTACATAATAGAGGTATTACGTAAAATCTAAAATTTAAGACGCTTTTTCTGCCTGGGCAACGGGCTTGGGACCTTACGATTGCATATGAAACACAAGTGCAAATATCCAGAAAAAGCAGAACCAAGGAAGCAATCTGTTAGAAGTTGGTTAAAATAGAAATATTCTATGGCTACATAATAAAGATGTTGATTTATATTTAACGAAATGTTTGCTCGAAAAGTTTGCGCCAAATTATCTGACTTTTCGAATTCGGGCGAGTTAATTTTATAAGTTATGAAGTACTTACTTAATTTAAACAGAAATGTTTACATAAAAAATCAATGTATTTACTTCGAAATAGAAAAATAGTCTTATTTAATTTCTGCCGTCTACCAGACACACACAACTTTAGTGAACTTACTAATCAATAACTTTGAAGTTCATAAGTGTTACTCTGTGGCCTAAATAATGTCATGGGACCATTCCGCGTTGAACCCGAGATTTCAAGCATAGCTATTTTTTCTTATTGTGTTAATAATAAAAATAGCTATGCTTGAAATCTCGGGTTCTCCCACTCTGAGCATTTCTATGTCGCAGAGGCCTTTATAAACATTCAAATAATATACACAAAAATCACCCAGACACGGCACAACTATTTGTGCAACACACAATTTTTTGTCTCGTGTGAGTATCGAACCCACGACATTCGGCGCAGTAGCAATGGCGAGGCGACCTCTTCAACCACTACGCTATCTGTGCAGTCAAAGCTATCCACAATTATTACTGCTGTAGACAGAGGCAGTCGTAACATAAACGTATATACACATGCCAATCTATTATTTACAGGACCCAAAAGTTGAACGGTAGAGAAATACCATAACTATCTTTTAAAATGTTTTATAATTGCTAGAATTATAAAAGAACTGCTTTTTGTTATGAAATTTATTCATTTTTGTTGATCCAATTTTAAAAATATACAAACAAAGGTTTTCGTATGAAAATTGAGTTCTATTCAGAGCTAATGAAGCCTTACAATCACGTAAGTAATTGCTCTCAAACAGAAAAGAAATCTAATCACATTTAGCAGAGAGGAATTATTTTACAAGTTTGTGAGTTGGAGAGTACTCGACCTCAATTCTATAGAGAGGGCACAAACGTCGTTTAACTAAAAAAACAAACGCTGCATTTGGCTCTAGAACTTTGGGTTAGAGTTGTGAAATGTGCGGATGAATAGTGCCAACTTATTGATACGGATAGAGTTGAAACTATGTGTTTGTTAACGTTGATTTAAATGGATTGCCACACTTCAGTATTTTTGTATGACAACAGACTGCAATGCAGAGGGTCTCGGGTTCAACCCACGTCGCGCACCTCTGACTTTCGGAAGTTATATGACTTTTCGAAATTATGTGCGTATTGATTGACAATTATCGCCTGCTCCGTGCCTCGGAGAGCACGTTAAGCCGTCGGTCCCGGCTGCCATGAACATCTATGGCAGTCGTTATTGGGAAAGTCAGTACCCTCTAATATCCTGATATGGCCTTAGGGTATCGTTAGCCTTCGGGTTGCGGAGGTCAGGTGGCAGCCGCTCCGTGTAAAAACTGATATCCAGTCAAATCTGGTTAGGATAGAAACGCTGACCCCAAGTGACTTGGGAATAATAAAGGCTAGGGAGAAGATAATATGATTGTTAGTCAGAAGTCATTTATTTAGGTATCAACGTGAAATAGCAGTATTCCTACTGTTTGTTTCGTTTGGTGACTGAGAATGCTGGAGGCCCAATCACCCTTTTACTCCCTGCCCGCTCCTTCTCCTGCCTACTTCCTTTTTCTCTTCTTCCTTTCTTAAAGGGTCGGCAACGAGCAAGTGATTCCTCTGGTGTTGCAAGCGTTCATAGGCTACGGCGACCACTTACCGACAGGTGGGCCGTATGCTTGTTTGCCAAAACAGGAGCATAAAAAAATTTATATCGCAACGAAACACTTATGCCAGTGTATAATTTTTCGTGAGTATATTAATGTTAAATATTTAGCTTAATTGCTAGCTTCAGGTAAATTCTTGAACGTATGAAAAGATAAGCGCAAGAAAGAAGATTAAAAGATTTAGTAGATTTAGGTGAGGTTTTATATAAAAAGAAGTAGACGTAACCATTCCTTATATAACATTGATTAAAGTTATAAGTTGATCGACAATGGACTTAAAGTACCTTCTTGGCTCAGGTGAGATAAGTTTTCTGTTTGTGGCTCTCACGCGTTGGTTTAGCAAGTCGGTCAAAGTGTTATATAACAGTCAAGCAATGTGGACTTAAAAATACTTGTCAATATGTGTTGTAAGTTGGTTATTCATTCGAGAATAGTTCGAATGTGAATTAGTGACATTCAAATAACGAATAGCCGACTTTTGTCAACTAACTAATTTATATCAGTAACATCGTAGCTGCTAACTTAAACTATAGCACGTATTCAAACTTCAAGCCATTTGAACTTAGGCAGTAAGATCGCTTTAGATTATCTTATAACCAAAGATTGAAATACTAGATGCGCCGATGTGATTAAATATGATCATCCTCCTGGCATAACTTATTTAACGACACACAATGCCAACGTGACATCTAAATTATGAATATAATATTATCACGCTCATACGTATTAAATACTGTGCTTTATCGTTCTCTATCTAATATGTGATTCCACTTTTCTTAGCATGTACACCTTTTCAAGCAATCTACGTAGAGTAAATCTGTGATTTAAATCTATATTTATAACAGACTAAGCTTAAAGCAATATAAACTCAGAATTAAAATTTTCTGTACTATAGTATATATATTTTACATTATATTGTACAAGCAATTAAGTTGTAATCGGTTAATACTATACAAGGTGTTTCGTAGACTAGACAGGAGTACATAGTAGATTGGACAGTGATATAGTACGGTTCAATGATGCGTGGCACTACGTGGCTGCGTAGCATACCGAAGCGTGCATGTGCTAAGCTTGCTATACGTAGAGCGTTTCTCAACAATATGTTGCTATATTCTGCTCTTGATATAAAGGTCTAGTTAACATGTTATGATAGCAATAACAGATGGAGAAAGATGTTTGGAAGCGTAGGCATAATTATATATACTATACTAAAACTTTTTAGTTGCCAGAGTGCAGTAAATATGAAATAGTAAGAACTTAAAATAGGTATAATACTTTGAAAGATAATCATGGTCTGCAATCATTTATGGAATTAATTCACTTTACTAAATTTATTAACAGAGAATAATTAGTAAAAGAAGAATATGTAATAATTAATATTAAAGTGAAAACAGAGAAAACAGTGTCATAGAATAAACCAAAATCAATTAAATATAATACAAGCACTGCCTCAGTGGTGCAGCTGCATTAAATCCGACAGCTACCTATGAAGGTACAGGCTTTATGTTCGGGTCAGAAAAAGGTTATTGCGTTAATAATTTCTCAAGAAATTATTTTTCAACACAAAGTCTATACTGTGCCCGGTAGTCGGCAATTGGCTCACTCCCTGCTATTTGACTTGTTATAAAAGAAAAATTGGCTATGATCTCATAGTTTAGCGTACATATTCCCCAGAGAGAAGGAAGGCAGAAGTGTACACATCCGTATTTCACCAATTTTTAAATTGGTTTGTAGGTACACAGTAAACAATATCATTCTATTAATCTCATTAACATATTATGTTAATTACTGTCAAATATTATAAAAAGTTCGCAATACACATTTAAAATTCCTACCTCGGAAATTATTATACGTTATAATTAATTGCGAAATGATACGATTCAAATTAATTTATAATTACTTCATTTATTACTTTACAATAGAACAAACATAAAATGAAACAAATTAACCTAATAATTACATAACTGGAATAATGATGACTTTCACCTGTTTAGTAGAATAATAAGCCGATATTTTGAATGACTTCTTTCCAAGAACCGTATACATAATTATTTAGCTTCTTCGTTTGATCAATAATAAACAATTATCGTACTAGGAATAATTTCTGTACTGCGGGGAGCTTTACAAACGTTCAAACACACGGACACAAAGACATATTTTTGTCTTCTGTGGTGATCGAACCAACAACCCACGGCGAAATTGCAGCGGCGGGGCGATAACTTAAACCAATACTTCTACGGGGTAGTCTGCAATGTCACGGAGTGTTATTGTCAATTTGATTGGTAATAATACTGCATGACTAAAACACATCCCAGAAGTTTTATTTTAAATATTTTCGTAAAAATCTGTTAAACCTACTTCTCCCTAATATTACTTCAGCCAAAACTAATAGTTACAAAAGATTTTAAAAAAATTGTAGCGTGTTCCGCTACATGCGTAGCAGACAGGGATGTGACGTAGGTTCAATGACGCGTAGCACTGATACGGTTCGTAGATCCTGTGTAGCACGCGTAGCGAATACAATGTACGAGAATACAAACGCGCTTTGACATGGAACCGTTTTTTATATTTTACTAAAGCTCGTACAAAATAATGTAGTTCGAATTAGATATCATATTTTTTTGCTTTGTAATTTTATAGTTGTGTCGAAACTTTGATGGCATGGATGGCGTAGTGTTTACGTGGTCGCCTCACCACTGCCGCCACGCCGAGTGTTGTCTGTTTGAATCGCACACGGGAGAAAAATAATTGTGATCCGCAAATGCTTTTTCTGAGCCTGGATGTTATTTTTGTCAGTTGTCTAAATGTATGTAAAATCCCCCGCAACACCTAAAATATGCCGTTGTAAACAAAAAGAAAATTAAATATACGTAGATTGTTAATGTATATGTGTAGTATGTGTTAAATAAAATCCTGGTTCAAAAACAGCCTACAGCGATGAAATAAACTAATCAACATCGCTTCATAACAATAAAAAAGATAATAACATCTCTGTATACGACCATTTTACTAACGTGCCTGAAAATACTTTAGTGTATATTTTTAACATAATATAAACACAAATTATTTACAAGAAATATTAATATTGTCTTCTATTTACGCGAATATTATTCATTGGGGAGACCGTCTCCCCGTGACCATGGCTGCTGAAAAGCAACCGAAACGTCGGGGAAAGTGTAAAAATAAATGAAATCTAAATAGTTTAATAATAATTTAATTAGCTTAAAAATTAGTAAAGTTTAATAGTAGTAGTAGTGTAACAATTTTCAAAATTTTGTAATAAAGTGTCAAATAAACAACGCGATAAAATCCGTATATAGTAGTTTAATTTCAATGAAGAAATATTAATTAACGAGAAAAATAAAACAACAAAATATATATTTAGTGTATATTAATTATAATATCTGTTTTTAGTAACCTGAACAGGGGAACCCACCTGCTACCCTCAGGTTACTAATTCAACTAATGCAATAGAAAAAAGTTGATAATACCAAACTTCTCTAATAGTAGACAGCCGCGTTATGTGATGCAACGTACTGCAACGTATTGCAAGTATTCGGCTTGAACACAGTTGATTTAATTCGCTGCCAAACTGTTACGAAAGTATATCGAAAATTTTAAATAAAAAAATTGGTTGTATGTTGAAATTAAACTACAATTTACGAATTTTATCGCTCTTTATTTAAATTACATCTATTGAAACTACTTATTATCTTATTTTCACATTCACATTACTTTACATGGCACAGCACCAGTATGTTTCTACACCATAAAGGTTTATTGCAGCCACGTGTCCATCGCGTGTTTGAAGACTGCATATCTAATTAAGCTTTCACCTGCCATATTTCTTTGGCACGTACGTAATTTCCCTACAACGAAATCAATTTCCTTAACCAATTTTCTTCATACCAGGTTAAGAAATACCAAAATTTGCGTGCTACAATGGACAGAATGCATACAAAGCACACAAAAGCGATACATTATGCATGCCATATAAACTGGCCGTAAATTAAGGCACAACTAAATTCTAAGAAAATATCCTTGTATAGGGGACCCAACCCTCCATATTGTACCCTTCGGGCTTTATAAATTTTTCAATAATGTACCAATTTCAACACAATATCAGGTTGAAGTTGACCTTAAACATGTTGTTTGGTGTGATGTGTAAAAGAAAGCGGAATGCTACAATCTCCTTTACTCACAGAGTAACCAGTTCAGCTAATGTTTATCCATACAGTCTGCTAACTAAAGTAACTGTTGGCTAACTTACTTCGCTCGTCTTGCCTACACCATGTACTAATAAATGTTTTAGCTCTAATCATTTATTTAATAAAGTCACCTGCAGTACCGATAATGGTTTCAGGGATTAATATACATTTTTTAGATGTTTAAATAACTGATTTTGGCACAATAAGACTCAAAACAACTTCTTGTATTTGACGCATTTACTTACTTGCCTGAAGAGATACCTTTTTTAAACTAAACCATTAAGCCACAGAAGCCAATTAACAAAATATGTAGTTTATCAGCAAAATGCTACTAATTATAGGTACCTCTTAAAATATGCAAGTAAGGATGTTCATCTCATGATTATAACAATTAACAATAGACGACTCGATGGCGTAGTGGTTAGTGTAACCGACTGCCACGCCTGAGGTCGCGGGTTCGATTCCCGCACAAGTCAAACATTTGTGTGCATGAACATGGATGTTTGTCTTGTTCTGGGTGTTTCTGTGTATAATTTGCACGTATTTACAAAAAAAATGTATAAATGTATGTTTATCCAATGTCTAGTACCCATAGCACAAGCTCTGCTTAGTTTGGGCTAAAAAAAGAAAAAAAAATATACATTTAATTAAATTTTAACTTCCACAATAAGCTTCGAAGATAAAGCCTCGAGAAAAAAATTAAACCATGCGTCAAATACCTAATTCATGCTTTGTGTTGATTGATTATTTGTAGATATTAGATTATTTTAAATACGTAACGAACCGACATTATAAGCGTTTATTAAATTTAATTTATTAATGTAGATAATGTATATGTAAGTAGAAATACGCTAGAAATTTTTAAACAAGTTTTAATAATGACATTTTAGTCGAGGGCGTCTGTAACTTACACCATCCCTCAAAAACATATAGGGGGCAGCGACCCGACGTGTGTGATGGATGACGCGGTACGTCCATGATAGACAAGCAAAATGTTTTTATAGTTACCCGATATCCCCAAAACTTTATCATGGCTTTATGGTGGTATGAAATACGGAATTTATGGGAGCACGTTTATGGTGATATCAAGAACAGATTTCGTTGAGGGTGTAGCAGTTATGAGTACATTTTATTGACTGTTAAACAAAAGCGGTAGTATAATATATACAGCCATATTTGTAATCTATATTGTATGAGATTAGAGAGTATCAATGGCTATTTAGGATTCGGCAATAATCACAATAAACATAGCATTTCGTCATCCGTTAATTTTTTTGTGTTCTTGTTAGATATACCAGCTGGGTTTACGGCTGTGAATGTCCTCTCGAATGCAAGTGAAATGATTTATCCATTGGTTGACTACCGCTTACTTAACTTAATACAATTACTGCACCAAATTGTAGAAAAAGCTATTTTATACCGCCGATTCAAAATTGACTTTGAATTTAATAGTAAGATTTCAGAGAATAGCATAGTTGAGAATGAGTTCAACTAATATTGAAGCTTAGTAGTTTTAACTTGAATTAAGTAAGTTTGGTTTCCTAAGAAAACGGTGAAGTACTAAGATCAGATGTTTACTAGAACGGAGTCTTGTACGTTAGTGGTTGAAAAGTGTAAAAGTGAAGAAAAGTTTAAAACTTGCTTTACGTTTATGCGAATGCTGCACATTAAAATTCAACTATTTATACGGCCTTTTCTGGTTTCTTTTGTCGTTGCGAAAACTGTAAATGAATATAAATAACTAGACCACGTAAAATTTTGGTACATTATGGCAAACAGTTGTAAGCCTCTATATTGATAAGGCCAAGGGGTATTATGTTAGCAAAATTTCAACGTACTATGATTTTGTGCAAGGTCTGTCTTAGTCTATATAACTGCAAACCCAGCGTATAGTGATACAGACAAAACATTTATGGACATTAAAAATGAATTCTTTGTTATTGTGTATATTTAAAATAGTTAATTATCGCTCGCTTTAACTGTGAAGTATAATATCGTAGGGAACCAGGATATCCGAGAGTTCTCCATAATGTTCCTAAATATGTTATGTAAAGTCTACCAACTCAGCAGACAAGCGTGGTGGACTATCTTTTCATACTGACAGCTTATAAACAGGGCTATTATAAAATTAAAAATAATTATATTCAAAACAAGCCATTGGTGGCATAGCCATAGTGTATAAGACTGCTGTTCATACGGTTTAGTTTTTGATTTGAAAATTGAACGAAGTGTTACCAGGTTATTTGTAAAAAATCTCATTCGGAATCTGGAGCGGTAAACGCGACACCATCGTCTATTACGTGCGATGTAAAACATAATTAGTGAAACGTGGCTTTAATACAACTCTGTGGACACCATCTAGAATACAGACGCCACACTATGCACATGTCTAAATCAGTCTACAATCTTCCACAAAAACACGTTCGGATTATGCTTTCACAATCAATTTGCATTCACAAATTACTAATGAGATACACATATTAATACTGTCACATCCGAATACAAGGCTTCGCGTCACACAAAGGACTGATTACTTGTTTAATACAATGCGATTCCAGCTACAGCGTTCAATTACAAATCGGTGCTGCAAATAAGCGCCTCACAGGGATTCTGCGTATCGCGTAGCTGTTACGTACACAAATCACTTGCATAATACAAATCTAGATTAAATATCTCTAGAGCTTATGTTATTCCCTAAAGCAATTAGAGTTGATATTACTGAGCGTGTTTACGCGTGTTTTATTTTTTTATATGTTGTGTTAGATAGATTGTGCTTTAGGATGGCGTAGTGGTTAAGTGGACGCCAGAGTGTTGTGGGTTTAATCCTGTTTGAGGCGTAATTAGTTGTGGTCCATAATTACCTAGTCTGTGTGTTCTTAGTATCCATTAGTTCAATGTTTGTAAAGCATGCCGTGACGTATGTATTTAGTGCAGATTTTTTTTCCATAAATGAACTCTCTCAAAATATTTGTTTTTGAGAGTGTTAATTTATAATAAGGCAATTGCCGCACTAAGTACTCTCTCGAAAGCTCAGCCTTAAGACCCTCCGTTCCAGCGTATTTTTTTGTTGCAGATGCACATCACAGTTACTTATAGGTATTTGCCAGTTATACTGCAGGATATAGCCTCACACTTGTATGGTCCCCAATGCGTAAGCAGAGTTGTATAACATCCAAATACGAAAACCATGTTTTTATAGGTATTACTTAATTAATACACGCGACTATTGACGACTATCGACTATCTAGAATCCGTGCTTGAACTTATATTTTGTAACAGTCAAACTCAAAAACACGTTACCAGGCCCCACCACCACCCAGGCATCAAATCCAAAACGTAACGGTTTTACGCAAACGTAAGCACACACTTATACCACGACACCATCAGGTAGTTTTGTTGGTCCTTCTTAACCTGTTAATTGTTGGAATACTAGACATAATTGAAAACGTACCATGTTTGTCAGCCGTCAGACCACTGTTGCTCAATAGGTTAATCCAGACACATTACTTTTTAAATTCTCAATATGGTTAAGCTTACAGGTTTACACTAACACACATTTTTATTTCCAGCACATCCTATACGACGGCGGCTTACGGCAGTCATCAGAACGTGTTGCTAAGGCTCGATACCCTTGGAAGACCGCCAAGTTCTACAGGATCTTACGCCACCATTGCCAGCTTGCACAAATTTCCATTTGGTAAGTGGACGACTTGTTTTTTTAGGCTAGACATGTAACGATATAAGTATATTTAAAAGATGGAATCTTTATTCGTTTTATTTGCCTTTTAGAATATACGGTAAAGCATAGAAACCTAAGGTTAAGTTGGAATTTGGTTCGTAGATTATTTAATCTATTGAGTCGCAGTGGCACACCAGCGCCTAAATACAATAGGTTTTCAGTAATGACTGGCATTCTAACAATAAATTTGTATTTGGTAAGTGAGCTGCCTTGTTGGCGTAGATGTAGGGAATGCGACTGTTGTGCATGATGTTTTCTGTTTGAATCCCGGGTCAGCCAAAGTGTAAATAGTCTTGTCAAGAAACTCTTAGAACAAACACTAAGCCTGGAACAATGTCTACTAGTCCATATACTGCGATATATTCGTTAAAGGCAACTAAAACTCAATTATTGTAATACAGCTTTGCTTGCCTATTTTAGTAATAATAATAATAATAATTTTATTGAAAACCTTGTTAGATTTTCACAATATTTAAACGATAATGGCTACTGTAATATAAACTGTGTCGTAGCCATTAACGCCCACATCCGAATATATTTTAAATAACTAAGGTTAGTAAAGGTACAATTTTAATGTTTGTTTATAATAATTTTGTGCCTATGTTGAGGATGAGAGTACATGTGTTTGTCGGTGAGTGTATGTGTGTGTCTACGTGTGTATTGTGTATATGCCGATATGTGTGTGTATGTGTGTATCGGTATGTGTAAGTGTGTGTATATGTATGGGAGAAAGATTTATTTGTTATCATGCTATGATGTCCTCACATTGTGTATATGTTTGTGAAAGAAGCCGCTCTGTTAGTTTACGATGAGATTTATTATAAGTCAAAGGATTTTAATCACCCTATTTATCTTATTGTAAAGTTTGGGACTCGGTAAGTATCCTATATACTTACTAAACTACGTGAGACTAATATACTTACGTATTTGTTTTGTATTTTGAATTATTTATCCTTAAACTGCGTCAACGTCGTTTAATAATCCATTTAATAATAATAATAATAATATTCTATCACATACACACAACACCATCTAGCCCAAACTAAGCAGAACTTGTACTATGGGTACTAGACAATGGATAAACATACTTATATACTTTTTTTTTGTAAATACATACATATTATACATAGAAACACCCAGAGCAAGACAAACATCCATGTTCATGCACACAAATGTTTGACTTGTGCGGGAATCGAACCCGCGACCTCAGGCGTGGCAGTCGGTTACACTAACCACTACGCCATCGAGGTCGTCAAAATTTTGATTTATATGCACTTTATTTAAAACTGGCACTGAAGTACAAAATAAATTATTATGGAAGGCAGAAAACGTGCATAAACACCGTCCCCGCAAATAAATGCGCACAGTTATAAATATTTTTGTTCTTATTTTATCTTTTATAAAAATTTTACTTGTGCACGAGAGCTAATCCCTGCATCAACAGCGTAGGCACTTTATAAGCTGTTATAAAAAAACATCAAGTAATTAAATGTAAAGAAACTGTAGTACTATAACGCGAAAATAAAATGTACGGTTGGTAGCAAGTGGCAACACTGCTCATCCCAAGATGTAGGTCACACAAGCCCTACTCGTATTTACGTAGACACACACACATACGCACGCACGCACGCACGCACACACACGCACACACACACACACACACGCACGCACACACACACACACACACACACACAAACACACGCACGTTCACACAAACACACACGCACGTTTACACAAACACACGCACGCACAAACTCGCATAGAACATGTTCCAATCACTTGTTTTTAAAGAGAGGACGACCTGGTGACCTGAAATACAGGCCAAAAGCCT
Organism: Catocala fraxini; assembly: GCA_930367265.1. Taxonomy (NCBI): domain Eukaryota; kingdom Metazoa; phylum Arthropoda; class Insecta; order Lepidoptera; family Erebidae; genus Catocala; species Catocala fraxini. The sequence continues at coordinate 29,801,902 of OV884025.1, read as the reverse complement.
AGCTTAGGCACCAGTCTCCCACAGTATAAATTCCATTGGTATATTGTTTTGTTCATTGTAATTGCTGTAACATTGTGGTGAGAAATAAATAAATATTATTATTATAATTTTTATCATTAAAGTCACCTGCAGTACCGATAATGGTCTCGGGGATTAACATTTACTTTTTAGATGTTTAAAAAACTGACTTTGGCACAATAAGACTCAAAATAACTTCTTTTATTTGACAATTTTGGTCTTATCGTGTTGTAAGACGCATGTGTGTGAGTGACGTGTGACGTGTGTGCGCGCGCGTGCGCGCACGTATGCACGCACAATCTTTACCTATCGAGGGCTCACTTGCCTAGAGAAGATACAGTGGGATTTTACTTTGTCAAGAAGCAGCGTCAGTCAAAAAAAATATATATAATATAATAATATTTTTGAAGGCTTATCTTCGTTTTATAACTTCTAAAAATCTATTGGTTTACCTACCTATACAGTAAATGACTCATTTCTTGTATTATTTTACTTACGCACATTCTAGTTTCTTTAAATGATTAATTTATTAATTCTTGAATATCATAATACAATATTGAGTAAATTTATTTAACCAAAATATTTATATATATACGTCTTAATTTCACAAACAAATATTTATTCAATTAACTTCGTTATCAAAGGAATTTTCCAGAGAACGTGGACGTTATTACTTTTGATACACAAACAATATACATTTTCTTTTTATTACTTTTACAAGTAGTCCGTAATAAGGACTCTGGAATAAATTACAATAAAACGATCAAGTGGTTCTTGAAATTTAGTGTGGGTTCTGTATATCGGCACAGGAAACAGTCTTGTGAGACGAGAAGCCATCTTATTGATCACGTTTTATGCCCACTATTACCTTGGTTATAGCACACTAGGGAATGTTATCTGCCAAAGCACCACTGATAACAAATATGGAATGTTCTAGATAAATTTAAATGGACTTATACTACTAATATAAGTTAATTATTTATTTACTAGTTGACCCACGCAACTTCGTCCGCTTCTCATAAGAGAATATTTCCCCGATTTTGCAACATTTTTCATTGATGCTCCGCTCCTATTGGTCGTAGCGTGACGTTATATAGCCTATAGCCTTCCTTGATAAATGGGCTATCCAACACTTATATAATTTTCAATTTTAACTAGTAGTTCCTGAGATTAGCGTGTTCAACCAAACAAATAAACAAACAAACTCTTCAGGTTAAGAGCAGGTTAAGAGCACCTTAAACCGACGGGCGCGTATGAGGAATGTGATGAAATTGAATGAAGCCAGAGAAGTGTGTCAGGATCGTAGCAAATGGAAATCCGTAGTCTCTGCCTACCCCTCTGGGAAACAGACGTGAATCTATGTATGTATGTATGTATGTATGTATGTCTTCAGATTTATAATATAGATATAGATTTGATCTGATCAGTCGAGTGGTTAAGGCGTAAAAGCATAAAAAACATACAAAAATAGTAATACTACTATTGTATTAGTAAGAATTGCCAGTGTGCTATGAGAAAATATACCTTTCTTAAACATAGGTGGCAAACGAGCTAGCATGCCACCTTATGGTAAGCGATTACCTTAGCCTATGATAGCTTGCAAAACCGGTGAGCCAATTCTTGTAATACAAATATGTTACGAATAAAGCTCCAATCTAGTTTTAGTATCATAAATACCACAAATGGTATTCAACTAAATTAAATTAAACATCAAAATATTGCAAATGATATTTTAGATTATATCAAAACTCTATTTTGAACAGTTTGTATTAAAATAATTGCCTTCAATCGTCTAACTCACGTGTTGCCGATCCTAGAAAAGTAATTCTATAAGCTTTTACAAACAGCTTTCCCCGTCTGTGTAAGCGTAAGCGCGATTGTCGGCCTCGATGGCGTAGTGGTTAGTGTACCGGCTGCCACGCCTGAGGTCGCGGGTTCGATTCCCGCACAAGTCAAACATTTGTGTGCATGAACTTGGATGTTTGTCTTGGTCTGGGTGTTTCTATGTATAATATGATATATTAGGATGATAAGAAGCTGGGTTTCCTCACGAATACAAATCGGTATTGGATTGTTATCTGTGTACATAAGACAGTCAATATCATGATGATATTGAACTATTGGGTGACTTGAATATGTTGATACCGGTAAGTTATGTAAGTGATCTCCAGTAAAAACCGTAATTTGCAATTTCAACACTTCGATCGATAAAATACTCAACAACTGTCTGCATTTTTTATTATCATACAACATTTATTTTAAGCATAAACATATTGAAATACTGTAACTGTATGAATATAAGGTTTAAATTAAACATTTATTTTATTCACCTAACAAATCAGACCAGAGTAATCACATTTTACTATTCCTTATAATTCTACTTAAGCTTAGTCTTCTCCCTAGCCTTTATTATTCCCAAGTCACTTGGGGTCGGCTTTTCAAGTCTAATCGGATTTGACTGGATATCAGTTTTTACACGGAGTGGTTGCCACCTGACCTCCGCAACCCGAAGGCTAACGATACCCTAAGGCTAGACCAGTGTCAGGATATTAGAGGGTACTGATTTTCCCAATAACGACTGCCATAGATGTTCATGGCAGCCGGGACCGACGGCTTAACGTGCTCTCCGAGGCACGGAGCAGGCGATAATTGTCAATCAATAAGCACATAATTTCGAAAAGTCATATAACTTCCGAAAGTCAGAGGTGCGCGACGTGGGTTCGAACCCTAGACCCTCTGCATTGCAATCTGTTGGTATCCCCATTAAGCTATCGCTGCTGTTCTACTTAAGCTTAGTATAAATATATAATAATAATTGCATGTAACTGTTAAGCAGAATAAGGACAATTACTAATGAAATACACACTAGGTCAGGCCTGTCTCGTAGAGTTCTTTCATGGTGTTATCAGAACACGTAATTCATTTTAATTTACATGCTAAATTATGATTATTATTTAAGTGGTATATTATATTTTATACTACAATTATCTTTAGAATAACAACCAATGATTAAAAGGAAAGAATACAAGGTTATAATCTATTTATGGTGCTAGGGAGTAAAGTTTTATCTCATTAATTATAATCTATGTATAACTATAATTTAAGACATCGAGACTACCACAATCTCAGTCCTTCCGTGAATATGACTAATAAAAAGCAATCAAAACGTCGAGGTTATTGTAATTTTGAATAGATACAGTTAATACAAAATAGTAAAAAAAAACTCGCATTAAAATAGTTTTTAAGTAGTCTAATTACAATGTGTAACAATCGCGTAAACCTCGGACAAACTTATTAAAATAGTTGTGTAATCGTAAATATTATTAAAACGGTTTATTAATATCTTGTATTTTTATCCATGGTACGCTAAAATATATATCCATTAGATTTTTATTTCATATAATGAATAGGAAAAAATCCGAATCCGTGCCTCGGAGAGCACGTTAAGCCGTCGGTCCCGGCTGCCATGAACATCTATGGCAGTCGTTATTGGGAAGTCAGTGCCCTATAATATCCTGACACTGGTCTAGCCTTAGGGTATCGTTAGCCTTCGGGTTGCGGAGGTCAGGTGGCAGCCGCTCCGTGTAAAAACTGATATCCAGTCAAATCCGGTTAGACCAGAAAAGCCGACCCCAAGTGACTTGGAAATAATAAAGGCTAGGGAGAAGAATAAATAGGGAATAAAAGAAATATATTTACGGGATCCTAAAAAGTAATAATTACGGTATACCACAAGAGGGTTTATTCATGCGTTCTTTATAATAACTTTGTTCCTTGATTTATGGTAAAAGTATTTCGGTCGCAACCTGATGAATTCTATTACATTCCAGCATGATTTATGCTTCACACTCGGGTTAAAATACCTTGTCAGATATTTCTTCAAATAAGGAATATTTCCTTCCATGAATCTATGGGTGCTGATACCTTTCTCAGAACTATGAACTAAATTGAAAGCTTGTGTACTAGAGGTAGTTAATATAAAATGTAATTAAGTTTCTTAGAACTAAAATGTAGGTAACAGTTTTCACTTAGGTAAAGTTTAAGTTTATATATTTCTTGTTTGATTTGTCGTCAAAGGTGTTGATCTACAAACATACAAGTTCTCGGCATTTTTATGTTTAGATTTCAATTGGCTACGAAAACGACTTGTGATTAGATTTGACTGCATGGATAGCACAATGGGCAAGGTTTCGCCTTGCCGCCGCCACCGCGCTGAGTATTATCAGTTTGAATCCCATCGTGTGTTGCTGATCTACAAATGATTGTTGTGGCTGGGTGCTATGTATATATATGTTGTAAAGACCAACTAAAGGCCTTTATTAGATTTAAACACTCACTCGCTAAAAAGTAAATTATCCGATTGGTTGCTAGCCCAGTATTACACCGCCACAGAAAGCCTACTCTGCTACATCGCTTAATAAAAGTGTATGACACTCTCACACCTCTGCACACACACACACACACACACACACATACAAACACACACATTCACACACGCATACGCATACACACACATTATTTTAATCCTTAATCTTTTTCTATATTGATTTCCTAATTATATTATATTGAAGTCGTTGTACAAATCTTATTATTGTAGAACTTATACCGATCCCTGTGTCTCTTAAGACACAGGCTAAGCCTAGTTTAAGGGGCAGAGTAAATATTTTTTGTAAACAGATTTTTACAATTACCTTTCCTCTTAGTTTTAGCTTGTAAAGAGTTCGAAGTTAAAATAAATGCATGTCTCATTTGTTATCTACAAAATATTGTCTTCTGTTTATGCGAATATTATTCATTGAAATTAAACTGCTATATACGGATTTTATCGCGTTGTTTATTTGACACTTTATTACAAAATTTTGAAAATTGTTACACTACTACTACTATTAAACTTTACTATTTTTTAAGCTAATTAAATTATTATTAAACTATTTAGATTTAATTTATTTTTACACTTTCCCCGACGTTTCGAAGTGTCGGGGAGACTCTGACCATGTGACCATGACCATGACCAGACCATGGCTGCTGAAAAGCAACCGAAACGTCGGGGAAAGTGTAAAAATAAATTAAATCTAAATAGTTTAATAATAATTTAATTAGCTTAAAAATTAGTAAAGTTTAATAGTAGTAGTAGTGCAAAAATTTTCAAAATTTTGTAATAAAGTGTCAAATAAACAACGCGATAAAATCCGTATATAGCAGTTTAATTTCAATGAATAATATTCGCGTAAATAGAAGACAATATTATGTAAAACAGAAATTTGCTTTAGTCTTCAATTATTATTTGGAATCGATATAATTCTCCGCACTAGGCTAAGTCTGTCCTGCGGAAAATATTATGTATATATATATCATACTATAATCATCATGAACTGTCGAAATGTATCCGAAGAGGCACGTGTAGCAGTCCATAGAGGACTATTAGTGCCTACACTTATGCATGGAGGTGAAAGTTGGATATGGCAAAAAAAACGTGGGAACAGAATAAAACATATGTGGTGTGACTCTGAAAGATAGAATAAGGAATACTGTGATTAGAGAGAGATGCGGCAACACAGTGGACATAGTGACGAGAATAGAAAAGGGTATGTTGGGCTGGTTTGGGCATGTAGAAAGAATGGACGAGAAAAGACTGACTAAAAAGGTTTATAAGGCTAGTGTGAATGGAACAGTCGCAACGAGAATACCTAGGCAAACGTTTCTCGATCAGATCGGAGACGTTCTTGATAGAGGCAAAGTTAAGAGCACCTTAAACTGGCGAGCGTGTATGAGGAATGTTATGAAAGCAAATGAAGCCAGAGAAGTGTGTCAGGATCGTAGCAAATGGAAATCCGTAGTCTCTGCTCACCCCTTCTGGGAAACAGGCGTGAATCTATGAATGTATGTATATCATACTATATAATTATATAGACTCGTGACTGCATATCCCCGAGCAGGTAGGCAGAACTTTATCCAATTATCGCTAGAGTGAGACAGATAGAGAGAGATATATGTATTAAAAAGATAACTGGCAATTTAGGTAACGAATTATGATTCGAACCTGCGACCTCTCGATCGCAAGTCTAATGGCTTATCCATTGGGCTATACGTCCAGTCGAATCTTGTGATCGGCCGCACAGAAATTACAGGAGAAAGAAGGTTGCATTCAATAATTATATTAAAATATCTCTCTCTCTATGGTCGGTTCCTCATGTCTGAGGATCGTGATCATCGTTGGATAGTCTACATTTGGATTGAACGATTTGCCTCCATCGGTTCCTGTTCATGGCACTTCTGACCACCGAACTGAGTTTGGTTGAAGATGAGTGCATTACTTGATCGGTCCATCTGGTTGGAGATTGTCCTCGAGCTATTTTGCCCTCCGTGTTCCTAACTACGATCAGCTTTTCAAAGTTCTCATCTCCTTTCCATACTATGTGGCCGAAGTATGGAAAATTGTGGATAGGCGGATTTTTATTTCAAGCTGCGCAAGAATCGATGCATTGGTGCATTTGGCATAAATATCTATATCTATACTAATATTATAAAGAGAATGGATTTGTTTGTTTGTAAGGAACTACTTGGACCGTAATCCCAAAAATCGCCTTTAGTAGTGCGGGTTTAGAAATGAAACTCACATAACCAAGCGAGGACAAATTTTATTGAGTTAGCTCGGGCTTACATAGTGGCCGCGGAGAATCTTAATAGCGCGATTCAGCACTTAACAACGCCATCTACCGAGCTTAGGGCTAAACATTTTAACACAAGTTGTTCCGATTGAACACTACTCAACCAATTTTATAAATTCTTTCAACATTAGAAATCAACAATATTATCATTGAGTAACATAGGCAATATTTTATTTTTAAAAATCCTATTACTAACTTACCCTAACCTGTTTTGATGCCAATACTAGTATATTATAAAATAATGTCACGTACCTATATCATTTTAATGCTAATGCCATTTTAATGCTGGCGTACAGACTCCGACGGCATTCTTTCATTATTATGTCACAAATGGGAAGTCAACACCTAGTATGTAATGTAATTCCAAGTACACTGTTATCACTATAATAGTTTCTCTTTGTATGCAGGCAGTCGTCGCTCACCGTCGCCGTACGCTACCACACACATCGGAGAGCACGTCTACGCAAAGCCTGAATCAAGGGTCTCGTATTACGCCGCCTCTAATCTCACACACGTTTCACAGGTAAGTTGATTATAATTATACCAAGTAAAATATAGCTTGAGTTATACGGCAGGTATAGATTACGAAGGAGAAGCTGCAAGTTCGAAAGTAAATGAAGATTTATCTTATAAGCATTTGTCTTGCTATGGTTAAATTATGACAAAAGAAAAATATTATCTATGCTGTTCACTTGTTCTCGCGACCTCAACAAGTCATGTCGTCTCTTTGCTAACTGAGTCATGCCATGGTCCTACGTTAGGAATTGAAAATTGTCTTTGTGTTTTGCATCTAAGGCGATGCTATGCGTCATCTATCGTATAGTAATGGAACTATGCGATACTCAATTTGCAAGTTCAAGTGCTGCTCGATGGATTATCTCTTTCCTCTGTTCCAATTTGAAATTTCGGGAGTTTTTATTGAAGTCCTCGGCTGTGCATGACGTGTAAAGTCTGACAATCTGTATTGGGCTAGCATACTGGATGGCAAAAACCTTTCTATACTGAAAAAAGAACAGTTGGACAACTAATATAAATTTGAATGAAACAGTAAGAATAAGTCAATTTACTTACCCAGTAAATGAGATTTTCGCCTGCCTACATAAATACTTTTTTTAAATTTCTTTTCTTTTAAGGTTAGCTACACGTGAGTGATATGCCTGGTATTGCGAGCTATCATAACAGCGAGCAAGCGGTTACAGTTACCATTTACTGTCAGGCGGCTATCCACTTGTGCATTTTTCTTATTTTTATATTTATTGAAAGCTCACAAATTTAGTTTTAACACGCCACACGCCACCACAATGCAATGAGATCCGTGTTTAACATTCACTACTTTACTTATAGACATATTCTATTCTATTCTATTCTATCACATACACACAACACCGTCAAGCCCAAACTAAGCAGAGCTTGTACTATGGGTACTAGACAATGGATAAACATACATATTATATACAATTTTTTTTGTAAATACATTCATATTATACATAGACACACCCAGACCAAGACAAACATCCATGTTCATGCACACAAATGTTTGACTTGTGCGGGAATCGAACCCGCGACCTCAGGCGTGGCAGTCAGTTACACTAACCACTACGCCATCGAGGCCGACATATAGAAATCGAAGTTACTTTATTTATATGGTAATATAATTAAATTCTTATTTGATCTAACACAGCATATGTCCTACATCTTAAGAGCCAAGATAATCGATTTAATGGTTTAAACAAATTCAAGTTAGTCACAAAAATACAGAACACTTATAAGATAAACTGTCTATTTATTTGTATCCTAGTATTGTATTCAGTATAATTCAGCAGCGATAGCTCAGTGGGGAGACCAATAGACTGCAATGCAGAGGGTCTCGAGTTCGGACCCACGTCGCGCACCTCTGACTTTCGGAAGTTATATGACTGTTCGAAATTATGTGCGTATTGATTGACAATTATCGCCTGCTCCGTGCCTCGGAGAGCACGTTAAGCCGTTGGTCCCGGCTGCTATAAACATCTATGGCAGTCGTTATTGGGAAAGTCAGTACCCTCTAATATCCTGACACTGGTCTAGCCTTAGGGTATCGTTAGCCTTCGGGTTGCGAAGGTCAGGTGGCAGCCGCTCCGTGTAAAAACTGATATCCAGTCAAATCCGGTTAGACCAGAAAAGCCCGACCCCAAGTGACTTGGGAATAATAAAGGCTAAGAGAGAAGATTGTATTAAGTATAATTATGAATAAATCGCAAAAGTCTTAAACCAATTTTTAATTTGTTGTTGGCTACAGTCAACTTCATTCTGATTCGCTGCCAAGTGTTTCCTCTTTGTGAGACTGCCTCGTGTAAAAGCAAAACACGTGTCAAATATATTCGTTTTTGTAAAAGAATACTGAATATTGGCTAACGTACGGAAGCTTGAACATTCCACTTCAAGAACAGAGGAGTTTGGTATTGCCAATTTTATTCAATTGAAATCGGTCAACTACCCTCTTAGTCTCCTCGTGAACATGGCTGCTGTAAAGCAACCGAAACGTCGGAACAAAGTGTAAACTTAAACATAAATAGTTTTAATTAATTTAACTAGCTTAAATTATAGTAAAGTTCAATAATTGTACTGATAGAGTTTTCAAAATTATGTAATAAAAGTGTTTTAAAGTAAAATAAACAACACGACAAAATCCGTATAAAGTGTTTAATTTCAATAAAATCGGTGAGTTGCAGCGTAGCGTTAGTGAATGTGATTGCTGTGCTTGAAGTCTTTGGTTCGATTCCTATCTTAAAACGTTCAGTAGCAATACGGAGTCTCGAACTGTGCGAGGTACACGGCAATAGGCCCGCTCCCTGTTATGTAGGCCTTAAAATCATAGCTAGCAAAACGCGGGTTCAATTCATTTCCATCAAGCCTCATACATACATACATACATAGATTCACGCCTGTTTCCCAGAGGGGTAAGCAGAGACTACTCATAGGAATGAGAATATTTATGTATTTATGTATGTAGTAGTTAGGATTTTACTATCCATTGCTTAATATTCAAGTTTGACAAAATATACGTACATATACAATGTATATAGAGTCAGCCTTGTATATCCAAATAATTGGGAGCTTAATTCCATCTACCAAATACGTTTCTAGACACCGTGCTACTACTGAATTTTATAAGAACAAACTTATACTTACACTATCTGAACCAGGAAATCTCGATCGAGTACTGGGTATAATAATAATAATATTCTATTACATAAACACAACACCATCTAGCCCAAACTAGGCACTAAACAAAACGTTTGACCTTTCTCTTTCTTTGATGCGCACTACGGGGTACACTCCAACCGAATTTTTTTATTTATATAGCTTGTATAGTTAATTGACGTGTCCAAGAATAGTTCGCACATTTTTATGAAAACAAAGATTTTTGACTTTGACTTTGAATATTGTAACCTACCACCAAAGTTTTACATTGTGGAATGCAATAAATATATTTCTAGCATACAAAAATGTTATGGGTTTCATATTAACATAGGCTACTTACTATTAACTAGACAGCAATAGTCCCTTGACAGACAGTTGGAGTGATCGATCCCAAATTACATCTGACATTTCGAAGTTAAATGCTTATCAAATAGGTTATTATCGCTTGCTTTATCGGTGTTGGAAAACATTGTGAGGCAACCTACATATCTTCATCGTAGTGACCTAAAACTTCTCGCACTAAGAGGCCAGCGGGTCTACCGTGAAAATGTTTTTACGCAATGACGTGCCAAAACGAATTACGAACGAAATAATAAGCATATACCTACCATGAAAACACTTCGGCTTTTTTAGGACGTACAAATGTCATACGACGATATTCGTGACGAATGTCGGCGCGAATGATGTTTCATGGTAAGAATAAGCACGAACGAACGTACGCAATTGCGTATAACGTTTTAACGTTTCACGGTAGACGGCAGTGAGATAGCTTATACGTAGGGCTGATATTATATACTTTCATTCCGACAGAGGTGAACAAAGCCTTTTAAAGCCAAATTACTCCCGACACGTTTATCTCTATTCCTATTTGTGACCTGTGTTATACATATAATATTGTCTTCTGTTTACGCGAATATTATTCATTGAAATTAAACTACTATATACGGATTTTATCGCGTTGTTTATTTGACATTTTATAACATAATTTTGAAAAACTGTTACACTACTACTACTATTAAACTTTACAAATTTTTAAGCTAATTGAATTATTATTAAAACTATTAAAACTATTTAGATTTAATTTAATTTTACACTTTCTCCGATGTTTCGCTTGCTTTTCAGCAGCCATGGTCACGGGGAGACTAAGATGGTAGTTGTCTGAATGTTCCAGTGTAGTTATTTCAAAGTACCCGAACATAATTTAATCATTGGTTTTTCTATTTACGCAGAATGAGCTCAAAGTATCATGAAGTCTAGCTGTGGTTTGCTTCTTCTTGGGTTTGACTATTTGTATTACTGGATCTCAAGCTGGTGGTACATTCCAACCATCTTCTCTATTAAAATTAGGGTGTTTTTTGATTTCAATAGCCTCGCGAAGCATCCTTGGTAGGAATCGGTGTTCTTTAGCGAGAATCTGTGGTTTGTCAAATCTCAGGTAGTGGGTGGTCCCCTGTTGCACATGTTCACACACAGTAGACTTCAATGAGGGTTGGTGTTTTACAACAGCTATTTGTTCTTTTATGCGGGTGCCTATGTTTCTCTTGGTTTGACCAACGTATGAGAGTCCGCAGTCACAATCTATTTTATAGACCCCTGCATCTTGTAAAGATAGTTGGCACTTGACGGATGGTAAAATGGTGTGTTATATGATAAAATCAATAGTCGGTACCAGGATTAAAACTATTTGTATTTTAATTATTATTTATTTTTATTTATTTTTATTTATTTAATACCACATACAGCCATCATTACAGGTAATACTTAACCTAATGCAATGGATGCAGAATTTACTAAATATTTACAAATTATATTTACTTAATATATACACCCTAATACACCTTCTAATACCTATTCTGAAATACTAATTATTTCCTATTATTGTAAACACAAAAAAGAATAAGTAGCCTGTGTGAACTCACTGAGTGAACAGAAAATATGTCTACACTTTTGGACACAGCACAGAGTACACGCAGCGCACGCGTCAGCGGCGCGAGCTGGAGTAGGTTATTGCGTGCGCGCGGTACTAGCAGTAGTGGCGGCTGCCTCCGCCGTCCAATGTATTCGTCCGGAACACAGAGTTGGACCGTCTGTAGGACTGCCTGCTTATATATCTTTCCCCTAAGGACCTTTAACACATACGTAGCTAAAGCCACTTCTCTTCTCACTTCTAGCCTATTGTAACCTACCCAGCACAAATAGAGCAGGGTATAGTAATGGATAGTACAGAAACCTTATAAATTTATTCTGTATACGCTCCAAAATTAATTTATATTTTGCTTCGTGTGATCACCAGATGGAAAATGAAGCCGATAGTCAAACATTTTAAAAGCTATTATTATATTTTATAAAACCCTTTTGTCAGTTTCATTTTGTAACTCGCTAATGAATTTTACATATACATATGTATAGTCATTTGGTCCGAAATCTTACCAGGAAAGTTATCCGAGAATTTTAAAAAATTGGTAGTTTTATAGACGTCGATGTGCAAAAAAGTGCTATCAAGCGCCATTTTTCTAATATGGCGGCGCGAGCGGCAGAGGTAGGAAGTGACAAAATTGAAATTCGGAAAGAGCACATCGAAATCAATAAAACTACCAATTTTTAAAACTCTCGGAATACTTGCCAGGTAAAACTACCAAATGACTGTATTAATATATGTATATGCATTTTAGCAATTCTCTTTTATCCGATTACAACGAACTACGCTCGCGTACGTTTTAAAATGAGATACTATATTTTAAATACGTACTAAATCACATGGTTTTTGGTAAATGGTATGGTTTATTTTTACTAGAATTTTTCTGCGATTTGGTACATATAGATTTTGGTACATATGTATGTATGTATCTTATGTGGGAGCCAGTCAGTGCAGACCGGCGACACTTCGACCCAGTGGGATCTTTTGTGTCGACACTCTCCCAATAACGACTGCCATAGATGTTCATGGCAGCCGGGACCGACGGCTTAACGTGCTCTCCGAGGCACGGAGCAGGCGATAATTGTCAATCAATACGCACATAATTTCGAAAAGTCATATAACTTCCGAAAGTCAGAGGTGCGCAACGTGGGTTTGAACCCGAGACCCTCTGCATTGAAGTCTGTTGGTCTCCCCACTGAGCTATCGCTGCAGTTAACAATAACTCGTTTGTAGTGAAGGAAAACATTGTAAGAAAACCTGTTTGAAAGTTCTGCATATTGTTCTTGAAGATGTGTAATATCTGTAAATACTCACTGGGCCATCGTGTTGCATTAAGATCAAACCGTTTTCATACTGAGAAGACGTCCGTGCCTAGCTGTGGGACAGCTTATATACTGGGCTAACATTATAATTATTTACATATCCAACCTTTAAAAATATATAAATTAATTCGTATTAATGTTATTTTATTATTTTTTTATATTTTATTATTATATCTCTGAAAGATAAAATAAGGAATAGTGTGATTAGAGAGAGATGCGGCATGAAAGTGGATATAGTGGCAAGAATAGAAAAGGGTATGTTAAGCTGGTTTGGGCATGTAGAAAGAATGGACGAGAAAAGACTGACTAAGAAAGTTTATAAGGCTAGTGTGAATGGAACAGTCGTTGGAGGCAGACCTAGGCGTGTCTTAACCAAACCGGAGACGTTCTGTACACAGGCCAGGTTAACAGTACCTTAAACCGGCGAGCGTGTATGAGGAATGTGATGAAAGTGAATGAAGCCAGGGAAGTGTGTCAGGATCGTAGCAAATGGAAATCCGTAGTCTCTGCCTACCCCACTGGGAAACAGGCGTGAATGTATGTATGTATTATTATATTTTGTAGCCTGGATTTCAACATATTAACGCACTTAACTGTAGGTACTTACAATAATGATAATGTGTACATAAACCACATTTAGCTAAATAACGCGTGGCTTACACGTACATTAACAATTAACTAATTAATACAGATTAATTAATTATATTACATTAAATCAACGGCTACGTGCGGTAATTATCAACACTAAACTGTTGACAGCAACTGGATTTATAGTTATGTAATTATAATTTATGGTAACATAATGCGAGGCTTGGTATTATACAAGTTTTGATTACTGCTACGACGACTTAGAGATGGCTTGTGACTATATGATGACTTTTAGCGACACATGCTCATAATCCCTACGCCTTTACACCTTAACTAAGGTAAGGAGTGGAATTCGCTACGTAAGTCTGTGTTTCTCGATGGGTACAACCTGGGTGTCTTTAAGTCCCGAGTGAATAGGTATCTTGTAGGCAAGCGTGCTCCATCATCGACTGCATCTTCACTTAAGATCAGGAGAGATCGCGATCAAACGCAAGCATATAAGAGAACAAAAAAATTAAAAAAAATTCGAGAGATAATCATGCAGTTTTGTATACACGTTGTCAAATGTACCAAAAAAGGATTTATCCTTTTTTTGTACACCTACTTACTAACTACTGGAAACAGTATTTTTTGCCTGGATCTTCATCCAGAAAAAAATACTGTTCCCGAAAATTTATTGACAAATTCTACTTTAGAGCGAATCAGCGGGCAATATCTAGTAACATATAAAGTGCTATTATTAATCTAATATATACTACGTGTACTAGAATAGACATCTCAACTATACTGTTTTTCTCACGCATTTGAATACATGCAAACGCATGCTCTGTAACTCACTTAACCGGTTATTGCAACGACACGTTTAAGTGCAAAATGTTAATATTTAGAACATGCTGTCATAGGCTACTGTTTAATTAATATTCTCCTGAAACATGTCATTCCAGTAATCACCTGATTCAGACTGAGTAAGATAGAAAGCATGCATTCTAATTCATGTTCGATGAGTTTTCGTAAACTTGTATATGAGACACTGGACTCATAATTATTAGTATACCTACTCTTTCGAACTTACACAGAATTTATATTTTTGATTTATTCCTCTTTTCTTCGCAATGTTATATAGGTATTTTTTAATTATTCTCTGATTGTATTTTTTTTTGATTTGTCGTACATGTATGCTGCCTTTTCTAGCGTCTTATATTTGAAATCAAATGGTAACCTGTGAACAACACCGTGGGTTTTTTTTTTGCTTGTGACGTGTTAGTTGTTGGCCTCAGACGGCCTTGACAACTTTACGCAGACTGCGGGTGAGCGCAGAAGGCTCCCAACCCGTCGCCATGGGTTACATTACTACCTAGTTTTATGTTGATTCTGTTGTTTTTATTATATAATATAATATAATATAATATAATATTCTACCACATACACACAACACCATCTAGCCCAAACTAAGCAGAGCTTGTACTATGGGTACTAGACAATGGATAAACATACATATATACTTTTTTTTTGTAAATACATACATATTATACATAGAAACACCCAGACCAAGACAAACATCCATGTTCACGCACACAAATATTTGACTTGTGCGGGAATCGAACCCGCGACCTCAAGCGTGGCGTTCGGTAACACTAACCACTACGCCATCGAGGCCGGCATTTATTATGTAGTGTGGCTGTTTGATGTTCCTTTGTTAATAAAATAAAATAAAATGTTACAAACAAATTAGTTGAGATATCTCCTCTAGTACGTAGTACTTGATAACGCAGTGGGTATTATTCAGGTTTTCTGCCAAGAAAATCTCAGTATCTGCATGAAGTTTGGAAATCAGCCCGTAATATGGCAATAGGTTTGCCCTATAACGATTTAATATGGCTGGAAAAGTGTAGGTAGTGTGTACGTCTGTGCGAACTGTTCGAGACTAGATATAAATGGTTATATATTATAGGTATGGAATACATATAGGTAAATAATCGACTGGCTCATTAGTACCATGGTGTAAATTTCCCTATCTTTCCTATCGTGGATATAAATTCCGTATCAGACAAATAATATTCTTTATTGACATAAATGATAATTGGTTTTGTACGAAACACACTTCTGTCATATATCTCTCAACTAAAATGTGTCACAACGTCCGCGTAGGGAGTGATCGTGATTTGAAGGATCAAATCACGTTACACAGTGCGTTGAAATACGCGACACGCAAGGTCTAAGTATGCTCCAAGGAAATTTTCTTCTTCTATTACATAAGACCTAAAATATATTTGACAGAAGAATGGACGAGAAAAGATTGACTAATAAAGTTCATAAGGCTAGTGTGAATGGAACATTCGCAAGGGAAGGCCTAGGCAAACGTTTCTCGATCTGATAGGAGACGTTCTGGACAAAAGCCAGGTTAAGGGCACCTTAAAATCGGCGAGCTTGTATGAGAAATGTGATGAAAGTGAATAAAGCCAGAGAAGTGTGTCAGGATCGTAGCAAATGGCAATCCGTAGTCTCTGCCTACCCCTCTAGAAAACAGGCGTGAATCTATGTATGTATGTATATTTGACAAAATGTTTGCGTAATATACCTCTGCCTACCTCTTCCAAGATATATAGGCGGGCGCCTAGGTATGTCATGTTAAGTTATGTAAGTAATTCAAGTAATCGCGTACATTAGGTGTGATCTAATAAAGACATTAGGCCGTGTGGTTTATGTAGCTCTAAATTCCGTGGATAATAAATTAGTTTTGCGTTGGAATAAATTTTAGTATACTGCCGGTCCGGATGAGGTGGCATTGTGTCGCTGTCTGTGGTGTAGGCGAAAGCGATTACGAAATAAAATATAACACATATTCTTATATCTTATTCTCGTTAACTTACACCTGTATTTCTCTGAAGAGGCCAGTAGAGGTGTACTATTCCTACATATTACGAGCTATATATATACGTTTCAAATAGTTAATTTCTTCCGCTTTAAAAGTAAAAGTAAACATCACATGGTATTACCGAAGTTAAGTAGGTATATTTTATTTTCATTTAAAAATGATTACTCCTGCACTAGACAACATTCAAACAACGGACACAAAGAACACCTAGACTCGTAACAACCATTTGTCGACCACACATTTTTTGTCCCGTGTGTCAGCGCAGTGGCAGGGTTTGAACCCACAACACTCAGCGCAGTGGCAGGGTTTGAACCCACAACACTCAGCGCTGTGTCAGTGGCGAGGCGACCACATAAACCATTGCTGCGTTTCATTCGAAGAGTAAGACCGGCGTGGACCCTCTCAAGTTTTTGGTCTTTTTTACCTTGCTTCTCCTGCAACCTTACCTGACCCCTTCACATTGGCTACTGTAACCGCGTGTCAGGTACACCGTATACTTGTTTGCTCCCTATATGTTTTTTTGCAGCGATAGCTCAGTGGGGAGACCAAGAGACTGCAATGCAGAGAGTCTTGGATTCGAATCCACGTCACGCACCTCTGACTTTC
Organism: Catocala fraxini; assembly: GCA_930367265.1. NCBI lineage: Eukaryota > Metazoa > Arthropoda > Insecta > Lepidoptera > Erebidae > Catocala > Catocala fraxini. The sequence goes on along the minus strand of OV884025.1, from coordinate 29,784,724 downwards.
GGAAGTTATATGACTTTTCGAAATTATGTGCGTATTGATTGACAATTATCGCCTGCTCCGTGCCTCGGATAGCACGTTAAGCTCTTAAGTTAAGTTCTTCTCCCTAGCCTTTATTATTCCCAAGTCACTTGGGGTCGGCTTTTCTAGTCTAACCGGATTTGACTGGATATCAGTTTGTACACGGAGCGGCTGCCACCTGACCTCTGCTACCCGAAGGCTAACGATACCCTAAGGCTAGACCAGTGTCAGGATATTAGAGGGTACTGACTTTCCCAATAACGACTACCATAGATGTTCATGGCAGCCGGGACCGACGGCTTAACGTGCTCTCCGAGGCACTTTATAAGAGCTATAGAAGCAAAATAATTATTTAAGTTTTATCCTCTGTCTGTCTGTGTGTTTGAACGCTCATCACGCAAAAACTACTGCACGAAATTGAATGCGGTTTTCACAGTTGTATAACAAGAAGACTCACTTAAAATCTAGTGCATATTTCATATTGATACGGGGCCTGGATTAGATCAGCTTATTCGTACATAAAAAGAAAGAAAATTATAAATAGGTACCTGTTTCTTTTCTTATTACATTTACTAATACCACGTATACAACATGGTGGCTAAAAGCTTGTCGGCAATAAAAAACACTACTAAACATATCACGCTATAAACAAAATAAAGAACTGCCACATTCTCTAGAATTAGACCGCAGGGCTAAGTTGAGGCACTTCCACAGATAAATTAACCCACATTACGAGGTTACACTTGATCTTTGGCTGAACAATCCCACAAACACTTAATGGTACAATACGTCTACGTGCGGCTCGAGGTAACCCACCCCGGGATTAATTATATAATGTATATAAACTGTATCTCTAGATATATGTATGAAACACTTGAGAAGTACGGTAGTACCCGAGTGAGCTTGCGTTTTCTTATGGTGTTCAGCACATACATTACCGGCCAGGTCCTCAGTGTAATTATTTACTATGCTGGCCTATTCATTTTTGCTTTGTCTGCGTGAATAAATAGCGACATCTATTGATAGGTTCAGAACCAACATTTTGTGAATATAATAAATATTATTATCCTACAGAAACATATGTCGCTAATAAAAAGTTACATATGTTTTATATTTTAATTAGTCCAGTTTTAGATCAGTTCTTTAGTTTTCAATTGGTTTATTTAATTTCAAACATCTTCAAAAGTTTGACCTTCAAAATATTGTTAGGGTTAGACCATAGTCCACCACGTTGGCCCGTGCAGATTAGAAGACTTCACATATCTTCTAAAACTTTACCTTTAAAGCGTGCGATAATTAACAATTCAGTACACATAGTAACTGCGGAAATTCAACGTGCTTTGAGATCGATTTCAAAACCTCCGCGTAGCAGTCCAACAGTAGCCTACTAGGCTCTCGCTGCTACTCCTACCTAACAGTAAAGTCCAATAACAATATCCTTGTTCCAAGATTCTTACTCGATCACGATTGCTCCTTCGAAATCCAACCTCATACAGTTTGCTACGTGAACCGAACCGAGCACGACCGAGATTCGTTATGCTTAGTGCATCAAGTGTAGACGTATACGTTGGACGTATAATGAATTTTCAACGCAAAATAATGCTTTTATGCTCACTAAATACTTGGCAATTTGTGGAGTGCACTGAGCACGACCCGAATGCTCTGAGTACAGACAGCCTCATAAGTCGATTAACAGTCCCGAGATTTTGAAGTGTTCTATCATTCACAATAGTGGTAATTTCTCATCTTTTACAGCATTAACAGTTAAAATATAGAAATTATAGTCACAATTTATTACTATTGGAGAATAATAAGTAGATTTTAATTCATAAAATACTGTTACAAAATTGTGTAATGTTCAGCGAAGCTTTTAGTTGCCGCATCTAAAAACTAAAACAGATTTACAAGATAAATCTTTACGAATAAGTCAGTAATCATTAAACGTTTTTGGATGTAGCAATTTTTTGCGTAGTGTAAACAGACTAATGTCTAGTACGCCTGTCTGTCAGACTACTGTAGTGTGTGTACTAAATAGAACACACACTTAAATATTTGCTTAAGCACGATAAGCATAAACTTACTTTTAAATATCACATTTTTTATAAATCTGATGCATTAAACAGTTGTATGCAGGGCTGTCTTAAACTTTATGACATTTCAAGGCAAAAGATTCTAAAGTTAAAATTTGTTCATTCTACCAAGAAATATTGTTTCGAGAAAGCTTGTTACCTGTCATAGCTAACACGTCTTGTGCATTACAAGGGTGAGAAAATTGTGCATAAAACGAGCCCTTTACGTCATTAAGAATCCAATTTAAGACGAGTTACCCGCCTCTCCTGCAGGTGATACAAACGTAATGCAATTAGCGCTCTTCTTGCATAGTATTGAACACAAGGATGTTAAGGAGCTGGATGGTGCTGCAACTAAAATAAATAATTTATTTTATTATTGTCAAGTTTTCAGACAATAGTAATTCAATCCATTGGTACCAAAAACCAAAAAGACCAGCTTAAAAGGGGAACAATTTATATTATTAAACAAAAGTAATTTTGATAAACCGGCTTTTCGAATATTGCAATGGAAATGAAATAGCCGAAATGTGTCAGGTGCGCTGAGTATTTTGGATTTATTTCCTGAATAGATCGAGTTTTTGAGTAGATGTGTTTTGTGCACGTTATTTTGGTATTTGTAAATTTAATAATGATAATTTGACGCCATTCAGAAGAAAAACAAATGTGAATACCAAAATCCAAAATCTGGATACCAAAGTTATTTTTGCGGTCGCTAAACTAAAATTTAATATTTTAAATTTAAATTTAAATTTTTTAAAAACCAAAGTTTAATATACCTACGTATCTTATTTATATCAATTATCGTTATTAGTATTTTTAATACTCACATCTTGAATATTGATTAATTTTGCGACCATTATGCATACCTCACAAACTATTGACAAAATTATACAAACATATCAACGAAGCTAAGCTGCTTAAGACTAGATTTTATCTTTTACACTTGCAATGCAAGACTTTTCTTGTCAAGGCCTGCATTACGGCTATGAAATAATTGGTGCTCTGGACCGCTACGGTAACATTTTACCACATATATACATTTCCTACCTTAATAATAACTAGTTTGGGCATGTAGAAAGAATGGACGAGGAAAAACTGACTAGGAAAGTTTATAAGGCTAGTGTGAATGGAACAGTCGCAAGAGGAAGACCTAGGCGAACGTTTCTTGATCAAATCGGAGACGTTCTGGACAAAGGCCAGGTTAAGAGCACCTTGAACCGACGGGCGTGTATGAGGAATGTGATGAAAATGAATGAAGCCAGAGAAGTGTGTCAGGATCGTAGCAAATGGAAATCCGTAGTCTCTGATACCTCTCTGGGAAACAGGCGTGAATCTATGTATGTACTATATGTAATTATTAAAATAAGTTGAATATTAAAAAATCAACATTCAATTCAAACGTATAGCTTACAAGAATATGTGTCTACTTATATTTTGGTTTATTACATTACATTTGGCAGTAGTGCCGAGTAGCAAGACAGATCTTAGCGTAGATGTAGTATGGCAATTGGGTTGGTTATAAATGAGTGCTTGTCACGCGAACTAAAATAGGATAAAGTGTAAGGCATACCCTCTTTATGAGAGCTGACACTGCCTTAACTAAATTTATATTTACTGCAGGATATGAAACAAAATATTATAATGCAAACGTTGATATGAAAGTGTATTTTTTAACCTAGGTAGCAAACAAATAAACGGTTTGCCTGATAATCGCTTGCAGTATATTACATGTGTGTCGCTGACTTTAAGTAAAAATAATCTGAGCCTCTGGTACTTTATTTAACACACCCGTCGAAAGGCAGTAACAGTATAATAATACTGTTACTGCGTTCGCTTTCAGAAAACTGCGTGAGAATAGTAACTCTCTCGCCAGTTTTATTGATTTATTTTATTTATTAGGGATTTACAAACACACTTAGGATAATTACAATTAATGGCAAAATGTTCCGTAAGAATACTGACTACGTGTTTTATTCCAAAATGAAAATCAAGAGGTTACGTAATAAAATTTGGAACGAGTTTTGGAATCAATGTATTTTACTGTACGAATTTACGTTACGAAATTACTTTATAAAAAGTAGCCTACTCTTTAGGTTCTAAGTAATGGCAAATATTTTGGTGCACCGGTTGACATAGGAAATCCTTACAAATAAACATACTCTGACTCAGTCAAGATTTTGATAAACATTAAAACAACAAAAACAGTGAACAGGTAACCCGAAATAATTACTATCTGTGCATTTTGTTACTTGATAATGTTTCCATACCTGCACACTCGACGCAATTGCACAAGGTAGACCACTTACAATTCTAGACTGTTAGTTTTATAATACCACCATAATCCAGGCTATGTCCAGGAATACTACCTGGCCAGTATTACGTAGTTAATAAGAATTATTGTATAAAAGCCATCGTCTATATCACTACAGAAGTACGCTCCAGTTTTGTACAATTGTACGCTTTTGTCTTATCCAGCTAAATATTTGGACTTTCATTATTGGTCTTGGCAAGGAACCGAGTTTTTAATTTGAAATCCCCTTTGTCCGTAAATTTATCGCACCGTTGAAAGTCTTTGGGAGGAAATATGAATTAGTGTCCTCAGTGAGGAGGGATCGCTAATGAACGGAGGTGTAAATAAGAAGTTTCTTATTAAACGAGACGGGTCTTGATACAAAGAGAAATTCTATTTGAAATCTGAGATTTCAGTGTTGATATTTTATGAGAAATTGAATGTTGACTGAGGGAACATTTCATTAAGACTGGATCGATGGTTTGATGGCAATGTGACTGTGATATTTTTATAAATGAGGTGTATTGTATTCAACTAGTGTTACATACATACCTACCTGCCTATGCACGTATAGCTTACCTGTTTTTACAAAGCCTCGAAATTTTTTCTAACCAAAATTGATAGATGAAGTAGCAAAACAACTCATTTATGAATGTATCTAAGTAATCTCAGATACACTCATAGTCTTACTTGCTCTTAATTCTGTCTAGTTACTTCTACGCCATTACCTACTGATAATGACGAAAAAGTAAAATTGCAGAATTAAGGCTAAACTCATGGTCCTGCGTAAGTACCTTTTATAAAACAGACGTGGTTCTATGCATTTGTTTTACGTTTTTATTATATAACAAAGGTGGCAAATAAACATACAGTTCACGGGGTTATCATAGCTTGTAATTAAAGAGGAGATGAAAGTAAAGGAATAGTGGAAGTAAGTATATAGTATAGGACTAAACTCATACTTACCGCACATGACGCTATAACAGTATTTTTTTAATTCTGTACAGAAAATGTTGTGTACGTCTATAATAGATATACATACCTATAAGTTTTTATTTTCAGCTTCTTATGTAAATCGATTTTGTATATGTATATTGTTGATGTACCTTAAAATTAATAAACAGTATTACTGCTCTCTCGCCAGTGTGCTGTAAGAGGGTTATACTTACTACATGAAAGCAAAAAAAAACTCATGAAAGCTCTACTCCTCGAACAGGTTTATTTCAATGCAAAATTTTTTTTTTTAAATATAATTGTGATTTGACCTGTCCAAGAATTGCTTGCACATTTTTATGGAAATAAAGATTTTTGACTTTGACTTTGACAAAATATTTGATATAAATAGTAGTGTTACATTTACGAGAATGGTTCATTATGTTCGGGTAGGTACTTTGAAGTAACCACTCTTCTAGACAATAACGCGACCACTATCTTAGTCTCTCCGTGACTGCTGAAAAGCAACCAAAACGTCGGTTAAATATTGTGGTGTTTTTAAGAATAATCTGTGATAAAATCTCTATTTTAGTGGTTTAATTGCTATACGTATTTAATAAAGTTTATAAGGCTAGTGTGAATGAAACAGTCGCAAGAGGAAGACCTAGGCGAACGTTCTGGACAAAGGCCAGGTTAAGAGCACCTTGAACCGACGGGCGTGTATGAGGAATGTGATGATAGCGAATGAAGCCAGAGAAGTGTGTCAGGATCGTAGCAAATGGAAATCCGTAGTCTCTGCCTACCCCTCTGGGAAACAGGCGTGAATCTATGTATGTATGTATTTAATTTAAGTTTTCACAATGTAAATATAATTCGTAAACATATTAACTCGAATAACCAAAGTAATACATGAAACTATTCCGGTATACAGGATCAAAACATTGAAGAATGCTTTCAAAATTTGATAATAATATCCGTAACAAAATCGCTTGACTGCAGCGCTAGGCTCTCGGCGCAAAAGCGAATCTATTTCGCAAACTCGATTAAGGATATCGCCGGACGTCGCCCGGCTCAATGCAATTATGTGCTGCACACCTGCGTCCAACTAAAGACCGGTACCATGGACTTGCACGTCCGCACTTACCGGTGCCACTTTTTAGTGCTCAGTTACAGAATGCTGACTTTAAAGCTGAATATTGCAATCTGAAATAAAATGGCTGGAATTTGCTGGAAAATGTCTAAATGAAGACATTTTTCCTGTTATTGTATTTCGAGTTGATTCTTGTTTGTATTTAGCAATTTGAAGTACCTACTGTAGTCTAATCAGCTTGACACGCACTTAGCTGGATATGCAGCTGAGTTTTATAAGTGTAGTGAAAACTATGATTGCGATATGATGCTTTTTTATTTGATCATTACGAGAGTATTTATATTACAATACAAGCTGAACCGCGCAACTTCGTCTGCTTCATATATGATAAGAGAATTTACCCCGTTCTTGCGACATTTTTCATTGCTGCTCCGCTCGCTCTCATTAGTTGTAGCGTGAAGTTATATAGCCTTTAGCCTTCCTCGATAAATGGGCTATCTAATACTAAAATATTTTTTCAATTCGGACCAGTAGTTCCTGAGATTAGCGCGTTCAACCAAACAAAAAAGAATAATAGAAATACGTATGATTAAGTAAATATATTGAATGATAACTCAGCACACTAATTGAAGTCGTAAGTACGTCTAAAATATTAGGGTGACATAGCTGCTATGTGCCTACAATACTCCCCCATCGAAAAAGAAAAAGAATTACAAAATTATATAAAACAAGATAAACACATCAGTTTAAAATTGTAGTATTTAAATAGTATTCGGGCTTAGAAACTAATATTAATTGCTAGTAACATATTACAAGTACATCATAATGTTCATAATGTATGTATCGGTTTAATCATAACATCATGATATCACAATGTAAAAGATGTTCTAATTATTAATCTCTATTACACCTGTATTATATAGCCGAAGTTATGTTCCATATAAGCTGTGTAATAAGGGGCCGGTCGTATTACTGTCTAATGGGCACAATATCAGACTGCTAGGCGAACTGAAAAATACAACAGCTGTTTTGATTAATTGAATGATGCTCGAGCATCATTCTGAATAATAAATATTATACAGTTTGATTATCCACAAAAGCTATTTTTATATTTTACCAGTTAAATTGTTTTAATATTTCAATACGGCTATCGAGACACAATGGAAAAAGCATTGCGTCTGGTCTTCGGAGCTATTACATTGACCAAGTATTTAAATTTAATCAGAGCAAATCTTTTCATATCTTTCTGATTTAGAAACCAAACATAAATACCACTAACATTGTATTTTTTTTAGCAAACATTAACAAAGGATCGTGTCACGGACCCGGCAGAACAACTCCGACTGCTGACAACTCCTCGTTCCAACATTCGCCTGGAGATCCTGGTACATGAAGGTACATTCGGCAGAGTTTACAAGGGAGTCTTCAAGAAAGGTGACACCTATGAAGAAGTGGTGGTTAAGACTGTAACAGGTAACTAAGTTAATATTGAACTTTTAAAACATTTATTTATTTAATGATTACTAGATTTTGCACACGGCTTTGTATGCTTTGGAAAGGCTGTATGAAAGGTATGCCCTTTGTCTTTTTCTGTGCCCCTGGAAACGTGTATGGAAATCTTTACGATGATCGGTCGAGTAGTTAAGATGCGAAAGGGTAACAAACAAACATGATATCTTTATCTCTTCAACTCAGGAAAAAAGTACTGTTCTCAAGGAATAGAAATTTATTGACAGAATCTAAATAAACGCGAGCAAAGCCGCGGGAAAATCTAGTTAACTGTATCATAATTTGGAACATTAAAAATGAATATACAATGTTAGATTCATGATTTATACTTTAAATGTGGTTTATAAGATTAAAATTCTGATTAGTAGTAATTTTATTTCTTTTATATTTTTATTAATCTTACGATGACATTATATATTGACGACTCGATGGCGTAGTAGTTAGTGTAACCGACTGCCACGCCTGAGGTTCGATTCCCGCACAAGTCAAATATTTGTGTGCATGAACATGGATGTTTGTCTTGGTCTGGGTGTTTTTATGTACAATATGAAAGAATTTACAAAAAGATAAGTGTATATGTATGTTTATCTATTGTCTAGTACCCGTAGTACAAGCTCTGCTTAGTTTGGGCTAGATGATGTTGTGTGTATGTGATAGAATATTATTATTATTATTATAAGCCTGGCTATACTTTTAATTACTAAATATTGTAATGTTAGTCTTAAATTAAATTAAGTTTTAGACGTTATTAACGGAGTACTAGATATTTGGTTTCCAATTACTTGTATTATTGTTAGCCTCTCTAGTAAATCTGAATGTTTTCATTCGGTGAATGTTCATGAGATTCCGATAACGTAACAATGGGTAAATGCCATTTTATAATCCCATCCAATATATTGAATGTAATTAGATTATATGGTTACTTTATAATCTTGGTTTGGTTTAAAAGTTTCAACTTGGTTATTGCGCTTGAAGTTGATTTCACTTTTACAAACTATAAATTCTCGAATTCGTGACTACATTTAGCCTTCACGTCGTACTGAAAGCACAATTTCTTATTTCAAAACTTTCACATTGCTGCTGTATTTGACAAAAGGGAATTTTATTTGGCAAATAACATTCATTTCGACCTAGTCAGGTCTTCAATAAATCAGTTAGCGATTGATTTTCAAAACAAAAGTTTCACCATAAAATAAATATCATCAGTTATGAATGTTTTAACAATTTAAGTAACAAAAACGTTTAGCAATATTCGCCTGCAGTTGTAGTCTGTACCTATTTTACCATCTTTTGCTGTTACAAATTGGAAGGCACTCAAATCGTTACTAAAATCAGTAGACCGAAAACTTGCATTTTAAATTGGATACCGGTTTTATGGAGTATTTGCGTGTATGAGTATATTTTTATGCTAACAGGATTGCCTTTGATACCGTCTTGGAAGATAAGCCACGATTATATTAGAGCCGGAAAATATCTAGCTACTTATAAACGCCGTAGCCGGAACCAAGTTGATCTTGGAATAAGAAAGATGGAATGGGCTACTTATTTGTAAAGCGCAACTTGTGAAAGTCATTTAGTGCGGTCATGTTTTGGATTAAAGTGGTTTTGAAGTTTGCATAAAACAAGTTATGAGAAAGTTTTAATCTCGGTAGTAATATTCTAGCTGTAGTCATTTTAAAAGCTTTTGCTCGGTTCATATTTATTTATTCTACATTTTAAGATTACATGTAATATTTGGGACCGATCTGCTTTTTTTGGTTTGGATTTTTTTTGTATTGTCTAGACGTTTCACTCATACTAAAATCTATAATAAGGATAAGTTCAAAACAGATTGGTTAATCCGCAATTCCTAAATTTTATTAGTGTCGATACTTAATTTTAATATTCGTTCAAATTGTAGCTGCAACACTAACCTCTATAATAAAATATTACCCTATCGTGTTTTAGAAAGAAAATAGAAATCGAGATAAGATGTAAACAATTTGTATTGTATGTATTCTGTCACGTCGATATTTGTTTATTTTCGTTTTTATTGCAGATGCGGCATCTGCAATGCAAGCAGCGTTGCTAGTAGCCGAAGGACTGAGACTGTTTAGTCTAGTGCATGCAAATGTATTATCGCCTATGGCCGCATGTGCCGAAGAAGCTCGGAAACCTCTCTTAGTTTACTGCTGTCCTTCTCATTCTTCTAATCTTAAAAGGTAATATTGGACTTATGATTTCTGAAAACCTATATGCATACAACTGAAATTGATTATATTGAAATAATAATGTCTTGTCATCCAGATTCCTAACGTCATGCCGGTTAGGTCACCAAGCAGCTCCAGCAACTCGAGAACTCGTCGACTTAGGTGCTCAAATTGCATGTGGACTGGCGTATCTACATGTTCAGCGAATAGTTCATGCTGATATTGCCGCCAGAAACTGTGTGTAAGTAGCCTGCAACAGCACGCTTTCCTCACATTACTAATTCAAGAAACTGGGTTGTTACCTACCTACATAAACCCTTTATAAAAATAATTTACTGAGATCATTCAACATCTTTAAGCAAAACTCCGTATCTTCTAAACCTTAATTTCACAGATACGAAGTTTAACTTTGGCAAAGTGTCGAAGAAAGTACGTTAATAATGTTTTAAGAAAATCACCATGAATTATCTCACAACCAAAAAGTAGGTCAAAGAAAATATTTGATAACAAAGTAAGCTGAATACATCTTTAGGGTGGACGAGAAATTAAGGCTGAAGGTGACGGACAATGGTTTGTCAAGGGATCTGTTTCCTGATGACTACCATTGTTTGGGAGACAATGAAAATCGGCCAGTCAAATGGATGGCTCCTGAGACGTTGCTGCAGAACCAATATACTACAGCATCAGATGTGGTGAGTTTCAGTAAAAAATATAGTGAACATTTAATAAAACAATGCGTTCGTATCTGACGTTACGAGTATGATCTGCAACATAGGTAGCTGAACGTTGAGCAAAATTTTAACACTATAAATTAAAACTGTCCTATTAGAATTCTGTAGTTCTGAATCTTAATATTGTTATGCAGCAAAATATTTTTATTTTGCTGGCTATAGCATTTTACTAATAGACACTGTACGCAACATAATTCACTAATTGTATAGATGCTGTATACATTTTATACAAAGACCATAATAGTGGAAAGGGCGCAAATTAAAATTATATTTACAGTTTTATTCCGTGACTTCTTTACACGAATCAGAGATAATAAATATATTTAAGTAGCACCTTTAAAAGGTTACTACTGTAAAAGTTCATTTAATTCCCCTAGTTACAGAGTTAAAGAGGAATATCTTTCCTTGATTGCTTTGCTATCGTACAATTAGAGCAGAAGCTTTAGATTATTATACTACGATTATTTATAAAGTCAAATGCCAAGCGAAGCTTAATGTAGGTCACTGAGTGTGCATACTTATTAGTATGTACGATGAAACCGAACAACATGTTCTAATTTAATCTAAATTATAACTTTTATTGAATTGTTTGAACATAAATATTAAGAACTAGTATTTCGCAAAGTCAACTCGCGTGTACTATGCGAAACAAACAGACGAACTAAACAGCCTAAAATTCTAAAGAGTCTTTGAGTTCAGACTATTCAATTGTTGATATCAGTTAGTTTCCAAAAATATGTCTAAGGTAAAGTCATGGCCTTATTACAGTTTTATTATAGTAAAGATAGTTCATGTGTCTTTACTAGATTTTGTTTTGTGTAGTGGTCATTAGGAATAACACTTTGGGAGTTAGCAACACTGGGAGCGTCACCGCTGGCTGAATTAGATGCTGCTGATGTAGGAGCTTTTCTGAGTGGAGGATACCGGCCATCACAACCGCACAACTGTCCTGATGAATTGTAAGTAGCTTACAGGACGGCCATTTTGAATTTTTATGTAAATAAAGTCATATGATCTCATTCGTAGAATATATAAGAAGCTTATAACGTATAAATATTGTTTATATTACAATAATACTAATTCAAAGGTACTTAATAAAAATTCTGTAGATATAGAAAGCTTACAGAACGTTTATGAATAATGATTTTACAAAACTTTTTCATAGTCTACCTGAGTATTTTAACTAATGAATGTACTAAGTCCTTAGAAATGTTTTTTTTTATGAAAAAGTCTGATTGTTTATATATCTGTTTTATAGAAAATTTGAATGGATATCGAAACTAATATTAATCTACATTAAAGATAACTATGAAAACACTTACTTGAGCGTGCAAATAGTAGTCTACTTATCGACGCATTTATTATTTAAATTGAAGCATTGAACAATGCAAAAGAAAGTCACAGCAGTGTAAATATTTGCACCGATTTAAAAGTTCAATCAGATCTAAAAGCGCCGCTGAAAAGTGTCAACTTTGAAAGTCTCGAGGCGAAAATGCAATTTACTAAAAAGATTTTTCATTGCCCAAGATCGCTCTTGGTATTGACAATGTCTTAACATTCAATTTTCCAAAGAATCCTCGAGGAGAAAAGAAAAATAATTTAAATAATCAATGACATTTGATAAATTGTATTGCGGTTCGGTTCCACTCTCTTATATTTACTTATCGCTTCAATTTAAGTGCCTGAAAATATATTTCAATTCAAATGAACTTAAAATATTAAAGGATGATAGCATTTTATTTGAACCTTTCATTTCTGTTTCCTTATTGAATTAATTAGATCACATTTCGTGAGATGCTTTTTGTCGCCGGGATAAGAGGACTTGTATGTGGTGTTAATTATTTAAATTTTGTACCAGGTACGGTCTAATGTCATGGTGCTGGACTTTATCTCCCCAAGCTCGGCCTACAGCTCCACAGCTTCTTGCCGCTCTTCATGACTTCAGGCAAGCTCTCAGCACATATATTTAGATGAATTACTGCTTATATTTAAGTACTAAGTACCAAAGTTTCAATACTTAAGCTAGTCTTATCTCGTCAATTTTCTCAAAATTCTTGGCACTATACTTTTCGTTTTCTTCGATACCAAAGTGCCTGCCAAAGATTCAAAATTGGTCATCATGATTTAATTTAAGATTATTTATTTTATTTATTACAAAAATAATTAAGTTTATCTATTGTCTAAGTTATTTTCAAATTACTTCAAACTCAAGTTACCAATTAGTATTCTTATTTGCTTTTCACGAATTTCAACCATTAGTTGAATTAACCAAATAATTAAAAGGAAACGTATATTTTGAAATAAGATTTTCAAAGTGATATATTTAATAATTTTAGTCAGAATAGGATTGACTTTGAATCGCTAGATAAATGTAAGGTTAATATGGATGAAGGTAATATCAAAATAAAAGCTAAGCGTCTATTTATTAATATATGTACTAGCAGAAGCACAAACATGACTAATAAATAATTTTGAATGTAATGAAACTGTACATAATTAAAATCTATACATTAATCTCAAGACATAATTTTCTCAAGGTACGACTTTGTATAATATAAGTTACTGAAATGGTTGACAATCATTACAACTACCTATCATAGCTAGAGTTTCCTGATTCTTTAGTAATTAATAACTAAATCATTCTTATAACATAGGTGACAGTAGTATTTTAAAGATATGGATCCTCAATTTAATATTATAATAGAAAATAATATGGTGTCTGTTCCGTTACAGATTTCATAACAAATTACGAAACTTAAATATAATATTTTACTTTTTTGCTGATGCTATAATTTTATTAAAACCTATTTTATTTATGATTGAAAATTATGTGTTAGATCCATTCCATATCCATTGGTAAAAATAATAAGTATCTAATGTAGTTATATGGAACCAGGCGTGATTGAATGGATGGATATGATGATAGAAATTAATCACATTATACGAAAATTATTACAATACAATTCCTAACTACAAAATTGTAAGAACTAGAAGTTAGTAAATAAAATACCACCATAAAATCTACTGTAGATGTATCCTAAATAATGGAACCTTATAAAAATACGTAGAAACAAAATAACTGATAAGTCTGTACATTCGAATACGATGCAAAAGGAATTTAATTTTTGATTAGATAAAGCTGAGGCTTTTACTGTATGTGAAACTACGAGTTATGTAAGGAGTTAAACAATAATGCTGTGAATGTACATTAAATTGTTGTTTGGTGTACTTACGGTAGAATAGAATATTGATTTCTTAAATCGAATATATTTGAATAATATGCAGATGAGCCAATTAAAGATAAGCTTTCCTTTCTCTTTGTAGAACACTAAATAATAGCTCAAGAATTAAATATTAAAGTTCAGTAAATATTCAGATAGATCCTTCCTTATGTGTTCATACACCATATCCCATAAGGATTTCCTCTAATGTTTCCAAAAAGAATTGTTTCTATTCCCTATGCTATTATGCCAATAGTTGAAGATCATTCTTTGGTGAAACTAGAACGATGATCTCATAATGACATTTAGAATCTAATTTACCAAAAGATGACGTCAGTTGTGACTCTGAGAATGTATCTTATTCAAGTCTCGCTGTCGGTTGTTTGTAATTAGAGACTATTGATATTTGAGACGCTTTCAAGTTAGTAGCGACACACTAGTTATTACTTATAAACATAGATACTGTTGATTTCAATCTGTAATTACTACTATTAATAGGGACAAATAATTATGTCTCGAAACGCCCAATTCTATTACACACAGTGTTATAGAGACACATACGTGAATGTATATAAATTGATAGCAATTAAAATAATTTCAACATATAACTTTTGAACATCTTAGTAATGATGACACTTGATTTTTAAATATGGCTCATCTAGCAATAAATGTACGATATGTAGTCCTAAAATACTGTAATCTCTATGTGAAAAGCTACCAAAGCGTATTAAGGTAAGTAAGGATAAAGTTTTCTATAAGTAATGTAAGTTTAGTTATAGAGTTCCTGAGGACTATTAGTCCGTCCAGGCCGGCAAAAGGATCAAACACCAAAACAGTAGTTAGTTCATGGAATTGTTAACGTTTGACTTTGACGAATTTGAAATTTATGTATCTTATACTTAGTTGTAAAAGCTTTCATATAAATAGCTTAGATTCTATTTTTGACAGAATGTCAAATGAGTGCAATAATTTTTACATATTATTTATTTTAGTTATAACTGTGTGTATTGTATGTCGTTTTATTTTGGACCTTTTTAAAAGATTTGGTTGTAAAATTCCTCAAAGTCAAAAATTCGTAAGACAACCATGATACCAGATATTCGTCTATTATACCACAATTATAAATCGATAAAACTATAAATATACTATATTCAAATGTATGTTACTTATCTAGATAAAAATGGAATCTGAACAAATGATAGCGAAATATATTGTAAATATTAGGATTAAATATTTTTTGTATTGAAAGAAAGCGAAGGCTTTTATCGAAGTAGACGTCGATATAAAACATTTAAATTAAAATTGTCAGAAAATAAAGTATTCTTACTAGTGCATCAATTTGAAATAAAATATCAAAAAGAAATATTAGGTATTACTTCTATAACAAAATCAATTTCAACTTCAATTGTGCGATTGTTTTTCTGTTTTAACTGAATGTATTGTTTTTATTCGTCCATACTTTGTTATTGATCTTTACAGATTTTGAAACGTTTATCAGCTATTATATACATATAGAACATTAATGACCTTTTTTGTTTTTGCATCTATTTGCCTGTTTGCATCTTTGTTATATATAATGTTTATTCTTCATGATTACTACATTATAATATTTACCCGAATGCTAATATATCGTTTATTCATCATTATTATTAATACACAGTTTCTCAGCTGTTATTTCTGTGTTTTTATTAAGACCCTGTGAATCATATTTATTTTGTCATGTATATAAGTATGTACATGCTATCTATATCTTACGTATAATTGTATTTAAAACGCGTTATGGAATTATACAGGGTGTTCTACTCTTAGGCATTATAATGCATTAGATGTTTTCATTGGGATGACATAATTAGTTTGCGCTTTCGAAATTTAGCTTGTAATTTAATAATTCTGCTATTGTGAAATCGATGTTGTGAAATAATAATATATCATTAATACTTTGGGTTTGTTTAAACGATGTGCGATTATTACCAAAAACACGTAATTTTTTCGCATTTGAAGAATTTTAAATTCAGATGCTATTTTTAGTGGCTGTAATTCGTTATGAAAATAGCAGCGTAAGCTTGCGCTACATAATTATTAAATCGACATTTAAATCAGCTATCGAAAACAGAACATTCGAATAATTCAATATTTTTCGAATAATCGCGCGTCATTCGTTTATTTGGTATCTTAGTTCAACAAAAATAGGTGTTTCACTGTCCACAATTTAATCATTACTATAGTAAAAGATTTTCTAATTAGATAAACTATTCTCAAAATAGCATATGATACGTTTTTGTCTAATAGGTGTCGCTAGACTACTGAATCGGATTAAATAGTCAGTTGTTAGTAATAAGATAATAAATAAGGCCTTTTCAAAAATGGTAGCAGGTTCGATTACTGACCTAAACTTTCACACTGAATGTGTTTATACTTCATTGTATTAAATAGAAATATCATTTTTCTCTTTCTCCTTCTCCCGAAAAATCAACATCAACAAATTTCTAAAATGTATTTTTTTAATCACCAATCCAAAAAATATACTTAAAATTAATATTAAGCTATCGATGTGTGAGGTTAAAAAAATGTAATAATATGACGTCATAATATATGACTCGAGTGCCAGATGAATGTGATTTTGTAAGTAAATGTTACAATGTGTTTAAATGTTAACAATAAGTGACGTAATTGTTTATTTAGTAATAAGTGGATGTATGTAATATGTAATCGGTATGGCTTCAATAATAATTACGATGAACGAAATAAAAATGTTATTTTATAATAAAACATTGTTTCATTTGTTTTATCGAGCCCTTATACAAGTACTTTCATGAAAATACACAAAACTAGATCTATAAACGATACTTTATCCACACTACTTCTAGGGGGCAAAAGTCGTGGTCTTTAGCCACCAAGGACCAGTCTTTACGAAGAGACGCTAATACCGCAATATCTATCTTACTTGAACCAGCCGCTGCAATTTTGAAGGGTTCAAAAATAGGCATACCTTACATATATTGTACTAAACATCGTATTAGTTTGAAGAAGAAAACAAAGCGTTCGAGAAAAGTTTTTGCTTACAAAGACCTTAATTAAGACTGTAGCATTAAACGGGACAGGATGATTCTTGTTGTATTCATATAAAAAACTATCCCAAAGTAAGGAATATGTAAAACTAGCTTTTGCCCGCGTCTTCACTCAGAAATAGATTTATTTTAGATTTTTCATGGAAGGTCATTTTCTGTAGTCCTGATAACATGTATTCACAATTTTATGATGATCGGTCGATTAGTTAAGGCTTGACAGCGAAACAAAAACACATTTGGATTTCTTATATTTGTTAGTAGTATCTAGATACTACTAACAAATATTATTCTAGAATAAGTAGTAACTTGAGGTGACGAAAAACAGCATGTCGTCTTTTCAGATAATTTTTTTCTTACGAGCAATTTCTTTATACTATTTTCAAATTACATTTTTGTGAAAGTATTAACTTCACAGCTGGACATAGGGTTTTTCCCAAGGTTTTCTACACAAACCGTGGGCCGTGGGCGTACCCAGCAGTGGACGTCTTTAGGCTGAGATGATGATGATGATTAACTTCACATCGTTTGTTTGAATTATTACGACTCCGAAACTACTAACAAAACTGAATTAATTATTCGTTTTCATTCAATGGCAGTTTGGGGTCGACTACTACTAGAACTACGAAAACTGTATCTGTTTTCCTATAAAACGCAAATACTTAGAACAATTAATTTATTGCATTTACACAAAATTATCAACAAACAGCTTCACATTTTGCACGCATATAAGGAGTTTGAGATTTGGCATGAGTCCACTAACAAACTGTAACGGTTGAATTTTGACCACTGGTCGATCATTACTATAAAAAACGTAAGTAAAGCTACTAGAAAAATTAGACGTTACGTATTTCCCAATGAATCTTGCTCACAAAAATCTACCCCACATAAGCTCACAAAAGCCAAAACTACTGTTACACGTTAGTCGAAACTTGGAGGCTTGGTCACGGGCGATAAATCAGCAAGCCTAATGGCCTCTGTGCCAGTATTTATCATTAGATTAACAGCGACCAACTTCCGACTATTTGAACTCCGATTACATAATTTAGATGAGAAGTTTGTTTGTAGGAAATTAGAAAAAATGGTTTGAGGAGTCGGATGGTTTGTTTTCTGTGGCAAACTGAATTTGTTTATGTCTTATTTTAAAAATTAACTCCATAAATATTGGCTTTTTTTGGGAAACTACCTCACTGGCATAGTAGCAGTAAATGCGACAACTGTGCATGAGGTTTCGGGTTCAATTTCCTGGAAAAGTATTATTGAATTATTCTATAAAGAAATTTTAATGCCCAATAGCAACACACAATCTGCCACTACGTCCGGTAGACGTCAAAAAGCTCGAACGTTGTTATGTGCATCTAAAAAAATAAGTAAAATGCTAAAGCAAATAGCTGAAAAAATGTGAGTTTAATATAACTCTGCCATTTTTAGAGTTCGAAAAATCTCTTATACAACAGCTTTGTCCGTCTGTCTGTTATACAACTTTAAACTCAAGAACCGTAAGAGCTAGAGACTCGCGGTCAACACCATTCGACTCAGCATAATTGATATACTCCGAAATGACTATAACCTTTGACCTCTAACCTCAAGGTCACGTGGTATCACTTGACCTTTGCATATTACTTGAACCATTTTTTCGAACTCTAAGATTTACGGCAATTCATTGCCGATTCTCACTTGTTTTGAGATTCAGGCGTAAGTATGAATGTACAGGTATTAATAAGAGACCAGTAACGTAGTAGTTGCAAACAAATCAAACTATTTGCTACAGTAACCAACATTACCATCATCATACTGACTTTATAAAACATGAGAAGTCTTCAGTCTTGGCTGTCAGAAACATCTATGGCAATTGATACGAGAAGGGGGAAAGCTGGTATGAAACAAAAGCGAGGTAGGTATGTGACCTCCGGAACTCTTACATACAAGGTGAAACAGAGTAACAGTTTTACTACTAAAGGTGATGGTGGAGATCTATTGCTAGTAATATAATCGCTAACAATTGGTTCGAGAACACATTCAGCTGCATGCATTTAAGAGGATATGTTATGTCTTAGTAGCAGACATAAATATACCAAGCTTACGAGTAAAAGCTTAAGTAAGGGACAGCTTAGCGAAAACTGAAATAGTTTACTATTTACTTAGACCAATATTAGAATATTGTTCTAAGTAAATGGTAAACTATATTAGTTAAAAATGGTTGATATTTTCATCTATATATTTTTCTGCAATTTTTTATTTACCTGGATTCATAACTACGTGATGTAGGGCAGCCTAATGGGAAACCATTGGACTGCCACGCAGAGGTCTCGAGTTGATCCCAAGGCACATACTTTTATTGACTTTTCGAAGTTATATGCATATTAATTAGTTAATTACCGCTCGTTTTAACGGTGAAGGAAAACATCGTTAGGAAACCTGCATGTCTGAGAGTTTTCCAGAATATTCTCAAAGATGTGTAAATTCTACCTACTTGCATCGGGCCAGCATGGTAGACTATGGTCTAGCCCTTCCCACACCGAGAAGAGGCCTATGACCAGCAGTGGGACAGTTTAATACAGTGCTGATATTATTAAACAGTTCATAAAATCAGCTGTACAGAGGTCAATCACCGTGCGGTCTAAATCTCGAGTATGATAGATGTTTTTAAAGATTGAAGTTTTGCGTCGAGACAAGTATCTATAGGAAAACCATCTTTGCTAAATTATTTGATATGCCTTATAATCCATATATTACAAAAGTAAAACTAATTATTCGTTAAATAAAATAATTTCTAGTCATATTACTTGATCTAAAAAATACAAAAGGGTATTTTTAATCCTATACATTTCTTTCATAAGACAGTTCAATCAACCTGCACATGTTTTATTTCTAGTACACAAGTACACGTGTACTCTATATATAAAAATTCACAGGATGAATAGAAAGTGTTATGTTCCTACGAAATTGCCTCTGTATCCTCTGGAGATCAATAGTTTATTTTGATTTTTGGCTCTTTATACTGAATATATTTTGTGGTATTGGTAAAGAGTCTTAACTGTTTTGATGGCGTGGCTGTGGTGAAAACGACTGCTTTGCATAGGGTCTCTGGTTCGAGTAAAGTTATATAGAACTTTTAGGACAGAGCACGAAATATGGAACTATGTCCAGTACATAATAATAGTAATGTCCTCCAGACATTAGTCTCATGACCAGTCTCCGTTAAGATTGGTCGCCGTGACTAATGTCACGGCGACCAATCTTAACGGAGACTGGTCATCTGACGCAGGAGTTATTAAAGAGCACAAGCCTGTGCACAAACACAAGTGCGCTCTCTGTTCCCTAACTCTCATGATCCGATGGACGGTAATCTGACACGACCGGAGAGAGATCGACGCAGGACCAACGGCTTTCCGTGCTTTCTGAGGCACGGACGTGTCTAACACCAACTTCCTAACTCTGGACTGCTATTGAGAATTCTTAACAGAAAACCCAATAACTTTTTGCTGGCTCGACCCGGGATTCGAACCCGGGACCTCATGCACAGCAGTCGCATTCACTACCGCTGTACCATGGAGGCTGTTGTGCAGTACATAATAATAGATGCGACCCTATTATGTGATACCTTAAACAGATATTTAGCCATGAGTCAATGTATGGATGAAAATATAGTCTCACTGAAACTTCATTATCCGTATGCAATTCAGCTGAAACTAGCTATAGCTATACAGGAAGTTCAGATTGAGTTTCTGTTTACTGCTGGTAGTGCTGACTGGGACTCTTTGGACTCTTATCGGTAAATGCGATATTTAATTTTCTGTTAGGAATGTTGTGCAAGCGGCATAAAGGTCCTCTATCACGTAGTCATAGATTGAATAAAATAAACCACTAAGTACAAATAGTAGCCATACATTAACCTAATCAATATAATATATAATTATAAAGGTACCAATCACAACTGCACAATACTGCTGTTTTGGTATAATAATTCAATGGGAGATCACAGCATACCAAGCTGAAGCTGACTGGAGATGTATCACCTTACAGAAGATCATCTCCAAATAACCGTGTGTATGTCTTCCGTAAGTATGGATACCAACCGTTGTTCTATCAACAATGTATTCTGGTACCCTAAGCTACGTCTATATCCCTCGCAACGATACCTTTCTTGTTAAATTAACATGACGAAAGTTAGTCTTCTGGTGTTGAAAACATCTGTCTAAATGTTATAGTTGTCAAGTATGTAAAACATTTACTGTTTAAAAAAAGGAAGGCAACGTTATATTAGCGCAGAAACTTCATGAAACAGTACAATATATCCGCAAATGAAACTAGTCGAAACAAAAACAGCTATCAAATCAAATAATGTTCTAGAAAAACTTTATATTATATTTTAAAAAGCACACTTTAAAGTTAAATAAAACATTTGAACTAATGAACACAGAATTGCTGCGTGCAATGTTTTGCACATTTTCATTTTTTCCGGTTCGACAATTGTATTATCCGGCAAACAGTGCATATTTTTATGGATAGGTCTAACCTTTAACTAGCTTGAATTAAATGACACAGCGTTTAGAATAGAGATACTAAAAAATGAATGGATAGGTAATTACGATTTAGTAAATTACGCTAACTCCTGCAGGTCAATTATGCTAAAAAACTCATCTTGAACACAGTTGTCACCTCATCAACATTCGTATGGTAATCAACTGTTACTTCCATGGTTACTGTAGATCTCACATCTTTGCCGAATCGTTAAAATTTGGCATTCTCTGCCATAGCACGTGTTTTATTCTTCCTTCGATCCTGGGTCCTTTAAGCTGGCCGTGAAAAAGCATTGTTACTATCAGGCGGAGAATGAGTGAACAAACTTCAATTGGAACAACCGATTGGCATGTGAGTTTGGTGTAAGATTTACCAACCAAAATTATCCGGCTGGACAATTAAGTGAGGACGCAGCTAAAACCAAAGGAGAACAGTTTCCTTGCGAATATTATATTTTATTTTATTTTATTATATTATATTGAAAGCCTTTCTAAGAATAATTACACTAACTATATAAAGGTAGTATTTAGAAAATTATTTCTCTTCAATATTTCGTCACAAGGCGTATTGTACAAAACAAACATACATAGAATCGCGCCTATGTCCCAAAAAGGGTAAAGCATTTCCTAATGGAAAAATACAATCACATGTAACCTATCCAAGAATCGTACCCAGAACACTAGGATCGCAAGGAAAATTATGTCATAGATATAAAATACAAAAATGCTATGTATCTGACGAAGTAACTCCTACGTAATAGGTATATGGTATTTGGTTAGGTGACTGCTGAGCCAAAGAACAAACAATATTATCAGCAAAAGTAAAGTTTTTAACTAGACTTAACTTCTGCTGATATAAAAAATAACCTAAAGTCACAACTAACATAATATTTCAAATGTTTTCGAGAGCTATAGTAAATTTTAATTATTTCAGCCTCTCAAAGTCAGTTTCTCGTTTTATAAAACTTTAAAATATCCAATATTTTCCTTCGTCGGTAGCAGAAAATATTGCAATTTCTCTTTTGTATATAAACAGCCCGCGGGAGCTGACGACAAAGTGGCAATATACTATCTCGACGGGGATTCTCAAACAAGGGTACGAGAGGGAGATAGCTTTATATGAATTTGCTAAAGTCTAATAGAGAAAGTCTGAAGTTATTAATTGGACGGAATTGACGGAAGTGCACGGGAGCGGTGTTTTTGACAAATTTCGCTTTGATTCGACGATTACTTTCACCTCAACGCTTTGGGGTCGACTTCTAAACCTGGCTTGTCTTAGACGGTCTGTTAAAAATGTAAACGTTTATATTTGAAGGGCGTTTGTATCATATTTTCGGAGGTATTGAAATAAAGATGTTATAATTTGGGGTCTTATTTATGCTTGGTTTGAATGCTGAAAATGTGTTCAGTCTATTGTTTCTAATTTGACGTAACTACTGAGCTACTTAATTGCAGGACCTAAAACATCGCAAGCGGTAACAAGGTAGATTGAGGCGACAATGGCAGGACGAATTAGTCAGCTATAGAAGATACTGATGCAAACTCTCATAACAGAGAGATGTGGCAAAGCGAGAGGAAGAGAGCCTTTGCTTTGCATTGGGACAATACAGGTAAAAATAATTATTAAAACATAGCGGTATTTTTTTTAATAATATCCTCCGCGCTATAAAACTGTCGTGTATCGCGGAGTAATTTATAAAACATTCAAACAAATACACAAATACATGAAAGGATACATAATACGGAATACATAAAACATCCAGACCCGAAACAACTATTTGTGGATCACAGAAATGTTAGTCCCTTTCGGGATTCGAACCCACAACACTTGGCGAAGTAGCAGTGGCGAGTTGACCACTTAAACCACTACGTCATACGTGCAGTCAATATACTTATAATAAAACTAAGTCTACCTTTTTTAGAGCTTGAAAAAACTCTTATACAACAGCTTTGTCCGTCTGTCTGTTATACAACTTTCAACTCAAGAACCGTAAGAGCTAGAGACTCGCGGCCAAAGCCATTCGACTCAGCATAGTCGATATAACCCCGAAATGACTATGACCTTTGACCTCTGACCTCAAGGTCACGTGGTGTCACGTGACCTTTGTATATTACATGAACCATTTTCTCGAATTCTAAGATTTACGGCAATTCATTGCCGATTCTCACTTGTTGTATATACTGTCGTGAGCCTATGTATGTATTTACTATCTGCATCCATAACTGTTGGCTTTAAAAGATTTATAGTTTGATATATGTACACTAATACTAGTTGAAGCGAATCTACGTGATAGCTTTATAGTGCGCCATATGTCAACGTTAGCTGTGCGTGTTAGCGACGCCGCACATGCAATATTTACCTTCCTTGATATACTGTAATCACTAAGTACATTATAATTTTATATGTTTAGACACTAGGCGCCGGCGTCACTACATTGGATTTCGCAGAATACGAGTGTTGCGATTCAACAATCGCAACGTACGCTGAGTGATGTCTAAATTTTGGCACTGATGGACACACACTTTCCCATTACTTTTAAACTTAAATTATTTAACATAATGTATCTATTATTAGAAGAGCAGCGATAGCTCAGTGGGGAGACCAACAGACTGCAATGCAGAGGGTCTCGGGTTCGAACCCACGTCGCGCACCTCTGACTTTCGGGAGTTATATGACTTTTCGAAATTATGTGCGTATTGATTGATAATTATCGCCTGCTCCGTGCCTCGGAGAGCACGTTAAGCCGTCGGTCCCGGCTGCCATGAACATCTATGGCAGTCGTTATTGGGAAAGTCAGTACCCTCTAATATTCTGACACTGGTCTAGCCTTAGGGTATCGTTAGCCTTCGGGTTGCGGAGGTCAGGTGGCAGCCGCTCCGTGTAAAAACTGATATCCAGTCAAATCCGGTTAGACCAGAAAAGCCGACCCCAAGTGACTTGGGAATAATAAAGTCTAAGGGAGAAGAATGTATCTATTATTATTTGTATCGCCTGCTCACTGACAATACTAGCCTTGACATAAATGGAGGCAGTTTCCGATTTCCGTTTAGTTAAGCGAAAGGTGTGGTGTTGCCAGTGAGCGGAAATGAAATCATAGTTTTAATATTTGTTTTATTTTTCTAGTTATATTATTGTTCTGACATTTTTTTTTTTTTTTTATTTCCTTTCTTTTTGCGTGTGCCCTTTTGTGTGCCAAAATAAATAGCTTTCTTTCTTTCTTTTTCTTTCTTAAAGAAATATTGTGTAACTGTTATTAATAATTACCTACATATGTGTAGCTTATTGTTACAAAATAAACAAAACACTAATAATAATAAATAATATGTGAGACCTGTATAAAATTGACTGCTGGGCACGGGAATCTTCTCAGTGTGAGAAGGGTAAAGCCATACATATCTTCGAGAACAACTCTGAGACATGCAGGTTTCCTTACGATGTTTTGCTTTACCATTCAAGCGATCAATAATGAACTATTTAATACCCAAATAACTTAGAAAATTCAGATGCATGCAGTGCAGCATAAAGTGCCAAACAAGCAGATTTTTTACCTTCGTTTAAAATAACCAAGCATAAAGTTATTTTCACCTTAGCCATCCAAAATAACATTTTACGCATAAAATCTCATCATCATCGCTTCAAATAAAAAATAAACTATCCCTCTATGCATTAATATTCGTTCTAAAATCTACAATCAACTACAAAACCGTGCATTCGAATTCAAATTAAAATGTATCGAGCCGTGATAAAAGGATTTAAAAAACACACACAGTTGTAAAAATTCAAACACAAAAACAAAATAAAATTCATCCGTCACGCTTTCAATCCAATTTGGATTCATTTTAATTGAATTACTATAGACAAAGCTATTTTCCAATCGTGACATCGACGGACCGTGCCGTTAAATCTGATTATTTTGATTGTCCCAAAAAATGGCACTTTATTAAAACGCAATATACTTTAGCACGTTTTCATTTATATTTGGATCGTTTTGATTTATTGTTTTAATTTTAATGTAATGATCGGATCTTATCTGACGGCTATGCATCGTTCGGTGCAAACTAATTTATGTAAGGGGAAAACAATCTATTACAGACTTTATATTACTAAACGATATAAACATTAGATAACAAGAATTATACATATGTGTGTTAGCGATTATAGGTAGAATATAATTATTTTATAGAAATATTTAATAAAGTGTAGCGATGTATAAGCATTATTTGAATGTTTAATTGTACCCGTTATTTTCTGTTGGCAACACTGATTTTGCTTGACTACCCCACTACGCTTGATAGTATAAACACTAACGCGCGGAACGATAACGAGCAGTCGTGCATTGAGTGGCGATCGGATAAGTTTGTAAAGTAAAATGTATTAAGTGGCGGATATTGCATTGAATTAAATAAGGTATGCATATTGTATAACTATGTAAACTATTAATATAAATTCTAATTATGTTACAATTATTGAAGGAAGTAAATGCCTGAGAACTGATTCTGGAATTTCCTTACATGTGTAACTCACAATCAATTTTTTTTTTTTTTTTTTTTTTATTGCCTTCAGTGGCAGACGAGCAAGTGGTCCACCTGATGGAAAGTGGTAACCGCTGCTCATGGACTTCAGCAATGTCAGGACACAGCAAAGCCGCTGCCTACCGTGAAAGAAGAACTCTCTTTAAACCTCGTTTGAAGAAGGACATATCATAGCGCTCGGGAAACACCGAAGCAGGCAGTTCATTCCAGAGCTTGCACGTACGTGGGAGAAATGATCGCTGGATTATTGATACACTGACAGAATTCCATGATCATTTGAGAACTTACGTTTGCGTGCAATCCTTAGGTTTGCGGATTCTCGTGCTGGGTCTGGCTAGCTATAATTGGTAGAGTTAAAAACGAATAACGGCTTCAAGTACATTTCAAGGCTTTCCTAAGTAAGTGCTTTGCACACTTACGTAAAAAATGTACAGCTACCACTGTTATTACTAATAAGTTATTGGCAGATAAACCAACTTTTCATCAACCACACTCGATATTTGAACCTGAGCCTCATGATCATGTATGAAGTAAAAGGAAAGTTGACAACAGTGAAGATAGACGAAAAATTTAATAGTTTCCTCCACGATTGTTTATTACTACGTCCATTAAAACGAGCAGACAATTTGATCAGCGCCCAAGCCTTTTACTGTAAAGCCACAAACAATTTCTAAGATCACTAAAGGGACCATTAAACTGGACAAATGAAGTAATTCCATGCGACGCGACCACTGCTGTGTCGTAAAATGGTGTTTATATGAACATAAACTGATTTTATTACTTTCATACGTATAAAACTGTTGGGAAAATAGCGGTGTTATTGATATTAAACGAAAAATGCTGTTAAAGTTAATTATAGTCATTAAGATTACATTTCTATAGATAAGTAAAGTAAAGTAAATATACTAATATCCTTCTCCCTTAGCCTTTATTATTCTCAAGTCACTTGGGGTCGGCTTTTCTAGTCTAACCAGATTTGACTGGATATCAGTTTTTACACGGAGCGGCTGCCACCTGACCTCCGCAACCCGAAGGCTAACAATACCCTAAGGCTAGAACAGTGTCAGGATATTAGAGGGTACTGAATTTCCCAATAACGACTGCCATAGATGTTCATGGCAGCCGGGACCGACGGCTTAACGTGCTCTCCGAAGCACGGAGCAGGCGATGATTGTCAATCAATACGCACTTAATTTCGAAAAGTCATATAACTTCCGAAAGTCAGAGGTGCGCGACGTGTGTTCGAACCCGAGACCCTCTGCATTGCAGTCTGTTGGTCTCCCCATTGAGCTATCGCTGCTTAAGTAAATATACTAATATAATTAATATCTAATATAATAATAGCCCTTTCAGGGCTGAATAAAATAAATATGTAGATTAGGAGGAACAGCTGCCCCTTTGATGGGATAACTGCCTCACTTTGTAAAGAGTAGGCTCTGTCTCTTACAGAGGAGCAAGAACACACTGTGACGACGGGAGCTTATAAAAAAAAAAAATTGTAAGTGTTCGGTATGGCCCGCTTTAAGTGCTAATTGTGTGTTATGGTTTTCAACAATGAAGCCATTTCAATAAGGCAGCACTACAGCAGATAGTTAATTCCTAAATCAGCGCGTACATGGAAAACGGATCGCTGAAAAAGTAGGGTGCTCGACAATACATTTTTCTAAATGTTTGAATTATTTTAATTTAGTTTACTATAATCATGTTGACCTCTCCAGTTAACCTACTATGCTTGTGTCAGAACTGAGTTTACATCGATAGAGCAATGGGTAGAATTCAAATTCACGACCTCAATTCCAATATCTTTCAAGGTAAAACGGATAAACCTTGCTGCAGTATCAAGTGTAGGCCGATGAAGGAACATACAGAGGGCTTCAATCTCCCCCATGTTCCATCGACTTGTTTGCAAGATAATCTGTCTGTAAGATAGGGATCATCGACGATTCGAACAGCAAGCCTTTCTTAGAAAACGACTGGAGATGGTGTTGGGCGCCTGCCAAGAGACAACATCAGATTCGATTTATACACAAACAAATATGAATATGAATAGAGTTATAGTTGTATTCACTCTTAAACCTAGGGCATCACAGCTGGTCATTGACCTTTAGCTTACAGAAGATCGTAGCTGAATAACCATGTAATTTTCCACTTATATAACAACTTTGTCGGCGAGGAATCATTTGGTGATATTATAATGAGTATTCTTGAAGCAAAACGGATGGATCACGTCCGATACTCTGCGTTCCAAAACACGCATAGCTGACGTAGGTGATAAATTTTCCAGGCTGAATAGAGACTTGGAAGGCCATGTCTACCGCATGCATTCAGACAGGGAGGCAGCAATTGTGACCAATTGAGTGCCACAAGACAGTCACCGGCGATGGGCAGACCTAAACGGAGATTGAGAGACGACTTGGAGACCTTTGAAAACGGCTGGCATATCTACGAACCAACTGATTTGACAGACTAATAGAGAGGCCTTCCCCAGCAGTGGAACATACGACAAACAAATAAAAATAAGTATTGAGTATACAACTAGAACAATAAGATGTGGTCATAAATAAATTTGAGGTATCTACTACACCTTAATCGCATTTTATTGTTACAGCAGTATATCTCACTTTGCGATTAATGACGTGCAAAATATTATCAAATACATCATTTTTAAAACAGTTTATTTATTCATTTTGAGTTTCGGACAAGAAGAATGTTGATATCGGCTATTTATTATCAGATAGATGAGCCAAGTGGAATTATCTGTTCGTATTAAATCTCAAGGATTCTGATGTCGTGTCCAAATTTGTCCAAAAATATCCGAGTAAAAATAAAAAGAACCTTAAGTACTAAAGCTTGTTCCCTTTTACGTGGGTAATACATACCTGCATATTTCTTTGAGAATATAACCATTAGACTAAATAAAAGCAACAAAACGAAGAGTTCAAAAAACATACGTCTATAAAATGTTCGTGCAAAGAAAGTAGATGGAGACAAAACAAAAGAAACTATAACAATAGTAACTGTGGGCGCAAGATCATCAGTTACGTAACGAGCCCATGATTGTGAGTCGTACGTCATGTCAACGCGTACTTACTTTCTGATAGTGAAGTATATTATTATTTCAGTACACGTGCGTTCATTGCTTCAGCAGTCATTAAAATTTAAAATGAGCAGTGCCTTTTACTAAAAACTTGGGCAATACTCTTAGTGCCACATAACATCTCCTAGGTCCAGGAATGACACTTTGAGCCAGTTTTATTGGACATTTCAACGTAAAGTTTAAAATAATATTGTAAAACATGCCACTGTGATGAGTATTTTTACTATCCAATTGACAAAATCCAGCTACGCTGCAAAAACCTTCATTATATTATGCAGACAAACTGTGAAAGCGTAGCAGTTACATTTTAGACAGATTACGAAGAAGATCCGGCGTGCAAACCACAAAAATCCGGATAACCAACCAACAACCAAAAAGTCCAACTATGGTATTGGAGTTGCGATCAAGAGGTTGTGGGATCAAATTTCACTAACTGTGCTAACGAATGTAAACCTACTTCTAACACAAGCATTCTACCATAGCAGAAAGGTTTAACAAAAATACTAGCAATTTGGAACTGTTTCTCAGTAAATTCCAACAAAAAAAAAATTATCTTATTTTACACTAACATTTTTCATTTTTTCATTTCATTTTCTCTTTTATTGGTTTTCACTTTTTAATTGATTTACCATTTTTGACGTTTTCAATTATTCTTCAAACGCGTTCACTATCGAGCTATCACACTCGACTCGAGTAGCCCACTCATTCGAGTAAAACGACTCGCATCACTATCCACGATTTATCGTCCTTCATTACAGGCTAGCGACCACTTGAGGGCCCATACCCAATCTTCGCACTTATCTCGAGAACAATCTCAACATTCTCACCTTTGCAACATGTGTCCTTAATGTTGTCTGTACTTTCCCTAGCGAAACATCACAAGCGACGACAAGACCCATTCAAATTTCAACTTTAGTTTTTAAATGATAGAGTTGATTTTCAAATGCGTTGTCCTTGTTTTAAGGGTGTGTTTTATGTCTAAGTGGTAGTTTTTGTGTTTCAGCCAAGTCATCAATTTTAGGAGCGAGGCCGTTGACCAACGTTGACCTAGTGTTATCACTGCTTTTGTTGGGACAAACTGTAAAATTGTTATGGCACACTTTGTCTTCCTTTTTGTCGCGTCGAATTTGTGCCGCTCAGAACTAGGAGTTTATTCCGCTTGTTAGTTCGCCCTTGATTTATTTTTATATGATTTTCTGACTACTTAGATTTGGGTTCATATTTTAATATGATTTATGAGTATGATAGACATCATACTTGCATTACGGTGAACAAATAATTAAACAAGACACAAAGAAAACTGAACTGTCTGTGGATCACACTATTTTATGTCGTAAATGTCGTCCACCTTTAGTTACCAACGAAAATACTTCAAGAGAAAGAAGGCAGTAAAGTTGTTGTCAGGAACACTGTATAGAATCTATATCAAAACTCAGTAACATTAAAACTCTTACCTGACCTTAGGAAGTCATTATTATGCTTATGGGCTGCAAATGTCTGATAACTGTAACTCTGTGGAAAAATAAATTTTGTAGAGGTTAGATCAGGCACCCGACCTCAAAAAAATTAAGAAGGAGGTTAGAGATCGAATCCGCGACACCCCATTTTTATCTGTAGATCAGACAATATCTTTCAAACATTGCGAAATCCGAGTTACTATCTCGCTCCAGACTATAATTATAAAAATGAGTGTACGTTGGCTATAAAACCAACGAGTTTATAATTTCTCTTCTACGATTTTACAAAGTCCACCTCCCTTACAATAATTAAAACTTTTGTCGAGATCCGTTTGTTTGCTTCTACGGTGCTGCTCGAATGGTAACAAAGATATCAAATGAAATTATTGTTTACTCTGTCCGGTACGGTTTTAATTAAGTTTTTCAGTAAGAAAATACTGCACGTTTATTATAGATTCAAACCAGAATTTTCTCGTATGGGCAATAGTTGTATAATATACTCATACTTCGATGGTATATAACATAACATATATTTTGTTAAAGATTACTTTTAATATTCCCGCTAAGTTAATATGCCTAAGTGTAAATCTAAATAGATTAATAATTAAGAATAGTTTACTAGTAGTATAGTTAAATAGTATCAAATAATAGTTTAATCTGTTAATTCTTGAAATGCCAGACATAATTAGAACCTATTGTGTTGTTATAGAGTACGAGGCTATTGCCGTTTATCGAGCATATTTTCAGATTCCCTGCTGCGAAGAATATCCTAACAGTAAAATAATAACACAGCCCGACCATCATATATATGTACATATGTAGCAAAACAAAAAGACATTATTAGGTATGTTAATTTATAACTTGAGTCTTTCTTTTGATAAACTTATTTTGAAACAATTCAACTACGAATATTTTAAAAGGTTTAAACGTGCGGAATGTTTGCACAGTTTCACAATGAAAGCAAAAACATTGTGAACACAAGTGAGACACAAGCGTGTTTAACTGCTGACATAAATTCCGCACAAAAAGCGCAGGAAAAAGAAGTTTTCAACGTATAAAACCTAACGGTAAACTCCAAAATATATATTCGTATTGTTTGAGTAAACAAGACCACTACAGATATTCTAACAAAACGGCAACAAAATTTTCTAAAATTAGTGCAGAACAAAAATTTCAATTCCTTTTTTTTGACTAAAATAATTTTGTAGGTACATGGTTGTGGGTTCCCAGCTTGCACTAGTATAACTGTATTGTTGATGCCAATCTGTTCCACTAAATTATACGTAGATTACAATATGATGTCAATTAAAATACTGATGAATTTCAATAAGTACTTGTTTGACTGCTTTTTTATATTTTCATTAGCAGCAGACGAATAAGCGGCACACAGCAAAGCCGCTGCCTACCGTGAAAAAAGAACTCTTTTAAAACCTCGTTTGAAGCCTTCTTCATTCATATGTCCTTACATATCATAGCGCTCGCGATACAGAGAACCAGAGCTTGTTTGTACGTGGGAGAAATGATCGCTGAAAGCGTACTGCCTTTGATTTTATCAACGCAAAGCTTAATCTGCTGGGTTTCCAATCTTGAAATTTTGGCAGTTAAAGCATTTTATGTGGTAAGCATCTACAAAGGCAGGACTTTTGACATTTTCAACCTAAAGGGGGTAAAATAAGGGATGAACGTATATGGAAGTCTGACATTTTCAAAGTAAAAAGCAAAAAATTTAATGTAACTGCTTCTAGTTAGAAATAAATGTACAAATATGTCGGATATATGAAACCCCGCCCTAAGACTTGGCTTCACAAAATACGAAATAGTCGCTGCGCCGAATGTTCTGGGTTCGAATCCCACATGGGATAAAAATTTGTGTGATCCACAAAAGGTTGTTCCGAGTCTGGGTGTTCTTTGTGTCTGTTATTTGAATGTTTGTAAAGTCCCCCGTAATACATACACAATCATGCCTAGTGCGAGAGATGTCTTTTATAAAAAAAAAAATATATTCATGCGATCGCAACAGCTAGTAATACATAGAAATGAATTCTTAATTTATGTCTATGTATATTATAATTCTCTTATATAATATATCATAATTCTTAATGAGGCGCTCACAGCCAGTTGCACTCACTGATCGGTAAACGATTAGCGACGTTAAGCAACGTTGGGTGCGGTCAGTATATAATAATAATAATATTCCACAGCACCATCTAGCCCAAACTAAGCAGAGCTTGTACTATCGGTACTAGACAATGGATAAACATACATATATACTTTTTTTTTGTAAATACATACATATTATACATAAAAACACCCACCAAGACCCACCAACAGACCAAGACAAACATCCATGTTCATGCACACAAATGTTTGACTTGTGCGGGGATCAAACCCGCGACCTCAGGCGTGGCAGTCGGTTACACTAACCACTACGCCATCGAGGACCGCTTAGTGGTATTTCATCTGAGCGTCTCCGTGCGTCGAAGGGCACGTAAAAATTCAGTCCCGTTTGTTGTCAAATTGACAGCAGTCTATAAGCCATGTCAGAGGCCTACGGGCTTGGACAACTCTTGACATGAGGTTGGCCACTAACTACACGAAAAAAAGAAAGAAGAAGAATTCTTAATCTTTGCAGAATACAGACTGTACCCATACATGAACTAATAGACCCAGTAACAATTATAATAGTTCAGTCATAATTATCCCATGTTCAAAGTTATGAACTATACTCGTAATATAGTTAATTACGTAATGGCTTATAACGCAATATTACACGAACATTCAGTAAGGCATAACTCTCTAACTACACATAATTAAGATAAGCTGAACCTCTATTAAAGTATATATAGTTTGAAACTACGTATGTGAATGGTTTTACTTTCCCATGAGTGTCATTCTACGCGATTAGTTCAGTAAATACACTGGTCATGTGTTTTTACACTGCTGTTGAGAGGTCAAGAGACTATCCAATGATAAGGCTTAAAGAGTTTATTTATTGTGTTTAAAAAGGCGAGTCCCACTTAAGGGAAAAGCACTCTATCGCGCGAGACTTTTCGAACATTAAACCAACGGACTCAAGAAACATCCATACCCGAGATAACTATCTGTGGCTTGTACAAATCTTTGCCCAGTGTGGGGATCAACTCACTAACAAAATAAAGTAAATAATATGATATAAAATGAAAATACGTAGCAGCAATAGCTCAGTGAGGAGACCAACAGACTGCAATGCAGAGGGTCTCGGGTTCGAACCCACGTCGCGCACCTCTGACTTTCGGAAGTTATATGACTTTTCGAAATTATGTGCGTATTGATTGACAATTATCGCCTGCTCCGTGCCTCGGAGAGCACGTTAAGCCGTCGGTCCTGGCTGCCATGAACATCTATGGCAGTCGATATTGGGAAAGTCAGTACCCTCTAATATCCTGACACTGGTCTAGCCTTAGGGTATCGTTAGCCTTCGGGTTGCGGGGGTCAGGTGGCAGCCACTCTGTGTAAAAACTGATATTCCGGTTAGACCAGAAAAGCCGACCCCAAGTGACTTGGGAATAATAAAGGCTAAGAGAGAAGAAAATGAAAATACGTATATTTTGAACTAGTTTTATGAATCTGTTGGCGACCATTGACACCGTTGGTTTTTTAAAATGAAACTTGTATTTACCAGTAGTTGAGAAAACTAAACCTTCTACCTACCATTGCTACCATAGTGAATCTTCAAAGGTAACACGTGTATTGGGCTGTTAATGATAAAACTCAGAAGTAAATTAAATATAAATGTCCGTTTATAAGCGATAATACGCGTCTGTCGTGGACAGATAATAATTTCCGACATCATTAATAATATTTTGTGCTTAAATAAAAAATTCAAGGAAAGTTTTGTAAGGGATAACTCATTGGCCAAAGTCTCTAACTAAATGAAATCTGGTATTAAAGACATTTATTTATAAACTTACGCATTTATATTCCTACTAGATTTTGCCCGCGGCTTCGCTCGTATAAATGGAGGTTAGGTTTGGTTTGTAAAAGTTTTTTTTCTGGATGAAAGGTACCCTATGTCTTGTTCTGTGCCGCTGAAAAAGTATATGCGACATTTCATATTAATCGGTCGAGTAGTTAAAGCAAACAAACACACATTCGCATTAGGGATGTTGTGAATATTCGCATCCGCATCCGTAATTGCGGTGCTTCCGCATCGATTTGGTCATCTGCATCCGCATCCGCAATAATCATCGTGGATGTTTATTTGGATCCAGACATAGTGCAGGTTGCGACAAGAAAGAAAATGGGTGGGGCCGATGAATAGCGCAATGATTCTTCAAGTGAATATGAGAATCAAGAAACGCCAGAAAATGGCATAGCTGAATTTATGAACCTTTGCAAAACAGGCTTGAACCTGCAAAGATAATATTAGACTTTTTATTAACTATGATTCACAATTTTCATCAATATCCGCATCCGCAACTGCGGAGCTTTCGCATTGAT
Organism: Catocala fraxini; assembly: GCA_930367265.1. NCBI lineage: Eukaryota > Metazoa > Arthropoda > Insecta > Lepidoptera > Erebidae > Catocala > Catocala fraxini. The sequence continues at coordinate 29,749,517 of OV884025.1, read as the reverse complement.
TTAGACATCCGCATTTGCATTCGCATTCGCGGATGTGAACCATTAAATATCCGTATCCACTTCCGCATACGATGATGTCAAAAAGTCTACATCCGCAACATTCCTGATTCGCATTTATAATATTATTAAGGAACGTAGTATTACACCCACATTGTACCAGCTATATCGTTTACCACCCTATAGGGGACGAGGCTATAAATGTAATGTCTTCTAGACCAATCTCTACCAACCTCTAAACCAAAAACGACAATAGATCACGGCGGCCAATCTTAACGGAGACAGGCCATCTTCGCAGGAGATATTATTATAGTGCACAAGCGTGTGCGCTAACACAAGTGTACTCTCTGTTCCCTAAGTTTCATAATCCGATAGGACGGTAATCCGTCACGACCGGAAAAGATCAGGTGCAGGACCAACGGCTTAACGTGCTTTTCGAGACACAGGGGTATCTAATACCGCCAACTTTCTAACACCAGGCTGCTATAGAGATTTCTTAACAGAAAAAACCCAATAACTTTTTGTTGATCCGAAAACACTTTGACGAACTCGAGAATTTAACTCAAGACCTCATGCACAGCAGTCACATAATCTACCATCGTGACACTAAGGCAGCAGCGCAGCAAACCATTTATGCTTTTTAGATTATTAGCAATTTTGGTTTGCATACTATTAGCATACATACTTACTTTACTTTTAACCCCTTCAACTAAGCTACATTCTTTTGACAGAAGTGGGTCCACGTCGGTACAGCAATGAGTGGGAATTAAACCCACAACTTTTCGATCGCAAGTTCATTACTTGCTTATCCTTTTGAGGATATCCGAGGGTAGACGTGAGACTGTATGCAGAGAGAGATTGGGCGGCAGGACCTGCACCAATACGACCAACTACCTAACTCCATGATACAATTGAGAACTTTCTGACAGAAAACCTAATACATTTTTGGTAATCCGATCCAGGATTCGGACTCAAAACCTCATGCACAGCAGTCCCATTCACTACCGCTGCGCCAGCGAGGCTGGTAGCCTAATACTACAATATTAATAGAATTGTATGTACATAAATATGCCCACATAAAAGTGCCTGAAACATGTATCACTAAAATTGCCTTAGATAAATAACACTCAGGCACTTTAGCGATACTAAGGCAGGGCTTTAATAAAAAATGTGATCTAAAATACTCGTTGTGTTATTTCGGCGCTGAAAGCCACCGGATATGAAAGAGCAAGGCTTTACAGCTCACAACATCCGGTCGGGCCGAGCCTCTCAAAAGGCAACACGTGAAACTTTTAGTTTCTTTGTACCTTTAAATTCTGGAATGGCCTATTCTTTGTCATTCGTTGGACTGTAGTTATAGCGCTGTTTTCAAGTTTTGTTTTGGTGCTTGTAACTAGATTTTTTAATTAAGTGTTTTGTTGCTTCCTTGTATAGTTGTAATCACAATTTTCAATATGCGATTATGTATTTAAGCGGGGCGTGAAAAAGCACCTTCTCAGGCCGTCAAAATAGAGACTTCAACATCACCTCGGCTGCTATGAGGACGGCGTGGACTGTGCGATGTATGGACACTGTTCTTAGACCACACGACTGCTTACCACCAGGCAGAGTGTGGTCATTTTCCATTTCCCCTATTTGTCTTATTTGTCTTATTTGTCTAATTGTCTTATCGACCGCGTCACAATGTGTTTGCACGACTGTTATTTTTTCACCACCATATGTAACTTTTCTATGTGAGAGAAAAACAATAAACTCTTATCTCTTATCTTATCTCTTATTTTGACGAGCAAAATAAAAAGTAAAAAAAATGTATATAATCGATGATGGAGAATTACCAGATATTTTTTCTGATATTCGTTTATCTGAGAGAGTGGGTCTAGGGCATAACAGAGAAATGTGGAAAACTGAGTGGGAGATCCTGCCCTGCAATGGGACAATACAGGCTTAAATCAAACATGCTAACTAAAATTATAAATGCGAATGTAAGTTTGATTGTTTGATTGTGTGTTTGTTACACTTCCACGCCATAACTATTTGACCGATCATCATGAAATTTCGCATACACGTTGTCAAAGATACAGAAAAGGAGATAGGATACCTTTCATTCAAAAAAGTACTGTTACGAATCTAACCTAACCTAGATATTCGCGGGCGAATCTGAGGTCGAAATCTATTTATAAATGTGAATGTGTTTGTTTGTTCGTTACGCTTTCACGCCTTGACTACTCGACCGAAAATAATGTTTATATTGGTCCTGATGCTATTTATTGTCAATACTTTACAATCCTAGAACAGAACGTCACACTTTTATAAAATGCTGGTGAGAGCATATATTAAAGTAACACTTTTCAACACTTCAAACACTGAACAGCAAAGGTGAATAAACACTCATCGATTCCCCACCTAGAAGGAAAGGCACGTAGATCCGGTAGTAAAATTTATGACTGGTTCGGGTCACGGGACATCAATCGCAGTTACCATCTAATAGCTGGAGCCAGACATTTGTCACTGTAACGTTGTTATTAGCTGCCGTGAAGATATAGGGGAGTGGCTGGAACTGTAGTATCGTGATAACTTCGGTCAATATGGAATGAGCGAAATGTTTACGACTTAGCATAAGTCCAGAATTTCAGTTATAAATAATACGGATTGCGAAGATGTATCCCCAAAGAATAAAGGAAAAGACAGGCAAATTTGTATTATTTCATTTTGCCTGCTATATTCTTATGTTACATTCATGGTCTACTGATAATGTTAAATGTTACGATGGATGTGTGGAGTGACGAGAATGGACGGAATTAGGCATGAATACGTAAGACTACCTCTTACGTATTGATGAGAAGGTGAAAGGGAATCGTTTGGCTTGGCATGGACATGTTATGCGAAGAGTTGATACGTATGTAGGTAAGCAAGTGATGGATATGAGGGTAGAGGGACGAAAAGGGAGAGGAAGGCCAAGGAAAAGATGGATGGACTGTGTGAGGATGGATATGAAAGAAAAAGGGGTAAATTATCAGATGACAGGTGACAGAGAAGTATGGAAGCGAAGGACATACTGCGCCGACCCCAAATAAATTGGGACCAGGGCAAGAGAATGATGATGATAATGTTCACTGTAAACCCCAAAAATAGTTTACTAATATACAATTAGTTCTTACGATTCGCCTAAAGACAAATAATATTTCTAAAAGTGTCGATTCGCCCGATTTCGACGCGTTAATTTCAGGTGAATCGTCTACTTAGCCGACTTGAGAAATACGAGACCTCGTAATCAGCCACAAATATAGGTAGTCGTATATCATTAACCGTGGTCTTAATAACTATAGTGTAATACTATAAGGTCCTCTAGACTAAATTTCGGTCACAGCGGCCCAGTTTAATGGAGACTGGCCATCTTTGTGCACAATTACAAGTGCACTTTTTATTCCCTTGCTGTCATAGTGCGATAGGAAAGCAATCTGACACAACAGAAAAGAGGTCAGTCGCAGGACCAACGCTTTTTCGAGACAATGAGGTGTGCAACACCGCCTGTTACCTAACTCTAGACTCCTATTGAGAATTTCTCGACAGAAAACAAAATAACTTATTGCTGGTCTGATTCGGGATTCGAACCCAAAACCTCACGCACAGTAGTCACATTCACTACCGCCGCGCCACCAAGGCAGGTAGTCTAATACTTTCATACTAATAAAACTATATCGCAAAATAAAATAACCACAACAACTCATATTGCACATCACTATTCCGTTATTTTTCAAATCACAATGAGAATAACCGTTATTGCGTTTTTCTCATATCGATAGCCATAGTTATCGTTATCCGAACGATTGTACCATCAAGCTGGTCATATACTACGATATGTATTGGATCAGGACTCTAAAAACAGTTGTGTTTTAAACGAGGTACCTAACCTGAATAGGCATTACTATTGTTTGCTATCGAATATTTAAAATATTTTTAACAATCGCGCTGTATAATTTGTCTTTTGGATCGCAGCGGCACATTGGCAGCCTGACACAATAGGTTTTTAATTTTGTGTGGTATTCCAACAATTTAAAGTTTAATGTATTATAATACGAAGGATATTAACGCACTTTTTTGTAACGCTTGACGTTTGGCCAGATTGCACTAACTGTGCTTACAAGCGTACTCAATAAGCTGTAGTGTAGGATCATTGTAGACCGTAACATATAAGCAATGTCTCATTAAAGTAGTTAATCAGCATTAAGTCATTTCAATATACCTACTATTCAATTTATCTACTTTATTCATACTGCTATATGAGAACTGATTTTGATGGCTAAGAAGACAGACACTTGCATCTTATGTGGGGGCCAGTCAGTCCAGACCGGCGACACTTCGACCCAGTGGGATCTTTTGTGTCGACACTCTCCCAATAACGACTGCCATAGATGTTCATGGCAGCCGGGACCGACGGCTTAACGTGCTCTCCGAGGCACAGAGCAAGCGATAATTGTCAATCAATACGCACATAATTTCTAAAAGTCATATAACTCTCGAAAGTCAGAGGTGCGTGACGTGGGTTCGAACCCGAGACCCTCTGCGTTGCAGTCTGTTGGTCTCCCCACTGAGCTATCGCTGCTCAGACAGACACTTTGTGTGTGTTTATTTTTTATTGCACCGAGTTCTGCAGTGGTAGCACGGAGCTAGCGGCCCAGAGGTAATGCCAAAGGTACACACAGTCAAACCGCTGCCTACAGTGATAACAGTTCTCTCATTAGGCCTCTTTTAAAGATGACTGACGTTTAAAGACTTCTGATAAGCATGAATATATAATGAAATATATTAATTACAATAATCATATTATAGAGTGTGCTTTAATGTGTGGTCCGCCATAGCTATCGCATATAACGAAACCACCTATCGAATAGAAAAATCTTTACTCACGGTCAATAGTTATTCGTAACTTTTTACCTATACACTGCGCCGCTAGTACTGTCGCAGTAAATTTAAAAGTAAACAAAACGTGCAATGTGCACTTTACGGCGCCGGGAGTGTCGGCCCATAGAGTCGATAGTAAAATTTACGATACGAGCGCCGGCTTCAGTAAAAGCCAGGACACACAAACTGTGGGTTCGCGCTCGATAAACTTCGTCTGTGACTACTGAAAGCCAACAAACATGAACTCTTCATATTTTATTTATTTTTGGTACTATATATATATATACAGCCTTGGTCAAAAGTATTAGGCACCCTATAAATTACTGCATATTTATTATTTCGTTTCGTTTTGGCATTTTCAAATGAATTTCTTCTCAATTAATTCACAAAACCACAAATGCACTGTCGTTACACTAAGACGCCCCAGATGTTTTACGACTGCTTAAAAAATGCCGCCTATTGTCTTAAATAGTGTTTTATGACACCGGTATCGCAGTTCTATAGAATATTGTTTAATTGTTCAAATAGCACAGGTGTGTGATAACTATATTGGGGGTGCCTAATACTTTTGGCCGAGGCTGTATATATACATATATATATATATATATATATATATATAGTACCAAAAATACCATATGTATCTATATATATATATAGAGCCATGCCTGTATGGTTCGAAGGGATAGGTAAAAAGAGGATTCAAGTTTCTCGTCACCTACGTAATTAAATAATTGTGAAGAGAGGAAGCCTGCAGTCTGTGATTGCCCACCTAACTATTGCAATAGAAAAAGCTATACAATACTGAACTCCTCTGACAATGGACAGCCACGTTGTCGGATCCGGGCTTTCCCCAACTTATTTTTACTACGCTTTCATTCTGCCCGACCCGAGGATCGAATACGAGAAGACCTTAGCCACAACAGTCGCATTCACTAACGCTGTGCCGTGACACGAAGGTAGTACTTTAAAATCTTAACAAATATTTACACCTTCAGAAGGCTAATAAAGACAGCGGATGATATCATTTAACGTACATAAAATGTTAAAAAGACGCTTGAAAGAAACCATTTTAAAATAAATGTTCAAGGAGAAGTTAATGTTATGGCAATACTTTCTTAGAAATAGAACTCGACCCGATTACACGAGTAACAGGAAGCCTTCCTCGGCTTAGCAATATGATATTTTAGTTCAAAACCCACGTTATGAAACCTTGTCAGTCCATGACTGTAAGGTATACTCGCCTTTAATAATAGATTACTGAAGCAAATAACGCCCTAACTTAAGGTTCCATGTGATATTTAAAAAATTGTATTCTGAGGAATTGCATACATAGATTAATTCACGTCTATATTCCCGAAGTCGTAATCATCATATTGTTTTCCTTTGCATTGCAACATCAAGAGTAGTAGAGCCTCGCTGATTGCAGTATGAATGGGCCGGCTCGACCGAAGCCGAAAAAGTCTACCTACACACAGAATATTGACATGACATGGAAGTATTCCTACTGTTGTATTTCGTTCAGTAATCTGGGCACAATAACCCTCTTTCCCCCTTCCCACTTCCATTTTCTCTGCTTCCATTCCTAAAGGGTCGGCAACGCGCAAGTGATGCCTCTGGTGTTGCAGGTGTCTATAGGCTACGGTGACCACATACCAGCAGGTGGGCCGTATGATTGTTTGCCACCTTAGTAGTATAAAAAGAAATAACGTGGCAATCGCCCTAAACCGATTAAAATATTATAAAGTAGGTTAATAATTAAAGACAATTTAAACAAAGATAAGCACAAAATTAAACACACTCGTCCATCCTTCTTACAGGCAATATCCGGCCATTCATCCGCAAATCACTGACAGTCAGGACAGGTGCTAAAGAGAGCGGTGAATATATCATACCGCGCAACTTCATCTGCTTTATATAAGAGAATATTCCCCGTTTTTGCAACATTTTCATTGTTGCTCCGCTCCTGTTGGTCGTAGCGTGATGTTATACCCTATAGCCTTCCTCGATAAATGGGCTATCCAACACTGAAAGCATTTTTCAATTCGAACCAGTAGTTTCTGAGATTAACGCGTTCAAACAAACAAACAAACTCTTCAGCTTTATAATATAAGTATAGATTATTATTTAAGTCAAATACAAGCTGGCGCTGATAACTTGATGCTAATGTGCGTGTAAAAGTAACAAAAAAGGTTTTGGCAATATCACAATTAAGCTCCTCAACGGGTTGAGTGGTTGGACGGCGTAGTGGTTTAAGTGACCGCCTCGCCACTGCCACAACGCCAAGTGAGGCGGGTTCGAATCCCGCACGAGACAAAAAAAATTGTGATCCACAAGTAGTTGTTCCGAGTCTGGATGTTTTTTTTGTATCCATTATTTGAATGTTTGTAAAGCCCCTCACGATACAGGAAAAATACCTACGGCGGGAGTAGTCGTTTTATAATTAAAAGAAAGACAAAAAAGGCGGGCTGTTAGCGGTTTTCGTCTATTGCGACCTCATATTTACAAGTTCGATTATAAAAGCTTATAGACCCAGGCTTATTTTATAGTAAGCGGTTAGCGGTATAGCAATAATCGCCTATTTTTAAACTATCCGTGTAGTTTCTCGTTGTAGTCAAATAAAAAAGGAAAAACAATACATAAATAGTAAGAAATACAATAACAAGTGCAAACATACCTTGCTCTGGTTGTACCGTTTGAAACTATTATCATATAATAATAATTTATATAGCTTAACATCAGTAGTAAAGAAGATAATAGCTATAGGTACTATCTATTCATGACGACCTCGATGGCGTAGTGGTTAGTGTAACCAACTGCCACGCCTGAGGTCGCGGGTTCGATTCCAGCACAAATCAAACATTTTTGTGCATGATCATGGATGTTTGTCTCGGTCTGGGTGTTTCTATGTATAATATGTATGTATTTACAAAAAAAAAAGTATATAAGTATGTTTATCCATTGTCTAGTACCCATAGTACAAGCTCTGCTTAGTTTGGGCTAGACGGTGTTGTGTGTATGTGGTAGAATGGAATATTATTATTATTGAGCCAATTACACCACGAAGCTGCACGCAGCACGATGAAAAGCTGTCATATTCCTCAGATAAAATGTATTAGACGATTGTAAAATCAGCTCTAAAATACAAAAATGTTATATATAGCACAAGGCAAAAGTATGTACATAATGACAGTATTATCTTAGTACAAATTCATAGTAATCACAATTTAGATAATCTACATCAAGTACCTATCTTCATTCGCGTGATAGCAACACGACTCCGTGGCGCAACGGTAGCGCGTCTGACTCCAGATCAGAAGGTTGCGTGTTCAAATCACGTCGGGGTCAAAATACCATTTTTGTAGAATCCTTTAAAGCTTATTTATTTTGTTTTATTTTACCACATGTTAGCCACAATGTTTTTGATCCTATATACCTAATAGTGGCGAACAAACTTTTTACTACCAAAGTGGGAAATAAGCCTATGGTCATATGCACGTACGTCGTACCTACCTGCGCGTTACTGATCATTGAGAACACAGACCAGTTTTAAGTAGTCCACAATCAACTTTCCGTGTCCCTTACAAGGTCGTCAGTCCACCATGTCGAAGTTCTACCATGTCCCCCACCTCCTCTATGTCCTCCGGTGTTAGGCCGCCACACCAGAAACTTTCTGCCCCAACGGCTATCGGTTCCGCGAGCGATCGCTATATTGGTCAGTTATATTTAGCACGTTGTTTTCTATAAATAACAAAGCTCGTTAAAATATTGAATCAAACTGTCTAAACAGTAAGTTGACGAATCCTATATTGTATAGGTTACATTATCAATGCGTTACTAGGCGAGAGGTGAAATAAGGGGGCGGTAATAAGTTAAAACGTGGAGCTATAAATTCAGCGTTTGAAGATTTTATTAAGAAAGAAAGAAGAAAGAAAGAATTAATGTTTATTTCATACACACAATTAGTTAAATCAAAATAAACAAAATACATATATTATACATATTAAAAGAACATATGTATGCCCTCGACGAAAACGGTCAGCATTAGCTGGGCACCCAAACTGAGTGCACCAGCGCTGGTTTTCTGTTGGTCACCCGATATAAGTGATGGACGGACGGAGGCAAATGCTTAACATTATAACAAAAATACAATAAATGTGATTCTGCTACATACAAGGAAAACGTATAGGGCATATTAAATTATAATATTGTCTTCTATTTACGCGAATATTATTCATTGAAATTAAACTGCTATATACGGATTTTATCGCGTTGTTTATTTGACACTTTATTACAAAATTTTGAAAATTTTTACCCTACTACTACTATTAAACTTTACTAATTTTTAAGCTAATTAAATTATTATTAAACTATTTAGATTTAATTTATTTTTACACTTTCCCCGACGTTTCGGTTGCTTTTCAGCAGCCATGGTCACGGGGAGACTAAGATGGCAGTTGTCTCAATGTTCCAGTGTAGTTATTTCAAAGTACCCGAACATAATTTAATCATTGGTGTTTCTATTTACGCAGAATGAGCTCAAAGTATCATGAAGTCTAGCTGTGGTTTGCTTCTTCTTGGGTTTGACTATTTTTATTACTGGATCCCAAGCTGGTGGTACATTCCAACCATCTTCTCTATTAAATTATGTTTATAAATTAGGCACATTTTAAAATATGAGAGTAGAGGTAGAAATAAAATACGTCAAATTAATAAAGGGGGCAGGTACAAATAAAATTAAAAGTCATTGCATAATAGACTGATGACACAATATTATGCGCAGAGTGAAACGTAAACAAAGTGATGGACCTCAGCGTTGTTGACTGGCCAGGCTATTTGTATTGTTTTGATTGTTTTTGTTTTGATATTATTATTAGTGAGACCATCTATTATAGCTCATTAAGAAAACTTAAATGCGAGGATGGCGCAATGATTTGAGTAGTCACCTCACCGCTCCCACTTTAACGAGTGTTGTGGGTACGATAACCAAAAGAGGTAAAAATTGTGTGATCCACAGTTAGTTGTTCCGGAATTGGGTGTTCCTTGTATCCGTTGGTTTGTAAAACCGAGACAGGATTTATTACTAGAGAGAGGGCTTTCTTTCAAAAATACTAGCAGTCTCCCGAGATTTTACTCACGTTCATTACCTTATTGTTCGTAGCGTAATATAAGCCTTATCGTTACCTTTCTCAAATGATGGGCTAACGAATACAAAAAGAAAATTTGTCAAATCCGGTAGTTCTAAAATTAGCGGGTTCAAACAAACAAACTTCAGCTTTATTCTATTAGTATACATTACTTACATTTATGATTATAATATATTTCTATTGCGGGAGCTTTATATATATTAATATCTTAGCGGGTCAGCTTAACCTTATCTAAACGTTTTGATAAAAACATTGTTTGGACGCCGATATCCGAACTATTGGTAATGAGTAATACAATGTCGGTTGCATTCGATTTGACTCGCTAGCTTTCTTCCAATACAAAAAACGTAGAACAGCTTTTATCCTTAGTCTTAAGGCTTAACGAAGACTGTATGTAAACATCAGACGAGGCCTAGCTGCTATATTTCCTTATATTTTAACTTATACCGTATGTAGTAGAAGTAGAAATAATCTCGTCGCTAATAAAATGCTCGCTGATTTCGTAGCTCTCCCGCCCAGTGCTCCGACCGTACAGCCAGATCAAACGTTGCTATGTCTACAACCGTTTTAGAATGGATATTAGATATCCAACATTCTCATGTTTCGTAAATATCAAGCAATCATTTATTGGGTGTACTTCAAAGTCTTTGTTCTTATTTCTGTTGTGATATTTCTAAACATTTTCAAATAACGCCCGAGTGTTGTATATGTATTGTATTTACTGTTTATGTATTGTAACTTCTGTTATATCATTGACTAGTATTTTACTCGCGGATTCACTCGCGATAATGTAGATTTTGTCAGTAAATTTGTATCACTCGGGAATGGTACTTCTTTCTGAAAGATACCTTTTATCCAGAAAAAGGTACCATTTCCGCGTCGTCTATGTACTTTTCTGTACCCAGGGGTATGCGAAATTTCATGATGAGCGGTTTAGTAGTTAAAACGTAAAGGGTTACAAACAAACAAACTCACATTTGCATTTATAATATTATGTTAGGATATGGACTGAGAGACTCTGTCATCCCGTGGAATAAGTTTGCGTGCGATCTTGTGATTCCGGTTTGAATCTCGGAAGTTCTGATCGGCAGCACGGAATATCTTATACATAGTGTCAAGACAACGCTATACGTCAACAACATAAAAATACTTCTCGTTCGCAAGCGTTTGAACGATGCTGGCACTCCAGTACTGCCAGTCGTACTGCTACGTAATAATTGTCACTTTTTGGCAGTTATTATATTCTTTGGTAATCTAACATTATAATACAACCGTAAAGAACGGAGCGGAGAAAACTCAGCACAACTAGTGTTTAATATATATCATTAGAAAATAAGCAAAGCAAAACGTTTAAATAAATAATATTACAAATATACAAGCTGCAGACGACTAGAGAAGTAACTTTGCAGACTGCTAACAGAAGATCACAGATAAGTAACCTTAATTTTGTGTTGCTATGAGGATTATGATATAAAGCAATTTTTAAGAGTCACCCAGCAGGGACATCACTGCGTAATCGGCCAGAGCTTTTCCTGCTGTTGTATAATTATATCAGTCTCGTGTTCAATAGTTTAGGCAAAGTGTTATTGGACAATTCTCTCTAAAAAATTATCTGTAGTAACACCAAGTCAACTGCGCCCTGTAGTCATCAATATGCTAGCCCTAGCTATTGATGTCCTTCAAAGCGAATTTTAGTTACGGTGGCCAATTTTATCCGAGACTGGCTGTCTGCGTAATGCGTTCTTGTATAGTACAAAAGAGTGTTTGCAAACACAAGTGTACTACACATGTTATGTTCCCTAACTTTCATATTCTGATAGGACCGACGAAAGATCAGGCGCATCTTCAACGGCGTTATGTGCTTTCCGAGGCACAGTGGTGTCTCAACCGCCGACTGCCTAATTCCAGGCTGCTATTCAAATTTCTCGCCAGAAAACCCCAATAACCGTTGGCCCGACCTGGGCTACAAATCCAATACCTCATACACAGCAGTCGCGTTTATCACCGCTGCGACATGGAGGCAAAGCCCCTATTACCTTGTAGCTAAAAGCATTATTGGCGAAATGTGGGTGTGCCTCTGCTACGCTATCAGGGATATAGGGTATAATACTATATTATGTATAGAATAAATAGAAGCATGTCTAACTCACTTGTCTCCTTCCTCTCAAACTTGACAAATAAAATGTCCCCACAACATCACTATAATAATAAACTCATTTGAACTTGCCGACTATGATACCAAAACAATAGCATTTTGATAATTGACATCGTTTCTTATCAGCACTCCAAAACCACTCTTGTTTTCTGATTCATAAAGTTGAAATTTCAGTGTGTGGTTATTAATTGTGTTGTTTACGAGAAGTTGGTTAAAGTTTAATTGAATCGGGGGTAGTAAACGAGTAGGAATGGGGTTTGATGGCGAATCAACGATTTTGTTATATAGAACACTTGTTTACATGTCTGAGTATTCTATTAAAAGATTACTTATTAATTTTGCAAGACATTCGGTGTTTTGAAGGTTGATACAGTGATTTATTTATTTATTAACTTGGACATCCAGTAGTTATTAAAATAATAGTTTTTTTTTTTTTTACGTGGGTGAATGCTTGAAACCTACCCCTCCGCGGGAGCGGGCGGAGGGGTTATGTCGGACTCGCCGGGGTAACAGAAAGATGTTAAAAGATAATGTACCTCCCGGAATACCGACTAAACCTACCACGGTGTTCCTCGACAAAACCACTATCGACGGGGCCGCGCGAATCACTTGCACATGCGGTCGCGACCCCGCCGAGGTTTCGGCCCGCCGTATGAAACGGCAGGCCACTACACGAACAGACCTACCCAAAGGCACTTCTCACAAATTATCCCTACTGTCCCCCCTAGAGGGGAGACGAACTCGACACAGAGGCGCGCGTGGGAATACGCACGCCGCCTCTCGGACCTGGTGCTGAACGGATGGCGGGTAGGCCCACAAAGCCCGCCACCCCCAGGTCAATCCTCAGGGTGGCTGGAGGTCATCTCGCGCCCTCCGGCGCCCGGTTCTGCGGTTGGGGAGAGGTTTTAAACGCTCCCTCTCCCGCTCCGCCGCCTCCTTGATGGAAATGACTTCCTCACAAAAGGAGGCGACGGCGTTCCACGACCTCTCACTCCGGACCATAGACTGAACTACGGCCGGGAGCGAGAGGGCAACCAATCCGACTGCCGCGATCAACTCACGGCGCATTAAAATAATACTTATTCTAACAAAAAATTACCAATGCTAACACTTAATGTACAACTTTTTAAGGTGTCACGTCATGCACCATTAAAGTATAGAGACGGTGGCACTTAATAACTAAGACTACACATTATTTAAAACAAAAATTTACTTAACCTTTAATAAACTTAGAAAAACAGTGACATATACATGTTGGCGAACATTATATGTATATTTATGTATTTACATTAATAAAGCAGCGATAGTTCAGTGGGGAGACCAACAGACTGCAATGCAAAGGGTCTCGGGTTCGAACCCACGTCGCGCACCTCAGACTTTGACTTTTCGAAATTATGTGCGTATCGATTGACAATTATCGCCTGCTCCGTGCCTCGGAGAGCACGTTAAAAGCCGTCGGTCCCGGCTGCCGTGAACATCTATGGCAGTCGTTATTGGGAAAGTCAGTACCCTCTAATATCCTGACCCTGGTCTAGCCTTAGGGTATCGTTAGCCTTCGGGTTGCGGAGGTCAAGTGGGAGCCGCTCCGTGTAAAAACTGATATTCAGTCAAATCCAGTTAGACTAGAAAAGCTGACCCCAAATGACTTGGGAATAATAAAGGCTAGAGAGAAGACATTAATAAACCAGAATGTATGTTAGTAATTTTGATATCGCATAGACGGCTTTCATTCCATAGTCCGTTGTGGGGTCAAAGTCATCTTACGTTTTTGTTTCCGGACGTTTGTTAGGTCCCTGGTTCGATGCCGAGGTCGAGAATAATAATAATAATAATATTAATAATCGTTTATTGACATAAATGAGTACAATTCAATTTTGGAATTCTCTAGCACCTGCGCTAGTAACAACTGTGTTGCAGGTACCAGTGCCTTCCCCTTAAAATAATGACAACATAATATAATATAATATAATATCAATTTGTACGATTTGAAAAGAAAAATAAAACAAAATATTACATTCTAAGCATGCATGCGTACATATATGTGTGTGTGTGTGTGTGTGTGTGCGTGCGTGCGTGCGTGCGTGCGTGCGTGCGTGCGTGCGTGCGTGCGTGCGTGCGTGCGTGCGTGCGTGCGTGCGTGCGTGCGTGCGTGCGTGCGTGCGTGCGTGCGTGCGTGCGTGCGTGCGTGCGTGCGTGCGTGCGTGCGTGCGTGCGTGCGTGCGTGCGTGCGTGCGTGCGTGCGTGCGTGCGTGCGTGCGTGCGTGCGTGCGTGCGTGCGTGCGTGCGTGCGTGCGTGCGTGCGTGCGTGTGTGTGTGTGTGTGTGAGACGTGAGAACTCAAATATGGCTGACATAATGTTAGTTGTTATATAATATGAACAGGAATAGGTTGTTCCTCTATCTCATGGGGCATAAAGTCTAATAAAATGTGAATGTAGCAGTGGTGAATAACTGAAATATCTTTTAGAATAGTTATGTACTACAAATTTACTAAACCGATTTTAATAATATTTTACCATTAGAACGCAATCTTGTTCAGGAGTAAAATCACGCTTTCAGCCATGGAAGCGGAGCAGCAATCATGAGTGTGGGTAAAACCGCGGGCGACAACTAGCTAATAATATCTTCGTAACTACATAATACTGCATGAGTAAGTATCGGCGGGGTAAAATATATTTTAGTTAGTTCAAGACATGGTTTATCTATTTGGTAAGTTTCATCCAAATTCATTTAAAATTTTACGTGTTATAATACTGCATTGGTAGGTATCAGCGGGGTGAAATATTTTTTATTTTAATTCACGATATGGTCTCTATATTATATATCTATATGGTAAGTTTTATCCAATTGTTAATCTACACTTTCTACGCGTGAATGAGTAACGGAAATTTTATCATCTTAACAAACTTTCATATTTATAATATTAGGAGGAATATTGTATGCAAATTCGATGCTTTAATGTATGCCTTAAGTATTCGACTTGAATTCTCAATGCACAAAAATAAGCGTATATTAAATAGTTTAAATTATAACGTATAATAAAATCCTTGTCCGAGTGAAAAACTTTTAAGAAGTTGCTCGTTCTAAACGCAATTTCAAACACATTATTTTTTTATGCATCACGTTTTCCAGTAAAAAATATAGCATAGAGGAAATTTCATTTCTTTTGACAAAGGCTCGGCTGTTTAAAGAGAAAGATGAAACTTTGAAAAACTCTATTAAGGAGGCAGATTAAAACTGTATAATGAAGTTTCAGTGTAAATTGTGAGAAAGTCTAAGGTCTTCTTAAAACGACTTTTCTTGCGCTGAGTTTTATAGTTTGTTGAAAAACTCGTGGCAACTTATTATCTTTGGCAATGTTGTGTTTGATATTAGAATAGGTTATTTAAATATGATGTAGGATTACAAAAATGTTGGCGGTAGCTTTTAAGTGCTTTTTCTAGATATGAATTTTTTGACATAAGTACATAGTCTCACGGGTATATTTTTGTTTGATTTAAGTGTATATAAGTATACAAAAGCAATTTGAGTGGTGACAACTAGTTTTAAACATATAATATACCTACAGGTATGTAAACTTGTAGTGAATGCGACTGCTGTGCATGAGGTCTCGGGTTTGAATCCCGGGTCGGGCCATTAAAAAGTCGTTGAGTTTTTCTGTAAAGAAATCTCAATAGCAGCCCGGAGTTAGGAAGTTGGCGGTGTTAGACACCCCTATGCCTCGGAAAGCACGTAACTCGCTCACTATTACTTAGGATCTAAAACGATGGCTAGTGACATGTGGGTGAAATGTACTAATGCCCCCGACGGGTAAATAGGCGTGAAATTACGTAGGTTGGATGTTATATTAGAAGTTCCTTGATTTTGGATCATGTCAAAGTTTGGGTGGAATGTACCTCTGCCTTGTTCTCAAAGTTATAAGTGTGAGACAATATATAGGTATACATAGGTATACATATATATTGTGTCTATTATTGTAATAATAAACGCATATATAGAGTGTATTCCTACGCGATCAGCACCGTTATGCAAATGACATCATTACAAAATTACTGAACACCCACTATTAAGGTATTAACACATAATAACATGCAAATTGTCTCCCGATCGAGAATCAAGTCTCTCAATGATGTATAAAAGCGGTTTAAGCCGGATTAAACCGGTTTAAACCGGATTACACCGCTTCGAGGCGGAGGCGTTCATTTATTATGTAAATACATGACAAATTAAATCCAATGGGAATTTCGTTTGACAAACGGTTGGGTCCGGTGTAATGTATTACCGTGTTTGTTAGTTTGTGGTTCAAAAAGTTCGCCAGATTGGTTAAGCCTTTTGGATATTATAGGCAATCAGTTGTATTGATAGCTTCGGTTTCTCTGTTTTGATTTTGATACGATACGAGATTGATCCTTAATTTAGTTATGGACTGATTGTTTATGTGGTGTTCTGTATAGAATCTTACAGTTAATGACGATGACTAACTGTAAGGGGCTTTCCCCTTATCATGTAGAGTCTACATGATAGGTAAAGTCTACGTTGTAGACTATAATAACTTTATATGAAGTCTAGAGTCGCCCTTTTCTGGCTTTGTCTAGCTATTTTGTATTTATAGGCGTAATGCTATGTAATAATTGATAGTCCGTGGCATAGGTTTGAGATTATGTTTGTGTGGTCCGGGATTTCAGCGGTGTGTGTGTCTAGAACATAGTATTATTGGGTTTTCCTGTTAGGACAACCTTAGTAGTAGTGTGCCTGGTAGTTGCAATTGGGTAGTCACTTGAACATGTAGAACCTAGAAACTTAAATGACGAATAGTGCGTATTTAATGGAGACTTTTCTCATAAGCCATAGTAGATTCCACCCACCTTATCAGAGCGTCACAAGTAGATATGTATAAGATCATGTGGACACAATGCGGCATCGTAGACGACTTTGTAACAGTATCGTGTCTTGTGCGCACATAAATATAATACGGCAAGAAAGAAAGAAAATTAAATTATTTGGACAAAAGTAACATTAAGAGGGCAAAATAATATAAAATAAAAAACCGCGGCAACCCTCAAACGGCGCAAATATAGTAATTTAGTTGGAAATTTGAAACACAAAACATTTTTGAGGCGTTTTGGGGTGGAAACCCTAGATTCATGGGGTCCGAGCGCTCGTATTTTGTACAGGGAGATCGCAAAATGCCTGATCGACGTTTCGCGTGATCAGAAGGCTGGTCTTTTCTTAGCCCAAAGAATCAGCATTGCCATTCAACGTGACAATCCTGCCAGTCTTCTGGGCACGTTACCAGTTGACAGCAATGCTGAAGAATTCTACGATGCCTAAACCATTTTTGTAAATATTTAGTATTATAATTATTTGTGTTTTTGTAATTATGTTATCTTTTTTGATACGTTTGTAAATATAGGTTATTAGATTATTTCATTTTAAAATAAATTATGTAAATATAAGTTAATCAATTACCAGCTATTAGTAAATAAAAAAAAATATATGTTTTTAATTCAACCATCAATTTTAGTGTAGGTCAAAGAATACCGTAGTAGGTTTAGTCGGTTTTAACTGGATATCTTTCCCCCAGTGAGCACGACATAACCTCTCCTTCGACCCGCGGAGAGGTATGCAATGCGACAAAGCATTCCCCTACATAAGAAAAAAAAAGGCTAAGGAAGCCTGGCGCTGGTTGTCAACTTGATCCTTAAGACCTGGTAGTGGATGTCACTCTTCAACCAAGAAACCACGGCATTATGTATTCTTTGAGGTATTATCCCAGAAAAAGGGATGAGTAATTTGGAATAACTAATTTTCATATATACTAATATCATAAAGCTGAAGAGTTGGTTTGTTTGTGTGTTTGGTAGAACGCGCTAATCTCAAGAACTACTGGTCCGAATTAAAAATTATTTTAGTGTTGGATAGCCAATTGTTGTGGAAGGTTATAAATTATATAACATCACGTTACGACGAATAGGAGCGGAGCATCAATGGAAAATGTTCCAAATACGGCAAAAGTCTTTTATGTCAAGCAGACAGTTGCGCGGGTCAGCTATATCGAAATAAAAAGCTTCAAACAAATATTATTTACTTATTGAGTCACAGCGGCACACCGGCGGCCAGACACAATAACTTTTTAATTATGTATGGTATTCTAAGACTTGGCAGGTTAATACAAAATACAAGCATGAAACTAAACTAGGTTCCTAAAGGCACATAGATATACATGGCACACAATTTCGAATAAAATACCATCACACATGACACAGAGATATAATTAACTAACTACTCAAAAGCCAGCTGAAATAATTTATCTTCGCCGTAATAACTTGTTAGAAACTGCAGCGAGGGCTCTCGGAGGCGAGGATTGCACCGCTCCCCACGGACATCGCACTTCAGCTGCAAATAGCCAACGTTTAGTTTTGTAATTAACCACATTACAGTACCTCCAGTTAGTACACTTAGTATGTATGTGTATTATGCTAGTCTATGTTTTTACCTGTCTATTTAATTTAATACTAACTATTGGTCGCCAAGTGGTCAAAATTCGAAAGTATCTCATATTTTTTATACATTTCGACGTTCTGAACTTCTCATTATATATGTATATAATTACTAGATTTTGGTCACGGCTTCGCCTATGTAATATAATAATAATAATATAATATTCTACCACATACACACAACACCATCTAGCCCAAACTAAGCAGAGCTTGTACTATGGGTACTAGACAATGGATAAACATACATATATATATATTTTTTTTGTAAATACATACATATTATACATAGGAACACCCAGACCAAGACAAACATCCATGTTAATGCACACAAATGTTTGACTTGTGCGGGAATCGAACCTGCTACCTCAGGCGTGGCATCCGGTTACACTAACCACCACGCCATCGAGGCCGTCTGTACATAGGTAAAGTTAGGTTAGTAAAGTATTTTTTTTTCTGGATTATTGGTACTTGTACTTTTCTGTTCCCCTGACAACGTGTATGTGAAACTTCATGATGATCGGTCGAGTACGTAATGCCTGAAAGCGTAATTACATTGGTTTGAGAGAAAGGTGTATTCTACCGGAGAGATAAACGAATTTTTTTCTGGCATTTTTACCTTCATGCTCGCCTTGGGTTTGAACTCGAGACCTTTGCGTGGCAGTCCAACGGTTTCCCACTAGGCTATCGCTGCTGTGCGTACTAAATAGTTAATTATCGTTTGCTTTAACGGTGAAGGAAAACATCGTGAGGAAACCTACATGTCTGAGAGTTCTCTACAATGTTCTCGAAGATATATGAAGTCTGCCAACCCGCACTGGGCCAGCGTGGTGGACTATGGCCTAACCCTTCTTACAGTGAGAAGAGGCCCGTGCCCAGCAGTGGGAAAGTTTAATACAGGGCTGATATTATTATTACTTTTTCTTTGTAATGTATTTCTAATGTGTAATTGTGTTATTATACATATATTAATAATAATGTCCTCCAGACCGAATTTCGGCCACGGCGGCCAGTCTTAACAGAGACTGGCCATCTGCGCAGGAGATATTATAGTGCACAAGTGTGTGCGCAAACACAAGTGCACTCTCTGTTCCGTAACTCTCATGATCCGATGGGACGGCAATCCGACACGACCGGAGAGAGATCAGGCGCAGGACCAACGGCTTTACGTGCTTTCCGAGGCACGGGGGTGTCTAACACCGCTAACTTCCTAACTCCGGGCTGCTATTGAGATTTCTTTACAGAAAAACCCAATAGCTTTTTGTTGGCCCGACCCGGGATTCGAACCCGAGACCTCATGCACAGCAGTCGCATTAACTACCGCTGCGCCACGGAGGCAGTTATACTTATACAGGTATACATATATTACCTGTCAATTAAACACGGACCTAAAATTTATGTGCTGCATAAATGATTCCGAGTCTACGTGTTATTTGTGTCTGCTCTTTGATTGTTCGTAGAGTTCCTACGATACAGGCATTATATATTATAGTGAGGAGTTGTCTTTTTAAACAAACATTAACACTCAATACCTCCTTAAATTGATTTGTCATAGCTAGCGTCTAATCATGTCTGCGTCAACAACAAACTTTAATCTTTAGTTTAATGGAATTGTGGAGGCGCGTCACCGGCCGATTAAGCGATGTCCCGCGTTGATGGGAATACGGAGCAACTGAAACGAAATTAAACGGAACGATGGGAAATGGGTACGATAGTCTTTGGGGATGCAGAAGAATTTGTTGCTATTCATTGATTAGAATGTTGGTATGTGTCACTTAATGAGACGAACGTAATGGGACATGGATAGCGCTTTGTTTTCCTGGCTTGAATCAATCAAGTCGAAAAACTAAAATAATGGAGGATAAAGGTTTATATTATTAAATGTACTTTCTTCTCTCTTAGCCTTTATTATTCCCAATTCACTTGGGGTCGGCTTTTCTGGTCTAACCGGATTTGATTGGATATCAGTTTTTACACGGAGCGGCTGCCACCTGACCTCCACAACCCGAAGGCTAACGATACCCTAAGGCTAAACCAGTGTCAGGATATTAGAGGGTACTGACTTTCCCATTAACGACTGCCATAGATGTTCTTGGCAGCCGTGACCAACGGCTTAACGTGCTCTACGAGGTACGGAGCAGGCGATGATTCTCAATCAATACGCACATAATTTCGAAAAGTCATATAACTTCCGAAAATCAGAGGTGCGCGACGTGGGTTCGAACCCGAGATCCTCTGCATTGCAGTCTGTTGGTCTCCCCACTGAGCTATCACTGCTCTATATATATTATTGAATGTACTACGTATCAGATAAGCTTAAAATGTCATTATATTTCAGTATATAATTACATAAAGTAATATTTAAGTAAATTAAGTTGTTTTCTACCTAGATATAGAGACTAGTTATTTTGATAAGTGCGTATTGAAATGGTTAACGATGAGACATTATAAAAGTATAAATGACATGGCATAATAGTCGTTTTAAATTAATTTGCATCTAGTGCCTAGCAGGCTGCCTAAGTCCCACAGCTGAGAACGGTTAAAATGGATGAGCCCAATGTGGCTGTTTACCACGGTCCCCCAGTGCAAGTTGGAAGACTCCACATATCTTCGAGACCATTATGGACAAAACACAGGCATACACGTTTCCTCCCGATGTTTTCCTTTACCTACCGTTAAAGCGAGCGATAAATTATAACTTTTTAAAAAAATGAATAAAAATAAAGAAATGAAATATTGTTTATTTACAGCGTTTTACAAATTAGAAAAAGCTTATCAATCTAAAACACCTTCTAAATGAAATAAAGTAATTTGCCAAACGCTGGCAAAACTAAACAAAACTAATTCTGTAGTTTTCACACTAGGCAAGCCTGTATCGTGAAGACCCAAAACAATAACATAATACAAAAAATAATATCAAAAAAGTAAAAAATACAAAAATAAATATGAAATTAAAATCAAGTGTTTCAAGTATTGTAATAATATACATATTATTACAATACTTGAAACTCTTGATTTTAAATTGAATATGTACTATCGACTTGAGCGACGAATGACCACTCCTAAGGTTAAAATCGCATAGCAGGCCAACACTTGGTACCCGGGAGGGCGGAGTCACTTAAAGTCAACATGTGCAATCGAAATTTTTTTCTGAAATGGTCATAAATGGTACATTAATCCGAATAATCAGAGCTGCGCGCGCCTTGGGATCGAACCCGAGGTCTGTACGACTATTGTTTATTTAAATATAATTCATATAGCAGGTCTAAGTAGACCTGAATTTTGTTTAACAAAATGCTGTATTTAAACGATATACTAACGATATAATGAAAGCTATAGGCAAACATTACTTAAGTTAGGTGCCTTATAAGACTAGGACTAAGTTGTCTTACTGGGTACATACGTATAAAAAAAACAATCGAAGTTTGGTAGTTTCTTTTTAGTGAAACAACTTTTATAATTTATTTACTTGAATATTACATTCTTAAAAATACATTATTTAGTTTAATTAAAACTTACATAAAACTACGGAATTTTTTTATTAAATTTTATAGGCACTTTAAAGACTAAAGAAAATTTTCTAATTGTATTGTTACGATAAAACATAATTGATTAAAAAACAGGTTCTTTATGAATTCCTACACAAGTTGACATAGTGTTAGTTTGTTGGTGTGTTTGTCTATAAATCTTATCTTATCTACTTCAAAAAGGAATATGAATGAAATCTTAAGTTATGTACACACCTTGACTAACTACTTCACACCTCGAATTAACAAGTTAGTATCGGCAATGAATTGCCGTAAATCGAGTTCAAAAAATGCTTTAAGTAATATGCAAAGGTCACGTGATACCACGTGACCTTGAGGTCAGAGGTCAAAGGTCATAGTCATTGCAGAGATATATCGACTAAGCTGAGTCGAATGGCGTTGACTGCGAGTCTCTAGCTCTTACGGTTCTTGAGTTGAAAGTTGTATAGCAGACAGACGGATGGACAGACGGACGGACAAAGCTGTTGTATAAGAATTTTCTCGAACTCCAAAAACATTTTCAAATACGAATGCTTGAATAGGAAGTGAGTAGTACACCCACCCATATTTTCCTAGCTATTGGCGAGCCCTACTGATAACCTGACTCAAGGATTAATCAAAGACAAATTTATACCTAGATACTAACGTAGTCCTCAAACTAACTCAAGGGATACACAGAAAGATCCTTAATAGTGACGTTTTAAGTCTCTCAGTCAAATAAAACGACTAAAACTAAGACTTTTTGAAATTATGTGCGTATTGATTGACAATTATCGCCTGCTCCGTGCCTCGGAGAGCACGTTAAGCCGTCGGTCCCGGCTGCCATGAACATCTATGGCAGTCGTTATTGGGAAAGTCAGTACCTTCTTATATCCTG
The DNA here is from genome assembly GCA_930367265.1 of Catocala fraxini. Taxonomy (NCBI): domain Eukaryota; kingdom Metazoa; phylum Arthropoda; class Insecta; order Lepidoptera; family Erebidae; genus Catocala; species Catocala fraxini. The sequence continues at coordinate 29,726,419 of OV884025.1, read as the reverse complement.
ACACTGGTCTAGCCTTAGGGTATCGTTAGCCTTCGGGTTGCGGAGGTCAGGTGACAGCCGCTCCGTGTAAAAACTGATATCCAGTCAAACCCGGTTAGACTAGAAAAGCCGACCCCAAGTGACTTGGGAATAATAAAGGCTAAGGGAGAAGATATATTTTAAATGAAGGTTTTGTGTTTTTCGTTGCTGAAATATATATTTGTATAGGTACTATATATTATTTCTGTAACAGTATATGTACTATATACTGTTGAAGATTCGATATATAGTACAATCTATATCTAGGCAGCCGTGTAAAAACTGATATCCAGTCAAATCCTGACTGGATATCAGTGACATGGGAATAATAAAGGCTAGGTAGAAGAAGACTAACGTAGTCCTCAAACTAACACAAGAGATGCACAAACATATACTTAAAAGTGACGTTTTAAATCTCTCAGTCAAATAAAACCAAAATCTCATAAGTTTAAGTCAAAAACTATTTAACCGATTTAAAAATTATTTCACCGTTCTATCTAGCTATATCACCGAGAAACTTAGGCAGTATTTTCGAAAAAACGTACTGTTACTAACATATCCTAAACTAGCTTTACGTGAGCAAAGCCGCGTGCAAAACCTAGTTATATATAAAATAATAAGCAGCTACCTAGGCTAAGCACCTGTATTATGCTTGTGGATATCGTAAAAGTCCTCTGAAAATCCGAACCTAGTGTCGGCCAAGTTTAGTACTCAGTTGGGAAATCATAGTTCATACGCAGTGTGTCTTTGAGTGAACTTTTTATCACACTTTTTATGTTTTATTATGATATAAACTAGATTATGCTCGCGATATCGCGTGGACAATGATATCGCAAGCATTGATCACACCATGCATAATATGTTAGGTTCTGAATGCAATGCAATGCTTCTAAAAGTTCATTATTTTTTGCTATTATATGCTGGCTAATACAGGCCGGAAAATCAAGCATATTATATATCACTTCAATATCTTGCATAAAGCTATCCAAAGAATTATATTTGAAATTACTGATGCACTCAAATGTTTTGTGCAGCTATAATTTATTTATTCGGACATCCAGTAGTCTTTACATTATTTCTACGTAACTAAATAAAACTATTAAAATATGGCTAAATGCACAACATTTTGAGGCGTCACAACATGCATTATTATGATGTAACACCAGTATCACAATATGTAAAAGAAGAGAAAAACAACACTATTGCTATTATATGAGATAAAAATTAAGAAATAACATTAAGTACAGCATAAACAAACTAAGAAAAAATATTATTAACAATATAGTATTTTTTTAAATTAACAACTTTAAAAAACAAGTGTGAAACGCCAATGAATTGCCGTAAATCTAGAGTTCGATAGAATGGTTCAAGTAACATGCAAAGGTCACGTGATACCACGTGACTTTGAGGTCTGAGGTCAAAGGTTATAGTCATTTCGGGGGTATATCGATTATGCTGAGTCGAATGGCGTTGACCGCGAGTCTCTAGCTCTTACGGTTCTTGAGTTGAAAGTTGTATAACAGACAGACGGACGGACGGACAGACAAAGCTGTTGTATAAGAGTTTTATCGATCCTGTAAAAGTATTTTAGAAATCTTGTCTGCCTAATCTTGACGACCTGAGTACAACTTTTTAATGTGTATAGCTTAGTTAAAAACATTGCAGCTTATTACCCGTTAATCAGCCGCATTTCTTAACCTAAGTACGTATTCGTACTGCTTACAGCCAAACTACCCCACTAGTCAAATTGAAGCTACTCAATTAGGTATTTCATTAGTCCGTCACAATGCACCGGTCAACGACGATATTTGGACAATGTACCGTTATATACACATGTTTATATTATATATATGTATGTGTGGGTGTGTGTACCGATGTTGGTGTTTCAATTATACGTGTGTAGACTACTGCGCCTGCCGGACCTTCTATCCAATTAGGATTAAAGGTACGGTGTAAGTAGTAGCGGATTTGTTTAATACTTGCTGTCGTCCGTGGTTTTATAATTATTGCTCTGCTCCGTGGCTCGTAGCGTGATATTATATAACCTTTCCCAAAATTTGAACTATCAAATACAAAAAGAGTATTCAAATGGTACTGGTAATTCCAGAGATTAGCACGTTGAAACAAAAAACAAACAAACTCATTAGCTATTTTGTATTATAAAGTTTAGGCTGAATACGTGTGCCTGCAGTCACATATACGAGCTTGTATTATTTACATATCCTATTTAACTTATATTGACTGCTCACATTTTGGCAGTTATACTTTTAGGGTTCTACATAATAGGAAATTATTCTTTTACTATCTGTAGACTGTGCTGTGCCGCTACTGAGAAATTATTGTCAGATAAAACTCTATCAGTCTATCTCTATCAGTAGCAGTCACATTCGCTATCGCTGCACCATCGTGGTAGAGATTAGTGCACCTACTTTTCTTTTACTTCTTATTGATTTTTTTTATTAATTGATTCGAGTTTAGTTATGAATTCTTCTTCTCTCTTAGCCTTTATTATTCCCAAGTCACTTGCGGTCGGCTTTTCTGGTCTAACCGGATTTGACTGGATATTAGTTTTTACACCGAGCGGCTGCCACCTGACCTCCGCAACCCGAAGGCTAACGATACCCTAAGGCTAGACCAGAGTCAGGTTTTTTTTTTTTTTGCTCCTCTGTCTTAGACAGAGCCTACTCTGTACTGAGGGTGGTGAGAAAATTGTCCCATCGAAGGAGCAGCTGTTCCATCTACGTTATATTTGTATGCGCATCATAGGGCTATTTACTATGGTACTTATTCCTACTCACGCTATCATTCCAGTCCTCTATTACCATTCCAGTTCTCGCGTATATTCCTCTCGTACTTTCATTCTATTCCTTTCATGCTTGGGGGATAACAAGGGTTTGGGTTAATCTTCTTTATTCTTTACATTTCTTACATACTATTTTTCTTATCCTACCTTATTACTACTAATCTTGTTTAATACACATTTTCTTATGCTATAACTTATTCACTACTTATATATTTAGGGTCCTGGTATTAGCAAATACCTAACTTAGATATTCTATTACACCTTATTTCTATTATTTACAATTTTAACAATTTTGTGTGCATATTTTAAAAATTCATTTGCAAAGTCCTTAATTAAAATAGGAAAGTTGACTGTTGTTAACCTGATCCCTGTCTCTATTTCTAGTGCCAGTCTATCCCTGCCGTGTATAGGGCAGTCTAACAGCAGGTGTTGGACCGTCTCCTCGACGCCCGGCTCACAGGCGCACGATGGGTCCTCCTTACACTTGAAACGCGTCAAGTATCCGGAGGACCCACCATGCCCCGTCAGCAGCTGGGTCGTGATGCCGGCGACCTTTATCTTGCGGATGATGCTGTACGCCGCCACCGCGCACGGGAAAAACAGCTTGGTGACGGAGGCGGTCTCGCCCTCGCTATACCTCTCGTTCCACTCGCCAAGCGAAGCCTGACACAGACTTCGCTTCGCGAATGAAACGGGGTAAAGACCGTAGTCCGGTGCCTTCTTCAACCTCAGAGCCGCCTCCTTAGCGAACTCGTCAGCCCGCTCATTGCCCTCCAGTCCTGCGTGGGCCTTGACCCAGAACAAGGATATTTCCATGCCCTGGGCTATGCCTTGCCGAATGGCTTTTCTGGCCTCTACCGCCAGGGGATGGAGGGCATTACAGTTAATTACCGTCAGAAGAGCTGCTCTGCTGTCGCTGAAGATACCAAACGTGGACGCGCCTCGCCTGAGGATCTCACTGGCCGCTTTGCATATTGCCAGGAGTTCAGCCTGGTAGACGGTACAGTGTGACGACAGAGCAAGTTTGAGGGCCTTGATTTCGGTCCGGTCATTCCACACGGATAATGCGGCGCCGACCTGGCCCTCAACCTTGCTCCCGTCTGTGAAGATGCGCACCTCGATGTTATTGGTGCGCTGATGTTGTTCCTCGTCTACCAGGTTTACGAACCCCAGAGTTGTATGCTCCGCGGGGTGAGATGCCTCTATAGCCGGAGCCATTCGCTCGATCCCCCAGTCTCCCATCCATGGCTGGGTCACTCCTTTCTTGGCCTCGTATAGCGAGGCCACCTCGCGAACTCTGAGGTCCAGAGGGAGCAACCCAGCCAGGGTCAGCGCTGAGTGCAGGGAGACCGTGCGATAGCTCTTACACAGCTTTTGGGTGAATCCGCGCTGTAGCACGTTCAGCTGTTTTCGGACACCAAGCTTATTTACCGCCGCGTACTAACTACTGGCGCAATACAGCACCGTCGGCTCCACCGCCGCAACGTGGATGGCCCTGACCACTTCGGGGTGTAAACCCCAGCTGATCTTGGCCATCCGCGCCAGCTTGTGGTAGATGCCGATCGCCTTTCTGCATACATTTGTGACGTGTGTATTGAAAGTGAGTTTGTGGTCGATGGTGAGCCCCAGGATTTTGATTTCTGTGGACATTCCAATGTCTATCCCACCCATGCTGAGGCGCGGGACATCGTACTTCAGCTTCCGCGTGATTACCATCGCACAGGTTTTGTGCGGTGTGAATTTCAGCTTCATTCCGATGCCCCACTCCCGCACATGTTCGAGAGAGGCATTAGCTTGTCCCTCAATCTCCAGGGCTGTGTCGCCATCGAACACCAACACCACATCGTCCGCGAATGCCTGCACGTGTACTGCCCTACCTTTTAAACTATGCAGGAGGGGATCTAATAGAAGGTTCCACAGAAGTGGACCGCCTATCGAGCCCTTTTCGGTGTAACGTCTGCACTCCTCGCCCGCGTACCTCACCCTCACCTCCCTATCGCTAAGGTAGCTACCGATTACTCGTCTCAAGTTCGCCGGACACCTTTCCTCAGCCAATCTTACCTTTATTGCTGGCCACCAGGCGCTATCGAAGGCACCCTCTATGTCCAAGGACACCATAAGGACTATTCTCTTCTCATCGAGCTTTGCCCTTATGTGACCCATGAGGTTATAGAGGGCGTCTTCAGTGCTTCTCTGGGGCATAAAGCCGTACTGACGAGTACTCATCCTCGGCAGCAAATAGAACTTGAGACGAGCAACCAGCATTCTCTCGTACACCTTCCCTAGGACAGGCAACAGTCCAATCGGCCTGTACGACTTAGAGACGGTGTAAGAGTCCTTACCTGGCTTCCTCAGTGCCACCACCACGGCCTCCTTCCATATCTTAAGAAAGTAGCCGTGATGGAGGCACCGATTCAGCAGCTCCAGAAAAAGTAAGGGGTCGACCGCTATGGCGTGGGCGCAGACGTCCGCGGTGAAGCCATCCGAACCTTCTTTGGATTGAATTTGCTGAGGGCATCTTCGAGCTCACTCACCGTAAAAGGTGGGTCATCGATATGATGAACCTCCTCTCTTTCCACCTTCACTGCCTTTTCGCGCATATTTTTGTGCTCGAAGGTGTCCTCAGCAATCCGATCCATCGGGTAGAAGGTATGGGCAAGCAGTTTAGCCGAACCCATTGCGTCCAGGGTAGTTCCGTTAAGAGTCAGTGGCAGATCTTCTTCTCTCACTGTGGCCCTATTTAAAACCCTATATATACCCTCCCGTACTCCCTCCCTGTCCTGCTTTCCGCAGAATGCCTTCCAACTTTCGACCTGTGCCTTGTTTACTTCTGTTTCATACTTCTCCTTTTGTTCCAGGTATTGCGCTACCACCCATTCTCTGCGACACGGCGCTGCGTTCCTGATTCGGCGCCTTTTGGTGTTGACGCCTCTCTTCAACTCAGCGAGTTTCTCCGACCACCACGGCGTAGTGAGTATCCCGCCCTCTTTTTTCTCTGGGATGTGCCTATTGCACGCCTCCTCAACCACTCCCGTATATGCACAGACTAGAGTGTCCAGCTTGTGTTTAGTGCTCATTTCGCCTATATGTACACATTCCGGGAGCAGCTGAATGCTTTCCCTAAAACCGGCCCAGTTGGCCTTCTTGGTGTTATACCTCCGGGTAGTTCTTTTAATACTAGTCCCTTTGGCTCTTTCGAGGGCGATGTCAAACACTATGCCGTTGTGGTCCGAGCTCACGAGGCTCTCGTCGACCCTCCAGGCGCCGACCCAGGCAAGCATATCGCTCGAGCATGCCGTGATGTCCACATAGCTACAATACCTCTTTCCACCCCTCACAGTGTCGAAAGTCGGAGTGCCTCCACTATTCAGGACATGGAGATCCAGTTCCTCGAGAACCCCTCTCAGCACCTCGGCTCTGCTGTCCTCAAAACGATGTCCCCACCATGTGCTCTTCGCATTGGCATCCCCTCCAAGGACGACGCGCCGGGAACCTAACACACGCCTTACCTCTTTTAGCCGCTCCATATAGGGACCCACGGGTTCACTCGGCTCGAAGTAGAAGGACACCAGCGTGATCGTCCAGGCACTGGTCCGGATTCCCACCACCACGATGTTATCGGTGGTGAGTTGCGGGTACTGTATCACATCCAGATTTGGATCGAAGACGGCAATAGCCGCCTTCACAGTCCATCCTCCTTGCCCAGTGTTCTGGAAGACCCTTACGCCCTGGTATACCTTCATCCTCTTCACCGCCCCCACGTAGGGTTCCTGTATTAGAGCGACTGCCGCCTTACGCTTCGAGGCTTCGAGCATGAGCTCGTCGGTTGCCAGTCGTCGTCTCTGGAGGTTAGCCTGCAGCGCTTTATAAGGGTGGGTTTGCCTTGGGACAACTTTAGCAATGGTACTGAGTGGTGGCTCTCGCTATCTCATTCCATCTCTTTCGCACTGGGCATGAGTCGTTAAAAACATTGGGCCCCGTATTGCTCAGTTTCCCCCTCTGGCAGTTAATGCAGTTTGGTTCTGCACCGACAACGTAATCTGGGCACTCGGCTCTCAAATGGAGCCCGCCACAGTGACTACATCTTGACTCGGTGCCGGTGCAGAACTTCCTGCTGTGCCCGTATCCCAGACAAAGAGAACACTGCACGAGCGGAAATTGGTCCTCCACTCTGACCGGCTGAAGGACGATGTGCAGCCTCCCCAGGTCCAGAGCACGGGACCAGACCACCGGGGAGACCCTGAGCACCACGTGGCACACATGGGGGTTCCTCGCCGTCTTCCGATACAAGACAGACATCCTGTCCTGCTCGGGTTGCAGGTCCCGAAACACTTCACGGTTTCGAAACCGTACAGCCCTAAGGACCTCCTCATCGGCTTGATTCTTTAGGACGCCGTACATGATAAGGAGAGGATCCCTGTTCTTGATTTCTTGGAAGGACAGCCCCTTTTCTTTTTCGATTAGAGTGTCAGGATATTAGAGGGTACTGACTTTCCCAATAACGACTGCCATAGATGTTCATGGCAGCCGGGACCGACGGCTTAACGTGCTCTCCGAGGCACGGAACAGGCGATAATTGTCAATCAATACGCACATAATTTCGAAAAGTCATATAACTTCCGAAAGTGAGAGGTGCGCGACGTGGGCTCGAACCCGAGACCCTCTGCATTGCAGTCTGTCGGTCTCCCCACTGAGCTATCGCTGCTGAGTTTAGTTATGAATTGATATACAAAATATACATGGCACCGAGGCTCATAGTCGTAGTCATAGTCGTTGTTGTTCTTGTGGGTCCAAATCCGACACAAGACAAAATCTTTATCATCTTAAATGGTTGTTCAAAGTCTGGGTATTCTATGTCCGTTGTTTTAATAGTTGTAAAAGCATAGGAATCATAACTAATATTATAAATGCGAATGTGACTTAGTTTGTTTGTTACGCTTTCACACCTTAACTACTTGACCGATCACGATCATCATGAAATTTCGAATACACGTTGTCAGATGAACAGGGACAAGGAAAGGGACATAGCGTACTTTTCATCTAGAAAAGAATACTGTTACAAACTTATATATATATAAGACGTAACGGGTATTAACGCGATGATGCATAATGTTTACCAATACACGATGGCTAGCATATGTAATAGGGTTACCGTGAGTGTAGTGTGTGACGGTACATGGACAAGAATATGCCAAAAGTGAGGGTGAATCAAGATTCTTCTGCCTCACCATCGGAGACATGACATCGCAGCACCAGTCAGCTTGTGACCTCGGCCGGTGTAACTTAATCTACATTTACGCGAGTGAAGCCGGGGCCACAATCTAGTACATAATATTTTGTACTTATAAAATGCCTGCTAGTCCCGCTACGCTGCTACTGAGACCTCGACCCTAATGGAAACCGATCACAGGAACATCGTACCGTATTAGTGGTTGGCTTTTTGAAAGGTGTCCGTGATTGCTTTTTAATTATTTATCCGGACATGCTAGACGCACCGCGAGACACGTTTGACAAAATTGTGATGGTTTATGGCCATAGAGTGCATTTTAGTTTGTTTAGTAACAAACTACGTACATAGAATAATATTATTATATAAAGTACAAGGGATGTGGCTGCCTTTAAACGTAGCTAGAGAATTATGCATGTCATCAAATGTCTTCGTCCTCTCGCTTTAAGAATTGCCTAACAGAAACTCAATAATGCTTTGCCTGAGACTTGACACGGATTTGAGAAAGATATTTACATACATAGTTTTACGCGTATAACCTCTAACAGGAAGGTAGAGTTTGAGTAGTAAAGCCTCGCTGATTTCAGCATGAATGGGCCGGCTCGACTGGGGAAGGACTACCCTCTCACAGAATATCGACGTGAAATACCAGTATTCCTACTGTTGTGTTTGGTTCAGTGAGTGAGAGTACCGGAGGCCCAAACACCCTCTTTCCACCTTCTCGCTCCTTCTCCTGCCCACTTCCTTTTCTAAAAGGTCGGCAACGCGTAAGTGATGCATGCGTCCATAGGCCACGGTGACCACTTATATTATAAAACATTACTTTATAAAAAAAATAATTACGAACAAGCTTCACGTATTCACGAGGAGCCTATTGCCGGTAAGCTCCATGCCAATACCGAGAACTTCATGACAGAAAACCCCAATAACAGTTTGCTCAACCCAGGTATCAAACCTGGGACCTTGTGCACAGCGGATACATTCACTATCAGTACGTAAGCGAGGCAGTCAATCTGGGATTTCATGCTAATGCCAAAGCTTTAGTTATGAAGCATAATTAAGCATCTCTTTGAAAACTCAATTTTCTCACTTACGTTGTATGATCCACAGAATAATTCTACAGAAATTGTATGATCCACAAATAATTGTACCGAATTTTGATGTTATTTGTATCAGTTGTTCACACCAACGGACCAACAATACAATCATTTTTATCTACTGATCATCAATTTGGCTACTTAACAGAATATCTACCAATCTTTTATTGTAGTGTGAAGGCTTACGATGTCTATTCATACTCCCCCTTCCGTAGATTATCACCCCAATTATTGTCATCAGTGCAGTGGCGTAATACTTTTCACGTAGAGTGGGTTTTGATGACTGATTAGTGGACATATAAAGGTTCTGGATTCATAAAAGTTAATATTATTTGCCTTATAATAATTATCTGTGTAAATTGAACAACTATAAACGGATTTTATCGCGTTGTTTATTTTTGTAAAACACTATTATAACATTATTTTGAAACTGTTTTACTAATTACTGTTTACTTCTAATTAAGCTATTTAAATTATTAAGAAAACGACAAAACGACGCTTTTATTGCTTTCTAGTAGCCATGTTCACGGGGTACAAACATCGCCTGAAAATTTCAGCCAGCCACTAATTACAGTTCAAAAGGTTCTCAGCGTAGGCTAAGGCGTAGGCGCTAACTTTGGGTTCGGCATCCTAAAATAATATTATCGAGATGAACATTATAATAATAATAATAATGCACTATCACCTTCGCCTTGTGATATAAACAAAAATGTATCACCAGTTTAAATAAAAGCGCATAAACCGCAGGGTAGCTGAACGTGAGTGGCGTCACTCCGGTCCTGAATGCCTCAGAGACTCGGTTAGGGCCTCGTCCCCGGCTTGCCATTACTGGCTGGCTGGAGTGGAACTTCAAGACTCTCAACTCTGGCTTGCCTTGGTCGGCCGCTCAGAGGGGGGCCGCTAGAACTATATGCTTGGGAGTGGAAGTGTCATTTTCAAGGGCATAAATACGGGGAAACCCGCTCCGGGTCACCGTTGTCACGAGACCCGTGATGGCGAAACCGGCGCCGCACCGCTCGACACCCCTAGCCGCTCGCACCGGTGTTGCCCTCTGCTGCTGGCTTGTATGCCTGTCGTGGCTATTCAGGGGGCCCATCTAGTGAGTTGACGAGTCACCGTCTGCCCATTGCATTGATGCTATTAGAGTATTCAGGGCACACGTCGTTTTTCATCCATAGTTACCAATATACCGGTCCACCAAACACTCATATCCATAGCTCATATATTAGAATCCATACGTAGCAATAGTACTACGCCTGCTGCGGCTAGTGCCGCTGTAGGTGTTCCATCCCACCTTTGATTAAAACTCTCGAAGGGCCTCTTTACGTTGGCCCCATGTCTCCGTGTAAGCCTCCCAAAGGGCCAGGTATTTTATAATATAATATGTTAGAAAATATCTGTGATAAGAGAAACATAATAATAATATTCTACCACATACACACAACACCATCTAGCCCAAACTAAGCAGAGTTTGTACTATGGGTACTAGACAATGAATAAACATACATATATACTTCTTTTTTTTTGGAATTACATACATATTATACATAGAAACACCCAGACCAAGACAAACATCCATGTTCATGCACATAAATGTTTGACTTGTGCCGGAATCGAACCCGCGACCTCAGGCGTGGCAGTCGGTTACACTCACCACTACGCCAACGAAGCTAGCATTGCGCGAGTCATATACCCTACTAATTTCACGTGAAATGAGTTTTCTAGCATTACTAGGAGTGCAATGGCTTTATAAGCTGTATTGCAAATAGCGAGTCAAGAAATACGGCTTGAATACTGATTTGGGCTTCGATACCAGTGCAGCGATACCAGTTAAGGGTTAAATAAAGTAGTTATTAGTCGCGTCCATAGGTTCCAATCAGTATTTAATATTTATTACTAGATTTTTTCCACGGGTTTGCTTGCATTTATACAGATTTTGTAAATACATTTTTATCCCTCGGGAACCGTACTTTTTTCTGGATGCAGGCGTGATAGCGTAATAAACAAACAAATAAACTCACACTCGCATTTAGAATATTTGTTACGATTCAGTAAGACGAACGTTCAGTTAATGCTATCACGATAACAATAAAACAAAAATATATTTTAAATGTTTACTTTGATGAATAACTATTTTGATTGAATATCGAAACTTTTCGAATGGGTCTTTGATTACTCACAAAGTTTACTCAAGCAAATAGAATACACAAACAAATCGATATCTAGTATCGAGTCAGTCGAGTGTTCGATTCTCAGATAGTTTTATTCATTTCAGTAGATTTCACGGGTGAGGGGATCGCAAATTGCGCCGTTCGCTCCCGGCGCGGCCTGTAATCGATTGTGCTGCCATCTGTTGGCAAAATAATGACTCCGTCTGGTATGCTTCTCCTTTATTTAGGTGGTGTATATGGTACAATTGTAGATGCTTTTAGCACTTATATAGTTATAATACTTTACAGATATCGACCTACTAATAAATAGAGACCGGGTACAATACAAAATTAATGAAATAGACAAGTCGTCGAGTATTGAGGGCTCGATGCCCAAATGGAATGAAAATAAAGGTGTTTATCGTGTCCGTTGTTTGCAAGGTCTACCGCGGCACTGGAATTATTCTTAGTGTAACAGATTTATTTTTTAAAAACAAAATAATATAATATGCATTCGTAGATATTACTAAAGATGTACTCAATGTAATTTAAACTTTATATTTTAGAACATTATAGAGAATATTGCTTGCATTATAATTAAATCTCATCTGCGCTTGGGCAGCCTCATCGGGTGTCATTTCATATGCCGGAACAATTTTAAAGCGCTGACTCGATATGATCTAGTAATGTCGGCCTCGGTGGCGTAGTGGTTAGTGTAACCGACTGCCACGCCTAAGGTTGCGAGTTCGATTCCCGCACAAGTCAAACATTTGTGTGCATGAACATGTATGTTTGTCTTGGTCTGGGTGTTTCTATGTATAATATGTATGTATCTACAAAAAAAAAGTATATATGTTTATCCATTGTCTAGTACCCATAGTACAAGCTCTGCTTAGTTTGGGCTAGATAGTGTTGTGTGTATGTGGTAGAATATTATTCTTATTAATTTATTTGATCGAAGTAAAAAGACATACACACTATAATTGAAGTCCTCATATGAATAAAATAAAAAATAAAATTAGATATATTATTGTGCAACACGAATAAATTAAATTGTTAATTGAATCTGCTCTCGTATATCGCATTTATTATAATTCGCGCACGTCAAATATTTTATTTTAATAAGTTGACGCCAGTTTGTAATGCGTAATACGTGAGAAACGTATTATTATCGACTGTTGAACTCTATTGCATCTTTTTGTATTGAAGAGATAGAAAAGCCGAATATTATGATCGAGAAACGATATGTAATTTTGCTTTTCCTATCTTCAGTTGGGAGCATATAACATTATTTTATTTGAAAGATGTTGGTAAACATACTACAAAAATATAGGATTATATTGGTCACGGTAAAATACGCTGAAAATTATACAAATGTTCAAATTGTATTAAATACACAATGATTCTTATTTCTGACATAATATGCTGCGGGAGCTTCTATGTTTTATCTATATATATAAAAATCAATTGCTGTTCGTTTGTCTCACTAAAACTCGAGAACGGCTGGGCCGTTTTAGCTGATTTTGGTTTTGAAATGTTTGTCGTGGTCCAGGGAAGGTTTAAACGGTGAGAAAATGTAGAAAAATTCGTTAGGGTAGGTGATACAAAGTACACTGGGTCATCTAGTATGACATAAAAGGGTTAAGCATATTCACATTGAGCTCTTTGCCTGACGCTGTGCAAGCTGCACTGACAGATAAACCCCATATCAGTTTTCCCAATATGTCATTATGCCATCCAACCAACAAAGAACTCAAGAAATTACAAGCTTTGTAATTTCTTGAGTTTGAATTAAACAATTTCCGAATAAGATACAACTTTCTAATCTTCGAACTGCTTCTACAAACTTTACATATACTTCACGGCACCTCGTGGAAGACCAAAAGCTGGTCATAATGAAACTATTTATCTCTCGAACGCACTGATCGGGCGCATTCTCGAGGCGATACAATTGGAACAGCCGATTATACCGACGAACGACGCTCAACCCTTCAGTACACCAGTATTTGTCACGATATCGTGTTTTAGGGTTGAATCTTTTGGTAAAGAATGGAGACATTCATTCTTTACTTATGATTAGGTAATTTATAATAAATATTGTTTATACTAGTTAGGTGAAGTAGCATACATCCTAGCCAATGGATGCTTAGAACATCAAGGTTATTGTAGAACACTCGTGAGCCCTGAACCCTGCAATGAAGGAGTTACTACACTGATCTCTAGAGACCTTACAAACAACACTTTTAAGAAGTTCTGTGAGCTCGAGTAAGTTTCTCGGATTTTCTTAACCGCAAGAGTACAACAAAAGATTATTTGGCTTCGACAAGGAATTGATATTGCTCCAGGTTTCAACGAAATTCCAGAGCTAAGCGAGATTTCACTGAAATTGTCTTCTAAAAATTCTTTCGTACTATGGACAAAAATAAATACATGAGGGTTCTTATATAAATAGAGATAGGGAAAAATGTAGTTATAAATCTAAACAGGCATAGTTTACTACTATATAGTTTAAAAAATAACATCCTAACTATGTTTATAAATGCGAACGTGAGTTTGTTTGGTTGTTTGTTTTTCACGCTTTAGGCCTTAACAAGCGAGCAAAACCGCGGGCAAGAGGAAGTCAACTTAATTTTATTACCACAGACAAATTTCTTATCAAAGTAAACATTTATTCAAATAATGAAATACATAAAATCGTGGAATCTGTTTATATATTTTCTCCACTTAAATTCTCACAGACAATCATATAAAGACGGAGTGCAGTCAGTGTTGTTAAAATCTCTCGTATAAAAGCCATTCAAAATTCTGAAATATTATACTCAATAAAAGATATCCTTCAAATGTGTAGTGCAGATAAAATCCGAGTGCCATGAAAAATGTCTCATGTATGCAAAAATGTACTTTAGAAACAAAGGATTCAGTATCAAATATTGTAAGAAGTCAATATTTGAGAATTTAGTTTAGCTGCAGAATGGATGGATATTTTCGAATATATAATAAATAGGCCCTATCATATTCACGTTTGCACGAGTGTCATACTGCTTTATTCCACACGTTCAGAAATCGCAATATTATCAAAGTACCTTGCGATACTAATTATCACTTGCGAGAGCATAAGCTGAAAAACATCTCAAAATATTTTTCTCGGACCAATAACCGAAGCACTTGATATATTACGCAAATGCCATTGTACAAAAGGAGCAATCGTTCCACGTTGGAATGATTGATTACGCATCATTAACAAAGCTTAGTTTGCCAACTCATGGTGGCGATGGAGGCAATTTTTAAGAGCTACAATATGGTGATGAGTTGAATTTTTATAAACAAAATTTTAAGAGCTTGGCAAATCTGCTCGCCCTAAACACAACACAAAGTTATTTGGCTAATAGCTTTTGTAGGCCGGAGGTATTTTATTTGCTTCTACCTAATCAAGGATGCCATACTTTTCTCAACCTAAATTATTCTTCTGTCTCAGCATAAGGCATATACATATTATGCGTACACGTAGCAAAGTGTTCCTTCTGTTCGGCATGTTCTGTGCCCTGCCCAAGCCATGAGAGAATCATAAAAGGTTCTGTACTTTAATGCACACATGATATCTCTATCTTCATCTTCTTCTCCCTTAGCCTTTTATTATTCCCAGGTCACTTGGGGTCGGCTTTTCTTGTCTTACCGGATTTGACTGGATATCAGTTTTAACACGAAGCGGCTGCCACCTGACCTCCGCAACCCGAAGGCTAACGATACCCTAAGGATAGACCAGTGTCAGGATATTAGAGGGTACTGACATTCCGAATAACGACTGTCATAGATGTCCATGGCAGCCGGGACGAAGGCTTAACGTGCTCTCCGAGGCACGGAGCAGGCGATAATTGTCAATACGCACATAATTCCGAAAAGTCATATAACTTCCGAAAGTCAGAGGTACGCGACGTGGGTTCGAACCCGAGACCCTTTGCATTGCAGTCTGTTGGTCTCCACACTTTTTTTCTTTTTACGTGGGGGATTGCTTTGACGCATACCTCTCCGTGGGGCGACGGAGAGGTTATGTCGGGCTCACCGGGGAAAAGTTACCCCGGTAATACCGACTAAACCTACCACGGTGTTCCTCGACATAACCATAGACGGCGAGGCCGCGCGAAATGCTTTCACATGCAATGGCGACCCCGCCATGGTTTCGGCCCGCCGTGTGAAACGGCAGGCCACTGCACAAAGAATATTTCCTCCACCATCCCCCTGAGCGGGGGAATCCCCACTGAGCTATCGCTGCTACCTTCATGTAACTCGGCAAATGTATATGACCAGTCAGAAGATCGCAAATAAAGTGGAAGGATGACACCACAAAGTGGCCAACAATTGGCTGCAAATTGAGCGGAATAAAGATCCTGTTTACAAGTGATAGAATACATCTCTCGCTTTGGACACATACAAGCTGTTATGCAAAACGAGTATTGCAATTATGCAATTGTCTAGCTTTTAGCATGTTAAGTACAGCACTACTCTGTTTTACAACGTTACAAAATTATCCAAACGCGTACCGCACACCCGCTTTTATTAGATAAAAGCATTCCTGTACATTTGTGGGTTGGAAATATGATAATTGTCACCCAAATGTATGGACTCTGGTCGTGGGCACAGCCTAAAACAGAGCAAGTACATGTGTTTGTGAATTACGGTACCAAGCTATGAATATAAAATAAGGGTCCGTTTGCATTTGCAGACATATACATGGACGGACTTCGCCTTTTTTAATTGATTGTAAGATAAGATATTGGATTGAATCTAATTGAAGTTCATTTACTTAAATAATAGCAGATGATAATACGACAAAGACAACCTCATAGCTAAAAAATATCTTACAGGGTCTAATATAAGTTACAGAAGATATTATTGAGAAGAAAAGTCCGCAGTTGGTATTTGATTTATGATAGAACGAAGCTAAGCTTCCCAGGGAGAAATATCGCTCGGATAGTTCTAGACTTTCACGCTTCCTTGGCAATCTTTCTCCGTCTTTCCTTTCCTCATGTCTTCAATTCTGTTTCCTTGGTATTAATATCGCGCTTGGATACCGCTCTTATTGTAAGTGGTTTTAGGTTAGTATAACTTACATACCATCAAGGTTGATACCTGCTATGTTAATGCGTAATTCTCTTTCTATAATTATTAACAACACGTGATTTTTATCTAGTAATATATCCAAATATTTAGTACACGTCAACATTAATAAGAAAGAAGAAGAAAGAAATATAAATAAATAATAACAAAAACGAATGAAGCTGTAGGAATATGAGCACATATTTTTACTGTATTTAAGATAATAATCTTATATACAGAAAAATATGTTCTATAAAAGAATATATAAACATATCTTAGACAATATCAAAAATAAACTACAAGGTAAATATAATATTATATACAAATATTATCTGTCACACAATATTAAGAGCTCAAACATATACGATACACGTGTCTCATAGTCTATAGTCTAAGTAAATAAAGAAAAATATATTTAGTATCTAGAAAAATATTGTGAGAGGATGTATCTAAGCAAGTCTACGGCACTTGACGACAAGATAAGTCTACTTTTATATTAAGTATAAGAGCCCGCTGTTTTCCTTTATTTAATGGTGGTATACACAGCGACTCATCAACCTAGACTGTTTGGACTTTGAACTATTAGGAGTTGAACGCTGCGAATCGTGCGACAGAGTACGTTATATTTTTGTTATTTTGTCTTATTCACGCTGAACGGGCCGCGAACGTCACCGCACGTGCTAACTGTGCACCGTGATGGGTCTACATCACTATGCTGTGTCCCTTGCCGACAATTCTCTATTTTGTATGTAGCGTAGTTATGCGTTTATAGGGTGTCTAACTTGATGTGTAGCCATGTGTACTAATGAGCTGTTTCTTAACTTGTGCGTGGATGTACCATCTTCATATAGAAAACTGGCAAAGCGGTAGTGCAGGCGATTGCTGTGCATAAGGTCTTGGGTTTAAATCCCGGGTCGGTCTACAAAAGTTATTATGGTTTTAGCTAATAAATCTCAATAGCAGCTCGGAATTAGGAAGTTGGCGGTGTTAAACACCTCCAAAGTTATTGGTTTTTCAGCTAATAAGTCTTAATAGCAGTAGGAATTAAGATCTTTGCGATTTTGGACATTCTCGTGCCTCGGTAAGCACGTAAAGCCGTTGGTCCCGCGCCTGATCTCTCTCTGGTCGTGTCCCATCGGATCGTGTGAGTTAGATAACAGATAGTGCATTTGTGTTTGTGCACATACTTGAACACTATTATAAATTCTTTTCCTAAAAAAATAATCTACAATATAAAAGCAGTCGTAAGGTGCATTTCAGGCCTAAAACAAAGTGCAGTCTAAAGCACGTTTCGGTAGATTCTGTCATATCTAAACAGTGGTCCCACAAGCGACGCGCTCACATTCACATACATATGAAATGCAATCCGTTGAATATGAAAATTATATTAGGCTTGTTGCAATAGTGTCGCATTTATCGAATTGAAAAGATCGGCGTGAAAATCAATGCAATCTAATTTGCTATCGCTGTAAAAGCGCGCTAAATTTTAAGCGACTATTATAAAATATTTAAGACCTAATGTTTGCAAGTAAATGATTTGAATTTGGGTATGGTTTGACTACGACTATATAACTGAATGTTTCTGTGTCTACCTCCTGATGAAATGGACTATAGAGCTGTAGAAATAGCAAAATTTAATAACGCTTTGCCTGCCTGGACTGTGTTATTCGGTTTTGCTCATATGTTGTGTTGATGTGGATAGTGAAATGAAATGCTTTAGAGTAAAACATAGATATATATTGACTAGTACCAGATACAAATAATTATAATAAAATGAGTCAAAAGAAAATATGTAAACAAATGGTCAGCGGTCTCAAACATTTTATTAAAAATTGATTTTACGTATAAAAATATCTATACGTTCAATCAAAGTTTCAAAAATCACAAAATAGGTTAAAACATAAAATTTATGTTAACAAATCGTAAATTGATCGGACGGCGGTACTTAGGACTTAGGACTCGTGGAATTCGATGATTTACTAACTACATTTTTATTTAAACAGATTAAACTACGGACTACAATCATGCCTTGTCTTGATTATTAATGTACATGTAAGTGGATGCTCCTATTTACCATTCTGCTGCTTTAGAGGCTACCATCAAATTTTATTAAATGCTTGAGTATGTTCAGTAATACTTCATGGAGAAATGGTTGCAGCACCTTACAGCTCTTATGATTTGTTACCAAAAACTTGACGATTAAAAAGAGTGACCATGAGTTTTTTGCCCGTTCTTCTCATGAGCCCTACACCCTTGCTTTGCTGAACGTGGCAGTAAATGTAAATTCGCAGAAAAAATTGTGTAAATTTGACATTCATAAGTGTTACCTTGTAACCTAATCTGAATAAATTGATTTTGATATTTTTGATTTTGATTTAGAATGTCATGACAACAGCCACTTTTGTTACTTCTCACGTAACTGAGTGTGAAACAAAAGAATAGACATATTTTATCGCTCGCTCTCCTAGCGAACCTACCATAATACAGAGATGTCATTTTCTCATTTCGTTAGCCTTACTGTAAGCGGTTGCGGCGCGGCGCTGTTGCATACTTGCACCTGAGTACACAAAACAAATGTGTCAGTAGTGTCCCCACATATGAAATTCCATTTAATTTTTCTATTTAGTTCACGATACTAATAAAAAGAATGCATATTTATACAGTCTCACTTGTGTATCCCTGAAGGGGCAGGCATGAGTGTATTACGGCAACTTTTCGCCAAGCATAGTTCAGGTGCAACGTATTGTCGTCTGTCTTACATGGCGTATGTGTCGTACTGCCTCCGTGGCGCAGCGGTAGTGAATGCGACTGCTGTGCATGAGGTCTCGGGTTCGAATCCCGGGTCGGACTAACAAAAAGTTATTAGGTTTTCTGTAAAGAAATCTCAATAACAGCCCGGAGTTAGGAAGTTGGCGGTGTTGGACACCCCGGTGCCTGATCTCTCTCCGGCCGTGTCGGATCACGGTACCATCGGATCATGAGAGTTAAGGAACAGGGGAGCAGGAGAGTGCACTTGTGTTTGCGCACACGCTTGTGCACTATAATATCTCCTGCGCAGATGGCCAGTCTCTGTTAAGATTGGCCGCCGTGGCTGCAATCGATCTGGAGGACATTATTATTATTGTCGTCTGTCGGGCATTTCATTCAGACCCAGAAATTTTATCCTAGACATCAGGTAGTTAGTAAGAATTATTTTCTGTTCGCAAATTATTAGTAGCAGCTGGAAGTCGAGACATGAGCTTGGCAATATTATTATTATTATTTGCATTTAGCTTGCGAACTGTGACTGTAGTATAAGTCTGCCTACCCCTCCAGATATATACAGACATCAGCATATGCATGTATAATACCTTTATCTTACCATATACAAACCTCAATAAAGTATATTTTTATTACTAAAAAGTATGCATCTTATGTGGGGGCCAGTCAGTGCAGACCGGCTACACTTCGACCCAATGGGATCTTTTGTGTCGATACTCTCCCGATAACGACTGCCATAGATGTTCATGGCAGCCGGGACCGACGGCTTAACGTTATCTCCGAGGCACAGAGCAGGCGATAATTGTCAATCAATACGCACATAATTTCATACTAAAAAGTAACTTGTATTTCTATACACGTATTTATTTCAAAGCGTCAATCATTACGAAATCTGACGCAAATATTTCCCTCTAAAGTTCTGATGCTGACGTCACATCCGTATTTCCTCAGAGACGTGAAAAGCCGAACATCAAAGCTTTCATCTCAAACAAATCAAGTAATGAGTTAATTAAACATCAATTTGACATTTTCCCTTGCCGTATCTGGTTCACAGAATCATTTGAAACTTCCGAATTTATACATAAATTTGATTTGGGACTATTTCGAGATATAACTAACATTATTTATTGTACGACTGCCTCTGTGACTCAGTGATAGTGAAAAAGACTACTGTGCCCGAGGTCTTGGATTTGTGCTATGAGTTTGTCTACCATAAAATTCTTTATTGCAGCAGGGAGTAGGGCACTGTATTTTATAGATAATAACAGGCCCTCTCATCCCTTAAAACGAGACTAAAAACCATAGCTCACAAGATATTAGTAAGAAATGTGCACCGGGATGTCTTCGAAAGGCAATGTAGACAGACAAGAGGACTAAGTATTATGTATTTACTTCTTCTTCTTTCTTCTTTTCGTGTGGTTAGTGGCCAAGCAACAGATTGGCCACTAACCACTGACAACAGTCAAGAGTTGTTCAAGCCGCCCGTGGGCCTCTGACATGGTATTTACTATATATTATATATTCATTTGGGCATAGCAGCGGTAGCTCAGTGGGGAGACCAACAGACTGCAATGCAGAGGGTCTCGGGTTCGAACCCACGTCGCGCACCTCTGACTTTCGGAAGTCATATAGTGACTTGGGAATAATAAAGGCTAAGGAGAAAAAGAATATATTCATTTGGGTATGGGAAACTTAACCTTACACAAGCCTTAAGCGTAATGTTGAGACCTTAAATGTGTATTTAACGTAAATAAATTATTCTTGTTCTCAGGAATTGCTGTGCCTTGTGATGGTGGTAGGAAGAGAAAGTTGGCCTTTTCGATTGTATGGATAGCGGAATGGATATATTTGTCACTTCATTACTACACCACACCAAGTGTAGTGTTTCGATTGCCACTCAAAAAAAATATTTGTTAGAAAGGTGCGCTTTTAGAGTTGTTTTAACCGACTTCAAAAAAGGAGGAAGGTTCTCAATTCGACGACGATGTTACGCGATCATTCCGCCAATAATAAATTATTTTATTTTCATTATTTTTTGTTTGGTAGATCATACTTGATCCCATATACATTTTATTGAAATTGATTTGGCGCTTTTTGAGAAAATCAACAAAGAACAAAATATATACCTACTCAGATCTACTTTGTTCCAAGCGGCGCTGTCATTTGAGCAGCGCGTTTAGTAGGCCTACCCATATTAAATATAAGCATCAATAAACATTAATAATACACTCATTTCCAACTAAATAAAATTAATTTAGAAATATCAATGACATCAAAACAGTTTTTTACTTAGTTGTGAAGTCAGATTATGGTTTTTTTTTTTCAGAAATTTTTTATGTGTCCATTGTTCAAAGTTACTAACTCCCTTGCGATACAGTAATTACATTGAAAAGAGAGTAATCCTTAGAAATTTTGACAGCGTCCATTGACTATGGTAATCGCTTTCAATAATTTTATAATGGCTTGCGTATCCCCTCAGAGATACACAAGCGATAGCACGATATATATATAATATACCTTTATTCTATAGCGCATATATTTAACAGTAGACTATAGTGTATTGTTCTACAAACAATACAATAGAAACATGAACAGGTACACTTTACGAGGTCTTCAGCGCGTTAAATTCTGGCGAGTTAATCCGAACATACGGCTACAGCCACTGCCAACTATAACAAACCTACTTTAGTAGCGGTTAGTTATAAAGACTGTGGCCCACTGCAGCGAGCACTTTTCACTACCTACATATCTGCTAGACGTATTGATGTGATATTAATGAATCAAAAAATTTGTCTATATAAAACGCCCTTGATAGGAAAAAATCCTGTGTCGCAGGGGACTTAACTAACATTCAAACAACAGACACAAAAAAAACCCAGATACGGAACATCTATTTGTGGACCGCACAATTTTCTTTTATTTACAAACAACGAACAAGCATACGGCCCACCTGATGGTAAGTCGTCACCATAACCTATGGATGCCTGCAACACCAGAGGCATCACTTGTGTGCTGCCGACCCTATAGGAAAAGGAAGAGGAGAAAAATGAAGTGGGAAGGAGAAGGAGCGGGAAGGGGGAAAACGGTGATTGGGCCTCCGGCACTCTCACTCAGCGAAACAAACACAACAGTAGGAATACTGCTATTTCACGTCGATATTCTGTGAGCAGGTAGTCCTTCTCGGTCGATCCGGCCCATTCATGCTGAAATCAGCAAGGCTCTACTACTAAAGACAATTTTTGTTCCGCGTGTTGATCGAACCTACATTACTCGGTACAGTGGCAATAGCAAGGCGACGACTTGAAACACTACGCTACGCGCGCAGTCCATCTAAATAATGAAAAGCAAGCTCTCTACCGATTAAGTGCCCATTACTGGACTTACGCAAGAGGGTAGTCCTCTTGCGTAAGTCCAGTAACGGTGCGGTCCCACTAAATAAGCAAAATATTTTCGGCACTGTATATATCATGCACCATAATGGGATAGCAGCTTTATATTCTTGTAATGAAATTTTCATAAAATATAGAATTTAATATTTGGTAGGTTTGAAGTTGTCGTACACTTTATAGATTTAATTAGACATCTATTAACTTTTTGAAGTATGACGACTTCAATTCATCTTTAAGCTAAACTGCTTAATTTTTATAATACTATTGTCTTAGGTTTGTTTCACACGTACTACAACCACACTACAACCACAAACACACCACGTGGGCGGGCGCAATTTTGTATTGAAAATGAATAGTAGAACTTACACAGACCAAATTTTGCCGTCTACTGGTGCTGATCGGGTGGCGAGCAGGCCCACGAAGACCACAACACCCAGGTCAAACCTCAGGGTGGCTGGAGGTCATATCGCGCCCTCCGGCGCCCGGTTCTGCGGTTCCCGCTCCGCCGCCTCCTTGATGGAAATTACTTCTTCACAGAATGAGGCACGACGGCGTTCCACGATCCCTCACTCCGGACCATAGACTGAACCACGGCCGCAAGTAAGAGGGCAAGCAGTCTGACTGCCGCGATCAACTCACGGCGCTGCGATGCCCAGGCAGAGCAATCCGCCAAAATGTGCAGCGCCGTGTCCACAACAACATCGAGGCAGTTGCCGCAGTGATGACATCCGAGCGTCGCCTGCCGGCCTATGTGACACTGGAACTGGCCAAAACAACCGTGGCCAGTCATTACGTGTGTCACCCGGAAGGTGAGGACGCCATGCCGCCTCTCCAGTCACTCCTCAAAAACGGGACTTACCGCCACGATCGTGGCGTATCCGGGAGGTTTAGTTACTAACATAATCTAACCTAACCCACATTTACGAGAGCTTAGCCGCGGACAAAATCTAGTAATCCTTAAACAGCTGCTGTGAGCTTAGATATTGTCAGAATTACAATACTTGTAAAAGCCTTTAAAAGAACCAGCATTGTTTTAAAAATACAGATACTCTTAATCCACGACGTACTGATCAGCTAACACTCATAGTATTGACTTTAAAAGACTTCTTCATATGTGACAAAAGCTTCTATTAAAACACTGAAAATTTTCTAACCTCACCACAAACCCCAATAACAATAATTATCGCGGTACAGGCTTGGCCCCCAAGATTGCCTGTTCATGCCAACCAATAAGTTAATACTTACACCAAAAAAAGAACTCTCCCAACCAAGATTACTACAACCTTATTATTCGAAAGGAATCGCAGCGAGACTAGTGGCAGGTTTAAAGAATGCCCGCAGTAAACACAATATATCTCAATTTGAGAGGGCCAGGTCGCCGAGACCTAATTAAGTAATTCCTTCCGTTCGGCCAACCGAGCTTTTACTTAATGACAATTTAATGCGCTCGTAGAAATCCTTAAACTGCTTATCTCACTAGCTTTTGTTCATTTCAATTGGAGTTCTTTTTTGTTCTGGTATTGTTGCTGGGGATAGATGCGATATAATATGTACTAACATAGATTAGGGTGTATTGTAGTAGTCGGATACCGTACTTGTAAAAAAGGTAGTTTTAGTTAGACACTGATCTACTAGTATGTATTTTTACATGTGCATGAATGTTGCCTGTAACCCTAGGCAAAGGGGTTTGATGTCTAGGCAAACGGCATATGACACGGAAATCTTAGTAATGGCATGTTGCTGTTCTTGCTAGACTATCAAAGACTCCTTTCTTACATAGAAAAGGTGGAAATTAAGCGTACGTTAAGCGATTAACATACCCTATCATTGCAGACCTGGGGGAGACTTTAAAATTGGATAAAAGTAAACAAATGATAGAGGTAAGCATGTGATATTTCGGCATTTTAGTACAAAGAGTCAAATGCAAGAACACTGTTATTTTTCTTATGCCTCATAGTCACTTTAAACGCTCGAAAAAGTTGTTTTTTAACTTGTAACAATCATATTTAGGTACATCTGTTTCATGGTCTCTGTTAATATATATCGCTATTAATATGGCGGGGTAATTTCCTAATCAGCAATAAATTTCATATTTATAAATACTATATGGAAAACATTTTTTATATTTACTTCTAGTACAAGTACTTACTACTGACGACATTTATGCAAAATTTCATGATGAT
Source organism: Catocala fraxini (assembly GCA_930367265.1). Classification (NCBI taxonomy): domain Eukaryota; kingdom Metazoa; phylum Arthropoda; class Insecta; order Lepidoptera; family Erebidae; genus Catocala; species Catocala fraxini. The sequence goes on along the minus strand of OV884025.1, from coordinate 29,701,698 downwards.
CGGTCGAGTTGAGGCGTGAAAGCGTAACAAACAAACAAACCCACATTCACGTTGATAATATTATTTAATATTTTAGGCCGCAATGTCTCTTATATGAGATGTTTCAGAATATCTTTATAGGATGTGTCCAGGATGTGTCCTGTATATAAAAGACGTCTAAGGCTTCGTTGGTTATAACTTATAAGCGAATCGTTTTTCTTTTAAAGTACGACATCCCAAAATATACAACAATACTTTTGACAAACAGACATTTTAATGATTCCATAAATGTTCTCTGTTATAAATTCGCACAACACCCTAAATACGAATTCAATAGTCTACAAAATAAAATGTTAACGTCCCAAGTTCATGAATAATTTCAAACGAGCCAAATATAAAGTAAATGTTATCCCATTCTATTTTGAGACGTAAACGATTTTCCATTTGAAATGAAACAGAAATTATGATCATACTTTATAATTTACTTGAAAGATGTCATAACATTGGCAACGTAATAAAAATGTCGTTAAGAAAGTAATATAAAACGTATGATAGGGACAAGAAATTAATAGTCAAAATGGGCAAATGAGATTTTTGTAATCGTCAACATCTTATTGTATATTTTTGCTTTATATGGCAACTCCCGCAATGGGAGTAATTCTTGTATCACGGGACATTATGAACATTAAAACAATGAACACAATGTACACTCAGAATCGGGAAAACTTTATCACTTCCCTTTTTTTTTCAATAAATCTTATGCGCTATGAAAAATTTCCTGTATCGCGGGGAACTTTACAAATATTCAAACAATGGATACAAAGAACATCCAGACTCGGAACAACCATTTGTGGGTCTCGGAAATTTTTTGTGAACACATTCGAACACCTTTACAATTTCCCCGACATTTCGGATGCTTTTCAGCAGGCATGGTCACGGGGAGACTTAAATATAAATAGTTATAATAGTTTTAATTATTTAATTAGCTTAAAAATTAGTAAAGTTTAATAGTACCTAGTAGTAGTGTAACAGTTTCTAAATTATGTAATAAAGTTTAAAATAAACAACGCGATAAAATCCGTATATAGTAGTTTAATCTCAATGAATTGGTAAACTTACCATGAACAAAAAAGTTACGTAATTACTTGCAGGGGTCACACACTGAGACTGCAGCGACGAGTGCCTACTCTCTGTCATGCTGTTTGACACTGAAATGACAAGTTTAGCGGGAATAAGGAAGCTACTGTTGGTGGGAGTGCGTTGTGGCCGACCGAAGACAGAATTTTTAGAGCGCAAAAGTACGTTGACCCCATGCGACCAATTAAGAATAACAGCGCGATAGACCCGTTGTCAAATATTATATTTAATATTATATTGTTAGTTACGAGACTATTTATAAGCGGATAGTTCGATTCAAAATCCCTATCAGTTTCATGATAAATTTGTGCTTAAGTTGTTTACCCACATATTTCAACATTTACCTACTCTAAACGAGCAGATTTTTCAATGGTCAGATAACTCTTATCTCAGTATAAAAATGTCCGTTGAAATATATTCTATACAAAAGCTGTCAACGCATATCCTATCATATTCCTCAGATAAAATTTATTAGACAATTGTAAAATCGGCTCTAAAAGATGTAAATGTTATAGCACAAGGCAAAAGTATATACATAATGACAGTATTATTTTAGAACAAATTCATATCAATTACAATTTAGATAACCTACATCAAGTACTATCTTCATTCGCGTGATAGCAACACGACTCCGTGGCGCAACGGTAGCGCGTCTGACTCCAGATCAGAAGGTTGCGTGTTCAAATCACGTCGGGGTCAAAACGCACTTTTTGCCATGTTTTAGCTAAAAGCAAATATTTATATTTTTCGTTTATACATGCTACATATGACTTGTAGATTTTTTGCTGTGTAGTCACTAAGTCATTACAGGCTCTATAGGGGGTAATAGGATGGTAGTATTTCCTCATGAAAAGTTAATTAAATTGGCTTGTACGGTTATATTATGTTGGAAGGGGAGTAATATGCAACTCATTATGGAAGATTTCTTTTAATATGCTATAAATCTAAATATAGTATGAGCTGAAGTAATAATAAAATCGATTTTAAATAGAAAATAAAACTTTTTGGAATCAATTATTCATATTTTGTTGTAAAATATTTTTATTATTATTAAAGTAAAATAAAATTAAAAGGACATTAGGAAAATCTATTCAATATATTATTTTTGCTATTTAATCTTACCTTACCTATTTGTACTGGGAATGCGAATATAATTAGTAATGTACAGACATTACAAACTATTTAATCATGAAAATAGACAAAAATAGACAGCTATTTATGTCTATTTTCATGATTAAATAGTTAAACCGTTTTTAATGAATATTACACACAGTTTGATTTCAGGGGTGATGCGATGGAAGTCGCTGGTAATTTATGTAACCGTAGACAATATTATGATTAATATATATTCTATATATTCTATCACATACACACATCACCATCTAGCCCAAACTAAGCAGAGCTTGTACTATGGGTACTAGACAATGGATAAACATACATAGATACTTTTTTTTTTTGTAAATACATACATATTATACATAGAAACACCCAGACCAAGACAAACATCCATGTTCATGCACACAAATGTTTGACTTGGGCGGGAATCGAACCCACGACCTCAGGCGTGGCAGTCGGTTACACTAACCACTACGCCACCGAGGCCGACGAGGATCGTTATGATATCCTAACCTCATAACTAATATTATAAATGCAAATTTGAGTTTGTTTGTTTCGCTTTCACGCCTTAACTGCTCGACCGACTATCATAAAATTTCGCATACATGTTACTAGGGGTACCGAAAAGAATATAAGGTACCTTTCATCCAGAAAAAAGTACTATTCCTAAAGGAAAGAGAAATAGACATTCATTGACAAATTTTTTATTAACGCGAGCAAAGTCGCAGGCAAAACTTAATTATAAAAAGTGAATTCATATTTCTATAATTGCCTCGTTGATACCACTCATTGATACTACGTGCTTGCGTACTTGCAAGCGATCATAGGCAACCGTTCTAAACGGTTTGGCGCTTGTCTTAAGCTTCCTGGCCATCTTTATTGCATAAAAAAACATGCGGGGCAGTCTTTGGGGACTGCCGATAGGAGTGAAAACTAAGTAAGTAATTTGTGAATTGTATCGTCGAGCTATTAGATTATTATTTTTGAATTTTAAATGCGTTCGGTGACTATGACGCGAGCTCCATGATTTTTGTTCACCCAAAAAGTGCTTAACGCGCCTAAAGAAGTTTTCACTTGACAAATATTTGCTTATTGATGACGAAATACGATAAAATATCCGTATAACGCTTTTGATCCGTTCATGTATACTGCGTTAATTACACAGTATCACAAACTTTTACTCGTTAAAATTACGAAAAAAGGGGCTGAAAATTTTTCTTCTGATTATCACTAATTACAACGGGGTGTCGACCGTTTGCAAATTTCCAGGAAGGGGCGTTACAGTTCAATAACCTCAAATAGGCCGGCTTGACGACAGGCGTGACGGCTTTTTTTTATTTATAAATGACAAGAGTTGTTTATAGCTTTATTTTTAATTTTCTTTCCGTCCTATAGTTGGATTCTTTTTGAGTTTTCTATCTAATTTCTGTTCTAGTAATCATAGTAATCATAAAGTTTTAACTGCGAATTCGAAAATGAGATTTTACAGAATCACAAAACGGTCTCATTTACAAAATATATGTATAACCATGGAAATAATGTTGTGATGGTCGTTATAACTTACAATATTACCAGTCTTCAACCTGATCCACATTACAATAATTAAAATAACCTAACTCTCCTGGTGGCTTAGCTGTAGTGTATGTGTTGTGCATTATATGTGCATATGGTCTCGGGTACGATCCCCGGATCGAGCAAAGTGTTATTTGGATTTTCTGTCAATAAGTTGTCATTAGCACTTTAAGAGATGAGCTCACAATATCTCAGATTCGTCCAGTCTACTTTGCTTTGATTGAGTCAAAATTAAGATACAGTATAAAGTTATGGGAAACAGTTTTAAATATAACATAAGTGCAGCATTTGTCATGCAAAAGAGGGCAATAACAACTATGCTTTTAAAAGAAGTGGAGTCATGCAGGGATCACTTCGTACAACTAAAAATTCTCACAGCGCCATGTCTTTATATTCTAGTCTTATTAGGCCACCTGGTTAAGAATCTCAATAATTTTGAGACATTAGAGAAGAGAGAAAAAAGGCTAGCAACGCGTAGGAAATATTTATTTAGTACAATACAGCACAAACTAAATGTAGTCAAACACTGTTCTCGGGTATAATCTATTATTATATACAACAAGCTGCGGACAGAATTTAAAACCATAATTTGTTATAAAAGCTTTAAAAATAAATTAAAATTTTTATTATTGCAAAAATGTTACTACAGTGTTGACGAATACGTCAAATATATGATATGATTGTAATAATATATAATTCTTAATAGATTTAATAGATTGAGAATCCACAAATTTATAATATAATTTAGTACTTAAATGCTATTGATGTTAAAAATTATTAATTTAATCAAATATGTTCAACACAAAATTTTTGATATGAATAAAATAAATAAAATTAGCAGCACGGAGTCAGACTCAGTTCCGAAAAGACGCGATTATAGGTTCACCTTTATTACGTAGGACCTTAAAGAACATGCAAAACGTGGGTGTAACACACCTCAGGCCATCTCAGCTTAAATACAGGTGTGTGTGACTTTATACATATCATGTAGGTATACATATTGTCACACCTGTGTCAGTATAAGTAAAAAAAAACAGTGTGTACTAATATTATAAATGCGAATGTGAGTTTATTACTAACACTTGCACGCCTTTCTTACGCGACTATCATCAAAAAAGTACAGATCAATCTTCAAGAAAAAAGAACATAGTGTACCTTTCATTAGAGAAAAGAAGTGTTTCCAAACGATGTCGCGGACAATAACTAGTCAACATATAAAGGCACATACGTTAATTCGTACAATGAAAACTGATTCCCCATTGCATTCATAACTGAACCGTACAAAGGTTGAATCGATAATGAATAAAGGCAAAATGTTTATTCACATTTCTTTCATCCACATCGGGGCTTTGTTGCGATTCCATACAAAAAGCTATTTTTAAAACGCGCAACCATTGACGGTGAATTCTTTCACGCAACATTTTATAAGAACAACTTCTCAGTGAAAAGCTTTCAAACGTTTACTAGAAACCGCATTCGATAGGTATTTGTTCGGTTTTTGTAAGAGTATACGATATTTTTTATTTGTGAGCGTTTTGAGCTACTTTGTATGTAGTTTTCTGAATTGTAGTTCGTTCAACAGGTATCGAAATGTGGCTGTTTATTTTAGTATCACTATTCCATTGAGTGTCTTTAGCTTTGCACTAATATTCTTTTATTTTTTATAAGTTGTTATGTAGAAGACCTACAAGACTAACATATGTCTCAATTCACCTTTAACTAAAATAGTCAAATTATGTAATAATTTTCAGCGACTGGCAGATTTGGATATCTTTGGTGATAACTTGTATACATTTAAGAAGAATAACACTGTAATCCTGATTTCAGACTTCAGTAATTTTGATGCCATACTAGGTTAGGTTTGAATTTCTATTTTTAGTAATGCCTTTCTATTTAATTTTAATTTTATGTTAATGTATTTACAGCTTTTTATTTAATTTTCGTGGTGAAAGTTATATTTCTGTTAGATGTAAGTAAATGAGCACAAGACATGTCTGTAAATTATTATTTAGATGTAAAAAATTCGTATCATTTATAGGCGATCCAAATAAATAAATATTTCGTAGTCTGTGTTCTGTTGTCCCTTCTTTCCACATTCTCAAACCGTACAGGTTTCCATCCAAAACTTAAGTGCTTTGCGCTTATCGGTGTTAAAATCTCCATTTTTGTCTTTTCGCCATCTCTTTCAATTTCTTATAAGTTTCAACTTTCACAACTTATTTCAGTTGATCGGTGTACCTTCTTCTTAGTCTTTCCCTCTTTCTTCTTGCTTCTATCTTCCCTTCTATTAGTTTGTTACAAAATTATTAATAATATTTTTTAATAATAATTATGAAATAAATATTAATAAAATAAAATTATAAAATATTAATAAATTATCATATCGAATTAGGTGTAATTCGACATGATAATTTTATCACAAACATAATGGGTCCTATCATCTTACCCCTTCTGTTCTCTATGTGTTTCAAAATTTCACGTTTTTTATTTACCCTTGTCAATATTTCTGTATTCGTACTGGTTTACCTACCTCAATTTTATTAAATATGTCTTCTTTGACTATAAACATCAAACCAATATATGTATAAGTGTTGACATCCTCGTCTCGTACCCCGGACCCTCAAGTCCATGTGCCAAACAGGGGCTGTTCAATTGATGAATCACTGCCACCCCCATTAATATACTCTCTGAGGGCACCCATGTTTGCATTGTCATTTGATACGGTGACGACTTAATGCAATTATTTGGTAGAATATTTGGCAAGGTGTGCCACCCTCGTAGACGTCAGTATCTAGACGGTTTAAAATTATATCATAATATCTTATAGTGACGTCATAGACTGCCATCATGGTTCCGTAACAAAAGTTTGCATTTATGTTTGCATGCCATCGTTAGGTTTTAGGTTTGATAGCTAAGTTGAGCAAGCTGTTGGGTTTTTTAGTTTAGAAATTCTTAGCAGCGGCACTCATCCTCTAAGCCATCAAGTCGAATAATATTTCATCATGGATTGTTGCTATATAACGCCTATGTATCTCCTATTTTAAGCTTGAAATAGGAGGCAGAGATGTATTTCAACCACACTTCACTGATTATCACTACCTCAGTGGCGCAGCCGTATTGATTGCGACTTCTGTGCATGAGGTCTCTTTTTCGATTTCCGGATCAGGCAAATTATTATAAAGTCGTTATATCAAGAAAATCAGTATTATAGATTCTGGAACTACGCCCGGTAATTGGCAAAAGGCAAACCCTCTAGGCGTTATGCTAGTATGAAATATACGACTGCTTACTATCTCAGGAATATACACTATACATTTATGTATATTCACTGCTTATTACCCTATCACGTGGGACCTATAACCACATCTGGCGTAATGCTAGTGTGTAAAACACAACTGCTTACTCCCTCAGGAAAATACACTGTACATTTATGTATAATCACTGCTTATTACTACAGATTAGATGGCGAGCCTTTTGTCATATACATAAGCAGACACCGTGCTGATATTAAAAATGTTCCTCTCAGCTAAACCAATAACACTTTGCCTTACCCTAGCTTTGAAAACCTGGTCTTCGAGATCGACTGCAAACTTTAGGTACAAGATCTACTATTCAATATACTACAAAACTTTGAACGGGTTATTCAGTTCAAAATGATATTCTTGAATCACACGTGGAGTGTATACAATTACGATGTCGTGTGTGAGAGCAATCACGGGTCAGTTTGCACGCAACACAAACTACTCTGACAATAAATACGTAAGAGCTATGCGATAGATGGTATTAACTGCTCCCACTTACACTAAACCATTTTAATCCAATTCGTATAATTTTGCAGTTCATGTTATTCGAAGGATGCGTGAGCAATCGCGCCTATTGATCGATTTGTGAAATTAACCATCGACGCTACCTTCATGTGATAGATGACTATTAAAAATTTTACACCCGTGCTTTGGAGAACAAGCAAAATCATAGTTTCTTTTTTCTTTAAGACTGCGCCGAGCGTAAGACAGATAATGACAGAGCTCCTGCGGCGCATAATAAAATCGGCGCGCGGCCGCCATAGTAAAATTGTTTGGAGGATTTGAAGTGCTTTTTTGATAAATATGGATCTTTATTGTCAAACAATAACTTAAATATTTGGGACGGTCAAATTGTAATATAACTATTTATGTTTCGTTCAAGCTGTAAAATAGGATAGATTTCTACTGTTATAATCTAAAATCACGTAACACAAACTTACGTTGTTGCAAATTTACGTAATTTTGTAGGCGAAAATATAAATTATTTCAAGTTTTTTACACGGAGTAATTGTAAACACATTCATTGTTATGGTAAATGTATATTTTATATTTTTATTAAACAAAAAGTGTTGATTTTATTCACTTAACTGTGACCGCCTGTTTTGGCACATTTCGCTCGGCGCAGTCTTAACAAGACTTCTTGCACTTGGAATTATTCCTGTATCGCGGGGAACTTTACAAACATTCAAACAACGGACACAAAGAACACTCGAACTCGGAACAACCATACTTATAGGAATCACAGAAATGCGTGTCTCGTGTGGTTTCGAGTCCACAACACCGTGGTTTAAGTGCTCGTTACTGCCGATGAACCGAGTGCTATGGATTCAACCTCACACGGGGCAAAAATTTGTGTGATCCACAAATGTTCGTTCTGAGTCTGGGTATTTTTGAATGTTAGTAAAGTCCCCGGGAAACAGGATTTATTCCTAGTGCGAGAGTTATCTTTTTTAAAGAAAGAAAAATAAAGATGGTAAAGTAGAACGACGTAGATCCATGTATAGCTTAACAATAATAAAGCTACAAATAGTTAAAGTTGTAAGTTTAAATAATGCTATATGGATAGTTATTTTCCGGTAATAATGTACTTCCAGTGTATAATGATAAATAATTTTTTCTTATGTTTGCAAACGATCGTGACGTTTTGGGTGCTATTCTCAGGTTGAGCAAAGTGTTACTGGATTTTTCTATTAGGATATTTTTTGTTCGACCCCGGCATCTAACCTAGGATCCACAATCGCCTGCACATATAAGCGAAATCTTATACCACAATATATTATTATTATAGTAACACTAACGCTGACACAAAAACATATCTTTTATGTTTTGTTACTTAGCGATATCAGACTTCTAGTATTATAATAGTGTTTCTCCATTAAGCAGAACGATATTCTTAAGCCAGCAGGATGCTGCCAACGAAACTATTCGGAGTCAGTTTTTGTTGTCTCAGCGTCTATTCAGATGCCAAGAAATGTTTTAACATCTACGAGCACTAGACAGAAATGAAACTCAGGATAATACTGAATATTTTATTCTGCTATTTAAACTGTCGGGACTGTTGTGTGCATAGTTAGTACTGCTACGCTAGTGCGTTCCCGAATATGATTGTAGGTTGAAATTGCTTCATGCGGCAATGAAACTTGGATACGCACACTTATTACCTATGTTACTTTATACGTTATTGGGCTTGCCGCGTACTGCCTATCGTTTAATTTCCGAATGTAGCAATAGGCTAGAGATTGGCCGAAAATTTCAGTTAATAACTCTAAATATAATAAATATATATTGTAAAATCTTCTGTTCTTTTCGTGTGGTTAGTGGCCAACCTGTTGTCAAGAGTTGTTCAAGCCGCCCGTAGGCCTCTAACATGACTTAACGACTGGCACATAAACAAACGCTTGCCATAGGATTAACGACCCAATCAAAACATAGAGTCGACTTTTTTGCGTGGCGCCATCTTGTATTAGTAGTATAACTTTAGTAGGTACATTGAATGGTGTTAAAATAAGATTTAACTTTGAAATTAAACTACTATATACGGATTTTATCGCGTTGTTTATTTTACACTTTATTACATAATTTTGAAACTGTTACACTACTAGTTTCAAAATTATGTAATGAAGTGTAAAATAAACAACGCGATAAAATCCGTATATAGTAGTTTAATTTCAATGAATAACATTCGCGTAAACAGAAGACAATATAACATTTAACTTTTTAAGCTTCAGCAACTCGCCGCAGCCAACCTTTTCTTGTTTTATTTTTAATGATATCTCCCGCACTTGGTATTCCTAATATTTATGAGGCGAGAGACTTTACAAATATTAAAACCACCGACACAAAGAGCACCTAGACTCGGAAAACCCTTCGTGGATCACACGAAATTTGTCCCGACTGGGGTTCAACCCACAACAATTTTGGCGTAGTTGGAGTGACCTCTTAAAAAACTACTATACTATAATACTATGTCTGGTATTCCAGCAATGACAAATTACGTTAAACTATAATCCCTCGGGCACACTACTATATATAAAAATATATTATCAATTCTTGAGCCAAGTTTCATCCAAATCCGTTCTACTATTTACGCGTGATTGAATAACAAACATCTTTCAAACAAGCCTTCATTAATTCTTAATATTACCACAATAGTTATAAGTAACATAATTATCTATCAACATTGAGCCATAAAGCACCAACATTAAAGGGTTAACCAGCTTAATATCATATCGAATTCCATCATATCGGATAATCCCCGTGTGCAATTTTATTGCAACCCGTCCGCCGCGGGCCTCGTCCCACTAAGTGAATTAAATGCTAACATCGGATCCCGCTTTTCATAATAAACGTACTCTTTAACGCTGCGTAATCAGAATTCACTATAGTACAATACTTTTGGAATATATTTCTTTAGCATCGGTAGTGGTCCTGATTAATCTGTCAGCATTATATCTATACTGATATTATAAAGCTGAAGAGTTTGTTTATTTGTTTGAACGCGCTAATCTCAATAACTACTGGTTCGAATTAAAATATTATTTCAGTGTTGGATAGCCATTTTATCGAGGAAGGCTATATAAAGTTTTTTTTTTTTTTTTACATACAACACCATCTAGCCCAAACTAAGCAGAGCTTGTACTATAGGTACTAGACAGTGGATAAACATACAAATATACTTTTTTTTTTGTAAATTCATACATATTATACATAGAAACACCCAGACCAAGACAAACATCCATGTTCATGCACACAAATGTTTGACTTGTGCGGGAATCGAACCCGCGACCTCAGGCGTGGCAGTCGGTTACACTAACCACTACGCCATCGAGGCCGACGACGTTACACTACGACCAATAGGAGCGGAGCAGAAATGAGAAATGCTGTTAAAACAGGGGAAATTCTCTTATATGAAGCAGACGAAGTTGCGCGGGTCAGCTAGTCGCGACATAATGATAAAATAATTGTGTCTAGACACCGGCGTCCGTACACCGATCGGCGAAGAAACGCTGTGAGGGACTGCCACAGAGGTGCAGCCATAGCGAATTGTTTTTGTAAGACAACACCCGCATTTATACCCTAGATATACCTAAATTGCAAAGGACTTTAATAACAGACACAAAGAACACCGAGAACAAATATTTGTATATCACACAAGTTGTTTTTCGTGCGGATCGAACACATAACACTTCACACCAGGATAAAAAGAATCCTATGTGTCAATCCAAAATACGATTTACCTGCGTGTTAAGTTCTATCCAGCTGTTTGTACGTGATTACGTGTATAGCAGCGATAGCTCAGTGGGGAGACCAACAGACTGCAATGCAGAGTGTCTCGGGTTCGAACCCACGTCGCGCACCTCTGACTTTCGGAAGTTATATGACATTTCGAAATTATGTGCGTATTGATTGACAATTATCGCCTGCTCCGTGCCTCGGAGAGCACGTTAAGCCGTCGGTCCCGGCTGCCATGAATATCTATGGCAGTCGTTATTGGGAGAGTGTCGACACAAAAGATCCCACTGGGTCGAAGTGTCGCCGGTCTGCACTGACTGGCCCCCACATATGATACATGATTGTACGTGATTGATTAAAACCAAAAATTTTCACAAGCTTTCATATGACCGAATACAATTATTCGTAGTCCGTTCCAAAGTAGAGCTACGAATCTCTTACCAATGCCGACCAGTACAGATAAAGGTTTAAACTTCAAGGTAATACCCATCTGTCTCCATTACCTGGAAACTACAATACCTCCCCTTATATTATTAAAAGCACTCTGGAGTACATATTCTGTTAAAGTATATGGCTAAGTGGCTATCTAAAACCGCAGAGGGAGTGCTGTTGTGGACCCACGATAATGATATTTACCCAGACTACCAACCCTTTGGACAAAACAGCCTATATTAAAGACTATAATCAATTGAATTTGGTGCTTAGTTTTAAGTAGATAAGGTGGAGTTTTAATTGGTGTTATGTAAGGACAGTCTAGGTCATTCTTGCAACACTTGGTACTCTAAAGATTTCTTGAGAAGGAACTCTACAATTTACTTGTTTGAAATTCATTTTGACGGCTGAAGTTTGTTTAGAGAAGTAAATAAAAGTTTAATACTTTAGATTGGCGTTGAAATGTAAGATTCGTTGGCGCTTTTAGTGAGTGTCGCCATTTTATTAAAATGGCCGGCAGAGTATGGCTGTGATTGTATGAGTTTCTGTTTGTTTGAGAAACAATTTTGTTTCTTGACAAGCGAAGTTTATTTAATTAAAAAGTGGCGAGTAAGAGGATTGTTATTAAGTGCAGAAGCATCATTTTTCATTAAGTGGAGATAGCGGCCGTATAATTTGTATTTATACAAAGAATAAAATAACAACCGCTGTCTATCTCTTTGCATTTGTGCTCCAATGTGATCTTAAAGTTCTTAGTTTGAGGGTTGAGTAAGACAAACTCTTTACAGCTGGAAACTTTTTAAAAGCAGTATGGAATAATTAAGTATTTCATATACATGAAACACTTAGTATAGATACCTAAAAATATACCTCAAAAATAACAAATAACCACAAACAATAACAAAATTTCATTTGAATATTAGTTTGAAAGGATTTTACTCAAAAACTACTTAACCGATTTAAAAAAATATTTCTCCATTAGAAAGTTAAAACCGATTTAAAAAAAGTGAAAAGAATCCTGTATGTTTTGTTAGTAATAACTCTTACGACCCCAAAGAGGAGCTATGTCTTAAATTTAATTTAAACTAAAACAATCATAAGATATTCTCATTTATACATATAAAGTCTCATGTATATATTACCGAATAGGTGGACAGTGATGTATTATAGCCACATTTCTTCAGCTTTGGTTTTGGGCCCAACAAAAACTCCAAAAAACTACTCGATTGCACAGCAGACATACTATCCTGCTGCATAATATACAAAAAATAAATATTTTGATTCGTATAATTCTCTAATGAAATCAGTAGAAAAGTACTTTGTATTAACCCTCCATACGGTGCAATGACTGAAATATATTTATTAAGTAATACACTTACTAAAGCCACTTGGTCAAACTCATAAACTGGTCAATTTTGTTGCTCCGATAATTAGTTATAATAAGTTCCTACCACGCAATACTACTATCACTGAGTAACATAGTCTATATTTTATTTTAAAAATAGTAATTTATCTAACATAAGCCAACCTAATTTTACGCGAGCAAAGCTGAGGGCAAAACTTAATTGTTAATAAGCTCGTTAGTAGCTCTATTACGGGACGTAAAGACATAACTGAAAAAATATGGCAGTAATAAGCCTCTGCCTACTCCATCAAGAACTCTTCTCTCATCAAGGCTAGTATACATATGTATTATTAATTACATAGAGATGAGACAAAACACACCTTTAGGAAAAATACGGCTATTAACGATATTCTCATCTGACTTTTCACTGAAATAGCAATAATGTATTAAAAAAAAGCCTCCAGCGGTAGCAACACATCAACCGGCTATTATCCTGTCAGAAAGCGGAAGTGCTGGTTGTGACGACGGCTAACGACTTCCGGCCAACATAAATGACACGTACAATTGCTAGTTAAAGCCAGGCTATGTTATGGTAATGAAAAATAAAAGTATGGCGATTTTCTTTGTAGATATTCTGGTCATTATAATAAATATATTTTATACAAGATGTTGATAGTTCTAAGAGGAATACGAATTTATTCCTGTAGTACCAAATATGATAATATAATATAAAATAAGATGAAATAGATAGAATAGTATTGTAGATTCACAGTTAGTGTAATATTTTCAAAAATATGTAATAACAATGTTAATAAACATGGCGATATAAAAACAAAGTTTTAAAAAGGCAACTCCTGCACTTGTCATTATTCCTGTGACACGGGGCCTTTACAAACATTCAAAAAACGGATACAATACCGAGATGCGGAACAACTATTTGTGGATAACATACATTTTTGGCGAAATTAGTGTGCTGGATCCTTCAAGCGGTGCGTGAAAAAGCATCTTCTCAGCTCGTCTAAGTAGAGACCTCAAAACATCGCCTCAGCTGCTATAAGGACGGTGTAGAGGCCACTGCTCTTAGACCACACGACTGCTTACCGTCAGACGGAGGGTGATTATACTGAAGAGCAAAAAACAGACAACTATATTGATTTCAAGTGTGGGTCTCTTCGCAATACTAAGATCATTTTCTACCGCGGTAGTCATTTATTGATCAATCATCACGGTCATCACTTAACGTTTGTCTCGATTGATGACATAAATAAACTCACACCAGTTTCCCGGAAAAGCAGGCAGAGTCTACGAATTCCCACAGCTACGATTCTAACATAACTTTCGATGTATTTACTTTTATGATATTTATCATTTACAATCATCAGTTATTGGGTACGCTTAACCGTTTTCTGAACTGTCTTGATTAACATCTACCAGAAATATATTTCAAGACTTCTAAAGCTAATAATATAATAATATCAGCCCTGTATAACTGTCCCACTACTGGGCACGAGCCTCTTCTCCATGTGAGCAGGGTTAGGGTATAGTCCATCACGCTGGCCCAGTTGGCACGCTGACGGATTGCGAGACTTCACATATCTTCAAGAACATTATGAAAACCTCTCAGAAAAGCAGGTTTCGTCACGATGTTTTCCTTCACCGTTAAAGCAAGCGATAATTAACCGTTTAATACACACATAACTTCGAAAAATTATAGATACGTGCCTTGATATTGAACTCAAGACCTCTGCATGGCAGTCCGGCGGTCTCCCACTAGATTAATTTACCATCACCCTTTCCCAGCGGCCCTCAAACTTTCAACGAATTATTTTATATTTATTCATACCAATAACAAACTGTGTTAAACTTTGAAATCTTAATTATTCATTGCCGTCATCCCGTTACAACGTTTAAAGGCGTTTATTGAAATTTATTATCAATTATGATTACAATGTTTGAGAAACTCTACATTGTGATGGTAAATTACCAATTTGTTTGATAAATAACGACTCCTTTGTTTTACATTTGACTTACAGATCTTTGGCATTTGTGGGACAGGGAATATTTATAATATCTGGTAAATTATGAAGTTCACCCGGTAACTCATTATTTGCTGTAAAATATACATTCGTTCGTTTTTGCTGACGGTTGTATTAAGATTTATTAAATGTTAGGCTTTGTTTTTAAGATTACTAGGGTACTGTATTTGGGTTAAAATTACTAGTACTCTTGTTAAATCCTCTAGCTAATCTCGTGTTAGGAGTTTACTCATGTCGGTAGTGCAATGGCTAGGATTCGAACCCGCGACCTCTTGATCACACGTCCGATGGATAAGCTACCGCCGTTTCGTAACTAGGTTAGCTTCATATATCTATAAATGAATAGATTTGTATTTTTTATCTTATACCTATATTTCTGAAGGGAAAGCAGAACTGGATAGCTCCTACATTTTGCTAGCCCAAGTACCTAATAGGGAAGCGATTTTTTTTATATCCCCGGGCTCAGTTGCATAGTCCATAATGCTAAGAATTTCTTGCTGTAATAGAATCGAAAACCTCAAAGAGATTTTTCGGGAGAAGAGTTTCTTCTAATAATTTCTCATTAGCATTTACCCGTTAAACATTAATATTCTATCACATACACACAACACCATATAGCCCAAACTAAGCAGAGCTAAATAAATTACGACAGCTGTAGCCGGAGGATGCAGAAAAATACAAAATTTACTTAATTAAAAGAAATATATTATTTTAAATGAAATTACAATTAAATTATATACTATGTTGGTCGACGATCAATCAAAGTTGGATTAAAAGTGTCGCAAGAAATGGGAGCGCGATGTCCGGTAACCGGTGCCTCACGTTATGCTGCGTCGGCGCCTCGTGCCCGCTGTCGTCAATAGGCTGCTATTGCACAAGTAGAACCGGAAAACGTACCAGCAGAATTAGGGCTAGGTAAATATCTAACAAGCTTGTACTATGGGTACTAGACAATGTATAAACATATGTATGTATGTATTTATTACCTCTAACGGTCCGTCGACGATAATTGTATCAATGACTCTGAGGCTGAACTGTGAGTCTGATACCTTTTTTTAAAGACATATCTCTCTCTAGGAATAGATCCTGTGTCGCGGGGGACTTTACAAACATGCAAATAACGGACACAAATAAATTAATAAATATTCTGTCACATACACACAACACCATCTAGCCCAAACTACGCAGAGCTTGTACTATGGGTACTAAATAATGGATAAACATACATATACAATGTATATGTATGTTTTTTTTTTTTTTTTGTAAATACATACATATTATACATAGAAGCACCCAGACCAAGACAAACATCCCATGTTCATGCATACAAATGTTTGACTTGTGCGCGAATCGAAACCGCAACCTCAGGCGTGGCAGTCAGTTACACTAACTACTACGCCATCGAGGCCGTCAAACAATTAGCAGCACAGAGTCTGACGAAGAGTGGACCTAGGTTCGGTAGACGGTAATCAGCTCAACCGCTATTACGTCGAACCTACAATCTCACCAGGCGAAGTGTGGGAGAAATTCACCTCTACATAGTTATCCTTTCGGGGTTATAGAAATGTAACTATACATATATCGTATCCAGTATAATCGGAGCACAATATTCCACGGTCTGATGTAATCACGCTAAAATCGATATTAAATAAAAATTATTTTAAAAACAAATCGAAACGAAAAGTAACTGAATCCTTACTAAGCAGTCTAAGCACATCGTAGTTTTTCTTAAATCTCTTTTTCATTGCTTTCAAACTGTTATATCATAAAGGTATACACATGACGCGGTTTCCTCAACATTTTCTTTTAACATATGCTGATGTTGGGATAAGCTGGCCAACTTTGTTGTAAACTATCTTGTGTGTTACATCCCTTAGGATTTGTTTTGCTAATGCGAAAAATATTGGTAGATTGTGTTGATATGAAGATGCTGTAATGTGATATACTCTAAGTATATATGAATAAGTATAATTAAACTACTTTAGACGGCTTTTATCGCGTTGTTTATTTTAAATCTTCTCTCTTAGCCTTTATTATTCCCAAGTCACTTGGCGTCGGCTTTTCTAGTCTAACCGGATTTGACTGGTTATCATTTTTTACACGGAGCGGCTGCCACCTGACCTCCGCAACCTGAAGGCTAACGATACCCTAAGGCTAGACCAGTGTCAGGATATTAGAGGGTTCTGACTTGCCCAATAACGACTGCCATAGATGTTCATGGCAGCCGGGACCGACGGCTTAACGTGCTCTCCGAGGCACGGAGCAGGCGATAATTGTCAATCAATAAGAATTTCGAAATGTCATATAATTGCCGAAAGTCAGAGGTGCGCGGCGTGGGTTCGAACCCGAGACCCTCTGCATTGCAGTCTGTTGGTCTCCCCACCGAGCTATCGCTGCTGCTTTGTTAATTTTAAATACACTATCCTAATCCTAATACTATAAATGAGAATGTCAGTTTGTTTGTTACGCTTTCACGCCTTAACTACTGAACCGATCATCATGAAATTTCACATGCGCGTTGTCAGGAGAACAAAAAAGGACAAAGGATACCTTTCTTCCAGAAAAAAGTATTGTTACTAACCTAATCAAACCTATATTGACGCAAGCGAAGCCGCGGGCAAAATTTAATTATTACATAATTTCGAAAATATTATACTACTGTATAACTTTACTACCATTTTAAACTATATTATTAAACTACCCACTTAGATATACAATTAACCCCAAGCTTAAAGTAATTTAATTTCAATAAATAAATAAGTCATTGATTTGTTAAGACTTATTCCTGTACACGGAACGCGCCTTGGATAACAGCGGCGGAGAGGCGCGGCGGTGCGCGAGCGCCGGAACACGGCCACAGCGGACAGCGCGCTTCCACCCACTTCAGACTTGGACGAACCACACGGCATTGCAGACACGTTATATGTAGTCGCGCGCGGCCATTTTTATTGTATTTAGAGTCTCACAAATATAATTTTAAAGTTTTCTATGGTAGTCTCATTGCACGCCCTAACAGATTCCATGGCATAAATTTGTGCTTACCTTAGCAGCTGAACTAAAGTAATAGTGTTTTTTCGTTCAGTTTTTCAGTAACCGTATGAGAGCTAATTAGCCTTCGTACTCAAGTATGAACTTTGAGTAGTTTAGCGCAGTCTTAAACATTGTGAAACTGTAATGTATTTAATAATGGCCACAATATATATTTATTTTTATTTCCGATTTAAAAGCATAGACTTAAATATGCAGTATAGTGTAATTAAACTTATGTCTAGTAGCGATTAAAGGTAAAAAATAATGTTTTCCTGTGGGATTTGTTTCTCAAAGACTTTCTTTTACTCAATACTGAAGCTTAACTAACGCAATATAGGTGTATTGCACCACTGCCTAGCCTTCGTTAATACGAAGGTAGAAGATACTATTTCAACTAAACCGTAGGGTATTTTTTAAAGATTATTATATTATCTCCTGTCTACTCTATAACAATAATAATATTCTATCACATACATACATACAACACCATCTAGCCTAAACTAAGCAGTTTGTACTACGGTACGGTACTAGACAATGGATAAACATACATATATACTTTTTTTTTGTAAGTACATACATATTATACATAGAAACACCTAGACCAAGACAAACATCCATGTTCATGCACACAAGTGTTTGACTTGTGCGGGAATCGAACCCTCAACCTCAGGCGTGGCAGTCGGTTACACTAACCACTACGCCATCGAGGCCATCGAAATTCTAGTAATAGATCCTAGGCCACACGATGTAACGTAAACACTGCGGCTATTATCATGTGCTATTTAGTATATCTGCCATGTTTAATATAAAATGGGCACTCAAATACTCCCTAGTTATTAAATAAGTATTAGTTGTACAATAATATACGGCAGGTGTTTATCATTAAAACATTTTATTAGCAACGCTCAAACGGTTTTGATTCGCATGAACAGATTCCACCCGCCGCTCAACGTTTTACTGCGCCAAGTATTCTAGTAATAAAATTATTTACCGAAACTGTGGACTTGGGACACTTTTAATATCAGCTTATTAGTAGGTATTATTTTTAAACTGATATCCAGTCAAATCCGGTTAGACTAGAAAATCCGACCCTAAATGACTTGGGAATAATAAAGGCTAAGAGAGAAGAGAGAAGAAGAAGTAGTTATTATTTTTCTCTTCTACTTTTTGTCCGTCTAGTGGGAAACCATTGGACTGCCACGCAGAGGTATAGATTTCGTTCCCAAGGCGCGCATCTCTGACTTTTCGACATTATATGCGTATTAAATAGTTAGTGCCTACACTTATGCATGGAAGTGAAAGTTGAGTTGACAAAAGAAGCATGAGAGCAGAATAAATGCTGTAGAAATGAGAGCACTGACAGATATATGTAGTGTGACTCTGAAAGATAGAATAAGGAATAGTGTGATTCGAGAGAGATGCGGCAAGAAAGTGGACATAGTGATAAGAATGGGTATGTTAAGCTGGTTTGGGCAAGTAGAAAGAATAAACTAGGCGAACGTTTCTTGACCAGATCGGAGGCGTTCTGGACAAAGCCCAAGTTAAGAGCAGCTTAAACTGGCGAGCGTGTATGAGGAATGTGATGAAAGTGAATGAAGCCAGGGACGTGTGTGTGGATCGTAGCAAATGGAAATCCGTAGTCTCTGCCTACTCCTCTAGGAAACAGGCGTGAATCTATGTATGCATGTATGTATGTAAATAGTTAATTTTCGCTTGCTTTAACGGTGAATGCAAGCATCGTGAGGCAAACCTGCATGTCTGAGAGTTCTGGAAGATATGTGAAGTCTGCTAACCTGCACTGGGCCAGCGTGGTGAACTATAGCCTAACCCTTCTCACACAGAGAAGATACCCGTGCCCAGCAGTGGGACAGAATACAGGGTGGATAATATATATAAAATAATTTCATAAATAATAGAGGGCGTCATTGGTTCCATGGTTTAGGTTTGCGCTTGCTTGCGGCTAATCGTGATGGTTCGATTTCCGGGTAGTAAAAGTATTATGAAGTTTTTCGGTAGTAGGCAATATGTTTCCAGTCCTCTATCACGTGGTACTGAAAATACCTATAGTTAACAAAATGCCTGAAATACTTCTGTATCTAAGAGCCTTTTACTACTTTAAATGTTTTGTTTTCTTTAAGATATATATAATTTGATACGTATTAAAACTAATTATAAAAAAGACAATTAGGATATAACAAACTGAACAAATTTCATAAATGAATTTTATAAATTAAAAACTATGATAATAATAATAATATTATATTATTATTATTATTATGTACAGTTTTATGTTCTCGAAATTCATAAAAAAATCGGTCAATGAATGAAAACCACGGGCTCAGACCAAGTGGAGTTCATTTGTGGGTGACTGTTCAGGAGCTACATCTTCTTGCAAAAATTTCCGCACGAGTCGGCAAGTGTTCAGTATAGCGGCTTTTTGCATAGTCATGTATAGATTAGGTGGCATTTGCAGTTGTTGTAGATAGTGGTGAAGGTGTTTAGGTATGATCCCGGTACTGGAGAGGACCAGAGGGACAATATATACTTTGTTCATTTTCCAGATTCTTAATATTTCTTCCTTTAACTCTGTATATTTATGTATTATATCAGTAATCATTTTTTGTAAATTGTGCGTGTTAGGAACAGCTATATCAATTAAGTATGTATGTTTATTTAATTTATCTATGAATGTAATGTCGGGTCTATTATTATGTACGGTTTTATCAGTTAGAATAGCTCTATCAAAGTATATCTTGTGACTCTGGTTCTCCAGCACCGGTCTTGGAACATATTGATAGTATGCATTGGTTTTTGTGGTATGAGGTTGTGTTTAATCGATAATTTTTGGTGAATTATATGGACGATTTGATTGTGTCTATGAGTGTAGTCAGTTTGAGCTAAACTTGGGCAAGCACTGGTGATGTGTTGGATAGTTTCGGGAACACGGTGACATTTTCTGCATTTATCATTTTGAATATTACGATCTTTCAGAATAAACTTTTTATAGTTTTTGGTATTAATGACCTGGTCTTGGATGGCAATCATAAACCCTTCTGTCTCAGGAAATAGCGAACCTAATTTGAGCCATTTGTTTGAAGCTTCTAAATCTATCTGTTGTTGTTCAAGGTCGTGCAAGTGTCTGCCGTGCAATTCTTTGGAACGCCAGCTGCCTATTTTTTCATTTATGTGTTCTATTGGAGTTTTATAGAAAATTTCTTTGTTGTGCAAATTTAGTGGAGTGAAGTTTGAATTGAATTGAATTATTATTATAAATTAAAAACTATAAATATCATTCCATATTTCTCAATTGTGATTATTTCACCTATCGTTAAGTTGTTACTGTTATAAAAACTAACATGAGTTATCATTTTGAAAGATAGAGCCAATCGAAATAAATCGAAATATCGCAAGTGTGTATCGACTAATGTTGCTGACTACGCGTAAGCAGCGTAGCTACTGCTTTTTTGCAGGATTTGTATCATGCGGTCTATGCCACTTATATTAAAAAAGTGTGCTCAGTTTGCAATGTACGCGTTTTTCCAACAAACAAAATTTTATTATGCGGTCTCTCTTTTTAACGCAATATTGAGTATTTCAACTTGGTTCCTTTTGAGATTTTTTCGAGTGTGAAATTCGCTTTCATTTCATTTACTTACGACTTAATGAAATTTTTCGATACAAACGAAACGTTGGAGGGGTGTCGATACAACGTCTGATATTGAAAAATATTAATAATGTTAATTTATTCAATTAATTTTTAGATTTTAAGATTTTTTAAATTGGTTCTTGAAATTGAATAAATACATGATTAATTAGAAGATTGCCATTAACACCCTAAAAATTGATTATAAATATGACTTCCATTCGTTAATGTTTGATTTCGCCCGATATTTTATTTAATACAATTCATAAATGAAATGCGCTGTACTGTACAGATAAAAGAGTTAACTTTCTATTGTGAAAAGAAATGTACAAGATCGTCTAATTTTCGATCAGCTTTAGACTACATATGTAAATATAATGCAAAACTACTAAGAACTAAGCATGTGATATCAGCCCACTTTATTAACTGTCCCAATACTTATCATTGGCCTTTTCACATTATGGCATACTACGTCTTCTTCTCTCTTAGCCTTTATTATTCCCAAGTCACTTGGGGTCGGCTTTTCTGGTCTAACCATTCCATCTGGATTTGACTGGATATCAGTTTTTACACGGAGCGGCTGCTCCCTGACCTCCGCAACCCGAAGGCTAACGATACCCTAAGGCTAGACCAGTGTCAGGATATTAGAGGGTACTGACTTTCCCAATAACAACTGCCATAGATGTTCATGGCAGCCGGGACCAACGGCTTAGCGTGCTCTCCGAGGCACGGAGCAGGCGATAATTGTCAATCAATACGCACATCATTTCGAAAAGTCATATAACTTCCGAAAGTCAGAGGTGCGCGACGTGGGTTCGAATCCGAGACCCTCTGCATTGCAGTCTGTTGGTCTCCCCACTGAGCTATCGCTGCTACGTAATTTTTTAAATATATTGTAAACAACTGCTACGCTATATGCAGGTATCCGCACGATATTTTCTTTAAAAATCTACTATCTTTTTGCATTAGGTAGTCTGTTTATTGTGAAAGGTAATAGAATATACAACATCATGCTATGAGCTGAAGGAGCAGTATTCATAAACATGGAAGAAAACGCTAGTATAACTGCGAAAGTGTAGAGGTGCATGTTGGGGATCAGTCACGATACGCTGTCGCTACTTGCTAAGCATTGAATCTATGCCTACTCCATACATTTCCTAAGTTTACTCAACAAAATCTATAAAATTAAAAGATATATAGGTACTTCTTCGATATCAAATGGTAGCCTAGAGCTAGATTCATTTATTAAAAGCAGGGGTGACCAACCCAACGCCAACGCCCCTTCAACTGCGTTGTAATCTCGACAATGTCCTCCGGCGATCGATTTCCTTTGTAGATTGAAATGGTAAACAAAGATATTGCCAATTTTTATCTTTTCTTCTATTATTAGAACTTCCGTATCTTTTATGTTGAGGATATTAGGTATTGTATCTTGTTTTATGACTAACATAGGCAAATAATTTCGGAATATCGTAGTAGATATTGCCTAGTAGGGGCATCATTAGACTACTACCTAGTTATCTTACCTTCGTCAAAGCCCAAAAGCCTAACTTAACGCGTTGGAAAATTATGGTGTTTCATAGTTCATGGTGTTAACAGAACATAATAATTATAACGACATTAATTCAGCAATTTGAATTCTAACTTGACTTTGAGACGCTTGCGACTAGCCATAATGCTAGTCAGTAAATATAATATATATGGTTATATTTACTCATTAATAATGAAATTCATTGTAAATAGTTTTAGTAGTTACAAATATACGTTGCCTGTTAGTATATTCTCAAAGCAGCAATACAGTATTGTAACTTCTGCTTATATTTTTCCATAAGTCAATATGATAGAGCATGCTTCTACAAGTATAATTACTGTCTATCATTTTGCCGAAGCCCATGCTGCTTCTGATAATCACCTAATAGAGCCCAATTATTAGACTTGCGATGTAGAGGGCTAGCGTTTGAACCTTTTACATTACACTATTGTCTTGCTCCACCCAGTCGTCACACAAGCATTTAGCTCGGCTTGAGTTGTTAACAAGTAAACTATTACTGCTGATATGGTGACAGTTATAAATAAGATTTTATTCGGATACCCAATACCGATTTCCAAACATATTTTTAAACTTTAAAAGCAAACAATATGTTTCAAATTACGATGTACTACACCCAATTATGTTTCGGCAAATAAGGAACAGGAATGAGAGGCAATCCGGAGACTAAACACCGGAACCAATTCCAAGCTGATCCTTGTTTGTCAAAGTGCTTTCTCGCGGTTACTAAGGATTTACGATGTAAATACGTTTTTTGTTGAACGGATTTTGTGAGAGGTTTGGTTCTGAGGCTTTGTAGTTTGGTGTAAATAAAGACGAGGGCCTGTAAGTAGTTTTTTGTTTGTTCGATTTATTGAAGTGAGTTAAGAGTCAAGAAGTATGCAGGCATTTGCAAGTACATACTTGAATATAGACATTTATATTATTACTTACTCGTTCAGCTGCAAATTATCGTCATCTGTTTTTAGATACACGGTCAGTAGTGTTTAGGGTTAAGCTGAATTATGAATAAATGGGTTGGCCAAAAAATATTTGATTACAAATCATATGGTACGATAGCATCATTTTCTTGTATAGCAGTGTCCCGACACATTCCAAGATGCATGAGGAGGGAAATAACATACTGGTATATTTATATTGACGACCTCGATGACGTAGTGGTTAGTGTAACCGACTGCCACGCTTGAGGTCGCGGGTTCGATTTCCGCACAAGTCAAACATTTGTGTGCATGAACATGGATGTTTGTCTTGGTCTGGGTGTTTCTATATATAATATGTATGTATTTACAAAAAAAAAAAGTATATATGTATGTGTATCCATTGTCTAGTACCCATAGTACAAGCTCTGCTTAGTTTGGGCTAGATGGTGTTGTGTGTATGTGGTAGAATATTATTATTATTATTATTATTATTATATTGTTGAAGGGGTCGTCGGAGTTGTATAACATCTATAATGTTTATTAGCTCTCTAATAATAAAAAGCCGAGATGACGCATATTTGGTACATTTACTTTATAGGAAAACCTAGTCAACCTTTGCCCGAACCCAAACTTCGAGCGAGAGACTTATACAATAGTAGCGTTTACTGCCGCTACGCTATTAAGGCAACCAAAGATAAAAACCTTATCCTTACTTAATATAATAGATTCGAAAGTATGTAACTCTATAATATTGTCTTCTGTTTACGCAAATATTATTCATTGAAATTAAACTACTATATACGGATTTTATCGCGTTGTTTATTTAACACGTTATTACATAATTTTGAAAAACTGTTACACTACTACTACTATTAAACTTTACTAATGTTTAAGGTAATTGAATTATTATTACAACTATTAAAACTATTTAGATTTAATTTAATTTTACACTTTCCCCGACGTTTCGGTTGCTTTTCAGCAGCCATGGTCACGAGGAGACTAAGATGGTAGTTGTAACTCTGTTTGTCTGTCTATCCGTCTGTCTGTCTGTTACCTCTTTACGGCTAAACCACTCAACCGATTTAGATTAAATTTGGTACAGATATATTTTAAAACCTGGGGAAAGACATAAGCTACTTTCTATTGATGTAATTTGATTGAGCTGCGCGTTAAAACTAGTATTATATAAGAAGAAAAATTATAAATGTATCATTAAAAACATATTACACATAAAACTCGCATCGAGAACGCGTAGTACTACTCTGAGAAAGGTACGGGAAGCCAGGCGCCCCAGCGCGGGTCTTTGAAACTAAAAACCGGAAATTGCGTCGCGTCGCGTTGTCTTCCCTCAATGCCTAGACGAACATATTCATTAGTGGCATAAATTAAAACGCTTTGCCGAGATAAGAGAGGGGATATTTTAGTTGGGGTTATTGCTTTAAAAATGTCATTGCTAAGGCGGACGCTAAGCTCTGTCTAGTCTAGTCTGGTGCCTTTTTGAAGGTAATATGATGTAATGATTTTCTTTTAGCTTTGTATTTGGATTTTAACCGGTTAAATTATATCACGGCTGGCTCCGTGATGGCACAACGGTAGTGTATGCTGTGCATAAGGTCTCGGGTTCGGTTAACAAAACGTGATATTGCGTTTTCAGTTAAAACATTCTTAGTAGCACAGATGTCTGGCATTACATCATGAACTGTACCAGTAAAGGGCTTTAGGCTCGCGTTCACATTAACGGGTGTAATACACCTCTGATAACCCTTCGAGGATAGAGACGTGAGGTATGTAAGTATATTCTACCTAATAATAAAAATAGGTAAGTGCCTGGTTCACGTACCGAAGTTTCCGTACTAAAAAACAATGTCAATTGTTCGACACTTACGAGGCTGGTTTCTACTAATGTTTTATTTGAGACAACAGCGACAACAGCTGCTGTATTATAGTTGAAAACCGATGGACTGCCATGAAAAGCTATTGAGTTCGATCCCTACAAACACATCTTTAGCTTTTGAAGTTATGTGCGTATCGAGAGGAAGCCTGCTTATGGAACATTTTAATCTGAACTGGGTAAGTACGGTGGACTACTATGGCGAGTTATCCTATCACACTGAAAAAAGGCCAGTGCCCAGCAGTGGGCCAATTTAAAACAGAGCTGATATTATTATTATTTTCTTTTTATTATTACCTTAAGAGCTTATATTATATTTACTCTAAGTTTGAAACTTGTACGTATTATCACTATTCCGATAGAACAGTACCTAAAAAAAATGTCATTTGAAGTGTTTTTTGTATGGAAAATATAGGTACTATGATCGTAGCCAGCTACCTAAAAATATCTGAATATAGAAAATTGCCCTTTAAAAGTAGCACAGATTGTTGACGTAGGCTCGGTAATAGGTTACCCTGCAGTCTTACTTCTCACCGGATAGTAAGCAGTTACTTTCTTGCAATACTAATCACTTGCGCATTGCTGAAGCAAGTGTTAAAGGTGGTATGGAAACTGACTCTATTAATACCAATAGAAAGGCAGCTGTAATTTTGTTTTGATTTTAAACGCCTTCTCTAGACCAACAGACTGCAATGCAGAGGGTCTCGGGTTCGAACCCACGTCGCGCACCTCTGACTTTAGGAAGTTATATGACTTTTCGAAATTATGTGCGTATTGATTGACAATTATCGCCTGCTCCGTGCCTCGGAGAGCACGTTAAGCCGTCGGTCCCGGCTGCCATGAACATCTATGGCAGTCGTTATTGGGAGAGTGTCGACACAAAAGATCCCACTGGGTCGAAGTGTAGCCGGTCTGCACTGACTGGCCCCCACATAAGATACATACATACTCCAAATACTTTGTTTATTTTGGCACCCATTTGCAATAATAAACCATAGCCATTCGCGGGTGGTTCAAATTTTGTTATAATTTATGTGGTAGCCAGTACAATGATACTAACACAAGCAAACGCGCGGAACACAACTAATATAGTTAATTTTTTTTTTTAACTTGACGTCGTCCATGACGCATACCCCTCCGCGGGGGCAGGCGGAGGGGTTATGTCGGACTCGCCGGGGTAAAAGAAAGATGGTAAAGATGATAATGTACCTCCCGGAATACCGACTAAACCTACCACGGTGTTCTTCGCCAAAACCACTATCGACGGGGCCGCACGAAACACTTGCGCATGCGGTCGCGACCCCGCCGAGGTTTCGGCTCGCCGTATGAAACGGCAGGCCACTACCCGATAAGACTTACCCTATAGGCACTTCGCAAATAATCCCTACTGTCTCCCCTAGAGGGGACACAGAGGCGCGCGTGGGAACACGCACGCCGCCTCTCGGACCTGGTGCTGAACGAATGGCGGGCAGGCCCACAAAGCCCGCCACCCCCAGGTCAAACCTCAATAGTTACATATCTTAACCTCTGTAACATTTATTTACACCAATAAGTAAACACATATCAAAAAATATAAAAACGTAGTGGAATATGGTTTACTTCAGCAATTTTCTCGCCTGCAATGTTCAGTCTATACTTAAAACAAACAGTGCACGGAATGGAATTAAAATTTCCATCAGAAATGTTTGTGTAAGGCGTCGCCGTTGGGAGCTCCAAGGGAAATGTGACGTCACTGCATACTACGTTCGTGTCAGCCATTGAGATATACAACAGTAACATATAGATATATTAGGGCCTGTACATACCAGGTTTTTTAAACGCGCCGTTGACGCGCGTTTTAGAAACGTGCGTCGACGGCGCGCTTTTATCCTACAGAGCAGTTTGTTGTCGTTTGTATCGATAGACACGTGCGTTAGCATTGCGTTAGCATTGCGTTTGTATCGATTCAAACGCGCGACACCGGCGCATCTGTATCGATACACACACGCGTCAGCATTGTTCTTCCGCCGATATACATGATCTTAGCACTGTATTTTGAATCGCACGAAGTTCTTAAAATGATGAATACGACATTCGATAACAATTTTTTTTCATGTCTTTTTACTTTTCTAAACTTTGTTGTATAATGTCCACACAACCTTCTCTCACTCATAAATGGGTGTACCCACATACGCCAGTAACATTCCTGCTTCCTTTTTAAAAAAAATGATTACAAAGCGCATACAATCAATGCTGTCTCGTTCGACGCCATCTTGCTACTGTTGACGAGCTTCTGCTTAAAAACGCAATATGCCAGCGCGTTTGTATTGATACATACGCGCGTTTGCATCACGTCTGTATCGCTACACACGCGCGTCTGTATCGATTCAAACGCGTGTTTGAATTTATACAGGTGTGCAAAGGTCTACAGGCTGCGTCTGACTCGCGTGCGTATCGCGTCTGTATCGCAACAAACGCGCGTCGACGGCGCGTTTAAAAAATGTGGTGTGCACAGGCCCTTAATGGTGTTAGCTATATTCTGACGTTTTCTAACACTAATGTAGAGTTCTGTATGTGTTTTTATTCAGATTACATAAAAAAGCTCGGCTGTTGGTAATTTGCCTGTATTATTTTTTGTTATATTTTGTCAGCCTCCGTGGCGCAGCGAGAAGAGCCCTAGACTTCATATGCATGAAGTTTCAAATTGAATTCTCAGGTTTGCAGAGTTATTAGACTTTCTGAATAGAAGTTCTTAATAGTATCACGGAGTATCGAACCGCGGTCTTAAGACGGCAATAGGCGCGCCCCATCTTTAAAGCCATAGCTATGAATAGTGTGAGTGTAAAACACTCCTGCCTACACATTCAAAGATATCAACGCATCAATAATGTTTATGTATTTTCGAAGTTAGTGTGTAGATCTAATAAACAGCGTCTAGCGGCAGAAGAAGATATAAGTATAATACAAGTGAGAAACGGCCATGAATTGTCGTAAATCTTAGAGTTCGAAAAAATGGTATCACGTGACCTTCAGAGGTCAAAGGTCGTAGTCATTTCGTAGGTATATCGACTATGCTATGCTGAGTCGAATGGCGTTGACCGCGAGTCTCTAGCTCTTACGGTTCTTGAGTTGAAAGATGGTATCACGTGACCTTGAGGTCAGAGATCAAAGGTCATAGTCATTTCGGGGGTATATCGACTATGCTGAGTTGAATGTCGTTGACCACGAGTCTCTAGCTCTTATGGATTTTGATTTGAAAGTTGTATAACAGACAGACGGACGGATGGACGGACAAAGCTGTTGTATAAGAGCTTTTTCGAACTCTTATAAATTTTCCCACATATATAATATGATGTTCTATAAGAGTATTACTATTCGTGTATACAACAAATTTGAAATTACCAACAGCCATAAAATAATTAAATGGAAATATATTTAAAAGTAAGTTAACAAATTGAAAATGGATTTTACAACCTACAAGAGTTCTTTAAAAAGCAATAATAATGATATGAAATGTATATATAATAAATGCGTTAAGTATTGTTGCCTTATGTCCTTACATGTTGTATGTCCGTTATGGACAATTGTTGGGGCCAAAAACATATAATAATAATAATAATAATAATAATATTGTCTTCTATTTACGCGAATATTATACATTGAAATTAAACTGCTATTGCTCCCCGTGACCATGGCTGCTGAAAAGCAACCGAAACGTCGGGGAAAGTGTAAAAATAAATTAAATCTAAATAGTTTTAATAATAATTTAATTAGCTTAAAAATTAGTAAAGTTTAATAGTAGTAGTAGTGTAACAATTTTCAAAATTTTGTAATAAAGTGTAAAATAAACAACGCGATAAAATCCGTATATAGCAGTTTAATTTCAATGAATAATAATAATATTCTATCACATACACACAACACCATCTAGCCCAAACTAAGCAGAGCTTCAATGGATAAGCATACATATATACTTTTTTATGTAAATAAATACATACTATACATAGAAACACCCAGACCAAGACAAACATCCATGTTCATGCACACAAATGTTTGTCTTGTGCGGGAATCGAACCCGCGACATCAGGCGTGGCAGTCGGTTACACTAGCCACTACGCCATCGTCATCATGTTTTATTAATACGATCAATTACTGTACACAGTTACGCAATAAATCAATCTTTATCTTTAGGCAATATGGCAATTCTGAACACTACAAACTGATATGAGGCATTGAACTGCACTATTAGCATACATTTTTTCTTTTTCTTAGATATCCAGGGTTATACATACTAAAGTGTAACTTAATACCCAATAATATGTAAAGTCTACGGCACGAAGAAAATTTTATCGCCATGTCTTTTAAGTCTCGTAGCACAAGCCAGCGATTATATTTGCATGCAATTGTGAGATCCTAGGTTCAATGCCCGGATCATTGTCACAATTGATAATCTTCTGCCCAACACCTGCCGTCAATAGAGTCAGCTATAAACAAATATTGTAAATAAAATATATATATGCCAACCTTCGTCCAACTTTTAATGAAATTAGTTTTGAAGTTAGAAAAAGCCAGTTTTCTAACTTGCAATGAGATCACCCTTTAAACAAGCATCTTCAGCAAACTCTTCTGGATATAAGGATGTATTTTGAATGCACTAGACTGCGTTTTTACTTACTGTCTTTATACCAATTTAAAGTAAAGTGAAGCGATTTGTTCCTGATATTCGAGAATGATCGATGTGCGCCTATAAATGAATCCGTGGATAAAACATAGGAATTATTCAAGTTAAGTGACTAGAACGCTTTCGAACATTGTTTTTATTCGAAAGCTTTCTTTGATGATTGATTATGTATTAAAGCAATGTATTAGTTTAGTTGTGTATAATTATTGCGTTTGTATATTATTTATATCATTAATTAACAATGAAACATTCATCGAGATTCGAATTATTATATAATATATTTGTTACGTACTTATACATGTATACACAGAAATGTATGATAATAATTATCTGTATTTACCAAGTGCTGCTACTAAAAATGTCTAACAAAGAAACCCAATAATACTTTTTGTAACCTGAAAATCTAACCTGATGGCTTGATAGTACGCAGACTTAACCAAAGGGTTGACTGACAAAAGGTAAATCAAAAAAAGTCCGTGTTCACGGGGAAAAGGTCTAATATTTTTTTAATGGTTAAAATATTAAAAATAAATTATTACGTTTGTGTTCTTTATTAATACATCAGTTAAATGTAGAAACATTAAATTAATGAAATTAATTAAATATAGAAATAAGGGCAGTGATAAATGACCCTCATTCTTGTTTCTGCTTGAAAGCTGTTTTAATAAATATCTCTAAAATGTTCATTTCAGAAATGCCGGGTGGACTCTCTGAAGTCTTGCAAACAAGAACAGTGTTATTGCGTGAAGAAGGATATTCTATAAGGCAAATTGCAGCCAGTGTCTCCATTTCTCAAGCCTGCGTCGTTACTACCCTGCAGAGGTACTGGATCCTGGGCAACCTGGCTTAGCTAAGCCAGGCTTAGTGATGTTCAGAAGTGCTTCATCAGACTTCTTGCCGCCCGTGTTTCAATAATGAACGCTACCAAACTGAGATTAGAGCTGCGAGCTGCTACTGGACGGATATTAGCACTCAGACTATTCGTAATTGTTTACACCACTTTTGATTACGATCAAAGAGATCCTGGCAAGCACCTTTGAATACACGGGAACGACAGCGACACAACTTGTAGTGGGCCAGGCAGCGTCAAAACGATACGAAACGAAGAAGATGTCTGGCGTAATTGTCTTTTCGTTGACGAAACATGGATTAGTACGCACCCTGATAACCTACGTGTCCGAGTTTGGAGACGGCCTGGGAATTTTGAAAGGCAAACAACTGCCACTGTAACCGTTCAGCAAGGTGGCTAATCGGTATCTTTTTGGGGCGGAATAATGATTGGAGCTCGAACGCCTTTGATCCCGTACCAAAGTTCTATGACAGCTAATTTGTACAAGGCAGCTGTTATTGATGGCATCATCAGACCATTCAGGATAAATTATGGTAGCCAATTCGTGTTGGTCGACGATAATGTGCCGGCACATCGATCTCAACGAGTGAGCGCTGCTCTCTGCGAGTACGAAATCACGCGGTTAGGCTGGCCTGCCGACTCTCCGGACTTAAACCCAAATGAGCACGCATGGGACGCTCTCAGGCGAACTGTTTGGAGTCGTCAGCCAGAGGTCAAGGGAGCTGCCATTCGAGAATGGGACAGGTTACCACTAGAACTAATGGACAACTTGATCTACAGCATGCCCAGGAGGATTTCCGAATGCATCAAAGCCAGGGGAGGAGTTATTTTGTATAAAATTTGAAAATAAAAGGATATAAATATGAATAAAATTATTTACTTTAATCAAATATACGCATATCTTTTAATTACAAATTTCACAGAGACTGAAAAACATTTTTTTAAAGAAAACGAAAAGAATATAGAGTTTTTATATTAAAATAATGTGTTTTTAAATGTTAAAAGATATCTCAACTTTTCCAAGTGAACGAGGACTTTTTTGATGTGTATATATCTCATATACTGTCCAGATGAATATGATTAAGATTATTTACATACCCATATCACAGCAGTAAGTAAAATTACATCATAATTGAAGATAAAACTAACTAAGAGAATCCTAACCTACCACAATATCCAACTATCAACGAAACAAAAGGTTATATCTCTTATCCTGTCCATCTTATTTAAAAACCCATACGACAATAAAAATTAAAAGAAACAGCTTTCCCCAGTCCAATTTTGGCGGTTAAGCACACTTCTCACCAGATAAAAGGACATTATATAAGACATATCTGGGTCCGGAAATGGTTGAATTAAGTGGTAAAACGGCGGATATTGTCGGGAGAGCTGTTTATCCAAATTGCAATGTTTCTGATAGCGCCCATAATTGCAAGATTAGCTCCGCGCTCGCTATTTTAAGTGTGATTCTGCGCGATTCTACTAATTCGATCGCGCTGAGCTTGTGCTGGAGATTTAATTTAATGAAGCCTTTATTCCAATGGTGTTTGTTTTATGTATGTGCTGGTAGAGTAATATTATATTGTATTAAACTTCTTTATATTTTATCGCATTGTTTATTTTTTAGCACACACTACAAACACACTATTATTATTACATAATTTTGAAATTTTAGACTACTATTGTTAAACACTGTTACTAGATGCTGTTTACTTTTATTTGAGCTATTTAAATTATAAAACTAAATAGTTTTACTATATAATCCGTATAAAGTAGGTAATATAATCAATATTAATATTACAATAACAACTTGTTATACAGAACAACGGAGAAACACTGCCGTCCTGCTTTTTCAAATGAGCATTTATGCTTTTCGACGAAATCAAGGCGTTCATCACAGCTCGTGAGATTGGGCGTAAGGGCTCGAAGTATTTCTTTTCCAGTTATCTTAACTGAAAGTTAAGTAAGGTTGTTGATAACAACAAAAAATAATAAGAAGGTTATTATTTTGGAAAAAACTTATGTTTGTAAAGACATCGATTTTCTTGCTGTTAAAATAGTTCTGTATCACGGCCGTCATAGCCTAGAGCGCTGATGTACATAGCTAAGTGAAAAACCAGGGTGAAGTAATATGATATTTCGTAGCCACGACTGCACTATACGCAAGGCTGTATTTTAAAAGAATAGCAGTGTTCCCCGAAATGAAAATAAACTACTAAGAGAAGATTTGAAACGGTAGTTTTCGGAAAAGCCACTAGCCAATCTAACTTCCTGCTGAATTACGACAGTAAAAAGGTTGTCATACATCATTAAGCGGATGTACCTGTACTAAGGCAGTATATCTTGTTTGAAAATGTTCAATAGTAGCGCGGAGTCTGTAACTGATCGTTAGTCGTCTAAAGGTGCTCCCATTGTTATGTGGGCCTTACAAATATGTAATAACCTCTGTCTACCCTTTCAGGGATAACAAGCATGTGTGTATATATGACTATAACTATTTAAAATTCTCTATTTTGTACAGCAGCGAAGGCCTAGTGAGAGAACATTGGACAGCTACGCGGCAATCTCAAGTTCGATCCCAAAGCTCCCATCTTAGAGTTTTCCAACTTATGTATGTCTGTTAACCCGTACACGACCAACGGCCTGGTACCTTAATCCTTTTTATGCTAAAAAAGGCTCGTGTCTAGTGATGGGCAAAACTTATAATCAGGGCTGATATTATACTCGTACGTACGTGTAGTACTCACTCCTGTGTAACACGAAGCAATTGTTTCTTTTCTTACAAGGAAACCTAACAAGAATAAAACGTTGACAAAAAGAACAACATTATATGAAGGAGACACCCTATTTTCTTTGTAAATTAATCTTTATCGCTACAAAGAATCTCATTAGTTCAGTTTACCGTAAAATAATGCAACGACACAAGTAATAAAAAGCGTAAAACGTATAGAACCATTGTTTTTATTCGTACCAAGTATAAACTTGGTACGAATAAAAACTACATTAACATACATTATATTCGCAATGCAGTACTTTTAAGAACAATGTTGACTCCGAAGTAATTTTCTTTTAAAACTGCATTTTAAATGCATCAACATTCTTCTTCAAATATATGTGGATTTTTGTGAGGTTGGGGAAATGTTTTACGGAATATTAAGTTAGCTTGAAGCGTTTTGGTTGGATTTTTGACCTATATCCGGTAGTAAAGTTATGCACGGGTAGTAAAAAAACCTTAATAAATTATACACCTAAACCTTCCTCATGAATCACACTGTCTATTGGAAGCAACTGCATAAAAATCCGTTCAGTAGTTTTTGAGTACTTGAGTGCGGGGAACTGTACAAACATTCAAACAACGGACACAAAGAACTCCCAGACTCGGAACAACTATTTATGGACCACATAAATTGTCCCGTGTGGGGATCGAACTCACAACACTCGGCATGGCTGCAGTGGCAGGGCGACCTCTTAAATCACTAGGCCATCCGCGCAGCCGATCCTAGTTGGTTATTGGTCGAAAGTGCGACCTAACTGAGCAGTTGAGGACAATTGCGGCGCGGCGCTATCGCATACTTGCGCCTAAGTTTACACAATTTAAGTGCCAGCAGTGTTACTATACTCATAAAACTTATGTTGTTATATACGACGGCACTTCAAGATACAAAGCCTGCTAATTCTTTACATATATTTATAACTAGCTCACCCGCGCAACTTCTTCTGCTTCATATAAGAGAAATTGCCCCGTTTTTGCAACATTTTTCATTGCTGCTACGCTCCTATTGGTTATAGCGTGATGTTATAATATAACCTATAGCCATCCTCGAAAAAGTGGCTATCCAACACTAAAATAATTTTTCAATTCGAACCAGTAGTTCCTGAGATTAGCGCGTTCAACCAAACAAACAAACTTCAGCTTTATAATATTAGTATAGATACTACTAATTTTAGCCCGCGGCTCCGCTCGCGTTACTGTAGGATAGGTTGGTAACAGTACTTTTTTCTGTATGACAGGAAGCATATGTCCTATTTTATAATACTGACAACGTGTACCTATGCAAAATTGCATGATAATCGGTTGAGTAGTTAGGACGTGGAAGTGTAACAAACAAACAAACTCACGTTCGCATTTATAATATTAGTTACAATTATCTACACTAATATTAAAAGAGGAAAGATTAAATTTTTTGTTTGTTTGTTTGTTTGTAAGGGCTTAAATTAAAAACTGAACAACTCATTTTGAAAATTCTTTCACCATTAGAAAGCTATATTATCACCGAGTAAGATTTTATTTAAACAAAAGTACTGTTACTAACATAACCTAACCAAATTTTAAACGAGTGAAACCGCAATCAAAAGCTAGTAAGAAATACAAGTACTATATCAAATTTCGTGTAGTAACAGGGACAGACAACACAGCGCCCTTTCCCTCAGTTGGCATTGAGCCAGGGGCCTGCCAGTGATCTTATCTGAATAACATAACATTTATTCCTAATGGGTCCCATTACAAATAAATATCGATGCTGGCCAAAAACATTATTTCGAACTGATACAGTTTTAGAATTATGTAACTACCTAGATAAATCTTTTTCATACTAATATTATTGTATATGTAATATGAAGGTATGGATGTTTGGTTTTTAAACTCCTTTGCCTGGACCTCCTTTGCAATTGACATAAATGTAGCTTCAGTTACTAGTAGACTACTCACTAACCATTTATTAGCGAACCACTAAACGAAATTTTAAAGAAATTAAATTTGTAATTGCCTTTGAAGTGGGAGCGAACAAGGGCTTCTTTGGTGCAATGCCTACAACGCGCGAAGGATTGATTGAAATGAATTATTTTTTCGATAAAACTATTATACAACATTACAGGAAAACTACCAGTGTGGCAAAGGTAGTGAATGCAATTGCTTTGCATGAGGTCTTGGATTCGATTCTCTGATCAGGCAATTTGTGATTGGGTTTTGCGGTCAATAAATTTTCAGTAACGCGGATCCTCTCTCGTCTTACTTTTACAATAACGTTGTACCTTCTTCTTCTTTTCGTGTGGTTAGTAGCCAACCTGTTGTTAAAAGTTGTTCAAGCCGCCCGTAGGCCTCTGACATGGCTTAACGACTGCTGTCAATTTCACAACAACCGGGACCGACTTTTTTACATGCCTTCCGAAGCACGGAGACGCTCAGATGAAATACCACTAAGCGGTCACCTATCTACAGTCTAACCGCACCCAATGTTGCTTAACCTCGCTAATCGTTTACCGATCAGTAAGTGCAACTAGCTATGAGCATACCTAAAAGCATAGCAAGTGAAATATAGGTGTAATACACCTTTACCTACCTCTACGAGATATACACTCCAAGAATATTACATTACGATCATCATATTCACCGCCATTATCATAAATGAACGAGCCAGCGAATAATAAAATTACTTTTGTTTTCTTAATGTTAGCAAACTTTCCACGGGATTTGTTTGAGCGAGCTCCCTAGATTGTTATTAAAATTCCCGTAGCTATGCTAAAGTTTTTACGTTAAAAGGATTGGATGTAAAAGGTTAGGATACGGTGTTCGTTTTGTGTTGAATGTTAGTCTGGCGTAAGTGCATATTAATAAGTGAACGCTGGCTAAGTTGCGGACTATCGCCTTAATAACGATCGATCCCCGTTTGGTATTGGATCTGTAATTCAATTTTATGGCTAGAGAAATAAAAATCTTATATTTATGTAGATAAACTGTACTACACCGTTGTTGTAGTATAAGCAGTGACAGTCAGTTCAATTTTTCTTTACTATCTGTTCAGTTTTACCGTATTGTAGTTAATAGTTTTTTATATATATTTTAATTTTAAGAATATTGTAGTTGCAGCAATGTGTCTACGACACAGTAATAAAATATATACTTTTTTCAAAGCGTAGGGTCAATTGCCGGTTCAAATGTTATTGGATTTTTCTGTGAAGATATTCTAAATGGCAAGGAATCTACAACTGTGTCTTGTATGAGGCAATTGTCTCGCCCTCTTCTACATGGGGATAGTAACCTTTGCTACTGAAGGCCATGCATACACCTCTGTCTGTCTTTCTACCACTTGGGGGATGTTAGAGTAACACTATATTCGTATTGCCATTATTTGTAGCAAAGTTATCTTGTACGATGTAAGTATTTAGAAGGATTCCTTAATGAGGACTTGCCAGAGCCCAAAGGAACGCTCTGCTATCAACATTCGGTGATCTTTATCCTTACGTTGGTTATCCTTGTTTTTAAATGTTTTGCAAGGGATTTAAGTTGTAAATAATACTTTTAGTTTTCCAAGAAAGGGTACCGGACTTTTTACTTCAGCGAGTACGTAATATCTTGGGAATAAGAACGGACGGAAAATGTAAATGAGACAGTTAAAAGAGGAATATATGGACGAACGCTCTATGAACAGATCAGTGACGTATATAGGAAGGCCAGGTTATACATGACGTATGTGTGTGACGATGTATGAAAAGAATAATTGCACGTATGCCTTAGTGGTTTAAGTGGTCGCCTCACCACTGCCAGTGCGCCGAGTGTTGTGGGTTCAAATGCCATACGGGACGAAACT
Organism: Catocala fraxini; assembly: GCA_930367265.1. NCBI lineage: Eukaryota > Metazoa > Arthropoda > Insecta > Lepidoptera > Erebidae > Catocala > Catocala fraxini. The sequence continues at coordinate 29,663,416 of OV884025.1, read as the reverse complement.
TTGTGTGATCAACAAAAGATTTTTCCGAGTCTGGGTGTTCTTTGTGTCCGTTGTTTGAATGTTTATAAAGTCTCCCGCGACTCAGAATTTATTCCTAGTGTGGGAGTTGTCTTTTGAAAAAGCAAAAATCAAACAATAAGAATATAATTAAAATGCTGCGCTAATATACTCAGCATAAGAGATCATAACTGCATGTACATTATTTCCTTTTTTTTTCGTTACAGAAGAACTCTATACACACAATGGACACAGAACACCCTCCGAACAACTATTTGTGGACCACAAAATTCTTTGGCCTATGTGGGGACCATCGCGCGGCGTCATACAAGGTGATCACTCAAAAATCACTATCATACTTACACGATAACTTTATTGCTTTGTGCTATCATTTAAGGTTTTGCATAATTGTTAACGCTAATGTTGCCTTCATCGATTTTACCTGGACATGGTAATCATATGTTGCCCCGCAATCTTCAACTAAGTTATCCCATTGTTATGTTTGAGTCTGATATTATGTAAGACTTTACAGGCTTTTAAATAATATATCTGCATGCTCTACTGAGGTGCCAGACTACGTGCTGGTATTCTTATTTACTTATAAAAACCTAATAACTCTTCGCGCAACCTAGGAACCAAGCGAGCAAGAGTAACCAACGAGACATACTTCTGTTGCCATGCAGAGGATCTCAGCGACAGCGATATGCATATACATTTTTATTTTATTTCAGACAAAAGATCGTTATTTCTTATACATGTAATTTGATTACTTCGAACTTATAATAAAATGTAATAGGGAACATCTGACTACTGGTAAATATATTATTTTCTTTTTAATTTATGTTATTAATATTTTTAGAGGCCATGTTTTCATAATGCATTATGCTACAGATATGCATATAGATATTTTTGAATATTTTTACATAAGGCATATTGCCATAACAGGCAGAGCAATATGTGAGTTTGTTTGATTGTTACACTTTTACGCCTTAATAAATAGACCGTTAAACATGAAGTTTCCCATACACGTTATCAGGGTCTCAGATAAGGAGATAGGGTACTTTTCATCCAGAAAGTTGTTAAGTGAAAAAATCTTAGCTCCTACATTTACACGAGAGAAGCCGCGGGCAAAATCTAGTTAACTATGAAACCATTGTTATTTATGTCTTATCATTACATTCGAGACAGTTTTTATCACCGAAACACAAACAACTTAAACATCCCATTACCATATTCCATATCAATATAATAAAAACTTTTATTACATCGGCATGTATTCAAGATGATATATATATATATATATATATATATATATATATAAGATGGATACTTTCGTGAAATAAGACGTATTTAATCTAAAAAATGTAAGTAAAGGGACCCACGTTCTTTCACTTGTCCGGGGAAAAAGGAGCCGGGAAAATAATACTTTTCGGAATGCAGATTATGCCCAAGGATCGTTGAGTAGGTCACGTCTAAGTTTTATTAGTTCTTCGCTCACAGATGTTAAAAGTTTCGCTGTATTTTAATGTAGGTCTAGCTTAATTATTGACTTGAATTATAAGGGTGCTATGTGTGAAGGAATGGGTGGATGTGTATAGATTTAAAACCAAGAATATTTTCTAACAAACAGCAACAAACCATTTTATGTAATGGTCAGCCTATTGCCATCACAGCGCCTCTTTGAGGAACATCCGGTGCAATGATAAATGTAATATTTATTAACGATGCATTTTCAGTCGGACAGGCTCAGCCGATTGAGATTTTAATTTTCGCCTGTAGCATCCACCATGGCATTTTACTCAAACCTAGGTCTTAGAAAATTTACACTGGGTTATAAAACATATTGTGTTGATTATTCAAAAGCATGGAATCTTAAATTTCTGTCTCTGCATATAATCCTGCCTTTTAATGGCATAAATGTGAGTATTTGAACAATTGCAGGTCGTAAGGCCCTGGATGGGAGACAAGATTCGACAGTTTTAGTAAGTGTCACTTCGTCACACATAGGTATCCCATCCGATATCTTCAGTGAAGCAATTCTTAGTAGAAGAAAAGCATTTTTCTCAAATCCTGGTGTGAGAAATTCACTGTGCTAGGAAACATTGACCAGGGCATATCATCTAATAAATCCTACTTTGAAAAAATTGTCATTCTATTTATTACCAAATATATCTGTACGAGCCAATAACGCTCATACAGCACAATTCGTATTTATGCATAGGCAACCAAACAATTAATTAAGTAGTCGTAGCGAAACATTCGTCACGCGCTAATGTGTAGGTATCATTTATGTCAGTGTTTATAATAATAACTTAATAATACGTAAAGTGCAACTCAGATAACTTAACATTAACAACTATTGTGAATTATACCTAATAAACTCATAAACTTATCTAGTGGTTTGATATATCGAGTGAACTACCTATAACAAATTTAACTACAGCCGTTAACGACGAGATTATATCCAACATCTTTTGGTCCTTCGAGCCGAATGTCTATGGAAAGCTAAATTCATTTCTGAATGAAATAGTAATATGGGTCCTCGTTCGTTTTCTATTACCGCTAAAATGTAGGTTATATAATATTGTCTTATGTTTACGCGAATGTTATACATTGAAATTAAACAAACGTTATACGGCTTTTATCCCGTTGCTTATTTTTTATAAAACACTTTTTGTCCCTAGCCTTTATTATTCCCAAGTCACTTGGGGTCGGCTTTGCTAATCTAGCCGGATTTGACTGGTTATCAGTTTTTACACGGAGCGGCTGCCACCTGACCTCCGCAACCCGAAGGCTAACTATACCCTAAGGCTAGACCAGTGTCAGGATATTAGAGGGTACTGACTTTCCCAATAACGACTGCCATAGGTGTTCATGGCAGCCAGGACCGACGGCTTAACGTGCTCCCCGAGGCATGCAGCAGGCGATAATTGTCAATAAATTTTTATAAAACTTTAAACTATTATTGTTAAACAATTTTACTAGTACTGTTTACTTCAATTTAAGCTATTAATAGTTTAAAGTTTCAAAATTATGTAATAATAGTGTTTTATAAAAAATAAATAACGCGATAAAATCCATATTAAGTTTGTTTAATTTCAATGTAAGTTATATTTACAATAATATAGTCAATATACCTCAAACTTTGAAACTAGCAGTGTCTTGGCACGTCTCACCTCACCTACATCGCATGGACTGAATGGAAATGTAAATGTGATCAAATGCAAATTTATTCAATAAATTGGGTGTTACGGACCTCCATTCCATACAGGTTCCATTAATTAATTGGCAGATCTAGACTTGCAGATGAATTGATAATGAAGGTGTCAATGACTCTCTTGATTTCTTCTATTTTATTTATTTACTTTACTTTACTTTATTTTGCCCGCGGTTTCGCTCGCGTAAATGTACATTTTCTTGGTTAGTTTAGTAACAATATGTTTTTCTGGATGACAATGTGTACGCGAAATTTCATAACGATCGGTCGAGCAGTTAAGGCGTGAAAGCGTAACAAACAAACTCACAATCGCATTTATAATAATAGTAAGGATTTAAACTGTTGGGTTTTAATAAACTGTTATTAGCTAATACTACAACTGACGTGAACTTAAGTAATACAAGCATTTAGTTCAGCTCGAGGGGCTAACAAGAATGCTACTTTGCAAACAAAATGCCAGAAAGTTTTATTAAAGGAAAGTAATATACTGGCTTAGCTGTGCAGCGGTCTACGACATACAAATACATACACAAGGGGTATACCATACATATACATACAAAAACAGTACATAAAGGGTCGGTTTTGATTCTTAGGGGCTTAAACGGGGTTTTTATCAAGAAATTCTTAGTAGACTATATTCTTATTATATCGCAAAGGACTACCGTTACAATATTAGCTTGACCCTAAATCATAGTTGGAGAAATTTGGATGTAATACCTTTTTGCCTACAATTCAGGGGATAGAGGCGTAATCTCTGTTTAAAGTTTAATTATTTATATCCAAAACAATTTAACAACATCTTAAATCAGTTTACTAGTTCTGTTATACTCGTTACTTACTGAAATTCGCAACTCAATTAAACTTTAAACGCTCTTAGCAGAACACCTTAGTTGATAGTTTCGGTAACGCACGCAAATTTCAACTTAGATGTTCATGTTATAAGGTTTAAAATAGTTTTTGAGACGAGAGGGTAGTTTGTGATTATTTTTTTAATCGCACCTGCAATAAAGGTAAAATGCTTAACGACAAACTTTAAGGCTTGGGTGCGGATTTGTTTGAGATCGGATACCGATAGGATGTTAAATAAAATCGATGAAAACACAATAAGGTGTTTAACGTTAATTATCGGGTCACCGACTGTGCAGAAGATAAAATGCTTGCTATTTCGGTCACGGCGGCCAATCTTAACGAAGACTGGGTCTGCGCAGGGGATATTATAGTGCACAAGTATGTGCGCAAACACAAGTGCACTCTCTGTTCCCTAACCCTCATGATCCGGTGGAACGGACAATCCGACACGACCGGAGAGAGATCAGGCGCAGGACCAACAGCTTTACGTGCTTTCCGAAGCCCGGGGGTGTTTAACACCGCCAACTTCCTAACTCCGGGCTGCTATTGAGATTTTATTAACTTTTTCTTGGCCCTACCTGGGATTCGAACCCGAGACCTCACGCACAGCAGTCGAATTCACTACCGCTGCGCCACGGGGGCAGTTATGTAAACATTAAGTGAAATGTAAATATCAGCTATTGTGATTATTACATAATACTACACGGTTAGCAAAAAGGGTTTAACGAGGCTTTCCGTGACCAGAGGACTGCCTTTATTTCGCGGAAAGATTACGCATTGCCATTCAACGTGTCAATGCTAGCAGTCACACTACTAGTCGACTGTAATTCGGAAGAATTCTATGCCGGCTATTGGAGAGTTTTAGTTTTTGGTTTACCTTCCCTTTTTTATTTGTGTTATATAATATTTTAGGTATAACTTAGTTTTAAAGAATTGTGTAAATTGTTATTATTCACATATAGATATAATAAATAGCAATCATTTACTGTACGATTGGCATAGTGTTTTCGAGCCGCGATTCAGAAATAGTTGTTACGAGCCTAGGTGTTTCTTGCCTGCAAATCAATCCCAGCACCTCACGATTATCACAGAGGCTGCACTTAATCTATGTTTCTATGTATCTTTACACATGTTATATTTCTGTCTTGTTATTATATTTTAGTTACTTTAGTTGTATGCTTAGTTTGTTCATTATTTAATTTAGGTTCATTTCTAGACTTTACCGTACATAAATACTATTTTACCATATGTGATTTCGATAGAGAGAAAGCCTGAAGATTTGTCACACAGGTTTCGAACCTATTACAGACTCCAGCTCTCACAAAGGTTTATTTTGTAACTATTACTATTCTTCATTTGTGTTTAAAACTATGTGTACAGAAAATAAAAATAATGAATAAATGTCTTAACCTATATTTATACTAATATTATTAAGAGGAAAGATTAGATTTTTGTATGTTTTTTTTTTTCATATACCTATGTTGGCAAACAAGCATACGGCCCACCTGATGGTAAGTGGTCACCGTAGCCCATAGACGCCTGCAACACCAGAGGCATTACTTGCGCGTTGCCAACCCTTTAGGAAAGGGAGTGGGAAGAATAAGGAGCGCGAAGGGGGAAAGAGGGTGATTGGCCCTCCGGCACTCTCACTCACAGAACGAAACACAACAGTAGGAATACTGCTATTTCACGTCGATATTCTGTGAGAGGGTAGTCCTTCCCCGGTTGAGCCGGCCCATTCATGCTGAAATCAGCGAGGCTCTACTACTCATAACTCATGTTTGTTTGTTTGTTTGTAAGGATTTAACTCAAAAACCACTTAACCAATTTTGAATATTATTTTCCTATTAGAAATCTATATTATCACCGAGTAAAATAGGCAATAACTTATTTTTAAAAAGTACTGTTACTAACATAACCAAGCCTACTTTTACGCGAGCAAAGCTATGAGCAAAAGCTAATCATAATATAATTAGGTTAATACCACTTTAAATTGAAAACACTGAAGCTATACTATGTACATTATAGTATACTACATAATACTATGTATATTATAAAGATATGTACATTGTACACACTTATGTAAATTGAAAGCATCATGCGTGAGTAAAATGTAATGTAAATGATTTCTGTTCTAATGTAATGTAAATGCAAATAGCGTTTCATGAATTGGTAACGCCGCTATAGTTTCAGGTTTGAATTCGTATCGCCTACCGATCTGAAAGTAAATATCTTCATATAGGAGACTTACGGCCTGTTTCACCACTATCAACTAAAAGTTATCCGAAAGATAAACCTCATGCTGTATAACTCTTGTTAGTTTCAAGAAGAGAGACTTTTATCTAATAGACAAATGCTATTTAGAGGTGGTGGAGCAGGCCCTTAATGACAATTATAATATATATAATATAATATATTTTATTTACCAAAAACATGTGTTTCAAATATCACAAATTAATTTTTACAAAATTAATTGGGTTTCTTCATTTGAACCAACCAGACGGGTATGAACCTCAAAAAAGGTTTTGAAATTTACACAACTAAAAGGATGTTTACGCGGTTTTTACATTTAAATAGTTTTATCTCGTATTAATACCTTGAAATCTTGAACCTGTGACCTTGTCAAAATACATCGTCGCTCTGCCTATTGAGGTATTCATAGACCTAATGCAGGGATTGAAATTTGCGTCTGTGTTTTATAGACCATGACACATGACATTGCTTTAGATGCAAAACACAGAGTCAAATGTGTCAGCTCCATAAATTGTTTCTTTCTCAGTTATAATACACATTATTTTAGTGTGGGAATCCATTGACGCGTACCTCTACGCGAAGCAGCGGAAAGGTTATGTCGGACTCACCCGGGGGAAGATGACGACGTCCCGGTGTTCCTCGACGTTACCAGATTCGGGGGTTCGCGCGAATCGTCACGCGAATCTCACGCAAAGCCCGTATTGAGTTTGATGCTAGTCGAGCAAACCCAAAGACTACACGTGAGTTTCACCGTTTTATTTTTTTTTCTGTTCTAACTCTATAATAATAATAATATTTATTCTTTATTCAGGCAAGAAAAAGGCAAAGAAAAAGCAGCGATAGCTCAGTGGGGAGACCAATAGACTGCAATGCAGAGGGTCTCGGGTTCGAACCCACGTCGCGCACCTCTGACTTTCGGAAGTTATATGACTTTTCGAAATTATGTGCGTATTGATTGACAATTATCGCCTGCTCCGTTCCTCGGAGAGCACGTTAAGCCGTTGGTCCCGGCTGCCATAAACATCTATGGCAGTCGTTATTGGGAAAGTCAGTACCCTCTAATATCCTGACACTGGTCTAGCCTTAGGGTATCGTTAGCCTTCGGGTTGCGGAGGTCAGGTGGCAGCCGCTCCGTGTAAAAACTGATATCCAGTCAAATCCGGTTAGACCAGAAAAGCCGACCCCAAGTGACTTGGGAATAATAAAGGCTAAGAGAGAAGATTCTTTATTCAGGCAACGTAAACCCATACAAAGATGTTAGTTACATTGATTCTTATAAACTAATGTCAGTATAATGAAAAATTAAGTAGTGTAGACGGTTAATTATTAAAAGCTTCTCAATGAGTATGTCATCAGAGATTCATAGTCACACATATTCATATTCTAAGTTACGGAACAATAACTTGAGCTGAAATATTACTGGAGTCGGCATCACGTCTTCTGCTCGCTAAAATGTCGGCATACTTCAAATGTAATTAAATAACCTGTAAGCTGTTGCCTTGGTAACTGTGCTGTTCTTTCAAATAAGCGTGGGGTTCGATTACAAGCGATTCTGGTGACATCTTAAATTATTTTATTGAGTAGTTTTCTCCTGATTCAGAACTACGACATAAGACTTTTAGAATAGCTGGAGCAATGTTCTTTCTCCAGTGTATTTTAAAGGTCTTATTTATTTATTTATGGAGGTCTAACAGCTTATTATAGTTTGAAAATATACATATTTTAATAAGCATCCGATAGCCAGTTACAGGCCCTCACATTAGTCATTATGTAGTAGTCACAAGCGTATGGCCACTAGCCTGGCGTAGTTCCAGACAGTGTGCTGCTAATGAGCATTGTCTGAGAACCCAATAATAATTTGCGAGATCCGAGAAACGAATCCAGTATTTTGTGATTTGTCGATCATGACGCTCTCAATCATGAGCGCATACGTCACAGAGCTGATGGTCATATGTAGATAAATAATGACTGCTGTTAACTACAGTCATAGTTCGCTCTAAAGCGAGCAAATATCCAAATGCAGCTTGCAGTTTAATTGGTAGAATTTATAAGCTCCTATTGCCTAAAAAATATAAATCTTCGTGCCAGAAATTAACTGTGGCCCGATCTGAAATAAAAATATTGAACCTCATAATCGGTCTTTGCCCAAGCGCTCACACTAAAACTACCAAGGTTAGTTAATATGCGTAAAGCTTTTTCTAAGCTGACTTCTGACGTTTTCTAAACTGTTCTTAACAACATTTGGAACAATTTTTAGAACATGTTCAGCTGATTTTTGATAGTCCACATTGCCATAGGATTTTCTGGTTAAGTAATTTACGATCCTGAATAATCATTGTCTTGTCTAAAATTTTAATCACTATGTATTTTTACGTTCCCCCTAACCACAAGGCCCGCTTGAGGCCAGTTTCACAATGACCTAGAAAATCTTTGTCTGAAATATAGCATGTTATATATTATTACAAAATTTTGAAAATTGTTACACTACTACTACTATTAAACTTAACTAATTTTTAAGCTAATTAAATTATTATTAAAACTATTTAGATTTAATTTATTTTTACACTTTCCCCGACGTTTCGGTTGCTTTTCAGCAGCCATGGTCACGGGGAGACATGATTTTTACAAATTTAAATCTAAATAGTTTTAATAATAATTTAATTAGCTTAAAAATTAGTAAAGTTTAATAGTAGTAGTAGTGTAACAATTTTCAAAATTTTGTAATAAAGTGTCAAATAAACAATGCGATAAAAACCGTATATAGCAGTTTAATTTCAATGAATAATATTCGCGTAAATAGAAGACAATATTATGTTATATTTCTCTTAGAGGTTAAATAATTGGGACGAGACATTTCTTTTACTATTTGAACATTGTTAAAACAGAGCATTAAAGTAGTTCTCCCAAATGAGGTTACTAAAGTAGGTCCTTCAGTATCTTGACACAATTTTAGCTTCATTATAGCGTATCGAGTGTTTGTTATCCATTTACTACAGTAGATACGACCTCCATTCGTTCTTTTACAAAGTGCCTCCATAAACAGACATGACCTAATTATAATAGGCTTGTATAAACAAATTACTCGCCCGCAGTAAGACTCGCCCCATACCGTCAAATCTATTCGTACCAATTCATGTAATTTGTCATTAATTTGCGTTGAATTTAATTATTATGTATCACAGTGAGCACGAAATAGTTATTTGTGTAAATTATTCACAGTCTCGTTAATGTACGTAGATAATTATAATTTTAGAGACGAAATCAAACGTTACGTTTGCTCTGCTCGTTCAGTTTGGTGATTAATTATAGTTAATTATTATGGTTCTCACCCGGGTTTGTTAATAAAAATTAGAGGCACATCAAATAATGGTAATTTTCAGAAAGAATGAGTGTTGATGTTTTTGACGTTGAATAATATCAAACGTTTCTTGCTGAAAATTGATTCCGTTGATTGTGTTATATTATAAATTTTTTTGCAGAGAGTGATTTTACCCCCTTCTGCAAGAGTATTAGACACAATAGAAAAACCATTGCTTCTTGTCTGGTCATATTTGACATAGTAGGTTCAGTGGTCACATGCTAAGCATACTAAAAAGGTAATGTGAAATAAAAATGTTGGTCTCAAAGATTGTTCTTAAGAGTGACTGCTTTGTTGTCCATTGTGTTCCTTTTGCTTATAGCTCTACCTACACCGATTATCTCTAGCCACAGTACCCATCTATTATAACATAGGCCTAAAATATAGATGTTGAAAAGTGGTTGCAATGCTTATTTTCACCTGCTCCATCGGACATACTACATATACACGTACGAGTAAACGTCTAAATAACTTCACCATTGTTCAAATTACAATATTAATACGAAAAATGGTATTATCCTCCATATGATTTATTTATTTTATTGTACCATCTACAAAGATACGCACAACTTAAAGCTAGATTCAAAAATTTTAGGTCAATAAATTGAGGGTGCACCCTCGCTTACAGTAGGCCACAGCATGAATGATGTCCTACTTTTGGACTCTAAATCACCATAGAAAGCTTACTACACATTAACCTATCAACAAACAAACTACCTGTAGAACTAACAAATTAACCATATCCATAACATGATAATTCTCGTTGTTAACAACATAATCATGGTGCTCCATCCTCCGGTTACGCCCTCCCGTCCTCTTGCAACCCATAAATAATACCACCCTTATCAAAAGGCTTACGAGGTAACGTTCACAAGTAAATAGTTTCGTAATAAATGAGTAGGTAATTTAATCGCTTGGAATTAGTATATTGGACTTTTATTTAAGAAGTAACTGTATTAGGATTACTGTCTGTTTGTTATTTTTTATTTATTTATTATTATAAATTTGACTGCACGAATGGCGGAGTGGTTTAAGTGGTCGTCTCGCCACTGCCACAGCGCCGAGTGGTGTGGGTTCGAGTCCCACACGGGACAAAATTTTGTGTGATCCATAAATTATTGTTTTGAGTCTAGGTGTTCTTTATCGGACTCGATGGCGTAGTGGTCAGTGTAACCGACTGCTACGCCTGAGGTCGCAGGTTCGATTCCCGCACAAGTCAAACATTTGTGTGCATGAACATGATGTTTGTCTTGGTCTGGGTGTTTCTATGTATAATATGTAGGTATTTACAAAAAAAATAAAAAAATATAAAACATACATATACATTGTATATGTATGTTTATCCATTATTTAGTACCCATAGTACAAGCTCTGCTTAGTTTGGGCTAGATGGTGTTGCGTGTATGTGACAGAATATTTATTTACTTATTTGTGTCCGTTATTTGCATGTTTGTAAAGTCCCCCGCGACACAGGATCTATTCCTAGAGAGAGATATGTCTTTAAAAAAAGGTATCAGGCTCACAGTTCAGCCTCAGAGTCATTGATACAATTATCGTCGACGGACCGTTAGACGCAATAAATTAATGGATTATTTTTAAAGAAACTGGAGTTTGTTTGACCACACTGCACAAGATCGCAGACAATCAACCTTGTGCAGGGTTTTCCTTTAATATTTCTAGTCTACTTGTGGTGGAATTATGGTTACAGCTAGCTATTCCTTATATAAAGATTTGGACTTACACGAGCTTAAATAGGTACCTGGCATTAAAAAGGATCATAGGCGGCAAGATGGTATAATATATATGAACGAACTATACACATAACAATATACCTATGTTAATCGCTATGTCATACATGCTTAGTTTTTAAGTGAAACTCCGAGTTACCAAATTGTAAATGCCACTTCAAAAACTGTTTGGAAATTTTCGAGTAATACTGGCCCAAACCGACAGACAAATATTCTACAAAACAATTGTTTTGAATTTAGTCAAACCAATTTTTAAAATATTTCTTTTATACGGATTCAGTTTTATAACAGTACCGAAGATATTTATACTTTGAGTGTTTAGTATGAGCAATTGCCTTATACCATGAGGCTTAAAACAGCAATGAATATGGAAATTAATTAAAATAATAATTTCGTGCATTTAAAATGATAATAACCACTTACATTTATCGTTATGTTAATTAATACAACGCTGCATTATACGAATGTAATACGAAAACTCGTTACTGTCACTGTGAGAGGTTAAAATATAAAATCACAAATCTACCCGGTTGTAGCCAATATAACGCTTGGAGCGGTGGGGTGGTATTCTGGAGTACCACGACATCAAATCCTGAGTTTTATAATATCATTAACTGCTAACCATATGTTGCATTTAGTGGATGGAATTCCAAAAATAATTTTATAAAGTCTTTTATATATTTTGCAATTATATAAAAGCGGTGACAGCTCGATAGATACGGAATTTGACTTGCGATTGAGACTTCGCTGATTTGAATCCCACTCGCACTACCGCTAGTGCGTGTGAGATCCACCTAACACAAACATTCTGACTCAGCTGGAAGGATTAACAAGCATACCGATAGGTAATTATAATCTATAAAAAATAAATTATGGTTTGGTAGGCAAAGAGCAGGCGGATCGCCTGATAGTAAGCGATTACCGCCACCCATGGACACCCGCAACACCAGAGGAGTCACAAGTGCGTTGCCAGCCTTTTAAATTTCCCTCTACCCCCAGGAGGGAGAAGGGTTGAGCCTCGGGTACCCTCACTCACTCGACGAAACATAACGCAAGCGCTATTTCCAGCCAGTTTTCTGTGAGGACGTGGTATCACTCCGGTCGAGCCGGCCCATTCGTGCCGAAGCGTGGCTCTCCCACGTTAAAATGTATTTTAAATATGAATTCGACTACAAACTTACGTTAACAAGAACGGATATATATTATAGTAAAAAGTATATTAGAATCCGTTCATAAAAGGTGAAAATTTATTAAGCGACTCTTGTGTAAAATTAAATGTAGATTATGTTACGCGACGTGCGTTGCCTATCAGTCAGTGTTACTATCTCTGTTGCCTAATTCTATGCATAATCCACACTCGTCAGTTTCAGTTGCTGTTAACCTGGGCTTTAAATAGAATATCTCCAATCCTAGCACAAATCATGTAGCGTAATTGTAAGTAGCATGTAGTAAATATAGCTATGCATTCTACGGTTCCATCAGACTGTTCTTGAAGTTATACGGTATACATTCAAGACAGATAGATGCCACGTAGTGGTCTCAAATTCGATCCTAACACCTCTGAAATTTCAAAATTATGTGCGTTTCAATTGGTTAAGCGTAGGGGACTATGGCCTAACCCTTCTTATATTAAGAAAAAGCACGTGCCCAGCAGTGGAACATTTTATACACAGGCCTGATTTTATTTTAGTTATATATAAAAGACTTGCCGATATATCGGGTACTACACTAATAGGACCACTGCAATCAGAATGTATATCCACTTTTATTTGAGGATAAAAGCTAAATTTGGCCTGACTCCAAATTAACTCTTAAGCCTGGACGCCGTTATGTGCATCAGAACTAATACCCGCAGCAGTTTGTGATAACTGAATTCTGTAGTTAAAAGTAAAATGTATAGCAAAAATCTCTATTTACATTTTACTGGTAGTACTAACTTTGATAAATCGAATGACAAACGTAACGAAAAACTTATACTGTAAGCGAGGTCATTGAATATGGTCTATGGATTAACACAGATAAAACTAAAATAATAATTGCAATACTTTTTGTTATAATGGAATGCCACAGACGGCACAGTGGTTTTAATGGCCGTGGGTTCAGTAGTTCTAATAGTTGCTCGGAATGTTTTTGTGTCTGTTGTTTTAAAGTCTGTAAAGTCTACCACGACGCAGGACTTATACCTAGAGCGAATTCTTAGTGAAGGAACTTTGAATATAAAAATAAAAGTGTTTAAAATGTAATAGACACTTCAGAATCCAGTAGGTATTTGAACCTAGTCGGAGCGCCACAACGGTGACCAGCCACAAATGATTTTCAATTATCTCTGGCATTCCACCAATTAAAAAGTTGAGAAATGCAACCTTTTTATACACTCGATGTTATTTTCCAATGCCATATACAAGCATAAGTTAAAACTTTTCATAAAACAATGCCTACATGTAAAATTTGTAAGCTTTACATCAACACAATTTTTGAGTAAATTCGTTGAACCTGACAATCTACTCTCAATCATTGCCACGTTTTTTTACACGAAAAAGCCAAACAAAATATTCCAGCTCTTCTATTTTTAAATGTATGATCATTTGTTCGCATGCTAGCCTAATGAAGCCGTCACATAGCCCAATCATTAGCCTAGATACTGGCAATTTTCGATGTATAATCTGGTGTACAGAAAATGATTGATTCCGTTATCGCGTGCGACAATGATTGGTCAACGCCGATGATTGGGTAGCAGCAATTGATGTAACAATGTGCATTGTCCATCGCTTGCATTGTTCGACAAACACTGTAATAAATCAATCAAATGCGCGTTGGACATTGTAATTGTGGTGTAAGTTGGGAACTTATAATAACAACGCGTTTCTAAGGTTAACCTCGTGCCGTTTGTTTTTTATACAGGTGCACCAACCGTTACAAATGGCTTGAGGCCTAGAATTTGATATTCTTAACTTAATAATAAATTTTAATAAAGATAGAAATGTGCCTTTAGTAGCATAATATACTAAATTTCTAAATATTTATTGGTGATAAGATATTTTTAGCAATCGATTACTTTTTAGACGCGGACTTGTAAACGGACAAATTAATCACAAATAGTACGATCATGCATTTCAATATCGATGTATGCCTTGTAATTAATTTTATTCGATTTGCCACGCTTCCGTATCTATGGGAGAGGACGCTTCGGCACGAATGGGCCGGCTCGATCGGAGTGATACCAAGGCATCACAGAAAACCGGCGTGAAATAGCGCTTGCATTGTGTTTCGTTGAGTGAGTGAGGGTACCGGAGGCGCAACTCCCCTCCCTCCTCTGGGGAGGAGGGGGCAATTTAAAAGGCTGGCAACACACTTGCGACTCCTCTGGTGTTGCGGGTGTCCATGGGCGGTGGTAATCGCTTACCATCAGGCGATCCATCTGCTCGTTTGCCGTATATAACATAAAAAAAGAATAATTGGCTTGATAACATTTTCTTAATTGAAATTTAACTATAATATACGGATTTTATCGCGTTGTTTATTTTTTTGTTAAGTTTTATTACTCGTCTGCTTGTACATGTGCTTGTTAAGAATTTGACGATAATTTTACCGTTTTGAAGTTTTGAATTCGAATAATCCTCATTAATATTCGACTACATACGAATAACTTGGACATTGGAATATTTACAATATTTATTGTAAGAAATACAATGTAATATTTATTGTATTACGTAAGAAATTCTTAAAATGCCAAATAGTTTAGTAACCAAAAGAACAAAATTATTCTATTTCAATTGGCAATACATTTCATTGGCTATTTATTTGCTATGATGTGCAAACAGTGCAATTTAAAATATATAAGCCGAGGATAGAATCCTGGACTTCTTGATTGGCCGCAAGTACTTATGCCGGAGCACCAGTTGGGCAGTAAGTTAGTAATTAATCTGTATATACAGTATTCAAACTCTTCTTCCTCAAACTCATTACTGTGAACAAGTTCGTCTTACTTTAATGATTAAGTTAGCCAGCTAATGGAGCTAAGTTAGCCCAAGTTATTTCTCAATTTTGAGTGGAACTTAGCCAAGTCAGATGTTACTACGTTTCGTCACAATTATGTTATGCAAGCAGTCTCAGTCAGTAGTCTTCTTAATTTTTTATTTTTATTTTGCTCGTCAATTTGACCACACTCGACCTGATGGTAAGCAGTCATGTGGTCTAAAAGCAGTGGCCTCCACACCGTCCTCATAACAGCCGAGGCGATGTTGAGGTCTCTACTTTGATGGCCTGAGAAGGTGCGTTTCACGCCCCGCTTAAAGGACCCAGGATTGAAGGAAGAAGGAAACACGTGCCTTCTCAGAGAATTCCATGCCTTGATCGTTCGGCAGAGGTATGAGGACCCAAACTTGTTGGTACGCGCTCTAGTCGACTCTACCGTGTAAGGATCTGAGTCCAGCACGCGTGGTTCTGGATAGGAAAGGGGACGGCGGGATAAGGTGGAATAACTCGTCAGAGCACTCCCCGTGGTATATTCTGTAGAAACATGCCAATGAAGCAATGTCCCTACGGAGTTGCAGAGGTTCCAGTGAACTCGTGACCTCTGAATCTCCGATGATACGGACCGCCCGCCACTGTAACCTGTCGAGAGCGTCCAGCAAGTACTGCGCGGAGCCATCTCAAAGATGAGAACAGTACTCCATACGAGGGCGCACTTGTGCCTTATATAATAGGCGCAGCTACCCAGGCGTGAAGAACCGCCTCACCCTGTTCAGAATCTCTTCAATTAAATCAGTTCTTGTATTACTTAATACAAGAACTGATTTAATTGAAGAGATTATTTATTAGTTGTCATTTATACTTATAAATGACAACTGATAGATACCCACTGAAAATAAATTTATACATTAATTTAGACAACCTCGACGCAGTGGTAAAGAATGAGACTGCTGTGCATGTCTGCTGTGGTCACGGGTTTGAGTTCGGATCAGATTATTATTGAGTTTTACCTTCAATAAATTCTTAGGAACTGCACAAGGAACAGTATATGAAGTTAGAACAACATATTCGACAAAATGTTGTTCTAACTTCAAATTCAGCCAACAACTAACTCGAAACTTCAGACGCAGCAGTCGCATTTATTGCATCGTAATACACCTTTGCCGTGAATACCAACGTGTAATTTCAGGTAGTATGCTGAGGCATCAGTATTATCTAAGGCCCGTGGTGGCACAACAAAAAAAAGCTGGTGACAGACCCAGAATAAATCTGCTTTTTGGATATTAGAGGCAGAAAGCCTGTAATTTAATTCAGATAGCAATATCAGCTTACACCGTATTATAGAGTCAGATTATGTAGACCGCTCAATCTCATAGCTCGCTCCACCATGTAACGTCACGGCGCGCGTAATCTCATCGTGGTGCGACAACCACTGACAGGATTATGTGCATCGGACCATAGCACGCCGGTATTAAGAGACAAATAAGTATTAGCTAAGTCTAGACCTGTCACTAATTAAGTCTTGCATTCGATAGTTTATTGACTAACTCTTAGCTACGTAGTTTACTTTGGAATTCATTGAATGAGTCTTTGTTTTGTGTGACCACAGCTTAAGGTTTGGTGATGCTTTTAATTGTTACTATGGTTTCTTAGCTAACTACCACTAATGGTGTTTAAGCTCGTATATGCTGAATATTATTGCGTTGAAATTTCAAATAGTTTCTCCTAGTTTTTTTGTGTCTGTTGTTTCAGTCTATAAAGTCCCACGTGACTCTGAATAATATCTATTGCGAGTACCTAATGACAGCTGACTCATAAAATAAAAAACTTCAATTGATTGATATGATAAATTATTGTTCATATTCATATTCATATTCATATTATTTATTTGCAATCCACAATGTAATATAGGATGGTAGACAAGTATCCTTAAAGCTAGTGACAATCGTGGACCCTGTCGGGCACAGCAAATCAATTTTTTATACATAATTATTTATGTCAATTTTCTTGTTATCAATGTTATTATATTTAGTACAATACAACTATGAGATAAGTTTTACATTCATGCAAAAAATACTTAAACTATAACATATTCATAAATTCTAATATAATAAATACTATGTCACAAAATTTTAAAATTACAATATAAAATTAATTCAACATAAATATAATGATATTATTATGTAACAAGATATAAGTCGTCTATTCGTTTATCATTTATGTATTCTTGTATTGTATAGTAGGCTTTTTTTATAAGAATATTTTTAAGGGTGTTTATAAATTTCGTGTCGCTTGTTTCATTTTTAAGGCTATCTGGCAGTTTATTATATATTTTGATGGACATTACGTACGGGCTATTTGAATGAAGTGTTATGCGGGAAGTGGGTAACATTAACATGTTTCTATATCTAACTGACCGGTTATTATGTTTGTCACTACGAGTCGTATAAAAGGATTTGTATTTTTTTACGAATTTGCATATTTCCAGAATGTAGATAGAAGTTAAAGTGAGTATCTGATATTTTATAAAGAATGGTTTACAACTGTCCGTCTGTTCTATATTAGCAAGAATGCGAATTAATTTCTTTTGAGCAATGAACAATGTTGGTGCATCTGTACTATTTCCCCACATTATTATACCGTAACTGAACCATGCGTAAGCATAGGCATAGTAAGTGGTAAGAGCAGTTGAAAAATCGGTCGTTTTTTTAACTTCACGGAGTGCATAACTGAATCTAGATATTTTTGATCTTATATTGCTGATGTGGGTCTTCCAAGAAATATGTGTGTCAATAGTGAGTCCTAGTAATGTGAAGTCATTGACAACTTCAATTTTTGTATTATTTATTAATAAATTAATTGATAGAGGCGATTTTTGATAAGGATAGAATGTCATGAGTTTGGTTTTGTTATAGTTAATTTCAAGGTTATGTGCGTTCATCCAATCAATTGTTTTATTTAATATTAAAGTTAACTGGTCGATTATATTTATATCGTCTTTGCATGAAGTTAGTATGGAGATATCATCCGCAAACAACACGCATTTATCCTCTATGATCTTTGGTAGGTCATTGATGTAGATAATGAAGAGTAGACATCCAATGACACTGCCCTGTGGAATTGATGCATTTATTACTTTTTTATCGGATCTTACGTGTTTTATTTGTTTAAGGTCGTAATCGAAGTGTTCCATTTCCACGTATTGCTCTCTATTTTTTAAATATGATGCGAACCATTCATGTGCTGTTCCACGGATTCCTATGCCATATAGTTTGTCCAGAAGGATATTAAATTGCACTTTGTCATATGCCTTGCTCATGTAAAGTAGTATACCTACCGCGTATTTTCTGTCGTTTATAATATTTATAGCTTCTTGGATATATTTATAAACTGCTAATGTCGTTGAACGTTGTTTGCGGAAACCGTTTTGCCCATCACTAAAAATATTATATTTTTCGCAAAAACTGTACACTCGGTCACACATGGCTCTTTCAAAAACTTTTGAGATTGTTGGGAGAAGTGCAATTGGTCGGTAGTTGTTTGGGTCTGTTTTGGAGTTTTTCTTAAACACTGGTCTTATTACAGCTTTTTTTAATAAATCGGGAAATTTAGCATCGTTAAACGATTGGTTTATAAGCACGCAAAGAGGCATAGCAAGTTCATCTGTACATTGTCTAACCAACGAGGGTGGCAGCTCGTCGATACCGTGACTGTTTTTGTTTTTTAAATTTTTTATGTATTTGTGCGTTTCTTTAAAATCTAATGGCCTTAGGAAGAAGGAATTTTCTAGTGGGTGGGTAACCGGAAGACTACCCCCCGCACTACGCGAATTATTTTCACCGATCGATGCAAAAAAGTCATTTAGTGTGTTTACTACTAACTTAGGATCAGTAATAAAAGATTTGTTGGCATGTAACTTAATGTTGTATTTTTCTGTTAATCTTTTTTTATTTGTCCGTTCATTTATTATCTTCCACATTGCTTTAACTTTGTTTTGTGACAATTTAATTGTTTTAATATACTGTTGTTTCTTTGGCACAAGTCAATTTATTTATTAGTTAATTTATTTGTACACTTTCCCCGACGTTTCGTCTCCCCGTGACCATGGCTGCTGAAAAGCAACCGAAACGTCGGGGAAAGTGTAAAAATAAATGAAATCTAAATAGTTTAATAATAATTTAATTAGCTTAAAAATTTGTAAAGTTTAATAGTAGTAGTAGTGTTACAATTTTCAAAATTTTGTAATAAAGTGTCAAATAAACAACGCGATAAAATCCGTATATAGCAGTTTAATTTCAATGAATAATATTCGCGTAAATAGAAGACAATATTATGCAAATACAATTAGTTCCTTAATCGTAAACATACAGTTCTTGCTACCACACTCTTACATCACACTTTTTTCAAAACAAATTGATGTGAAACAGAGATCGTAGTCATAATTACTATCTAACAACCAGTAAACTATTTTCTTATTTTACAATTCAACTAGTTTATACAAAATCGATGATAGCTTTTCTGTCGAGGACAGTGGGAAAAGTTGCAATGCCATAAAATCAGTTTAGTTTACTTTCGATGTGCAAATTAAGGTGTCATATTTAAAGTCCAAATGCATCAGTGACTGTGATTGACCTATGAATAACTTAAATTAAATACTATTAACACTAGAACTGAGCCCTTTGGTTTGGCTGGGCTACATATGTGAATCATACGTTTCTGTATTTTTATTTTGGTTCTCGACGTAAAAATCAATCTGTAACTGTTTACGACAAAGCCGTTACAAGTAATATATATTGTCTTTACAAATTTTACAAAGACTTAGGGTTGTATTTTTTGTATGTAAGATAGTAATGAATAAACCGAAAAGCTAATAATTATAATTCTAAATTAAAATTAAATTTTTCATCTTTAAGAAGCTTCTTTATCCAGAAGTAACATAGGCTATATAACATTACACTACGAGCAACGGAAGAGTAATCATAAAAGTGAGTAAAGATGCGGGAGACAGCTAGTATATTATATTCTACGGAACATTGTTTGACAGAATAATTTAAATCTATATCGCAAAAGCTACTAGATAACCGAGACACTTTCAACTACTCTGCTTTATCGCTCAACGATTTATAGGTGCAATGTTATTATCGTTATGCAATTGTAATATACTCTCTAACGCGTGTTACACTTACAAACCTATAACCTTAACCTTTTCATCCTTAAAAAGTATATCACAAATAAAAATGAGTTCTAACTCTTAAATACATGTCAATATAAAACAAAAACGACTGCGCATTTCTGTGGCAATTTTACCAATTTTCCTTAATCCCCATCCTAAGAAGCAAGCGTATGATATTTCCGCAATATTTCAGTAGAAGAAAGTAAGATCCTTACAAATCCCGTCTGTCCAGTCCACTATTGGATTATGAGGGAACTCGGATTGAATGTGATGACCGCAGACAAGGACAGCAACATACACATAAAAGAGACGATGCATACAGCTATTAAGCCCTCCAGCGTAAAATTTCACGACACCGTAAACACTTCTTTAAAACGAATAAGATGTAAGGTCCAACGATGATAAAATTAGAATTGCACTTTAGTTGGTCGTAATACAGTTGAAAATGGAATGTTGGTGTTGTTAAAAAGGCTTAATTTTGAAGGCGTGCCTAGTTGGCCGTCGTTGGGATTTTGAGATTTGTCGCTCATTTTTTTATTGATGTCGCGATATTATTATCGCCGTAAGGCACTTGTAGACAAATATTTATTTTTTGTTTTTTTTAGGTTTCTGGTGTATTTAACCCGTCTGTGTTCCTATAGATTATACAAATACTAAGTATAGACTACGAGGTGCATGTTTTAATCAGTTCTCTTTTTTAGGGTCTTTCGATTCAATATGACAAACTACAATTAAATGACCTCTACAGAAAAGATCCTTTGAGTTCTTGATGCGATCGAGAGGAGACGTCTCAACTGGATTGTTTGTAACTCGCGTCAGAGTGCATGCTCTCTATCTCAGTTAGACGATTAAAAAACAAAATTTTAATACGCTACTGCTTAATTAATGTTGCACTTAATCGTGTTGTTCCTTTGATCGTCTAGATCAGACTAAGTTAGTTAAAGAGCATGCACTCTAACACGTGTTACAATTTAGTTGAGATATCTTCTCTAGTGGGTTGTAGTAATTAATTACTCAATGAATTCATCGCAGTTAATTTTATTATATTTTGTTATCTACTCTGATCGTGGAGTTTTGAATACTTTTCAACAGGTATTGACAAGGGGAGACTAAGGTAATAGTTATGCCTATGTCTTGAAGACAATATGTTTTTTTTTTCAGAAGAAGTTTAATTTTACAATGAGCATTTTGGCAATCGATAACTTTAATTTATTTGTGTTGTATAAGTATATCATTCGTAACGGGAATTAATGCGATCTATTATGTTGTGTAGATACTTCCAAGTGGATGACGTTCCGACCATGTCTAAAACTACACTAATAAAATAATGAAGTAATTTTAAAGCTTCACGTATTCGAACTTTGTCAATATTTCGAATATTTGTTCGAAGTTCCGAATTCGATTTTTTTTATTGATTGTCGTTCATTGCTACCTTGGCTTATAGACGCAGCTACTCGAAAACGGTCCTCTTCCTAGCAAGCGGTCTTAGGTCTTAGGTCTTAGCGGCGGTAAGATCTCGCACTGGTAATATGTTTTGTATGGAGACCATTCTATAGAAAACCCCGTCTAAACCCTACAACTGCATTTGGGTAATCTACGACCTGTAAATTCGACTTAAGATAGAAGGGAACCCGGTACATTATAGTCGAAAATATTTATACGCTCCTAGCCAGTTGGAGAATTATATTTACATAATAAATAAAATAAATAAAAATTTTATGATGATCTGTTGAGTAGTTACAAAGCGAAACAAACAAACAAAATCACATTTGCATTTATAATATTAGTGAGGTTGGGTTCGAACTCATAACATTCGACGCAGTAACAGTAGCAACTGAAACCACTACGTCATCATTAAAAACATAGTAGACAGATATTGCAGCTTCTTAGTAAAACATACTTCAGCGATTTACAATAACATTCCCAAAAGTTAGGTATACATTAACTCGCACCTCTCGCCTTCATTAAGGCTCCTCCGATATTTCAATTACGCCAAACAAGATGTAAGCAACAATAAGAAACTCCGGTATTTGTTACTTAACATTTAAAATAAATGTATGATTTATTCAGAGATTTCTGTAGCAAACATTTGGAATATGAATCAAAAGTTGGCTGATTATAATTTCAAAAGCCGGTCTATGTTTTATTTATGTAAATCGTTGTGACCATTTGAGTTTACGTAATCAACTGTACCGTAATGTTTTGAATGAATATGAGATTACTCAATTGGAACTGGATAAAAAATATCAGCAGATCGCTTGATAAGGTAGGGTGGATATACCACCTTGGTTTTGAATTTTGGTTACTGGCAATTAGCAAAAGAAGATTATCGAATAAAATTTGAATGATTCGAATAGTCAAGTGAATCGAATTTCTTGTTTTTAAAATCGGAGTTCCTTTTTCAAATCCAATGCAAGCTGGTACTGAGAATATACCATCGTCATATAAAATATGATAACCAAATAATAATTAAACAATGTTTAACCTTTTGTTGGTAGCGCACAAGCAGCCGGCGGCGTTTTATTTATGTTAGGCAATCTAAAACTGATAGGTTAAGCTGAAAGCAGAATAGGTAGAACTCCTTAAGGAAGTAGTGTGCTGCAAAAGAACTGGTTGTCTTTGTGTCATTTCTAGGTATGTCAGTTTTCTTCAAGTGGTATATTAGTATGCCTTCTTAATAGCATAAAAGAGATAAGATATTGTTATGAATACATTTCGAGGTACATGATAATCGGTCCTGAAGTATAAATGTCGGCAACCGGTCATGAGATTCTGGCGATTATGACTTTGATTCGATTCAATAAAGTCGTTATGCTGTTCTAGAATATAATACGCATTGCAGTTCTGCTAATTTTATATCACGTAATAAAGCCCATTATCCTATGATAATATACTTTATTACGTGATACAAAAAACATAGCTAGTGAAATACACCTCTGCTTACTCCTCTAAATATCCAAATTGGCTAAATACACATGCAAAGGCTCACGACTGAACATTCACCCATAGAAACACGAGTGATATTTCCAATTGGAACAAAACACAAATTCGCATTTAAACCCATTTACGCACACCGCATTACAACAATCAGATAACCATTTGAAACCGAATATACGAGTACAGTCCATCGCAACCAATTCCCATTTCAAACAGTCTTTACTTTCGTCCATATTGCATCAGTATTGTGATAATAGGCGATCGAATGAAGACTGCCAAATAGGCGATGGGTCGGGTGTTAAGTGCCAAAATAACTGGACACGTTGCCAACGAGCCGTGCCAAATATTGCTGTTTCGAACCGAAGCCATCAGAAACGCAGTGTAGCGTTATCGGTATTGCTAGGCCTAGATTTGTAGGCACGTTTAAATGGGAATAGGTGGGAGCTTCCATTAACAAACGTAAGCCGCCCGCTACGGAGATGTGTTTGAAGCAACAAGAGATTTTCATTTTGATTTCAGATTCTATCTTAATGTTTAGCGATGCGAAATTGCTACATAAAATGGTGTTAGTTAATAAAATCGGAAAATGTACATCCATATTCGCATATAATCAAAGAAATTATCATTTTAAAAATAAATTCCTTTGATTATTACGTTGTTACTGATTATTTTCGAATCATTAATTTAAATTCATCTGAAAAATCGGAACACAATTTGACAATTTAACAAATGATTGGTAAGGATCAATCTTGTTGACATATTTTAGTTTATTTGCCAACAACTCGTTTTGATTGAGTACTTTTGAATTGAGTTTTTCTGATATGTTAACACATAATCAATTAACAAATAAAGCGCATTCGAATAACTTTTAATGTTTCAAAAAATATAATTAAATTGAAAATTCGTATGATTCGAATTATGAAGTGAATCGTGTTATCATCGTTTAACATAAGAAGTATAATTTAAAAATACTTTTTTCTTATGATAAGTAGCAAAAGTTGCTTACGTGCAATCGACTGCGAGTGATGTGTGCCCTCTATGTTTATGGATTCCTACTCAAAGAAGCATCCTTCTGCCTATTGATGCAGTGGTAATTAATACATCTGCCTTGCTAGGTCTCTTTTTGATTTCTGCTTCGCGCGAAGTGTCTTTGAGTTATCCTGCTTAAGTACTTTTATAGTAACAGCAGGTAATCTGCAACTGTACCAGGTAAACGACAGTAGGCTCATCCTTCATTACATTGAACGTAAAACTATAGCTCAAGAAATATTATATCCCACCCCTTCGGGGAATAGTAATACTATGTAAGCTTTTATTCGCTCAAACGATCGGGTACTAAGGTAGACTGATAAATAAGTATAAATACACCTATTGTATAGCGTTTGAGACATAAGTTATCACACCCGCGGGAGGTGTCCGGTGTAGCACAATATGAGCCCTGTATGACATTTGGGGTATTTGCCTACACACACTAACCACTAAAGTCTCTTCAATACATATACTTAAAGTGTAAGTGCTGTCTGTCTGTTTATAAATCGCAATAAAACTAACGGCCTTATTTATAAACCGTTCTCAAATTTTAATATAATGTAGTAAATAGAAACACCAATGATTAAATTATGTTCGGGTACTTTAAAATAACTACACTGGAAAATTGAGACAGCTACCATCTTAGTCTCCCCGTGACCATGGCTGCTGAAAAGCAACCGAAACTTCGGGGAAAGTGTAAAATTAAATTAAATCTAAATAGTTTTAATAATAATTTAATTAGCTTAAAATTTTGTAAAGTTTAAAAGTAAAAGTAGTATAACAGTTTTCAAAATTATGTAATAAAGTGTCAAATAAACAACGCGATAAGATCCGTATATAGTAGTTTAATTTCAATAATGTAGCTCTTAATTACATGAGGTTTAATCTGGAAAAGCTTATCTATAAACGGTAACCAGTATTAATTGTTAGTTGAATAAGAGCTAAGTAACAACGGTGGACTGATGACCAAATTAAGCATTGCTTAAGCACTTGAGAGTTGTTCAGTTCTAGCCCTCAGTAGCTAAGTATAAGATTCCGATATTGTTATAAGTTTTCCAACTCCTATATGCTTCTGATTAAATTCATCGCAGGTTCCTAGACAATGTCCGAGGGCCTTCACGATTATCAAATCTAAGTGTAACACGTTCATAATTGCTGTACCTGGCTATACAGATGTTAAAATGGAGGGAGTGTGGAATTAGTATCATAAGAAAAAAGTAAGGTACATATAATAGGGATGACAGACTTTACTGTTAGAGTCAATTTACTGCCTGATAGGCAGTGTGGGATCATTTTGACAGGCGAATAACAAAGAAGATAGACTATGTAACTTAACAATATGAACACGCTGCAATGTCGTCACCACTGATCTCTTGGTGACCTTCCATAAGTAGCGTGGTAATCACTATTTCTCGTAAACACAAGTCAAGTTAATTCGACTGTAACCTTCTGTTATCTGGAGCTACTACCCTTTTCAACTAGTTTCAGTTTTTACAAATATATTCTTCTGTCGTATTCAATTCAACTAATAACTAAGGCTGGACTTTTTTGGTTCAAAGAATCAGCATTGCCATTCAGCGTGGTAATGCTGCCAGTCTTCTGGGTACACTCCCGGTCGACAGCGATTCTGAGGAATTTTACGACGCTGCCTAAACCAGCTATCCCTTTTTATTAAATTTTACAGTCCCATATTTTGTTACTCTTCATTTTGTTCTATTCAACTAATTATCTTTCACTGTCATAATAATCAATTTATAAAAACAAACATAGAAATCAGCATTACCAATTTTTACTCACGCAATGTGCATTAATAAGAATTTGTTTACGCTAATCTAATAATCTCAAATTTGACTGAGTGTGTGATAGCTATTGAGGTTTTCTGTTAAGTTTTAGTTTTCTAGTTTTCTGTTTAAGCACCCTAGCACCGTATCACAGAACCATTCATTGAAAACAAAACCAATTGAAGGCAACGACACGTCTTTATAATATACACTTTCACTATAAGAATCAAACTGTACAAGTAATTTTATCGGGCTAACCTAGTCAAAAATGGACCGAATCTCAAATAATTAACTTCTACGGACTGTTTCCAAAAACTGCAAACATACTCACGAAACATGTCATCAACAAGGCCCAACTTGCTTCGAGTATTGTTATATCCAATTAAAATTTTTCCTATCGGTCCGCGCCGGCGCGGAGGTGGCATTTTTACAAATTCGATTGAACTTTTCTAATTACAAACGTCACTTCGCACGGCTTTCATTAAAGCTAAAATGTATTTTCGAACACATGTCGAGGTTATTTTTCGTACAATGCTACGATGCTACGGTTTCCAATTCATCAAAATATGAAAGAAATATATTTAAACTAGAATAGTATTATTCTAGATGATATATATTTCTGTTATGCCATAGTTAACCACGCTGGCCTAGTGCGGGTTGGCAGACTTCACATAACTTCGAGAACATTATAGAGAACTCAGACATGCCGGTTCCTCACGATGTTTTCCTTCACCGTTAAAGCGAGCGATAATGAATTATTTAATACGCACATAACTTCGAAAAGTCAGAGATGCGCGCCCTGGGCTCGAACCCAAGGCCTCTGCATGGCAGTCTAACGGTTGCCCACTTTTATTTTATTTATTTTTAATGAAATCCAACACCTATCTCTCGGGCTAGTTTTACTTGACATAAAAACGCATTCAAATTGAAGTAGAATGATAATTAATTAATTATATTGCCTTATTATATTATATTTCATCAAACATTCAGTTACTATTGTTTCATTTAGGAAAAGTAAATCGAAGTGAAAATATAACGAGTTCTGCATTACTCAAACGCACTCATACAAGGAAAGTCTTCTCTCTTAGCCTTTATTATTCCCAAGTCACTTGGGGTCGGCTTTTCTGGTCTAACCGGATTTGACTGGATATCAGTTTTTACACAGAGCGGCTGTCACCTGACCTCCGCAACCATAAGGCTAACGATACCCTAAGGCTAGACCAGTGTCAGGATATTAGAGGGTACTGACTTTCCCAATAACGACTGCCATAGATGTTCATGGCAGCCGGGACCAACGGCTTAACGTGCTCTCCGAGGCATGGAGCAGGCGATAATTGTCAATCAATACGCACATAATTTCGAAAAGTCATATAACTTCCGAAAGTCAGAGGTGCGCGACGTGGGTTCGAACCCGAGACCCTCTGCATTGCAGTCTGTTGGTCTCCCCACTGAGCTATCGCTGCTATAGATATAGCTGTAGCTGCTATACAAGGAAAGTAAAAGAAATAATTTCACCGGTAAGCATTTTTCAAGTTGCCCTGTCAATTTTCATTACCTGCCTCGTTTTATTGTTACATACGAAAGAAAATGTGGCGTTAAACATTTTTATTGCTCAAACAGAGTCACATACGAGCAATTACTCGGTTCTACGGAAAATGATGTCGTCAAAGAAAACGAAAATTGCTCAACGGCACAAATAATGCGGGACAAACAACACGGCAATAAAGATTTATAGCTGTGATTTTTTACTCACTGATGTTAGAGTGAGTGATAGGAGGCAGCGGTTAATACATAACCAGTTTCCCGAAGCAGTAGCAGTATCGTAAATACACTACGAGAGTGTATGCAAGTGACAAGATAAATATGAATATCGACAATTAAGCCTTTGAACGCCGAAGTAGTTTTTAGGCGGGTTTTAAGTAGGGCGCTTATACGTGGTCAAAATGATTATGTGAATCTTAAGGACTATACTTGTGAAAATTATGAACATCACAGAAAAGGACGATGCCAATTTTTGAGGCATTTTTTACTATGGAATGTTTAATATAATAATGTATAGACATTTCATAATAAAAGAGGTAATAAAATGCCACTTGAAATAGTTCTTCTATAAAAATAGCAGTACTGTATATATTTTTAAATATAACCTTTGACTCTTGGTATTCTAGAATATTTTACATCTTATCTTATCTTATCTGGGGGCCAGTCAATGCAGACCGGTGACACTTCGACCCAGTGGGATCTTTTGTACCGACACTCTCCCAATAACGACTGCCATAGATGTTCACGGCAGCCGGGACCGACGGCTTAACGTGCTCTCCGAGGCACGGAGCAGGCGATAATTGTCAATCAAACGCACATAATTTCGAAAAGTCATATAACTTCCGAAAGTCAGAGGGCCGCGACGTGGCTTCGAACTAGAGACCCTCTGTATTGCAGTCTGTTGGTCTCCCCACTGAGCTATCGCTGCTCGAATATTTTACATAACATTTAAGTTTGGCAAAAATGCCTAGTATAGAAATACATATTAGGCCATTTCTAAAAGTTATCATCTTCTACAAACTTATACCGAATGACCAACAAGGTGTTGGTGTCACAATTATAAAACATCGCACGTGAATCTCACATTAATAATAATATCGGTCCTGTTTATCACTGTTCCACGTTAAAGCGAGTTATAATAATTAAATATCATCAATTTAAAAATTTAGAGCTACTTGCCTTGGGAACAAATTCGATACCTTTGCGTGGTAGTCGCAACGGCTAGGCTATCACTAAGCTGCCGGTGCGTTTATCTGGTTTTATTGTCTAGAAAATTATACTAAACATCAAAGCTATCCGAGAGCCATGAAATATTCGCTCCATCCGCAAATATGCGTAGCCAAGTTAGGCGGTAAGCGTTCAAATGCAATTGCATGTTGCGTATCTTGCGCGGCCCACTAGTTCCACATAACCAGTTAAAAATAAAACAATAAAGTTCAATAATATCTTCATTTAATATGCGTCAGTTCACAAATAAAGAACAACTTACTTTGCAACTTTTCCCCGACGGCCAGCGAAGTTTGACCTCCGGGCTGATACCGGACAAAGTTGCTCGTAACATATTGAGTTTTACACTCTGTTTCACCACTACCCGTATAATAAACTGAACGTGGAACAGACTGCTTACTAATACTATTAACTAGTTATAGCTTCCGTTTTTACTCGTGTAGCATATCAAAACTGCTCCTGTCATGACAAAATGTCGGACTGATACACGATGGTAAATTCTTCTTATTCCTAGGACCATTTTTATATAATAGATTAAATTGAATTTTAGATATATATAGTCTAAGCTATAAACGATGTAATGTTATTGTTACCAAACACCTGCAAACACTGACCTACTCCGATACGGAGAATTTGCTTACAGTTGTAAAATAGCCTTAAGTCATCAGTAATTTGTAATAATATGTAATCTAAGTATTTTGATTGTATCAATATACATATTTTATTTTAAGTTTATGCACATTGACCTAAACTAATATTACTTGGCATATATTTTTTGTAAGTAGAGATATAGCCTGAAACACAGGTCTAAACCTAGTTCAGGCAACCACTTTATTAAACCTAGCGCTTGAAATTAAATTAGAATGCACAATGTCGGCCGATTAAAGTATAAGTAAAACATGTACCAGATTAAGAATAATTATAATTTATTGTAGTATAACATTATTTTAGACTAATAACAAAAATGTATACCCATGTATTATTATTGAATAAATTATTATTATCTATATATGTATATAAAACTCTTCCGTTACTGAGTGACTGACAGACAACGCACAGCCGAAACTACTGAACGCAAGAAGCTGAAATTTGGCATGTATGTTTCTTGGAGAGTGTAGGAGAGCACTAAGAGAGGATTTTTGGAAATTCCACCCCGAAGGGGGTAAAAGGGGTGAAAGCCGATATTCACACGGAAACGGGACTTACACGGGTGAAACCGTGGGAAAGCTACTAGTATTATATATACAAGAATGAGCGTATTTCACGCTCATTTTTGTATATTTGCTATCTGAGTTGTATGAAAATATTATGGCATGTTATAAAATCACGTCATCGATTTTCGTAGACTTGATAAAACTCAGACAGATATGCTTGCACGCAAGTATTCTCCTTATATAGTTTTAATGTTTTCATTACTTATGGCGGCCGAACAAGCCAACCGCACACATAATGCTAAACGATAACCGTTGCAAATGGATATGGGAGACTCTTCGAGCCACAGACTACTGCCAAGAAAATACACCGTAGCCGCTTTCTACCGTGAAACTATCTATAGTAGCTCCTTAACATTATTATTACTAATTTCTACAGAATTTCTTTACAGGTGCATAAGCCGAAGAATATTATAGAACACTTTTAACAACGTACAAAGCATCCAAAGCTGGTACTGACAGCGAACAAAAGGGATAATATATATGTATTTCTTTTGTAGCGTGCTAAGTGCTTTTAAGATTAAAAGCGCTTACTTTTTTACAGTACTAACTTACAAGTTGATTTTAGGATGAACTGTATGAAATGTTTGCAATGCTTTTTCTGTAAAATTATTGAATACATTTTTTAATTGATATCAAATATTGTATAGTAAACTAAGCAGCGATAGCTCAGTGGGGAGACCAACAGACTGCAATGCAGAGGGTCTCCGGTTCGAACCCACCACGTCACCTCTGACTTTCGGAAGTTATATGACTTTTCGAAATTATGTGCGTATTGATTGACAATTATCGCCTACTCCATGCCTCGGAGAGCACGTTAAGCCGTCGGTCCCGGCTGCCATGAACATCTATGGGAGTCGTTATTGGGAAGTCAGTGCCTTATAATATCCTGACACTGGTCTAGCCTTAGGGTATCGTTAGCCTTCGGGTTGCGGAGGTCAGGTGGCAGCCGCTCCGTGTAAAAACTGATATCCAGTGAAATCCGGTTAGTCTAGAAAAGCCGACCCTAAGTGACTTGGGAATAATAAAGGCTAGGCAGAAGAAGATCAATTATTGTATTACGGTTTAGCGGCCCAGATTTCTGTTCATGTATTCAACCGATTTTTATGAGGTATTGAATTCAGTGCCTGAATTTAAATTTTTGAAGCAGGTGTTTGGGATTTTCTGTTATGTGATTTTTTCAGTACCAGCTGCTATTAGTCTTAGTTTCGAGTCCAAATCTCCAAGTACATCTCTCTGGTAGACGACAATAGACTATTTTTACGTAGATCTTAAGGGAAGATCTTTTCCAGAAGGGTATTTTCCCCGCTGCCCTAAAACAAGCAATTGTCACGCCTGTGCACAAGGGTGGTGACAGTGGTGAGATGGGCAACTATAGGCCGATCTCAGTCTTGCCTACTATTTCTAAAATCATAGAAAAGCTAATTAACTCTCAGCTACTTACATATTTAGAAAAATATAACATCTTATCAAACAGACAATTTGGATTCAGAAAAGGCCTATCTACAGTAGATGCAGTCATATCGCTTACCTCACACATTGTTGAGCAGGTAGACACAGGGAAAAAATGTCTAACTGTGTTCCTAGATCTCAAAAAGGCATTCGATACTGTGTCTGTTCCCACCCTCGTGCGCAGTCTTGAGAGTATAGGAATAAGAGGTATCCCGCTTACACTATTATCAAACTATCTCCAGAACCGTAGGCAGTGCGTAAAAATAGGAAAGTATGTAAGTGAAGACGTGAATATCAACTACGGCACCCCTCAAGGCAGTGTATTAAGTCCCACTCTCTTTTTGATTTATATCAATAATTTGTGCAAAATGCAACTTGAAAACGGCAGAGTATTTTCCTACGCTGATGATACAGCAGTTTCATTCACGGGCGACACTTGGAACTCGACATTTAAACTAGCGAAAAAGGGGCTAGCTAAAATAGCTGAATGGCTAAAACTTAATTTATTAACGCTTAATATATCTAAAACTAGTTACATTGCTTTTACGAATTATAATAATTCTCAACCTGAAAATAGCCTTAATCTCAAAATTCATACTTGCGGCAACATTAATGACACAAACTGTACATGTAATTCTATAGAAAAAGTTTCTAGCACAAAGTACTTAGGCGTAATGCTCGACCAACGTTTATCATGGCATGTACATATAGACATGGTTATGACTCGCACCAGAAAACTCATTTGGTTATTTAAAACACTGAGACATGTTGCTTCGAAGTTTTTATTACGCCAAATATATATTGCACTAGCTCAATCAGTCATAACATACTGTATACCGGTGTGGGGTAGCGCTACCAAAATTAAATTCTTAGAACTCGAAAGAGCACAGAGGGCTTTACTAAAGGTGATGTATTTCAAGCCATATAGATTCTCAACAGAAAACCTTTATTCTCAAAGCGGTCTCCTCACAATCAGAAAACTATATGTTCTCCATATCATCCTGAAAGTACATAAAAAGCTTCCGTTTACACCCAGTGCTCGCAAACCCAGAAGAATACTAAACGTAGTACCACGTACCTTAACGCATACAGCTTACGCACAGAGACAGTATAAATGTCAATCAGCCTTCCTGTATAATAAAACCAATAAAATTCTTAATCTATATCCTCTAACAAGTTACGAATGTAAAAAGCGCTTAACAGAATGGCTAAAAGTTAGGACTTATGATGAGATAGAAGCCCTGCTACACATCACAACGTAACACAACACTCACACACGCACACACACACACACACACAAACAC
The DNA here is from genome assembly GCA_930367265.1 of Catocala fraxini. Taxonomy (NCBI): domain Eukaryota; kingdom Metazoa; phylum Arthropoda; class Insecta; order Lepidoptera; family Erebidae; genus Catocala; species Catocala fraxini. The sequence goes on along the minus strand of OV884025.1, from coordinate 29,630,366 downwards.
ACACACACACACACACACACACACACACACACACACACACACACACATACACACATCGAAACAAACACGGTTTAAAATTCTATATTTCCCTAAACAAATTATATTCAGTTTTCATTTATTTGTCAGCATTTAACTTTGTATAAAATTTGATTATAAATTTATGTCTGTAATGTAATACACACTTCTACATTTGAATGATCTATGAAGAGCGGAGCCTCCTGGCACAAGTATTTCAAAATACTTAATAGGAGACTCCTATGTAAGATAAACTGTAGTAGTTGTTTAAGTTACTGAAATAAACATTTTTATTATTATTTATTATTATCTTAATACATTTGTGGTGTAATGTAGACGGAATACATATCTGCCTATTCCTTCTTGGATATATGTATAAGCGTGAGTAGGAATGTGTAACTGCACTTTATTATAAAGTTATATTAAGCAACGTTGCCGCGTCGTAAAGAATTTCAATAATCAAATTATCTTAAGTAGGATTACTATAACGTGACTTCAACACATAATTGAAGGTAGCTGCAATATACCTTTGAAAAATCAGAGACATATAACCATTAGTCCATGAATGTTAATATATTATGTTTAGCTATAAGCCTAAATATGTCAATATACTAAAAATAACATAATAATAATATATATAATAATATTCTACCACATACACACGACACCATCTAGCCCAAACTAAGCAGAGCTTGTACTATGGGTACTAGATAATGGATAAACATACATATATACTTTTTTTTTGTAAATACGTACATATTATACATAGAAACACCCAGACCAAGACAAACATCCGGGATCCCTTCTTTTCGCATAATGTTCTTTGTCCTAATATACTTCGGCATAACGATTTTGGCACAATTTGTTTTGGCATAATAATACTTCGGCATAATTTTTTTAGGCATACATTTTATGTTGGCATAATCATCTTAAAGACTAATTTGTTTTGGCATAAATTTGATTCGCATAACGTAACGTTAAAAATTTAATATGCTGTGCAACAAAAGTTAGTGACAGAACCGAATTGCTGCAAAACCGACTCTACGTAGTCTTGTTTGTCCTACCCCTAGAGTGTAATTTAAAATCGTGTAGAAGCGTGGGGCCGCCGGAGGCCCGCAGCGCCGGAGCCGTGACAGAGACTCTGCCTGCTGCATGCTTGCTTGCATGCTGCATGCTTGCTTGCATGCTGCATGCTTGCTTGTTTGCTGCATGCTGATATTATGCTTAAAAAAGTTATGGTTTAGAACTTTATGCTTAATAAATTTATGCTTTAGAATATTATGCTTAATCATTATTATGGTTAAAGAAATTATGCTTAAAAAAATATGCGTAAGCTGTTATGCGTAATTATATTATGTGAAAATATAATTATGCCAAACAAAATTATGCTAAGTTATATTAGGTCTTAAAATTTTATGCTAATGGATAGGGATCCCAAACATCCATGTTCATGCACACAGATGTTTGACTTGTGCAAGAATCAAGGCGTGGCGGTCGGTTACACTGACCACTACGCCATCGAAGCCGACAACAAAAGACTAATATAACTTAAAGACCCATAAGTAGATCTTTAGATTTATAAACCGCAACTTTACTCATAGCCAGTGACTCACTTTTTTTTTTTTGCCGCCTCTATGCCTCTGTCATGGCTTAACGACTGTTGTCAATTTGGCAACAACCGGGACCGACTTTGTACGTGCCTTCCGAAGCACAGAGACTCTCAGATGAAATACCACTAAGCAGTCACCCTATAGACTCACCGCACCCAACGTTGCTTAACCTCGCTAATCGTTTACCGATCAGTAAGTGCAACTGGCTATGAGCGCCTCAGTGATTCGCTATTCCCTTATGACTTAACACTGTTCTAAAATACGTCAAAAGTTAATGAACTGACGAACGATGACGCAACCGATTCCGTGGTGATAATTTGAGAAGACGTATGCCAGTTATTACTTTTTTATATGTAACTGCGTATAAAAAGAAATTTGTATTAACAAAAATAAAGAAACGTTTACGAATGCGTACGATTTTTCTTAACTCATCAATTAGCTCGCAACCAGACACAATAAAAAACATTGTGTCTGAGCTTTAGGGTCCGAGTGTTAATCAAGAGATTAAACGATTAACTAGGTACTTAGGCTGACAATAATTTTTTAAAGAACTGCTCCTGCCGCAATCGGGACAAAAATTTGTGTGATCCACAAATGGTTGTGCTTTGTGTCTGTTGTTTGAATGTTTATATAGTCCCTCGCGACACAGGAATAATTCCTAAGGCATAGTTGTAATTTAAAAGAAAATATGTTTATATATTTGACTAGCTGACCCGCGCAACTTTGTCTGCTTCACATAAGAGAATTTTCCCCTTTTTTGCAACGTTTTTCATTGCTGCTCCGCTCCTATTGGTCGTAGCATGATGTTATATAGCCTATATCCTTCCTCGATAAATGGGCTATCCAACACTGAAAAGATTTTTCAATTCGGACTAGTAGTTTCTGAGATTAGCGCGTTCAAGCAAACAAACAAACAAACTCTTCAGCTTTATAATATTAGTATAGATTTGGTACCAGCGGCCCCTTTCTATCATCGTACCACTCGACAACGAAGCAGGGTTCATCCATATCACCTGGAAGCGTTCTAATCCAGGACGGTACGCTTTCAGCGATCATTTCTCCCACGTACGTGCAAGCTCTGGAATGAACTGCCTGCTTCGGTGTTTCCCGAGCGCTATGATATGTCCTTCTTCAAACGAGGTTTAAAGAGTTCTTCTTTCACGGTAGGCAGCGGCTTTGCTGTGTCCTGACATTGCTGAAGTCCATGAGCAGCAGTTACCACTTTCCATCAGGTGGACCACTTGCCCGTCTGCCAACGAAGGCAATAAAAAAATATATATGTAGGAGATTTTCTAAAACAACCGATATAAATACCATCCTGATACTGAGTAACTATTTATGGATCACTTCATTCTGTGTCGTGTGGATATCGAATATATACCTGGGCATTAGCAGTGGTGAGGCGAATATATAAACTACTGCGCCATACGTACGTAATTATGCCGTTGTTCTCAATTATTATGCCTGGTTTTGCTGACATAGGATTTGTGGATCACATATTTCTCTCTTCTCTTTAACCTTTTGAGTCCCAATCTATGCCAAGCGCGATGTGTCCTCCAGCGCAATAAATATAATTCTGTAACAGATGAAAAGTTTTTTTTTTTTTAATCTTTATTTATTTAGAGGCTTTTATTACAGAGTAATATGTTAGCCCCATCGTGGCTTATTCTAACATACTAACTTACTATTTCATAATAGGCAACAGAGGAAGTCGTTGTTGTACATATATCTCAAATAGGTCTAACGCCGCATTTGAAGTAGGGTCACTTAGGATATTAATGAAAAGTCCTACATCGTACACGTTAAGGTTATATTTGAACATCAACGAGTTCCTTTGGCGCTGATATTTGACACAATCCAAGTAATAGTAGTTCTTTAATTTTGCTGTTTTTAAAAAATACAAGAGTAGGGTTTTAGCAATAGTAAAATTACGCACAAAATAAAATAGACTATTATTATTATGGCCTAACCCTTCTCACACTGAGAAGAGGCTCGTGCCCAGCAGTGGGACAGTTTAATACAGGGCTGATATTATTATTATTTGTTTTGCTTTCACGGTTATTTGCCTAATACGTTAGGAAAATACCCGGCCCTTTGGGAGGCTTACACGGAGACATGGGTCCAACGTGAAGGGGCCCTTCGAGAGTTTTAATCAAAGGTGGGATGGAACACATACAGCGATACTAGCCGCAGCAGGCGTAGGACTATTGCTACGTATGAATTCTAATATATGGGCTATGGGTATGGGTGTTTGATAGACTGGTATATTGATAACTAAGGCTGATAAAACGGCGTCTGCTTATTATTATCACCTTTATTCATCATTAATCAATAAAAATTACATTTTAAATATATTTATAAAAAAAAACACATTTAAAAATATAAAAATTATGGAGACCCACCGGTACCGAGACAAGGTCCAAGCTGTCGGTGGTTAGGGGTCCAGAGAGAGGAACCTCCTCACTATGCGTGCCGTATCTAGGAGGACCGCCTTCTGCATCTGACTCTTGACCCAGGCACCTAACGCGAGCCTCTTAAGATGTTGGTCGAGGCTTTTGGCTATTAGACCGTTCACCGTAACGACTATCGGTACAAAGATTGCCGAGTCCACATCCCACATATCGACACCTCGTGTGCTAAGTTCAAGTATTTTAACTGTTTTTCCTTCTCAGCTTTCACGAGGTTGCCATCATGACAGATGGTGATATCGACAATCATTGCACGGGGCTTTATTATTATTATTATTATGTATTTTTAATAATAAATGTTACGATTAGATATTGTCTTCTAATAAAGTCGTGGCGTTGAGGGCACGGAAACCGCTAAAAAGGTTAAAAAAGACAATGCCGTTCGTGCAGTAGTTTTTTGTTATGTGTTAGAATCAAACTTACATTTCTGGTAGAGGCATTGTAACCACTAAAACCCCTGCGCCTCCCGCATAGTCAAAATGTTATCTATTACGTTATATCTTTTACAACAAACTTGTTATACAGGTAATCCATTTCTTTGTACAATGAAATGATGGATTACATGTTTTATGCGAGCAAAATAAATGTACTAGTTACTATAACTCCTCGAAGCGTTCTCGAAATTATTAAAATTTTGCATTGTATGATCAGTAATATATGTATACTGGCTGCAACACCTTGATATGCATGGTGTTAAGTTTAGGTTTATAATATACTAACATTGTAATTATATGTCGACTGTCAAATAATGTTCTGGATTTGATTGAATTTCTGACTGCACTTCCTGCAATTCCAAACAGAACTAAAATAGTTTTTCGTTGTTTGAATGTTCGTGAAGTCCCCCGTGACACAGGAATTATTCCTAATAAAAAAATCTATTTTTGTTGCGTGTATCTTTTATAGATTCTACCCTTTGCCTGAATCTCGCAACCAACCTTATACCTTATCTTATCTTATGTGGGGGCCAGTCAATGCAGACCGGCGACACTTCGACCCAGTGGGATCTTTTGTGTCGACACTCTCCCAATAACGACTGCCATAGATGTTCATGGCAGCCGGGATCGATGCTCTCCGAGGCACGGAGCAGGCGATAATTGTCAATCAATACGCACATAATTTCGAAAAGTCATATAACTTTCGAAAGTCAGAGGTGCGCGACGTGGGTTCGAACCCGAGACCCTCTGCATTGCAATCTGTTGGTCTCCCCACTGAGATATCGCTGCTATAATCTTATACCTTAGTGAACCAACTAACTACTAATGTTTTTTGTTCATAAAGCTTTATGATCTTAATTCTAAATGGATAAATGTACGCCGATTTAATTTAAATTTGACGTGGCATAAGTTTGAATAAAATAACATATTTTTCTCAGTCTCGAGCAAAATTTTATTAGTTTTTTTTCTAACAAGAAGAAGAAAGGAATTAGTAGCACGAATTCTGAAACTGTGCCCTTAGATGACAATACCCTTGTCTCTATTACATGAGTCTTGAAACCGTGGCTACCGAAAAGCGGCTGTAACACGTAGTGTGTTATATATATTTTTGTAGATAAGGACCTGAGTCTTTTTATTTATTTATTATCGTGACGATGGGAAGAGCCCGGACGGAATGTCATTGTTGCCTTGGAAGATGGGCAGGCCTTTGGTGTGGGACGCAACATGCGTTGACACCCTTGCGCCATCACATCTTTCAAGTACTGCGGGATGTGCCGGCGCTGCTGCTGCAACCGCGGCAACTCTCAAACGGCGCTAATATAGTAATTTAGTTGGAAATTACATTTTTAAGCCGTTTGGGGTGGAAACCCTAGGTTCATGGGGACCGAGCGCTCGTATTTTGTACAGGGAGATCGCAAAACGCCTGACCGACGTTTCACGTGATCAGAAGGCTGGTATTTTCTTAGCCCAAAGAATCAGCATTGCCATTCAACGTGGCAATGCTGCCAGTCTTCTGGGCACGTTACCAGTTGACAGCGATGCTGAAGAATTCTACGATGCCAAAACATTTTTGTAAATATTTAGTATTATAATTATTTGTGTTTTTGTAATTATGTTATTTTTTTTAATACGTTTGTAAATATAGGTTTATTAAGGTTAATATGTAACGATTACTTAAAGGTAAACACCGCATAATAATATTTAATACGAGATGATTTAGCTGATACATAAGTAGATCGTGGAACGCCGTCGCCTACTTTTGTGAGAAAGTAATTTCCATCAAGGACGCGGCGGAGCGGGAGCGGGAGCGCTTAAACCCTCTCCCCAACCGCAGAACCGGGCGCCGGAGAGCGCGAGATGACCTCCAGCCAGCCTGAGTTTTGACCTGGGGGTGGTGGGCTGCGTGAGCCTGCTCGCCACCCGATCAGCACCAGGTCCGAGAGGCGGCGTGCGTGTTCCCACGTGCGCCTCTGTATCGTGTCTTTGTCCCTCCCAGGACGGTGGAGGAAGTATTTTTGTATAGTGGCCTGCCGTTTTACACGGCGGACCGAAACCACGGCGGAGTCGCGATTGCATGTGAAAACAATTCGCGCGGCCTCGGCGTCTATGGTTATGTCGAGGAACACCGTGGTAGATTAAGTCGGTATTACCGGGGTATCTTTTCCCTGGTGAGCCCGACATAACCTCTCCGTCGCCCTGCAGAGAGGTATGCATCAAAGCATTCCCCCAGGTAAAAAAAATAAAAAGTCTGATACATAGGAAGGAAACATGTGCGTCCGTGCCTCGGAGAGTACGTTAAGCCGTTGGTCCCGGCTGCCATGAACATCTATGGCAGTCGTTATTGGGAAAGTCAGTACCCTCTAATATCCTGATAGTAATCTAGCCTTTGGGTATCGTTAGCCTTTGGGTTGCGGAGGTCAGGTGGCAGCCGCTCCGTGTGAACACTGATATCCAGTCAAATCCGGTTAGATCAGAAAAGCCGACCCCAAGTAACTTGGGAATAATAAAGGCTAAGAGAGAAGAAGAGGAAAGAAACATGTGCATAGCTAGAGATACATTTTCTCAAAAATAGTTATGTTAGGAGTTAATCCTGTTCCAGTAAATTGCTTCAAGTAGATTTTTTTATAATTGAATCAGAGTGTAAGTCAATAATATCGCTGCAGCTGTTTAAAATCTTACAAAACCTTAAATAGGGGGAATTAGCGCCCAGAACTATGTATGAATATACTACGACTAAAATGTATAGTTTTAATGAACAGGCTAAAAGTCAAACACAGTCGAGAACCACAAGTAATACTCACTAAACACAAGCCACGCGTATACGTTTACGTGAGGCAATCTGTTAAAATATCCACCGAGACATTTTAAGGTTTTTGACTATACCAATTTTTAGTTCAAAGGAAAATGCCTTAATCTTTTACTTATTATTTATGTATTTATGCGTGCTTCATGCATATTTTATAACGGATTAAAAGAGCTTGTTATGAATTAAAGAGAAACTAGAACACCTTATAAATAATTATGTGTGTGTGTGTTTTTATATAACGTCAACAGCTGCACGGATGGCGTAATTTAAGTGATCGTCTCGACAACGCCACTATTTCGAGTAGTTGTGTCTTCGAATACCACACAAAACAAAAATGTATGTGATACACAAATGGTTGTTCCGAGTCTTTGGATGTTAGTCCATAGAGTTTTCTTTCTGTCTGTTGTTTGAATGTTTGTAAAATGGGGGACTCTACAAACATTCAAACATAAAACAACGGATGCAACACAGGAATTACAGCAAGTATTAGTTATCTTTTTAGGAAACATAAACACGAACAACCTGATGGTAAGCGGTAAACTTAGCCTATGATCGCTTGCTATACTTCGAGTAAAGGAATTTAAGCTGAAATAAAGGGCGAGGTAGGTACTTGAACCTAGCTTAGCGTAACTAAACGCAGTGACAATGTTGATTTTTTTGAGTCAGTTTCCTTTAAGAGTATACTTCCCTAACTGCTTTGACACAGCGGTAGTGGATAAGAACTCGGATAGGTTTCGAAGGTCATGCAAGGAGCTATTGGGATTTTCTGTCAAGAAATTTTTTGGATTGCCTGCTATAACGTGGGCCTTAATATCTGTCCACCCCATCAGGGTAAGTAGCCTGAAGCTATGTAAGTATGTGCATACTTTCTCGAGCACCGACTCATTCGTGCGATTATTAACTTATTAAGAATGGCAGAATTTTCCAGCTATGTATTCAAAGAACATCAGCCCCTTCTACCATAATAAATGCTTAGCTTGATTATCATGTTTGGTGCCGCTCGTAGGCTTCTGTATTCGATTCTCGAAGATGTGTTTCACAAAGATACGAGTAAGTGATAGCCATTGAAATGCGTCTCTACCAGCTACAATACTGGCATAATGCTACGTATGAAGTCATTTTGTCATTATTGAAGCAACAAATTTACATTTGGAACGTTTTGTTTTTACACGAGTTTTTACTAGTCATGGTGCGCCAGAGATAGCATACCGATTACCATTTCCCTCACATACCGCAACTCAGAAATCCCTCGCAGAGCAAAATATGAAAAAGAAATACACACAATTTTTATAATTAAAACCCCGACATCGTCCATCATCCGTTTCACAAACGCATCCTTTTCACGAAAAGTGGGCACACGTTTTTCAATAGCGCCCCATGTCATAGGGCGAGAGGGGCGGGGGATTCGAACCCGAGTCGGTTATTAGCACCAATTCAGAGGGGTGAATAATGTGAGCTTAATTTGCTTACGGTATGTTGATGATATGTACATATTTTATACGCATTATACGTACATATGGCGTGTACTGTACGCTAGTGGAAGATGGATGTGGTTTGTATGGGTGAGTGAATTGTCTAATGATACGACACATTTGTTGGTAATGTATGGAGAAAAATATACTGAAAGATGCTTTGGAATAATAAAGTCTCATGCTGCTATGCCTCAAGAGGTTGTAGAGGTCATATACGCAAATAACACTATTAATGTTTTAGATACCAACAAATTAGGTTTGGTAACCAGAACCTATAAACTTTTACTTTTTAAAACACTGCTCTCGCACGAGATAATATGCCTGGATTGCGAAAGATCTTACAAGCATCCAAAAAATGGACATTAATCATATGGATATGATTAATATCCATTTTTCCGAGCTTGGAAGCTTGGCTCAATAATGATGTATAGATTACATCTGGACACGGCACAATTATGTATGATTCACATAATGTTTTGTCCTGTGTGAGGTTCGAATCAGACACCTCGTTTACGGCATTCACGTTCACAACCTCTACATGACAGAGGTGGTGAAGTATAGTTTTGTTATATTACCAACATACCTGAAAGTAACCAATATAATATGAAGATTTTTGACATAATTATATGCTCGCACAAGTATAAGTCCGCTAGAGTCGTTTGCGTTACCAATCCCTTAAAAAGTATTAGCTGTATTGTGAGGTATAAAGATTACTATCTAATTAGCAGGCGTTTATGTAAAGACTGTTGGTGTTCTTAATCATGGACAGTATAAGGCTTTGAAGGTAAGTCGCGGGCTAGTACTGGTGGTCATGGAACGTATATTACGAGTATGATCTAGCTAGATGTGTGTATAATATAACAGGGATTAGGTTTTACGTATATAAAGCGACCCTATAGCTTTTCAAAAGAAATGTGTTATTAAGTTGTGCTGCTTCCAAGAAAGAGTAATTAATGACACTGGATTCGAACTGAGGACCTCACAATCAACAATCACGCATGCGTTTTACATACACGTGACCCGATAATAAATAATTTAAACAATAACACGAGAGAGAAAAATCAATCGTATTTTCAGAGTTATTTTTTATTATCGAAGTCGACAACTTGACAAATGACAATCGGAAGAAGTTCCATTAATAACTTCAAGCAATCAAATTGGCGAAGAAATTTCATATAAATCGTTCCCGTTCTTTCTTGTAAGTAACAGACCAAAATACGTTCAAATTGGATAGGTAACAAGTTTGGTGCCCGCGTAATGAACGGAATACCGTACATACCAGAGTGCGAAGACATTGCAGGTAGGAGTCGCCTTTTATTGGATTTCTCCACTTCAACTGTTGGAAGTCTTTGAGGAGCGTTATATTGAGTTTTTGGGGCCCGCTCCGAATAGTTTTGGATACAATTTTTATATATTTTTGTCTGTGATCCAACTCTTTGTGTGTGAAGACAAAGAAAGGCAGTCGCGCGTGTGAAATATTTTCAAAGTTCACTTTGACCTTGCAAAGATGTTGTGATTTATTTAGGCTAGCTTTTGTTAGTGCCTCCTTTAATATATGATGTATGTATTCTTTGCTAGCCTTTGCTCGGGGCTCTGTCTGGGTGAATAGCAATTATCGTGATAGAAAGTATTCAGTTTATAAATATAACATAGCGACCGTGTGGCATTTTGATAGCGAAACAGAATTTCTGGAAAACTATCTTAACGGTGCAAGAATTTTGAGTTTTGATCCAGATCGTGATCTAGCTACGTGGCTAAAATGTGGCATTTCAGCAAAGGTTATGTAGCTTTCGAGCTCTATTGAATAACAAACATCAAAATAAATAAACATGCAGTTTATAAAATTAATGGAAATCATATTAGTGAAACTGCTGTGTGCGGTGTCATATATTAGCGAAAGTGGATTAGCTTACTATAACTTATAAATTTTAATATAAGTAGTTATGTTGTTGGTTTTTGATAAGATTTATGTAGCAGCAAAGCTACGAAATATTTGGGCAGCCGTGCATTTGTGACATTTCGAAATTATGCAAAGTCTTTACTTATGCTTTTCTTTAAAGGCAGAGAATACTGTTGTAAGAAAGATTGAATATCCTGGTTTTTTCTTGTAGTTGGCCAATCCACACTTTAATATTATAAATGCGAAAGTAAATCTGTTTTAATTGTTATCTTTTCACAACAAAACGGCTGAACGGATTTTAATAAACTTTGACAAGGAGGTAGATTCATATCCTGAAGATGCCGTACATGGATCCATATACCTTTTATCTGTGAGATTTTCATCTGTGAAATAACTTATCACTAATTAGATTTTGCCCACGGCTTCGCTCGCACAAATGTAGGTTAGGTTAAATTAAATTAGGAGCAGTACTTTTTTCTGGATGTATGCTATATCCTCGATGGCGTAGTGGTTAGTATAACCGACTGCCACGCCTGAGGTCACGGGTTAGATTCCCGCACAAGTCAAATATTTGTGTGCATGAACATGGATGTTTGTCTTGGTCTGGGTGTTTCTCTGTACCTACAATATGTAAGTATCGACAAAAAAATTATTTTATACATATGTATGTTTATCCATTGTCTAATACCCATAGTACAAGCTCTGCTTAGTTTGGGCTAGATGGTGTTGTGTGTATGTGATAGAATATTATTATTGTTTTTTTTCTGTTCCTCTGACAACGTGTATGCAAAATTTAATGATTGTCGAGTAGTTATGGCATGAAAACGTAACAAACAAACAAATATTCGCATTTATAATATTATAGTTAGGATTAAATAATAGACAGTGTTGTGTGTTACTATGATGATATAGTTTTTAAACAGAGTTAATATTATTTCTTTAACAGCAACATTTTTAAGTAACAGTAAATATTTTTTGCAGCTCTCCATTTAATTTCAATGCGCTATCACGCTCGTGGTTAAAGATCGGCGCTGAGTTTGCAATTAGTTGGGCAAACAACATCGCGAAATTTTTGCTGCAAACTATACAATAAACAATCTTATTAAATTTAAGTTTACGTTAGTTTTCTTAAGCAAGTACCAGCAAATAGTGGAATTAGATTAGGTTCTTTAGTAAATAAGGTTGTACTAATGGCGTTATTCTTAAAGTGAGATAAATTTTATGAACCTCCAGAGCGAGTAATTTTAGAGCACTCTCTTTTCTGTAGCTAGTTACTAGTCACAATCCGTAGGAATGGCAATTTCCGACACCAATGGCTTCACGTGCTTTCCATGGCACGTATGCAATACCACAAATTTTCTAACTCCGGTTTAATATTGAGAATGTTTACAGGAAAACACAATCTTAGATGACCTGACCCAGTATTCAAAGCCAAATCCTCATATACAGCAATTTTATTCACGACCGCTGTATATGAGGACAAGGCACTTCTTAAATAACACTTGAATATAAAGTAACAAAATCTTATACTCGAAATACGATTGCACTAACCCCAAGTAAACTCAATAAAATAAATTCCACTAGGTATCGACGTCATCAAAAATCGTTTTAGCGTTTTTACGTTATCTCATCAAAAACCGTTTTAGCTGACACAAATTAGGTGCACGTCTCATACTGGTACTATCGGCGTCACAATTACGTGGCTCACCCGACTGTGTGGCTAACCGAAGCCCGGGTTATCGAAGTAATGGCCGCCTAGAGAGTCGCCTCATTCCGATGGTAATCTTGGAAATGTCGGGTTGTTTGAAAGAGTGATGCAGCTTTCTAATGTTAGAAGGCCAGTATTTTTATTCCTTTAGGCGTCTGTTTACATAAGTTTAAAGGTTTGATTATTTAGTTACTGTGAAGAACTCTTAGTAAAATAAAGTTATACAGTTAAAGTTTCGCAACTGATCGTGTGTCAGTTTGATTCTTAAATTGGTACTACGGAACAAGCCTTGTGTCGCGAACATACAATTATTAACGAACATCAAGTATACCTAAATTCAGCAAAAATATTGTTCTTAATATTTTCATAGTTGCCATTGTAACCTTTAGGGTTTACTTTAAGAGAACTATAGAATAATTAGGAAGTACAATGAGAGAAGGTATAACAAATACACTTTTAATGAATTAAGATACAAATAAAAGAGACAATTCTTTACTTATAGAACTATAGTCAGGGCGTGGTTCGCTAAAGACTTGCTTCGTGGTCCTTGTATAATCAGGACACTTAGCTGGGAGTGTGAAGCCGGGCCGCAAGGAGACTCGACTGACGCCGTCCGATCCTTATATATCTCGCACCACCGGTCGCGAGAGGTGGCTAGTGACGTGCGCCCGCGTTCGCCGGGCGTCTAGGCGATTATCGTCACACACCCCCCTCGCTGGCGAAGAGTTTTTCCTCTCAGGGAAAACTCGGTCCCTGGAATGCTCCTCGCCACTGGCAGCCACGGAAGGACGGCATCTGAAAAAATTTAGGACGAGTGGTGTCAGTGTTTTAAGTTAGGTAATAAGTGATTAGTAAACGGCATCTACAGTATGATAACACCATAGCTGCGAACAGATCATTAACTGATAGCAATAAAAAAAAAACACGTTAAAGGCAAGGTGATTCATTCATTAGGAATGCGGACTCGACAGCTGGCCGTTAGATAATAACACGTTTAGAATGTCAACAAGTGTAGGTAATTAGTTAATGAGTTTGTTATGAAGATCAATAAACGACAACTACGGTGAAATTGTACAATACAAAAATATAGCGATTAGTACGCTAGCAAGCAGATAAGATCTATGAATGCAAAAAAATATGACGGGAACAAAAAGACTGAACCTGTAGACCGACTTGACAGTGACAATTTAACTACTGAACCACTGGGTGAAAAAAAATGAAATGTTTAGATTTCGATTAGTATTTTCGAAAGCAATAATTGATATGAAGATAGAATGCGTAATTAAGACACAAAGTAATGTCTAAAAAAAATTTTATAATACATAAAAAAAATTATAGACAGATACACGCATTGAAGTACGCAGTTTAGAAGTATATATTTTCTAGTGTTACGTTAGGAAGTATTGCATTTGTAGTTAAGTAATTAGGTTAAATATAAACGAATCACAAAAGAAAAAAAATCAAGACAATGTCGTGATCTAGCTAGCCCTACGACGAAGTCTTGGGTTTGGTACAACAAAAGTCCACTAGCTAGAATCACCAAACTATTCCTTATAGTTAATTAGTTTCAAGTCTTTAACGTGCCACTCACCGAGAGGTTTACCAGACATATCAGACAGTATATATACTAACGGAGACTTCTTATATAGTAATTGTACCATGTGTGATACAAACCCACTGGCTTCCTACGTTGCGTAAGAGGCATGCGGTAAACGAACTTCGTTATGACACGCGTCTCACACGGGGATTGACGCTGCGGTCAACGCAAAAATCAAAGCGCTGCTTTATCGTTTGTTTTATGTTTGTAAAACAACAAAGCAAGTTTGAAGCAATGATCTTAATCATTCTATCACCATTAGTAAGCTTAATTATTAATATAGGCTATAAGCTACTAAATAATACGCGGCAATTCCTATGCGTTCAGTGCATAAAATAATCGAGCGCTTTTAAAGCAAAACGATGCTGTAATCTGTTGTTGAATTCTACTAAACCACATATAGTAAAACACATTTACTCTTACTCCACATAAAGTCGGCCGCAGCTCTAACTTGTAGAATGTGTTACGTATAACTTGCATCCGTCGTATTACCGCTACGTGGTGTAAAAAACAAAGTTGCCTGGACCGCGGGTACGCTGTTACCATGTAGTTTTATATGAGTTTGTTGGAAACCACTGTCGTTGGTTACTGGAAATATTACGTGTACTAATTCCGTATAGAATATATAACACTTTAGGAACGATAGCCTAGTGGGAAACCGTCGGACTGTCACGTAGAAATCTCGAGTTCAATCCCAAGGCGCGCATCTCTGACTTTTCGAAATTATGTGAGTATTAAATAGTTAATTATCGCCTGCTTTTACGGTGAAGGAAAACATTGTAAGGAAATCTGCATGTCTGAAAGTTCTCCATAATGTTCTCGAGGACATATGAAGTCTGCCAACCAACGCTGGGCCAGTGTGGTGGACTAAGGCCTAACCCTTCTCATACTAAGAAGAGGCCCATGCCCAGCAGTGAGACAATTTAATAAAGGACTGATATTATTTAGGAATGAAACTGTGATAAAGATAGACTAGACAATAAGACCACGTGCATTACCGATAAAAAAGGCAAATGTAAGGTAACTTTTTGCCTTACAAGGGAAAGACTCAGGCAAGTGTTCCTGATCAGATCAAAGATGCTCTGAAAAAGTGCCAGTTCTGAAACTAGTTCAGTATGAAACGGATTTTAGGATAGAAATGGTGACAAAAGATTGGTTTACGACAAGATAGACAATATTCAGAAGGGAATGACTCAGACGAACTTTTTCTAATCAGATCAGAGATGGTTAGGGGAACGGTGAGTTGAAAAACACTATAAAATGACAAGAGAGAAAAAGAAAATCTCTCATAAACATGTCATGAGTGTGATAAATATTTACGTGAATCATACTTATGTATATTATTAGATGCTAAATTAATAGGTAAATATAATAATAAAATATGATTTTTGTAATATCCATATCAGTTCTAAAACCGTTCTGTGTACATCTATACTAATATTATAAAGATGAAGAGTTTGTTTGTTTGCTTGAACGCGCTAATCTCAGAAACTACTGATCCGAATTGAAAAATCTTTTAGTGTTGGATAGCCCATTTATCGAGGAAGGCTATAAGCTATATAACATCACGCTACGACCAATAGGAGCGGAACAGAAATGAAAAATAATGCAAAAACGGGGAAAATTCTTTTATGTGAAGCAGACAAAGTTGCGCGGGTCAACTAGTCCTGTATAATATATTAAATGATTTCTAATAAATCACTGATTTGACTTATCATAACGGACAATTAAATAGGTATATTAAATTAACTTATTAGATATTATTATGTAATGTAATGTTAAATAATTATACATCATATTTTATTATTATATTTACTTATTAATTTAGCATCTAATAATATACATAAGTATGTCCATATTCACGTCAATATTTATCAAGTGCGAATTTAAACCACTACCGAACATTTACTTTTAAAATCTCATTGCCATAAACGTTATATAATAATTGACGTGTACAAGAATTGTTTGCACATTTTTATGGAAATAAAGATTTTTGACTTTGACTTTGAATAATTATTATATTTCATGATCAGTACGGCTAGAGTGGTACCTCAAATTTTACACCGTTTACCGTAGCGTGGTATTTGGATGCCTGCAGGCCACGGTAAGGTTACGGTACTGTGTAAAAATTAAGCTGGCCGCAAACTTGCTAGCATCTTATTTAGTTTCAGCAGGTGAAAACTTCAATTTTATATTGTATCATGTTACAGCTATATATTGTCAGAGTTTATTTTGAGATGAGATCACAAAGAGTCCTGGAAAGTACATTATATAAGCAATATGACAATATATATGACCCTTTATGCGTGGTTGAGTTACAAACACGCAAAAACTTTCGCAAACTTTCCCAAGTGACTGGGAATAATAAAGGCTAATATTTGTATTAAAATATTAGCCTTTATTATTCCCAAGTCACTTGGGGTCGGCTTTCTGGTCTAACCGGATTTGACTGGATATCAGTTTTTACACGGAGCGGCTGCCACCTGACCTCCGCAACCCGAAGGCTAACGATACCCTAAGGCTAGACCAGTGTCAGGATATTTTTTTTTTTTTTTTTTATTTGCACCCGCCTTCGCAGGGTGTTACGCAATCCTCCCCTAACATGATCAGGGACCTTATTTAGCACTTTATGATTTCATTTCACAAATCTTATCTTAAAAAAAAATTTTTGCAATTTACATTATTTGTCTATTAATTTTGATGCATGTTTTTTGTTCCATTTATTCTGACCATATCACTAAGTCGGAGACGCTTGCAACTATATATTTACCCATTCAAGTTCTTATTAAGTGCCCTTAATGGCATGTATAGCAAGTACCAACAATTATCTATACGTCTACTAATCTATATGTTAAAGGCTTTGGTTTTAACCGTGGTGTCAGGATATTAGAGGGTACTGACTTTCCCAATAACGACTGCCATAGATGTTCATGGCAGCCGGGACCGACGGCTTAACGTGCTCTCCGAGGCACAGAGCAGGCGATAATTGTCAATCAATACGCACATAATTTCGAAAAGTCATATAACTCCCGAAAGTCAGAGGTGCGCGAGGTGGGTTCGAACCCGAGACCCTCTGCATTGCAGTCTGTTGGTCTCCCCACTGAGCTATCGCTGCTCTATTAATATTCATTCCGTACTGTTAGCGGTTAATGAATGCACTGCACATGCATGTCATTAACCAATAACGACTACCTAACAACTATCAATATCCTAATATCTTTCTTTCTTCCTTTTCTTAAAGATTCTCCCGTAGTATTTGTTCCTGAATCATGAGGATTTTACAAACACACAAGAACACCCAGACTCTTGACAACTATTTGTGAATCACACAATTTTTGTCCCGTATGGGGACAGAACCTACAACACTAGGCGCGGCTTCAGTGACGAGGTGACTATTTAAACCACTGCGCGATCTGAGCAATCAACATTCATATGCATTATACCTTAAATAAATTAAATGCTATATAAAACGAGATGGGTGTAAATACCCAGGTTTTTTTTTCATCTGCTTTTTGTAATGTCCCACTGCTGGGCAAAAGCCTCTCCCTTGGTCTTCCAAATCACTCTGTTGGTGGATATCCCCTGACCTTATGATCTTGTGACCCCTATATCTCGGGGTCTTTTGACCCACAGGACCCATATTCAAACTCGACCGAGGTATGACTCCAAGGTGTCTGCTCACCAAGTTACAAGTTAATATTTTTCCATTTAAAATATGTGACTCCTATATCTCGGGGGTCTTTTGACCTACAGGGCCCATATTCAAACTCGACCGAGGTATGACTCAAGGTGTCTGCACACCAAGTTACAAGTCAATCGGTCCAGTGGTTCCGGAGTTATGCCGGTCACTAATAGACAGACACACAGACCCACATAGTGTTTTCATTAACCTCTTCGAAGAAGACTCATAGGTCAATAACGACGTAATGGCTTCCTGCTGGCTGATCCGTGTTAGAAGATCTGAGCCAACCACGTGCTTAGAAATTTAAGCTAAGCTGCACTATTTTATATGCTGAGTCGGTGGGATAGAGCTAAGTGGTAAACATTGTTAGATTTTAAATTTAATATTTAATATACTAGAATTTTCCCGCGGCTTCGCTTGCGTTAATGTAGATCTTGTTAGGAGAATGGGCTGGCTTGTATGGACTTCCAATATCGTTTTATATTGGTATAAATATATTATTTGTGTCAAGATGAAAGTTACTTCATTATATAGGCTGTAATAAATACTTTAAAGAAAAATCAATATGTTTTACAAAAAGCTCCGAGAATTGTAGAAAATGCCCTTTTAAAAACAGTTACCCTTGCTTTTAAAATTAGCTTAGATGTAAAAAAACAGCGGCCAATCTTAACGGAGACTGGCCATCTGCGCAGGAGATATTATAGTGCACAAGTGTGTGCGCAAACACAAGTGCACTCTCTGTTCCCTAAGCCTCATGATCCGATGGGATGGATAATAATCCGACAAGACCGGAGAGAGATCAGGCGCAGGACTAACAGCTCTACGTGCTTTCCGAGGCACGGGGGTGTCTATCACCACCAACTTACTAATTAGGGGCTCGTATTGAGATTTCTAAAGAGAAAAACCCAATAACTTTTTGTTGGCTCGACCCGGGATTCGAACCCGAGACCTCATGCACAGCAGTCGCATTTACTACCGCTGCTTTCACCCAGGAAAAAGCATTGTTACTAATCGAACCCTACCTAATCTACATTTACGCGAGCAAAACCGGGGGCTAAATCTAGTAAAATATATGTCCTCTTATGTAGTCTCACAAGAGCAACACTCTTACACTCAATACTACTGATATGGCAACACTAGATATACCTTCGCGTCCCTACAGAGATTGTACACTAAGAGATTCTACAAAATCAGAGAAAATTAAAAACAACAAAACGCACCGACTGTTTGTCACGTCGCACCTGAAGCTTACGATTTAAGGAGTGTACACACTATTGTATGGGGTTTCAATGATATATATTTGTTCGCGAGGCCCCTCGTTAAGATCAATTTGATATCTTTCTTACTTAATTTACTCGCAATATCTTCTTGGTCATAGGCTACTTTTAAACTGACGAAATGTACCAAAAATAATAACTGGAAAGACTGTAGCGTAGAAATTATATCAATAATATTTTCTTTTACTATATTTCGAGTGAATTAAAACAGATTTCTCAGGCTATTAAAAAATAGTCTATGTTGATTTATTGGATCAGTTAAATAACGATGAATACAAAATCCCTTGTAGTGATATAAAAGGCGACGATTACCGTTTACCAACGGATAGGCTATTATAAAAACATAAGACATATGTATATATGAACGGCAAAAAAGACCATCAGCATAGCAAAAAGCAGCATACCGGCAACTTATAACAATATATGATGCTAAAAGACATGGGGTCTTGTTAGCATCTATACAATGTAATTTGCCATGTAGCGGTCTACATGCTTTTTTACCAGATTAGACGAAGATTTCTTTAAACTGACAAGAAAGCATAATCATCATCTAAGTTTATCTTTTAATTTAATTTAACACAAATTGCAGAAAATGGATATTACTTATAGTAGAATCAGCTCCATCGTAGCTCTTTGTAACCACTTTTCACTACTAAAACCCAAAGGAATGCTGCGATAATAAAATTTTATTGAGTAAGTTCTATTTACTTTCACAAGTAATAAAATAATGATGTAAATGATGTTTACTGTCGAAGCAGTGTTTACGCACGATTGAATTAATAAATTGTACAGAAAAATTGCCTGTTTATTTTTTACTTGCCATATAATATCAGGTTTTAATGTACTTATAAAACATTACATTTTGTATTGAAATTGGCGATAATGCTGTTATTATATTTTCTATGTTTTATCAAACACACAAATAAGCAAGCTTAAGAAAACTTAAAGATATAAAAATACTCGTTACTCAAAAACCTAAGTACAAAAAATAATTTAATACCGTATAAAAATAAATAAGATAGAAATACGTCTTTTCAATCTGGTAGTACTTAAGTGTAGGTAATTGTTAAACGACCGAAAAAAGATATACAATACAACGTTGTGACGTCACAGATATTTTAGTGCCGGCAAGCGAGAGAGGCATTGAGATATTTCTTCTACGACTCCACTCATACCCAAATATAAAAAATTAATTAATCCGTCATGTCGCATCTAATTTTTATGCTGTTTTATTTTATTTTGTTATCCTTTAATTCATTACGAAATTTTAATTCATAAGATAAATGTAAGTAAATTGTGTGAAGATAAGCAACTTATGTCAGTGACTTACTAAAAGCGCAAGAACAAAGTCATTTCCAACTGAAACGACAGGTTTTTTGATTACCGAAAATATAATTTTCAGGATTCCCACTACAAATGTTAAAGTCTACAGTATAAATTTAATTTAAAACCCTGATTTAGTATTTCTCGGATTATGAACACACGCCTTAAAACCATTTAATCTCAGTTTAATCTACTAGATTGCGGGAAGACTCAGTTTATTCCGCTTGGTTCTGACACGGCAAGAAAAACACTAATAAATATAAGTATTCTTGTTATACAAAAAAGGTAAACAAGCATAGGTGTAGCATAGAGTAGCCTGCAGGTAACCAGTTACTGTTGCCTACTCGAGTGTTACTTCGAGGCTAGTGTATAGCCTAAACGTATCACTCGAGTGTCATTAACCTTAGGAAAACAGAATTAAAGACTTAGCAAAGGAGAGGAATGAATAATAAAATATTTACAAAAGAGGGTATCTTTGAATATTTAAGTTTAAGTATCGTATAGGTGCCTAGATCAGGGTATCTCGGGGAATACAGATGTTCTTAACAAAATTGTAGATATATCATGTCCATATCTAATTCGCCAGGATGTAACAAAATAGTTAAATGAATACGTTTTATTATTCAACATACCATTACATTGCAAGCTTACTGTCATATCAATAAAGCATAAATATTAATAAAAAAATCATAACAGAACTGATTTTAAAATATGTTTGTCACACAACATGCCTTATAATTTAACAATTAGTCCTATTAATAAGTCCATGAATTGAATTCAAAAGAAATCCTAATCCTAACTAATATTATAAATGCGAATGTGAGTTTATTTGTTTGTTACGCTTACACGTCTCTCTCTCTCTCTCTATCTCTACCATTTATCATGAAATTACAGGGTACAAAAAAGAACATGGCACACATATCTTTCATCAAGAAAAAGTACTGTTCTCTAGGGACAGCTAGTAAGTTATAAATCCTTTTCGCATTTCTGTATAATTAGGATGTCAACTTTAGTATGCCAGTGTCGTCGCCGCTGCAAATCTAGTATGCCTATCCTCCGGCAAACTCGTGTGAATTTGTATATGTATTCTAAATTCGCATTACGACTAATATCTAGTGGCAATTATTAAAATCTTGTAGCAAATATATTTTGCAAAATGTTGTAAAGTAGTTTTACCACAAAATTTTTATTTCTTTGTCCGGCTTAGAATCTGTTTATTAATATGTTATAAGAAGGCTTTAAAGCATATTGCAAGCACAGAGATATGGGAGATTCGACATTGTTAAAGTGTGTACCAAGAATTAGCGTGCAAAACAAAAAATATAATAATAATAAAACGGACGATTTCAGCCAGTAAAATTAATAAATTTTTTTAACTTAATTTCATCATCTCAGCCAAAATACGTTACTGCTGAACATAACCTCTCCCAAAGATTTCCACACAAACTAATCCAATTTTAATTTACCAGTATATATATTTATAATTTGATTTTGAAATAAACATTTCAAAACTTAATAAAAATGTCAATTAATATGTGTACCTGAAATGAGACGTGAAAAGCAAATGACGTGAACCTCGACCCTTGTCAAGCTGAAACCTTAAGCCGTCACTAGCATACTGTTGGTACTCTTTGGTTCAGAGAAAAATCACGATAACTATTTTTAAACACGTTTCAATGACTTTCGTTTATAGTCGGGAAAATAAAATAAAATGTAAAATAAATAATTAAAAATTTGGCAGCAAAATAAATTGAGAATAACTCTGTTTTAGGTAGTTTAATTTAAAATCTGTGAATTCAAATTAAAAGATACGAACACCGGCATAGCTTTTTGCCGGTGCTTAGGTGCTCCTAGTGTTTTTTCGTATTTTGATCTTTATGATAAAGCGGTTGACAGTCTTGGTCGGCAGACTTAGTAGTGCTAGTCGTATATTGCGACATGGCAACCTAAAAAACATGCTCCGTCAAGCTCTCTTCAGTCATCGTAGGATTGCGATATGCTAGTTGATTGTCAGAAAGGTATCCAAAAGAAATCCAGGATGTAGACTATGTGCGTGCCTAATTTCAATAATTTTATCCGATCAACAGATCATGTTTGATTGGCTAATATACATTTAAACGTCTTGACACTATAATATCGCGTGCATATTACACGAAATTCAAAAGAAAAAGTTTGTCTGTTTAGTTAACTCTAAAATTACTACAATCAGAGCAAAACAAAAGAGGATGTTTTCCCATAAAAAATAAAGGTTGTTTTTCGAGAACTATTGTAATATGATAGGGATTTGTCCAACTTCGCCAACTGTATGTACGTTTTTACTTTGCAAGCTGTGGCCTATTGTAAGTGAGGGTGCACACTTAATCTATCGACCTAACACTTTTGTATTTAGTATTTAAGTTGTGTGTATCTTTGTAGATGGTCCAATAAATAAATAAATAAATTATCAGAAAGAAAAAGTATTATAACATACCTACATAATCGCTTTATCTTTGTGATAATCGCGGCGGTAGTATATACATAAACTTCTGTGCATGAGATCTCAGGTTGTCTCTCGGGAAGGGCGAAGTATAATTGGGTTGTTCTGGCAATTACTTCTTTGCAGGCACACTGAATCTGGAACTGTGCCCAGTATACGGGCAATGGGCTCGTCCTATTTACGTAAGACCTAAAATCAAAGTTGGCAAAATGTAGGAGTAATACACCTTCGCCTTACTATTTGAGGATATAGCCATATATGTATAACATGGATATTAAATACCTCTGTCTGCCCTTTCAGTGATACACAAGCGTAAATATAAGATATATTCCTTTTAAAATATAAAATAAACTGTCTTGGCACACGTCGTCTGGGTTTTAGCTTGAGCGAACATGAAACTTAGCTTCAATAAAACAAAAGAGTAAGTTCCCACCTCGGCTACGAAGGCAACAATCAAGGCATAATATATTCAAATTACGGTGCCTTGTTGGGCAGAAAAATCACTTTCCCCTTGATATTTCTTTTCTAATCCGGTTCGTTACATCAGGGATAATTTGACATGCAAAGAAACTGAAGCAAATCCTTTCTAATGTCGAATTGGTTTTGTGACTTCAGGTAAATGTTTGAGGTTTTTGGTACAATCACTCTTAGGATTCCGTAAGTAGAAGGTACTAACTGGACCCTAGAACAAAACCTAAGTTCTAGTTATTTTTAGTTAAAATATTAAGCGTTTGAAGACTAGAAATAGAGAAAAAAGAATTATAGATCTGACCAGTTTAGAGTTGATATTAGATATGTACCTCCAGACCGAATTCCGATATTACAATCTTAAAGGAGATTGACCATTTGTTCAGGCGACAATATATTGCATAAGTATGTGCCAAAATACAATGTTCATAGTCTGATAGGACGGCAATCCAACGCTACCAAAGAAACGTCAGACGAAGAACCAACGGCTTCACGTGCTTTTTAAGCCACGGGGTTGTGTAACCACTAGCTGCCTAACCTCGGGCTTGTTCAGCTGTAATGAATGCGATTGTTGTACATAAAGTCCAGAATTAGAATCAAGAAAGCAACAGTTTGCCACAGCAAAATAAAGTTCAACGCCAACTACACAACACTACACAACACTATTGAATAGATTAATTTATTTAAGAATTGTGTTTTTGAAGATTGAAAAGATTTTCTAAAGATATTCATATTGACATTTACAATTTTCAATGAAGTTTCAGTCCGAAGTTTGATTGAACTAGTCAAACTTCGGACTTAATTCTTTTGGAAATGATTTCATATCATTTATCATATAGATCAATCGTAATAATAGTAACTTGAAACAATAAAATAGGCCAAGGGCAAGTCGAGCTCGCACATTTATGTTTGGGCATATTTTTTATATTTTCCTGTCTAAATAACTCATCAAATTTTACGAAAGACAAGACAGACAGCATCTGTTTAACGAACAAAAAGTGCGCACACTCTGCAAATCCAAGAAGCCAGTTTAGTTCTACGCAACTTTCATGTATGCATTCTAGCATCTGCAAGCTACAAAGTCTGACAATTTACGCCCAATCTAGACAAGCTCTGACAATATCCAACGTACCTTTCAACAACTCACCAGTGACAATCACACACACACATAAACATTAAACAAAACGCTTCAAAATAGACGAGCAGTCGAATCAAAGTACGGTTTGCACAACACAATTTAACAGGAACCTGGTACCTATACAATTGTTGCCGAACAACTCTCCCCTAGTCTGTGCTATTGACGCGTCGGCAACGCACAATGCACTCGAAATTTGCATACAGATACCATAGTACATTCTGTTATTATATGCATAGAGATCTAGTCTGGGAGGGAAGTGCTGCTTTACAAGTTGGACTGAAATAAATTTAAGTTAGACAATACTGGACGTGGTCAAGAGAAGAATAGCAAACTTTCTAGGTAAAAGTGCCTAGTATGACTTTTACTATTAACTACTTTCTGTCCGCGCTTCGTCTGCGTAAATCCCAGCATACGTATGCTGGGATAAAAAGTAACATATGTGTTAAACCGGGCCATGGGCTATAGGGGTACCAAGGTACATCTAAAGCCATTCAAATATTTACGAGAATATGTGTTTGAGCAGCGATAGCTCAGTAGGGAGACCAACAGACTGCAATGCAGAGGGCCTCGGGTTCAAACCCACGTCGCGCACCTCTGACTTTCGGAAGTTATATGACTTTTCGAAATTATGTGTGTATTGATTGACAATTATCGCCTGCTCCATGCCTCGGAGAGCACGTTAAGACGTCGGTCCCGGCTGCCATGAACATCTATGGCATTCGTTATTGGGAGAGTGTCGACACAAAAGATCCCACTGGGTCGAAGTGTCGCCGGTCTGCACTGACTGGTCCCCACATAAGATACATACATACATATGTGTTTGAACCGTGATGGTCGCTAAAGCCTAATGATACTTGTGTTGCAAAGAGAACTGCTCGAAAACAGAAACCGGGCTTTGACCGAATGACTATTAACAGTGTCTTGCCCAGCAAGACACTGTTAATAGTTATTCGGTCAAAGCAGCTAACGCCTTAAAACATCTCCTGGAGAAGACATGGGTTCTCTCAGGATTTATCTTGCTTAGTCATTCTTTTTTAATAAGTCTATCATTGTGTCCCACTGTTTACCAAAGTTATTTGCCTGAGATTTCCATATAAGCCTCGACTTGTTCATACAACATACAAACAAAAAAAGTAATTGGCTACAGCCGGAACATTCACTTGCAAAACAAGCAAAAAAAAATACGTGTCATCATCAAAATGTAGTCACCCGCCTTAAATATTAAAGACAAGTAAATAAGGTTTTAACATAATTTAACAGTCACAAGAGTTTCACCTATAATATCTTAAATTACACAATAGCCATTAACGATGGTTTCCGCAATTCACGTCAAGATGTCTCTGTAATCTCGCGTTTGGCGAACCTCCAGGCAGCCGTCCGTCTCCTCGTATCAAACGATAACATCGCGATTACTTCACGTCTGTCATAAATATAATATCGCTTGAAATATGACAGAAACTGTAATAAACGTTAAATGTAATAGCTGAAATAGTTTGATGATGATAATATAACCATGTTGCGATTTGTATTCCAGGGATGCGTCACTATGTATTGTACCTACCATCATGCCATATTTGTTAACTAAACAAGCAATGTAAGAAATAATGGACTATATGTAAATATACTCACGCCTGTACTCCGCTAAAGAGTTGGGCAGGGTTATAGCACTAGCACTCTTTTTAAAGCATTCTGTCATACATTTTACATGTGCAGCCTGTGGGTTAGATATAGTCAGAGGGCCTACAACGCTCTTCGCGTCCAATATAATAACGCGTTCAGGGTGCTTTTGAGGCTCCGGTGATTCTGTAGTGCATCAGGCATGTTTGCGGAGGCGCATACAGACAGCTTTGAAGCTGTAATGCGGAAGAGAACAGCATCTCTGATGCAAAAGATTCGCCGGAACACCAACAGCATCCTAAATGTGATCAGAGATACACCTGACTGTCCCTTCCTGTGGCACTGGACCCGTAGGCGTAGCGGCGGGGCCGGTGCAGTAGGAAGATACATGAATAAATTTTAATAATTGAATATACTAACATAGTTTTTATGTAATTGTAACTAACAAAATATGGATGAATGAAATCTGAAATAAATGTTTATTATTATTATACCCAAATCGCTAGCTATTATAGTATTTCCACTTAAAAAATAACATTTTCCGGACCAAAAGTCTCTGACACTTTGACCAACATGAAAATCGACTCCTCAATAACGCAAACAATTTTTAAATGTAGCAAAGATTTAATAGGATTTTCTGTCAGCCAATTCTAATAAACAAAACAGGTTCTGGAATAGTGCCTAGCAGACGGCAATAGGATCATGCTCTTTTGCTTGGGACATGGAATACAGCTGGTAAACACACCTCTGCCTACTACCCTTTTGTGGATATACTAACTGGATACTATGTATGTATATGTATATACATACTGTTAGATATGCTGGATAAATTATATATCGGAATATAATGTCACCGAAACATATTTTAGATGCCAGACTAATGAGAATTTTCTGGCAGAAAAAGTCCCCAGTAAAACTCGGCTCGGGCCTCAAAATATCGGAAAACGAGACAGCCGATTGCGAGTAATATAATATGGAAAAGCCTTTTCCTGAATTAAGTTTAATTTGGCAGTCCAAAATAAAAAGCAGAACAAATTCGACGTTGATTAAAAAAATTCGCAGTGAGAATTGGAAAATCGGTGAGTATGACACCGATGGAAAGTCTTTATTAAGTCCAATAATAAATGAAGTATTATTTCCATTTTCAAAATATGGGGCACAGTTTTTGCTATATATTTGTAAATTTTTACGCAACACATGGTTTTGACTTCACCGAAATATTTAACCCAGAAGTTGTTCATGCGTGTGGTGGTTGATATCACAAACATTGAAACAACAAACACTGTGCTCGCCTAGCTTCCGAAAAACTATTTGTGGATCACATAAAGTTTTATCCCTTAAGGAGGTCAATTTCACAACATTCGGCGCATTGACATTTGTGAAGGGATCACATAATCCACCGCGTCTTCCGTGCAGTCTTTGAAGAAGTCATTACAATGCTTATAAAGAACTCATGCATATTGCCAAAACACTCTTTTATCAGTCGTGTGTACTTTTTATTTACCACAGTACAACATCGAAGCTTAATTTGTGATTTTCTAAATTGGTGTAATTGTATAATTCAATAGATTTATTATTAATATAGTTTATTATTAAAGACAGCCCTTGTCATTTCATAGTGCTGGTCACTTGACTGATATCAAGTTGGGAGTAATGACATTATCTACAATATCAATATATAATATTCAATATCGTAAAAACTACTTAGACTAATTCAGTCTTCATAACCTTTAGACATTCGTAGTCAGTCTTGTCCCCAAGCTTACGTCTTACAAGATGTCATCACCCTAATTGCTATGTATCAAACAAAAGCCTTATTCTGATATCGAAATGTACTGCAGCACCACTATTACTTATACGCGTGCCGAACGGTTAATACGAAACAAATGGAAATGTTACCGGGATGAAATGCAAATTTATTCAATTAATCCGGCCGCCAGTCTGTATTGGGTGTCGCAAAGCCGTGATTGGCGTTAAGTCGTTCAACCGTACGAAAGTGGTTTGGCGTTTACAGAATAGGGACGTGGTATGAAATTTAAATATGTTTGCTTATTAGTTCTAGAGCGGTGTTTGTTCAGGCTGTTTGGATCGCTTTCGTATTGAGGTTTCGTTGTTTTAAACACGGTAGCCATTATAGTTTATATACTTAATGACTGACTATATTAACTTGCGGTATATTGTAAAAATCCTCTATCTTTATATTATACCTACTATTAATAATATAATTCTATCGTTCAAGAACATCTCGTCTTTTCAGAAATCATATCCTTGAGGGAATTGTATGGATATAACAAGAGTGGCAATATGCATATGAAAATAACCAACGTCTTGTGAACCCTGCAAAATTTGTTGCTATCAGCAGAAGAGCCAAATAAGGTGTGACAAACATTGTAGCAATTGCTGATTATATTATGCCAATATGTTTCGTAGCAAGTGCAAAACTGTAGTATCTTTGTGCACATTTATATCATATTTGAAAGAAACAATATGTGTAAGTACTTGCGCTGTTTTCTTTTCCATGCAAAATATGTATCGTCTTATGCATACCTCTACTCGAATTTCATTCGACTACAACTACGTTCATATATCATTAACTTTCAGGAATTATACACGATATTTATGACCTATGTTATACCAAATAAGGACAATATATTAATAATAATTAATATAATTAGGAGAAATGCAATAATATACATCGATACTATTTCCAAAACTTAAAAAAAAATTATCATTAATGAATTTCGCTTAAAATACTTTGATTCCAATAATCAACAAATTCTAATAAACTGCTGTACAAAAAGGCGTAACATGTACCTATAAATGTCTTGATAAAATGTTTCACCAAAATTATAACTTATGTACCAATACGTTAGATACACTTGAAACACGAGACGGCGTGGAGTCGACAAGTGCTCATCTTTTCGGGGACTATTAAATTACTTTATTCACATCCACGAAGCTCCTGTGAAAGTGATGAGCATCTCTAAGGTATAAGCTGAAAGCGATTACTATCTTAACTGTTTTAATAAACTAGCTGTGCTTGCAATGTGCACAAACATAATAAATATGTATTTGAGGTATGATCGCGCATTTCGATGGACGTACTTGTCAGCCGCGAAAGCATACCGTAAATGTTAGACAAATTTTATCTGAGCACATTTTTGAATTATTGAGTTTAAATAAAACAAACACACAGATGAACAGACTAGACACATGTTTCGATATACATACATCGTTAACCCGCTTAGTATTGTAACGTAGTTCTTAGGGGCCACGTTTCCAGCACGTGGTCGAAGAGGCGCTCCCACGGCGCCGCGAGCGCAGCCGAGGCACGCCCGGTCCGCATGACAGTATATTATAATATTAATATAGAAAACACGCATGTATTAATAATTTGAAATGGTCACCATGGATTACTTAATGCATCCTTTTTTCTTAATTAGGCTTGTCGATTACAAAACATTACTCGAATGCTGTTTAAACTTAAAATAATATAAAGAAATTAAAGACTTTGTCATGCACTTACATATTTTCGTTTATAATCCATTCACTTATCTTGAAATACACGAATACTATATTTTGCCCGCAGCTTCACTCGCGTTATTGTAGATTTATGTTAAGATAGATTTTTAGTGGCTTATATGTTATTCTGATGTATAAACTATAATACTGTAGAATTTTACCAAAATCCCTTCAGTCGTTTTTGCGTGAAAGAGTAACAAATATTCATCCATCCATCCTCACAAATTTTTATCTTGGTATATTAGTAGGATAAGAGTATGATAAACGCCACAATCTTATATTTTCTTTAGAATCATATACGTCGCAGAAATCTTATAACTTGCCCAACATCTGAAACTCAGACGTCTGCGCAATTTATGACGTCTAACTGAGAAACGGACTTGTCCTTTTGTGGTGCGTACGTACACAATTCTAGAATATTCCAGTTTATGCATTATATCTCTTTCCGTCTCACAAACATACCTTTCTAAATGGAAGAACAGAAATGTTCAAAGAAATTTCTAGAATTAAATCTGTATAAAACGTCACGTAGTCTGTAATGTATTGGGTCATAAATCTTACACACACGCGTTCATTCTCGCGTGATTGTAGGCGTAGAGGCTTTTGTTCTTTTACGCCACTAAAGGCAAAAACAACAAAAATACGGCCTGATTGAAAGTGCTTGCTTTCGTTAATCGAAATTTATAACTTGAGGATTAACGCCCAGTACTAGCCCTGCAAAAAGAACAAATGCGCTGCATTACCAACTTGATATAAGACTAACGTAATAAGGATATCTGGAAAACCATATTTTACAAAAGAATGGGACACAAGGTTATTTGACTATAGATTTCTGCTAAGAAAAGATGCTTTGCCAGCTCGTAATCCAAGTTAGTTGGACTCTCCACTTTTTAGGTTGATTAAATATTTGCTTTCAAGAGCACAATCCAAGTAATTTTTTGTTAGATG
This sequence comes from Catocala fraxini, assembly GCA_930367265.1. NCBI lineage: Eukaryota > Metazoa > Arthropoda > Insecta > Lepidoptera > Erebidae > Catocala > Catocala fraxini. The sequence continues at coordinate 29,599,905 of OV884025.1, read as the reverse complement.
ATACGTGTCTATATTTGATCTGTTTAGTTGAAAAATAAGTCTTTGTGATTCCAAGCCTGAGTGCCAATTATTCCATAACAGTTCCAATGAGCGCGCTTGCCCGGAGATGTACCATTATCTCTTACATAGACTCTGATAATGAATAGCAACACATAATATTGTCTTCTGTTTCCCGATTCCTACCAAGGATACTGCGCGAGGCTATTGAAATCAAAAAACATCCTAATGTTAATAGAGAAGATGGTTGGTATGTACCACCAGCTTGGGATCCAGTAATAAAAATAGTCAAACCCAAGAAGAAGCAAACCACAGCTAGACTTCATGTTACTTTGAGCTCATTCTGCGTAAATAGAAACACCAATGATTAAATTATGTTCGGGTACTTTGAAATAACTACACTGGAACATTGAGACATCTACCATCTTAGTCTCCCCGTGACCATGGCTGCTGAAAAGCAACCGTAACGTCGAGGAAAGTGTAAAATTAAATTAAATCTAAATAGTTTAAATAGTTTTAATAGTTTTAATAATAATTCAATAAGTTAAAAAATTTGTAAAGTTTAATAGTAGTAGTAGTGTAACAGTTTTTCAAAATTATGTAATAAAGTGTCAAATAAACAACGCGATAAAATCCGTATATAGTAGTTTAATTTCAATGAATAGCAACACAGTCATTACGCTTCAGGTACCTTTCCCATTCCTTTCCTTTTATCCCATATTTTCACCTAGGCTCAAGGTTGGGTGAGCTATACATATTATAAGGTACTTATTTCAAGCGATGATATCAGCAGCGGACATACATGCAGTCTGCGATTGCCTAACTATTTTAGTTGCGCTGGAACCAGAATGCCTCATAGTTTTAATATTGAACACTCGGTTAATCAAATTTACCAGTGGGTCCGTTGAAAGTGCCGATTAAATAAGAAAACAACAATCTCTATTGCAGTGGGACTAACGGGAAAGAAAATTACCTATGAAACGACCAGTGGGTTAAAGTAGTGGGACTACGGGTAAATACTCGAATTAAGTACTTCCATTCCTTAAGCGTAATTGGGTGCTTTTATCTATGACATGCAAGTGAAATTAAAGAATTACTATAGGTACTTCAATTATTGCTAAAATATAGATTCTAAAACGCTAGGCACAGATGAAATGACAGTTCACTTGATGACAGTTTATGGCAAGCGCATACCATTGAACGTTAACGCTAACTTCGTTTGCCACGTACAAAACAATGAGACAATTGAAAGCTTACTCCAATATTAACTCATATAAATAGTACAAAACGAGTGTCCGCAAGCTTGCATAACAGTCAGTACTGCTGAACTAAGTTTCATGAAACGAGCGTGACAATGAATACATTAATAGTTTAAATATGAAATTCACACAAACTGTTGCACGAACGTTTATTAAGTGGCAAGGGATAACTTTTATTAACATATTCGGTGACGTTCGGGACGAGCACTAAATTATGTTTAAAGTTTGAGTCTGTTAAAGACCGTGTAAAGGTCGCATAGCTCGTGAGGATAGCTAGTCTCCTGTAGTTATTAAACAAGATTGTTTTGGTCTCAGAGTAATTATAAACTAGAGATGGCTTAGATTGCTTCGCTAGTATAAAATCTATGTATGTACATGACTTTGAGCGTGTGTGAGTGAAATCAAAGTCTGTTGACAGTTTTGTGTGTAATGAGAAATACAATTTTGCGTGTGTGTGTTAATTTATTGTTTTTATACAAACACATTCTTACTGAAATAAAATGAGTAACTTTTGAACTTACAATTCGTACAGAAAATTAACGTTATCGTGTATATTGTTTTTCTTTAGGTGGTTGGCGTTTCGACCAGATTACTGCGGGCATGGTCGCCTGACTGATTCGATGATATCATGACTCCGTTTGCAACACAGAAGAATTTTTATCCACCTTCACATGTAGTTAATTTTTTTTTTCATGTACTGTCACACTCTAGCCCCACGACATTCCTATTCCGAAGAATAGTGTGATAAAAGAACGTTGTGATGTATAAAAGTATGTAGTGATAAGATTTGGACATGGTGTGCTAAGATGGTTTGGGCTTATATAAAGAAAAACGACAAAAGACTGACCAAGAATTAAATAATATAAGCCAAATATAAGAGTAGTATTTGTCAAGTCTCATGTATAAAAGTTATGAGGAAACTGAAGACCTTCTTAAAATATCCATTCTATAATTACTGACAGTCACACAAGCACACGCATATACACACATGTATATACATAAACGCACATGCATACGCACATACATGCACTCGCACATACACACACACACACACACACACACACACACACACACACACACACTCACACACACACACACACACACACACACACACACATACACACACACACACACACACACACACACACACACAAACAAGTACACGTAGCTTATTATGATATGACTTATGTAGGTATATGTGTATTTCAAGTATTTTAATCCTTCAAACATCATATAAATTGTATGAAGATAATTATTGTAAACAATTTACTTGCTGTGGCCTGATACCCATAACTCAAGTTAGATTTAACCATAGGTATCAGTGTTCCTAAATGTTTTGTGTCCTAAGTTTGTTTAATTTCCTTTGTATGTTATAGCTGTATGGTTTTTGGCAATAAATACTTATTATTACTTATTATAAGTCCTTCAGATTACAGGCGAGAATCTACGTACTTACGTTACTGAGAATTTCTAAATATCAAAACCCAGGCAAACTATGCCCTAACTGAAAATAGACTAGGATGATACAGCGATAAAGGCATACCAATAATCTGGTAGAACGCCGGGGCTGTATGAAACTGCAGTGCATGAAGTCCCGGGTTTGATTATCGGTTCAGATTAAGCGTTATTGAGTATCTTGATAAACAATTCTTAGGGCAGAACTGTGGCCGATAAATGGTAATGATTCTTATATATAGGATCTAAAACCTTAGCTAGCAGACTATAGGTACAATGCAACTCAACCTACCCTTTATATATCCCCAGATATATAGGCGTAACACTATGTATGTTAGTCAGATACGTCTACATATTGTACGTTTTATTTTAAAGCAGCTTCTTTGAAGCTTCTAAGACACATGATGATAATATAACGTAATGTCGAATTAAATTAAGTAAATAAAACTAAAATTACAAGTCTAGACATATCTTCAGTGGCTGCGTTAACACTTTGTAATATAGTGTAGGACGTCCTACCCTTGAAACAAACGGGACACATCTTATTTGTCCTTAAAGAGAAATTCGTATCGAAGGTCAAGATATTATGATAATAACTAGAATCTGCCTGCGCCGTTTGGCTAACTATTTTAAGTAGTCAACTTTTTGAAGTTTTCCGGACACAGTAGTAGTCTTTATGTTACTACTGAGAATTATTTCTTCTTAGAAACTCCAATAATTCTCTCTAAATTCTCGATTATAAGAAACGTGTGCCCTAAATTGAGAACTCGAGACACCATGCATGGCGGCCGAATCGAGGTATTCTGAAGCAGTAGAGGCAGGGTGAATCGTGGCGGTAAATCCTGTTTTTGAGGAGTGGCTGGAAAGGCGGCATGGCGCTTTCACCTTCCGGCTGACACAGGTAATGACTGGCCATGGTTGTTTTGGCCAGTTCCTGTGTCGTAAAGGCCGGCAGGCGACGCCCGGATGTCATCACTGCGGTGACTGCCGCGATATTGTTGGGGATACGGCGCTGCACACTTTGGCGAATTGCCCCACCTAGGCATCGCAGCGCCGTGAGTTGATCGCGGCACTCGGACTGGTTGCCCTCTTACTCCCAGCCGTGGTTTAGTCTATGGTCCGGAGTGAGAAATCGTGGAACGCTGTCGCCTCCTTCTGTGAGGAAGTAATTTCCATCAAGGAGGCGGCGGAGCGGAAGAGGGAGCGTTTAAACCCTCTCCCCAACCGCAGAACCGGGCGCCAGAGGGTGCGAGATGACCTCCAGCCACCCTGAGGTTTGACCTGGGGGTGGTGGGCTGCGTGGGCCTGCTCGCCACCCAATCAGCACCGGGTCCGAGAGGCGGCATGCGTGTTCCCACGTGCGCCTCTGTGTCGTGTTTTTGTCCCCCCCCTCCTAGGGAGACGGTGGAGGAAATATTTTTTGTATAGTGGCCTAACTGTGTGTGGCGAAACCACGGCGGGGTTGCGATTGCATGTAAAAGCGATTCGCGCGGCTTCGCCGTCTATGATTATGTCGAGGAACACCGTGCTAGGTTAAGTCGGTACCGTTTCCCGCACAAGTCAATCATTTGTGTGCATGAACATGGATGTTTGTCTTGGTCTGGATGTTTCTATGTATAATGTGTATGTATTTACAAAAAAAAAGTATATGTGTATGTTTATCCATTGTCTAGTACCCATAGTACAAGCTATGCTTAGTTTGGGCTAGATGGTGTTGTGTGTATGTGATAAAAAAAGGGTGAAAGCTATGTACAATATAAATGATTACATCTACAAACAGAATTCCAAATTGATTTGAAAAACCTTCTGCAAATTGATTCAAATTAAACTTATTTATTCAGACATGGGACGACTACCTGTGAAAAGTTTTAAGTTATAAAAAAATATTAGAATAGGTTAAAATTGTTTCTTTTATGAATGATCTATTATGACATTAATCAAACTCTATAATTTTATAGAGTTTCGTTCGCGTAAATGTACGACAATATTTGCGCACATAGAATTGGTTCAATATTTGGTCACACACACAAACAAAAGTTTCCTCACAGGCGTTCTTGTGTTAGAGAACCAGCTAATAATAATGACACATTTTGCAGCTAGTGTAAAATTATAACAGAAACGGAAGAATAGAACCGTGATTATGAATATATTAGTTTAGTTCCCTAGTTCCCTCGTTCAGCAACGTTGAGTTCATTACGTAAAAGTTTACAAAGCCTTTTATTAAAATTCAAATGAACCAGTTAAGTTTTAACGGTCGAACAACTCGGAATTTATGAACTAAGTACTACGTTTTTAATTTTTAACACTGTTACCACCTCTTTGTAACGCGTTCTTTGTAATTTTACGAGGCGTTTGATGAAGCTGAGTAATTGATAATTTGCTCGATACTAGATCTGTACCACAGTAATTTTTTTTAGGTTAGTCCTCTTTCTCTCTCTTGTAATAAATTCTGTGTCACATGAGATTTTACAAAAATTCAAGCATAGGACACAAAGAACACCCAGACTCAAAACCAATATTTGCACATCGAACCTACAATACCCGGCGCAGTGGAAATGGCGAAGCGCTCATTTAAACCACTAAGCCATTTGTGTAGTCAAAAACCAGTAAACATCTTTCCGAGAGCTGGCAACATATCTACTCTTTTGTAAAGGGTCGGTAAGCTCTGGGTGATACCTCATCTATTGCAAGTTTCCATAGGCTAAAGTAACCGTTTACCATCAGGCAGACAGTATATAATCGGTAATGGTGTATGGTCTCAAGATGCAAGTTTATGCTCTGTAGTTTGAGCTAAGATATAGGACAAAGAAATAATTTTTAAAGTTTTCTAGGTGATATTTCCTAATTTTAAAAATTCATCTTGCGCCGGTCTTAGACTCAGAACGACATATTAATCACATCAAAAAGGATGATGATCAAAAAGTCACAGACTAAATTAGTGCATTCTGTTTGAACGTCATCTATACACCCTTTGTTACCCTATAAACAACCACAGCAAACAAATTACAAACCCCATAATGTGGAAACCACATCTGATTATAAAAGGGGCCATTACGAAACACTTACCAAAAGAAAACATTAAATTAAATTGAGGCTCCGCCAACAAAGAATAGAAATAAAACATTAAAAACGCAAGAAAGTGCTCATTAAGAGTTCTAGTAAATAAACAAAAGATAAATTACTGCACGGGCGACAAAATATTAAAAAAAGCATGCAGATTTATGTCGCGTCTCGCCGGGAGCCACGAGAATCGCGATAGCAGAATGTCTTCTTCTCTCTTAGCCTTTATTATTCCCAAGTCACTTGGGATTGGCTTTTCTGGTCTAACCGGATTTGACTGGATATCAGTTTTTACACGGAGCGACTGCCACCTGACCTCCGCAACCCGCAAGCTAACGATACCCTAAGGCTAGACCAGTGTCAGGATATTAGAGGGTACTGACTTTCCCAATAACGACTGCCATAGATGTTCATGGCAGCCGGGACCAACGGCTTAACGTGCTCTCCGAGGCACGGAGCAGGCGATAATTGTCAATCAATACGCACATAATTTCGAAAAGTCATATAACTTCCGAAAGTCAGAGGTGCGCGACGTGGGTTCGACCCCGAGACCCTCTGCTTTGCAGTCTGTTGGTCTCCCCACTGAGCTATCGCTGCTCTTATAGCTGCTCGATAGCAGAATGTAATATTTATAATTAATATTATAAACAGATTTTTATTTTAATAAGAATAAAAATACATACGCTTACTACACGACCCTTGACTACTTTTTCGGTAGTAGTAGGAAAATATACCCAAAGGTCTATCCACAAGTTAATCTATCAACAAGCCTATGTTTTAAGTGTCATGTATTAGGTAGTGAGCCTATTATAGCTCACTCAGCATAATTCCACACGCCTGAGAAATTTCCACCCAAAAAAGCTATAACACTTTGCCCGGCAAGAACTGACGTTAAAAGCAACGCTACAAACCAACTGTCACAATTTGAACTTCACGATCAGTATGAGACAAAGGCGCTCGTAAGTTTGCGCCTTCAAGAGTTAAGAGTTTATTTTGCCCGCTGTCAAAGAATTTTATTAGTCTTCAGGATATTTCATACGAACACAAATCGTAGGATACAAGCAAAACCGGAAGTCACTACATAAAAAATATACATCGTGCGTAGCGTAGAAACACCAAACGTTTGCATAATAATAAATGGTTACTCGCTTACTTAGAGGCCCAAACAGAGAAACAAGGCACAGCAAACGGTGTCAGTTACACGGGAGAAATATTGTTGTGAAAAAGTATGATAAGATAAGATACCGGACACGAAGTTTTTAAACGAATACAATATTTATAAGGGTTACACCATTTTCTATACAGTTTTTAGTTGACTATGACATTTTTAAAAGCTGGCGTATATTTTTTTTACTTCTGATCGTGATCTCGTTCGCTTGGAGTACATTTCGTCCGCAACGACATTTTACGTAGAGCGTATTATGTACAACAACTCTAAATCTATAGAATGGATTTATATGAAATGTAATTAGTTTTAAATTGAATCATTAGCTAATAACTGCCATGCTTTGTACGTGATGGTGCAATAAACAGGTTCAGTCGAACAAGCAGGAACATACTATGCACCACCACATGTATATGTATGTGTATACATGCAAAGACTTACGTTTGCTTTTCTTACTTACTTGAGCAGCGATAGCTCAGTGGGGAGACCAACAGACTGCAATGCAGAGGGTCTCGGGTTTGAACCCACGTCGCGCACCTCCGACTTTCGGAAGTTATATGACTTTTCGAAATTATGTGCGTATTGATTGACAATTATCGCCTGCTCCGTGCCTCGGAGAACACGTTAAGCCGTCGGTCCCGGCTGACATGAAAATCTATGGCAGTCGTTATTGGGAGAGTGTCGACACAACAGATCCCACTGGGTCGAAGTGTCGCTGGTCTGCACTGACTGGCCCCCACATAAAATACATATACATACGTTTGCTTGCTTATGAATTTCCACTCCTTGTGATACTTTCTTTTTCTTAACGTGGTGGAACGCCATTTACGCATATATCAGGCTTACCTTCCAACTTCACCTACCGACTAAGACCTGGTTCCTTTTTGACAATTTTCTTATAATATGTGTCAAAAATTAACTGTCCGAAGGTAAAACAACTCGTTTTTTGCAAATAGGAGCCGGTTCTAAGGCTACCACTGTGTGCCAACTCGCTGCTTTGAATGCCGGGTGGATCGCTGGATCTAAAACTACTTTAGCGACACTCCATACGATCCTGGCATATTGCTCTTGCACTATCATTATATTTTGCATACACGTTTATCGGTTAAGACATTCTTAACCTAGCCTTTCTCCGAAATGTATCTAATTTCAGAGCAAGTATAATCCAAGAATGTAACTTATCTTGAAAATGCATTTTGCAAAAGCTTACTTATAATCTAAATATTTGTAAGAATAAGCACACAATAAAATTCTGTGCCGACTTATTTTAGAAACAATAAGCTCGGCGTAGACAAATCCCAGTAGACATGTATTACGGCGGAATATCGACATATTGACGTCTCCTAATAGTTATAATCCCCGCTGTGGCATTGAGATAGGAACTACTAGAAATATTGGCTACAAAAATGTGTTCTTTTAGAATATAAACATTTGTATAGAATATTTTCGCTTTAGGATGTTATTTTTTAGCGTTTTTAACTCCATTTAGATTGCCTATGGATCCATAAGTCAGTGTTTAATAAATAATTAATGCAGCTGCTGTGCAAGAGGTTTTGGGACTATTGGGTAAGGCAAATTTTATTGGGTTTTCTGGCAAGAAAGTCTAAGAAGCAGCACGGCAGTCTGGATCTATGCACAGTAGACGACAATAGGCTTACCAACAATTCGTAAAACTTAGGGCGGTAGCTGGTGAAATCTGGAAGTCGGTAATACAAATTTGCCTACCTCATCTTTTCGAGGAGTTATGCATCAAACTTGGTATGTGTGTATTTTAGTGCACAGCACACGCACTTTTCTTCTGAAAAAAATTGCGTGTTCTGTGTGTGTGTGTGCGTTGTAGAAATGTGCTAAGCGCGAATGATACCCTTAGTGTTGTTGCTAGCTACAATAGCTTATGCTTGCTATCAGCCAAGCCGTATAATTGTTTATCGTCATAGTAAAGAGATAACATTAATATTAACAAACATTGAATACAAATTCGAAAATTCCTTAACTCAAGGATTGGAGCATTAGTCAAATAACACAAAAATAAAAAAGATTTTTCCCTGAACCCAAGTTCAAACAAGCGCTTTCCAATCTACTCAACATTACAATATCGCCGCTGAACCGTAAATGCAAAGCTCCCAGTGGAGTAAAACAACTACAAAAAAGTAAACTTCCACCTCATATTTATTAAAACATCATTACGTTCGTCAGCCCTCTATTAGTAGACATTTCATTTAGTGGTGGATCCCCTAAATCGTTTAAGTTAAACCGGGGGTTTTCCCGAGGTGGAGCATTAAAGGTGCATTTGCTACTTTAATTGAAAAGAGGGGAAAATATTATTGATTGGCTGCCTTTTTTTCGGTACCGAGATTTCGGGTATTTGGTGCTTAAGAAAGTCTCTGCGGAAGAACACGTAATTAAGTAATTAGGATAGTATGGATTAATGCTCAGAGATTTGTTATAGATAGAGAGAGAATTCTGTATTGAATTAGAAGTGGATAGTTATGGATGAAGTTGCGGTTTATTTTGCTTAGTAGATGGTATAATTATGTTCATTGCAATAGTTTGTCAGCATCAAAGGTTACTGGAAGACTAAGGTAACGATCTTCGAAAGTCTTGAAGTTGTGATGTTCTGATATTTTAAAACAGCCTCGTTGAATTTTTGCTTAGATTGTAAACTGCAATAACAATTTGTGCAGAATATTTATTTTGAGGCATTCCCTATTACATATGACCAAAGAACATTTGGCGAAATGTGGGTATAATAAACCTCTGCCTACCATTCTAAGCATATATATACGTGCGTGAGACTATATATATGTAAGAATATAAAAAACTCCGAGGTTAAGGTTATTAGGATATTTCAAAAGTACACAATGACATAAATTATACATCTTATCTTATCTTGGGGCCAGTCAGTGCAGACCGGCGACACTTCGACCCAGTGGGATCTTTTGTGTCGACACTCTCCCAATAACGACTGCCGTAGATGTTCATGGCAGCCGGGACCGACGGCTTAACGTGCTCTCCGAGGCACGGAACAGGCGATAATTGTCAATCAATACGCACATAACTTTGAAAAGTCATATAACTGCCGAAAGTCAGAAGTGCGCGACGTGGTTTCGAACCCGAGACCCTCTGCATTGCAGTCTATTGGTCTCCCCACTGAGCTATCGCTGCTCTAAATTATACACAAAAGGTACTTGTTTTTGTAAAAGTCTAAAGGTAATCTGGGTGTGATTAATTCACACCCCGATTACCTGTAGACTTTTTATCTACGAACCAAACCAAGGCGACCGTTATAACCAACCAAAACAAAGCCTCAATTTATTTCCTACTTAAACGAAGGAGCATATAGAAAATTCAAACCACCAAAGCTTTGCGTGAGGAAATACCCTCTAAAATCACACACGTATTCTCATTACCTTTCAAACAACAAATCCTTGTCTCTAACCTAGCAAACGCTGTAGGTGTGACAAAAACGACATCAATTTACATAATTAATCCGGCTCCCTGTGACACGACTAAGAGGATTACACTGAACCGAATTGGATGTGGCCACTCTATTACACGTCATACAAGCTCCTACCTGGATTTTTGTCAGTCTGATTAAAAAAGTGATATATAGACAGCTATGTGTTGGAAGTGAGAGGTATATTTATATTGTGTAGAAACTTCGATCAGTTCAGTGATAAGGCAGAGAGTACGTTTTCAAAAATTACTATACCATAAATCCTTGTGCAGTATAAACAATATGACAGTATGCATCTGTTGCTAATCTTAACTAATATTATAAATTCGAATGTGAGTTAGTTTGTTTTTTACGCCTTTACGCCTCAACTACTCGATCGATCATCATCAAATTTAATATACATAAATTCGCATATACGTTGCCAGGGCTATAAAAAAGCATACAAATAATAAAGTAAATAATTAATGTCAACGAATCATTCGAGTAATAATTAGATGTTGATTAGATGTTTCGAATATTTCGATATACTTGAAGATTCAAATGATTCAGTTATTTTATATAAATAAGCGAATAAATACATTTTATTTTGACGAATGGAAATTGTGTTTTTTTTTTTTAAATCTTATTTTATTTAATGGAGGATTATAGACAAGAAATAGACTATAAAATTGTAGTAGTTATCCTTAGTTCTAATCTATTGTTATATCTCTAGTTATATCTAACAGTGTACTTTTAATTTTAATGTGTGTATCTAGCTATAAGGTACAATGGGATTGACATATCCTTATGGATAAAAATCCCAAAATAAAAAAAGAAAAAAAAATTGTAGTACAATTTGATATACATTTTTTATACAATACAAGTAGTAAAATACCGCACGACTCACCTTATAGTAAGCTATTAGTCTATGTTTGCTTGTAATACCAGACCAGTAGTATCTCACGTGGCTCTTGAGAAAAATAAATGTAAATAGGTTGAAAGGAAAAGCACGGCTAGGTAGGAATATCAGCGCTCAAACATTAAACAACGGAATATAAAATAGTACGCGCCGTAACGTAGAAAGCAAGAATAATTAGGTACCATGCTCTATGAATAAAATAATTTTAATGTAGTATTAAAAACATTCCAATACATAATAAGAGAAAATATACATACTAAAAATAATATTATTATTTATTTAATTCGTAATCGCAATATGTTACAACACATATTAAACTTTGCCAATTCACCCAAATTACGCATAAATATATGACTGCGGCAGTAAAACTCGTTCAATACCCGAATAGATCGGGTAAGAGGAGTCTTTGTGGGTTTAGGAGGTTGGTTTTGGCATATGTTATAACTAATAGCGATGGACGTCGTCGTCATCCAACACAGCCGTCCGGCACACAAAGACACATACATAGTCTCAAACAAATTATATTTCTAAAGCGGTAGGCAGAGACCAATTTATTTGTATGTTATCTGAATTACTAATTTTCGCAATAAATGAGTTTGAGTTTTGAGGTGTATTACACCGATATATTGTGCTATGTAATATTGTCTTCTGTTTACGCGAATGTTATTCATTGAAATTAAACTACTATATACGGATTTTATCGCGTTGTTTGTTTTACACTTTATTACATAATTTTGAAACTGTTACACTATTACTAGATTCTATTAAACTTTACTAATTTTTAAGCTAATTAAATTATTAAAATGGTACATTACAACCAATACCACCAGCTTGGGATCCAGTAATTCAAATAGTCAAACCCAAGAAGAAGCAAACTTATACAGCGACCACATTAATTACCGCAAAAAAAAAGTAATATTGTTGTTTATATTGTCCATTCACAATAGTTACAATATTGTATGGATGTAAATGTCCTACGTTTACGACAACACTGTTCGACTCCGCGGTACAGGACCTACTAACTATAAATTCTCATGTATGCACGCAGGGCAATGGTAAGTATGCTGACGTGGGCTCTTACAAATTCATAGAAAAACACAATGGAAGGCCAATAAAGAAATTGAATATCCAAATAAACTCCTTTTACGCTAAAATGTAACTGGCCAGTGCCTAGCAAAGGTTTTATACAGGGCTAATATTATACTACAAAGCATAATAAGTCAAAAAGTAATCGTATAGTTACTATACACATTGAAACTTCCAGACGACACGAGCATAATGAATCTTAAATCTTTGACACCCACGCTTGACGAAATCACGTAACGTACAAAAATGGATAAGATGAGGGTAGTACCAGAAACTTGTTTGTAATGTCGGGAGGGCTCGCCATTTCGTTCCATTTTCAATTTGCGCTTCTGATCATACGTCAATGTGCTTCCATCATCCATCTGTTCAAATCGGGTCAGCGATTTTGTTTTATAGCTACCGTACTGGAATCTAGTTGCTTGATACTCAGATGTGGAGGATTGTTTTGCCTATAACACAGTTGCATGGATTATTGAATAGTTTTCATATTTTGTATGTATGGATATGATAAAATAATAATGTCCTCCAGACCGAATTTCGGTCACGGCGGCCAATCTTAACGAAGTCTGGCCATCTGCGCAGGAGATATTATAGTGCACAAGCGTGTGCGCGAACTCAAGTGCACTCTCTGTTCCCTAACCCTCATGATTCGATGGGAGACCGGAGAGAGATCAGGCGCAGGACCAACGGCTTTACGTACTTTCTGAAGCACGGGGGTGTCTAACACCACCAACTTCCTAACTTCGAGCTGCTATTTAGATTTCTTAACAGAAAAACCCAATAACGTTTTGTTGGCCCGACCCGGGATTCGAACCCGAGACCTCATGCACAGCAGTCGCATTCACTACCGCTGCGCCACGGAGGCAGTTATAGATATATATGGATATGATATCAAGCATGTACCATTGAGGTGTGGTCATGTTATGCACACATAACAAAGTCGATTACAAAATTATTCTGAGAATTCATTAGATGTCATATCGAAAACCTTTTATCTGATTATTATCAGGTATATCGTTAGTCTTTTAGTCAGTGGTTCTTATTTTGAAATGTATTTTTTTTATTTTTGCCTTTGATATATCTGTATCTCCTCGCTTTTGTATATTTTGTAGATAGGACCGTAATTGACATGCATTATCATAAAAGGATATCAACCCTGTTTAACAACTGTCCCACTGCAGGCTATGAGACTTTTTCCAGTAAGTTATGGATTGGATATACAAAAGTTATAAAAATCATACATATTCAAAATTAAGACAGTAATCCTGAGACTCCGACATGAAAAAAGGCTCCTTTAATATGAAGATAACATGTTCATGTGAAGCCTATCTTCATATGACCTACCACTTTCTCCTTTTTAAGTTGACAGTATTATTTATTGTAATATGTTTTTCGCGTTTTTTTGTTTTCGTCTCCCCATAACACAGTCGTATAGACTGTTCTTTGCAACATCTTCAAAATTTTTAATCCCTAAAACAAATCTTATAATTACGCATTCGTATTCTGAAAGCAACCATAAAAATTAACAGCAATATTCCTCAACTTGGAAGCTCCAAACAATGAAATAGCTTTGTATAAATAATAACTAACACGGCTCAGGCACGGACCGCCATAAGCCGCTTACACCCGGTCCTTCAATTTGCCTGGCAAATCCTCTCGCACCTCCGACTCTCGCACAATAGATGTCTTAGAGGCGAAAATTACACTGGATTGACACCGACTTTGAAAGGACTCGGGGCTTTTGACGAAATATATGTATGTGGAGATGTCCGTTCAGAAAATATATTGGGTACATTTTTCTTATATAAATTGTATGTATAAATAACAACCCTGTATTAAATGGTCGTAGGACCGTTTAATACAGGGCACGGGACTCCTTTCATAGTATATATATATATATATATATATATATATATATATATATATATATATATATCTCTTCTTCTCTCTTAGCCTTTATTATTCCCGAGTCACTTGGGGTCGGCTTTTCTGGTCTAACCGGATTTGACTGGATATCAGTTTTTACACGGAGCGGCTGCCACCTGACCTCTGAAACCCGAAGGCTAACGATACCCTAAGGCTAGACCAGCGTCAGGATATTAGAGGGTACTGCCTTTCCCAATAACGACTGCCATAGATGTTCATGGCAGCCGGGACCAACGGCTTAACGTGGTCTCCCAGGCACGGAGCAGGCGATAATTGTCAATCAATACGCACATCATTTCGAAAAGTCATATAACTTCCGAAAGTTAGAGGTGCGCGACGTGGGTTCGAACCCGATACCCTCTGTATTGCAGTCTGTTGGTCTCCCCACTGAGCTATCGTTGTTACTATATATATATATATATATATATATATATATATATATATATATATATATATATATATATATATATAGTATAATAGAAGGTATTAGATATAATATTCCTTAGCTAATTACGCAAATCGGTCGATTATTTTCAGTCGCAGTAATTGACCCAGTGTGCGCTTTAACTACCTGAATGTGAGAATCACTCTCTGTCATATTATACTGTAAATACTTAACTAGTGAATAATATACTTTGTAATACTACGGGAAGAGTTTACTCCCACAAGCACACTCGCAACTACATAACTTAAAAACGAACAGTAGTGCAAGTCAAATAAATGTTTTTTTTTTAATCAACTTAGGTGGCAAACTTGCTTGCGGCCGGCCCACCTGATGGTAAGTGGTCACCGTAGCCTATGGACGCCTGCAATACCAGAAGTATCACTTGCGCGTTGCCGGCCCTTTAGGAAAAAAGGAAGTGGGAAGGAGAAGGAGCGGGAATGGGGGAAAGAGGGTGATTGGGCCTCCGGCACTCTCACTCACCAAACAAAACATAACAGTAGGAACACTGCTATTTCACAATGATATTCTGTGAGAAGCTAGTACTTCCCCGGTCGAGCCGGCCCATTCATGCTTAAATCAGCGAGGCTCTACTACTAAAAAAATTGGTTATGTGCGTGTAGTGATTTTTCATTAATTTAATGTATTTCTAATGCATATTTGATAAAAATATTAGGATTCGCCACTCCTTCTCCATATAAACTTTACCTGTGCCAAATTTCATACTCCTCCGTCCGCACAATTTTCGTAAAAAGGGGTACAAAGTTTTTGCTTCACGTATTATTATATAGATACTAAACTAAAGCAATTTGAATTTACATCTCAATTTTTGATACAATTATTATAGATAAGCAGGTTATTCAATGATTTGAAGATGTTATTATCTTATTGATTCATGATTCAAATGTAATATTGAGTCTCAGTCATCACGACTCCGTGGCGCAACGGTAGCGCGTCTGACTCCAGATCAGAAGGTTGCGTGTTCAAATCACGTCGGGGTCAAAATGTACTTTTTGTTTAATGTTACTATGAAAATAATTCAATTAATACTATTAATGAGTAGTTCATTTAAGTTTAAAATAGAGGCTTATTAGTAGATTTTATTAGTATATTTTTTTATTTTGGTCGTAGTCGTAATTTTTATTTAATTCGCACTCGACCACGCTACGACTTCAGAAAAATATTCATAATATAAAAAAATAAAAGCGCTCTTTGTTGCAATGGTACTATTCTGTATAATGTAAAATTCGGTCTCAGATATCACTTAGAAATTAACCATTATTGCGGATTTTGAAGTAACTATGTTATTAAATGACATATATATACATATATCCATATATGTATACATATATCCATATATGTATATATATATATATATATATGTATATATGTAAATCTATTTTCAAATCAAATTTTGTATAATGTTTTAGATTTTATTATTATTAAATTGACCTGACATTCTGTAATTTAATTTTTTCATTTTATTTGCTTATTTATAAATTTTGATCCTAATCTATATTAATTTTGTTTTATTCCAATTTATACAGATGACATTCTATTTTAATCAAAATAATGTATGTAATATTAATTAATTATAATTATTTGCATGCCACTTAAACGATAAACTATATACCGTACTTAAATGAAAAAATGTTGGACAATTTATAACACCTACAGTGGTGTTTTCTGCATATTAATAAATGATTTGATTTGAGTAATGCTAATTGTCACTTAAAATTAATTGAATTATTATGACTATTGCAATTTGTATGTATTTATTTCTATGCGTTGCTTTGTTTTTATTTTAATTGAATCATTTAATTGTTTTATATTATTTTACCATACAATGCAAATGTACTATATCAAACACAATGTAAAAATTGTTGGTGATGAAATAAGCAAATAAATATTATTTTAATATAAGGGAAGACAGGTATATAAAGGAAAATTACCTTCGAAACTTAATAAATGTCTATCTTACTTTGTTTTCGGTTAGGGTAAGATGAGTCCGGGCACGCCACGATCGTGGCGGTAAGTCCCGTGTTTGAGGAGTGGCTGGAGAGGCGCCATGGCGCCCTCACCTTCCGGCTGACACAGGTAATGACTGGCCACGGTTGTTTTGGCCAGTTCCTGTGTCGTATACGCCGGCAAGAGACGCCCGGTTGTCACCACTGCGGCGACTGCCGCGACGTAGTTGAGGACACGGCGCTGCACACTTTGGCGGTTTGTCCCGCCTGGGCATCGCAGCGCCGTGAATTGATCGCGGCAGTCGGATTGGTTGCCCTCTCGCTCCCGGCCGTAGTTCAGTCTATGGTCCGGAGTGAGAGGTCGTGGAATGCCGTCGCCTCCTTCTGCGAGGAAGTCATTTCCATCAAGGAGGCGGCGGAGCGGGAGAGGGAGCGTTTGAACCCTCTCCCCAACCGCAGAGCCGGGCGCCGGAGGGCGCGAGACGACCTCCAGCCACCCTGAGGTTTGACCTGGGGGTGGCGGGCTTTGTGGGCCTGCCCGCCATCCGTTCAGCACCAGGTCCGAGAGGCGGCGTGCGTGTTCCCACGCGCGCCTCTGTTGTTTCGAGTCCGTCTCCCCTCTAGGGGGGACAGTAGGGATACTATTGTGAGAAGTGCCTTTGGGTAGGTCTTTTGCGTAGTGGCCTGCCGTTTCATACGGCGGGCCGAAACCTCGGCGGGGTCGCGACCGCATGCGAAAGTGATTCGCGCGGCCCCGTCGATAGTGGTTTTGTCGAGGAACACCGTGGTAGGTTTAGTCGGTATCCCGGGAGGTACATTTTCTTCTTAACATCTTTCTTTTACCCCGGCGAGTCCGACATAACCCCTCCGCCCGCCCCCGCGGAGGGGTATGCATCAAGCATTCCCCCACGTAAAAAAAAAAAAAAAAAAAAGGGTAAGATGAGTCAATAGTACATTTTTTATCTAGGAATATGAGGCCCGGCCCACCTTTCTTATCCATGACAAACATGCAGTACAAGCGAGTTTGATTTAAGTATTTTAGAAATAAATAATATTAGCATACATATATACACAAGTTCACGTTTGTGTTATGCAGCAGTTCTTTTGCGTAGTTGACTCTAATTACATTATATATTCTTGCTTCAGTTCAGGATACTATGAAACTAAGCTTGATGAGAAGAATTTACCGTTGCAAATGATGAGGCTAACACTTACAAGAAACCGGCGCAAGAGTAGTAACACTGTTACTCTGTTACAAGTAAAGTCCATCAAACGCACATACCTACCTCTTAAATTCCTTTCCTTACATCCTATCTTGAACCTCTTATCACTGAGTACGGCAATACACGAGTGACTGATTACCTCACCCCAAGCCGTAGAATAAAAACCTTTTTCCAGAATATTTTCCCTGATTATATTGGCTGGATGTTGGCTAAAGTCCTAAAGGATTACCCATTCACACTTGCCTTGTTCAGTTTCGTTGACAATTTTTGAAGTGAAAACTTCTTTAGGTGCGTTGAGCACTTTTTGGGTGAACAAAATGGAACTCGCGTCATCGTCATTGAACGCATTCAAAATTTAAAAATAATAATCTAATAGCTCGACGATACAATTCACAAGTTACTTTGTTTTCACTTCTATCGGCAGTCGCCAAAGACTGCCCCGGATGTTTTCTTTTATTCTTTTCGCATACCATTTTTTAAGCTTTATAACTTGATTATCTAAAACTTAATGATTAATTAAATATCATAGCAAATTTTATTCTAGATATTTTTAATATTATTGCATGCATGCATATACTACCTATACTTTTTGCAGCATGTGCTACTGCCCTACCATAGGCGAAGGAATCGTAGATAGTAGAACAGCAAACACATTTTATGGTTCTTATTCACGACGCTGGTAACATCCGCAAGTACGACCAACTGACGCAAGCCTCGCGAATAACTTGCGCATGAAGCCCACGTTAGCTACTTACTTGCTGCGTATACGCACCATGATTGGTGTTGCTAGCTACTTTATCAGCTTACCGTCAGATGGGACATACGTTTATTCGTTAAAACTATAACTAAATACATACATAATATAAATATATCTCTCGTATACTATACTATACTTACGCCATTATTTCTAATTAAAAAGAGTAAGGAGAAGTTTAATTCTGACACCGAAATTTGTTTTGTAATGTTTGCGTTCCAGGCAAGAATGCAACACAAACAACATTACCACTTAAGTTTAAATAAATATCATCTATAAAGATAAATATATAAATTATTGATATTATAAATACTGACAGTAAATATTTTAACACTAACAGACAAATAAATATGACATCATATTTAAATATTGGTGCGGTTTGGAAAACGGGCAGGCGAATGTTGCCTGTGGAATTTTAATTGTGAACCAATTTTGTAAGAATGATAATAATTATCCTATTTGTATAATAACTATGTCGTAATTAATACGACAATTTAAAAAAAAAACAAAAAATAATCAAAATATATTTATTCAGATTAAGTTACAAGGTAACACTTATGAATGTCAAATTTACACAATTTTTTACTGCGAATTTACGTTTACTGCTACTTTCAGCAAAGGAAAGGCTCTACTCCTGAATGTATCAATAGCTGTAATAATATGTCGTCATATATCGTACGTCAAAAAACTTGGTATCGCATTGTTTTATGTGCAGTTAATTGGGTACTCAATGCATGTGACTCCGTGGCGCAACGGTAGCGCGTCTGACTCCAGATCAGAAGGTTGCGTGTTCAAATCACGTCGGGGTCAAAATACGCTTTTTGGAGAAATTATTTTTAAATACCTAAAAGATATGCGGCGTAGCTTAAATCATTAAGAAAAGGATTGCAATTCCATATCATTGCAATCTTAAATGAAATTTGATTTCCAGTTAGAACACAATATTATTTAGTTATTTTGTTGAAAGATCTAAATTATAGATGCGCCCTTATACGTTTAGATATGGTCACATTCCTGGACCAATATGACATTTGAATTACAAGTATATTCATATCACGCTTACTAGTATTGGCCATTGTACACTAATGTTGTCTATCGTATGTATAAACACACTTTTTTTTGTAGACACATTTTCGTTCGATCTAAGTAGCCCACGACTATGACTAAAATAAATCTTTGAATTTGTTAGAAAATTCTCAGATACAATAGCCAGTGTGTCTTCTGTACAAACTATCAGTTGACTGTGTTGCAGAGGAATTTTATGACGCCTATTAGAGGGTTTTCGTTATCTTTTTTATTTCTGTTTTACAATATATTAGGCATAAGTAAGTTTTAAAGAATTTTAATTTTTAATTTTTATTTTTACTTTTTAATATTAGTTTTTTATAGTCAGTAGTATATGACATAATGGCTGCAACACCTTGTTAATCTAAGTTGTAAAATACTAAAATTATATTTAATTGGCGATTTAAAAGAGTGGCCGTGAGTTTCTTGCAGGTTTCTTCTCATAGCCTCAACCCTTTGCCTGAACCTAGCAACTAACCTAAATGTAGCTTCAGTAACTTAGTAAACTCACTAACCTATATATTTTGACGTTCATAAGCGTTACTTTGTGACCTAAATGAATAAATGATTTTTGACTTTGACTTTGACTGTGACTTATTGATAATATTCTTACAGTTAATTAAATCGATTTAAATTGCATATAAGGGAGGGCAATAGGAAATTCAGAAATGGACCTCTTAAAAAGGCCTCTTCATGGCATTACCCGAAAATCTCTTTTTATCACGGATTTTTTCTATTCGGTTATAATAATGTCACGCGATTGTCATAATCATAAAATTATATTAATAATAATTAAATAGGATTAAGATATAATTTCAAATTTGCTGTTGTGTTTTGTGACTATGACATCAGTCAGTTTATAATTATCTTTAAATAATTGCCTACGTAATTTTACATATCATGTTAATTACTAAAATCTAATAAGCTTGATATAATTAAATCAATTATAATTGCATAATTAGACTGGTTATAGAAATTGATAACCCACGTTATAGGTAACTTATACCTCCTAAATTTATCATTGCTGTCTCTTTCTTTCCGCAACATATTATGTTTGTTACCGATCGTGAGGTCATGGGTTAGTTACCTGTGTCAGTCATAGTGTTATTGCTTCTTACTGTAAATATATTAGCTGTAGCACTAGAAATTTGGACAATGTGCCCGAAGGCAAACAAGCCAGTCCTTTATTACGTGGTTTCTAAATCAGCTGATATTTTTTTAATTAATCCACGTTGCTTTTATTAAGCGTTACGTAAATAATCTAACAATCTTCTAGAAGAATTGGAAACAAATTTATGTTATTCATTGACAACTAGCTTTTCGCGAATTTGCGCACCGCGCGCTTGTAGGTAATTATTTCGAGGCCAGTGCCGAGTTACAATACTGTTAGATAACATTACCGTGTCCTTAGTCTATATATTGAACGAATATATTAATGGCAAATAATGTGCAGTAATGGAACTTTTTGGTATTTTTTTCGCGTCCAATCACAACGAGTTTTCTTGACTCCAGCGTATAAAAAGAAACCAAGCATATGGCTGGCCTGATGGTAACTGGTACCCATAGCCTATGTTTGCATTACCAAGGGTGCATTTTACGCGTGTTACCCGTTCCCGACCTTAAGGAAAAGGAAATAAAGATGAAATGGAGGAAAAATGGGCAAATTGTTATGTGACCATCCAATCCAAAATAAACTTCCTTGAACCTTGGACTAACATAATGTTCACTGTACATTGCGCAATATAATAATAGTCGGGAGCAATAGGTACCTTCTAGGCAAGCGTACTTCATCGTACATCACAACGTCGCTTAGCATCAGGTGAGATCGTGGTCAAAGGCAAGCCTATTGTAAATCAAAAATAGTCATAAACGCACACATCGTCCCTTACCTAATAAATAATATTTTTTTTGGATGACGAAACCAATAGTTGCCTAATAACACAGTCTATGCTGCCTGTCCCATCTATGATGAGCTAATTGTTTTAGAATCGCATTAGAAAGCCGGCTGATTGTTACATACACACATATACGTGTTTTTAGATGGATATCTCAACAATTTGTAAAAAAAACTACAATGTGAAACTAATTTATTTTAAAATTAAACTTAAACTTTGAAATAAACTAATTTATTTTATTTTATGTTATTTATGAAACAAACAGGTACAATTCGAAAATAATTAATGTTCAAATTAACTACACTGAATCCAAAGCAGTTTCCACATATAAATATACAGTAGCGCCAAAAAATATTTGAATTTATAATCTAAAATAACTAATGCACAAGTAATTAGCATAACAATAGAACAACAAAAAAAATAGTATTTTAAAGAAGTACAGTGCTAGGAACAGAGTTACAAAGTTATAAAGTTATATTATTTAATTCAGTTTC
The DNA here is from genome assembly GCA_930367265.1 of Catocala fraxini. Lineage (NCBI taxonomy): Eukaryota > Metazoa > Arthropoda > Insecta > Lepidoptera > Erebidae > Catocala > Catocala fraxini. The sequence continues at coordinate 29,577,762 of OV884025.1, read as the reverse complement.
ATACGGATTCAGTTTTATACGGATTTTGTCGCGTTGTTTATTATAAAACACTTTTATAACATTTGAAAATTATGTAAAACTAGTGTTTTATAATAAACAACTTAAAATCCGGCTAAAATTCACGTAAACATAAGACAACATGACTTTTCCAACTTTTGTTTTTTATCCAGCCATAAATTAAATTTAGAATAATTGAAGCGAAAATGTAATATAAAACCAATTTAAAACCAGTCCATGTGAGTCTGACTCACTCATTGTTTGGTGGCACGGAATCCCCGGTGCGCAGACCGACTCGCACTTAATCTTTTTTTGCAGCATGCATGACACAGCGGAATTGAATGCCGCCAATGGTATATGACATAAACAAACGTATAGACAATATTCGGTCAAAGAGTTCTTTGGTTCTCCTTTTTTTAAATTCTGAACAGCTCGGAGTCTGAAATGCGCTATAAACGGCAATATGTTGGTTCCTATTATGTGAGACCTATAAACCTTAGCTCGCATAATGAGGGTGTAAAACACCTCTGGCCATTCTTTTGAGGGTATAGACTATAGACGAATGTTTAGATTAAAATTTCGACCGATTAAAAGTTGGTAAAATTACGCCAAACAATTTTTTATCACTATCGTATTAGCTGTTTGGTCGTGAATACTGTAACAAAAATACAGAACCACTTTTACATTTATAATATTATTAGTAGGTTCTTATTTATAATATTCGCTTTAATAACAATGAGGTATGGCTACTCATAAAGAAAAAAATATAATTTGTAACACAGTCTTTAGCCTGAATGGCGTTATTCAAATACAATGCAAGAATAATATACTAAAATTAATAATAAATAATAACAATAAATATTAGAAAATAAATTCTATTAAGATAAGAAACCAATTTATACAAAAGCATTTAAACCGGTCAGATAAAAATAAAATTGAACAACACAAAAAGTGCATTTTGACCCCGACGTGATTTGAACACGCAACCTTCTGATCTGGAGTCAGACGCGCTACCGTTGCGCCACGGAGTCGCTGACATTTTACCGCAAAAATGCAGTTTGCAAAAGAGCTATATTATTTATGTATATTAATTACAGCTGTGTATAGCTCTTTACGTCGCAGTAAGTTAATACAATTTCGAGAATAAGTTTCTGTGTTTGTTTACTACGTTTTAGTTACTAAATACCTGAACCGATTTTGATGAAATTTCGTAAGTATTGAATTAAATAGCAAATGCTGCTGACTAGAAAGGACAATTATGTTGAAAGAATAATAGTACTTTATTAGCTTGTTTGTTTTGTGTATATATGTGCAAAGTGACCTCAGAAACAGCTATGTCAATTTTGAAAGTCATGTGAATGTTATATTTTTAAAGGCAGTATAAATATATTTAAATAGACTTACTAAAATAATGGTTGGGCTTTGTATACAGCAATTTAGCATAATTAGTTAAACTAGATTTTGTCCGCGACTTCGCTCGCTAGCTTAGATTAGTAACAGTACTTTTCCTGGATGAATGGTACCCTATGTCCTTTTTGCTTCCCTGACAACGTGTATACGAAATTCCTTGATGACCAGTCGAGCAGTTAAGGCGTGAAAGCGTGAACCCGTAACAAACAAACTCAGATGCTCATTAATAAAATTAGTAAGGATTCTAACATAGACGCACGAGTATATATCGTAAAAGGTGTGGGCAAAAATGTTGGTTACGCATATCGTCACCTATGTTTAAGGTTCTACGTAACAAAACTTTATTTCCGAACATCGGTCACATTCAAAATCTCATTGCTACGTAGTCTCACGCCTACTAAGACTGCGCCGAGCGTAAGACAGATAATGACAGAGCTCGTGCGGTGCATATTCAAATCGGGGCGCGGCCGCCATAGTAAAATTGTATGCAGGATTAGGATTGAATTATTGTCAACCAATATCTTAAATATTTAGGCGGACAAATTGTAACATAACTATTTATGTTTCGTTTAAGCTGTAAAATAGGATAGATTTCTACTGTTATAATCTAAAAATCACGTAACACGAGCTTACGTTTTTGCATTTTTCGTGCAAATTTACATAATTTTGTAAGCGAAAATATTAATTATCTTAAGTTTTTTACATGGAGTAATTGTAAACACATTCATTGATATGGTAAATATATATTTTATATTTGTATTTAACAAAAAGTGTTGATTTTAGTCACTTAACTGTGACCGCCTGTTTTGGCATAATTCGCTCGGTGCAGTCTTAATACGTTTGTGAAAACAGAGCTTTTTTTTTTTTTTTTTTTTTTTTCGTGGGGGAATGCATGATGCATACCCCTCCGCGGTGGCGGGCGGAGGGGTTATGTCGGACTCGCCGGGGTAAAATAAGATGTTAAGATGATCAAGTACCTCCCGGAATACCGACTAAACCTACCACGGTGTTCCTCGACAAAACCAATATCGACGGGGCCGCGCGAATCACTTTCGCATGCGGTCGCGACCCCGCCGAGGTTTCGGCCCGCCGTATGAAACGGCAGGCCACTACACGAAAGACCTACCCTAAAGGCACTTCTACCACTCCCTACTGTCCCCCCTAGAGGGGAGACGGACTCAACACAGAGGTGCGCGTGGGAACACGCACGCCGCCTCTCGGACCTGGTGCTGAACGGATGGCGGGCAGGCCCACAAAGCCCGCCACCCCCAGGTCAAGTGAAAACAGAGCTGTGCTAAAATGACGTAACCGTGGCTGTGGCATCTCAAGCTACAACTTTTATTTAAATAGACAACTCCTGCACTCGGAATAAATCGTGCGTCGTGGGCGATGTTACAAAGATTAAAACAACGTACATAAAGAACACGCTGGCTCGGAACTATAGGTGGATCACACAAATTTTGTCGCGTGTGGGGATCGAACCCACAACATTCGGCGCAGTGGCGGTGACGAGGCGACCACTTAAACCACTCGGTTATTCGTGCAGTCGATCTACAACTAAAATCGAATATAATCGAATAAAACTAAAAACAATATAAATCATAGATGCTACGTATAATTTAATATGGTCACCTTTCTGGACATCTCTGATATCAAGACAATGCCAACATGACATCTGAATTATAAATATAGTATTATGACGCTCACTCACTCAGTGCCTCGGAGAGCATGTTAAGCCGTCGGTCCCGGCTGCCATGAACATCTATGGCAGTCGTTATTGGGAAAGTCAGTACCTTCTAATATCCTGACACTAGTCTTGCCTTAGGGTATCGTTAGCCTTCGGGTTGCGGAGGTCGTCAGGTCGCAGCCGCTCCGTGTAAAAACTGATATCCAGTCAATTCCGGTTAGACTAAAGAAGCCGACCCCAAGTGACTTGGAAATAATAAAGGCGAAGAGAGAAGAAGACGCTCACTCATATTGTAAATATTAACTAACGTTCTCTATGTAATATGTGAGGTTGCTCTTCTTAGTAAGGACACTTTTCGTGCGTTGTAAGTACCATGAGGGCACATCTATGATTTAAATCGTTATCTACAACCTAAAGCTTAAGAGATATTGTTTCATCATTATCTCTTAATTAAGCTAATGACAGCAAGACTCCGTGGCGCAACGGTAGCGCGTCTGACTCCAGATCAGAAGGTTGCGTGTTCAAATCACGTCGGGGTCAAAATGTACTTTTTGTTAAATTATTTAACAAACATTGAAATTAAACTAATATATACGGATTTTATCGCGTTGTTTATTTTACACTTTATTACATAATTTTGAAACTGTTACACTACTACTAGATACTATTAAACTTTACTCATTTTTGAGCTAATTAAATTATTAAAACTATTTATATTTAAGTTTACACTTTCCCCGACGTTTCGGTTGCTTTTCAGCAGCCATGGTCACGGGGAGACTAAGATGGTAGTTGTCTCAATGTTCCAGGGTCGTTATTTCAAAGTACCCAAACATAATTTAATCATTGGTGTTTCTATTTACGCAGAATGAGCTCAGAGTATCATGAAGTCTAGCTGTGGTTTGCTTCTTCTTGGGTTTGACTATTTGGATTACTGGATCCCAAGCTGGTGGTACATTTACAATGTCCTTCGCGACACAGGCTTTATTGCTAGTCCTACTCTTATAAATACGTCAGTTTAACCTATAATACAGTACAGTAAATGTATAAATGCACTTATATTTGAGAAAGATTAAAAGCAACACGCGAGCAGATTGTAGTTCTGAGTGGAAACTAAAATGCTCCGTACAAAGAAAGTGGCGAACCAATAAAATTTCGTAACATTGTATGGATGCAGTCGAAAGAGTATATACCTTCTAAATTTAGTAACATTGTAATTATATAACAATGTACCTATGTTATATGAATAAGTAAATAAGTAGAAATTAATTTTATTTTAATTTTTGTAATTATTAAAGACAAAATGTTTGTAAAGTTCCCCGCGATAGAAATAATTTCTGTATAGCGGGGAACTTTACAAACATTTTGTATTTATTAATTTATACTACTAACACTACTACTACTACTTTATAAACATTCAAACAACGGACACAAAGAACACCAAAGAGGTCACACAAATTTTAATCCCGTGTGGGGATCGAACCCACAACACTCGCGCGACGGTAGTGGCGAACTTAAACCACTACGCAATCCGTGCAGTCTAATGAATAATAATTGTTAAGTGATTTTTATTTCTTCCCGGGACAAGCAATCGGACTTGCGATACAAGTCGTTGGTTCAGATCGGGTGGTATTCACTTCTAACGTGAACCCACTCCCAAATCAAGTATTTGGCTTAGCTTAAGAGCTAGCAATTCGTTACCCCAATCGTTTATAATTAACCAAGGCAACGTAATATTTAACTAAGACAACTTTAAAGACTCACGTCAAATAAAGGTAAACACAAATACAACCAAAAAATATACAATAGATATGTCTCATAACGTCATCAAGGTAACACGTAGTTTAGCACGTGTCAGACAAATGCCTGAACTGGAATTCAAACCCGGGTTACATAAGCGTAAAGTTATTTCACGGAACCAACGACACAGTAAGTAATAAATAAAAGAAATAAAAAAATAAATCATTATCACAAATTGTAATATTGCAAAAAAACTAATCAGTAAATTACAGCTTTTTTATTGAAATAATCTTTAAAAAATGCAACAAAAAGTGCGTTTTGACCCCGACGTGATTTGAACACGCAACCTTCTGATCTGGAGTCAGACGCGCTACCGTTGCGCCACGGAGTCGTGGTGTAATTGGCTCAATAGAGAGAAATCGTTGAAACAGTATCGCTATTATCTTCTTTATACTGATGTTAAGCTCCTTAAATATTTATTATCTGATAATAGTTTAAAATGGCACAGCTTGTGTAAGATATTTTTACACGTGTTAGAGCATATTTAGAATGCGAACTCAATATAAACAAATAGATTGGCTCTGTTTACATGTATCTGAATATTATTGTTACACTGAGTTATTGCCACTTTACTGTCACAAGCCGAAGCCGAAAGATTTTGACTGCTGTGTGCTGCTTCGTAAATGATATAAAAAAAAATAAGTAAGAAGATCAGATATCGGAATATTTAAAAAGTACCGACTCTCCATTCAGACTGTACCAGATATTCATAATAACCAGGATCCGGGGACGACTTTTGTAAATGAAAATAATAATATTCTACCACAAACACACAACACCATCTAGCCCAAACTAAGCAGAGCTTGTACTATGGGTTCTAGACAATCGATAAACATACAATTATATCCTTTTTTTTCGTAAATACATACATAATCATGATTATAATCACGCATCTATAACCATGATAGTTTCAACGTTGCTTAACTTTATGGATTAATTCATCAGTATAGTAAACATCACAAGTCCAACCATGCTTAAAGTCAGTCTTCGTAAATGAGTGTTGTAGAATGAAAACGTATTAAAAATGCTACAGTTGACTATAATGTTTGCCATAATGAAGTGGTCTTGTAAGCGAAGCCATCGGAAAATGTTGGTTAAAATTTAATTCAATAACATCAGAAACAGTATCCTGAAACAAGTGCACCAATTTAAATATACATCTCTGAAACAACTTGTTATTCTGCCACAAGATATTTAGAACCTTATGATTTGAAGCTTAAGGTTTATTTTTGAGTGTGATAATTTATAGTTATCGTGTAATTAAAGCTTAAATTACACGTGAGATCTGTAATTAGCTGTCGCGGTCTGCTTCAGATGGTTTAGTGCCAAATATTATGTATTTAAAATAAGTTGCCCTTGGTTTAGGGATTAAAGGTTTTGATAAAATATCAAGAATATGTAATACTTAAAAGAAAAATGTTTAAATACGTAAGGCAGTAGTAGCAAAAATATAAGTAAACAAAACACACGAATTACTTAACAAAAACACAATTAATCTAAATACATGTATATAATTAAGTTTAGTTTTATAAAACCAATGCTTTGTCTCGTCGCGTGTCTATCGACGAATTAAAAAGGTTAATGAAGACAAACGTAATGGCCATTAATGACCACGATTATACGACTCGCTTGTCCTACTAACTGCGATTTATCTATTTATATTGGTTCGTTGGTTCATCAAGGAGGAATAAGGTTACTTGCATTTCTTGCATGCAACAACTTGCATGTGGATTGTATCCGTCACAACCAATAAACGAAAAATTTGATGATAGGAAAGGATTGGTATGTGTGAGAGGCACTGAAACTCTAAGTTGTTTTTTTTAGAAGTCTTCTCTCGCACTAGGAATAATTCATACATAGCAGGGAACTTAACAAACATTTAAACAAGGGATACAAAACACACCCAGGCTCGTAACAACTATTAGAGTACCAGACAAATTTTTGTACCGTGTGTACCGTTAAACCCCTAGGACACTTTGAAAAGTCGGAGATGCGTGTCTTGGGATCAATCTCTAGACCTCCGCGTGGCTGTCCAAAGGCTTCCTATTAGGCTACAATTGGTATCAAGTAATTCATTAAAACTTACCAATATATATTTTTACAAAACGATAACACACACTTCAAGTGCAACTTCTGAACCTAATCTAACATTGAAAATATGAGGTAAATAGTCTTCCGATAGTTTCACCGTCTACATCAAACCCTTGAGATCATGCAGAGCTACTACTCTAAATGAAGAGGCGTATCACGCATCGATACATACCCGAGTATTACTCTAGCATCGATCATCGATCCGAATATTATCGGTAACAGCCCTTCACAGACTCGAGTGGCGTACGATTCGATTCAACGCACTCGAGATGGGTACAGTTGGATCCGGTTAAATGGAAGGTATTTGTTTTGGTGTGATTGTGAAGCTAGAGACTGGAGGTATTGTGAATACTTCACATATTGTGTGTGAGGTTGTACTTTCAACGGAATTGTCAGTCTAAGTGTCGAGTAAGTGCCGTGACATAAGTTTGCGCTTATGTTTGCAAGGGATCGTGACATTAATTCCTGGATTGGGTAAAGGGGAAGTAGCAGCACGATATCTGGAAATAGGCCCGCTTTTTAACATGAAAAGTGAAATATGTGTAAATACGGGTATAGCGGCATCACCCAGACAAAGAAGTTACGACAACGGATGGTGCTGTGCTCAATTACACACTTCTTCATAACTTTCTTAATCACCCGAACAAAGTTTGCAGTATGAGTTAGTATGTTATATAGAAACTTTCGAAACATAATCACCGATCCGACTGAACCTATTGCCGACCAAACCTACAGCGGTGTGCCAATTTGCTGCCTTGCCGTGATTCACTCAGCCGTGAGGGCCTCGAAGAAAATGTTAGGGCATCGCCACCTATTGGCCTAGCTAACCTTTGAACGGCGGCATCAGCACCAGCCCGAAAGCACGAGTTTCATGATGCCGCTCCAACACTGGCTGGAGAGCTCCAACGGCTTTGAAACTGACACGCATGGCAGGAGCATGATCACCCAGCCTAGACTGAGAATTTTCCCTTTGTGTTGCAGAGACATTACACATGTCTCCTCTACACAGGTGTTAGTCTAGGTATATCTCGTCACTGTTTCGTTACGTATCAATTATGCCACAGCAGTTCCGACGTAAATTTACGTCCGCCGTAACAATAACGGGACTCACTAAACAAGTACCGTCGTACTTCGCAGAGTTCACCTCTTGTTGACTCGAGTCGATCGCAGCCAGATCTCCCTTGTTATGACTGACGGTCATGAATATTCAGGCGGCCCGGCCGCGGGCGCCTCGGAACTTGGAACAACTAACCGACAATCAGTGTGGGAATTATGAAAATATATGCAAGCACAACGGAGAATTTTTATACGTAAATAATGTAAATGGAGAAACTGATGAACTTTCAGTGAGTTGAACGTATACGAAAGATGCGCAATTTGATATGCGAGTCAAACAAAATATTTTAGACTTACTGCAATATATTTTTATTTAAAATATAATACAGCCAGTGATATTTTGGAAAAATATAATGTAGATATTGTTAAAAAAAGTGTCTAAAGATACATTGAAAGTAAAAACTCAATAAACTTTACCTAAGAATTCAATCCGAGCACTAATTGCATTCACTAACGTTGCACCACCAGTCAGGCTAACAAATAAAGACACAACAATCCTTAAAAATACCAATTCATTTCGTATGCAAGCCTAATGTACGCAAAACACTTAAAATGTCCATCAAATGATGTAAATTCAATACAAACATCCAAACACAGTACATAACACACAGCGGATATGTCACGTAATTTCAATCTAATGTATCATTAGGCTTCTATTTTACAGCGTGCCGCAGTAAATCGTGTCCGGCCTTTAATTTATCGGCCGTTATGTGCCCGGCTGGTGAATTAATCCGGTAAGTACTTAGCGGTGAACTGATGCATGGTTAAACTTACAAGTATTGAAGGGTTAAACAGAAAATAATATTTATTTTTAATCGATTTCAAAAAACGGAGGACTCTCGCAATTCGTCTGTAGCTTTTTTGTATGTTTTGTGTATGCTAATTACGATGATTCTATTTGTTTTGATAGGTATCACCACAAAGATGGTCCCATATAATAATATTTTTTTCGAAAATGATTCAGCTCTTTTGATGACGTTTTTGTTGTTTGTGGTTTCCTTCAGTAAAAGTTTTGTATTTTCTAAAAAAAAAAAAAAAAACTAATTGTGTAATATAGGTATAATCTTGAAGTCGGTTTTTAATTCCAATTGAGTCCCAGCGACATACTAGCGAAAAGATACAATAGGTTTTCAATTATGTATTGCATTCCAACAATTGACAGATTGAATAGAATATTTGTACATTCATAATAGGTATAATTATGTTAGTAACTTACATATGAATTTAGTTATTATTATTTTTTAATAATATTAACAGGTAGGTACCCTGTCCGATAATTCACATATAATAGATAACAATAGATTTTCTATTGTGTTTATCACGGGACAGCGAATGGGTTAAAATTATTTGTTATGGAACCTATATGCAGTATTTTTTTAAATATTACATTTCCATGTTTGGCCTATAGCCGATATGGCGCATTGGTAGTAAGTATATGTGACTGCAGTGTGTGTTACTTGGGTAAAGCGTTAAAGGAATTTCTGTATAAAATTTTTTTATTGCAGCACAGTGTCTAGAAATGCACTCATGAATGGCAATAAGTGCGCCTTCTATTACGTGGGACTTACAACAATAAGTGGTGAAATATGGCTTTAGTGATATAGGCCATAGACTCAAGGCTATACATGTACTTCTTCTCTCTTAGCCTTTATTATTCCCAAGTCACTTGGGGTCGGCTTTTCTGGTCTAACCGGATTTGACTGGATATCAGTTTTTACACGGAGCGGCTGCCACCTGACCTCCGCAACCCGAAGGCTAACGATACCCTAAGGCTAGACCAGTGTCAGAATATTAGAGGGTACTGACTTTCCCAATAACGATTGCCATAGATGTTCATGGCAGCCGGGACCGACGGCTTAACGTGCTCTCCGAGGCACGGAGCAGGCGATAATTGTCAATTAATACGCACATAATTTCGAAAAGTCATATAACTTCCGATTTTAGAGGTGCGCGATGTGGGTTCGAACTCGAGACCCTCAGCATGCAGTCTGTTGGTCTCCCCACTGAGCTATCGCTGCTCTAAGGCTATACATGTACACAGTACATAATAACATGTGTGTTAAAATTTTTTATTAACTGGCTTTGAGGTAAAACTTATTAATTCCGTACCTACATGGCAATCTTTTAGGTATGTAATTCTTAGTTACAAAAGTTGTGATGACTCTTATAGTGAAATAACAACCTATTAATCTGAGATATATAGAGCTCCGCGAATTAAACCTGCAGTGATGCGTAAATTACATAAATCACGCTTCATCCATGCAGTCAAATACGACAATACCTTTCTGTTAATTACTAAAATATTTAAAAGTTTTTAAAACCATTCGGAATAAAAATACTTATATTCGAGAACGGCTCATACATATTGCGTAGTAAAGCATCAAAATTGATTTACGTACGCATTTATCAATTTTATTACTCGACTAGCTATCGCTCGCGACTTTGCCTGCATACGATTTTCATTTATATTTTCAGCTTAATTTATGACTTCTTGAGAAGCGAGAAAGCTGGATTATTTGTATGAAAGATGATCGTGGAACGTACCATATTTTTGAACTGTAGCTTGGCTGTTTCGTTTAACGATGGCCATTATCGATGTAACATTTCAGTTATTCTTATGATTTAGTGTTTAGTATATATTCGAATAATAGTAACTCTTATTCGAATGCATTTGTGGATAATTTGTTATATATTATAAATACTTAAATTTATATTGTTATTTACCTACTATTATTTAATGATATCTGTTGCTTTATGGACAACTTCTGTGTCACTTTAGACTTTTGAAACATACATAATATAATTATGTATGGTTCAAAAGTCTAAAGCGACATACAATAGCTCTAAAACTAGTGCTTACAAATAATTTCCCCGAATGTGATTCGAACCCTGAGTGTGAGTGTGTGAGATCATGAAACTCATTCCTTTACGAGGGACAGCGTTTATTGGCGTCTAATGAGCGCCATTGTTAACATGCTTTTCAATTCTTGGTAGCAACTATCAATGAATTACACTTTACCTGATCCGGTAATTGAAGCTGGTACTTCACAATTGGCTGTAATTATAAATGCCTGCTTATTCTGTACCGACGAGGCAACCTGAACGCAAGAATAGTAAACTAAACTAACGCCAATTAGTAGGTATTAAAACAGCAAATAAATGAGCAGGACTAATTTCATAATTGTTATCTGAATACAGGATAGCAATTAGAAACATCTGTGTTTTTTAATTCTGTAAGCGAATAAAACTGAAAAAAAGACTTGAGTCATAAGGCTAATAATATTAATACAAACAGTACTTGGAAGCAATTCAAATCCTTACAAATAGTTGCATAAAACTACAATGGTGACTCGGATAGGGTTTCCACGCATAGCTCTCGTTTTATTTCAGGCCGTGTTTAGTAAAAAAATACACTTATTACTCCCGAGGCAGACAGAAAGCTGTTGTTTAACGTCTGTGGCATGGTGCATGTGGCATGGCTCACAAACGAATGAATGCAACCGCAATTTTGATTTAGGTTTTACGGTTTGAAAGGTGACTTGATCGGGAATCATCAGACTTGATCTGTTCTCAGCTATGATTAAAAAAATGTGTTCAGCCGTTTATAGCTCATCAGCTTTTTACAAGATAAAGAAAAAATGAGAGCAACTATCACTGATCTGATTGATTCTAAATTTCGCATCCTGCTACCTGTTCGCAGTTACAACCGAACAGCTCAGCGCGTTACATTTGTGCATTGCATGATGCGATAATTTTAAATTTATTTTTTAGTAAGTTAGTTCGCAGTCTGGCAGCGGCCGAGCTCAACTTCCAATAAACTATTAAGTTTACCATTTAATTAACCATTTTTACCATTTATTTACCATTTAACGCAGTTACTCCTTAAATCTAATCTATTAAACATAAAAGAGCTCGCTCCGCTAAGTCAAAGTCAAAAATCATTTATTCACAAAGTGACCGTCAAAAGGAACGTCCGTTATGAACGTCAAAAGGGTTAGTGAGTCTACACTACCTACCTCAATATTTTTATGAAATGGCTAGATTTAGTATTTCTTTGTTTTGTCAGTCAGAGTCGTAGGATCATTATGATTGTACCCCAATTGTAGATTAGGTATGTATCTAGTTTTAAGTCGGTAAGAGAATGAAAATGTTTTGACAACGTTTTGCAGTAGAATATTTTTGTTTTGAGACCACTAATTTTTCAAATTACAGGTCTTCTTGAACTGAGATAAATGTCTATATTAGAAGTATGTTTACGTAGGTCGTCTCTAGATAACTTGCAAACTTTTCAAGTACTCTCTCCAAATCATTCATAATATTACGAACATAATAATAATTAAATTTCAAAATAATCAAATTAAAAAAAGTGGAGCAAGTGAAAGAGTTTGTATATTTGGGTACTTTGTTTACAAGGGATGGAAAACATGAGAGAGATATTGAAAGGAGAACGATTGCGGGAAACAAAGTGAATGGAGCTCTACGCGCTTTTATGAACAGTCGAAATGTTTCCGAAAAGGCACGTTTGAATGTTCATAGAGGACTATTAGTGCCCACACTTATGTATGGAAGTGAAAGTTGGGTATGGCAAAAGAAGCATGAGAGCAGAATAAATGCTGTAGAAATGAGAGCGCTGAGAAATATATGTGGTGTGACTCTGAAAGATAGAATAAGGAATAGTGTGATTAGAGAGAGATGCGGCATGAAAGTTGATATAGTGACAAGAATAGAAAAGGGTATGTTAAGCTGGTTTGGGCATGTAGAAAGAATGGACGAAGAAAGACTGACTAAGAAAGTTTATAAGGCTAGTGTGAATAGAACAGTCGCAAGAGGAAGACCTAGGCGAACGTTTCTTGATCAGATCGGAGGCGTTCTGGACAAAGGCCAGGTTAAGAGCACCTTGAACCGACGGGCGTGTATGAGGAATGTGATGAAAGTGAATGAAGCCAGAGAAGTGTGTCAGGATCGTAGCAAATGGAAATCCGTAGTCTCTGCCTACCCCTCTGGGAAACAGGCGTGAATCTATGTTTATGTAATAATAATTAACGATAATCCTTTCAATTTAATACATGACCAACAAATTACAAAGAATCTCTTCGGAAGCGCAGGAAATACACCATTCCACTTCTTTCTTTCATAGAGGAATTATATTAGACGGCTATTACAGCTATTAAACTGTTGGCATCCCTACCCGGTTGCAAGCAAAGCCGGATATACGCGGCTCACTTTACGATTATTACTTCCTTTGCGCTCTTACTGTGACACTAGTGGGTACTGAATGCTTGTTTTATTGTTTATTATTCTTTCAATGGGGGCGGAATAAAAGGAACGATCATGCCAGACAAATAAGGGTTGGAATGAATAAATCAGGGTGGTAAAGTGTGTTTGGTCTTGAACTTCGATACACAAGGGGTTAGTGCCACAGCGATGATTGAAGTGTATCTTTGTTAGATGAGTGGCTGTGAGTTTCTTGTTGGTTAGGTTCAACCTATTGGCAGTTTCAGTTCCAGGGACCCTCTCATCATATAAGCCAGAAGTAGGCACACCATGGTGGGTTTAGTTGGTAGGATCCGGGACTTTCTATTTTACCCGGGTGAGTCCGACATACGCTCTCCACTCTCTTTTCTCGCAGAACAGGATGCGTAAATGGCATACAAATTTATTAGGAAAACAAAAGGAGTTTTAGCCCTTTGCCTGAACCTAGCAACTGCAGTTAATATACTACAATAAACTATGACGATCATAAATGTTATTTTGTGACCAAAATGAATAATGATTTCTGAGTTTCACTTTGAGAAAAGCACTGGTTGGGTATTAGTGATTTAATATAATGCCCAATGCCTAGCTTACTTTAAAATAATAAGTTCTCGTTTCGGATTATATGATTGATATCCAGAATACATAATTGTTGTACAAAGATGTTGTATTCAATTAGCACTGGCATGCTTATATTATTTGTTCAGCCTGTCCACGACATGTAACTGAAATTGTAGAATAAAAAGTAGCAAAGAGGACTTTGCTACGTTTTTTGTTAAAATCATATAACGAGCTAACGTTGGTAACGTTATTTTAAAACGCTAAACGTATTTAATCTATATATATATAAAAATCAATTGCTGTTCGTTTGTCTCTCTCGCTAAAACTCGACAACGGCTGGGCCGATTTAGCTGATTTTGGTTTTGAAATGTTTGTCGTAGTCCAGGGAAGGTTAAAACGGTGAGAAAATATAGGAAAATTCGTTAGGATAGGTGATACGAAATACACCGGGTCAGCTAGTGTTTAATAAAAATATGGCTCATCTTCTTGGGTCACTAACATTATTCAACATTATTTGGTGCTCTTTGCGTGCAGCCACAATAATACAGATAAAACATTAATGCAACCAAAATTACCATAAACAAATAGACTCATCCTTCACAACGTCCTAGAGTAATTAATAAATCACTTTAACGATGAATTTTCTTCATCGTCAGCATGCCTGCAGATCTGAAAGTAAACCATCATGTTTTCAAAGACTAACCAAACTGCACTGGGCTAGCGCGGTGTACTAAAATCTAAACCACGTACCCACTCTCACATAAGTACCGGGATAAAGCCCATGCCTGATGAAGCGACATAGTCATATTATGACAAAACGTCTTAAAGAAAGAGAAAAAAGGTCATGCCCAGCTGGGTGATAGAAAATAAATAAATCTATCATTATGACCTTGGCTCGCTTTTCATTTAGTTTGGGAATGAGCCTGATGTCCTATTTTAAGATCGATATAAGAGCACAGATGCTACGTAATTCCACACATGTAAAAATAAAAGTACACATAACGATAAAACATTGCCTTGTAAAGTAAATCCCGTGTACAAAAGTCCCAGAGATTAGATCCCGTACGTGTACGGCTTGCCGTAATCACGAACGAAGTGTGCCCTACAAACAAGTCAATCTTAAACCGGGTTTGCATAGATTAGCACGGCACTCGCTTTCAGAACACATTAGGGTATGCCACAAAATTGCATTTTAAGCGGTTCATCTTATGTAGAAAAAAATGTTTTTGTAGAACAAAATGTTGTTAGGAGAAAATCCAATCATCGTTACGTACTACATATTATTTTTTATTTTAGTTGCATCTTACATTAGACAAGAAGACCCAGAAAAACATCAGTGGCATTGTTTTATGTCAAAATGGCTGTTATTGTTTAACCATTTAATAGCCTCGTGAACAGTTACTAGCTTTGCCCCGCGGCTCTGTTCGGGTTCAGCACTTTTTTCTCTAGATGAAAGGTACCCTATATCCTGTTTTGCCTTCTGACATGTGCTTGCAAAATTTCATGATGATCGGTCAAGTAGGTTAGGCGAGAAAATGTGACAAAAGAAGTCACATTCGCATTTATAATATACTAGAATTTGTCCGTAGCTTCGCTCGCGGAAACCTAGGTTGGGTTAGTAACAATACTTTTTTGGATAAAATGTACGGTAGGTATGCGGAATTTCACGATGATCGGTCAAATAATGAAGGCGTGAAAGCGTAACAGAGAAACTCACATTCGAATTTATAATATTAGTTGCTTGTACATAACAAAAATAGCTACATACGCAAGCGACTCATACGAGTATGCACGAGTTAATCATACAGGCCACTTATGTACGTGGATAGCCGTGATCGTAAACACGACGAATGCAACTCAACCAAGTGCCTCATTTTGCGTATGATATCCGCGTCACACACAAGAGCAAATAGGCGGTTTCGTATACGGATGACAAGATAACATTTTATATAATCATGTGTCCATATGATTAGAAATTAAAACTATTAGTGTATTCGAGAGATAGCTTATCAGTCACCAATTCTTGTCTGTACCTAATGAAATATTGATAATTGTATACCAGTTTTATTAGACACTTTACTCAAAACTGAAACAGAATGGGGATGAGTATCTACCCTCGCAGTCAGATAATCTTATAATATTGTCTTCTGTTTACACGAATATTATTCATTGAAATTAAACTACTATATACGGATTTTATCGCGTTGTTTATTTGACACTTTATTACATAATTTTTAAAACTGATACACTACTACTACTATTAAACTTTACTAATGTTTAAGCTAATTGAATTATTATTAAAACTATTAAAACTATTTAGATTTAATTTAATTTTACACTTCCCCCAACGTTTCGGTTGCTTTTCAGCAGCCATGGTCACGGAGAGGCTAAGATGATAATTGTCTCAATGTTCCAGTGTAGTTATTTCAAAGTACCCGAACATAATTTAATCATTGGTAGTAGTATCATGAAGTCTAGCTGTGGTTTGCTTTTTCTTGGGTTTGACTATTTGTATTACTGGATCCCAAGGTACATTCCAACCATCTTATCTATTAAAATTAGTACGTTTTTTGATTTCAATAGCCTCGCGAAGCATCCTTGGTACGAATCGGTGATCTTTAGCGAGAATCTGTGGTTTGTCAAATTTTAGGTAGTGGTTGTGTTGATTGAAGATCTCTTTAAGATGTAGCCAAGCTGATATGCTATATGAGCAGATAATCTTATGTTATATTCTTGTGGTTAGTGGCTTCTAGAACTCTTTAACAGAATCGTGTACAGCTAGAACCGACACCAATAACTTAATCCTATTATACATATATAACTACTCCTTTCCGAGTACCTATTGCACGAGAAATGAATAGCTAGTAAAACCAAGCAACATACACCTACATGTATTTAATTTTTATTATTTTCTTTTTTAAGGACTACTGCCGCATCAGGTCGTTAGCCACTTCACTTCTATCTATTGGAACTACAAACATACGATTAATCTTTAAAGTAAAAATTTCAATTATGTCTGTCATTCAAAGAATTAACAGGTTAATGAACACAAAACACCCACAGACTCAGAATCAATCTATTCTAGATCACAAATATTTATCATATGTGGAAGACCACAAGATTCGACACAGCGCGGCAGCGGCCGCTTGTCCACTACACCATCCTTGCAGTCATCAGGTCGTATATCCTACCACCGCTGCCGTCCACGCATCGTACCATTCTCTCCTCAGCCGTCGACGAACGGCAATCTGCATAATAGCAGACACACAGCTATAAAAATGGTAATGTACTGCACTGGCTTTGCTCCGGGGTAATAGGTCGCTTGTTCGGCTGTTTCATGAAACCTTAATGTGTTTTAGATCTTTGGACTCTTTAGTTTCTTGCCAACGTTTGGCTTGAAGTAAGCCCGCACTTTAACTGTAGTCTTTAGTTTAATAAATAACAATGTAGTTTGCGTTGCGTTTGCGTTATCTTTGTAAGTTTATAGTTATGTTGAAGAGTATATGCACTATAGGTTTTACTTGCAGACAAAGTTTATTTTTATTGTTTCTACAGGTAAAACAGTATTAGTCCTAACTAATCTTATAAATGCGGATGTGAGTTTGTTTGTTTGTAACTCTTTCACGCCTTAACAACTCTAACGGTCATCATAAAATTTCGCATACACGTTGTCAGGCAAACTAAAAAGGACGTATAGTACATTTTACAAAGAAAAAGTACCGTTACCAATCTCACCTACCATAGCAAAGCTGCGAGCAAAATGTAGTACTCTAATAAAACCACTATTGAAAACTGCTGGTATATTATTTTCTTTTTATAAAAGAGACTTCGGCGAATTCCATGCATTCCTATTCCACGCCTGTCTTTCAGTACGAAAGGTGCCAATACGATTTTAGTTCCCGACGTATAACTGGTTGAATACCTGTAATATGTCGACAGCTAGAATGGTGTTGTTAGTGATTGTGACATCCAATTAAAATTGAAGTAAAACAGGGTAATCGGCAGTCAAAGGTTGTAACTACATTGGATTTCGCAGAATACCAGTGTTGCGATTTAACAATCGCAATGTACGCTGAGTGATGTCCAAATTTTGGCACTGATGGGACACACACTTTCCGATTACTTTTAAACTTAAGTTAAACTTACAATAATTTAAAATATGTATTTATTATTATTGGTATGCCTGCCTGCTCACTGACAATACTAGCCTTGACTTAAATGGAGGCAGTTTCCGACTTCCGTTTAGTTAAGCGAAATGTGTGGTGTTGCCAGTGAGCGGAAATGAAATCATAGTTTTAGTATATGTTTTATTTTTCTAGTTTTATTATTGTTCTGTTTTTTATTTATTTTAATTTTATATTAATTTTTATATTTGAGCAGCGATAGCTCAGTGGGGAGACCAACAGACTGCAATGCAGAGGGTCTTGGGTTCGAACCCACGTCGCGCACCTCTGACTTTCGGAAGTTATATGACTTTTCGAAATTATGTGCGTATTGGTTGACAATTATCGCCTGCTCCGTGCCTCGGAGAGCACGTTAAGCCGTTGGTCCCGGCTGCCATGAACATCTGTGGCAGTCGTTATTGGGAAAGTCAGTACTCTCTAATATCCTGACACTGGTCTAGCCTTAGGGTATCGTTAGCCTTCGGGTTGCGGAGGTCAGGTGGCAGCCGCTTTCCGGTTAGACCAGAAAGCCTACCCCAAGTGACTTGGGAATAATAAAGGCTAAGAGAGAAGAAGATTAATTTTTATATTTATATTTTTATTTTTATTTCTTGATGTTTTGCGTGTGCCCTTTTGTCTGCCAAAATTTTTCTTTCTTTTCTTTCTTTCTAAAAGTGTTACATAATTTTATTTTACGATTACCATACTGTAAAGCTTTCATAAGTAAATCTTTTTTATCCTAGCAACAAGTGGTCTCACCTTATAGTCCTGATGCAGAGGCAGTGTCTAATACTTAACATAAAGATGGAAAGGCAGTTTCTAATATCTAACATACACCGAACATAGTTTCAGACGCCATGCCGACCGCCGACTCATAATAGCTTACCCAAAAACCGCTTAACACTTTGTCACATCTGAGAATCGAACCTGATATCATATGTACAATAACTGCGTTCAATACTGTCAAGTATTTCATATAAATATTAAAATATATACGATATTGTAAAATTTGTTTTTGGGATGAAAAGTACCCTACACTTAACACCAAAACATTCACCCATAAAACAAAAATAATCGCTCTTACAATAACATTACATGACAAAGTCATGAACCCATCTAGCACCATCAAAACCGCTCCATAACTTACATGGGAACACCGCTAATAAACGGGAATGGCTCGTACATAAATTGTTCAAAGCAATAAATAATGGAAAA
Organism: Catocala fraxini; assembly: GCA_930367265.1. NCBI lineage: Eukaryota > Metazoa > Arthropoda > Insecta > Lepidoptera > Erebidae > Catocala > Catocala fraxini. The sequence continues at coordinate 29,558,472 of OV884025.1, read as the reverse complement.
TTGCCCACCCGTGTCAACCGGTATCAAATTGCTGGTGTCAGTACTCCTTACCTTGTAATGTACGGATTAAGTTGGCATGCCAGCCTGTTTAGACCACCCAATATATTATCCGAGATCCGATGACCTAGATAAGGTGGGATAGAGTGCGTGAGGAAAGTACAGAGGGTATTTTAGACGGTCACGGTCAATGCGGCACGGATTACTTACCTATACGTGGTTTATTTATTCCGCCTTATATTTTAACATACAAATGCACATTAGACTTTAACGCCTAAGGCATACATAATGTACACGAATAAAGATATTAAAAATATCTTACTAATCTACATTAATATTATAAAGCTGAAGAGTTTGTTTGGTTGAACGCGCTAATCTTAGGAACTACTCATTCGAATTGAATAATTCTTTTAGCATTGGATAGCCCATTTATAGAGAAAGGCTATAGGCTATATAACACGCTACGGCTAATAAGAGCGGAGCAACAATGTAAAATGTTGCAAAACGGGGCAAATTCTCTTATGTAAAGCAGACGAAGTTGCGCGGGTCAGCTAGTACTCTAATAAAGATTCTCTATCTCTAGCCTTGGTTTCGCAGTGGTAGTGAATATGACTGCTGTGTTACCATAATCAACCCAAATCCTCATGACTCGGATTGATTCTGGTAAAAATTCTCAGAAGGCAAATCCCTCTGAGTATATTACATGGAATCTACATAATATTTCCTATTGTCTTTTTGACAAGAAAAATTGTCAAAATGCTCCATATTTTGCCAAGCTTTTTCTACATTTTATATAATCTTGCTGCTTATTTTGGCAATAGTCACTGTCACACAAGAATATAACGTTTTCAGCCGTAGCAACCCGGCGGATGAATAAAATAGGTGAATCTAAACATATAACTATTATTTTCGAAACAAATTATTTTTGTCTTATTCAAAGAATGACGTCAAAATTTAAAAATAATCCTCTTTACAGTATTAAATCGATGTCTAACTACAGAAATCAATCATTGCGAACGACCGCCAAAGATCGCCAGCTGCCCAGTTTTCTTACTATCAGTAGCTGGGATCTGTTAAGTACATCAAGTATCATTAATCACTTCCACTATTCTTTCTACAAAAGCTGGCAAGCATTTTGTGGCTCTTTATGTATACCATGGTGCCCGGGAGGTCAAAATTCGATCACAAATAATTCGTTTTCTACTAGTTCTAGTTTTTTGTACTTCTCCAAATAAATTCGAATTATGCCAAACCGAACACTCCTGTTGGCGCGATATGATTAAAAAGGGGTATAAACTATTTTCATTAAGTATTAATGTAATACTGGAAATGTTGTACTTTTGTACTGCTTTAGAGAGTAATCTGCTTAAAAGAATATCATTATCAATTGTATAATAACTATAATAAGTTTTTACTTATAATACAATTGAAAATCACGGTCCCAAATAATAATGGCAGACAGGAAATATCAGAATATTGCCTTCATTGTCCCATTGCAATCGATAACAATCCAGAAAAATGCGAATGTCATACAATTTTGGAAGTAACTTGTGGCTCGCTTGTGAAGAAACTCATCAAATGGAAACCTGCTTCGTTGGAATAGTCCACACTCGTATCAAAAACCTTAAAGTCTAACATTGACACTGGGCCTACCGAGCCTACATATTAGAGCTTTTTACCACAAAACCAACACCACAAAACCTGACACGGCTATCAATTAATCCAATCAAGGGACTAATTCAAACAAATATTCAATTACAATACCTGAAAATGTCTTTATTTATTCCTTCCCGTAATTCGTCTGTCTGCGTTTAAACAAATTATCCCAATTTACATTCTTAAATAGCAATTATCGTACAAAGGTTTCGCGATTTATTATTAACGGTACCTACGTTTTAATTAAAATTACTGCAATCGTAAATAAATACATTCTGTTGAGACAGGATTCATGTTTTATCTGCATAGATTATACTCGTTTACAATTAACTACTGCTATTTGTTATTATCTGACAACAGTTATGTATGAGTTGTATATTTAAAGCAAGTTTTATATATGTAAGCAGTAATGTAGCTAGCTTTTGCCCGCGGTTTCGGTCCGGAACAGTACTTCTTTCTGGATAAAAGTTACTCAAGTACTATGTATGTTCTCTTCTGTACCCCTGACAGTGTGTATGCGAGATTTCATGATGTTCAGTCGAGTACTTAAGGCGTATAAGCATAACAAACATACTAACTCACATTCGCATCTACACTAATATTATAAAGCTAAAGAGTCTGTTGTTTGTTTGAACGCGCTAATCACAGGAACTACTGGTTCGATTTGAAAATTCTTTTTGTATTGGATAGCCTATTTATCGAGGAAGGCTATAGGCTATATAACATCACGGTACGACAAACGGGGGCGACACAGTAATGATAAACGCGGGTGGAACCGCGGGAACATCTAGTGTTACATATCTATAACTAACTTCTGCCCACGGCTCCGCCCGCGGTATATACATATGTTACACATATAAACCTTCCTCTTGAAACACTATCCATTGGTGATAACCGCATTAAAATCCGTCGCGTAGTTTTAAAGATATAAGCATACATAGGGACAGACAGACGGGAAGCGACTTTGTTTTATACTATGTAGTGATAATATTATAAAGCTGAAGAGTTTGTTTGTTTGAACGCGCTAATCTCAGCAACGACTGTCTCGAATTGAAAAATCCTTTCAGTGTTGGATAGCCCATTTATCGAGGAAGCCTATAGGCTATATAACATCATGCTACGACCAATAGGAGCGGAGCAGCAATGAAAAATGTTGCAAAAACGGGGGAAATTCTCTTGAAGCAGACGAAGTTTCGCGGGTTAGCTAGTTTATAATATTTTGAATAGGCTCACAAAACAAGTTACATTCATAGTGAAGTAAAGTATACAGTACAAAGCCCGATTGTAGCTTTGACTAGGCAGGTATATGTGCACGGCAAGTTGCATGTCATTATTTACCTATTATTTGTACTTAATTAATACTTATCGTATATAAATATAATATAAAAGGTCAATTTATAAATAAAATGGTAAATCTAGATGTATTCCTAACTAATATTATAAATGCGGATGTGAGTTTGTTTGTTTGTTACGCTTTCACGTCTTAACTACTCGACCGATCATAATGAAATTTCGCATACACGTTTTCAGGAATACTATAAAGGGGAAAAAAAGAATCATCTAGAAAAAAATCCCTAGGTTTAAGAATTTATTGTTATAAGCTACATTAAAGTAAGCGAAGTTGCGGGCAAAATCTGGTATATTATATGTATGCAAATAAATAATCGTTCGAGGCACTAAATGTATGATACGTAGGCAATGGTTGCGGGTCTGCATATTCTTCCTGTCTATTATAGTTATAACTTTCGTTACACATAAGACATACTTACCAAAAAATTAGAAACCGAATAAATATTGGACAGTATAAAATATACGTATCTGCAAGGTCAGTCCCCATATCAAAGATAGCAGAGAAAGATAATGCTATTAGCATTGAACGGCCATTTAAAATTAGATCAATGATTGACGACAATCATACGTAATGGTCGCTAGCGCATATAACGGTATTTCGGCGACTCACGTATCGTTTCCGTGGTGTAGCGGTTATCACATCTGCCTAACACGCAGAAGGCCCCCGGTTCGATCCCGGGCGGAAACATAAATTTTTGTTTTTTAAAAGAGCTATGTTATTATTTTCAGTTCTTGTAAATTTGATAGTAACATTATAATTTTTGCATTAATTAATCTAAAAATCACGTAACACGAGCTTACGTTTCTGCATTGTTCGTGAAAGTTTACGTAATTTTATAGGCGAAAATATTAATTATTTTAAGTTTTTTACACGGAGTAATTATAAACACATTCATTGTTATGGTAAATATATATTTTATATTTGTATTAAACAAAAACTGTTGATTTTATTCACTTAACTGTGACCGCCTGTTTTGTGCACATTTCGCTCGGCGCAGTCTTAATAACTGTGTCACAATATAAAACTTTAATGTCTGGCGCCTTCGCTCGCTGACTGAAGTGCATTATATAATAGTAGTCTTATTTTAGTTTATTTTGAGATTGTTTCGGTCTAGCTATGATATTATTGATATCAATGTTTGATACATTGATTGATTGATGATTACAAGAAATTCTTACTGGAAATTCGTTAATATGTGAATACGTACAACTCTAGTTTTGTTTTAAAATAGTAAAGTTAATCAATATTGTGAAGCGAGCACTATAGACAAAATGTATTCCGCATAGCTTTTTTATTTCAAATTGATTCAGTTCTGTTTTACAGGCAAACAATTCGTGAACTGTTTTTATTCAATGTGTATAAAATAAATATGCCTCAATTCTGTGACACGAGCCTGTGCATATTTTTTGCGGCTGAATACTGGGTATTGGGTTCTTTTCCCGGGAAACGCAATATGTTATTGGATTTTTTATTCATATTCGCAGTAAAAGTAAGCAATCAGAGGATACGCATATCAATAGTAATTGACAAGCCCTAATTACCTATCAAAATAGGTAAATTTATGTGGGTGTACTATAGTTATGTAAATATGTCATGACAAGCAACAATTCTTTTTAAGTGAATGCCTTACAAAAGTCCCTTGTAAATAATTAAAATATCAACAATAATAAAATATTTTATTTTATTTTTGAGCGCATCACACTTAACGTTTGCAAATAGAGGCCTCCTCGAGAACAAAGCCGAACTGTGTTAATATCTTGCTCATTTGCACGATATGAAAAACCACTAGTCACGTTAAAATTATTTGTAACAGTTCGTTCTATAGTTACAAGCAAAACATCATTATCTAGTTGCACCCCTGTTTTGTCACTGTGCTATGCAAAATTCAACCTTATTACAAGTAGTTAAGGTGTATCTTTTAGAGGGTAGACAGATAATTTGTATACCGTTAGTTGTTTTACGGTGAAGGAGTATTCGTGTTGTGGGTATAAACGGCATGTTTGCTCTCCAGTCAGTTTGGGGCACACGGCTCGTTAACAGGTCTGAGTGTTGAATGAAAAAAATCTCATCCAGTCGACAATTTATTTTTTAATACATTCATCATTATGATGTTGAAAGAGACGGAAAATGCAAGGCTGGCTGTATTCGGTTCTGTAGTGTAAAAATCTGTGAGAGGCAAGAAATGTTTGCCTTTAATAGTTTATGGATTTTTTCAAGCAAAAGTGTCTATTAACGTTTCTCTTTTACTTTATTATTTTGGGATCGATATTGCTTGCAAATAACTTAACCAATTATCAGGGTAGACATGTGCTTAAAGAACAAATAATTGTAAATTATAGACAACAGATTAATATCTTGTTTATAATTATGCTACTGAATCAGGAGCAACAGATAGACAGTAATATTTACTTTGAAATAAAACTAATATTACGGAGACATTTATAAATATGTTTTACTTATTTTTAAATAATTATTGACTAATTATGTAATATCAATGTCTTGTCAATTGACAAAATATGTTCGCAAAATAATACCATAATAATACATGAAAATAATTGGAATGTATCATCAGCTTGAGATTCAGTAGGTAGTCGATCTACATAAGTTCTAGACCAGAGGTTCCAAGACTTTTTTTCTCATAGACCACTTTCACAATTTAGCAGGTGCCAGTGGAAGCCTGTCCATTTTTTTTTTAATTCTCGGGTCTGACCCTATTACGGTAGGCGGGCTGACATTTCATTTTATTTTTTGGATATTTTCTACTGGAAATCAGTAGGTTCGAGACCACTAGGCATAGACTAGAGCGTAACAGAACAATTTAGGTACAGCGACACGCACTAACGAAGGCAACGCAGTGTAAACTTGTTACTGTGAGGGGTAAACAAAATCCTCACTCGCTTTCAGGCAGCCACTGTTACGTCACACTGTACAGGGGATGAGCAGAAGTATAATGTCGTAACATTTTGAGTAGTAAGCGGTGCATAGTTAAACAATCAGCTTAATCATATCGCGACATAATGGTAAAATCATTGTGCCTCGACTCTAAAGCGGCGACGTCCGTACGTCGATAGACGAATTATATAATGTTGTAAACTGTTAAAAGAAAAATACTATGTATAATTAAATATATACATAGACATTTTTGCCTTCCCTTTTGAGGATCTTCTTCTCTCTTAGCCTTTATTATTCCCAAGTCATTTGGGGTCGGCTTTTCTGGTCTAACCGGATTTGACTGGATATCAGTTTTTACACGGAGCGGCTGCCACCTGACCTCCGCAACCCGAAGGCTAACAATACCCTAAGGCTAGACCAGTGTCAGGATATTAGAGGGTTGACTGACTTTCCCAATAAAGACTGCCATAGATGTTCATGGCAGCCGGGACCAACGGCTTAACGTGCTCTCCAAGGCACGGAGCAGGCGATAATTGTCAATCAATACGCACATAAATTCGAAAAGTCATATAAGTAACTTCCGAAAGTCAGAGGTGCGCGACGTGGGTTCGAACCCGAGACCCTCTGGATTGCAGTCTGTTGGTCTCTCCACTGAGCTATCGCTGCTGCCTTTTGAGGATATACTCTGGTATATCAGATATGTACTGTATATACAGCGAGTCTGTTACTGCATTTACCTGGTTAATAAGAGTACTGCAGGCTCAAATATTTATATTGTACATTCCTTTCCCTACATTCCATCTTAATGCTTTCCTATAGTCATAGGCTAGGAGTAATATAGTATCTACTCACTTACCATCAGGCTACACTTGCTAGCTATCTTTAATCTATACTAATATTATAAAGCTGAAGAGTTTGTTTGTTTGTTTGCTTGAACGCGCTAATCTCAGAAACTACTGGTCCGAATTGAAAAATCTTTTTAGTGTTGGATAGCCCATTTATCGAGAAAAGCTATAGGCTATATAACATCATGCTACGACCAATGGGAACGGAGCAGCAATGAAAAATGTTGCAAAAACGGGTAAAATTCTCTTATGTCAAGCAGATAAAGTTGCGCGGGTCAGCTAGTGTATAATGAAGCCTAAAAAAACCGTTTGTTACGTTGTATTAAGCCATCTTTTTAGTCTACATTGGCCCTTATACCTAGTAAAATGAATAATTTTTCTTTAACAGTGACAACATTTGGTAAGGAAACCAAATGTTAGTGCAGTATTCCGAACCAGAATATGTAACAATGTGCTACCTGAACCGTTATAAATATACACACACCTTTGCTATGAATTACGTGGCCACCAACTGATCCTAAAATACCAAAGAAGTATTTTCCTTTGCATATTTTGGTCTCAGTCAATACGCAAAGGAGAAGACGTCGGGAAACTCCATGAGACAATCTGCATGCTTGAGAACTCTCAATCATGTAGATTGTCTCGTGGAGTTTTCGAGAAAATTATGTCCTCGAAGTAGTGTGAAGTCAGACAATCCGCTTTCAGCTAATGAACTATAGCCTAACCTTTCTTATACTGAAGTAAAACTGGGGCATAGTTGGGCAGCAATGGAATAACGTAAACTAGTTAAGTACATAGCTAAGGTGATTAGTGAAATACCACACATTATTCGTTTTCAAGTTGACCTACTCCGAACACATTTTCGTGTATCATCACCCTTCACCTTACACCTTATATCTAGGAGTAGAAGGGTGACATGAACACGTAATTGTGTTTACCCCGCGACGTGCTTTATGCATTACTTACAAAAATTATGAACAGATATTTTAACAAACTGCACAAGCGAGCAATATTTAAAAAAATACTTATGATATACATATACCTGCTACATAACTATTTATCACATTTAAGTGTTTCTAAAGTTGCTTTATTTTAAATAAAACATTGTTTATCCTTTCAAAAATCGATTAGATAAATAAAGTATGACAGCCACATTTCTTTTTAAATATTTTATCACATACACACAACACCATCTAGCCCAAACTAAGCAGAGCTTGTACTAGGAGTACTAGACAATAGAAAAACATACATATATAGTTTTTTTTTGTAAATACATACATCATATTATACATAGAAACACCCAGACCAAGACAAACATCCATGTTCATGCACACAAATGTTTGACTTGTGCGGAAATCGAACCCGCAACCTCAGGCGTGGCAGTCAGTTACACTAACATCAGATTGCGTTAGCACAAAGGGCAGATTGTAATGTTTAACATATCATTAATTAATACGTTGAAAAAATAATCTGGTAGCAATTATACAGGGTCTTACTATGATACCCGTAGACAACAACAGCCTCATTCTTGTTGCTTATGTAGGTCTTAAAACAAACTTTACATTTTTGCTTACCCATACCTCTATTGACGATAATCCGCTACAATTCTTTGAGGCAATAAAGTTAGAAAACATAATTCATAGTCACCTCTAACCACTGCAAACTTTTATTAACATCATAACAGTTTCTAGTGCCAATAAACGAATATTTGTGCAGTTAAACTTCTCTTTCAAAAGCAATAACTACGCCACGCTATATAAAATCAATTTCAAAGTGAATACGTTTCCGAACAACATTTCCAACAATAAATACGTGGAGTGTTTCAATATGATTTCAATAGAAATGCATTATTATAATATATATTCATTGCAATATGAGAATTTTATAGGTCTTCGTTTGTTAAAGTGAATACTGACTGCACTGTTTTATTACTAGCGATTTAAATATGATTCTATTCTATTCTATCACATACACACAACACTATCTAGTCCAAACGAAGCAGAGCTTGTACTATGGGTACTAGACAAAGGATAAACATACATATTTTTTTTTTCTTTTTTTGTAAATACATACATATTATACATAGAAACACCCAGACTGAGACAAACATCCATGTTCATGCACACAAATGTTTGACTTGTGCGGGCATCGAACTCGCGACCTCAGGCGTGGCAGTCAGTTACATTAACCACTGGGCCATCGCATTCAGTTGTGTACATTGTATAAATCATAATCGATTTTAACCACGTTCTTAAAGTAAAGTTCTTCAAATCTATTATTCATCCTGACTAATAATAAAAATACTTATGTGGGTAGTACCTTTCATCCAGAAATACGTACTATTCTCGAACGAGTAATACCGGGAGCTTAAGCTAGCTATGCGCATCATTAAGACCACTGTATCTCCGGAAGGGTAAGCAGAGGTGTACGAAACCTACTTTTCACTAGCTATAACTTTTGACCCAAGTCTGTAACAGCCTAACACTGTTTTAGACTCTGTGTGTTCATGAATATTGTTTGACAGAATACCGATAAGCACTCTCCTCTACCCGGAAATAGTATCCGAAAAGCAGTCTTATTCACTGCTCTACGCTACCGAAGTAGTCATAAGCACAATTGCCCCACAACTAAACAATAATTCAATATGTCAACGATTAGGGATTAAATTATTCAATTCTGTTTCATATTATGATCAGTAAATTTTTCGAATGATTCAATATAATATTATTCGACGACAATAGCAATTCACCAGTAAAAAGTAATATGGAAAGCTCCCTCCTAACGATTTTGTCTCCAGCCAGCACTGTAACTGAAAATAAACACCGACAGATACCAAATTTTACTTAAGACTGCGCCGAGCGTAAGACGCACTTGGACTGAATGACAGAGCTTGATATTCAAATCGACGCGCGGCCGCCATAGTAAAATTGTATGGAGGATTTGAAGTGCTTTTTTGATAAATATGTGTCTTTATTGTCAACCAATAACTTAAATATTTGGGACGGACAAATTGTAAATTGTTTCGTTTAACCTGTAAAATAGGATAGATTTCTACTGTTATAATCTAAAAATCACGTAACACGAGCTTACGTTTTTGCATTTTGCGTGCACATTTACATAATTTTGTAGAGCGAAAATATTGATTATTTTAAGTTTTTGACACAGAGTAATTGTAAACACATTCATTGCTATGGTAAATGTATATTTTATATTTGTATTAAACAAAAATTATTGATTTTATCAACTTAACTGTGACCGCCTGTTTTGTAACATTTCGCTCGGCGCAGTCTTAATTCTAGCTATAGAAACATATATAATGTACATAGGCTCACGCCTGTTGCCTAAAGAGGCAGGCAGCTACTATGGACTTCCATGTGCTACTATTGTTTATCTCTCTTGCTTTATTCACTTTTATTATGTTTTTCATTATGCTCATCGGCTTAGGGAACTACTAAACTTTTATTTTAACTTGGTGGAATACATTTGCATATCATTTTTCGGAATAAGCGAAGCGGAGAAGGTATGACGGGCTTACCCCATTGATACATCAATGGCTTACCCGGGGAAAGATGGGAAATCCCAGGTCCTACGGATAAAATCTACTACGGTGTGCCAACTCACTGCCTTTAACGATGGGTGGGTCGCTGAAACTACATTAGCAACCCACCTAGCCGTGCCCACTTTAGGCTAAAACTGCCTGAGGGTACCACTAACCCGGTCTTACCCCAAAATGTCTGCTAAGATGTTTTAGCTGCACATAACATTATAATGCTAAACTGTGTTGGTATAAAAGGTACACTGATGTACTGGTGTCTTTACAATAATTCAGACATACATTTGGAGCTGCACAAAGTGCATGGTAATAAAAAATGCATTAAAACTCGTAAGGCTGTCTAGTAATATTTGCTAAGAGATATTTATGCAAATGTTACACATTAAAACTAAAAAATTATTTACCGATGTGATACGTGACCCCGTGGGCGTAACACACAGAGGTGTGGGTAAATACCCACGCCTTCGAGGATAGGACCTTACGTACATAATATGTCCTGCATTCAACCAAGGAAAGGTAGACTAGGTAGACAAGTAGTTTCACTTAGTAGGGAATGAGCATACTGTCGTAACCCGGATCCATTTCCAGTCACTGTGTTGCTACTGAAATTTTCCAACCAGAAAATCTGTAACACACTTTTCACACTCCTCAAATCAGGGTTCGCGAAAATCAATCCCAGGGTCTAAAAATATAGTTGTTGAAATGTGGATATAATTCCTCCTTCATAAATAAGATTTGAGGTGAGACTAGATAACTATGTCTTATTTCAAACTAACTATAGTTCAACCAAATATACAATTAATATACATAAAACCTGTTCATCTGTATAGCCAATTACTTCATTATTGAAACAGAGCGTACTCGGAGTCAAAGCTCAATCAATCCGACCATTGGACCAAACACTTGGTACATACAAGCGTCCATTCTACCAAGACCTCTCCGAATCCAACGATTCCTCTTCACACGCCATACAATTGCTTTAAGGAGAGAGGAAGGGCAGTTCTTGTAAGACTGGTGAGTGGTCAATCACATTGTAATTGCCTGCAGGAGCAAGATACCCGTGAAATGACGACTGCCCTCTGACAAGGGTCTCACATATGCTCCAGGGCTTTCGATTTAGCCTTACACCCTCTCATCTTTGGCGATAATACCCTATTTATATTTTTTAAGCCGGTTCTTTACTTTATGGAGAAATATCGCACTATTCATCTAATTTGTAGGGGTAGCTAGAAAATTCTCATTTATAATAATGTTATCAAATTTGTTTTTTTATAAATACATACCTACTTTATATGCCGAAAAAGTAAAGGTATTACATTAGTGATTTAAAATGCTTGAAAAAAGAAATCCAACATTCCAAACATATACAATCCCGTAACTCGAATGCTGATCAATCCGTCGTCACTGAGACTCCGCACTGTTAGTGAGAATTGTTTGACAGAAATATCCAACAACTTTTACCCGAACTGGAAATTAATTGAACCCGAGACATCATACACAGCAGTTGCATTCACCACCGCTGCGCTAACGATACATCTGCCTATGGAACTAAAAAACTGATTCTAAAAAAATGAATAGGCTATGTGTCAATGTCATAATTTTATTGTCACATCACGCGAGCAAAGTCAAAAGAAAAGCAGCGATAGCTCAGTGGGGAGACCAACAGACTGCAATGCAGAGGGTCTCGGGTTCAAACCCACGTCGCGCACCACTGACTTTCGGAAGTTATATGACTTTTCGAAATTATATGCGTATTGATTGACAATTATCGTCTGCTCCGTGCCTCGGAGAGCACGTTAAGCTGACGGTCCCGGCTGCCATGAACATCTATGGCAGTCGTTATTGGGAAAGTCAGTACCCTCGAATATCCTGACACTGGTCTAGCCTTAGGGTATCGTTAGCCTTCGGGTTGCGGAGGTCAGGTGGCAGCCGCTCCGTGTAAAAACTGATACCCAGTCAAATCCGGTTAGACCAGAAAAGCCGACCCCAAGTGACTTGGGAATAATAAAGGCTAGGGAGAAGATCACGCGAGCAAAGTCACATTCGGATGCTAGTTCAATATAATGTCCTACGGATTTCTGGAATAAACCCTCTGTAGTATCCCTTAGCCCCCTAATGTCTATAAAATACCGGCTTAAAACTTTTTGATGGTATTTGAGAAAATATTTAAGCTAATGCGTAATTGAAAACATCGATGTAAAAAAAGAATGTAGCTACTCTGATATGCTCCTTAAATCACGAAAAATAACGTAATATCTTTTTTATATTTTCTAGCCAGTGCACTTTTCAAAAAGTGCTTTTTTTGCAACCCCATTTAAGCTAAGAACAATATTGTGGGAATCTTTATATATATAATTCTACTGTATGTGTGTATGTCATTGAACTCCTCCTAAACGGATGGAACGATTTTGATAAAAAAAATTGTGTGTGTTCATGTGGATTCGAGAATGGTTTAGAATTGGGTTTTTTTTTGTGTGTACAGGACAACGTCTGTCAGGACAGCTAGTATAAATATAATATTAGAATACAGTACCTAAAAACTATTTAGTTTCAAGTTATCCAACAATAGCTATAATATAATAAGCTAATAATTATATATATCAAGGAAAAAAGCAATACCCACATTTTATCAAAAATGGTTTTTTAGGTTCCACGTTATAGGAGGCGACCCTGTTGACTCCATATTTTCAGAATCCGTGCTGCTGCTTAAAATTTAATGACAGAAAATCAAATAAAAACGCTTTTTTCGACTCGCGAATCTATACTAATCGTCGGCCTAGATGGCGTAGTGGTTAGTGTAACCGACTGCCGCGCCTGAGGTCGCGGGTTCGATTCCCGCACAAGTCAAACATTTTGTGTGCATGAACTTGGATGTTTGTCTTGGTCTGGGTGTTTCTATGTATAATATGTATAATTATATTTACAAAAAAAAGACTCTCTGAGGCATTCAGGACCGCAGTGTCGCCACTCACATTCAGCTTGCCACAAGCTGCCCAGCGGTTTATGCGCTTACATTTAACCTGGTGATACATTTTTTTTATATCACTAGGTGTAGGTGGTAGTTTAAAAGCTAGTGTACCGTGTCCTCCGATATTGCGTTAGTCTCATGATGAGATAACGACTGTCCCGGAGGGACATTCTATTATTATTATATTACTAATATTATAAAGCTGAAGAGTTTGTTTGTTTGGTTGAACGCGCTTATCTCAGGAACTACTGGTACGAATCGAAAAATTATTTTATTGTTGGATAGCTTATTTATCGAGGAAGGTTATAGGCTATATAACATCACGCTAAGACCCACGAGGGCGGCGCAGTAATCATTAACGCGGGTGAAACCGCAGGCATAGCTAGTCAAATATAAGACCTCACGCACAGCTGTCGCATTCACAACCGCTGCGTCACTGAGACAGTCATTTGTTAATGATTACATAATTTCTTCTTTATATTTTTATAATATACTAGATTTACCCCGCATATTCACTCGCGTATATACGTCATGTAAATTTTCTATCCCTCGGAAATAATACTTTTTTACTGGATGAAATGAATGAATCAATGAACAATTTATTAGACAGACACAGGTTAAATAATGCTGTCAAAACAGTCAATAACATTTTTAGCATTAATAGTGTGTCTAAAAGGCTCCAGCTCAGCCTATGCTGCGGATGACCGCGGCGCTGATTTTCAGCTGAGGCCTACGAGCGACTCACGGACGACAGACAGAACGGCATTATAATAAAACATTAAGTTAAAAGATTGAATAGATAATATTAAAATATATACACAAATTGTAAAAACAAAACTAGTAATGCAAATACAAAATAATTATGACCAGGGCCATCTAGCGGATTCTATTGAAATAACCATAAAAATTGTCAATTTAAAGAGACTAGTGCTTATGTACTGCTGAATTTTTGTTACGTTCTATCCTTACCATTACATCGACACCAGTATGCACTGTCCCTTTCCGACAATTCTCTATTTTATATGTAGCGTAGTTATGCGTATATACTTGATGTGTAGCCGTGTGTACAAAAAAATACTAATATTCGACGCGTCTAATAATATTACTATGCTACAGTATTTCCAATTCATATTTTTGGTTCACTTCGTCACATTAAAAGTATATGACCTAGAAAATATTGCGAGTAAGTGAAGCAAGAAAGATATCAAATCGATTCTAGCAACTGGCAATCCATGCTCTCTGCATACCCCTCCTAGAAGCATGCGTATAACTACATAAGTCAATCTGACGAACAAATATCTATTACTAGATTTTGCCCGCAGCTTTGCTCGCGTATTTATTCCTGAATGAAAGGTACCCTATGTCCTTTTCTGTAGCCCTGACAACGTGTATGCGAGATTTCATGATGATCGGTCGAGTAGTTAAGACAAGAAAGTGTAACAAATAAAAAATCTCACATCGCATATATAATATTAGTTAGGATTACCCAGACAAAACCGCCGGCTACGGCTAGTAAACTTTCGCATTTTGTATCATTCGCAAAATGCTTCTGTAGCGCCGACGTTCTCAAGTTACTAAATAATTAAATAACATAGATTCCAAGTATAGAGCATATTGGAAGCAAGTGTCACATAAGATCGAAGTTCGGAACCGACGTTGTAAGACAAGTATTTGGGGTAAGTCTGGAATTTGTGATATACTGTCTTGAAGTACAATGGCGAATAGGCATTGTTTAAAGAAACATATTTGAACCAATAAATATGTAACGGGTTGTGAGCGATGTAAAATTTGTTTCAAATAATATTTAAAATGTTACATTATTTTTTATACCTCTACGAAATAATACATATAGTATTTTATTTATAATCTCGAAAAGGTATGCAGACATGTAATATTATAATTTCCGTCGAATGAATTAAGGGGCATTTGCTATATACCGATCATATTTCTAGACAGCCTGCTGCTACAGAGAATTTTCTATCAGTAAAAAGTATTAGTGATAGCCTAGTGAGAGTTCGTTGGACTGCACGCAGAGGCCTCGAGTTCAATTCCAAGGCGCGCATATCTGACTTATAAATATTATGATTTTAAATAGTTCATCATTATCGCTCGCTATAACGGTGAAGGAAAACATCGTGAGGAAACTGCACGTCTGAAAGTTCTCCATAATGATCTCGAATATATATGAAGTAGCCTATCAGGAGGACGGTTTAACACAGGGTCGATATCATTAAGAAATAAGACTTTACGCGGATATTGAATCACCCTCACAATTGCAAGCAAACAGTATCTTATACCACGGCATCAGTGCGGTAGTAAAATCTAATACAAGAAACAAAAATGGTATAGCGAGATTAATCACACCCGTTACGTTTACTGGATCGATTAAAGTTCCATTTATCCACGAAACAAACCTTCCGGATAAATTTACTTATTATGACTATCTAAGTAGGGCACACACGTACCCAAAAACTTTGGCCCATACGAATATCTTATTACCGTCCAATTGAAAGTACAATAAAACTCGAACGTGCCCGTAACATTCATTTTTCTTAAGCATAAATTACACCGAAAACGTTTCCTTTTGAACTGCCATCCTTTTTTTATTAAGTTGTCCCATAAAAAGGACGTACCTGTCCCTTTTTATTAAAAGGTTATAAATGAAAAAAGATTTTGTTCGTTCAAACGAAAGTGGCCACTTGTGCAGCGGGCCTTAAATTAATTAATATTATACTAACTGCTCTTAAACTAATTATTTTGTTTGATCCGGATTCAAAATAAAGCAATGTTTACGCTTATCTTTTAATTTTTCTGACTCAAATTTATGTTAACTGGCCTGTTGGACGGATGGCGCTATTACCTATGAGCGCTTAAGTCACGTACCTGGGCCAAGCAGCTGTCTCTAAGTTTGTTACTCAGAAGATTCTCAACAGCAAAACGTATATTGAAATAGACCTTCCCCTCTGAGTGAGACAGACACATGGTATAAATTAAAAAAGTATTAAGTAGATTAGTAAGGTTTACACTGACATAGACGTCATAAATAAACATATTACACAAAAAACATAGATGAAACCATTCTTTGGTTTGACTGTAGGTACCACACAAATGTATTCGTAGGATCATACTTTTATATGCCTGGATGGGTAGATGGAGGTGTAATTATTCCACACCTTGCTGTGTAGCAAAACCTTAAACATTTAAGGTCCCATGCAATGAATGACTATGCTTATTGTTATCCACCAGGCGCGTTTTTAGACTCACGTAGCATGGAGTCTGAAAACGTGGCTAAGAGTGTACGACGAGGGTTACGAGATAAAGAATGTGTGCCCGAGATTAACGTATCGAACTCGGGATAGAGGGGTATCTTTTGTCTGATCTACATGAAACATGAGATTAATTTATTAAGAATGGAGATAATGAAACAAAAGAGATACGACAATTGCAAATGGAGAGCGATGGTCTCTGTTAAACATCAGTCTTGTTAATAATTTGTTATTAATTCATAATATATAAACAAACATGACATACATTTATAATAATAATATCTGGGTCATTTAATTCCTTTTCTTTTTTTTATAAACTTTGATAATAATGATAATCTACAATAATATATAATTAATAAAAATATTAAAACATATAAATAAAATAATATAATAATAATTATATAATAGAATACCATATAATAAAAATAATTATAGTAATGTATCTATCTAACCATAGTAAGCGCACCTTAATAAAATGACCTATATATTATAATAGTCAATAAATATCAATCATAAGTAAAATATGTAAAACTTCCTCCTCTCTCCTACATCTTGCCGTGCCGACAAGGCCCACACATGTTTCTTATATTATACCATTGTAATTAGCTTGTGGAGTGCAATAAATGTATTGAGTATTGAGTATTGAGTATTGTTTCTCTTCTGTGCAGGGTCCTGTAATCAGAATAGAAAGATTTCTAATTCTTCCTATTTTGAGTCCTACGGTCCACTGCGAGTTGGCAGTCTTCACACATCTTCGAGAACATCAGAGAATGAGAACTAAAAGTTACTTAGATAGCCGGTCTCTTCACGATGTATTCCTTCACCGTTCTCTGCTTATTCCTTTGAAATATGAGCACAGATTCATTAATATAATGTAATAAATTGGTGATGGCAACCACAAAAACGCACGTAGTCTAATTAATATTGCAACCGACAGTAATAATTTATTTAATAAATAAAACCAAAATGGATGGTATTAACGGTACACTACCGAATAAAATATTGTGTAATGGCCGTTATGGTTTTTATTTAAAATGTTATTGTTTAATTAGTGATTAATTATTCATTTAATAATATTTCTGCTATATTTTTATACCAGCCTATTTGAGCTGCTCAGTCTTGCCTGCCTTCTAAATTGCCTTAAAGTTTATCAGAGGAATTTACGAGAATTGGATTCTCGTAAAACTGTTTAAAATAGTAATCCGATCTAGTCCTTGGATAATAATACCACAATCGGTATTTTCCTAACATAAAATAAACATAAATTACATTTTAGGTTTCATTTGGCGTTTATTGGTTTTTAGTGAGTTGGTAGTCAGCCAAGAAATCTGCTGTATCGGTATAAATTTGAGAACTGTAAGTACATAATATTATCTTACGTTTACCCGAATGTTAAAACGTTAAAATAAAACTACTATATATAGATATAGTAGTTTTATTAAACGAGCAGGGATAGCTCAGTGGGGAGACCAACAGACTGCAATGCAGAGGGTCTCGGGTTCGAACCCACGTCGCGCACCTCTGACTTTCGGCAGTTATATGACTTTACGAAATTATGTGCGTATTGATTGACAATTATCGCCTGCTCCGTGCCTCGGAGAGCACGTTAAGCCGTCGGTCCCGTCTGCCATGAACATCTATGGCAGTCGTTATTGGGAGAGTGTCGACACAAAATATCCCACTGGCTCGAAGTGTCGCCGGTCTGCACTGACTGGCTCCCACATAAGATACATACATACATATATAGATATAATCATGGTTTATTTTAAAACATTTTTATAAACTATTAATTTATTTATATCGACGTTTCACAAGCTTTTCAACAGCCATGGGATTAAAATAAAAATTATCGATAAAACGATGGGCACCTTGTATGCAACTTACAATGACAGTCATTGGGGTAAAGTATTTGTATGAACAATCACTTATGCACAGCATTTATTACCTAAATGAAATGCGATTTGTAGTAGGCACTTTATAATTATGTATTACTTATGTACATAATTTAATACTATGACATATGACACAGTAGGTCTATGTTAACTAAAATGCACGGCAGAGCGCTAGTCAAACTTCTATCCGTTTCCACCTAACTATACATTGTATTTACACTTTATGTTCAAGAGGGGAACGCTGCAGCAGCGCCCTCTATTAGGCTCTATAATAATACCTAATTGTTTCCTAAACAGACAGGGAGGGGGCCTAACTTCATTATAACCGTGTCTGAGTGCAGTTTCATCCATTTGCCTCTATTTGATGAAGGTATTATGTGTGAGCCCATATATTATTGACTTTAGGCTTGAGTCGAAAATTAAGAGGGACTTTATGTAAAAAAAGGCCTTATCGGTGACACAGACACATGCCTAACAATAACACTGAGCTACAACTTTCCAAATTACGAAAGGAATATATATGCATCTTTTTCTAACGCTCTTTCAGTATCGTAATTGAAAATAGTGCAAACAATATATTTCGTTAATATTTTAGTTAACAATCTAAGACGTCTTTAGTTATTATTATGGTCATTTTGACAAGGCGATGATCATATATGAAGGCTTTCAGAGTTGGGGTGTTGTTAATAATAATAATAATATCAGGACAATAACATGCCTCGGAGAGCACGTTAAGCCGTCGGTCCCGGCTGCCATGAACATCTATGGCAGTCGTTATTGGGAAAGTAGCCTTAGGGTATCGTTAGCCTTCGGGTTGCGGTGGTCAGGTGGCAGCCGCTCCGTGTAAAAACTGATATCCAGTCAAATCCGGTTAGACCAGAAAAGCCGACCCTAAGTGACTTGGGAATAAGTAAAGGCTAAGAGAGAAGAACACAAACTGTCACACAAGAGTATATAAAATGTCTCACTGCTGGGTATGGTCCACTTCTCAGTATAAAAAGACTTAAGTCAAAGTCCATCACGTTACACAAGTGCGAGTTGGCAGACTCTTCATATCTTCGAGAACATTATGGAGTCCTGACATGCACATTTCAGACATGCAGCTTTCTTACGACTTTTTCTTAACCGTTATAGGGAGTGATAATTAGCTATTTTATACGCACATAACTTCAAAAACTCAGAGGTGCGTACGTACTATCGACTTGAGCGACGGTTGACCATTTCAGAAAATTTTCGCTTGCACATGTTGACTTTAAATGACTCCGCCCTCCACCCGACCAAGTGTTGGCCTGCTATGCGATTTTAACCTTAGGAGTAGTCATCCGTCGCTCAAGTTGATGGTACCTCTGGGAGGTCTCCCGCTAGGTTATCGCTGCCTTAGTAAGTTGTTTAACTGCAATCTATTTTAAAGTTATGTACTTTCCTAGACAATCTGTTACGGATTACGCGAGAGTTACCGCTTTATCTCAAGTCCTTTATTCTTTAAGCAACGTGTCTCTATACTTAAATCAAATTAAAACTAACACTACACTATCATGTCCAAACAATAACAGCATTGTCACACACCGTCCAATTAGCAGGTAACAAAACAATGTTGGTGCCTACATACACGGTAAACAAACATGTTGTGCATGGTGCGCGTCGACTCGTGGCAGCTGTCTTGTGCAGGTGATTGCTAATAGACAAACGGACGCTACATATTCAGGACAATGATAAACACGGGGTTGTATTGGGTGGGGTGGTATTGTAAGCGTCTAACTAGGCACTAATGTATTTTATTAGGTTTTTAGTTTGGATAAATATCTCAGGTCAATTGCGAAGTATGTATGTAGGTAAGAGCACAGGTAGTTTACAATTACATCTTAACAATTACATATAAAGTGCATAATATTGTCTTCTGTTTACGCTAATATTATTTATTGAAATTAAACTACTATATACGGATTTTATTATTGAGTCTCCCCGTGACCATGGCTGCTGAAAAGCAACCGAAACGTCGGGGAAAGTATAAAATTAAATTAAATCTAAATAGTTTTAATAGTTTTAATAATAATTTAATTAGCTTAAAAAATTAGTAAAGTTTACTATATCCTGACACTGGTCTAGCCTTAGGGTATCGTTAGCCTTCGGGTTTCGGAGGTCAGGTGGCAGCCGCTCCGTGTAAAAACTGATATCCAGTCAAATCCGGTTAGATCAGAAAAGCCGACCCCAAGTGACTTGGGAATAATAAAGGCTAAGAGAGAAGCAAGATTATCACTCGCTTTAGCGGCGAAGGAAAACATCGTGAGGAAATCTGCATGTCTGAGAGTTCTACATAATGTTCTCGAAGCTGTGTGAAGTCTGCCAATCCACACTTGGTAAGCATGGCGGAATATGGCCTAATCCTTCTTACTGAGAAGGGGCCCGTACCCAGCAGTGTGAAAGTTTCATACAGAGCTGATATTATTTATTATTGCGAAAACATAAAAATAATATACGGGTACACAGACATGATTCGATCCAAAGAAATAAAAAGAAATGAACATCGATAACATATAACAGTAATTAGTTTTGTTCATAAGAAGGATTACTTGTCAAAGTTCGTCGTTAATAAGAAAAGTTTGCGGCGACATAGATATAAAGAATTGATATATAATGTCTTTGCTTTGATTGGACTTGGTTAGACTATGTATTGATAGATTTTTCAAAGTCAGACAGTTTATTAGTTACTAGATTCTGCCCGCGGCTTCGCTTACGTTAATATAGATATTTTCAATAAATTTATATCCCTCGCAAACAATACTTTATTCTAGATAAAAGGTAGCCTAAATTTCGCATACACGTTGTCAGGGCTACAGAAAAGGACATCCTTTTCTGTAGCCCTGACTATGCGTATGCGAAATTTTTATAATGATGTCGAGTTGTTAAGGCTATAAAACGTAACAATCAAACAAACTCACATATAGATACTGTTAGCTTAAGACTGCGCCGAGCGTAAGTCCGATAATGATAGAGCTCGTGCGGTGCACATTCAAATCGGCGAGCGGCCGCCATAGTAAAATTGTATGGAAGATTTGAATTGCTTTTTTGATAAATATGTATCTTTATTGTTAACCAATAACTTAAATATTTTGGACGGATAAATTGTAATATAACTATTTATGTTTTGTTTAAGCTGTAAAATAAGATAGATTTCTACTGTTATAATCTAAAAATCACGTAACACGAGCATACATTTTTGCAGTTTTCGTGCAAGTTTACGTAATTTTGTAGGCGAATATATTAATTATTTTAAGTTTTTTACACGGACTAATTGTAAACACATTAATTGTTATGGTAAATGTATATTTTACATTTGTATTAAACAAAAAGTGTTGATTTTATTCACTTAACTGTGACCGCCTGTTTTGGCACATTTCGCTCGGCTCAGTCTTAAGGGCCGCGCCGCACTCAGCCAATGGTGACAGGTATATATCTGTCACCATTGGCTGAGTGCGGCGCGGCCATGCGGTTGTTTGCATGTATACATGCAAACAACGGACACAAAGAACACCCATTCTCGGAACAATTATCTGTGGACCACACAATTGGTTAATAAAAAGTTGGAAAACCAGTAACACAGCAAAAAAGCTTTTGTCCCGTGTGGGATCGAACCCACAACACTCGGCGCAGTGGCAGTGGCGAGGCGTTCACTTAAACCACTACGCCATCCGTGCAGGCAATACCTGAATAATGAAATATAATCATTGATTTTAATGGGATGGAACAAGTCTTACGCAGGCAGAGTTGTTGTGGCGACTCCGCACAGACGAAGAAGTAAGTTCCGCCTACATCTAACAGATAGCGCTAAAATACGCTAAATGACGACACAATCCTGCATCGCGCAAGCGGAGTTTACACAGCGACTAACTATATATACAAGCACCCGACATCAACCGTCGGGCCGCGGCCCGCCAGGCACGATCAACCAGCCTGGTCGGAGGATCCTCCCTTTGTGTTGGAGGGACATCACACTCCGTTCCTCCACATTACATCCATTTTTCCTCAGTTGTATTTTAAGGTCCTATGTAAGAGGCATCTATTGCCATCGACCGGGAGTAATTCCAAACTCCAAGGTGCCAACCGAAAAACATTTACTGACAAATACAACAACCCTGCGTATCTGACTCCATCTTGCTATTAGAAAGATCTTGACAATAAACTTTAAGAACACCACGTTCTGACACATACGTCGCATTAACTTCCACTGCGCCATGAAAACAGTTACAAATAAAAAGCAAGTGAAATTGTTTCAATAAAAAAAACGTTTTGTAAAAGCGGCATATCTTATTTAAAGTAAGTAGACGTTCCTGTTTGCAGTGAACATCGGGGGCGGCACTCAATATCGCTGTTCAAACATGACGTAATAAGAAACATCTTGCTACCGGAACCGGAAGTGAAGGGTGCAAACACCAACGCAAGATTTAAATTCTTTTTCCGAAATTTGTTTTGTACAAGACGTTAGGGATGTAGATGCACATTTGTATTAGCTAGTAGTTTGTCTATGGTAAATAAGTAGAACCTTTACATAAATATAAGCCATATGGATTAGGCATCGGACTTGCAATCGTGAGGTCGTCGGTTCGAAGTCCTGCCAATGCACTACCGACGTAAACCTCTTTTTAATACGAGTTATATTTGCCTTCACCTTTAAATAATTGGCAATAGGCAATAATTGACTAATTAATACGTACATAACTTCGAAAAGTCAGAGATACATGCCTTGCGATCAAACTCGAAAACCACTGCGTGGCAGTAGAACGGTCTCCCCCCACGGCTGTTGTTGCTGCAAATTACAAATAATTCGCAACCCAATTTGACAATGACGTAAAAAAAAAATTGTATATTATAACCACGTTCAATTCGTTGATACAGCAGTAGTATATGAAACTGCTGTGCATAAGGTTTCAAGTTCGAATCCCGGTTCAGGCAGTGTTACTGAGTGGACCTGTCAAGATATTCTGAACACGGAGACTAGAACCGTGCCAGGTAAACGGCAACATAGTTTTTATAGCGAAATGTGGATGTGATATGTATATTACGTGTACGGTAGGCAGTCGTGTAGGGGGGAGAGGGGCTCGTGGTAATAAATTTAAAAGAAATGCTATTTATTTTGAAATATATTGGTTAAATTACCAATAACCAAAATATGATTGCTGCTCTAACCGTTCTTCTATTAAGTCAAAACAGAAAAATATAAAATCTACAGGTAACTCTTTCACAATTAGATTTTATTTAAAAAAGGGCGGTGTTACTGCTTACCCCATGCTTGGGGTTAGTTGTGACATGTATTGGGGCAAGTAGTAACATTAATAAAAACGAGAAACATCATCTTTTTTTTCACTCCTTAAATAATTTTGCTTTGTTTTCAACAAATATAATTGGGTGTTTCTATAATATGTATTTTTTATCATTTAATTAACTTAAACGTACTTCTTATATAATCAGAAAATTAAACTACTATATACGGATTTTATCGCTGAAAAGCAACCGAAACGTCGGGGAAAGTGTAAAATTAAATTAAATCTAAATAGTTTTAATAATAATTTAATTAGCTTAAAAATTAGTAAAGTTTAAAAGTAAAAGTAGTGTAACAGTTTTCAAAATTATGTAATAAAGTGTCAAATAAATAACGCGATAAAAACCGTATATAGTAGTTTAATTTCAATGAATAATATTAGCGTAAACAGAAGACAATATTACAGAAAATTAAAGATTTTAGTTTTTAATAAATGTGTACTATATCATAATATATCAACATGGCACTTTAAAATCACAGTACCTAAGTTTAATTATAAACCTTCAAATTATGTTTTGTAATTTACACTTACAATAATCAGCCTTTCAATAATTTCATTATTAATTATTTTGGCATCATTTGAGTTCTAGTTGTTACAAATAAAAGAAATAGTATCTTCTGTGACTTATCCTACATTACCTTTTGAATGACTATACGTTTCGCTGCAAACTTGGTTCTATTCTAACTTCTTCAGATTCTAAATCCTTTTTTAACTCTGTTTTACTCTTGCCTTTGTCTTTCCC
Organism: Catocala fraxini; assembly: GCA_930367265.1. NCBI lineage: Eukaryota > Metazoa > Arthropoda > Insecta > Lepidoptera > Erebidae > Catocala > Catocala fraxini. The sequence continues at coordinate 29,533,992 of OV884025.1, read as the reverse complement.
CTGTCCCTTTACCTTATCTTTATCATCTTTTTCATAATTTTTCTTTATATTGCATTCCAAAGCTTCTTTTTCAGGCGTGTCCGTCAAAACAGCTGTAAGTTTCCTTTTGCGTCTGCTAATTGTATTTGTTTTCCATGGTGGTGGTTCGCTAATAGTATAATCTTCGATGGTCAGCTCAGTGAGGAGACCAACAGACTGCAATGCAGAGGGTCTCGGGTTCGAACCCACGTCGCGCACCTCTGACTTTCGGAAGTTATATGACTTTTCGAAATTATGTGCGTTTTGATTGACAATTATCGCCTGCTCCGTGCCTCGGAGAGCACGTTAAGCCGTCGGTCCCGTCTGCCATGAACATCTATGGCAGTCGTTATTGGGAGAGTGTCGACACAAAATATCCCACTGGCTCGAAGTGTCGCCGGTCTGCACTGACTGGCTCCCACATAAGATACATATATAGATATATATATATATATTTCTTGTGCACCTCTGGGCCTAATACTGGCATACCCTTTTCGGCCGTATGATACCTACAGGTCAACGTGCATTATCTTCTTAATATCTACCAATATCTGTAGGCCCATCAAAGAGAGGCGACTGACGCCTGTATTATTCATACACAAGCTCTTACAGCACACTTGATCCAATAATAGTTATGTATCACGCACATACATAACACACACAAGTTTATACGCAAGTGGTTGGCAACACTGTCTCGCCCCGAGCTTGCGGTAACTTGCTTTTGAGAGCTGCACTCCTGGTACGGTGACTGGATTCGATTTAGCACATATAACTGGATTTATCGCATTAATCAAGACGTTGTCAAAAATGTGTATCATTTAACCACAGTTATTTGTTAGTGGATGAGAAAGGTATGTCTATGTCCTTTTCTATACTGATAACGTGTACGCGAAATTTCATGATGATCGGTCAAGTAGTTAAAGCGTGAAAGCGTAACAAACAAACAAACTCATTCGCATTTTTAATATTAGTCAGGATTACGATTAGAATATTTCGCTCCAGCTCCAGGACCAACCCAGGTTAACACGTAACGATCAACTGGTTAAAACATGTGATTTAGGTATATTCTGTAATTATTTGATGGCTAATAAATGATTATTATTATAATAGCCGAATAAATTTCGACCATTACATATTGCTTCTGCCAAATCGAATATCAATATCAAACTCTTCTTACGAATTTAATAATAATAATATGTTTTATTTATTTCTCTCTTCACAAAGAATATTAGTACAATACATTGGTCATAGCAGTGGATGTAAAGATTTTATTTATTTAGCTTTACCAGTTATTTTTTCAGATCATAGTTTCAAGCTCATTATACTATTGAAATTAAACTACTATGTACGGATTTTATCGCGTTGTTTATTTGACACTTTATTACATAATTTTGAAAACTGTTACACTACTACAACTATTAAACTTTACTAATTTTTAAGCTAATTAAATTATTATTAAAACTATTTAGATATAATTTAATTTTACACTTTCCCCAACGTTTCGGTTGCTTTTCAGCAGCCATGGTCACGGGGAGACTAAGATGATCATCCCATCATTTAATAACAATTTAATTAACTTAAAAATTAGTAAAGTTTAAACGTAAATGTAGTGTAACAGTTTTCAAAATTATGTAATAATGTGTCAAATAAACAACGCGATAAAATCCGTATATAGTAGTTTAATTTCAATGAATAATATTCGCGTAAACAGATGACAATATTATACTATTTCTAACCTAACATACTTTTACAAAGCCAGAGGTTGTTTTGCTATTTATACTTTTTCCAGTAATATTTGCCACGGGTAGAGTAATGAACGCATTTCGGTTGAATAAAGAAACTTTATTAAAATAATGTTATCGGACCAGTTAGGCATACTAGTTTATGTCGTGGGATGAATACGGAACAACCCTAATAATATCCTAAGGAAATCACAACAAAGCATCAATTGCACCCACAGTACCGCGACGACCCCATCATATAATAAGTTTACGCAGTACATCGTTCCTCCATTCGTTTCACGGTGTGCACTTGCTAACCGAGTTTTTCGGCGTTACTCAAACTCAAATCTGTTTAAACACTAACATAGTAAACTAATTCGATAGTCTCGACGACAGTAAAGAGCTTGGGTAACGAACTTGGCTTCTTGTAAATTGTACGAGACGTACGCCATTTTGGAAATATAAAATAGTTACTTTGTATTTGATATATTTTTCTTTAGTTATAAACTTAGTTGAAGCATTAAGATATTTTAAAAGCCCAGTAAGGCTTATTCATATAATAATATCTGCCTTGTAAATAAACCGGCATATTCTTACTGTGACTGCTCACAGTGAGAGTGTGCCCATTAACCTAAAGTAGGAGTGTGAATTGTCCGACTATAAGCACATTTTTAAGAGCACTATAGATAACTCTCAGACATGCAGATTACCACACGATGTCTTCCTTTGCCGTTAAAGGGAGCGATAATTATTTATTTAATACGCACGCAAGTTCGAATAGTCAAAGGTGCCTTGACTTCGATATCAAAGCCTATGCGCGGCAGTCCACCAGTCTCCCAAAAGGCTGTCACTGTCTTTATAGTCACTGCAGGCACTATTTGTGAACCAGTCTGGATGATAAAAGATGGACTTAGTATCCATTAATTGTATGTTTGTAAAGGCACAAGCCTTCGTCCCTAGAGCGGGAGTTGTCTTATAAAAATGGCAGATATGGATAGACTAAAATCCTCTCATCTTTTTAAATACAAATTAGTGTGTATCTAGCCTAAAAATCGTCAAGCGTGAATACTAAAGGTGTGCTTCGCATAAATAGTGGGTTTCATAAAAACTAATTTATGTTACGAAGAGCGCGCTCGGCAGACCGAAATGCCGCTGTTTACTTGATTTATAACGTTCAGCTTATTGTTGCATACGTGAATTTTAATATCATTGCACATAATTTGCGTTGTGATTTCGTAAATATTCCGTTGTATTACGCAAAACATACAGAATAACCTAAAAATAAATCAGTTCATTAAATTCGAATAGACCTAGCTAAAGCGGTTGGATGCGGGCGACCTAAGATCCTTATGAGTGGAAAACTTTGGGAAAGGCATGGTTCTTACTTACGATTGAGACTACATAGCATGTTATGTACAGTAGGGGACGGTCTTTGGCTAAGATGATGATGATGATGAACTGAACACATCTTCAAAAAGGAATAGTTTTATAACACTTCTACGTAAAACTATATATTCAAAACAATATTTTTTAATTACTACTTACATGCAATCATAAGAGCAGCGATAGCTCAGTGGGGAAACCAACAGACTGCAATCCAGAGGGTCTCGGGTTCGAACCCACGTCGCGCACCTCTGACTTTCGGAAGTTATATGACTTTTCGAAATTATGTGCGTATTGATTGACAATTATCGCCTGCTCCGTGCCTCGGAGAGCACGTTAAGCCGTCGGTCCCGGCTGCCATGTACATCTATGGCAGTCGTTATTGGGAGAGTGTCGACACAAAAGATCCCACTGGGTCGAAGTGTCGCCGGTCTGCACTGACTGGCCCCCATATAAGATAATAATAATAATACAAGCAATCATGACGTATAATATGTTTACACGAAGAGGTTAGCAGAAATATATAACACTCATAGGTGGCAAGCAGGCTTATAAAACGCTTAATGGTAAGCGGGTATTTAGCCTTTAGTCGCTTGCAACACGCTATCGCTCACTCATTGCCGAGCCCAAAAAAAGAAGTAGCTAAAAGTGTGACAAAAGTAAAAGCATGGAAGAGCTAGGTATGTTACTCTCTAGTGCTTTTTATACTACTCCTATTATCAGACCAGCTAACCGCCCACCTGATGGTAAGTGTCAAGCACAACTCATGGCTTTCGACAAAGTCAAGGGCAAAAATAGCTAAATCGCTTCCTACCATGATACCATTACTCTTTCTGAAGCACGTTTAAAGAAGGACAAGTCATAGCGCTTAGGGAACACTTACTTACCAGGCCAAACATAATAATAGAAATACTGCTATGACGATTACCAGTAAGAAGCTGCTTCAAGCAATCGAAATCCTTTATACTTTAACCAAATAATTCTGCCGTCATAAGGAAAAAAACGTAGCTGCGAAAAACTTTTTTTCCGGTGTATTCTGGCTGATACGTCTTTTTTACTGATCCAAATATGTAAAAATCTTAATGTCGAAAAAAAATGTTAGTTTCATCTTTTGTCCTTATGACGGCAGAATTGTCAACGACGGAATCATCCATCTATTACGTTAGTAGCGCCCCTAGTGTCACAATATTGTACTAATTTTATATGTTAATTTTGATATATTGAGTATCGGATTAGCTCTTATATCGATATCACAATGATTACGGCTTAAAATATTTCACATACGCAAATAATACTGCACCACACATGAGGACATAATTCGGATTCCATTAATCACACAGTCGTTCATAATCAGCAAAACTTTACAATATTCAATCTGAATTGAACCCTATTTTTAGGTGTATATGGTGGATATTGCTTTGTTAGAAAATACAGCGAATCCATATGAGGAATCCAATTATTTTGGACACAATCAACACGGGGATCATTGCGATATGTAGATGTCGCTATGGCCGAACCGAATGAGCGGTGTCGAATTGAACGAATGATTGGACTTATCGAATAATTGTTATTTGTGAATATCGAGTTAGCATATCGATATTTTGGAATAGAAATGGAGTTAATTATCAGGTTTGTGTAATCGGAAAGTTCTATGCATACATAGCCTATCTGTTGGTATATCGACTATCTCGTTCGGACAGCCAGAAGTGTAATAATATTGCCACATACACCAGGTATGTTTCTAGATGAATGATTTTTTTAGATCGTAAAATAGGGGACGAGGCTATTGCGGACTAAAAATATAATTCCAGACTCTGTATTGCTATTTAGTCGCCGTAATACTTTGGTCGAACCGGGAATCAAACCCGAGACTTCATTCACATCAGTCGCAATAACTACCACTGCTGCACCGAGCAAATACATAAAACACACCTAACATTAAAAAAGACGTGATCTGTGATACTCAATGACCAGATCGATAAATGTAAAATTTTGAGAACCTGTCACGTCGCGTCATAGATGCGCGCGCGTCGAGTGGGGCGCTGTGCCCTCTCCTTCACACCTAGGCCGGCCGTAGACACGATATATAAGGAGGACGGGACTTGACTCGGGGGCTCGGTTAGCGGCAGACATCACACCTGGCGAGTATCTTCCCAACTTCTACCTGGATCACCGACACACATCTACTCTGCAGTGGACCACGCCCTGAGGACTTTTCTCCTTCAACTTCGCGGGTGTAACAATATTATTGTACTTTTGTGTTCAAGTGGAAAATATAAGTGTACTTGTAAACGGTCCTTGTTTTCTTTCACCACCCGTGGAGAATAACACCCCTAAGGTGACGAAAAGGTGACATTGGCGCCCAACTCAGGTGGTCTGCAGAACGATGTGTGTCTGGTGAGTCTATTTTATTTATTTCGTTTACTGTGTACGTGTACGAGACGTCCAAATACTATTTTCTGCCTTTCTATAAAATTCAATTAGTTTAACACGTGCATAAATACCTAACTACCTTTTTATTTATCTGCCTACTGTCTCAGAATATATACATTCTTTGCTTCACACGTGCTTAAATAATCTTGGCTACATTGTGTCGACGCGAAGTGCGTTCGTTGATTCTCTCACAATTTAATACCTACCTGCATATTGGACGCTTCGTATACAAAGGAATATTGTTGTGTTTTGCGTGATTTTGTTGCTTGGCTGTGGGCTGACTCAGTCTTACTTAATTTTAACAGAATGGCTTATGAAATTAACTTTAATTTATTGTCGAAGTCGGAACTCGATTACGAGATCGCTATTCGCGGTGGTTCAAAGAGTGATGATCCGCGCAAAATAATAACTAAACTTAGCGCTAAATATTCCGCTGAGGATATTCTTTCTTCTACATATCCTATTACGGAGGATGTCTCATCCATCTCGAAATCTCTAGAAAAAGCTACGCGTTTTCTGGCCATGCTAGAAGCTAAGTTTATACAAGAAATGCACCTTAGGACTGAGTCATTACTACACCACGTATTTCACAGAATTAATCGTATGGATTCCGGCGCCCTAGATATCAAAGAATACAATGCTATTTGGGATAAATTTAACACTGCTTATGCGAGGTTAAATTCGCTTTCGGGCGCGTTGCAGTCCGAGTGCTCAGTGACAAAAGATAGTATATCTCTTACATACGATCGTAAGCTTTTTAGCGAATTAGCTAAATTTAAATACAACGGCAAATCATGTGTGCGTACTTTTATCGAACGAGTCGAAGAATTCGTCACGAGTAGGAACGTTCCGTACGATAAAATTTTATCTTTTGCTTTTGAAATCTTTTCGGGTGATGCACTTATTTGGTATCGATCTATTAGGGATTCGGTTAAGTCGTGGAAGGATCTTTGTGACCTAATGAAGCGCGATTTTAGCCCGCATAATTACGACTTTAGACTTATGTCGGAAATTCGTGCGCGTTCTCAAGGTCAAACGGAGACAATTACTATATATATCGCAAAGATGCACAGTTTATTTGCTCGTCTTGGCAGTCCTGTCGCAGAGTCTGAGAAGCTAGAAATTTTACTAAATAATATAAGGCCTTGCTATACTAATTGTCTATTAACAGCGAATGTGGTCGATGTCGCAAGTCTGGTCGAAGTATGTCGTCGCTATGAACAATTTGAAAGCCGTAGCAAGCAATTTTCTGAGCCTCCCGCTCGTTCTTCGGAAACCCTGGCACCTGACCTTGCTTATAATAACCCCTCCGCTAGTTACACTTTTTCTAAAGTGGGTAATTTTAAAAAAACTTTTCCCTATCAGAAATCGCAAACTGATAACTTTACGAAGTCGCATGCAAACCCAAAAATTAATTCTATAAATATTTTAACTAATAAAACTAAGCAGTTTTGCCCGAGATGTAGAAATAACTCACATTCCTTGTCTACATGTCGGCAGCCGCACTATTTAATTTGTTTTAAGTGTGGGAAGACGGGTTTTAAGATAGCTGATTGTCCTAATTGCAATAAACCTAAAAATAATACAGCGGTCTCAAAAAACTAATTAATAAGGATTGTGGCAAACTTAGTAACAAACAAAATTTTAATAAACTTGAATGGCAGAAATGGTTGGATTTTATCTCTAAATTTTTTAACAGTTATCGTCTACCCACAATCCGCAATTCTAATATCGAATATTCTCCGTACATTTCTTTAAAATTAAATGGCAAACCAGCTGTTGGTCTATTGGACTCAGGTTCTTGTGTTACAATACTAGGTAATAATTCTCATGACCTTTTCTTGAATAGAGGCTATGTTCTCGATAATTCACAACCTCTAAAGTTTGTCACTGCTGGCGGTGAAGAATTGAATTCGCTAGGTTCTATATCTCTTCCAATTGAGTTCCAAAATAAATTAATTGATCACATTATTTACATTGTTCCCGGTATACAATACTCGCTTATTCTTGGCATGGATTTTTGGAGGAATTTTGGCTTATTTCCTAACAATTTAGAGTCAGTTTTACTTTTGAATAAGTCTGAAGTTCGTGTTGTTGAACCACAGACAGAAGCTTGTAAACACCTCGTCTCTTATGGTCATCTATCAGTCAATCAGAGAGCTGCCGCTGACAATATTATTTCCAAATTTTCTGATATTTCTTACCAAAGGCGGGGTCTCGGTTGCACAAAACTTATTACACACTCCATAGATACAGGGGATTGTCCCCCGATTCGGCAAAGATTTTATCGTATGTCTCCCGATAAACAGCGAATTTTAGTTAATCTTCTGGACGAGATGCTCTCTGACGGCGTCGTTGAACCTTCAGCCAGTCCGTGGTCTAACCCTGTCATTTTAACGCCTAAAAAGAACGGTGAATTGCGCTTTTGTCTAGACAGTCGTAAATTGAACTCTGTTACAAAAAAAGATGCATATAGCTTACCATATATCTCAGAAATACTTGACATTCTAACAGGAAGGAATTGCGTAGATTTCTAGGTGCTGCCTCGTGGTACAGGCGATTTATTCCAAATTTTAGTTCCATCGCTGCACCCCTTAGTAAACTAACCTCCCAAGGAAAAAAATCTCCTCCCTTTTGTTGGTCTACAGAAGCTGATGAAGCTTTCAATAGGTTGAAAGAATGTCTTGTTTCTTCTTCTGTACTATCTTGCCCGGATTATTCGGAGCCCTTTGAAATACACTGTGATGCTAGTGACTATGGTATTGGAGCTGTTCTCTGTCAGAATTTGAACGGAGAGGAAAAGGTCATAGCATATTACAGTAAGTCCCTTTCTAAACAGGAGAAGAATTATAGTGCTACTGAGCGAGAAGCGCTGGCGGTGCTATCTGCTATTGAACACTGGCGTTGTTATATCGAAAACGGTAAAAAGTTTATCGTATATACTGATCACGCTGCTCTAAAATGGTTTTTAACTCTAAATAACCCTACTGGTCGTCTAGCTAGATGGGGAGTACGTCTATCTTCGTACAACTTTGAAATACGTCATCGTCGTGGTTCTGACAATGTCTTGCCTGATCTTCTGTCTCGTTCTATACCGGTTTCCGCCATTATAAATGACGTGGAGACTAATTCTAATTCTAATAATTTAAATTCACAAGTTTCTACTAATGATTCTTGGTATTTAGATATCTATAACGGGTGCCTTTCGTCCCCGACCTCTTTTATTGATTATCAGGTAATAAATAATAAGTTGTATCGTTTTAAAAAGTCTCTAAACCCACTTACTAGAGAATTTCAGTGGAAAGAAGTCGTTCCCCTTGATCAGAGAGAAAGTGTCCTGTCTGAAAATCACTCGTTGCCCACAGCTGGTCATCTTGGTATTTTTAAAACTTATAAACGGCTTGCGCTTAACTACTACTGGCCAGGCATGTACTCTGACGTGGTTAAGTACGTAAACTCGTGCGACGCGTGTATTTCTCATAAACATCAGAATCACGCGACATTAGGACATATGGGTAGGCCCAAATCGTGTCAGAAGCCTTTTCAGATGATAAGTATCGACTTGATCGGTCCTCTTCCTCCTAGTAGAAAACAAAACACGTTTATTTTTGTAATAAGTTGTTGTTTTTCTAAGTATTGTTTAATGTTTCCTATTAAGCGTGCTACCGCAGATATCATAACTAAAATCCTTGAAGAAAACGTTTTCTTAGTACATGGAATTCCATCCACTGTTGTGTTAGATAATGGTAAACAATTCATAAGTTCAACCTTTAAAAATCTATTGTCTAAATATAAAATTCCAAATTTACACTACACACCATTCTATACTCCTCAGGTTAACGCTGTTGAAAGGTATAACAAAACCATAATGACAGCTATTTCAACGTTTATAACAACCGATCATCGAATCTGGGACGTTTTAATACCTAAAATACAATTCGCTTTGAACTGTGCTGTTAACGAAACAACTGGCTTCTCACCTAATTTTCTCGTTTATGGTCGTGAATTAGTCATATGTGGTTCTCATTACAATAGGGAGACTGACTCCAATAGTGTCCTCGAACCTCATGATGGTTACGCTGAATCCTTGGGTCATTTGTGCAAAATTTTCGAAAAGGTACAAGCGGCCTTATTAGCTGCTCATGCTCGAAATTATAAAACGTATAACCTTCGCCGTAAACCGGCCGAGTTCAATGTCGGCGATATAGTTTGGCGAAAGACCTTTCCGTTAAGTGATAAAAACAAATATTTTTCTAAAAAATTAGCTCCTAAATACATAAAATGTAAAATAGTGTCGAAAAAGTCCCCATTGGTTTATAAATTATCTGATATGTCTGGTAAAGCATTGGGTGAATGGCACATTAAAGATTTGAAATTAATTCATTACAAAGAATAATAAACACATTTCATTAAGTTCTTGTCAGTTAAAACCGCATTATTTCAGTAGCGGGTAACATAAAAATATTTTTCTCACTATAGTTTTTTAATGTAGGTACTTGAGAATTTCTATTGATAAACATTCGCAACATTGTAATAACTACATAATGACCTATTGAGTGGTTATGAGTGTTATGACTAATCGTCGCTCGGTGAACTTCATATTGTTTTCTAACATAATATATTTTTTTGCTCAGTGGTTCAGTTGTTAAAGTTCACTGTTTAATCGAGTACTATGGTTCGATTCTTGTTTGATGATTTTTATTGAAAATTCTTAATTTACAGGACTAACAATTCTTTACCGAATGGTTCAGTGGTTAATGGTCACTGCCAGGTCGGTCCACTGGTTCGATTCTTGTTCCTCGTTAGTTTTCTTTATAGTCATATGGTCGTTCGTGTCTGTTTTGCTGATGTTTTGGTCGCTGCATTATAAAAAAAAAAAAAAAAAAAAAAGTGTTATTGTTATACTATACTATTATATCTATCCGGTCGTGTCGTGATACATTCCTAATGAATGTATCATTTTATTTATTAATATCAGCTGTTTTCCTTGTAGTTCGAGTCAGTGTGTCCTTTTGTTATGATACGATTACGTCATAGTGCACCTGGCGGACTTATAGGTTACGAACGGAAGAATTCTTTTGTTTGATTTTATACTTAAATAATAGTTTATTATTGTGCACAAACCTTTTGTCACTCAGTATTCTGGCTGTGGCGCGCCTCTGGGAATTTAACTAAGCTTTGATTAATACTATTATTGATGTCTAATTATAACATCAATTATTTTGTTTCTATTGTGTAGATACCTATCTACTTACTTGCTTGACTAGTGGTCATTGGCTGATCCCAAGACTTAGGTCGTAGGGCTAGTCTAGCTTAACTTATTTACTGCTTCTTACACATTCTTGTATGATTCACCTTTTGTGTATAACCCGTATACCTATACTTTGTATGGTAGCCTAAGCACTTACATAATTGTGTGTCGGCTTTATGTGTGAGATGTATGTCGTCTTGTACTAGGGTGTCGTTGCTAGCGTGACGTATGAATGTATGTAGGGTTATACACATTACTATAAGTTGAACAGTAGGTCTATTTCCCACACTGACACCTATTCCACTTCTGTTCAAGGGTCGCGCTGGGAGCTGCAGGTCAGAGAATTTTCCTGCCGAAAATTCTGGCCTTTCGAGGGGGGTGTGTCACGTCGCGTCATAGATGCGCGCGCGTCGAGTGGGGCGCTGTGCCCTCTCCTTCACACCTAGGCCGGCCGTAGACACGATATATAAGGAGGACGGGACTTGACTCGGGGGCTCGGTTAGCGGCAGACATCACACCTGGCGAGTATCTTCCCAACTTCTACCTGGATCACCGACACACATCTACTCTGCAGTGGACCACGCCCTGAGGACTTTTCTCCTTCAACTTCGCGGGTGTAACAATATTATTGTACTTTTGTGTTCAAGTGGAAAATATAAGTGTACTTGTAAACGGTCCTTGTTTTCTTTCACCACCCGTGGAGAATAACACCCCTAAGGTGACGAAAAGGTGACAAACCTTTGCCGAATTTTAACCGTTTGTTCGGCCGAATACGAATATTCGGTTAAACTACCGAATATGCCGACTACCAAAAATGAAATACCGACCAATTCTTAATAAAAACATTGAAGCAACGGACACCCAAACACCCATACTTAAAACAACTATTTTTCAGATTACACAAATACATGTCCCGTTTAGGGATCGAACCGCTAACACCGGATCAGCACTTGTAACGAGTTGATCTAAAGTTGAACTATGTCATAACAAGCAGCGATAGCTCAGTGGAGAGACCAACAGACTGCAATGCAGAGGGTCTCGGGTACGAACCCACATCGTGCACTACTGACTTTGGGAAGTTATATGACTTTTCGAAATTATGTGCATATTGATTGACAATTATCGCCTGCTCCGTGCCTCGGAGAGCACGTTAAGCCGTCGGTCCCGGCTGCTATGAACATCTGTGGCAGTCGTAATTGGGAGAGCGTCGACACAAAAGATCCCACAGGGTCGAAGTGTCACCGGTCTGCACTAACTGGCCCCCACATAAGATACGTGTCATAACAATGTTTTCCGGTGCTCTTTTTATCATTCTCGGTTTACGAGTACCTACCTATATCATTCCATTCTGCCTTTTTGACCTTAACCGAAGTTCAAGGTTCTTAAATCTTGAACCTTGGTGTGTGACCTAAGGGACCGTCCCATAGGTCACACATACAAAACTGACACATTGATAGTAATAAATGGCAAAATAAACGGTAACGGTACAGTTGACGGTAACGGTCGTAGCGTGATGTTATATAGCCTATAACCTTCCTCGATAAATAAGCTATCCAACAATAAAATAATTTTCAATTCGAACTAGTAGTTCCTGAGATTAGCGCGTTCAACCAAACAAACAAACAAACTCTTTAGCTTTATAATATTAGTATAGATTAACATAATGCGTTCTTGTAGGATTCACGTGGGCAATGTCACAAGCAGAAACTAGTATATCATAATAATGTACTAAATCGTGAACTAACTCAGTATAATATATGACAGAGTATTAAAGTTCGGTCACAAATAACCGATTGACAGAGTGAATTACTTGTTTTTCCATTCGGCTATCATTCACTCATTGTGGAACTGGTGAAAAACTCATGTTTACAATCGAAGACCAACTTTATGTGAATTTGTAACGAGTTATAAGAATTGAGCGATTTTTTGGCATAAAGTTCGGCTAACCATGCTTCATTGATACAGTAAGGGTGTTTTAATGTTGGAAACCTTAAAGAAACTCAATCTGCTAGTAAATTTTCATTAATTTAAAGAAAATTTTAACAATAATAACCCATGCAATATATCTATTATAATATATTTATCATAACTAGCGGTTGCCTAGTGCTCGAAATTCGACCAAAGTTTGCCTGTAAGATATTGCTGATACATGTCATTATATATTGATATATGTAACCATAGTTACGCGCTTCGACTGCGTGTGTCAAATGCGTGGTTGTGTGCGTAGTGCGTTTTCATTAATTTAATGTATTTCTAATGCATATTTTATATAAATATTGGGATTCGCCCCTCCTTCTCCATATAAACTTTAATTGTGCCTAATTTCATACTCCTCCGTCCGCGTAATTTTCGTAAAAAGGGGTACAAAGTTTTTGCTTCACGTATTAATATATAGATATACTTTAAATTTGGACTTTTATTTGATAAGCTGTTCATTAATTATTACTTCTCTTTAACGACTACTTTCTTACTAGGAATAATTTATGTATCGCGAGGAACTATGGAAACATTAAAACAAAGGACATGGACCTTTGTTTTAATGTTTCCATGACCAAGAAGCTATTCAAAATATATTCTCTTTAAACAGGGGATAATTTGATAAGCAGCGATAGCTCAGTGGGGAGACCAACAGACTGCAATGTAGAGGGTCTCGGGTTCGAACCCACGTCGCGCACCTCTGACTTTCGGAAGTTATATGACTTTTCGAAATTATGTGCGTATTGATTGACAATTATCGCCTGCTCCGTGCCTCGAAGAGCACGTTAAGCCGTCGGTCCCGGCTGCCATGAACATCTATAGCAGTCGTTATTGGGAACGTCAGTACCCTCTAATATCCTGACACTGGTCTAGCCTTAGGGTATCGTTAGCCTTCGGGTTACGGAGGTCAGGTGGCAGCCGCTCCGTGTACAAACTGATATCCGGTCAAATCCGGTTAGACCAGAAAAGCCGACCCCAAGTGACTTGGGAATAATAAAGGCTAAGAGAGAAGAAACAGGGGATAATTTATGTAACCCCAATATTTTATTATAGTGAGTTCCTAGTTTTCAAGTACATATTTATTAATTATTTGGCTCATACACCTATCAAAAATAATGAAAATAATTAAAAGAAGAACCGGCCCTTAAACAGCTATGCTGACCAACCGAGTCAATTTTCGACATAAAAATAATAATGTCCTCTAGAGTCTCCAGACCGAATTTCAGGCACGGTGGCTAATCTCAACGGAGACTGGTCATCTGCGCATGAGATATTATAGTGCACAAGTGTGTGCGTAAACACAAGTGCACTCTCTGTTCCCTAACCCTCATGATTCGATGGGAGACCGGAGAGAGATCAGGCGCAGGACCAACGGCTTTACGTACTTTCTGAAGCACGGGGGTGTCCAACACCGCCAACTTCCTAGCTCCGGGCTCGTATTGAGATTTTTTAACAGAAAAACCCAATAACTTTTTGTTCTCCTGACCCGAGACACAGCAGTCGCAATCACTACCGCTGCGCCACGGAATCAGAAATATACTAGGCTAAACTGCTTCTCGCTTGCTCTTCGCTCCCGCCTGTACCTTCCACTATACAGACAAGACACCCTTATTCCCCACAAAAGGCATTCACCAACCACGTCTGGGTACTTCGTAAGACCAATATTTTCTTCGTAAAGAGGGGCTGCTACTATAAATTCTTTTCCTATTGATAGTTAGTAGCACATTAGTTCTCCTTTTGTACTTGCAAGGCTATTCACAGAGAAAAAGTGGCTTATAGCATCTTTAATGTTATGGATCATGGTATTATACGTTATAAACCATGTTTTATGGTTTTAGATATTTTACAGGCGATTTTGTAGGGTTTCGATCTTAGGATAAGTATCGTTTATTTTGCTTATACATACATACATAGATTCACGCCTGTTTCCCAGAGGGGTAGGCATAGACTACGGATTTCCATTTGCTACGATCCTGACACACTTCTCTGGCTTCATTAACTTTCATAACATTTTCTTTTCATTTGTCCTATACCATAATAAATTTACATATAATAAAATTGTATCTAATCGACGTCTGTACATAGGACATAATTAAGAAATAATGTGATCCTTGTAATTGCAATAAAAGGCAAAACAATTACTTTATAATTTTCTCTGTGTGTATGTATGTTTGTGTGCGCATCACGCAAAAACAACTGCATAAAATTAAAAGCGATTTTCAGCTTATCTGACGCTGATCAGCTTCTTCTTTTTTTTCACAATCGCATTGTTGGAGGTCTAACGTAGAATCTGGTGTATGATTTATTTAGATACTAAGCTTAGGAGTCAAGTGTTAATAATAAGATTGAAAATGAAAAATGGCAATGAAAAATTGTTTAATTCAGCGTTTTACAAATTAGAAAAACGTATCAATATAAAACACCTTATAAAATAAAGAAATTTGCCAAGCGCTGGCAGAATTAAACAAAAATACTTCTGTGGTTTTCACACTAGGCAAGCCTGTATCGTGAAAACCTGCTTGGCTTCATGTACCGATGAAACCAAAGGTCAAAGTTAAGAGTAGGTGCTTTTAATTTTGATACGTCGCCTAGAAGTCGTGAAAACAATGCAAAGTTACATATATTTTATGCGTAAAGATCAGCTTCTTCTTACATGCAATGAAAGAAAATATTGGGTATCCACTTCTGAGTCCAGCTTATTCATTGGGCTACTGTCGCCTAACACCACTGTTTTCATACCATAGCCTCCTGTTACTACCTTCCAGACTCCATATTGAGAAATTCCTCTGATCCTTTCCTTATCTACTACTAGTTTTTCCCGCGGTTTCACACGCGTAAGTCCCGTTCCCGTAGGAATATCAGGATAAAAGTACCTCCAGCTATCTACATACCAAGTTTCATCGCAATCGGTCCAGTAGTTTTTGCGTGAAAGAGTAACAAACATCCAAACATCCATACAAACTTTCGCGTTTATAATATTAGTAAGAATAAAGGTAAGTAAGTCTAATCAAAATAAATTGCACGCACGTTCTTGACATATAAATATAAAATAATTATTTTATAAGTTTGACTATGTTGGAATTTTATTTTTTCTCTATCTGAACTTGTCGACCAATATAGATTTAAACTTGGACAGCGAGTAAGATAAGTTGAGCAGCGATAGCCCAGTGAGGAGACCAACAGACTGCATTGCAGAGGGTCTCGGGCTCGAACCCACGTCGCGCACCTATGATTTTCGGAAGTTATATGACTTTTAGAAAGAAAAAGAAAGAAAGAAATCATTCTTTATTGCCACAAAGAAATATGATTACATATTTTTCTTACAAAATAGACAAAATAATAAAAAATACAATTAAATAAACAGTTAGTAATTAAAGAAAATATATATATATACATATTATGCTATTGTGGCAACAAATGGTCTCCATTCAGCATTGATGTTGCGATAAAACCGATGTGATATCGCAACGCTGATTTTCAATGGAGACCACCGTTACGCACGGACATCAAGCCAGCTGCATACAATTTTACAACTAACAATAAATTAGAAAATTTCAAAGATACGTACCCAGAGAAAAAACAAACTATTACTCAACCCATATAAAAAGAAATAAATGACAAAAAAAAATTAAAAAAATTAAACCTTTACAGTATGCACGTATTGTCTTATGCGGTGATCCAACCCACAACACTCCCCACCGGCAGAGGCGTGGCACACACAAACGTGCCATCCGTGCCGTCGGGACAAGAATAATAATTTTATATTGAACTTTAAATTTAAACAATGGATGACGTACATTACACGGGCGCCGCGATCCATCTGTCTCCCTTACACCGCGCATAGAGGGGGATAAAACAACTCGCGTGATATCGAGAGATCGCTCCTCGCAATACACGGCCAAACCGGCTCGGCAGCAATGCGCGCGAGTCTCGCGAATTTCGTAAACAACGCTCATACACAACAAACAAAACATCATGCTCACTAGCGGATTTTTCTATGCTGTTATCTATAACTTGCAAATAGAAAGGCAGCCAACGGGACCACAAAATGCAAAACCAGCCTCCCGACATGCATTTTGATCGTTAACTGAGAGGTAAGTGATTATAATTTCCTTTTTGCTTTTGTTCATTTAAGAGAAATGATTTAAAGTGTTTTTTAAACGTAAATTTACTTGTTTTAGATCGACACGGTGGCGGGATGCTGTTCCAGCATTTGGTGGCTGCGTATTTGAAGCAACCTCTAAAAGCAGTGGTTCTATACATTGGGACGGACAGCGGCACTGTTGTGGATCGTGTATGGTATTTTAAACGATCTTGCCTCCAATCCAATTGCGCATAGAGGTATTTAGGCTTTTTTGTGATTATAACACCGAATAATAAATTTGCCAGATGAAGTCTTCGCCTTGCCTGCATTTTTAACATATCGCCTTCATTTAAAAATGGCGTGACATGGTTACGACGTGGTATATGAAAACAGAACCTAGCGCATGCGTTTTGGACCCGTTGTATGAGTTTTTCGGTTCTAGATAATAAGCATGGCCCGTATACGGTGTCACAGTAGTTAAGCTTTGCCAGTACTAGGCTGTCTACTAGTCTTTTTCTAATCTCGACACTGAGATATTGCTTGAAGCGGTAAAGAAGTTTTAGCCTATAGAAACAATTCCTAACCATGGTACTTATATGCTTTTCAAAACGTAGTTCGGGATCTATGACTAATCCTAGATTGCAAGCGCTATCTACGCGGTTAATACTATCACTTTTTATTTTTATATCTGGTCGGGCGCATAATATGGAACCGATTTGACTCTTGCTTCCCATGATAAGAAACTTAGATTTACGGGGATTTAGTACTAGAGAGTTCAATTCAGACCAGGTTATTATTCTTTCCAGCTCGTCGTTCATTTTTTGTACCGATAATAATGTATCGCTGGGTTTAAATGACAAATACAGCTGGATATCGTCCGCATACATATGATATTTGCATACTCGCATGCATCTTGTAATATCGGCACTGTATATAATGTAAAGAAGGGGCCCGAGCAGAGAACCTTGTGGTATTCCTCTGGTTACTAACCGCGATGATGATGTTGTAGTGGAACCGTCCTCTTTACGAAGCTCAACTCTCTGCGACCTCTTGCATAGGTAACTATCAAACCATTTTATAGAATTTTGGTCAAAGCCGTAGTATGCAAGTTTTGATAACAGCAGATTCATGTTAATAGCATCAAATGCCCGGGTATAATCAAGTAGTGTGAGTAGTGTCCCCTCACCATGATCACGGGCTTCAAGGATACTGCCTACTACGTCTGCCAGCGCTGTGGCAGTACCACGTCCAGACCTGAAACCCGATTGAAGCTCAGGCAGAACATCATTTGCCTCTAAGTAGTCGGATACCTGAGTGTAAACTACACGCTCAAGTATCTTTGACAGACATGGCAGTATGCTGATTGGGCGAAGATCATTGACTGACATCGGGTTACTATTTTTTGGTATCGGCCGGACGATTGCGCTGCGCCACAATTCGGGAAAGGTATTAGTGTCTAGCGACCGGTTTATAATTGCGGTGATTGTACTTAGGGACTGGGGCAGCGTAAGTTGTATCATGTCCTTCGTGATGCCATCTGTCCCTTGCGCATTTGTCGAAATTTTATAAATTGCTTTAGAAATTGCTTTTTCGGACACGTTTTTAAAAGAGAAGGTTGTTTGCCCATGCCTGTGATATTCGAAGAATGTAAGTTGCGAAATGGCGGCATTGGAATTACCCGGTACATCCAAAAATGCTTTATTAATCTCGTCAGGATCACATAAATAATTTGGCAGAGAGTTATAGTTGTTATTGCTCGGGTATACGTGTTCTTTTAAATTTTTCCATAATGTTTTGGAGTCATTCATATGCTCATTTATATGTTGAGTAAAATAAGCCCGCTTTTCATTATTTAAAGCATTTATAGCGGTTTTTTTAAGTTGAAGGTAATACACTCTGTGGTCTTCGAGTTTAGTGAGTCGATATCGGCAACGCGCTTCATTTCGCAGCTTAAACATTAATTTGATGTTTTCAGTGATCCATGGCGTCAGGCGGCACTTAAACAACTTACATTTGATGGGAGCATGTAAATCAAATATGCTATGTATGTGCGCGTTAAAGGTAGACACCATCACGTTAACATCTTGTAGGTTACGTATATGATCCCATGGTATAAGACCGAGGTCCCGCTCAAACTTATCTATAAGTATATCCTTAAGAGGCCGATACACAACAAATCTATTTTTCTCTTTGTCCTTTTTTAATAATAATTGACATGTAATGAATGAATGATGCCCAAGGTCACTTATATGGTCAATAATTAAATCTTTGTATGGGGCATCTGTGCAGATAACATCTATCAATGTACCACTATTACCTACAAAATGTGTTGGCATGTTAACAATTTGATCAAGTCCGCAGTAGTTTATAAAGTTGTTAAGCTTTGTTGTGTTATTATTATTAATTGTCAGCATGTCAATGTTTAGATCGCCCAGTAAGACAACGTGGTCATATGGAGCGAGTGCGGTAATACTTTCCGTCATCGCATCAAGAAACCGGTCCACATCTAGCCATGGTGGGCGGTACGCTGTACCTATGAGTATTTTTTTCTTATTTACATTCATAGAAAGCCATATTTGCTCCACCTGAAATTGTTCCGGATGAAGTCTAAGTCTGACACTCAATCCGGTTTTTATATAAAAGCCCACCCCGCCTCCACGCCCTTCGCGGACCGATACTGGACGCGGCACGTGTTTTAATCGGTAACCTGGGACACAGGGAGCTCGTCCGTCTTCACCCGGTCGTAACCATGTCTCGTTGATCGCCATTATATCTACACTGTAAGTACTCATGGCTATCAAAAACTCATCCTGATTAGTTGCAAGCGATCCCGCGTTAAATAAACCAACTTTCAAGTACTTGCTACCAATCATTATACGTATGGTAAATGGCGTTCAACACAATATCAAAAAGTACCTCGCACATTTTAGCATATTGTATGTAGGCATAGTATTTGTGTATGATGTTGTTACTATGCGTACAGCTGTTGTTTTGTGTTAGTTGCAAGGCGCTCAGTTTTATGTTGATGTATAAGTGATCTTTGTGTATAGAAATATAATGTATAATATAGTTATAATAGATTGGTATTATCGTAATGACAAGAGGCAGCTTGTGACAATACAATTGAATAAAGCAATTATAATAATACAAATAACATGTTGATATGTCATCAGTCAAAAGTAATGTGTAAATATGACAACCTTGTGATATTAAACGACATGACTGGAATGCTAGTCGACAGATATACTTAATTAATTTAAGAACAATATGTTTTAGCTTTAAGATACATTTACGCGGTTTACTGAGGATTATTTTCGTTGAAGATACGTCGTAAATCAGCTTCTGTGCGGACAAAAAAGGCCGAATCACCAGACTTTTGTCTGGCAAGTATGCGACCTCGCTTTGTCCACACAAACCGCCAGCCAAGACGATGTGCTGACTCCCGCGCCTGTCGAAATAACATCCGGTTCGTCTTTGTTAGGCGTTCATTGACGTAAAACCGCCTCGGCGAACCCGACACACCGAGTTCTGCCGTGGTCGCGCCCCGCCGCACTCGCGCCGCACGCAGCAGCTCGTCGCGCACGTCTCGCCGCGCCAGGCGCACGACTACGGGGCGCGGGCGCACCTCCTGTGCCCCCTCCGGGCTGGTTGCGTTGATGTGTCTGCCGCCGATACGATCCACGCTCACTATGTCGCGCTCCTCCATGCCGACACCCAATTTCACCGCCATGGCTGTCATGATATGGACAAGATTCTCGCCCCTGTTCTCTGGAATGTTGGTGATTTCCAGGTCAGTCGATAGAAGATCCTGATCTCGGTCATTTAGCTCTTGCTTTAGCTGAGCTACCACCTCGTCTACCGCTGTCTGACCTTCTGGTGTGCGGTTTTTCTGCTCCAGTGCGCTCAGCCTATTGTCAATGCCGTCCAAACGCTCATTGTACGTTTTAATAGAATTCCTTAGCTGCGCACATTCTTCTCGGAACGCCTGGAATTCCTCGCGTATTGAGCTTAACTCCTCCCTAAACAGGCGCAGTTCCGCTGTTATGCCCAATACAAGTTCCGCACCGCCACTCACGCTTTTTGCAGGGCTAGTGTCCTGAAACTCATCGGAACTATTTTCTTCGTGTGTGTGTATTACGGGGGTTCCCGCATCGTTATTTTTGGGTACCGTCTTAGAACAATCCGGGCATTGCCAAACCGTGGTTTTACCTCCTTTTAGTGGCAGCCCTGCACAGGCGCGATGAAATAATAAACAACATTTATTGCACCTAGCGGCCTCTGTTGGCGAAATAAAGCGGGAACACCCTCCACACTTAGCTGACGGCATAGCGGGGATTGCGTTGAAGATATCGACCTGGCTTGAGGTTACACTGCAATATTGTTAGATGGCGCTGTTATTGAAAATATGTCTTGGTGAATAATACAGCGTAACTTTAATGGTGTTATAAACCATAACCGTCATACAACAACTTGTATAAGGATGCGCACACACTTCCACACTTAGCACCGAATAAGTATGATTTTACACAAATTATGTTTATATTATATTAATATAGGGTAGACATGCACTTGCCAATACAGTTTTAAAAGTTATTGTTTATTTATAATGTTTCAGATATCACTTATACACTACAATAATGTTTAATATTGTTCTCCGCACTGATTCTACACTTGTAAGCAATAAAATAGTTCAAATTGGAATTGTTATTTAATTTTATAACTACGAGTGGATTCGACTACGTACTGCTAGTTTGACATCCGTGACGACCTCGGAATTATTAGCTTTTCGAAATTATGTGCGTATTGATTGACAATTATCGCCTGCTCCGTGCCTCGGAGAGCACGATAAGCCGTCGGTCCCGGCTGCCATGAACATCTATGGCAGTCGTTATTGGGAGATTGTCGACACAAAAGATTCCACTGGGTCGAAGTGTCGCCGGTCTGCACTGACTGGCCCCCACATAAGATACAAGATACAAGATAAGTTGATATTAAAATCAGGTAACAGTTAGTATTTTACAAAATAATTTAAAAACATATTCAATCTTGCTCACTAGTGGCAAAAGCTGGCATTTTCACTTATGATTTTGAGCTCTCAAGAAATTATTAAAGAATAGCACAATTTTTTAAACTACGTTTAAACAGAAATTGGCTCAACCCCTATTATAATATGATACTTTACAATGTAATACGCTATCTTAGAAAGAAAGAAAGAGTGATATTATTTAATTATTCTTTTTTGTTCTTTTTAACTATTTATCACCTTTTGTTAGGCAAAGGTACACTCACCAAAAATAATTTAATCCTACATCACCCAACGAAAACAAGATAACATTTCACACTAATCACGTGCACTTTAAAACTATGATCCCTATATGAACGATATGAACATTTAAAAAGCTCTGACGTCACTTAAATATCGGGCAGCACTACACTGGTAGCGACGCGATAAGTGCTCGCGAAGCGAGATCAAAGCGGTGTTGCGTTTTAATTGCCACCCTTACGCCTCGCGCCCCTACGAAGGGGTAACGGTTGGGATGCAAGGGTACGTGGACATCGCGAGAGGATCCAGTGTGAAGTGGGCTGTGAACCGGTTGAGTAATTTTAGTTAAACGTGATTTAATGTGCAGTTATTTATTTTATTTTTATCTCTGGCTGTCCTTTTTAATATCGCCTGCCAGTAAGTAGTTCATTTTGGGTAATTTGTGTAGTTACCAAATATAAAAATCGAGCTTTTTATAGATATTCGTTATCACATAGGGTGTCTTTTATAGAAGCCAATAGTCATTTGTATCAGCTATCTTATATAACATGTCATCAAGTTTAACGCTAAATCCCATATACAGACAAAATTACTTTCGCACTTGTAGTATTGGTATGTAAAATTATGGATTACATGTGCTTACTGACTATTTTCTATACAATCCTCCAAGGTGGAATAGATGGCAAGTACCGTTGAGGTTAAAACCCTTAGATGTAAACTACCGTTGAGATAAAACCCATTGGTGTAATAAGCTTTCGAGCTTCTGTCACTTCGATGTAACTATCTATCGATGAAGTAAATCTTCGATGAGAAGATATCGTATGAACGGCAAAAAAAAATGCTAGGCATTAATTATAGCACTAAAGATGGCAAATAAAATAATGAGCAATAAATTATATATTTTAGACTTTGTCGCAGCCAACGAGCAGCGATAGCTCAGTGCGGAGACCAACAGACTGCAATGCAGAGGGTCTCGGGTTCGAACCCATGTCACGCACCTATGACTTTCGGAAGTTATATGACTTTTCAAAATTATGTGCGTATTGATTGACAATTATCGCCTGCTCCGTGCCTCGGAGAGCACGTTAAGCCGTTGGTCCTGGCTGCCATGAACATCTAAGGTAGTAATTATTGGGAGAGTGTCGACACAAAAGATCCCACTGGGTCGAAGTATCGCCGGTCTGCACTGACTGGCCCCCAGATAAGATAAGATAGTCGCAGCTAAGTTCAAGACAAAAATAATTGTTTTTTTTAATGTATAGTCAAAAAGTATTCCATCGAATTATTTTACATTTTTATAGCAATGTTGTTATATACTTCACATCTCGAAGTTGCCACGAGAACTGAAATTACTACGCTAAAGATTAATGTCAGGCTGAGCCACAGCAAAACGTTGAAATGTTAAAGTTTGTCAAGACATACATAGATGAATGTTTATTAGACCATATCCTAAAACATATAGGACACTTTTATAAGTACATTGGTCCATTAGATTTATGCAACCGAATTAACGTTCGGCTACTATTCAAAGTATTCAAAGCAAAAAATATCAAAACGTTACGATACGATACCTATTCCAATACACAATGATTAGCGAGCGAATAAAAGTATAATCCCATCGGATTCATTAGCACAACCTAAAATGTATAGTGTTGAGTATTTGCCGCAGTGTGTACCAAACGGTTACAACGTTCATACTCAATATTTACGTTACAATATTTGCTCGTTTTTGCCGACGTGCGTGGCGCGTTCGCAAATAATTTGCATCTGTGCGTTATCCGCACCGATGCACGCTTTATGTTTTAGTTTGTTTTTGTCACGGTGCGGTTATTTGTTAGAATCTATTTGAATGGAAAGTGCTATAATTTCAGTTTTGTTTTCTAGTGTGGCATGGAGTCTCGGCTGTATACTGCCGAAGTGGTAAGTATAGATATATTCAGGTAATAATCGGTGAATAGAAGGAGTATACATTACTTACCAATTTTTTCATTTATAATATGGTTACAAAGTAAAGCGTTAATGTCTCTTCTTCTCTCTTAGCCTTTATTATTCCCAAGTCACTTGGGGTCGCCTTTTCTGGTCTAACCGGATTTGACTGGATATCATTTTTTACACAGAGCGGCTGCCACCTGACCTCCGCAACCCGAAGGCTAACGATACCCTAAGGCTAGACCAGTGTCAGGATATTAGAGGGTACTGACTTTCCCAATAACGACTGCCATAGATGTTCATAGCAGCCGGGACCGACGGCTTAACGTGCTCTCCGAGGCACGGAGCTGGCGATAATTGTCAATCAATAAGCACATAATTTCGAAAAGTTATATAACTTCCGAAAGTCAGAGGTGCGCGACGTGGGTTCGAACCCGAGACCCTCTGCATTGCAGTCTGTTGGTCTCCCCACTGAGCTATCGCTGCGTTAATGTCTACAGCATACTAAAGTAACATTCTTGTTAATTGGTAGGTTCAAGTAAAGCAAAAAACTCGCGGCGACAATTTGCAAGACATAGTTTAGGTTACGTTTTTTTGAAAATATACCGACGTGATTTCATATACCTAAGAACATACCCACTCATATATCATTCATAATTTCATGTAAAATAAACGACGTTATGTGAATAATTTTGAAGTTTACCATTTCTAATTTGTTAATATGTTGTCTATAAAATTTATATTTAAGATTGGTACCCCAATAGTTACGCAAAAATACATACACAGTCCCACAGTAACATCATCAAAGAAGAACTAAAAAAATAGGTGTTTTATATCCATATTTCGTCAGTAATACATTTAGGTTCCGCTTATCTGAAGCTGACCACTAAAGCAGTACATACTCGAAAAACATTCCATATAAATTGTTGTAATAATATTTTAAATGCCTCCACAAGAGCAGATAAAGTAAAATAGAATTACATCAGCAGCGCCCGCGCGTTAAAAGCGTTGCGGTTTGCGACATCACGTCATATACGCTCTGGTGACGTCACTTTATATCAACACAACGTAAATATAATTAATTTGTTACCGAAGTATATTAATTGACATCACGTATACAGCTTGTGTATATAATACGTTTCAGATATACATATATAGAACATACACTCACGACCATATCCTCGAAGTGATAAGTACATAATATATGTATATTGCATACATATAATCAGTATTCCAGAGTAGGTTAATTATTATTGTCGTTGTACATGACATTCACGATCCACACACACACACACACACACACACACACACACACACACACACACACGCACACACACACAGACACACACACACAGACACACACACACACACGCACGCACGCACACAAACACAGAGACACACACACACACACACACACACACACACACACACACACACACACATACATATACATATTATACACACGCATACACATTATATATACATCATACCTATGCTTCGTAATTGTTACAAGTAGATACCATTACGTTTAGAAACTGGCTTTTAAATTCGTACAATTTTTGCAAGGCTGCATACCGAGATACCTATACAGACATGGCAATATCAGAAAATTCGCCTTTCCCTTAAAATTCGATAGCTAGACAAACAGATCCTCGCTTAAAACTGGAATTTTTGTCAACACGAGACAGCTAGGGAAGTACCTTTCACCTACAGAAGATCGCAGCAGATCCTTCAAAAAGCGCTGTGTCGCTGAAGACCAGTAATCTGTGACCCTTTTAATCGGCGTTTTCTCGCATCTCTCGCATCTAACCACAGGTTTAGGGTCGGCAATCCAACAGCAATGCAAGCACATTAAGCTACGGTAACAACTTTATATCAAGCAGGCAGTACACTTGTTTGCTACCTTGGTATTATAAAAACAACAATTTTCTATCTCAATGTCGTGTAGTGTTGGTAAACGCGACAACTATGTATGAGGTTTCAGGTCGGAATCCTGGTTTGCTTACTTTCTGCCAAGAATATTTCAAAAGGAATCCAGAGTTGGGAATACGGTTGTTTTGCATTCCCATATCATTGGAAAACACGTAAAGCTGTTGGCCCTGAGCCTGATCGCTCTCCAGTCATGTCAGTTTTCCATCCTATCGAAATATGAGTGTCGAATTTCCATCTAATGAATGTTCCAAAATAAAAATATAGTTATCGAAACAAATTAATTTAAACAAAGTCTTTAGCGCCTTTAGCTTTTTTTTAAAGTTGTTTTGCAGAAGCAAAACATCTTTAAAAAATGCTAATGAATCCAAAACATCAAAGTTAAAGTGTTATATAAAATGTTACGTTATATCTGTAATCTGTATCTTTGAACTTTACAATCAAGAACACTAACAAACACGAAACAAGTCGCTCCCCTTCAAACCAAATAAGAAAAATCATTCCGATAATTTTGAGGGACTCAAAAATATTTGAAATCTATTTAAATTAAGTCCCTTTCACAGGGACTTAAGATGTTTCGATAGATGAACGTAAACAAAAATTCCACGCGACTCACATCAAAAGGGACCATAAACGTTTTCACGGGCTCTTTGACAAATTTAATGTTACCTCATAAATGGGGCTGCAGAAATCGCGGCAAGATAATCTAGCGATACATGGCTGATGGCAATAATATACCACGAATCACAAAAAATATTAATAGTTTGCATTGCGTTTATACAATACTAGCTTTTGCGCGCGTCTCCGCGTGGTACCTACAACAGAAAAAGTAGCCTATGTCCATCCCAAGGTTTTAAACTATCTCTGTACGAAATATCATCCAAATTTGTTCAATGGTAGCCGGGAAGAGGTCACAAACAGATACTTTCGAATTTATAATATAAGTAAGAATAAATAAAATTCGTTAATTTACGCCAAGTTGATCCTGCTACATAAGTTCACGATTATGACAGCTGGCTATCGTGGAGATTCATCATCATGGATCATTCACTCTAAGTGGGCAACGCTGCGTCACACGTGGAACACTTACTAACAGCACAACACAATACCTTAAGAATCATGAAAATCCTTTTCACGCCAGGAATACACCAACATCCAACTACAATTTTCTGGAAGGCAGAAGTACTTGCTCAGTAGGGCTCATTTTGCCAAATGCAATTGTCAAATGTAAGCGAAATTGCGACTGTGCTCTCAAGAATTGCTCTCAACAACATAATAATTAACACAGAACAATTATTCTACTTTTTGTTTTATATAGTACTAGCTTTTGCGCGCGGGTCCGCCCGCATGGTATTTACATAAATTAAAAGTAGCCTATGTCCTTCCCCAGGTTTTAAACTATACATATCTGTGCGAAATTCCATCTAAGGTTCAGTGGTTTAGCCGTGAAAAAGTAACAGATGGAAAATGTACTATTTAAGTTTATGCAATGTAATAACGTTTTTTCCCCTAATAAAGTAAAATAAAACAATACAAATATTAAATACAAGAACATAATTTCTCGTTAATTTCATAGCCACAACTGTATCGTTCGAGAATGTTTATTTACAACACGCCAAAAAGTAATTTATTTTTTATTTGGCAAAGCATTCGTTTTGCAAAGAAATCATATCAAAGGTACTTATTGCTGTATGTATTCATGTGCGAAAAAGAAATTATTTCTAGACAGATTCTTAACCTTCAGATACCGTTTCGGTTGGTAGACACAAATTTATTTTTTATATTTCGGAAAATACCGTGCGCTTGACTTAAGATACATACCGCTATATTTTAGTTTTAGATAAAGTCTATCTGTGGGTAGGTTAGCGAGATCTAATGGACCAGATGGACTAAAGCAGTACCTATCTGAATTGTGCGTAGTAGACGTACTGGCCCAGTGCGGGTTGGCAGACTTCACATATCTTCGAGAACATTATGGAGAACTCTCAAACATGCAGATTTCCTCACGATGTTTTCCTTCGCCGCTAAAGCAAGCGCTAATCAACTATTTAATACGCACATAACTTCGAAAAGTCAGAGATGCGTGTCCTGGGATCAAATTTGATACCTCTGCGTGGCAGTAGAACAGTCTCCCTAGGCTATCGTCCTTTTTTATTTATTATATACCATTAGAAAATAAACAGACGTATTACAGTATTACGTACATAGAAACACTTATTTATTGTCAGTTCTGTTTTAGACGTTATGGTAATAGTACGAGAGAATATTGCAGTCTAACCAGCACAATTTCTGTCTCCAAGCTACTAACATATAAGTAATCATATTCTCCCTAGCCTTTATTATTCCCAAGTCACTTGGGGTCGGCATTTTTAGTCTAACCAGATTTGACTGGATATCAGTTTTTACACGGAGCGGCTGCCACCTGACCTCCGCAACCCGAAGGCTAACGATACCCTAAGGCTAGACCAGTGTCAGGATATTAGAGGGTACTGACTTTCCCAATAACGACTGCCATAGATGTTCACGGCAGCCGGGACCGACGGCTTAACGAGCTCTCCGAGGCACGGAGCAAGCGATAATTGTCAATCAATACGCACATGATTTCGAAAAGTCATATAACTTCCGAAAGTCAGAGGTGCGCGACGCGGGTTCGAACCCGAGACCCTCTGCATTGCAGTCTGTTGGTCTCCCCACTGAGCTATCGCTAACATATAAGTAATAAAACCCTAAATTTATAAGCAAAGGGCAATTTAAATAAGTGGTTGTGACTCAGATTATATTTTGTTTTAGCTACATGTAGTCACGAACTACCTTTTCATATGTCACAAAGTGTAAGTGAATGCATCCTCATGCCATACTACTGTCTATTACAAATTACTATTGATAAATATTATTTCAAACCTGTAACGCTTCTTTCATAATATTATTAATATTTATTTATTTTTAGAATGTAGTTTTAGCAGGACAGTAGTATATGGCATAATGACTGCAACACCTGGTACATAAATGAGTTGTAAAATACTAAAATTAAAATTTGATGGCGTTTTAAAAGAGTGGCCTTGAGTTTCTTGCAGATATCTTCTCATAGGCTCAACCATTTGCCTGAACCTACAAGTGCAACTAACATAAATGTAAATTCAGTAAATGTAATAAACTCACTAACCCCTTTGACGTTCATAAGTGTTACTTTGTGACCTAAATGAATAAGTTTTTTGACTTGACTTTGACTTGACATGGAGTTGTCTTCTCACAGACTCATCATTATCATCCTTGGCCTGAACCCAAATTACATGACCATATATTCAGTTACTTAACTATGCTCACGTCAGTGAGCATAGTTAAGTAACTGAACCAAAAACTGAAACTGAAATATAAATAATAATTATACGGTAATGTGTCAACATTACCGTCCATAAGTGTTACCTTGTGACCTAAATGACTTCTGACTGAACAAAGTTTTCCGTCTACCATCTCAATAACGCCTTCCAATCCTTTCGAGAATATCTATCCCATCCGAACTTACCTTCAAAACTGTAATATGGTGTCAAGTACCATTTACCTGAAGCAAGATTAGCGAGTAAACGAAGTGACGGTATATTGGCCACAACGTTTCATAAAGAAATTTTAATGTAATAAGCTTTCTTTGTGAGCTGGAAATTCAAAGGCTTTTAGTTTATTATCCCAGGTTATGAAACTACCGTTGGCGTACCGAAGCTTAAACTGTACACGAGGAGTGGTGTGAGGCAGAAAATGTAGAGGTTTGTTTGATTAAATTTGACTACACTGAGCAACACGCGTTGCCAGACGAGTGAGACACCGATATGTGCAAGCGAGAAGCAATATGGGCAAGACAAGATATTTAAATACCGGATCGCTAAACCGTGAATGGCAACCGTTAGTAGGTTATTATTGAATATTATATTTCTAAACATTATGCTATTGCGCCAATTTATATATATTAATATACAATATACCTATTTTAATTTATATTTTTATATATTAATTTATATGTATATGCTTATCAATTATAATTTATATAATATATATCTTACGTAGTTTTGTGTTTTGTGTTTGTGCTTGTAAAATATTACAATGAGTAGCTGATGTACGTCCGGGCGTCACTTGGGGTTACCAAATAATATCAGGGTTGGTTTGAGGTAGGGTGTTTGTCAGAAAACCTCCTCGTGGTACACCCTGGGCAACGTTGGCAATAATGCTCTTCATTATTGCTGGCGGCTAATATTCTGACAACCGGTGCCTTGTGCCGTCGCGTTCGGCACCGGTGGCGGGGGGATGGACCCTTGTCCCATCCCCAAGCCGGAGGCCCTGTCTTTGGGCCCGGCTCTCCCAGTACCGCTCTGTTTTAGAGTGGACATGGGAGAGCCGCTTTGACGGGTTCGGCGTGCACTCATCCTGCCGCTGAACAGACAACGGGGTCCCTTCTCGTCACTCTGACGATTCTTCCCCCTTTCTTTTGTCCCCCCCCTTTTGGTTCTGCGTCCATTTTTGTCCCCCTTCCCCCCCTTTTTCTTTTGTCTTTTGTCCCCGTTGTCACCGTCTAGAGCATATCGTAACCCCGTATTGTGCAGTGTCGTGGATCACGTCTCGCGGCTGCTGACGGGACCGAGGGTCTTGGCTTCACCGCCCGGACTGCGAGGGAGTGGCCCTCTATAAAAACCACCCCGAATCTCAAGTTGCTGCCGCACGGCGAGGAGATGCATGGCTGATGGGTAGTTCAGTCACTAGTGCGGCCCCTCAGGGTACCTGCCGTCCCCCTGCAGTATCAGGCTTGCCCGGGTATCGGGATCTCTGTCCGGGTCGACCTTTATTTCTCCCATACTCGTGGGTCTTAATATGGAAACTCAAAACATTAATTCTATTTTAAAGAAGAAGGTTGTAGGAGAGTCGCGCACGCCCAGTTCTGCGCGATCGGAAGATGAGGATAACGTGCCGTCGGAGCACGATAGTGACGTAGTGGAGCTTACCTCGGAGGCAACACCGGAAAAAGCTCCACGCAAACGTTTGCGGTCAGCTCAGGAGTCGGAGCCAGAAGGCTCCAGCGAGGTCGCGGTGTTGGCTGCGAAGGTGCCGACGGCGAGACGTGGACGCGGTCGTCCGCCCACCCACGGCAGATACGTGGGTCTGGGCCAGGCGAAGGCCGAACTTGCTGCCGCATTGCGCAAGGCCGACGCCGAGGAGCGCACGTTAGAAGAAGATAGTCTCATCGCTGCGGCAGCCCGGCGAGTAACTGCCGGAAGGAAGCAGCTGGTGGTGGAGCAAGATGCCGAGGACTTACCGGTAACGCAGCTGAAGACACGGCTAAGCGAGGCCTTGGAGGCAATCCGTCTGGTCTCCAAAAAGTCAAAGGGTCTGAAAGGCACGTGCCAGAAGACCCTTAAGGAGTCGGTGGAGGCCATTCGTGACATTGCGGAGGCCGTCTTCAGCCGCACAGCCAATGACGAAGTCCTAAAACTGCAGGCTGAAAATGCTGGACTGGCGCGGGAGGTTGCCGAGCTCAAGAGACGTCAGGAGGAGTATGAGAAGCGGCAGGACCAGGACACCTCCAGGAAGGAGTCGGAGCTCGTGGCTCTGGTCCGGCGGGAGCTTGGCGAGTTTCGCGCCAAGCTCTCGGTTATGGAGGGCCGGCTGCTGCGCCCTCCTTTGGCAGCAGACAGACTTAGGGAGCCTGCCCCTCATGCTCCTCCGATTCCTACATCGCCAACGTCGTATGCAGCCAAAGTAGGGGCCTCGCGGCCTCCAACAGCTGCTCCAGCGGTTGCTACAAGTATCCCTGTCAGCCAAAAAGGCAGGAAAAGACAGCAGACGAAGCGCGCACCCGTAGCTCCCAAGGTGCGCCCCGCTGCTCCCGTAGAACAACCCGCTGCTCCCGTAGAACAACCCGCTGCCACCGCACGTAAAGCCGACGACTGGGAGATTGTCGGCAAGAAGCAGGCGGCAGCCAAGAAAAGGAAGAAGGCGGCCAAGAAGGCCAGGCAGGCGGCTAAAAAGGCGGAGAGGAAGCTCCAGGCCCCTCGCTCTACTGCGGTGGTGTTAACACTGCAGCCGGATGCCATCGAGCGAGGAGTCACATACGCGGAGCTCCTCAAGAAGGCGCGGACGGCGATCGACCCCGGCAAGCTAGGGATAACGGCGGGCTTGCGGTGCCGGACTACCCAGACCGGTGCCCGCCTAATAGAAGTGCCGGGAGTCGCTAGCGGCGACCAGGCGGACCGCCTGGTGGAAAGTCTCCGCCAGGTTTTGAAACCGGAAGAGGTCCGCGTCTCCAGGCCCCAAAAGTGCGTTGATTTGCGCATTACGGGCCTGGACGACTCAGTAACTAAAGAAGAGGTCGTCGCTGCCGTCGCCAATACTGGAGGGTGCCCTGCTGAACAAGTAAAGTGTGGCGACATAAAGCAGGGCCGCGCCGGAATGGGGACGGCCATTATCAGCTGTCCCGTGGCCGCCGCCAAGAAGCTGGCCGATGGACGTCGCATATTAGTGGGTTGGGTGTCGGCGCAGGTCAGGGCCTTGGATCCCAGGCCCGCCCGGTGCTATCGCTGCCTTTCGAGCGGCCATGTAGGCGTTAAGTGCCCTTCGCAGGCTGACTGCACTGGTCGCTGTTTCCGCTGCGGTCAGCCTGGTCACATGGCCGCAACTTGTGAGGCCACGCCGCACTGCATTTTGTGTGCGGCGGCGGGCAAATCGGCGAAGCACCGGGCGGGTAGCAAGGAGTGCGCCGCCACCAACAAAAAACTGGCCCCGAGGTCGCCTGCCGCGTCGTCAACAGCCGCCAGGGTCGCCGCTCCCGCGGTTGGAGGGGCGGAGGTGAGTATGGAGACGTAATGCCTCCACGCCTCCGTCTCCTCCAGAGCAATTTGAACCACTGCGCCAGGGCTCAGGATCTTCTCCTCCAGAGCATGGCGCAGTGGTTAATTCATGTCGCCATAGTAGCCGAGCCCTATTTTGTCCCCCCCAGGGCTGACTGGGTAGGGGACCTCGATGGCTCGGTGGCGTTAATTTCGTCGGCCGCCGCCGGCACCCCGTCCTTCGAAAACATCGTCCGGGGACGGGGCTGCGTCGCAGCACTCGTAGGAGAAGCGGTTGTGGTGGGCGGTTACTTCTCACCCAACCGACCTCTCGCCGACTTCGAGGAGTATCTCCTCGAACTGAACGTTGTCGTCGCTCGAAGTCACCCTCGGCCCGTGCTCGTCGTCGGGGACCTCAATGCCAAATCCTCGGCTTGGGGTTCCGCGACCACGGACACGAGGGGTGAATTGCTCGAGGAGTGGGCCGTAGAAAACGGCCTGCTAGTTCTCAATCGTGGGTCAGTGCACACGTGCGTGCGTCAGCGGGGCGGGTCAGTTATTGACGTCTCTTTTGCCAGCCCCGCGCTAGCACGCCGTGTCCAAGGCTGGCGTGTCGTCGAGGAGGTGGAGACATTGTCGGACCATCGGTATATACGGTTCGACGTCTCCGCCCAGACCTCCGACCCCCCGGCCCCAAGGGCCCCGATTGGGGGCGGTCCGCGTTGGGCTTTGAAAAAGCTGAATCGGGAGGTCCTCCTGGAAGCCTCCATCGTTCAGGCCTGGGTGCCAGCACCGGCCAGGCCTGACAATATCGAGATGGAGGCCGAGTGGTTCCGGGAGGCCATAACACAAGTGTGTGATGCGGCGATGCCTAGAGTGCCTGGAAATTTTCCAAGTAGGCGTCGGGTGTACTGGTGGTCGGACCACATTGGTCATCTACGCCATTCTTGCGTGGTGGCCCGGCGCCGGTACATCCGGCTTCGCAGGAGGCGTCGCCGCCCTCCCCATTTCAACGTCAGGGAGGCGGAACTGTACGAGGTCTACAGAGCGGCCAAGAAGGCCCTTAAGATAGCCATAAAGCGGGCCAAAGATCAGGCCCGCCAAGAGCTGCTGGGGACTCTGGACCGTAATCCCTGGGGGCGTCCATA
Organism: Catocala fraxini; assembly: GCA_930367265.1. Lineage (NCBI taxonomy): Eukaryota > Metazoa > Arthropoda > Insecta > Lepidoptera > Erebidae > Catocala > Catocala fraxini. The sequence goes on along the minus strand of OV884025.1, from coordinate 29,500,050 downwards.
CCTTATGGTAAGGGGCAAGCTTCGCCCCTGGGCGCCCCCCTTGTCCCAGAGTCTCCCGCCACAATTAGTACAGGAGGTGGTGGCCGCTCTGTTTCCCTCACGGGCGGAGCACACTCCTCCGCCGATGGTTCTGCCTTCCATGGCGTCCAGCGCGGACTTTGACGACGACGTGGTTCCCGAAGTGACCCGAGTAGAGTTGCGAGCGGCGGTGTCGAGACTTCGCTCGAAAAACACCGCCTCAGGGCCCGACGGCATTCCAGGTCTTGCATTGGCCCTGGTCCTCGAGGAGCTCGCGCCCCGACTTAAGGGGCTCCTCAGTGAATGTTTGCAGCAGGGCCAGTTTCCGCGCCAGTGGAAGGTGGGGAAACTGGTCCTGATCAGGAAGGAAGGGCGCCCGGCGAACAGTCCGTCCGCCTACCGGCCCATTGTGTTGCTGGACGAGGTGGCTAAACTGTTTGAGTTTGTTATCGCGGAGCGCCTCGTCCAGCGTCTTTCTTCTGTGGGTCCGGATTTGGCGGACAACCAATATGGTTTCCGTCGCGGGCGCTCCACAATTGATGCGGTTCTGCAAGTGAGGAGCCTGGCGGAGGATGCGGTGTCCCGGGGCGAGGTCGTCTTCGCGGTATCTCTTGACATCGCGAATGCCTTTAACACCTTGCCCTGGAGTTGTATCAGGGAGGCACTCATTTTCCATCGAGTGCCGACCTACCTCCGCCGCATAGTCGGGGCATACTTATCGGAGAGGGTAGTAGTCTACCCGGGTCGCGACGGTTGGAGTCGGCGAGAGATGTCGTGCGGTGTTCCACAGGGATCGGTTCTGGGTCCGCTCCTGTGGAACATCGGTTACGACTGGGTGCTGCGAGGTGCGCTCCTCCGTGGCGTCGGCGTCATTTGTTACGCCGACGACACACTTGTCACGGCGAGGGGTAAGTCGCACCGGGCGGCGGCCATACTGGCGACCGCTGGGGTCGCACAAGTCGTTGGTCGTATCCGGCGGTTGGGCCTCGAGGTGGCCCTTTCTAAATCCGAGGCCGTTTGTTTTCACGGTCCTCGGAACCGGCCACCTCCAGGGGCCCATATAATGGTAGGAGGGGTCCGCATCGGCGTCGAGTCGACCCTGAAATATTTGGGTCTTTTGCTCGACAGCCGGTGGGACTTTACAGCCCACTTTCGTCGTTTGGCTCCCATTCTTCGGGGCGCTGCGGGAGCGCTCTCGCGCCTGCTGCCCAACCTCGGGGGGCCAAACACCTCCTGCCGGAGGCTCTACGAGGGGGTCGTGCGGTCCATGGCCCTGTATGGGGCCCCAGTTTGGGCGGACAACCTGACGGCCCGTAATATTTCGGCGCTTCGTGCGCCACAGCGCGCCATGGCCGTCAGGTTGATACGAGGTTACCGCACGATCTCGTTCGAGGCTGCGAGCCTCCTCGCCGGATCGATGCCATGGGACCTGGAAGCGGCGCTCCTGGCGTCTCTCTATCGTTGGCGCCGGGAGGCGCTAGCTCGGGGCGAAGGACCGGCTCTTCCCGCTCTCGAGGCGGCGAGGTCCGAGCTCCGCCAGGTCCTAGTGGCGAATTGGAAGGAACGACTTGTGCACCCCAGTGCCGGGCACGCCACGATCGTGGCGGTAAGTCCCGTGTTTGAGGAGTGGCTGGAGAGGCGCCATGGCGCCCTCACCTTCCGGCTGACACAGGTAATGACTGGCCACGGTCGTTTTGGCCAGTTCCTGTGTCGTATACGCCGGCAAGAGACGCCCGGTTGTCACCACTGCGGCGACTGCCGCGACGTTGTTGAGGACACGGCGCTGCACACTTTGGCGGTTTGCCCCGCCTGGGCATCGCAGCGCCGTGAGTTGATCGCGGCAGTCGGATTGGTTGCCCTCTCGCTCCCGGCCGTAGTTCAGTCTATGGTCCGGAGTGAGAGGTCGTGGAACGCCGTCGCCTCCTTTTGTGAGAAAGTCATTTCCATCAAGGAGGCGGCGGAGCGGGAGAGGGAGCGTTTGAACCCTCTCCCCAACCGCAGAGCCGGGCGCCGGAGGGCGCGAGACGACCTCCAGCCACCCTGAGGATTGACCTGGGGGTGGCGGGCTTTGTGGGCCGGCCCGCCATCCGTTCAGCACCAGCTCCGAGAGGCGGCGTGCGTGTTCCCACGCGCGCCTCTGTGTCGAGTCCGTCTCCCCTCTGGGGGGACAGTAGGGAGTTTTTAGATGTGCCTATAGGGTAGGTCTTTCGTGTAGTGGCCTGCCGTTTCATACGGCGGGCCGTAACCTCGGCGGGGTCGCGACCGCATGCGAAAGTGATTCGCGCGGCCCCGTCGATAGTGGTTTTGTTGAGGAACACCGTGGTAGGTTTAGTCGGTATTCCGGGAGGTACTTTAACATCTTTACCATCTTTCTTTTACCCCGGCGAGTTCGACATAACCCCTCCGCCCGCCCCCGCGGAGGGGTATGCGTCATGCATTAACCCACGAAAAAAAAAAAAAAAAAAAAAAGGGTTGCTTTGAGGTATCAACCGCAATCCAACAACAAACCTGAGTGGTAACCTCATTTTTCATTATATATGTACTTTTTTTGTTTTCTGTGTTATAATATTTCTAAAAGAACGTTTACCTATGTTTTAAAAATAAATAAATACTTACTTACTTAAAATACACAGTGCCGTAGTCAAGCTGAAGTTGTAGTTGGCAGGGCACATAGCGCGCAGAACCGATGGCCCTCCACAAGATGGACCGACGGCGACGACCTGGTAAGGGTCGCGGTAAGCGGTTGGATGCGGGTGGCTCAAGACATTCTGTTTAAAAAATCTAGGGGGAGGCCTATATCCAGCAGTGGACGTCTTTCAGCTGAGATGATGAGCAATGACTTAAGTAACTGGATTAACACTGTGTGCCGGGAGTTGTAGGTTCGATCTGTATTGATTCTGTTCTGATTTATCTTTTGTGGAACAAGACAAAACGTAGATACAACGCAGTGCCGTCCCCAGGGGCTTTAAGTAGTGGTTTAAAATGATATGTATTTTAACAAAATTAAATAGGTTATTGTAAGTATAAAAATCGGCAAATATTCGCTTAAATACTCTATTTTTAACAATTTGTATACAATCAAAATTCTACAGTTTTAGGTATATAAAATTCGCTATGGTTTAACTTAATGTTTGATGGATTATCGAGCTACCGTCGCTAACATATACAATAAGAAAAGTAATGCTGTTATTAATTTCAAATGACAAACGAGCCAGCGGCTTACTTGATGGTAAGTACCTACTACCACTCATAAAATTAGCAATACAATAGTTCAGACACAGCCCTTACCGTGAAACTGCTTAATAATACAATTCTTATTGGACTACTTCTTCCTAAATGAGATTTTAATGAAATCGCTTGAGCGTATGATTTGCACCACACACACTGCTATCCACGGATTTATTTTGTTCTAGTAAGTACGTGAGTTACACACTATGAGGTGGATTTTACGATTATTTACTTTGTAAACTTTAATATTAAATCTTAAAGTAATGTCAAGATACATATATTTAATAATTCAATACAAAAATAAGTATATAATAGGTATAGCAGTACCCCATTGGCGCAGCAGTAGTGAATCCGATTGCTGCGCGTGAGGTCTCGTGTTCAATTCCCGGATCGGACATATAATATATAATATTCTATCACAAACACACTACACCATCTAGCCCAAATTAACCAGAGCTTGTACTATGGCTACTAGACAATAGATAAACATAAATTTTAATTTAATTAAACGTCATGTACCTACGAGTCTATACCCTAGTACGGACTAGTCTAGTCTATACCCTAGTAGGGGTCTCCCTAGTACGGACTCCAGTCTCTCACAAAGGATCTTTATTACCACGTATTTATTCTTAATCTACACAAGATGTAAGATGCACATGAACCTTTGTGATTAGAGAAATAAAGTTTATTTATTATTATTATTATTATTTATACCTATATAAATACTTTTTTTTGTAAATACATACATATTATACATAGAATTGCCTCCGCGACGCAGCGGTAGTGAATGCGACTGCTGTTTATGAGGTCTTGGTTTCGAATCCCGGGTCGGGCCAACAAAAAGTTATTGGGTTTTCCTGTAAAGAAATCTCAATAGCAGCCCGGGGTTAGAAAGCTGGCGGTGTCAAACACCCCCGTGCCTCGGAAAGCACGTAAAGCCGTTGGTCCTGCGCCTGATCTCTCTCCGGTCGTGTCGGATTGCCGTCTCATCGGATCATGAGAGTTAAGGAACAGAGAGTGCAGTGTATTTGCGCACACACTGGTGCACTATAATATCTCCTGCGCAGATGGCCAGTCTCTGTTAAGACTGGCCGCCGTGGCCGAAATTCGGTCTGGAGGACATTATTATTATTATTATTTTTATACATAGAAACACCCAGACCAAGACAAACATCCATGTCCATGCACACAAACGTTTCACTTGTGCGTTGCTTGGTACTAAGTTTTGCTATCATCAAATTTGCAGTAGAAGCCTGGAACTATGCCTAGTAAACAGCAAAATACTCCTGTTATGTGGCCATGGGTAGTAAAACGTAGTTGGTAAAATGTGGGTGCAATACTCAAGTCCCTATACCTACGGGGTATTTGGCGTAAGATTAGGTCTGTGTGTATAATGTTTAGCAGTAAACTGGGTATTATACTTTGGTACTGCCTCCGTGGCGCAGCGATAGTGAATGCGACTGCTGTGCATGAGGTCTCGGGTTCGAATCCCGGGTTGGACCCACAAAAAGTTAAATGGTTTTCCAGTTAAGAAATCTCAATCTCAGCCCGGATTTAGGAAGTTGGCGGTGTTAGACACCCCCGTGCCTCGGAAAGCACGTAAAGCCGTTGGTCCTGCGCCTAATCTCTCTCCGGTCGTGTCATTACCGTCCCATCGGAGGGAACAGAGAGTGCACTTGTGTTTGCGCACACGCTTGTGCACTATAATATCTCCTGCGCAGATGGCCAGTCTCCGTTAAGATTGGCTGCGGTGACTGAAATTCGGTCTGGAGGACTTTAAATTTGGTAAGGCAAGTATTTTGCAGTTCAACAGTTTATTTACATAGTCTGTAGTATGAATTAACGATAGCCTTTTTTCAGTATTGCCTTCTAACTTAAATTCCAATAGGATCTACCTTAAAAGGCACATTTAAATGAACTAGCGAACATAGACTTAATTATATCAGTAACAGTGACATAAAATAGGTATTTTTTCGATACGCAACCTTGAGCGTAAGATTATTCCACAGATCTATCGAAAGAAACGTAGATCTATCAATCTCTCTTTTTTTGCCAATAACTCCCATCTGATATCTACATTATTTCCGTCTTTTACTTCACCCGAAAACGAAACTTTCGGTAGAGCAAAATGCATATAATGTACATAATATGTACCTACATAACAAAATATTTTGACACCACACACAGCATAATTTAGATTTGCATGAGTCTTAACAAACTTAATAAAGAAAACCACACACAACATTCGACACAAATTTTTGTCACTAGCGGGGATAGAACCCGCAGCATAAAACACTTTAGTAGCGGCTAGGGAGCAATATAAAATCTAGGCTATTCCTACAATTCAAGAATTAAAGTCTCCCTAAAGAATTTCTACAACTGTAAACGTCGTGCTTATAACAGTCATTCCCTAAACCTAAAGTGTTATCAAATTATCTTCACATAAACTTGGAGTCAAGGTCAAATTAGAACCAGTAAGTCGCACATAGTGGCCGACGAGACTATTGGCCTAATGGGAATGGATTTCAGCAATGTCTAAAATACACATAGTTAAATCGCTGCCTACTTTGATGGCAGTACTTTTTTAAGCCTCGTTTAAATAAGGACAAGGCTCGCTTAGGAAACATCGCCATAGGTATTTCATTCCGGAGTCTATACTTACTTAAGTGGGAGAAAGAATCGCCAAAAACGAACCGTGCTAGACGCCAACGCTTTATGGTAAAATGGATGGACTTTGCTGCGGCGATGACCTTCAGATTTTATAGCTTTAGCCTACCTTAGTAAAATGATTGGTCTTCAGCTTCCTGCCATAGATTTAATTAGGTTCATGGACATACCACTAGCGACGATACACTGTTTAAGCTATAATTTGGTTGTACTGCCATCTTACGCATAAATATATTACTACTTCACCGGCATTACAGTTACGACAACATCTTGCTTAGTAGTTAAAATTAAAATCAATAGAGTGCGCTTTTACAAACTAGCTGATAATAATAATTTTGAACGAAATATTTGTGAATAATTTTAATTCTTATGAAGTGTTAAATTATCTAAAATATTATATAAATTATTTTTCAAATCCTATATGTAAATATTCGTTTATATTATGGCGAAAAACAGTTTGTTTAACGTGCAGTTGTTACGTGATCTCAATAGATGGCTCTCAAATACTGTGCTGTTACAAATAATTCCGAAGGTTTTCTATAAAAAAAATATATATTTTATTATTGTTATATTTTGTGGATATTTACCCGGACATTAATTCTAGTGCTTTTTAATTAATTTTAAGAAACCTGTTCACCTCCTGTTGAAATTAATTAAAGTTAAAACTATTTGAAAATTGTTATGTTTACTGGTTATCTACTTAATATTATTAATGTAGCCTCGAAGGCGCAGCTGTCGTAAATACGACTCAAGTGCATGAGGTCTCGAGTTCGATTTGCGGGTCGGACAAAGTGTTATAGTTAAAGCTTTTATAGGTACCAAAGTTATAAGTGGGTTTTTATTACAAGATATTCTACTGTTGGCTGAACCTTGCTGGCCTATCCATCTGGACTGCCTCGGTGACAAAGCGTTAGTTAATGTAACTGCTGTGCATAAGGCACCGGATTCGATCTCCGGGTCGAGCAAACTGTATAGACGAAAAATTATTTCTCGAATATCTGCATGGAGTCTGGATTGTACCCGGTTGTCGGCAAAAGGCTCGCCTGTTTACGTGAAACCCAGAAACTAACAAAAGCTAGCGAAATATTGGTATAACACACACTAGTGTGCCTACTTCGGGATATAGTGTATGTATATATTATAATTATGTACATAATATGTCAGCTGTAACTATAGTATACAGTGCTGACAACGGGTGGCGTGGAGCATATTAAAATAACTAGAAGGCTACTGAGATATCCCAGCATCAAAGAATCTAGAGGTGATGCTGGAAGGAGTAGAACCATTACGATAAAACAACTGACAGAAAACTAGTCGTATTTAAGAAAATTCGTATGTCTCATACTTCATTACTGGAGTAGTGGTTAAAGTATTTGCCTCGCTATTGACATTACGTCGAGAGTTGTGGGTTCGAACCCAAAAAATTCTGTGTGATCTACAAATTATTGTTTGAAGTCTGGATGTTCTTTGTGTCCGTTCTTTAAATGTTTGGAAAGATTACCGCGACACAGGATTCATTGTTAATGCGAGAGTTATATTTATTGGAAATATAAAAATCAAAAAGATTTTTAAAACCAGAATAGAGATAGTTGGGTCTTAAGAAATGTGGAAATATCAACTTTTTAAGTGACATAAATTAAGTAGGTTGCTTCATCGGTGCAACGGTATAAGATTCTGAACTTCTGTTTTCCATACCCGAGACAAGCAGTATTATTAAAATTTAGGTTCCTGGCAGAAAATTCTTAGGAGAGCCATGGAATCTGGTTTCAGTTGTATGTGTTGTATACCTCCACTTTTTTATATATAATTTTATGAATTCCCGCCTTCACCTATTTCCCCAAAAGATGTTACCAAGGTCAATAATACGCCTAAGTAACTACCTTTCATTAAATCTACTATGACGTGAACTTGAAAACACCATCACATTAATTAAATAACCCACGATTACCCACCCACACTTGGCTACAGAAGCATCAACCAGGAAATAGTTCCACCTACTTTTTTATCAAATAAACACAAGGCTAACAACCGCATGTAAATACCAAATTCTCATAACCCGTACATGCCTACAAAAACCTCTAAAACACGGCTCAAATTACACTAGCCTTTCAAACAACCAGTGGAGAAAGAACTACGGTTACATGAATTTTTCAAGCAGTAGAGGTCGAGTTATGTTGGAGATATACATTCACACGCATATTTTAGTTGAGTTCGTGATTGACGGCGTTGTATGTATATGAGATAGCATCTGTGTGCTTGTTTATCTGTCGTCACCCTTCATGTATGTACTTGTTATACTGACAGTTTTCTATATTATATTTTATGGATAAACAGACTAGCCTGGGCACGCTAGTAACATTGTTCGATGGGCGATTTAGTTTTTGAAGCAGGTAAATCTTATTTTGTTAGAAAAGAAATGGTGGTCGGGTGTGAGACACAATTTCTATGAATGAATGTATATCTGTGTGACAGAAAGAGAGCAAGACAAGTAGACAGAGAGAAAGAGAGTGAGAGAGAAAAAGATAATTATGTATGAGTCATACATTAAAGCATTAAATATATTCTACTAAGCTAACTCGTTGGTCTAGTTATCCAATTTATTGGATCTCTATGTCAGGAAAGGTTTAGTAGCAGCCTGGAGCTAGGAAGATGGCGGTGTTTTATTCTACTACCTCAGAAATCCGATGGTGCTACGCCTGATTTGTCACTGTTCATGTCAGATAGTCGTCTGTCAGCCTACAAGAGAGAGGGAATAGAAAGTGCCTGTCCAAAATACAGTCTAGACGACATTATAGTTGAATTCAATTTGTGTAATCCATATAAGATTATTTCTTACTTATGTAATTATAGATACACGCCATTATTTTTCTTTTTAGCTATGTATTGCGTAAACCAAAATACACTTCAAATTTCGTTACTTTATTTAGGTCACACCGTCACCGTAACATTTTTGAACGGCACATTTGAAGGTTAAATTTACGCAGTTATGGTAAACCTACTAAAGTAAACTTACAGTTACAAGAAGTAACCAAACAGAGAGGAGAGTTTGGGATATAGAGAGAATATATTATTTAATATATCTAGGTTATAGGCCAAGAGGAAAACCCTAACTAATATTATAAATGCGAATGTGAGTTTTGTTTGTTTTGCATACACGTCGTCAGGAGAAAATAACAGAGAATAGATAGGGTAGCTTTTATTCAGAAAAATGCTGTTTCTGAGGAATGCTGTAACTTCTGCCGAGGCCAATAGAGTTCGCCTTCTTCTTTGACTGCTGCTGAAACAGAAGAAATACTTACTAGTACTAAAACTTTTTCGAGGGTTTTGGGGCTAAGAGAGTTCATTAGGTCCTCACATTCTTTACAGAAAAACCGCGAAACCTTTAATTGATGGATCGCATTTCATTTCATTAGCCTAACGATTTAACATTTTGATATATCTATTATACTATATTTAAGACCAACAACAACTCTTAGTTTCCAAATAAATTATTAATATTGAAAAGCATCTTAAGCCGAAGAGCATGCATAAGCAATGTGATGAGTATAATTGAAACAAGAGCTATCAACATTAAAATAATTGGAAAGCCGTAGAGTTAACTATCCTTCAGGGGCAAAGCATGTGTCTATATGATTATTATTACCAAATCTTATTCTTGTATTCAATGAGCGATTTTATTATGTTTTATTTAACTCATTGTTGTGTATTATGTCTGTGTAAACTTTTATTTTCCCTTTTTATATGTCGTAGCTCATTTTATGAACGACTCCCGAGTTTCTAAAATTTCTTGTTGTTTAGTTGACATTCTGTAAGATTTTGGAAACGTTGGACACGTCCAAAAAAACAGCAATAAGATCTTTGTCTGTATTCATCTATTGTTCTTTCTTTATATATTAGTCGCTACTGATTTTGATTAAGCATATATTTTAGACTTCTTATATCGCAAGTAAACAGACGCGCGACGCTACAAATATTGAATACTTTTTAATAGCTAAACATAACAAAAGGACTACCTAATGAATACACATCGAAATCGCATTTCAAATACAACATCAAAATTTGCGTTGAACTCATTGATCTATTAATATTGATTTTGATGTTTTTTTTATTTGTTTAGCACTGGGAACTAAGTAACAGCCTCGAGACATACACAGATGAATAATTACTAAAATGATTATGCTCATTACATCAAACATCAGATTGAATCTCACACGGAGCGGACAGCGTGAGAAAAGGCTACATTACATGGACGGCGATACAGAATTGTGCTATTTAAGTAAGGTCAGCATAATAAGATAATGATCATTATAAAAAACAACTTCTACAATCGTCAATGACGAATTGTGAAACTAGAATTAAGATAAAAACTATCTGGACATGATATTTTCACGTATTTTTGCGTAATCCAACATTGTTTTCGGACGCTATTGTAGATTTTAGAGTTCGTGTTTACTGTCATCGTTTGACTTAAGTTTTGTTACTTTATCAGAGTATTACACTTAACCTGTTGTATGCCAGAATACCAGACATAATAGAAAAAGCATTGTGTCTCGCGCAGATCCACGTTCCGGCATACCAGAGGTTAATGCGATTACTGAATATGTAGTTTCGGGGTCGATTCGCGTGTTTCATTGAGTGTCATTGAGCTTTTTTTGTCGAGAGATACTTGGTAGTAGTACAGAGTCTGTCACTGTGCCCGATAGATGGTAAAATATTCGTTAATTAATAAGTTGGACCAAAAACGAAATTGCTGGTAAGGTGTGGGTGTAATACAGCTCTGCCTTCCTTCGGGGATATGTGTATGATATAATATGTAGATCTATAGATATCTACATATCTCATATTATCTACATTCTCATATTATTTGGTTTCTAACTGTATCATTGGGATTGTGTCATATACATCTTTAATATGCAAGTTATCTAAGTTTGGCGGCCTCGATGGCGTAGTGGTTAGTGTAACCGATTGCCACGTATGAGGTCGCGGGTTCGATTCCCGCACAATTCAAACATTTGTGTGCAATGACATGGATGTTTGTCTTGGTCTGAGTGTTTCTATGTATAATATGTATGCATTTACAAAAATAATTGTGTATACATAATATGTAAGTTTATCCATTGTCTAGTACCCATTGTACAAGCTCTGGTTAGTTTTGGCTAGATGGTGTTGTGTGTATGTGATAGAATATTATTATTATTATTATTATCTACAATCTTTAATTAAATACTGTATCATTTACTAGTTTTGATCGTAGCTTCGTCTGCTTGAATCTCACGAGAATGCATATCGGGTTATAAAATAGACTATTCAAGACATGGTCTATCTTTGTATCTGTTTGACTGCTTACGAGTTGTTCAGTAAGAGTCATATTTGCATTTTTCTTACATTTATAGTAAATGTGAGACTCAGTACTTATAATATCAATTCAACAAACATTGGTTCATATTATAGGAATCAAAATAAATTGTCTAATCCTTTTCGGTTGGTGAAGTTAAATAAAATGATGGTCTATCTAAACGTATTGCAATGATCATTTCTCCATGTTCAAGTATCAATTTCAATACACTTTATATTAACAATGATGATGAAATCTAATAGGTACCTGAATCCAATTAGTTACACGAGGAAAATAAAAAGTGATAATTATTAATTCTATATATATAAGAATTTTTATCCTACACGTGTAAGCCATATGAGTAATATGAATAAATGATTTAATTGCAAGTTAAAAAACGAAAGTATAAGATATACTAGTTGAGCTGGCAAATAACCTTGGTGAGATAATTGATGGAACCATAAAAAGTTGTGTGTTAGAATGTAAAGGCTTCAGCTAGAGATGTAACGCTGATGTTTTATCGAGCTCGGATTTATTGTTTTATTATTTAACCATCTTTAATGAAGATCGTGCGGTATAACTGTTTATCTAGATTGATTTTTAAAATTTGTTTCTTTGATATTACCAACAAGGACATGGTCTGGCTGACGATAAGTGTAGCCACATTAGTATGTGGCTTGCCTAGTGGCAAACAAGAAATATCTTAAAATATTATAAATGCGAACCCTTGAACAGATTTTCATAAAGCAGGGCGCACATATAGGCTATATACCCTGGATAAAGACAGCACAGGACGTTTTATGCAGGATTGTGTCCGTGTAATTCACGCAAACTACAAATAAATTAACATTAGTACTGTACACACATTAGCTATGGCTACGGGTATAAACTATTAGGTAATTAAGATACGTTATCAAAACAAGAGAAGAAGAAACAACAAACAATTAGATTAAAGGGTTTCTAATCCGTTGCGTTGTTTTAAAAAAGAGAATATGCTTTTATACCCTGACTGAAAACAAACTATCACTGTAGTTAACAGACAGCGCACCGCGCTTAAACCAGGGCTCGCACTCTCCACGAGCCTAACGTGGATCACCTGAAGGCAGCGTTCAACCAAGCCACAAAGGTCTGCAAGAGGGCATACTTAAGAGCGGATGCCCAGCGCGTCGCACAGTTCAGCCAGGAACTCATAGCGCATCCACAGGCAGTCGTAGCTATTGTTGGCGCCTAGCCAAAGCCGTGCAGTCCAACTTCTGCCAGACCTTGCTGCCCCCTCTGAGATATCCAAATGGATCACTGGCTCATCGGCCGGAGAAAGCAGATCTGCTTGCAAATCTCTTTGCGGCCAACAGCCGAATCGATGACTGCGGTTCGCAGCTGCCTAACATTGCCAACTGCGGCTACACCATGCCTGATATACATATCAGGCAACGTGACGTTCGTGTGATACTGCAGTCTCTCGATGTGCGGAAAGCCAGTGGACCTGACGGCATCCCAGCTGTGGTCCTCAAAAAATGTGCAGCGGAGTTGTCTCCCACACTTACGCGCCTATACCGGACGTCTTACGCCGTAGGCATTGTGCCTGAGGCTTGGAAAGAAGCGAACGTTCAACCGATTCCCAAAAAAGAGGACTGTTCCAAACCAGGCAACTATCGACCCATAGCTATCACCTCGGTGCTCTCCAAGGTGTTCGAGCGGATTATAAACACCCAAATAGTCCGCTACCTGGAGGATCACTCGTTGATCAATGATCGCCAATACGGCTTTCGGGCTAAACGGATCCACGGGTGATCTTCTAGCGTTCGTCACGCACCTCTGGGGTGAGGCTATGGATAAGCATGACGAGTCTTTGACTATCAGCTTTGACGTAGCCAAAACTTTCGATAGAGTCTGGCACCGGTCTCTTCTTTCCAAGCTTTCGGCCTATGGCTTGCCCCCTCAACTGTACACCTGGATTGCAAGTTTCCTTCAGAAGCGTCGTATTTGGATCCTTTGCGACGGTCGCGCTTTCAAATTTATGCAGGTCAATACAGGAGTGCCTCAGGGGTCAGTCTTATCCCTTACGCTCTTTCTTCTGCATATCAATGATATGTTGAATCTCGGCATATCATGTCGTTATGCGGACGACAGTACCGTGCATGGGCGATATCTCGGATATCTTAGGGCCAAACAGGCTGAGGTTGAGGAGAAAAGGCAGAATCTTGTCGTTGAACTTGACCGGACCTTGGACCGCATCTCTGAATGGGGTGCCAAGAACTTGGTCCAGTTCAACGCCAAGAAGACCCAAGCTTGCGCGTTCTCAACAAAAATGTCTTCGCTCCTTCCCCTACCTTCTTTGAAGAATACGCCACTGGTGATACGTGACAGCCTCTGCATCTTAGGTATGGATCTTTGCTGCTCCCTTAATCCCAAAACCTACATCAGAGTGTCAATAAGCAAGCTTCGCGAAAACTTGGAGTTCTGAACAGGGTGAGGCGGTTCTTTGCGCCTGGGCAGCTATGCCTATTGTATAAGGCATAAGTGCGCCCTTGCGTGGAGTACTGTTCTCATCTTTGGGATGGCTCCGCGTAGTACTTGCTGGACGCTCTCGACAGGTTACAGCGGTGGGCTGTCCGTATCATCGGAGATCCAGAGGTCACGAGTTCATTGGAACCTCTGCAACTCCGTAGGGAAATTTCCTCATTGACATGCTCTGAAGAGTTATTCCACCTTATCCCGCCGTCCCTTTTCCTATCCAGAACAACGCGTGCAGGGCTCAGATGCCATCCTTACACGAAAGAGTCTACTTGAGCGCGTACCAACAAGTTTGGGTGCTCATACCTCTGCCGAACGATCAAGGCATGGAATTCTCTGCCAAGGCACGTGTTTTCTTCTTCCTTCAAGCGAAGCGTGAAAAAGCACCTTCTCAGGCCGTCAAAGTAGATATCTCAATTTCGCCTCGGCTGCTACGAGGACGGTGTGGAGGCCACTGCTCTTAGACCACACGACTGCTTACCATCAGGCGAAGTGTGGTTATTTTGACGAGTAAAATATAAAAAAAAAAAACAAATACGACATCCCAATAATTGCAAGAGCGAAATACAAAATTTGGTCGATTTATTCGTACATCTAAGTAAACTTACATTTCATTAGTCATTACATATACAATGATCAGAGGCCATATTACCTTCACCACCTGCGTACGAGAGAATAAAACAGCGCAGAGTTAATAGTTTTGTCTCGTTTTCGCTTTGGAATATACAAGATTTCTGTAAATCTATCAAAATTGCTAATTTAATTAGTTATTGTTTTGAATTTGAGAGGAATCATTACTTTTCTTTTTTATTGCCCACCTCCAATTGTGTCAATACTTTTTATTATAGAAAGGCATTATAATGCCTTGCTTGATAATGGCCTTATATTTTATTGACATCTTATGATTAGCTGATTTATTCGTTATATTGTTTCTTTTTTACTTAAGTGTATTTGATGAACTTTCTTTATAAATCCTAGTATAATATCTTGTTTGATTTTCCTCTTGATCCATGCCTTTGATGAAACGTGATTGATTTATTTACATTAATGATACTTTTTAATTTGCTAAAGCAGCTGTCTTTAAGAAAACGTCTAAATAATTAGCCATACTGCTCTGAGGCCAGAAACAATCGAAATATTTGTCTTTAGATGTCATTGCGATTCCCATCTCTAGTTCTACTGCCTTTGATGCTATGGCGTTCCGCAAGGAAAGAGAACGGTCCCATTATTGTTTAGTTGACATTTAATGTTTGTGCAATGTCATGAATGGATGTTGATCGGAAAAATGCGGTGTAATGTTAAATAACAACTTGCTTAGTAATAGAGATGAAAATATTAGTAATTACCGTCATCCGCTTCGAGATGTGTGATAATAATTATTATAAGTGCGTAGTAAAATGATACGCTGTCTGTATAACTACGTAATCATTTTAATTAGTAATAACCGGCGATATTGGAAAAATTAACGAATGAAATTATCTTAACTGAGACAAAATTAAAGTGAATGCTACGCTTGAAATGGAAATAGCTCACGCTCTGTTTTTATGACTTCTTTTTCTACGACGAACAGTCGAAGGCCAAAAACACTCCCTCTTCATTCAAGGATTATAGTCAAAGAAATGATTATACTTTCACAAGCACACAGATTACGGATTTTAACAAATACGTAAATGTTCTCATGTTTAAGCTGCCTTAATTACCTTACTGCCATAGATGTTCATGGCAGCCGGGACCAACGGCTTAACGTGCTCTCCGAGGCACGGAGCAGACGATAATTGTCCATCAATACGCACATAATTTCGAAAAGTCATATAACTTCCGAAAGTCAGAGGTGCGCGACGTGGGTTTGAACCCGAGACCCTCTGCATTGCAGTCTGTTGGTCTCCTCACTGAGCTATCGCTACTTAAAAGTTATTTAAACTTACGACGATTAAAAGTCTTCTAGGTGTATAGTTTTATATAATCGAGGGAAGTTGAATTAATAATTGACATGTGATAATACTTTAAATTTTTTATAACCACTTCCTTCATCGTTTCATTTGATTTTTGATAGTCTCATGGTCCCGGGGAAACTAAAACGAAGGTACTAGATCATTATCAAGACAACGATTCTAACACCATCTAAGTTTGTTAATTCGAAGCACCCAAACATTATTTAATTATTTATTGGTTAGTATTCGCAAAATCTGTCTCTGGCCGTGTTGAAGTTATACGTTTGTTGACCATAACACTTTTAAATTCTGCTTATCCTAAGAATGACGATGATATCGTAACTTACTTTTGTTATAAAATACAAATAAAATGATAAACATTCCATTTATGTTTATCGTATTTGACGAACAAATAAGACGTCATGGAATACAATAACATAAAAGTTATTGTTTTTACATTAATTTTATCGCCGTTCTCCGACCACAATTCTATAAATTCACATTATACAAAACGTACCTAGCCTTTCCAGAATAACAAAAAGACTGAAACGCACGATTTAAACATAATATTATATTACGAATCACAACCAAATAAGATAAATCACAACCCAACTCACTTTAAAATCTACTTTTTTTCACATCACCAAATATGAAATTATTCTTTTGGCGAAATACATTCGACCTTAGTGTGACTCCTCTATACGTTCATGTATGACATTGCCAAAAAAAACTGAAGTAAAAACATGCAGGCAGACAAGCATTCTTTGTGTACGTCTAGCCAATGACCTTCGGATGTGATGAACGACTTTTTAGCGAGTAAAAAACTGTTCGGTGAATTTACCTAACTTTTTGTTAGCACTTCTTAGAACTAACCTAAGCCTTAGGTAAATGCATTCCAGTTTGGTATTATACCGTCGATATAAAACTCAGATGCCATAATTTTGGACGATAAAGATCGGTTAGCTAGTATTGGTTGGCCAATTCAAATGTTCTTAGCTACCTTCTCGAGATTCCATTTAATTAATTAGGCAAATTTCTAGGGCGGGAAAACTAAGGAACTGTATTGTACCTATAGATAATTCTGAACAGGAATTTGGATACAAGGCTGAGTGACTATTTCTTTGAAAATGGCACGGAGAATTTTTATATCAACTAATTCATATAGCTTTGATTTATAAGCCGATATTAGATGGAACTTAACGGTTAATCTGTTGATGACATACATATATACGTATTTATATGCATATATAAACAGTTCACAGTCTACATTTGAATAATGCTTAAATTGGTTACACGTGTGGTTTGATACAAGGATTATTACAAAATTATGTTCTTTAGATATACTGTTTCTTCGGACATCTTCAATAACTTTTAAGTTCTAATAATAATATGAGCTCGATATATGTATATTCTGTTCCGTTTCTGTGCACAGTCGTCTTCTCAGAGTGGGCAGGGTACGGCATAGTTCATTATGCGGGCCCAGAGCGTGTTGACAGACTTCACATATCTTTGAGAACATTATGACGTCGCGCTCAACGTTGGCACAGTTTATACAGTACCGATGTTATTAATTCTGTTCATAGAATCAATGGATATCATTACTATCCTAACTTATATTATAAATGCGAGTGTGAGTTTGTTTGTTTGTTTGTTATACTTTCACGTCCTAACTCCTATACCGCATACACGTTGTTAGGAGAACGTAAAAGGACATAGGATACTTTTCATCCAGGAAACAGTATTGTTCCTGAAGTTTAGAAAATTCTCATTATCTACATTTACGCAACCGTAGTCACAGGCAAAATCTTGTAAAGATAACTCTATTTTCAATCTACTAAGAACCCTTAAAACATACGTCTTAAGTCAAATTGCCAACTACAAATGTCCTATACCAATTTCCGCAGATGTCTTGTTAATTTATTCTAAGAGTTAATTTATTTATAATCTAGTATAATCAAAATTCTGTGTATCTCATTAGGTATAAATCTTTGACAGTAGCTCATGAAACAGTCATTAAGATATCTAATAAACTGACATCATAAGAGATCCCGAACATCGATAGCTCACAATTATGTATATTTATGTTAAAAACACGATGTATATCATATTTGTCAATAATTCATTTAAATTCATGGTTTTTATTTAGCCTTCAGGATTTATTTATTGTCATCATAAATGTTTTTAAATGGTATTTTATAGATCCGGTTTTACTCTGTGCATTACTGTAATAGTGTAAGTTATTATAGTTAATACACGCACACATATTTGCACGCTTATAACTACGAAAGAATTACAAACAATTTTTTTTTATACACCATGATGGCGATGCCTGATGGTAAGTGGTCACCGTAGCCTATGGACGCCTGCAACACCAGAGGCATCACTTGCGCGTTGCCGACCCTTTAGGAAACGAAAAAGGAAGTCGGAAGGAGAAGAAGCGGGAAGGGGGAAAGAGAGTGATTGGGCCTCCGGCACTGTCACGCACCGAACGAAATACAAGAATAGGAATTCTGCAATTTCACGTCGATATTCTGTAAGAGGGTAGTCCTTCCCTGATCGAGCCGGCCCATTCATACTGAAATCAGCAAGGCTTTTCGTTAACTATAATCGGCCTCGATGGCGTAGTGGTTAGTGTAACCGACTGCCACGCCCGAGGTCGCGGGTTCGATTCCCGCACAAGTCAAACATTTGTGTGCATGAACATGGATGTTTGTCTTGGTCTGGGTGTTTCTATGTATAATATGTATGTATTTACAAAAAAAAAAAGTATATATGTATGTTTATCCATTGTCTAGAACCCATAGTACAAGCTCTGCTTAGTTTGGGCTAGATGGTGTTGTGTGTATGTGGTAGAATATTATATTATTATTATTATAATTTTAGTTACTACGTAATAGAGTCTATTGCCATCTACCAAGCACAGTTCCACACTGGGAATTTCTTGACAGAGAACCTAATACCATGTAATCGACCCTGGAACAGAAGTCAAACAATAGCGTATGCGACTGCTTTGCATTAGGTCTTCTGATGCGGAGCAATCCTGCCCAGCAGGCTTCGCCAACGAGGCAATGTAAAGACAAGATTGTAGCACCTTTTTGTCGCATGGGACATTTTAAAGCAAAGTATCTTAATTAGAGACATACCTCTATCCTACATAAGCACGGTTACAACCATGTGTCATGTATCCAATAATTACGTAGGCACTATGGTTGCAGAAAGGGTGAAAAAATGACAGACCTAAATTGAAAACGGTCTTAAATAATAATTGAATTTACATTTATAAAGTCTACAATACCCTATCTCAATGCACAGAATGATCTGGTTAGTGTAGCGAGTGCTATGATATGTAATTTATATATAAAAAACAATCACTAATAATTAAAGTATAAAATAATGACAAAAACAAGGCTACATTTTTATCTTTTTCTATACTGTATTTATCTTGCTTTAAAATAATGCCTGCCCATCCAAAAATTATTATGTTCTAAACGTAATTAGGTACGTATTATTTTGGGAGGTGGATCTTTTAGTATTGCAAATACAATATATAACATAAGAAATATACCTAATAAGTGCGTTTTGGTTAACCTATAAAAAGTAATTCTGTTGTTAGACATGAACATTCTTTTGAATACAATTATCTCTTGCTTCTAGTGTTATATTGCATTTCTCAAGATTTAATAGCAAGTTCTGTATTACGTGAGTCTTAATCACTTAAAATCTAAAATAAACTTTTAAGGAATTACACTAGGTCGAACATGCAAATCGACGAACATGCATGAAGAATTTAACAAAAATTAATGAAGCGAGAAAGTAACCCCAGAATCGTAAAAATGGAAATCTATAATGTCTGCCTACCCTTCCGGGATGAAAGCGTGGCTTTTATGTATGAACATTCACGAAATCGTCATCTATCAAATAAGCAGTCATATACCAATCGCGACTTAAAACAACAATTATAAAATCAATTATTACGAACTGCATTGCAGTCATAAAAGTGATTATGCGGTTTTTTCACGTCATGTATTAAAGGGCCGTCGTGACTGATTAACTCATAAATCCAACAATGGCAAGTTTAATGTGACTCCATTACTGTGGGTATTATCCTTGCCTCCTACTCGATGTTGCAGGGCTGGCTAGGCCAAATCAACTAATTGGATGTGTATTCGAACCTGTTTGTTTTATGAAGACGTCTTTTATAATATTAAGCTCTTCGAAGAAGATCGCTATGATGAGCAGAGGATAGATCGAGATCATTTTAGAGTGTGACATCAAAATATCAAGTCTGCTTATCTATAGTGGTCCTGGAATTGATATCTTTGATGATTCTCGTGTGTCTTAGGAATAATCCTATCTACAAAAAGACACACGAGAATCATCAAAGTTTTAATGCCACTAAATCTCAAAACGCGCTTTTGTTATAAAATGAAAGCGCGTTCTGAGATTTACATACATACATAGATTCACGCCTGTTTCCCAGAGGGGTAGGCTACGATGCTACGATCCTGACACACTTCTCTGGCTTCATTCACTTTCATCACATTCCTCATACACGCCCGTCGGTTCAAGGTGCTCTTAACCTGGCCTTTGTCCAGAACGCCTCCGATCTGATCAAGAAACGTTCGCCTAGGTCTTCCTCTTGCGACTGTTTCATTCACACTAGCCTCATAAACTTTCTTAGTCAGTCTTTCTGAGATTTAGTGGCATTAAAACTTAAGTGAAGTTAAGAGACAGCATAGCAAGCTGCTATTTGATATTTCAAGCTGTCAATTCGCGGATATATACCTACATAACGTAACTTTAAATTGAAACCAGCCAGGTCAATAAATGATACTCAATGATTAAAATAATCATTACAGGTACTCTTCCTACCGTGATATAACGTGAAAGTTTGTAATAATATTTAAATATTTGATAGTCAGTCACGTAGAAACCGTTGAATAGATTTAGATATGTAAATAAAGTAGCCTTGGAGTAACACACAGGATTGATACTTTTATTCCGGTACGCGTTGATGAAATTTATGCAGGACCACAATACAAAAACTGATACTATTATAAAAGTGTATTGTGGAGATATTTTTGAAAACCAAATCGGTGTCGACTATTTAAAGAACTGAATCCAAAACCACGATAAGATTATTGATCGATACGTTTATTTTAGACTGTGCAATAAATTGAATTTTATAGCATGGCTTAATTCAACTTACAATCTTACCTAAAGATAATGTATAGTACGATCAACGTAAGTGACGTCACCAGTGACTATACA
Organism: Catocala fraxini; assembly: GCA_930367265.1. Taxonomy (NCBI): domain Eukaryota; kingdom Metazoa; phylum Arthropoda; class Insecta; order Lepidoptera; family Erebidae; genus Catocala; species Catocala fraxini. Next base: position 29,479,086 of record OV884025.1, on the reverse strand, counting down.
TATGTATATACGAGGGCAAAAGCTAGTTTAATAAATAGATACATCATGGGAATAAAGACATTAACATTCTGAACGGAAACAATCCAGTGCCAACCAAACAAAACTAATAAACAATCTACATACATTAAGATGATACCTAGATAATTAAATCCAAAAAGTAATTAATACCATTTCCGTCGTATTATATTCTCATGCACTTTGTAAAATATAGGTGTTGTTTAATAGGTCACAAGAAAACAGCATGACTCACGATTGCTACCACAGATGTTTGGCGACGAAATACGTTGATAGTATTACTCAGTTTAAAAATACATTTGATTTACACAAGCTTATTGTACTGGGTTATTTGTTTTTAGTTTTTGTGTAGGCGGTGTTTGTTACGTACGACATATTAGTCATCTTAAACTTATTGATCTATATTGCTTATTTGTATTCTATATTTTGTACAAAACAAACTACTGTAATGTACCACCAGCTTGGGATCCAGTAATACAAATAGTCAAACCCAAGAAGAAACAAACCACAGCTAGACTACATGATACTTTGAGCTCATTCTGCGTAAATAGAAACACCAATGATTAAATTATGTTCGGGTACTTTGAAATAACTACACTGGAACATTGAGACAACTACCATCTTAGTCTCCCCGTGACCATGGCTGCTGAAAAGCAACCGAAACGTCGGGGAAAGTGTAAAATTAAATCAAATCTAAATAGTTTTAATAAAAATATAATTAGCTTAAAAATTAGTAAAGTTTAATAGTAATAGTAGTGTAACAAATTTTTAAAATTATGTAATATAGTGTCAAATAAACAACGCGATAAAATCCGTATATAGTAGTTTAATTTCAATAAATTATAGTTGCTTAAGTCGTAGCAACTATAATTTATTCTAAATCTTCTTCAGGAAAATAATGATGTACTACTTCTGCAGATTTATTGATTTTATGTATTTTTATTTTTATGTCCCACGCACTTCTTATTTTACCTATTTGGAATGTTTACTTTTTTAAATTTTAATAATTGTTACTAGTAATCATTACTCAAACGTCAAGGTTGGTTGTAGATCTATATTTCTCTTTTTCCTTAGGCGCAGGTATTTCTTAGTGACTATTTTTTCACCTAATTGATATGTGATGACATGAGTTTCAAATAATATCATTTGAGTGTTTATTCTGACTCATTGCCAAGGTCAGTAATTACTTTTAAAAAAGTACTGCACTTAGGGTTAGCAAATCACGATACAGTTATTTTAACATGTTCAGAAATAAAATTTGATCATTACGAATTCCTATCTTACTTCTATTATAGATCTGGGATGTTTACCAGCCCTAGAAACTCGACTAGGTGTGAAAATGACAAGTCGAGTACAAATGTAATAGACACCTAACTGGCAATTAATTGGGACCTCATAACAAGGATCATCATGCATATTCAGTTAATGTAGTCTGTCACTCATGTCTATTGTTCAACTGACACAAATTGCTCGGCGTAGGCTCTTGAAGCATTAAGCTTAAGGTGCATCCAAACAGGTGATTAGAAAAATACAACAGATGACGAGTTCATTTTATAAACATACGAGATATTATTTCAACAATATACTGAACTAGGAAGACTACATAGTCTTTTGGGTGTACCATGAATATGAGGCACTCATAGCCAGTTGCACTCACTGATCGGTAAACGATAAGCGAGGTTAAGCAACGTTGGGTGCCGTCAGTCTATAGATGGGTGACCGCTTGATGGTATTTCATCTGAGCGTCTCCGTGCTTCGGAGGGCACGTAAAAAGTCGGTCCAGGTTGTTGCCAAATTGACAGGAGTCGTTAAGCCATGTCAGAGGCCTACGGGCGGCTTGAACAACTCTTGACAACACGTTGGCCACTAACCACACGAAAAGAAAGAAGAACCATGAATCAATATTGTGTTGTAATTAATTTTATTATAGTCGGTGCTTCGGATTAAACTTGAAAATGTAATCAGACAGATCTAAATATCACTTGAATATATCAAATAAATAAATAATATTCTATCACATACACACAACACCATCTAGCCCAAACTAAGCAGAGCTTGTACTATGGGTACTAGACAATGGATAAACATATGTATATATATATACTTTCTTTTTTGTAAGTACATACATATTATACATAGAAACACCCAGACCAAGACAAACATCCATGTTCATGCACACAGATGTTTGACTTGTGCGGGAATCAAGGCGTGACGGTCAGTTACACTGACCACTACGCCATCGAAGCTGACATATCACTACTCATTACATAATATTATAGATTCAAATTTAAAATATCCAATCTTTTAACTGATTCCTGTCATGAGTGTTGCCATCCATCAGATACAAATACAGATGATGATGCTACTAGGATTGTTTGCAGTTAAACATAACAAGATTTTAAAGGGCTCAGAAATCGTCCAGTAATTTCACAGTCAACTCTGTCTCATGCACTCTCACGTAAGCCTATAAATCGCAGAATCAGTTAAGATTTTTGTTTCACTTACACCAATATATAATTGACCGATATCTGCAATTGAATTCGACCCATGTTCATTGTTACAAGTTCAGTATAACTTCGCCCTAAGGCTATTACTGCCGCGTGCTGCAAATCCATCCAGCAAGGTTGTGTGTGGTCGATTTGGTGTGAGATTTAGTTCATGGAAAACCTTTGTCTAAATTACGTGCTTCATTTTCAATTTCTGATAGAGTTGTTCTCTTTTTTTTGCCAATTCATTTTATAGTCAGAGCAGTTAATGGAGCGTAGTTGTTTTCATCATTATTGATAAAGGTCTGACGTTTTTTATTTGGTATGGTTTGTTGTTATTTTGTCAGCGAAAAATAATTAACTTTATAATTAGAATGATTTTAGAGAGATATACACAATAGCGTTATCGCTCCAACTAAGAGTAGTCATATAGCAAATGTCTCTTAATCTAAACTAATATTATAAAGAGGAAACATTTGTGTTTTTGTATGTATGTTTGTAATGTTTTCACACAAAAACTATTGGACCGATTTCAAAAATTCTTTTACCATTAGAAAGCTGCATCTTCACTGAGTGGCATAGGCTATATAACATTCTAAAATAAAATAGGGATCCTTAATAAAAATGCAATAATATAACCCAAGGTGTGAAAAAATTAGTCATAAAAAATCTGTCATCGCGTGCGCTACGGAAAATATTTATGATAGAACAAAAAAATGATCTACAGTATTATAGAACGTACCAATATCTACAAAAAAGTCCGCGATACCATATGTATTTTTTTAATATATAGCTAACTACACCTATATAGGTGTAGTGAGACTTATTCATTTCTTTAGTTGTAGTTATATATATTATAATTAGATAACAAATTAAAAGTAGGTATTGGGTAATAAATTAAAGTCCACGCAAACGAAGTCGCGGGCAACAGCTAGTATAATATATAAGACTATCGAAAACTGTAACCAAAAGCTGTTCTCATAATTTCTACCGCTCTATCAGAAGTGCTGTTCTGACAGCAAGGAACTAAGATTTAGAAATGTTTTTATTCTGTGGCCACCAATACCACCGTTCCTTCTATGCATCATCAGCAAGCTCGTAATATCCTTGGTGTTGTAGACTTATTCTTGGCCTACTCCCCACGAAAAAAAAAAATATGGCCTTATGACACAACATCAAACACAACAACTGAACTTATATTATGTATTAATCATTAATTCAGCTTACTTCAATTTCTACATTTGATGCCATACATTAATGAGAAATCTTCTTCTTGAGCAATCCAATTATATAGGAAACATGAATCTTTGTTATTGTAGAGTAATTGATATCAAGCTGTTAAATTATTACAACCGGTGGAAGTTATTAACAATGTTAACTAATTATCAACATCCATTCATCCATCAGGATATGTCATATCCTAGCGTAAAGAGTTTATCAAACAATAACCACCACCACAAGGCACTCAGTAAACAGAACAGGTCTAGACCATAGTCCATCACGTTGGTGAAGTGACACATCACACATCTTCAATCACATAAGTAAAACTGAAGCCTATGGTTATTATAGGTAAAAGTAAATAAAAGTTTACAATGATTTATATAGCATACGAAATTAATTTTGATATTCACGATTACTTGGTTGTATGAAAAGAACCATTAAACTTATCTAACGTGATAAATATGCACATAACTTAAGAAAGCCAGAAAATCACGACGATATCAATATCGTTTAGGATGCTGAAAGCTTGTATTAAAATAAAATCATACAAAACCTGTCTTAAATAAAATATTCTTTGTCACATCTCTTTGTTATTCGAAAATATAGTATTAATGTATGTCTGTAAAATATTCTAAAATCCTTCATCTTCCACGACTATCTACAAATTATATTAAATACGTGTTTTATGGACTCTTTTACTTGCATTTCCTTGATGGGGAAAGAGGCATACTATAATCATATTTCACCAGTTATGTTAGCAGGTCTTACGTAATACCGAACCTTTTGCTTTCTATTGGACACATTTCCAGACCCGTTCGCACAGTTGACTTATTTTAAATAGACACACTCGAGCAATAGACATAAAAAAGCAGCTTATGTTGATAATAGTTTTATTTTAACAAGACTATAAAATTTTATGCCACAAATTAATAAAATATCGATATCAGAATCTCGAGGTTAAAGAAGTCAATTTAAATGAATGTCTAGATCTAATTTACATTCAGGATAAAGAAAGCAAGTAATTTGTAATGCGTAAACGTATTCAAAAATATAAAGAAAACCACGAATTTTTCTATAAACTTATATTCAAGATCAAATAGTTGATCATAGGAGATTATTACAAAATCTCGCATCATTATTATTTATATTACCAGATGTTGATAATCATCCTTAATTACCATATTGAACAAGTTTCGTGAGTCGTTCAAGGAAATCCAGTATTTTTCTTAACACACATCAATGCCTTTTATTTTGCCCTTGGCCGCTAAACTAACACTATCACTTGATCAAACATGTTACAATAATTTCCGAAGACAAAGCAAAAGAACGACATTTCGTCAGTTAAGAATTTCAACTAAATTAGACTAAACAATTTTAGACATACAATTTTGTTTGTTATCTAGGCTATTCATAAGATATTTTTTTTTAGCAATCGTGGTTTATTTTCTTACTTATGCAACATCAGTTTAGGTAGCTTAAGTGACGTGGGTATACGCTTTTAAATGTTTGTTAAAGTAGGTCAAGAATTAGAAGTCTAACTTGAATAGTCATTCACTTTGATTAGTTCCTTGATATAATACCAATTAATTGTGATATAATGGCTAGGTGGGTAAGCTCAAAGAATATATTGTACACATTTCTTCTGCATTGGCATAGAAGGGGGTAGAATAAAATGCTGTTTAATATAATTTATAGCATAGAAATAAAGACATTGTATAGCCTCGAGAAATAAGACGATGAAAGTACATTATAGTTAGAAAGGTAACGATTGCTTTATTGAAAAGTTAGGAGAGCAGCATTGTTAAATTAATAGCATACGTACTGCTTTATTGGTCCAAGAGATTTTTAGCAGTGCGGTGAATGTAACTGTTTCACCAAATTACACGATTATGTATGTACTATTGTAGAGACTCAATTGAAATTGACTGTAATACAACTTAATTGCAAGCCTAAAATTTACAACATAATATCGAACACAAAAATCAAACAAGGTTTTATTAAAAATAAACTACCACGCGATGGAGTATACTTATGTTGCGGAGACTTAACCCAACATTTATAGCCATTAGAAAAGACTCAAAATAAATTCTTATGGACCACTCAAATTTTGTTTACTTATGGCGATTGAATCCAAAAAACTCCGTCGCAGAAAATATAAGTTTATATAAGATATTTATGCCAGCAATTCTGTCCACAGCCAGTTGCACAATAATCACGAATACCAATTTTTTTTAATTTGCCTCCTTTCTGCACTATGAATACATTCTGTGTCGCGGGGATCTATTAGAGATTAAAACAACGGACACTAAGAACACCTAGTCTCCGGACAACTACCTATGAATTACACAATTTTTTGTCCTGTGTTGGGATCGAACCCATAAAACTCGGCGCAGTGGCAATGCCGAGGCGACCACATAAACTTCTAATCGACTATCTACAGAGTCTTTAAAAAACAAACGATATAACCGTTCATTTAAAATAAACACAGAGTAACACAAATAAACGGTTAGTCATGAACATATTACTATGGTAACGTTTGGATGATGTGAAAACCGCTCGGCACCAAGGTCTTAGCTAACTGCCAACCTTCCGAGAGGCATTTGTGATTAGACCCGCTAATCAACGTTTCCTAACACAATGTTGTGTTTTATGTGCATTATTTTATACGAACACTTGAGTTTATTTGTTCTAGCTTGCTAATACTTGGATTTAGTATATAATTCAGGCATTTGTATGTCTGTATTTAGTGTTGTAGTCTAAGTAATGGTTGGTCAATGATGAGGTATCAGGTGGAATGATAACGTAAAGAAAAAGCTGGAATAAACTGATAACAAAATATTGTAAACGAGCTAAATGGTGTTTTCGAGTAGAACAGCTGACCGTTAGCAATCAGTTCGTGACATAATCAATAATTAATAAATGAATAATGAAATATTACTGTTATAGAAAATACTGGAAACCATTGTAACTCATTGACTGTACCTTTTTATATGTCACGTTGTTCTTAAAAGTTAGTGTATATACAATTGATTAAATAGAAACAGAAATTAGATAAAACCATCGGGCTTATCTTATCCTATTTCGGGGACTAATCAGTGTAGACCGGCGGCACTTCAACCTAATGGGATCTTTTGTGTCGGCCCCGAGATCTATCCCTGAGCTATCTCCCTATGAATGTACTGCATCAGTCGCAGCGTACACTTCAGAGGGAGAAGCCTGAAGTCTTCAGAGTTCGGATATGCCAATCCCATCAGACCCATCCTTAGTTCAGCCAACGCGTCACATTCACATAGTAGATGTGATGTGGACTCGTCCTGTTCACCACAGGCTCTGCAGATCAAATTGTAGGGTAACCATCGGGCTTACTTATGACTAACTTTTAAAGGATAATTTTTTTAGCATCGTCATCATCTTAACCGAAAGACGTCCACTTGACTAAGTGGAGGTCTTTTGGTATGTGTAAAAAATTTTAACACATACCGGTATGAGCACACTATGTTTTAATAAAAAGCTAAGTACAGAACAGTTTCATATCTATACAAATATTATAAAGCTGAAGAGTTTATTTGTTTTAGCGCTCTAATCTCAAGAACTACTGGTCAGAATTCAAAAATTATTTTAATGTTGGATAGCTTATTTATCGAGGAAGGCTATAGGTTATATAACATCACGCTACGACCCACGGGGGCGGTGCAGTAATCATAAACGCGGGTGAAACCGCGGGTACATCTATATTACATATACGTATGTATGATGAATGTGTACTAACATCATTTGAACAATGGCACTTGAGCAACACCTTGAGGAACTCCTTATAAAAATTCGAATATTTTTATCTATGTCGTAGTGGCTTTCACTAATTACACATTGTGCATTGTGCGATAGACACTTGATCTTACTGTACTGTTCTAGTAAAGTTCGGTTAAGAGAAACAAGTTGCAAAATTAAATACAATACCAATTATATGAGAGTAGTAGACGCCCGCTGATTTCAGCATGAATGTGCCGGCTCGACCGGGGAAGGACAACCTTCTCACAGAATATCGACAGAAAAAGCAGTATTCCTACTGTTGTGTTTCGTTCGGTGAGTGAGAGTGCCGGAGGCCCAATCACCCTCTTTCCCCCTTCCTGCTCCCTCTCCTTCCGACTTCCTTTTTCCTTTTCTAAAGGGTCGGCAACGTGCTAGTGATGCTGTTGCAGGCGTCCATAGGCTACGGTAACCACTTACCATCAGGTGGGCCGTATGCATGATTGCCACCAAAGCTGTATATAAAAAAAGAGTCCTATTTGAAGTTATGTATCATGATTTACGATCACTTTTGCTAATTAACCTTTTTACCTTGATCGTGGCGTATAATTAAAAGGTCAATATGTGGATCTGGGTTTTAGTTTGGATGCTATTGATTCATGCCTTTATAATCATATAGGTTCTGCATGCAGCTTCATTCGCGTAAATGTATGTAGGTAACGTTAATTTTCTATCCTTCGGGAATACTTTTTGTGGATGAAAGGTACCCTATATTTTTTTCTGTACCCCTAACAACGTGTATGCAAAATTTCATGATAATCGGTCAAATAGTTAAGGCGTGAAAGGGTAACAAACAAACTCACATTCGCATTTATATTATTAAAGTTATATAGCGGCAAGACATTTTAATATAATAATATGTAGGTGTATAAAACACTCTAAGATGTAGTTTTATAAAACTTTATTGCTAAATTATTTAACTATTAAATAATATAAAGACATTTATACATATTAATAAAATATTGACTCACATCCAAGTCATAATAAAGATTTATTTCCACTTGATATCCAGCTATCCAATAATATAATCTATCTGTATCTAATGACATTCTGTCATTACTGGCACATAACTAATCGTTATCTATTCGTTTCCCTTTAATCAAATACTATGAACAGTATATTTGATAACCCGTCACTTCCTCTGGATGTTATAAAATAACATAATTATTTGTGACTAATATGGCTACAGCACTAATTAAACCAAGAATCGATTTTGGGCGCTATTGAAATCAAGTCAATAAAACCACTCCATATTTAGTTCAACCTCTTATAAATGATGTATGACTGATCTTTCTTATTTTATGACTCATAGTTTAAATTTCGTCACCTTGAAAATATTTTAGATATTCCGACATCTGTCATAGACGTTAATAAATTTGAGGTCAACAATTTCCCATGTAGAAAAGCCCCAAAGCAACAAGGAAATGGGAAAATTATTTACCTTTCAACTTTTAAGGTAGCGGCTCGGGTGTATTTTCTTGGCAGTGTAGATTCAATACCAAGTTAATACAGTCATGTCTATTCGTAGCTTACTGTGAGCCGTTAACTCGTAAAGGGATTATCCATATAAAAATGTTATTTTATTTATCCTGTGATAGTATGTAATAGATAATAGACTGCAATTTCCATCAAGCACATTTTCAGACCAATAAGAAAGTCAAAATTCATTCGATATTTTATCATAAGACATTTTCAAAGCAAATTACTTTCCATCCTTAAGTCTTGTTTGTGTTGTTCATCATACATTTTAGTAGATTGACTTCCCATCAAGTTTCTCAAATATCCATCTCATCCGTTTCACGTACCTTGTCCTCAGGACTCAATCTGCAGCAAGTTATATCTGACTGAACCAATACTGCGTACATACTAAGACTACAGATTACGTCTGGATATAAAAAAACAGCAGAGACCTAGTTACTTAATCGATGGATAACGATTATCCGTAATCAAAGAGGTGTCAATCCTATTACTGTTTAGAAACGAACGTTTAAACTAGGAAGTGTTTGTCAACACTATCGTGATAAGCCGCTCATTATCCTAATTAATTGCTACCACTGCAATCAATCATTATTCTTTATACTGTCGATTAATATTACTTATTTTTTACTTTTGTTTTGCTGTAGTTATTAGTTTGCATATTTAATGAGAAGTAGAAGTCTAGCTGCAATTATAGCTGACATTGATCTTTGTCATTATCGATAGAAATATTATTAATCTATATACATATGTATATATAACTTTTCCGTTACTGAGTGACTAACAGACAACGCACACCCGAAACTGCTGAACGCAAGAAGCTGAAATTTGGCATGTATGTTCCTTGGAGAGTGTAGGGGAGCACTAAGAGAGGATTTTTGGAAATTCCACCCTGAAGGGGGTGAAAGGGGTGAAACCCGATATTCACACGGGAATGGGACTTACGCGGGTGAAACTGCGGGAAAACTACTAGTGAAATATATAATTCATCTAGCTGTAACTGATATACCTTTTGTTTGACAGAATGTGGGATTGATGTGCCATTTTCGAATAATCGAATAGTTTCATTCGCTTCCTTGTGATGTCAGCTGTACTGTAGGTCTAGCTTTCTTTATCGCAGGGCTAGTGATACATTGCTTCTAATTCGAAAAGACGAGTGAGTGATACTCTTGATGTTACAATCCTCCATAGCCTATGATAACGACTTACCATCAGAAACATCGTATGCTTGTTTGTCAAAAGTCCTATGACATTCCTATCACCATCGCCGAACGGCAGAAGATGCTAAAGGACTACTGGATTACGGTACAACTGGCCTCTAATCTCAAGAAAATTGTAGTCACTGGTGCTAACAGATTGTACCTACGGCTTTTGGCAACGTTTAAAAGTTATTTTGGATTATATAATATTAATCATGTAGCTCCTTGCTGCAAGATCTGTTCATCGATAAAAATAAAAAAAGAGACACTTTCAGTATCCGGGTGTTATACATATAATTCTCTCCCACACTTGCGGATTTCCTTACCTATAGCATGTATATGACATGCTTATGTGACTGATTAACGATAACAAGAACAGACATGGCAACAAGAAATCAAACAGAAAATCTTATAAAGAAAGTTTGCATAACATAACTTTTAGATAACTTATACAGATATTATAAACGTGAAAGTAATAATATATTTTTACATTCGTTATTTTTATTATAGTTTTATGGTTTGCCGCGCTACGCCGATTTTATAGTCATTGGAAGAAAATAACCTGAAAGATGGGCCACTTTCAACAGGCAATTTTCTAAATAAAGTTTGGATTTGGTTAGAATTATATTTTGATTCACCTATTGAATTCAATAATATGTACATCTAACCAAACTCAAACTAGTTTGAGTTTAGCTGTTATTACAGCTGACATTAATCTTTGTCATTATCGAAAGAAATATTATTAAACAAATATACAATTTATCCAGTAGCTTACTAATATACCTTTTGTTTGACAGTATGTGGGATTAATGTGACATTTTCGAATAATAGAATAGTTTCATTAGTTTTGTTGTGATGCCAACTGTACTGTATTGAAGGAGAGCGTGCTGTATTTGGGGGAGAATATTGATTCTTCCCCAAGTATAGCACGCTTTCCTTACCTTCAAGATTGAGCAGTCGGAAAGTAAGACAGCTTACTGATGTAGATACTGCGAGACTAGTATATTTTAGTTATTTTTACAGCGTCATGTCCTATGGCATACTGTTGTGGGGTAAGGCAGCTAATATTGAAACAATTTTCATTCTTCAGAAGCGTGCAGTACGTGGTATTTATAATTTAGGCCCACGAGGCGTCCTGAAAGAGCGTTTTAAAGAAATTGGTAGGTATTTACCATTGCGTCGCAATATATTATGTATATTTAGTATTTAGAGTACTAGTGGTCGCCAAGTGGTCAATATTTGACCAAAATTCCTAAGCTTGCTACTTTGTTCTTTTTTTCTTTATTACATATAAATAAAGTACAGGTAACCATAGTTACAAAGAATTGTACGACGTCAGACGAACAATGCCGAAATACTACGAACGCGATTCGACGACGTGTGTCAAATGCATGGATGTGTGCGTGTGGTGTTTTTTCATTAATTTAATGTATTTCTAATGCATATTTTATAAAAATATTAGGATTCACCTCTCCTTCTCCATATAAACTTTAACTGTGCCAAATTTCATACTCCTCCGTCCGCGCAATTTTCGTAAAAAGAGGTATAAAGATTTTGCTTCACGTATTAATATATGTATAGATTATGTTTATAAAACATAATATTTACTTATATAATAAGAATAGTGATATTAACAACTTAAACACTAAAAATAAAGTTAGTAGGTCCGTATTATCGTTGACATAAAGTTCACAATTCATTTGTGGGACTCAGTATACGCTTTTTTAATAAACTACCAATTGATATTGTAAATTAACCTTTACTCAAATTTAAAAGTGCTGTTATAAGTCAGCTTATCCGGAAGGGCTATTATTCAATCAATGATTACTTAAATGATAAAAACTTATGGAACTAGTTGCTTGTTTCATACAGGATTTAAACAATGTATGTATTATACATATAAGTAAATTTAGTTATGTGAAGGTACTTCGTGTTTATTTTGTGATGTTAAAGTATCTTTGTTTTATCTTAAACAAACGTTGTAAGTATTAACGTAAATTTTATTTTAACTACATTTAGACACGAACTACCTTTTCATATGTCACAAAGTGTAAGTATATGCATCCTCATGCCATACTACTGTCTATTACAAATTACTACAGATAAATATTATTTCAAACCTGAAATGCTTCTTACCTAATATTATTAACTTAACCTTTATTTTTTGAATTTAGTTTTATATGGACAATATATGGCATAATGACTGCATTACCTGGTACATAAATGAGTTGTAAAATACTGAAATTATAATTGGATGGCGATTTAAAAGAGTGGTTTGAGTTTCTTGCAGGTATCTTCTCATAGGCTCAACCTTTTGCCTGAATCTTGCGACTAACATAAATGTAAATTCAGTAAATGTAAAAAACTCATTAACCCTTTTGACGTTCATAAGTATTACTTTGTGACCTAAGTGAATAAATGATTTTTGACTTTGACTTTGGAACTTTATATAATATTGTCTTCTGTTTACGCGAATGTTATTCATTGAAATTAAACTACTATATACGGATTTTATCGCGTTATTTATTTTACATTTTATTACAAAATTTTGAAACTGTTACACTACTACTAGATACTATTAAACTTTACTAATTTAAAGCTAATTCAATTATTAAAACTATTTATATTTAAGTTTACACTTTCCCTGACGTTTCGGTTGCTTTTCAGCAGCCATAGTCACGGGGAGACTAAGATGGTAGTTGTCTCGATGTTCCAGTGTCGTTATTTCAAACTACCCGAACATAATTTAATCATTGGTGTTTCTATTTACGCAGAATGAGCTCAGAGTATCATGAAGTCTAGCTGTGGTTTGCTTCTTCTTGGGTTTGACTATTTAAATGACTGGATCCCAAGCTGGTGGTACATTCCAGACATCTTCTCTATTGAAATTAGGACGTATTTTGATTTCAATAGCCTCGCGAAGCATCCTTGGTAGGAATCTGTGTTCTTTAGCGAGAATCTGTGGTTTGTCAAATCTCAGGTAGTGGTTGGTCCCCTGTTGCACATGTTCACAGTTTGGCACTTTGTTATTGTACTTTGGTCTTTGTACTTATTTCACAAGATAAATAGATTGTGGACAGTTCTTAAACGTGCAGGATTCCTTGCGATGTTATTCTTCACTATTAAAGCCAGTGCAGTAACTATCAATTATACATATAACTTTGAAAAGTTAGATTTACCATTGGATTGAACTTGAAATCTGCGTGGCTATCATTTCTTTTCAGTGTAGAATAGGATCATTGATTTACACATACATACAAAGACATATGTATGCATATTCATTTTATCTCTTATCTCGTACTCTCATCATCTATCTGCATTTCGAACATTCGAAAGCTTTTAGCTTTTTTAAATGTTCAAAATGCAGCCATATTAGTAGGTTTTAGCCCACGATTTATGACTTGGCAATAAATATCATATTATTACCTGCATTGTCAGAGACAGGATTTCCACTAGTGTGTCTACATTACTATATGTTTTTATTGTGTAGTCTACCAGATATAACTATTTAATATGATCAGTATGAACCTTCTGTCAAATATCAATGTCTTTCAGATCACAATCTCTTGTAAACCAACCAATTAAAAGACAGGTGATTAAGGTCTTAGTCACTTTACAATACATAAATAAACCCAGCTTATTATTACAATCGAGTCATCACAACAAAATTTCATAACCATCCTTTTCTTTACCGACATCCTGTTACCGCAGCAAGGTAGGTACGTTTATTGCAATTAATATGCAAATGGCCGCCGGACAGAACCTCCCCCCTCTCCCTCCTATTGCGCAGTGGACGCAAATGATACGCAAATAAGCCATTGTTATATATAATTACCTAATTGCTCTTTTCTCGTGTTATAACTTTCAATGTACGGAAGCAGTAGAATAATTGTATGCTCATTTGCATACGATTAAATCAATTCTTTGTTACTATGATAGAAATCGAGCTCCAAGGTCGATAATAATGATATTAATTGTGGAATTACTCAACTGTTATTTCTTTGACGGTTGAGTTTTTATCAGTGAGATGATTCGAGAGTCGCGTAATGGAAAAAGCCCTGCTAACAATGATCAGTTGAGGTAGGTTAGGGACTCACGAAAACAAGATTCGCGTGTAAGTGCGTAAGTACTTATACTGGTATATACAGTGAGCAGCTTTTACCACATACCTTGAGGGAAAAAGTAGTCCCATTTAAATAAAGAAATAAATTGTACAAGTTTGTACATCTGGTCGAGAACAAGTAGGTTCCTTTACAATAAGAAGCTTGCCGCTCCTATGCTTTTAAGGAAGAAATGTACGGTCCAAAGATAATTTTGTGCCCATTTATACTTTGCAGTATCATAACTTTTTCTTACAATATTATAAATGTGAGTGTGTTTGTGAAGTTATTTGGATGTCTGTCACTTGAGTAATCGATGAACAGATCTAGGTAAAACTTAGCACAAATATCGACCATAATATTCTGGATTGCTTACTACGTATACAAGCAACAGAGCAGCGATAGCTAAGTGGGGAGACCAACAGACTGCAATGCAGAGAGTCTCGGGTTCGAACCCACGTCGCGCACCTCTGACTTTCGGTAGTTATATGACTTTTCGAAATTATGTGCGTATTGATTGACAATTATCGCCTGCTTCGTACCTCAGAGAGCACGTTAAGCCGTCGGTCCCGGCTGCCATGAACATCTATGGCAGTCGTTATTGGGAGAGTGTCGACACAAAACATACCACTGGGTCGAATTGTCGCCGGTCTGCACTGACTGACCCGCACATAAGATACATACATATATATGTTTTACCTCGGTTTAGGTTCCATATTGGTATAATGGGATCTGCGCTAAGCTGAGTCTTGATTAAACAGCAACATTTAAAAAACCTTGTGTTACATTTATGTGGTGATTAGGGTTACTAAACTTTCCAAGCTCCTTAACGGAGCATCTTTCTTTCTCCCTAGCCTTTATTATTCCCAAGTAACTTTGGAGTCGGCTTTTCTGGTCTAACCGGAGCATAATGCTCTGTTAATGTTCCTGAAAGGCTAATGAACAACGTGTCTAAATAAAACTCATGTTAATTGATTAGATTCTGCTGTTGTTATTTCTGACAGTCAATCACAGCAGTTGTCATGCGTTTGACAGTATGTTAATAAGTTTTATGTTGATATCTCTGTCAGAAACTGGTGCTTGGTTTCTTCCGATGGCATATTAATCATGACCCATTTTTAAGCACCGCGACTATTAAAAGTATCATAGGCTACAGTAACTATTTACTATCAGGCGGATCGTATGACGTCATTTGCCACGCTGGAAACTTAAAAAACATATCCCAAAAAGTATTTAAGTTTAACTTTATATTTCTCGAAAGTACCTTATCAAAGTTATGTCGGCAAGGATAGCGCTGTGATTTAAATTGTCACATAGCCACGACAAACGCGTCGCCTGTTACGGGTTTGAGTTGCACGAATTTAATAGATATTTGTTCAGATAGTCGTTGCGAGTGTAATAGTGTTTTGTTTATCTGTTGTTGAAGATTTTAAAATCCCCTATGCCATGGGGATTGCCTCAAATACTTCAAATGAAAACGTTTTTTTTTATCGCCGTAATGTACCTATAACTTGGATTCAGAAGTTAAGAAGAAAAATACTCGCAATATTTTAGGCCATCAACACGTATTAATATTACAATACAAATACCCGTACTAAAATAAAGACTTATGTATTGAAATAAAGACATTTGTCATAGATTTAAAAAGGTGTAGGTATTTATTATTCGACTTTTTATAAGAAACCAGTTTACAAGGCTCGTTCAACACAGTTATTATTCAACGTTTAACACACAATATGGTGACAGATAATATATTTTATAACGTTAAAATATATTAATGTTGCTATTTGTCTAGTTATTAATAGTATTGACAGCGCAATTTGCAACATAACTGGCTTTGAGAAATTTTCGCAATGTCGAATTAATTTTAAACGCTTATAAGGGGTTATTAAATTGAACAACTGTGACAAGGCTTCCATATTTGAATTGTTATTTTTTTACAAAACGAATGTATGGCCATGTTTTCCATGATAAAGGCTAACAAGCAAACAGTGTATGAAACTGTATGATAGGGTATGCGACTCAATATTTATGCGGTCAATAAATGTAAAGAATTTTTCGATCGTCGGGAATTTAAATAGCTATTTTCAAATTACCAGGTGCCGTGTGAAATGTCGGGAATTGTAAAAAAAAGTAGAAGATATTGATTGAGGAAGCTCTTTATTTTCAAATAGCTGGATTTTCATTGAACATTTGCTTTGCATTCATGAATCCCACAGAAATACATTTTTATTCAAATAATTTCCAGTTAATTAGTGATATGATCTATCAGAGTGCTAAGTTTCATCCATATCCGTTCAGAGGTTTATGTGTGATTAAATAAAAAATATACAGTCAGACAGGAAACTGCAAAATAAGTAATAAGTTCAGTAAAAACTTACATTAATGTTATAATTACATGTTTGTTACGATTCGCTGATTTCAGGATAACAAGTTTTACAAAAATATGAAAGATTTTGACGGGAGATTATTTTCAATATTTACGTTTGTCATAAATCTGCAATAATAAAATGGAGATTAAACAAACTTGCTTATAAAATAGGAATAATTTAATTTTTTAAACTTGATACTTATACAAACTCACATCTGCTTCCTGCCAAAGACTCTAGGCTGCTGTCTAGATCAGAAGAGGTCACCATGTGCTCCTGGTGAACTGTTCCTATCTTAATATCGCCAAAATCGTTCTTTGGTTTCAATAATTTACTTAGTCTTACATAAAGTGTGTGTGTTTGTGTTTTCTTTATGCACGCTCTTCGATTTTTGTCAATGCCACTATAGTAATAATATTACAAAAATACGCCCTAATATTTTTCTGTAATTTGCTAACGAAAAACATATAATAGAACAGGTCATAAAAATACATTATTCGTATTGCTAAGAAACACTGTAAACAATTAACGATTACAAAGACCGATAAAAAAATACTCGATCTTCATGCCACCTCTCCTTTTCGAACTGTCTTAACTATTTTATTTTATTACAATAATATACTAATGTGCAATCTTATTATTCACCTGGGTGTGTTTAAAATATCCGAAACAATTTTGATTAAATTTATAATACTTACTTTACTTATATATTAATACTTTCTACAGAAAAACACCTTAGCTAAGTTATACAGAAAATATCATGATATATTGACAAAAACTATGCTCAAATATTATTTTCCTTCGCAATTAGAAACACACAAGCTTTCATACACAACATACCGATTTTCTGATACAAATATTCAGTAATGTGGACAAGCTACTTCTAATACATAATGCATCAAATTAACAAGAGGTCAGGCAAGTCATTCATCATTCTCTAATACTACGTTACCATTATACTCTGACCTCTCTATAAACTTATCACTGCCAGTTTTTGCACGCAATATCCAAAGTATGTAACATTCAAAAGACCAAATTATAATGGTAGTTTTCCTAAGCCGACTAAAAACTCAGATGTTAATTATAAACGGCAAATCTCTTCCTGTAAGAAATAGGCGAGGTAAAGTAATTAATTAAATTGTGATTTGTTTCTTCCATGTTAATTTAGGTGGAGCCAAGGACTTTGAGTCCTTTTACAGTTGTATAAATATAATGAATTTCGGCAGTGAATCTTGTCATAGACTGGCTATTGACGCAGAAGACATTAAAGTTCACAAGTGGACGCACATGCTCAAATAGACTACTCATTCTCTAACTCTCACAATCCGACGACATAAATTCGTGTTGGTTTACACACGAATTTAAAGTGTTCAGGCGCAGGAAGAACTTCCTAACTCCGGTTTGCTATTAAAAAGTGTTGAACTGAAAACCTAATAACTTTTTGCTGCCCGACCAGGGATTCGAACCCAAGACCTCATGAAGAGTAATCACATTACTACCGCTGCGCCAATATTGTTGTTAAAGTATAGCGGGTGATCGAATAGTACATATCTGGCAAATCGCCAATTATTGGTAGGTTTTAGTGATGCTATGAATGTCGTGGAATACTTTCTTTAATATATGGGTTTATGTCAAATTGACGCAGCCTGACTGACGAAGCACGTCAAAACAGGAAAAACAACAAACAGCAAAAAAATGCAAAAACTGAACTAAATATTATTATTTTATTACAAGAATGAAATAGATAGAGAAATACAAGATGGGTCTTGTATTTCTCTTTATAGGATTAGCACCACTCGAATAACCTTAGTACTGTCCCCTCTCGCTCCCGGCCGTGGTTCAATCTATGGTCCGGAGCGAGAGGTCGTGAAATGCCGTCGCCTCCGTCTGTGAAGAAGTCATGTCCATCAAGGAGGCGACAGAGCGGGAGAGGGAGCGCTTAAATCCACTCCCCAACCACAGAACCGGGCGCCGGAGGGCGCGAGATGACCTCCAGCCAACCTGAGGTTTGACCTGGGGGTGGTGAGCTGCGTGAGCCTACTCGCCACCCGATCAGCACCAGGTCTGAGAGGAGGCGTGCGTGTTCCCACGCGCGCCTCTGAGTCGTGTTTTGTCCCCCCACAGGGGCACTGTAGAGGAGGTGTGTTATGTAGTGAAACCTCGGCGGGATCGCGATTACATGTAAAGCGATTCGCACGGCCCCGCCGATTGCGGTTATGTTGAGGAACACCGTGGTAGGTTTAGTCGCTATTACCGGGATGTCGCTCACCATCTTTCCCCGGTGAATCCTACATAACCTCTCCGTCGCCCTGCGGTATGCGTCAAAGCACTCCTCTACGTAAAAAAAAAGCCTTAGTATTGTCAGATTTAAGAAAATAGGTAACCGGTTGCCGTTTGGTGAACCGTATGCTACTTCGGTTAGAATGCTGTATTAGCATGCATAGGATCCGTTTTCAAATGAATTGATTGCACGTATGGCGTAGTGGTTTAAATGATCGCCTCGCTACTGCCATCGCACCGAGTGTTGTGGGATTAATTCCCTTACGGGAGAAATATTTATATGAAGCATAGACAGAATGAACCCTGCTTGGGTATAAGAAGAATTCCCCTTCATCGCTGAGTAACCAACCCGGACTTCTCTTCTTCGAATAGTTAACCCAAATATTGCACTAGGAAAACGAAGACATACGTAATTCCCATTCAAACCATGTGATCTCGCTCTCTTTCTTTTAAATGTGACCGAAGTGGAAATGAGATAAATTTATCTTTCTAAACCTTTTAATCTTGCACCTAGTTTCCAATACTAAAGGTGGCGCTCTTTATCGGCAACTAAATAAATGACTCGCAGTGTTTTTTCTTTATCATAGTTATTCCAGTCTTAGCAGTTTAATTAAACAGATAGCTTCATCAATATATAATTAAATAATACATGCAAGCATTATTTAGCTTCAGAGCCATCATAATAAATTATTGTATGAGTATTTCTAATCAGTTTATTAAAACACTCCCACTTCATAATTGCAGCGGCAAATCTGAGATAGTATATGTTTTTGTATTTTTATTACGCTCGTTTTAATCTTCTGTCGTGTGATTCAAGGTGCATAGGTAATTGCTGAATCCAATTTAAAAAGAGTTTTATATATAAGCGTTTCTAAAGCCCATGTTGGCGTAATTACTATTACTAATGACACTTAAATTTACGATGAAAGCTGTTATAAATGCTGTTATAAGTAACGCTCAATTACTGTGTAATAACAGCGTTTGATGCGTCTACGCATGTCTGTTCGTAAATGCTAAAAAATATGGCACATATTTTTATATATATTTTTAAAGTTGCGCATTTTTCTCTACTTCAAAATAATAATTTTAAGTAATTTCGAGAATAAAGAGTTATAGAGCCTCTGTAATTTTTTCCCTTTATTCGATTTTATATTATATTTTCCTGTCTTGTCAATGTATACTGCTCTTACTACAAGTGATTACAGGTATAACCTTTCTAACAACATGGAAATAAATATATAAGGATTTTTTAAATCTATATCGCCAAGTAAATACTATCTCACATTTGGCTGATATAATTATGATCCCTCGGCTCTTTGGACTAGAAGGTCCTCTACTCTATATTTATAAATCCCTAAAATAACCACTCAAAAAAGCGCGTAGTGAATATAAATTTAGCGACGTTTTCACAACGTGTATTGTGCCGTGGCTTATCCAAATGCTTGACTCACATAAACGCTGATATAATTTGTTATTTAATTTTCTCTATCATTGTTTAATTATATGTAAATGAAAGAGCCCGGGGGTTGCATAAGTTGAAAAACTGCATACCTATACCATTCACTTAAATTCATACTTTATTTATTTTCCCTAGGGTCAGCAAAGTACGAGTAATAGGTATCCCTGATATGGCAACTGATCAAAGACTACGGTAATCGCTTACTAACAAGTGTGTCGTAAGCCTACTTACCAACAAAATTACAAAAGAAGAATTGTAAAGTGCCTTATCAAATCTTTTGTATTTCATATACAAGACCGCATATCACGCAAGATGGCGACAAAAGGCATGAAGCAGCCTGTTCATTAGATAAAGCACAAAACGAACAAACGAACCTGTCTATAGATAGGATGATCAATACGAACACTAAAACGGCTATCACAAAAGCAGTAGCTATAAGAAACAGTTATCAGAAAGATAAAACTTTCATTAATTCCAAGGGTATATCAGAAAATACCGTAGCACTCGGGTCGTTTAACTAGTATACAATAAAAATATAGAGGCTCTATCAATCGTGGTTCAAGATCAAGGTACTCTTCCCACGGTGGTGCACACCTGTGTCCTGTCTATAAGGTTTAAAGGCTGTGCAAGGGAAAGATGTGCGTACTTTAACATTGGGTATTTTGGATAGATTGTTTTAGATCTTCTTCTTCTCCCTAGCCTTTAATATTCCCAAGTCACTTGGGGTCGGCTTTTCTAGTCTAACCGGATTTGACTGGATATCAGTTTTTACACGGAGCGGCTGCCACCTGATCTCCGCAACCCGAAGGCTAACGATACCCTAAGGCTAGACTAGTGTAAGAATATTAGAGGGTACCGACTTTCCCAATAACGACTGCCATAGATGTTCATGGCAGCCGGGACCGACGGCTTAACATGCTCTCCGAGGCACGGAGCAGGCGATAATTGTCAATCAATACGCACATAATTTCGTAAAGTCTTATAACTTCCGAAAGTCAGAGGTGCGCGACGTGGGTTCGAACCCGAGACCCTCTGCATTGCAGTCTGTTGGTCTCCCCACTGAGCTATCCCTGCTCGTTTAATAAAACTACTATATCTATACATAGTAGTTTTATTTCAACGTTTTAACATTCGGGTAAACGTCAGATAGTATTATGTACTTTTATTATGTACTCCCCACTGAGCTATCACTGTTTTTTTTTTCGTTTTAGATCCATAATTTATAAATAAAAGTCATCATAAATTGCATACAGGGTTTCACAAAATATATAATATAAAAAATATTCGCCTAATTTTGGAAAAATCGTCTTGGTAAGTAACTTAGTTCTATAGAGGATGGCAGCCAAAAACCTTTGTGTGCCTGCAAAGAGTAAGGTTGCCAAACTTTTTAAAGAGCAGATATGCTCTCAGCAGGATACCAGTAATCTTTAGCCCTTTCATAAGCTGTTACTATTTCATAAGGCATTGCGCTAACTATCAGCTGGATCTTAAGCTTATGGGTAATATACAAATAATCTCTAAGTAAACAACAATCAAACCGTAATCACTAAGTACATGAATCAATGACCCTATTTATTTGAAAAATATGCCACTTAAATCCAAAACAAATTACGTTCAAATTATTTACATTATTGCGAGGAAGGTTACCCTAAAGGACTAAGAAGATACTTACGGAAAACAAACATAATATTGCTTTCAAACCTTTCGAGACGGTGCATCTTATTGTCTCATATAAACTATACGGGATAGTACAAGGCGCAACCGCAGAATTAACTGCAATTATAAGAACAGTACGCTAAGCTGGGACTTGCCCATCCAGTATTGTAACGGTACTGGCTCTCGGACGACCAGCGGAAACTGCAATACGCGTTGGCGCAAGTTACAACATTACAGCGTATGAAATGGTTTTACTTTCGTTTCAATAGCTTGTCATTTCAGACGTATGTTGTTTTGGAGAGATTAACTGAGCGATGGATTTTGTATCGCTTGAATGTGACTCTATAATTTTTTCACTAAGTTGTTTGGAAATATATTTTATAACATATAACACAATATTCTTAATATTTGTGTAATATTAAGAATATTGTGTAATAGAAATAATTTAAATGCACACATAAAAACATCGATAGTCGATTGTGACAGCACAATAAAAATCTTTCCAATAAACATATAATACACAGATATGTAATGCCTCGTTCGGGTAGATACAGGTCAATTTAAATTATGTTTTAGAGGACGAGCCTATCTACCAAGCATATTTTAGACAATATTATTGCTCAATAATACTGCTATTACTACTAATACTACCTGAAAAAGCCCAGTAATATTACGAAACCTGGAACCTCATCTCAACATGTACATATATGCAAACTTATGCCACTAAAGAAGTACTCATTATATCTCAGCAGATTGAGTCTGGTCACAAAATAATTCAGTAGCGTCACCCTGCCTCTCATTACTTGCTCCGCTCAACCGAAGGCTAGCACAAAAACTAGATTTTGTCACGCGAACGACCATTAAAGCTTTTGAACGGATATGACGACGTTACTCGACTTTAATTGGGTAGCTTTTTCATTTCTCCTTTTGCTTTTTCAACTGCAATTTCTGTTAGCAGTCTTATCGATACATTCATATCTTGGAATTTATCCACTCGATATTAACCACATTTGTTGAAATAAGTGGTTTAAAAACTTTACTGGCAAAGTCCAGTTGGTAGCTGGTACTGTTTTAAAAAGTAGGTGATTATCTTGTCCAAGAAAATTGCTGTCAATTATGCTACTTAGGTTTCTTGTATTGAAAATCTTTCGCCGCCCTGTCTTAGAGATGGCGGATGTCTGATTATACTGCCAGCGTGGAAAAAATCATATGGCTCGCTGGATGGTAAGCGTTTGTTATAGCCTATTATTGCGTGCTATATCAAGGGTATCACTTACACATCCTTAGGGAAAAGGAATTTAGCGTAGGGTGAAAGTAAAGAAATGTGAGAGATAAATATGTAAGCCAATAAAACTTTTACTTCTCAAACAAAACGCAGTGTATAATGTTGGTAGTCATAAGTCGGTTTCCTTTTAAAGAGTAGTACTTTCTTAGGCACAGCGTCGCACTCACCAAATACTTGACAACGGTACGCTCATTTACTAGGTTTGAAGACTGAAGTAGTCTCTGCGTCGTTTCGTTGCCAGAATAAAATATAAATATTTATTACTTATAACGCCGCAGGCCAGAGTTACTCGCTCACACAGTAATTTTTAAATTGCGATTATTTGTCTAGCTACCGTGTGCCATTTTATAAATCCTTTCGCATACTTTTCTCTAAGTTTAATTTATTGTGCTCGCTTATAGCAACGCAAGTTGAGTAGTTTAGAGATTCTTCTAGTCTGTATTAACTAAATACTTGTATAGATATTTTAATTGGCTCCATGTAAAGATCAGACATTGAAACGCAGCATAACATAGTTACGAGGTAGGATATATATATTTTCGTGCAGCAAATTTATCTAATGTTAAACTATATCATATATTAACGAACTACTCTTATGGACAATAATAGACAGCTATAGAATTATTAGATATAGGAACGATATAATATATTTGTGTCACGTAATCGAACACACATATTTTATCAAGCATCTAGCTTAATAATTATGGAAATAAAATGATTACACTTTTTTTCATTTATCGCTTTCATACGATCATTTATATGGTACTAATTAATATTCAGCATTTCTTTGCGATTATATCTTCTTGCACTCGACTTTTTAAACTTAGGTACTGAAGTTGTGCATTAATGCGCAGAGATCCGCAGAAACTAATACTACACGTTTATTAACTCAAATACACCTTCCTTATCTTTATCGATGCAAATGATGTGAAATTTTAAATAATACACTTTTAATCTTCTCTCTTAGCCTTTATTATTCTCAAGTCACTTGGGGTCGGCTTTTCTGGTCTAACCGGATTTGATTGGATATCAGGTTTTACACAGAGCGGCTGCCACCTGACCTCCGCAACCCGAAGGCTAACGATACCCTAAGGCTAGACTAGTGTCAGGATATTAGAGGGTACTGACTTTCCCAATAACGACTGCCATAGATGTTTATGGCAGCCGGGACCAACGGCTTAACGTGCTCTCCGAGGCACGGAGCAGGCGATAATTGTCAATCAATACGCACATAATTTCGAAAAGTCATATAACTTCCGAAAGTCAGTGGTGCGCGACGTGGGTTCGAACCCGAGACCCTCTGCATTGCAGTCTATTGGTCTCCCCACTGAGCTATCGCTCTGACTAATGAAATAATACACTTTTAATATTAGTACTTAATTAATAGTCAGTATTTAAAACGATCTTTAGTTTAGAATCATTCCAACTATGTACTAGTAGAGCCTCTCTGATTACAGCATGAATGGGCCGGCTCCATCGGGGAAGGACTACCCTCTCACAGAATATCGACGTGAAATAGCAGTATTCCTATTGTTGTGTTTCATTCGGTGAATGAGAGTGCCGGAGGCCCAATCACCCTCTCTCCTCCTTTCCACTTCCTTTTTCTCCTAAAGGGTCAGCAACGCGCAAGTGATGCCTCTGGTGTTGCAGGCGTCCATGGGTTACGGTGACCACTTACCATCATCACTCTCATTCACGCCTGTTTCCCAGAGGGGTAGGCAGAGACTACGGATTTCCATTTACGATACTGACATATCTATGTTATTAAAACCTGTATTTTAACAGAAGATTTTTAATATGTTGTAAAATAACGCATGCATACTCTAGTTTCAAAGTAGAACCGTAAATTTATAGGCATTTGGATCGGTCTGGTTAATTACAAGTGGGCTTAGAATAGGCACCAAAATAATATTAATCTTTATTACTCAAAATAAGAACAAAATTATATTGCACTTATGATGTAGGCTTATAGTAGTACAGCATAGTAAAAAACCTTAACTTCTAAACTAGGTAGGTATGAAAGAACATTTTGTAAATAACAAGCGATCCGCCCCGGCTTAACAAAACTTAACCTTAACAAATTATACATCTGAGCCTTTCCCATGAATCACTCTGTCTATTGGTAAAAACCGCATGAAAATCCATTTAGTAGTTTTTGAGTTTATCCTGATAAACTATCCTATTCCTGATAAACTGAAGTATCGAGCGAAAGCTTTAAATTATTCTACGGAAAAAAACAGGGAAATAGTCACTATATAAACCAAAAACTACAATTATTTTATCTGCTTAATATATTCAGTTAATATATGTACATCTAAATGCATTTGCACGCATGGCAAAAATGTCCAGGTCGGTGAAACAATAATTAAAATTATGACACATGCGTCACAAGGGTGCGCGAACTCCGACGTTTGTATTAGTATTATAGTTATACATTTGTAAAATATCAGACCTGTATATAAACTGTCCTTATAATGAGAAGAGGCCGTATCCAGTAGGGTACGGCTTCTTCACATTGTAACAAGTTTTCAGCCATTGTATTGTCACCAGTCTGACATAGTGCAGGTTGGTAGACTGCCACATCTTCGAGAACATTATTGAACACTCTTAGATATGCAGGTTTCCTCAAGATGTTAAAGCAAGTATGTATTTATAAATATTGTTACCTATATTCATGTAAACTTGCTGTAACTGTGAACGTAAACAAAAAAAATTAAGACTTTTATCGAGTAAGACCTACCGACCTTAAATGAAGCCAATTCTACCGAGTTTGCTTCATTTAAATCGGTTGCCAAACAAAAATATGTACTCATAATTATTAAGAGCGTTTTATAACTTGTTGATACAAGTTCGCGCGTATGAAATGGCAAGCACAGGTAGTAATAACTACGTGTCGGGTTATTTTAATATGTGTTTAAAGAGCATTACATTTAATTTTACACGGCACGATGTTAATGCATAAAATGATCTTTATCGATGATTTATAGAGAAATGGTTAAGTATTTATTACTCACCGTTTTTGGTGAGCTCGCCTGTCAACACATATCGCTTGCTTTTTAATTACATGCACGGATAATATATTGTAAATAAAAATAGAATATTGCTGCTTCTAAGTACATAATTTACCGCATCCTTTGAGGTTATTTTATTATTTGTGGTGATCTAGAGATTTCTCTGGTGGCTATTTCACAGAGATATACATATCTAACAGTCAAGACTTATCCATGGCCAACCTGGAAGGCACGTCTTCTTCTTTTCGAGTCAATGCTCTTGTCCCCTTTTGCGGTCAAATGGTCTTGCCCCAGAAAGTGGCGACCGCTATGGCGGCAGTAGTGGCGATGTTGAGATCGGCTCTTGTGCAGGATGTTGGACATGTTGCACAGGTCTGGGCACTAAACAGGTTACGTACCCGGGTTGGCAGATCTAAAGATAATATGTCAAGGTGGGGTTATATCAACTCCAGTGCAATCAAGTGCGACTGTGGTGCCTCCCCACAGACAATGGGTGATGACCCTGCTCTCTACTCTGCTGACGTGCCCCACGAGCCCAGAATTATGCACGCTTGATGAAATATACCAAGCAATGCCTAATACAATTTGCGATAAATAAAAACTATTGCCATCTACACGATACGAAGAAGAAGACTTATTCCCGATCAAAACTACTTACAACTGCTGAAAAAAAGTGAAATGTATTTATGACTAAGTTACAGTAACTTATTTTGTCTAATATGAATATTGTACTAATTCGTTACTACTCGAAGTCGAATTATTTCAGATTATAATAATAACTAGTAGCTTTCCCGCGGTTTCACCCGCGTAAGTCCCGTTCCCGTGTGAATATCGGGTTTCACCCCTTTCACTCCATTCGGGGTGGAATTTCCAAAAATCCTCTCTTAGTTCTCCCCTACACATTCCAAGGAACATACATGCCACAGCTTCTTCCGTTCAGTAGTTTCGCCTGTGCTTTGTCTGTCAGTCACTGAGTTACGGAAGAGTTTTATATATATAGATACATATAATATAATATTAGCCCTATATTAAACTGTCCCACTGCTGGGCACGGGCCTCTTCTCAGTGTGAGAAGGATTAGGCCATGGCCCAACACACTGGCCCAGTGCGGATTGGCAGACTTCACATATAATTGAGAACATTATTGAGAACTCTCAGACATGCAGGTTTCCTCACGATGTTTTCCTTCACCGTTAAAGCAAGCGATAATAAACTTTTTAATACGCACATAACTTCGAAAAGTCAGAGATGCGCGCCTTGGGATCGAACTCGAGACCTCTGAATGGCAGTCCATCGGTTTCCCAGTAGGCTATCTTTATTTTTAATTTAATTTAATAATAATTTTTTATTTCAATAATAATACATGGGTATACATTTTTTTGTTATTAGTCTAAAATAATATTATACTACAATAAATTATAATTATCCTTAATCTGGTACATGTTTTACTTATACCTTAATCGGCCGACATTGTGCATTCTAATTTAATTTCAAGCGCTAGGTTTAATAAAGTGGTTGCCTGAACTAGGTTTAGACCTGTGTTTCAGGCTATATCTCTACTTACAAAAAATATATGCCAAGTAATATTAGTTTAGGTCAATGTGCATAAACTTAAAATAAAATATGTATATTGATACAATAAAATACTTAAATTACATATTATTACAAATTACTGATGACTTAAGGCTATTTTACAACTGTAAGCAAATTCTCCGTATCGGAGTAGGTCAGTGTTTGAAGGTGTTTGGTAACAATAACATTACATTGTTTATAACTTAGACTATATATATCTAAAATTCTATTTAATCTAGTATATAAAAATGGTCCTAGGAATAAGAAGAATTTATTTACAATGGCATGTTTGGCATGAATCTTAGTACATACTAAATCTTTTCGTCTCTTGTCTGGAGGAAGTGGTCTGAATGGAAGTAGTGCATGTTGTTTAAGCACGGTGTGCAGAATAAGCAATATATAAGCGATAAAAATCGCTGCTTTATTATAATATTCCAGATGAGTTATAAAAAAAATAACCACGAAGATTCTTTTGTAAATGCGCCATATGTATATCTCTCGTTATAAGGGGTAATCGCAGCCTCGCTTGACAAACCCATTAAAACCACGATAGACAGCCTACTGTCTATCGTGGTTTTAATGGGTTGCCTGGTATGCCTACATTACTATCTGGTTTACTGGTGGGTGGATCGCTAGAATAATAACTGCGTCAGCGATGTAACCAGTAAAGCCCAATGCACAACAAATGCCGCTAGAAAGGCTTCTATTCTAACCTATCCAAGTCTGGCTACTTGGAGTCAAAAATACTTTTGACGTAATATTGTCTTCTATTTACGCGAATATTATTCATTGAAATTAAACTGCTATATACGGATTTTATCGCGTTGTTTATTTGACACTTTATTACAAAATTTTGAAAATTTTTACACTACTAGGTACTACTATTAAACTTTACTAATTTTTAAGCTAATTAAATTATTATTAAACTATTTAGATTTAATTTATTTTTACACTTTCCCCGACGTTTCGGTTGCTTTTCAGCAGCCATGGTCACGGGGAGACTTTTGACGATTTACTTCAGTTAAAAGAAGTTTCAACATAAGAAAAATCATTGACATTTCATGAGAGGAATAATTAAAAACAAGATGTAATCTACATTTATTACTGCGATGTTTTTCCTCTCTTAATAATTTAATTATTATAAAATTTATTCGGTTTCGGTGCAATTTTCAGACATCCGGCATACAAATATAACGAAACTTATAAAAATATACAGACGAAGCCAAATTCTTCTCGTATTTCTTCTGAAAAAATATTATAATCGGCTTAGTTTTGGGAGAATAAAATAGGGGCATTCAGTGGATATCATATCCATCCATCAGATTTCAGAAATATAATCAGGCCGAACTGTAGTTATCTCTTTTGCTCATTAATATTTCGCTCAGCAGTAGGTCCGTAAAAACCTTTTGTATAAATGTTTTGATAACTGTACTTTTCTTAATTTTTTAAATTAAAAACATATTATTAAGTATTTCTTTAACAACTAGTCAAAAATGTAAATGGCGTGGCATTTACAATATACATGTTAGATCATTCTAGGACTACCCGGCTTTTGTCCCCTATACCTTTTGTACTCGGCGGCGAGACTCAATATACCTACAGTAAGTTATTCAATAAAATCTCTTTTGCTTCCAGCGTGTTCTATAAAAATAGGTATTCAATAAGATCTTTGTCCAGATTGTTGGAAAACGAAGGATCTGGACGGAGCATTTCAGTGAGAATTGAACAAAAATAGAACGTTTCAACTTATTTTGAGTAACTTGTGAAAGCAGAAAATAAATTCAAGGTGACTTTAAATTTATTTTCTTCATAATTTCTAAATATTATATTGATTTATAGTGGGAAGACGAGGCTGTAGCGAAACTGCTTTTAAGTAAAGGAGAATAGGTTAAGATGTATTGTGTAGGCAAGTAATTTAGTTCATTTGTGTTGGAGCGAAAATTTAAAAGAAGACCGATAATCAGGGGCAGTCCTATACGGTTCTTTTGCTTCGTCTTTACCTATAAGCCTCTTTTGATTACATAATACTGAAGAGAATGGAGTACGCAAAAAGCCGACATTATTAAATGATTTTAGTGAAAATATCAGTAAACGAAATCTTTGTATGTTACACCAAACACAGATTCGGATCAGGTATCCTTGCACATTTTACATCATCGCATGAAGTTCGAAATATGAATTACATTTATTTATTTTCATCTGTCATATTTCTTTTTTCTTCGTACATTAGAGGCGATCGGATTTCCGTGTTGCCAGTTCATTAATTATTTCAATGACCTCAGATTTCACTTGAGTGTTATATTGCCTGATAGGTATTTGTAGATAACATCACAGGCTGTTAATACTATAGATAAGCTTGTTACAAGCAGCTTTTAATTTTTTGTTGAGCGTTTTTATCTATAGCGCTTCTTTCGTCACGAATTACGACGCTTTTTTTAGTTCTTATTAAATAATATTCCTTTGAATTTTATTACAAATAAAATGACATACGTTTGTGAGAAATATAAAAAATTTTGTCTCTACGTTGTTGTTCGTTTGTGTACCCGTTTCATGTGACTCGTCAATAGTGAGAATATATTTATAACTCTCACATTTCATTAGCTACTGTTTTAAGACTAACGTAATTGGGGACGAGTGTATTACCTGTTCAATTGATATTTACTTTAAAAATAACACTGGCTGACTCAAACATCAATCGCGTTACCTGATGTATGGCAGTCTGCACTACACTGATTTAATAACGTAAACAAATATGATGTATTAAAAAAATTTTTGAATAATGACTGATCATAAGGAGGTTATAATCCGTCATCATTCGAAATAATCTGAAAATATAAATTCTAAAATGACCTTTAATATAATTCATATACAATTATATTGTTACATCTTTGCAAATAAATATATTTTATCTTATAATTCTTTTACCTTAAATTTACACCGTTGCCTTAATCCTAAGCCTGCGTTCGGACACCGATGTCCATACAGAATTCTTATTCCATTGTGCCCACACATGGTTATATTGCTCATTAAGGCGCGATTCACACTTGTCCATTTCTTTTTAAAATAACACTACAATGTTACGAAACGTTTTCATTATAAAATTATCTATGTATAAAACTATTTTACGCGATGAAAGACGATAGCGTTGGCGTTGCCCGGCGAGTGTTGCCATAATAATAATCCTTGTCAGTTCAATGGTACATTGTTATTTAATGTTATTGGTAAAAAGGTGGGCTTCATTCATTGAGTTATTAAATATTACGTACTAAAGGAGACATCTCAATTAAATTGCTTGTAACGGGCGTTTAAGTAAATTAAACTCGATGCCCAAAATAATATTTTTACTGGGCTGTCTCCCCTAGTGCCTAATACATATTATCGTAATGACTTTAACAGATTAAAAGATACATGTTATTTACATCTATCTTCTTTATACTTCTATTAGGTGGTGAAGTGATTGAAATGGCCACCTCGCCACTGTAAACAGGTTCCCTGTTCTATTAAGCAACCAATAATATGATACATAACTATCGATTTTCTTTTTTGCAACAGAACAGCGAAAAGAGTAAGACTCCAAGTACGGAGTTCCAGACCACCGAATTTCGGTCACGGCGGTTATCTGCTCTAGAAATATTATAGTGCGCAAGTGTGTGCGCAAACGCAAGTGAACTCTCTATCCCCTAACTATCTAATCCTGTGGAATGCCAATGCAACATGACCGGTAAGTGATTAGGCGCAGAATTGTATTAACGTGCTTACTGAGACAGTAGTGAGTAACATAGCTAACTTTATAACTCTTCTTAACTAGAAAACCCAATAACTTATTGCTGAACCAACTAAGAATTTAAACCCGAGACCTCATGCACAGCAGATGCATTCACTACCACACAAGGTCTCTAGTGCAATATGCAAGTCGGAGAAAGTGTTTTCAGATTTTCTGTCCAGAAATTCCCAGTAGCAACACAATATAAGAATAAACAGAACTACAATTAAATTCGACTAGATATTTAGTGGTATTTCAGGGCGTGATTCAAGATGAAGGCTTGTTACGTGGTCCCGGGTAGAATGGACCACTTAACTTCGGTAGGCAACGCAGCGGAAGGAGGCCGGCACCAGGGTGCGTTGCCAATATATAGGGCGCCGCTGGGGAGGAGAAGCCGATGAAGGGGCGCCGCGAGCACGGCCGCTCAGCAACGACCGGTCAGCGTTACATAGGCATTCAGCTATGTATGTATATGTATATAATAATAATATCCTCCAGAACGAATTTCGGCCACGGCGGCCAGTTTTAACGGAGACTGGCCAACTACGCAGGAGATATTATAGTACACAAGTGTGTGCGCAAACACAAGTACACTCTCTGTTCCCTAACTCTCATGACCCGATGGGACGGTAATCCGACACTACCGAAGAGAGATCAGGCGCAGGACCGGCTTTACGTGCTTTCCGAGGCACGGGGAGGTCTACACCGCCAACTTCCTAACTCCGGGCTGCTATTGAGAATTCTTAACTGAAAAAAACCCGAGACCTTATGCACAGCATTCGCCTTCACTACCGCTGCGACACGAAGACAGTATATAGTTTATGTATTTGCTAGCAACACATGTGCCAAGTTATCAAAAATGTTTTGACGGTACTCTCACAGTCAAAACATCTTTGATAACTTGGCACCTCAGTAAAACATCCATTACTGTCATTAGTCTGGTGGTCATCTCTCGATTATAGTAACTACAATAAATGAGCATCTATCGAGTACGCATCCAATAATAAGATGTTCTTTACTTTTTATATTCTGTGACCATTGGCTCTGCATCCTGTATTAACCGTTATTTTTACATCGATGCAGAAAAGCTTTTGCTATTATGGATATGCTATTATTATTTTAGAGTGACTGCCTCGTCAAATCGGTCACGTGAAGATTTCGTATGTGCTTGCTTGTGATCAGGCCAATGCGGATAATAGGCCAATGGGTTTTATATTACAAAGTCGAAATCATAAACACTTCTAAGTTATGACTGCACAGGTAGTGAATTAAACGTCTTACCGATATCAATGTTCAGAATAATGTGGGACAAAAAATTATGTGATACACAAATGGTGGTTCCAAGTCTATATGTACTCTGTGTTTATAAAGTTCCACAAAGCCAGCGATTCTTCGAGCTTTCATCCAATGTGCCGCAGATATCTTGAAAACTAAAAACACTTTCTTTTACAAGCGGGATGCAACGGTCACTCCATCATCTACAAAATCTCATGATATAATAACACCTCCATATATTCATAGATTCACAACGTTATCATCCCTGAAAACCAGATTGCCAAGATCTCTTTTATCCGCCCTTAATTACACAAGAACTTGTACCGTCCACCTGGCGATTATATATTTTTTATTTTCCATTTCATGGGAAAAGTATGGGGCCACCTGTTTGTGAGGAGAGATGGTAAAAAATATCGAAATATTCTCACAACTACATATATCGTTTGATCCATAGTAGCTACTTGCACAATTATAGTCGAATGATATTCGAATATCAATTATAAGCACGGATAAAGTTGATCCATATTGGCGACGTGCTTAATTGTAGTCTAAAGATATGATGTAAATTATAAAAGAAGAAATAGACACATATACACATTTCTCGGTGGCGCAATGGAAGTGATGTGTACTGTGCATGAGGTCTCGAGTACGATTCCCAGGAAAAGTGTTATTGGGTTTTTCCGGCAAGAAACTGTCAGTTACAGCATGGAGTCTGGTATTGTGCCCGAAGAACGTCAATAGGTTCGCCCCAAATAACATGGAACCTAAAACCATGTCGGCGAAATAAGGGAGCAATACACCTTTACCTATCTCTTCGTGGGTACATGTGTAAGACTTATGTATGTACATATACATTATATTTTAAACGAAGCAATGCTTATAAAATTAACCTTAATCTTTATTATATAAATCTTCTGTGCGTGTGTTTGTAATTAAACTACTAAACGGCTGGACCGATTTTGATGAAATTTTTTGTGTGTGTTCAAGTGGATTCGAGAATAGTCTAGATGTGTTTCTTTTTAATTTATTTTTTTGCGTGTGTCCATTACAACGTCTGTCGGGACAGCTACTATAGTATAATATTCGAATGAATTGACGACACTATACGTGATTGCGCGCGTTGTATCAAGATAGTATCGCGAGTTAACAACTGTACAAATACAAGCATGCATTACTAGGCCATATTTTATGTTTATTGTGTTTTAAACGCCATTTTTTGTTTACAATGTTTTATATTCTTGTCCAGGGATGTAAGTTTGTGCTGTAGATCGTGTAGTCTCGGGTTGAAATTTTCTGTTGAAAACTTAGAAGCAGTCTCGAAAAGTTCTGTAGACTACCATTTATAATCTAGATGTAGCTAGGAAAATGTAAGTGTCTGAGAGTTTCCTATAATGATCACAAAAGAAAAATGATGTGTACTAACCCGCACTGGGCGTTGTGGAATTATGACTGAGTCATTCTCACACTGAGAAAATGTCCATGCCCAGCAGTAGGGCAGCTTAATACAGGGTTGGTATTACATATTTATTATATGTGGGTACGATATTACCAACCTTTCCATCTTTTTTCGTTTTCTTTGTTTATACGAATACTATAGTAATTTAATTGGTAGTTTTACCACTAACATCACGCTGAGTGTTCAAAACATTGTGATCCCCACATGGAACATACATTTGTTTAATTCACACGTTAATTAATTGTAAATAAATAACGTAATTGACAGTTGCTTCAATAACCTTTGTGAAGATTAATTGCTCGCATCAATATGCAAAGAATATTTCCGAGTAAATGTTATAATTAAAATAAATCATTCGCAATTCCGGGAAGTTGTAATTTATTATTATATTGATTCATTTTAATACATATGTATATTTCCATATTCATTTTAATACATATACATATTATACGTATATATTATTAAGACTGCGCCGAGCGAAATGTGCCAAAACAGGCGGTCACAGTTAAGTGAATAAAATCAACACTTTTTGTTTAATACAAATATAAAATACACATTTACTATAACAATGAATGTGTTTACAATTACTCCATGTAAAAAACTTAAAATAATTAATATTTTCGCCTACAAAATTACGTGAATTTGCACGAAAAATGCAAAAACGTAAGCTCGTGTTACGTGATTTTTAGATTATAACAGTAGAAATCTATCCTATTTTACAGCTTAAACGAAACATAAATAGTTCGGGCACGCCACGATCGTGGCGGTAAGTCCCGTGTTTGAGGAGTGGCTGGAGAGGCG
This sequence comes from Catocala fraxini, assembly GCA_930367265.1. Classification (NCBI taxonomy): domain Eukaryota; kingdom Metazoa; phylum Arthropoda; class Insecta; order Lepidoptera; family Erebidae; genus Catocala; species Catocala fraxini. The sequence continues at coordinate 29,443,855 of OV884025.1, read as the reverse complement.
GCATGGCGCCCTCACCTTCCGGCTGACACAGGTAATGACTGGCCACGATTGTTTTGGCCAATTCCTGTGTCGTATATGCCGGCAAGAGACGCCCGGTTGTCACCACTGCGGCGACTGCCGCGAGACGACCTCCAGCCACCCTGAGGTTTGACCTGGGGGTGGCGGGCTTTGTGGGCCTGCCCGCCATCCGTTCAGCACCAGGTCCGAGAGGCGGCGTGCGTGTTCCCACGCGCGCCTCTGTTTCGATTCCGTCTCCCCTCTAGGGGGGGACAGTAGGGAGTGGTAGAAGTGCCTTTGGGTAGATCTTTCATGTAGTGGCCTGCCGTTTCATACGGCGGGCCGAAACCTCGGCGGGGTCGCGACCGCATGCGAAAGTGATTCGCGTGGCCCCGTCGATAGTGGTTTTGTCGAGGAACACCGTGGTAGGTTTAGTCGGTATTCCGGGAGGTACTTTATCATCATCTTTTTTTTACCCCGGCGAGTCCGACATAATCCGCAAAAAATCCGCAAATCCGCCCGCGCCCCGCGGAGGGGTATGCGTGACGCATTCCCCCAAGTAAAAAAACAAAAAAAAAAAACATAAATAGTTATATTACAATTTGTTCGTCCAAATATTTAAGTTATTGGTTGACAAAGATATATATTTACTTCAAATCCTCCATACAATTTTACTATGGCGGTCGCGCGCCAATTTGGGTATGCGCCGCACGAGCTCTGTCATTATGACGTGTCTTACGCTCGTCGCAGTCTAAAACTTCGTATCACTTCTCACCGCATCATCCTTTCAACTGAGAGTGCTAAAGACGTGATTAAATACTTGCCACTGTCACTATGGCGAATGTTGTAGGTACGATTTACACATGGCACAATAATTTGTGTGATCCACAAATAGTTGTTCCGAGTCTGGGTGTGTTTGTGTCCGTTATTTAAAACTTTGTAAAGTCCCAGAAACATTGCTAATGAGCATTATATGTATACTCATACTTAGTTAGGGCGAGCCGAATGTACAACGTTATATGCCGGAATGCTGATGTCGACCTGTTTATTACTACTGTAGCTAAATTAAAACAAATATGTTGTAAAGAGTTTTTTGGGAGTAATCACGATTAATTACTTAATATAAATTAGGTTAGTTTTTAAGTTATTTAATTAGGTTATAAGTGAGAACTTGTAATTGGCCTTATTTATGTTATAACTTTATAAGTTATATATTATATTGTTTTAGCTGTTGGTTTTATATATTCCTATAAATAATAAAATATAAAATACCAAAATAAAAAATCTCCTACGTGTGCACGTGCAGGCTCTGGAAAGAGCTTCCTGTCGCGGTATTTTCTAATCGCCGTGACTTGTAATTCTGCAAAGCAGGCTTAAGGAGAGTAATACTATCATAATTGGCAGCGGCTGAGCTATATACATTATTGCAGAATATGAGCTACGGTTAACACTAATAAATACAATAAAATAATTTGGTTCTGTTATATAAATGTAGGCTTATATGTGTGAGTAATCTTGAGATTTTGGGTTCGATTACCAAATCGAGAAAAGTGTTTTCCGTTAGCAACAGCCGACTATCAGCACGGAGTCTGGATATGATATGAAATGTAAGACCTAAAAACATATCGTAATCTACCACGCTGGCAATTTTGCACATCTTCAAAACACTATGGCGGACTTCCACGTGACGTTTTCCTACGACCGATGAGAATTAATTATTTAATACATCATTTCAAAATGTTTTTAGAGATGCGTGCTTTGGAATCGTATTGTACACCTTTGCGTCCAACGATTTCCAATAAAACTATCCTATCGCTACTTATATCCTAAAATAAAATTAATATAAACGACCCATCGGTCGTTTAATCATCTGCAAACATGAGCACAACTACGGTCACTAACTAGAAACCCATTAGTTCTTAAAACTTAATTATAATAAGTAATCGAGATCTCATTTTCTTATTTAATCATAAAGACCACATGCTACTTTAACTAACTAAATAATAAGAATTCGACGTCGGCAATTGTACATCTGGACATTATAAGCATCGATTCGATATCGCTAATTGTAAATAAACGAGTAAAACGAAATAAAAACAACATCTATGCCACGCAACTAACATACTTGCATTAATAATATTTTTTTTTAAATTAGTACCATAGTGCATCTGTTTCAAACTACAATAAAAAAGCGTTACTAAAAAGTACTGTCTGCATGCGTGAATTTAAAATAAAAAAGAAAACTAATACAATATGGAAGGCGGATAAAAAAAATATCAATAAAATTAAGTTTTCTTTGGCATAATACATTTTTCTTTTCTCTACGATGTACGTCTGTCTTCGCCTTATATGGGGGAGGTAATACTGCAAAAGGTGCGATTACCACGTGGCCTACAAAGGTGTGCCTAAGCAAACACTGGTTATGATCGGAGAGGTCATTGATCACGCTATGAAACTAAACATAAATTATCCTTCGTTGGAGATCGCTGAGTGAAATTATAAAATAATACCCTCGAGCGTGGCCAGCTTGACGGCTTAAATAACTAAATTACTCGATGTACTGACGCAGTACTTTAAAAAATAACCTCTATGATGTAAACGAAGTGTCGAAAAAAGCTGCAGTCATAATATTACGACCCTAATGTGTAGAACAACATTTTTAACTTTATTTACTACAACAGATTAAAGAGGTTTTTCTTTATAGCATAGATAACTGTTATGAACATTTTAAATGATTTGTATCTTTGATCGAGTGAGACTATATTTTATTAATTGATATATGCATTATATAATGAGTTTAAAATATCGCGTAAGTATGCGATTATTTATCAAAAATAACATATCAAATCTTCTTATAACTAAAACGTTTGAGAACGTTAATCCTGATAAGTACGAAAATCTGAGCTTCATAAATAAAATCTAAAGTTAATGAAATTAAATATATTATATAGTATTTTATTACTTGTGTATTCTAATTATATAAAACCGGATTAAATGAGTTGAGGAATGAGCTTTTTTTATGACATAACCATTTGTGATGTCTATATACTTTTAAATATGGAAGGTACTTCCTTCTGTATCATGCTAAAAAACCTCCGTGGCGCAGCGGTAGTGAATGCGACTGCTGTGCACGAGGACTCGGGTTCGAATCCGTGGTCGGGTCAACAAAAAGTTATTGGGTTTTTCTGTTAAGAAAGCAGCCCGGAGTTAGGAAGTTGGCGGTGTTAGACACCCCCGTGCCTCGGAAAGCACGTAAAGCCGTTGGTCCTGCGCCTGATCTTTCTCCGGTCGTGTCGGATTACCGTCCCATCGGATCATGAGTGTTAGGGAATAGAGAGTGTACTTGTGTTTGCGCACACACTTGTGTACTATAATATCTCCTGCGCAAATGGCCAGTCTCTGTTAAGACCGGCCGCCGTGACCGAAATTCGGTCTGGAGGACATTATTATTAAAATAACTATTTTGCATCAATGTTGCATTGCTAGACACGATTAAAAACCTATTGTGTCTGGTCGTCAGTGTGCCGCTGCCACTCAATTGGTAAAAAATCCGTCATATTTAAACATGCCATACATTATAAAAATTTGCTTACCTGAGTCGTAAATTGAGTTAATTCTCTACACAAATAACTGTCAAAATGACAAATTTACACATTGTACCTTTATATTGTATTTGTAAATTGCATATTAGATAAAACTTATCTGGCGGTCGAAGAAACAATCCGTAGTGAATGTGTTGTGAACTAGAAAAGTTTGAAATGTCGCGATATCCGCTTTTACATACCTATACTAATAATATAGAGTAGAGAGTTTGTTTGTTTGTTTGGTTGAACGCGCTAATCTCAGGAACTACTAGTCCGAATTGAAAAATTATTTTTGTGTTGGATAGCTCATTTATCGAGGAAGGCTATAGGCTATATAACATCACACTACGACCCACGGGGCGGCGCAGTAATCATAAACGTGGGTGAAACCGCGGGCACATCTTGTATTATATGTATATATGGTTTCCCTCGCAGTGTCACCCACGTGCATGATTATTATCTTTGCTCCTGGGGCTCGTAACTTGATTAATAACTTGACTTATATAGCCTATAACCTTCCTTAGTTTTGACCATTTTGTGTTTAGTGGGTGAGTGACTGACCTTTCAAATTTACAAATAGTATGTATATACCTAGCTGTCCTGACAGACGTTGACCTGTACACACGAAAAAAAAAACCATATCTAAACCAACCTGAAATCCACATGAACGCACCCAAATTTTTTTAACAAAATCGGTCCAGCCGATTAGGTGAAGTTCAGTGACATACACACGTACAGTAGAATTATATATATAAAGATAATATATCATTTATTTAACAACATTGCCTGCACTGTAATGTTGTCATAAACTGAGTTCTTTTACAATTATTATATACCTACATATAACAATATTAGAAAATCGATTTTATTCTCAGTTGCTTACTCTAGTCAACCTTAAAAAATAATGTATTCCTCAATATTACCTAATACCCAACATCTACAGAACCCACACACATTAGAACTACAGTCATACCGTTTTTATTTTTCAATGCCTCGCTGACCGGAACTGCAGATGGCCGGGGCATCACATCCGGTGACACCGAGACACGATTGGCAACCTCCATTGATGGTTAAGAACATCGATTTAGAAACGGAGCGGAGCGGAGTGTTATAAAGTGTTGATTATATTATCTGATTCAGAATTCCCGTTTGCAATATAGATTAAGTTCAAGTTATTAATAGCTGGATGTAATTCATTTTGACGTAAGACGTGTTACTTTTTTGACCTAAATAAGTTAACCTTATTGTATGTAGTTTGTTTATATATATTATGTTTATTAATAGGTTAATATAATGGTTTTATTGGTTTTTCTTTTTAAAAATGGATGATTGGTTAGCAAGGGACATTTTTTTTTTAGAATTAATCCACACTAGGAGAAACTCCTATGTCGCGTGGGAATTTACAAACATTCAAACAATGAACTCAAAGAACGCTCCGACTTGGAACAACAATTTGTGGACCTCACAATTTTTTGTCCCGTGTGGCGATTTAACCCACAACACTCGAAGTAACCACTACGCCATCCGAGTAGTCGAAATCAACCTACAGATTTTTTACTTTGACTTCGCCAGACAGCCAAAGATGTCCTCGGCACCGTCGGACGACCCAATGTAAAGCCCTAGATTTCTGACAATTCAGTTGGCATCCAAATTCGACCAAGTTCGATATCGACCGGCGCTTGCAAAGCACGATGTAAAGGTCGAAGGCGTATGTGTAAGCAATCTTCAACCAAGCTGCCTTCGGTACACCGCAGTCATTAGCCGAAGTCGGCGGCAACGACTGCGAACTAAGTCATAATACGTTATGACTTAGTTCGCAGTCAAAGACCAAGTTGACGGCAAGTCCCGCCAAAGTCGTCTGCCTAAGTCAGCATATAACCACGCGTAAATTTAGCCATTAAGACTTTATCAGCGAAACCTTAGTCCAGAGTCGATACCTTAAAGTCGTACAACTAGGGATGTCTGAAAGAAGAAGAAGCTATATTGCGCCTACTCCAATTGAATAGGGTTCAATAAGAGTAAGAAAAATGGGTCTTTCTTACCCTGAATCCAAAAAAAATGCCCAGACAGACTGTATTTTCTTCTAGAGCTGCCAAAAGGATGAAGGATAAAGGAATACATACAAGTGATCATAGGCTACGATAATCGCTTACCATCAGGCGAGCCCGAGTATGGTTGTTGGTCACTTTTGCTTTTACAATATGTTCTGTAAATTAATTTTATTTATGGCCACATATTTCTAATACTTGTTGTAAAGTAAGATTTCTTTTTATTGAAGATTTATTATTATAGTACATTCATAGATGAATCTATCTATACTGTACACCTGTTTCCCAGAGGGGTGGGCAGAGACTACGGATTTCTATTTGCTACGATCCTGACACACTTCTCTGGCTTCATTCACTTTCATCACATTCATCATACACGCCCGTCGGTTCAAGGTGCTCTTAACCTGGCCTTTGTCCAGAACGCCTCCGATCTGATCGAGAAACGTTCGCCTAGGTTTTCCTCTTGCGACTGTTCCATTCACACTAGCCTTATAAACTTTCTTAGTCAGTCTTTCCCCGTCCATTCTTTCTACATGCCCAAACCAGCTCAACATACCCTTTTCTATTCTTGTCACTATATTATTATAGTTATAACTAATAATCTACACTAATATTATGAACGCGATGTTTTTGTAAGTTTTAACGCGCTGATCTTAAGAACTAATAGTCGGATTTGAAAATTTATTTTTGCGTTGGCATGTTCGTCGTTATTTGAAAACGTCAAAGACATAAGTTCATGCTACAGCTAAAAGAAGATGAATAATAACCACAAACGTCATTAAAAGCGGAATATACCGCAGGGGACAACTATTTATCTTATTTATTAATAAATAAATAAGTGTTATTAGCGATAGCTCAGTGGGGAGACCAACAGACTGCAATGCAGAGGGTCTCGGGTTCGAACCCACGTCGCGCACCTCTGACTTTCGGAAGTTATATGACTTTTCGAAATTATGTGCGTATTGATTGACAATTATCGCCTGCTCCGTGCCTCGGAGAGCACGTTAAGCCGTTGGTCCCGGCTGCCATGAACATCTATGGCAGTCGTTATTGGGAAAGTCAGTACCCTCTAATATCCTGGCACTGGTCTAGCCTTAGGATATCGTTAGCCTTCGGGTTGCGGAGGTCAGGTGGCAGCCGCTCCGTGTAAAAACTGATATCCAGTCAAATCCGATTAGACTAGAAAAGCCGACCCCAAGTGACTTGGGAATAATAAAGGCTAAGAGAGAAGAAAATAAATAAGTGTAATTAACAATGAAGTAATATTATTCTCTAATTAATAACCGCTGCAATTATAAAGCAACAATTCTGCTCATTATATCAAAAATATTATTTATTCTTTATATTGTCTTTTTAATGTTTAAAGCTTTCCACTTCCTCGACATTAGCGGACGCAATGTAATTACGTATTAAAACAATGACCTAGCAACCATATAATATTTCTCATAATAAAAAATATTTCCTGGATCTTGACATATTTGTTAATTAAAGGTCTTTCTTAATTATTACTTCGTGTGTGTTAGAGTGAGAGAGAAAAACGTTTTTTACACGCTTTTATAAGCTTCACCTGTGTGTAATAGCTATATAATTTATATAATAATGTATTTGAATTATTCAATCCACCGTCCAAGTACTACCTCGCTGAATTATCTGAAATTTTGCAGACGTCTGTACATGTACTTTGAGCACATTTTACATAAGTAGAAACACAAATAATTAAACAATACTAACTACTTCAAAATAACTGCTCTCATTATTGAGACGAAAACCAGCCTTAGGTCTCGCCGTAATAGTAAAATAATGTAATTTAAATAAACCTCGATGAAACCCGTAAAAAGAATTATACTTCAATGCATAACTTGTGCACAAATGTAACACCATATTACATTCTCCTCACCGACAAACTGCACACATAGTGCTTCCATTAAACCCGCGTTCCGCTACCGCTTGTACCAATAACCACAGCCTTACATCCTTTTAACAAGCAGCTAAGCAACACAAGAGTAAAACAACTGCAGCACAATACTAATTACATCTGTGGTGTGGCCACCAGTTCGACGACAAACACCTGTCAGAGCTACCTTATGTGCGCTTGTTATCAAAAATACCGGTTGCCTATTAAAAAATGTATTAGATATCAGCTTAAAGGGTTTGCTCCGCATTTGACCCTACATTACGTCCCACTTTCCAAAATGTTGCTCAATCGCCGCTCTTTTTAAAATATTCCTTTTTGTCCTACATTTTTGGGCCCGTAGTTAGCAAAACAAAACATGGTTAAACATTATTATAAATCTTTTCGTTGTCGGACTCGTGATGTCATGCAATTATAAGCCGTCAAAGTTTTACCGAGAGTTCAAAGAGGTATTTTAAAATATTTTTCAGCTGATAGTACAATAACAATACCAAACAAAAAAACAGGTACAGAAAAGGCACATAATTTGGGACGAAATAGGAATTACATTAACAAATTAATATTTATTTAAATTTAGGGGCATATAAGGAACTATTTTAGGGACGAATGCGTATTTCTACGTTTGGGACGAAACATGAGGGTCGAATGCGGAATAAACCGCTTAAGGCTATAGTTGCGAGCGGGTTCCAGTAGCCAATGCTGGTTTTATATGGACTACTAATATCTTGTAGTGCGATTATAAATGTGAGAGTTTAAAGATGTGTGCATGATTTTTACTCACGTGTAAAATGTTGGTCTGATTTGGATGAATTATTACACAAAGATGGAACGTGTTACGCGTTAGGCGTTATTGGGGTTTTCTGTCAAGTAATTCACAGTAGTAGTATGGAGACTGTAACTGTGCCCAGTAGAGAAATGCTTGCGCCGATTACGTTAGCAAATTCATCGAAAAATTAATTTTGAAACTGAATACATTAATATAGAAAAAGAACTGTTACAAAATACTTCCATGTATGAAAAACAAATATCTTTTGAAAAAGGAATTAGGTAGGAAATTTTGGCAGGGGACCTTATAAACATTTGTGTACCTAAGTCACGGACACAAACAGACACAAAGTACACCCAGACTCATAACAATTATTTAACCATATAACTAATTTTTCCATGTAGGTTTCGAGCTCAAGACTTGCCTGTCCACTATGCACTCCGTCACCAATACTTTACGATCTTATAATATGGCCATAGCATATACTAACACTGTTTAATCATGATGGTGTCTAAGTTATCTGCGTGACATGTTATCACAAAATAAATATCCTTGCTTCAGCACATCAATATAACAGTTCGTCGCAGACATCCCACGCCATATTTCTTCGAAGTCTTCGAACACCTCACACGACGTATTAACACAAAAACGAACCATACGATAAAATAAGATTCCTAAATAAATTCTTTCTTTCTTCGAAGTACGGCAAAATACGAATAAAAATCTCGACGGGCATTCATATAGGTTTTAATGATAGCTGGTCAAACGTAAGCCGTAGATAGTATCGCCAACCCGTTTCCCTGAGTTAAGTGCTGGGTACACGACACAATGAGCTATAACCTTTGCTATAACTAGATTTTACCCGCGGCTTCGCTCGCGTAAATGTATATTAGGTTAGGTTACTACCAGGACTTTTTTCTGGATGAAAGGTACCCTATGTCTTTTTGTTTATCCCTGATAACGTGAATGTGAAATCGTGATCGGTCAAGTAGTTAAGACGTGAAAGCGTAACAAATAAAACAAGTGAGAAACGGCCATCAATTGCTGTAAATCTTAGTTTCGAAAAAAATGGTATCACTTGACCTCGACGGTCAGTAGTCAAAGATCAAAGTCATTTCGGGGTATATCGACTATGCTGAGTCGAATGATGATGACGGCGAGTCTCTAGCTCTTAAGGTTCTTGAGTTGAAAGATGGTATCACGTGACCTTGAGATCAGAAGTCAAAGGTCATAGTCATTTCGGGGGTATATCGACTATGTTCAGCCGAATGGCGTTAACCGCGAGTCTCGAGCTCTTACGGTTCTTGAGTTGAAAGTTGTATAACAGACAGACGGACAAAGCTGTTGTATAAGAGCTTTTTCGAACTCTAAAAACTCACATTCGAATTTCTAATATTAGTTAGGCTATAGCGATAGCTCAGTGGGGAGACCAACAGACTGCAATGCAGAGGGTCTCGGGTTCGAACCCACGTCGCGCACCTCTGACTTTCGGAAGTTATATGACTTTTCGAAATGATGTGCGTATTGATTGACACTTATCGCCTGCTCCGTGCCTCGGAGAGCACGTTAAGCTGTTGGTCCCGGCTGCCATGAACATCTATCCACTCGGTCGAAGTGTGGCCGGTCTGCACTGACTGGCCCCCACATAAGATACATACATACATATATACTGCTCGGAGCTTCGTCCACGTGAATTAGGCCTTCAACGGCTAACGTATTTGCGCTCACCAGTCGGCTCCACTAGCGGATAAGGTCCTAGCAATCCTGACACAGCTGCCGTCAAAAGCCGTATTTGGCGGTGTGAATCCTTACCCGAACCTTACTATCAACTAGCATCTCTATCTGTACATCCAAATGCATCATCGGGTACAAAGTACGGCTCGGAGCAAAAGTGGAACTCTATGGGTTCCAAGTTTCATACAAATCCATCCAACACATAATGTAATGATGAACATCTAAACATCTTCAAGAACTTTCACATTCAGAATTGACATAAACTAACAAAATACTTACTTTCTGCTTAAACATTAAATAACACTATAAACTTGTGACCTAAACTTTACGAAAGTTGGCAGAAACCTGGACCGTGTACAGACGCCTTTTTAATACATTTTGACATTTACTCGAAGAGTTCAACTTTTTTATTTATGCGAGGAGAAATGATGCCGGGCTATTTCCTTCGCCGAGAAATGCGGCCTTGGCGGGGCATCGAACCTGCAGTCAGAGCGGATGACTTTTTCTATACAAAAATAAATGCAAAACATTGTAGGTAAGTTGAATTAAAGTTTGCGCGCGTGAAATGTGAATGAACTTTAGCAGAATTGTTTTTTTCTGGTTAAGCAAATCGTGAATGGTAGTTAATATAATATTGTATGAGAAATATAGATCATATTGCAAAAAACACAGTCCAGCAGCACTTATTTCTTTGCTTTTTTACAATTCAATTAACAAGGAACCGAACCGCAAAATAAAAGAAAGACATCTCTCACATTTCTTTCGGACTAGGAATAATCCCTGTTTGACGGGGGACTTTCCAAACAATTTAACGACATATGACAATCAGACTCGGGATAAAGAATTGTAGTTCACACACATTTTTGATAAAATGATTTGTTTATAATTGATACCTAATCATCGGGATCCTTTTTCTTTTTGTAATATTAGTTTCAATATGCCAGTCAGGCACAGTATTATTAGGGAGAAAAATAAATCTATAGGTACAGCAATCAAGGGTCTAGTCGAAGGGACATACCAATCCCAACCCGTTAAATGCACATAAAGTTATCAGTCCCGGAACAGTAAATAAAATACAATCCACTATACTCCATTTGGTTAGGTACTTAACTAAAGGTAAACAATCTTGATGTGTCTTTTTATCTAAAAACTCAGTTTCAATATAAAACGCTGCTAAAGATCAATGTAAATATAACAATAACGATTACTACATCAATTGAACCGTTAGTTTAAGCAGTAGTTTATTTGTTTAATATGTGTTTGTGAAAAAAATCACATCAAGATTGTTTACCTTTAGTTAAGTACCTAACCAAATGGAGTATAGTTCATTAATCTAAGTCAAGAACCTGTGGTCCCAAAAATTCTGACAATAAATATTTTTACTACTGTTCATGATAAAAGAGCTTGCCCAAGAGAAGCCCATCTTAAGGTAAGCAGTAAGCGTCACTTAAAGATATGGCTGTCTGCTATCACGGGAGTTATAACCAAAAAGCAACTGCTACCTACCAAATTGCAGCCAGTCTGTCCTGTGACAAGTATATGTGAAAAAGATGAGAGGATAAAGGGTAGCTATGTAAATAAATGTAGTACGTAGTAAGTAACTGAGGTCATTGAGCTGGGCACTCTCACTCATTCAACGAAATCATCCTCTTGCCCTGGTCCCAATTTATTTGGGGTCGGCGCAGTATGTCCTTCGCTTCAATACTTCTCTGTCACCCGTCATCTGATCATTTACCCCTTTTCCTTTCATATCCATCCTCACACAGTCCATATTCATTACTGTTTTACCTACATACGTATCATCTCTTCGCATTCATTAAACGAAATAATGAAATAAAATAATAATGTACATGTATACTGTCACTTTACGTCGACATTCTGTAAGAGGGTAGTACTGCCCCGATCGATCTGGACTACTGATACAGCGCGGGACAAAACTCAAAAAAAAATTTAGTAAAGAAATATGAGTAGGTAGACATAACAGTCCTCTTTTTACCTCAATCTTTATTAATGTATAATATAATCTTCAAGTAGAAACTCCAAGCTTTATACAATATTTATACATAGAATTTTATACGTTTAAGATACTTGAATAACTATCGTTATACGGTATCAGAAACTTAATTATATACAAGTAAATTTGTTTGTAAGTATAATTAATTATACTTATAATTAAGTTTCAAGCATAAAATTGAAGGAGCTTAATTATGCAGTGTGTAATAGAAAGCTATAGTTATAATGATAGGTCGCGCGTAACAAAAAAGAACAGCTATTTCAAAATAGACTTTTTAAAGGTACATGCAAACAGTCAGTTTGAAGACATTCAAGAGAAAGGCTACATTAAGATGACCTTAAATCGACTAGCATGTATGACAAGTGATATACATAAGTGAGAGTAAGAGAGTGAGAAAAGAATGCTAGGATCGTAGTAGTGGAAATCTATAGCCGCTGTCTATCTGTCTGGGAAACTTAAACCAATGTACACATGTACATAGATTCACGCCTGTTTCCCAGAGGGATAGGCAGAGACTACGGATTTCCATTTGCTACGATCCTGACACACTTCTCTGGCTTCATTCACTTTCATCACATTCCTCATACACCATACACCTCATAAACCAATGTATGTTTCTTAAAATATATATTTTTTAAATGGTCGTTTTAAGTTTTAAATCAACAAATGCTTACACTACAGTTATCATGAAACACCGATGTATCAAAACTTCTTTAGTATTTTACAAGGATATTTTTAGCTAATCTGGATATTGTATTGTCGTCTTCGAGGATTGTTAGATACTTATTGAATTGACATTTTTATTACAGGGGCCGCTTTTCTGTTTGAAATAGTATGCACAGTATCACAACATTTTTATTCCTTTATATTAGTAAAAGGATTTTTCATTTTACAATTTTAAATTCTGATAATGTGGATAAAATATTGTTTAATTATAAGATGTTCAAGAATCTACAATTTACTTAATTGAACCATAAACAAAACTGTATTGTCTAATTAAATATTACTTGAGTATTTCATCAATACTTACGACGTCTTATGGCTAAATCATATGCAGTGAAGATGAAACCGCCTTCGATAAAAAAACTCGATAATGTATTATAAACATTAATAAGGTAAGTTAAATATCTATATACTGGGCATGAGGTTCTGAATTCGATTTACAAGTCGGGTAAGCGGTCAGTGTGTTTTACTGCCAAAAACTTTCAGTAGTAGTACGGAGTCTCGTACTGTGTTATGTGGGCCCTAAAATCATATATGCTACCTTTGGTGAAGTAGAGCCTCGCTGATTTCAGTATGAATGGGGCCGGCTTGACCGGGGAAGGACTACCCTCTTACAGAATATCGACGTGAAATACTAATACTGTAGTTTTACGTCCGGTGAGTGAAAGTACCAGAGGCCCAATCACCATCTATCCTCTTTCCCGCTCCTTCTCCTTCCCACTTCCTTTTTCTCCCAAAGGGTCGGTACCACGCAAGTAATGCCTCTGGTGTTGCAGGCGTCTATAGGCTACGATAACCACTAACCATCATGCTTGTTTGCTACCTTAGATCCATAAAAAAAAAGAAATAACTGATAGATTTATGTAATAATGTGGCGTTATTTTAAGTGGTCAGTGGGCTGGGTGTTGAGTTTTCCATCACCACAAGGAAAAAATGGTGCACAAATAGTTGTTCCTAATGTTGGTGTCAATTTAATGTTTAATTTTGTAAAAAGACTTGCGGTACAGTAATTATTGCTAGCGTATATCTATTTCGTTATTTTTAGATTAAACGTGATAGATTCACTTAAAATATATGTTGGAGCAACAAAATATAGGCGTGGTATTATACTTCGTACGTATACTAATGATAGGCAAATACAAGAGAAATAAAACAATAAAGGTTGACTGTGATTATCTCTGATTTGATCCATAATGCAGCGAGTTCGTCACCCGAATGTGTCCGCGCACGAGTCTCCGGCGCTTATATACCGTCAATATGACACTGACAGTTATAACTGTCACTCTCACTGACACATTGGCTCTATGGCGACCTCACTCAAGCTTAGGCTTGACGTTCCGAATCAAACCAATAGATGGCGCTTTATTCAACCCCAATTACAGAAATAAATTACATTGCAATGATTATTTTCTTGACGCTCCGTCATATACATATTTAGGTAGGTGACAAACAGAAGGGATTATGCTGGTTAGGTTTATTAATAGCTACATAGTTTATTCTCCAGCACAACATAATTATATTTTTACCTGAGCGACAATGTTTGCCAATCTAAGGCTGTGCCTCCACTGAACCGAAGACTAGTGTAGACGATGCAAGAGGAAACCAAACGGATAAGAAAGGATTAAAGGATCGGCATTGCGCATAAGATATTTGATGGTAGCCGATTAACATGCAGCGGGCACGTATCCATCTTCACTATCATCGTGGTATAAGAGCAGAAAAATAGAGATTATTTTAATTCTCCTCTATGCCTTGGCTAGCCCGTAAATCATCAGCGTAATGAAATAGAGAGTGCTATTGTGTTTGCGCACATACTTGTGCATTATAATATTTCCTGCGCAAATGGTCAGATACCATTAACAATGACAGTTATCACTGAAATTAAATCTAGAGCGCTTTGATGCACAAAAAACACACTTCTTCACTTCTTTTATTAGCTTCGTTCCTCTTCCGGTCATCTCCGTTTCAGTATAAACACACCTCAATTGACCTTTGCAGCTTTTACAAGACCACACTTGTGACTAATTTGCATACATTTATAGAAAATAATATTACCCAAAGCTGATACTTGTAATTTTACAACGACTCAAATGAATATTCATTGACATAGCATCTTACGTACGTTTTATTTAGTAATCATGTTGTAGAATGTGTATTGAAATACTTATGTCACCTTAATGTCATTACACGAGAATAATTTAGTTAATTCGAGAATGCGTGATTGTACCAGCTGTTCATTATATCTGAATAGCGCATTCCCTGTAGCATGCCACGTGCAAGCATTTACATATTATCACTTCAGTAAAAGTAATTGGTTTTAGAGGTAAAATTATATATACATTCACGACTGCATATTCTCAAAAAGGTAGGCAGTACCTTGTATTTCACCAATATTTCTTTAGCTTATAATTCAGCGAGCAAGCAAATTGCCGTAACGATTTTAGAATCCGTGTTACTACTGAAAAAAGACAATCAGAAAAACAGAATTGCATAATGCCTAGCTTGAGAATTGACTCTGTATGGAATTGAATCTGATTCGTGCGTGTTCCCACGCGCGCATGTGCATCTCCCTCTTAAGAGAGGACAGTAGGGCTTAAATGTAGTGGTGCCCGAAGGGTAGTCTTGTTGTGTAGTGGCCTGCCTTTTCACACGGCGGCGCGGCGGGCCGATTGCGATTGCATGTGAAAGTGATTCGCGTGGCCTCGCTGATTGCGGTTTTGTCGAGGAACACCGTGGTAGGTTTAGTCGGTATTACCATTATTATCATTACCATCTTTCGTTGCCGCGGTGAGTCCCTGCGGTGGGGTATACGTCAATGCATTCCCCAAACTAAATTGTTTTTTAACGAAAGGTACACTTTTTTTCTTTTCTGTTCCTCTGATAACGTGTATGCGAAATTTCATGATCGGTCGAGTACTTAAGGCGTGAAAGCGTAACAAACAAACTCACATTCGCATGCTTAATATTAGTTAGAAATCTAACTTAAACAATGTAGTAAATAGAAAGAGCAATAAAATAATTGCTTAGTCAATGAACTCTTAATACATGAACGTTGCGATATAAGATCGAGTTGACAGCTGTCGCCACCCGTCTAAGCAACGAAGAACAGGAATTGCTAATGTCATTTTAGCTCGCATATATGGCTAATGTGCTCAGTTTTGACATAATAATCGTATTAACTCGTTGATATTTTATAGTTTTAGATGGTATCGATATATCTATATCCGTAAAATATGCTTGTATGGTAAACATAGAAACTGTAACTGCTATAGACGTGAAACAGTGAGACTATTCAAATATAAATCGTATTAAAGTAGCCTACGAAAAAAGAAATTCAAATATTCGACACTTATAGAAAATCTTTATTTTTTGATACCGTATCCGATTGTCGAACAATTCGTCGTCATTGATAGATTTTAATAATAGTCAAAGAATTAAAAGTATATGTCAATTGACACTATGTATTGTATGGCTTCGGACGATAGTGATCACTTTCTAGGTTTACCATCACCTCTTGTGATAAGTGTCAAAATAGTAAAGGATTAAAAAGGGGTATTTGTTAATAATTTTAAGCAATCATAAGCAAGTTTATAAGCTGAAAATGCTTACATCTGTATTTTCTAAGCAAAGAAGTTGTAACCTTTAGGGTTTACTTTAAGAGAACTGTAGATATAATTAGGAAGTACAATGAGAGAAGGTATAACAAATACACTTTTAATGTATTAAGATACAAATAAAAGAGACAATCTTTACTTATATAACTATAGTCAGGGCGTGGTTCGCTAAAGACTTGCTTCGTGGTCCTTGTATAATCAGGACACTTAGCTGGGAGTGTGAAGCCGGGCCGCAAGGAGGACGCGACTGACGCCGTCCGTTCCTTATATAGACTCGCACCACCGGTCGCGAGAGGTGGCTAGTGACGTGCGCCCGCGTTCGCCGGGCGTCTAGGCGATTATCGTCACAAAGTGTATCATCTTTCTCAAACTCTAACGATTAATGCCTGCTTAAAAAAGCTAGTTATTAGATTAAGTTTATAGCACGGGCATGGCATGTAGCAGGCTTTCTTCCTTCTCACATTTCGTCACGTAAATAAGTCCTTTCGGTAGTTAACGTTTCTATACCTGTAACTTTCAATTGCGTTTGGCAAAAGGATTGCTTTGATCTCGTAATACAAGTTTCGTTTTTGTCGAATATAAAGTGTGACGTTATGGTAGTCAACCCGCTTTAGAGGCGTGGTTGACTTAGGATTTTAATAGAAATTAAAGATGAACAACACGATCAATAAGCATATATTTTCACTTACAACAGGTGTATGAGAATAAATCAAACTACAATTAAATTCGACTGGACATTTAGTGGTATTTCAAGGCGTGGTTCAAGATGAAGGCTTGTTACGTGGTCCCGGGTAGAATGGACCACTTAACTTCGGTAGGCAGCGCAGCAGAAGGAGCCCGGCATCAGGATACGTTGCCTATATATAGGGCCGCCGCTGGGGAGGAGAAGACGATGGAGGGGCGCCGCTAGCACGGCCGCTCAGCAACGACCGGTCCGCGTCACAAAAGTTTCAGGTTTGAACTTTGATTGGGACAGGTGCTACTGATTTTTCTGTTCAGACCTTGTTAGTGGCAGCATAAAGACTCATCGTTTTAGACTGCTTTAGACTCAGCCCTTTGGCGAAATTTAATTGTGTTATAGATTATTTTTCCTAAAGTGAGTCTGGAAACGTGATTCATATGTATCAAACCAAAAACCTTTTCCAAATTACTTCTGCAACTGAAAGTCAAGACTATTCAATTGCCCAGTAAGTTTTCCACAAGTAACACCGTGGCATATACTTTATTCTGTACTTACAGGTGTGCGCATGTGTCTAAGCAAGTTAGAACTAAAAATAGTCAAGCAGATGCGCCTAAAGATGCACCTAGTTCAATTGAAAAGGTCAACACATACAATTTACATACTAAACTATGCACATAATATACTTAATATATAATCTGCTTGTTTGCTTTGCTTCTAATTAAATGGTACATAAATTCGTCTCGGTGTAATTAAACATTTGTATTTATAACTTCCTATGTAACGTTACGTGGGTTTGATAATCATGCAATTATGCTTCTTTGTAAGGAATTTATCGTGGTTTACATTTTTTAATAGGAGAGAGAAGATGTATAACAATATTTCAATATGCTTCAAGATTCTTCGCAAATGAGTATTATCACATGTCGTGGTAGATCTTAGAGAGGCATAATTTAAATACAACTGCGTTAACTGTATTGAGTAATAATATGTAGACCGTGGTATGTATACTGTTGTTAGATATGGGCTTTTTGCATTGTTTTGCCATGGGATGTTAAAAATGCTTGTATATCAAAAGTGGTTCTTTAAAACTGTCGCATGCCATCAATAACTATAATACAAGAAATTGCCTGTGGACTAGGATTCGTTTCACATTTCATTTAGTATCACATATAGATAGCAAGTTTTATTCTACCGAACCCAATGTAACGTGGCTTAAGTATAAAATTAGCTTAAGAACTGTTAAAATTTGCTTCCCGCCAAACTGTTCTAAGGATCCCCTGCGCAGAAGACAAACACGTGACGTAGCATATTTTTTGTGTTTGAAGTCAGAAAAACTAAAAGTTGGAATCATGTCATGGCGTAGAATATTGAACATCCCCGATGTTCCAACATCGTAACCGTTGGGTATTCTAAGGCCGTCCGCTGCGTTAAGCGAGTGCATGGAGCGGGCGCCCGTGCTGCGTGCTGTTTTCTAATATCATGGGGCTCGCACCGCAGACAACGTGTCCGCGCGACGGAGCACGCGATCGGAGCTGTTTCTAGGAAATCAGTGAGCGCTGCTTCGTTACTGCCGGCGCTGTTAAAGGCGGGAGTCCGTCGCGGGCGCCCGCGAGTCCGTGGCGGAACACGGCGCGGGTCTCCGCGGCGGGCGCCGGCTCAGTGCACCCTTAACGCAGCGGCGGCCTAAACCTTTTCTTTTGCATTAAATGGGGCGGGTATTCCGAGAATGCGTGGTAGTTTTCTGTGTTCGAAATTACTATACATTTATTTATGAAAGCCGAAGATATATATTTATGTGTAATTTCGGTGAATAGGCAAAGGTTATGTATACTTTGTAACATATTGCGATTATGAATTAAGTAAATAATTAATACTTGTTTGTAAATATGCTAGATATGTTAGTATACATGGTTACATAGGTACTGTATATATGTAAGTAATTGTTATAACTCTTGAGTTCTCTAAATTTTTATATTTAATTTTTTGCTCATATTTAGAGTAAATATGAAGCATGTAACTCACTATCGAATTCGATGTACCTGTAAGTATAGTTGTTTGATGTAAATAAATAAATAAATGATATATAATGATTTTGGCCTCGATGGCGTAGTGGTTAGTGTACCCGACTGCCACGCCTGAAGTCGTAGGTTCGATTCCCGCACAAGTCAAACATTTGTGTGCATGAACAATGGATGTTTGTTTTAGTCTGGGTGTTTCTATGTATAATATGTAAGTATTTACAAAAAAAAGTATATATGTATGTTTATCCATTGTCTACCATAGTACAAGCTCTGCTTAGTTTGGGCTAGATGGTGTTGTGTGTATGTGGTAGAATATTATATTATTATTCTCTTTATAACTTTTTTTTTCTAATAATTACATTTTTAAATATTAATATAAAAACTATACATATTTAAAAATATATAAACTGGAATGACCCACCGACATCGGGAACAGGGTCCAAGCTGCCGGTGGTTAGGGCCCCAGAGAGAGGAATCTCCTCACAATACGCGCCGTGTCGAGTAGTACTGCCTTTTGCATCAAGGACTTGATCCAGCCATGATCTTGTATTATTATTATTATATTATATTATATATATATTATATTTGTGAAAGTTGGTCAAATGCATTTAGTGTTTACGAGATGTCTGAACTAACAAGCAGAAAGAGAAAATCTAAAAGCAATCGCTGCTAATAATTATGGTCACCCTTTTAAATAATCAATTACATTAACTTTTCAAATATATTTTTCATGCACAGGCATTGCATTTAAATAGGATCTGATAGGCAGACAGGCTTTAGCTCACCGACTCGTTAATTTATTATTATTTATCACTTCAGTCATAAACTAATATCACCATTAGATCCAGTTTTCTTAAACTATCAAATACGTGGGCGTTATATTTTTAATTTGATTGATTTACAGCTTTAAAACGAATATAGTCGCGCATGTTTTACTTAATTAGTAACAAGATATATAATTATAAATATTCAACAGATATAAAATAATTTTATTGATTTTATTTTATTATATATTATTTTGTAGCAGCGATAGCTCAGTGGGGAGACCAACAGACTGCAATGCAGAGGGTCTCAGGTTCGAACCCACGTCGCGCACCTCTGACTTTCGGAAGTTATATGACTTTTCGAAATTATGTGCGTATTGATTGACAATTATCGCCTGCTCCGTGCCTCGGAGAGCCGTCGGTCCCGGGTGCCATGAACATCTATGGCAGTCGTTATTGGGAAGTCAGTGCTCTATAATATCCTGACACTGGTCTAGCCTTAGGGTATCGTTAGCCTTCGGGTTGCGGAGGTCAGGTGGCAGCCGCTCCGTGTAAAAACTGATATCCAGTCAAATCCGGTTAGACCAGAAAAGCCGACCCCAAGTGGCTTGGGAATAATAAAGGCTAAGAGAGAAGATATATTATTTTGTTTTGACATCTTTTTACATTACATGATCCTGTTTGAATAACAAAACGTAGTGTAAGTGTTAACGAAACGTAATATAAAAAATAATAATCGTAACCCTTCTGCGGCTGTTGCTATCTTATTATGAGACTAACGCAATCTCGGAGGGCGTCAGCTTTTAAATATCACCTTTACTCTGTGGTATAAACATAAAAATAATCACCCATGATGCTGAATGTGACTGTCGATACTGCGATCCCCAGTGCCTCAAAAAATTTGGTTAAGTTCTCGTCCTCGGCTTGCCTTTACTGGTTGGCTGAGGTGAAACTTCTAACGCTTATAGGATTCTCAACTCTAGCTTACCTTTGTCGGCCGGCTAGAAAAGGCTGCCAGAGCTACACTCTCGGGGCGAAAATGTCAATTTAGGAAATATCTCCATAGCTATATTCCAGAGCGCGTTTCTCCATAGAAACCCACTCCGGTATCCATTTTTACGAGACCCGCAATGTTAGCCGAGCGTATCAATGCTACCCTCTGTCTATGGCAGCTATTCAGGGGGCTCATCTAGTGAGTCGGCGAGTCACAGTCTGGCCATCTGGATTGATGATATTAGTGTATTTGGGTAATACGTCGTTTTTCGTCCATAGTTATTATTAAACACCTATTTATGCGCATAGCCCAGATCGATTAGATTTCAAACGTAGCAATAATTATGCGTCCAGTGTGGCCATTGCCTCCATAGATGTCCCATCCCAATACTGATTAAAACTCTCAAAGAGCTTTTCCAGGCTGCACGGTATTTTTCTAATCCATTGTTAGAAAAGTACCCGTGAAAAGATAAATATAATATTAATCATACTAATGTAATAAATGTACTAATGTATTCAATGTAGCAAGTAGATGTATAATAAACGTTAAGGTATAGGAAGTATAATTATACAGGTACAAACCTTGGCTACGAGCCCGTACGCCCCTTGACTTTCGCCCCTTTCATAGAAAGACGGAGCCTAGTTTTGGATGGAATTTAAGAAGAAACCTAACAAATACCTACTCGGGGGCGAACCTTGAAGGGCGAACGGGCTCGTAACTCAATCCTTATCATCTTAGCAGAAAGACGTCCATTGCTTGACAAAACGTTCAAGTTTGGCCAAGCAGACCGATTTACGGCCGCTCGCATCCAACCGCTTCCCACAAGCTTTACCAGCACGTCGGAACACCTAGGTAACCTACCCCGCTGCGTCTGCCAGTGCGTGGCCGTACTCCATAACCTTTATGTCGTTTCTGAAGGTAAAATCAATAAAGAGTGAAAATTAAATAGATTTTACACTCGAAATCACGTTAGATAATCATAATTACTTAATACCAATGAAATAAGGAATGTAAAGCCTGATTTAAGCTAGAAATTATTGCTTGTCTTACTGTAACGTTTATACATTTCACAAGGCGCGTGAATTAATTTGAATGAATCCAATTAATTCTATGCAATCGGCAGTTTCGATTAGAAATTATCTCCAATTAATTAATTGATCATTATCCAATTACATATACATAGATAAACAATCAAATAAAGGTAAATATCAGAGGCTGATACAACATCATACCAATTAAAATATTCAATTCCTTATTTGAAATTAATTATTAATACAAATAAGTGTTTTATGATGCCTTATAATTACCTCATTAATTTGTTGTGTTCAATTATTATTTTATATCAATAACTTGTTATTCTTTTGTCGACTTCGGTGGCGTAGTGGTTAGTGTAACCGACTGCCACGCCTGAGGTCGCGGGTTCGATTCCCGCACAAGTCAAACATTTGTGTGCATGAATATGGATGTTTGTCTTGGTCTGGGTGTTTCTATGTATAATATGTATGTATTTACAAAAAAAAAGTATATATGTGTGTTTATCCATTGTCTAGAACCCATAGTACAAGCTCTGCTTAGTTTGGGCTAGATGGTGTTGTGTGTATGTGGTAGAATATTATATTATTATTATTATACAAAGCAGCGAGTTGGCACACCGTGGTTGTTTTAGTCGGTAGGCCTGAAGTTTGGGGACAGCCGACATAACCCTCTCGCCTCCCCTTGTGGCGAAGGGTTATGCATCAGACGCAATTCCCCACGTTATAAAAAGGGTCCCGCTCTGGCAACCTTCGGTTACGGAACACTAAGAAGTTCATAATACTGAACTCTTCTATGTGCTGGGTACCTCTCTTCTCAATCATTTTATTGCAATAGATTGCCACCATGTACTTAACGCCTAATTTGATTCTGTAAAGTTCCCCAAGGTAATCTTCGGATAATCTCTTATGCCGTAGTTCTCTTTTACCTTCGCATTGTATAATACTTATAGAGATTATATGTAATAGAGATTAACGCGACTGTGATTGTTTGTTTACAACCAATGTAACAAACATACAGGCAAGAAAGTACCAGGGGTCTCACGCGCGCGTTAATTAGCCTTTAAGTTCTTCGCCTGTTTGTTCTTCCAAGGGGCGAAGATTACCGGAGCCCAGTTGACTTCAAGTAAGCTATCTCTTGTGATTTCACCCACTTTTATGATGTCATATAGCTTATAACCTCTCTCAAGAAGGCGCTATCAAATGCAAAATAAGGTTTGCAAAGCAGTTGGCTCGAGAGATTAGCGCGTTCAAACAAAACACAAACACACCTTTCAGTTTATTATATTATTATTAACTACCTCTGTGGCGCAGTGGTAGTGAATACAACTGCTGTGCATGAGGTCTTGGGTTCAAATCACGGGTCAGGCCAACAAAAAGTTACTGGGTTTTTTGTTAAGAAATCTCAATTCGAGCCCGGAGTTAGGAAGTTGGCGGTACTAGACACCCCCGTGCCTCGGAAAGCACATAAAGCCGTTGGTCTTGCGCCTGATCTCTCTCCGGTCGTGTCGAAATATCCGTCCCATCGGTTCATGAGGGCTAGGGAACAAAGAGTGCACTAGTGTTTGCGCACATACTTGTGCACTATAATATCTCCTGCGCAGATGGCCAGTCTTTGTTAAGATTGGCCGCTGTGACCGAAATTCGGTCTGCAGGACACACACATTATTATTATAAGTATAAATTGTCTTACGTTTACGCGAATGTTATGCATTGAAATTATACTACTATTACATGAATCTCATCAATATTATTATTAAAGTATTTGTAAGTGGTCTATACTTACATATATCATATATTATTTTTTGTGTAGAAATAATGCGAGTCAAATCACTTGAAGGTTTCATTTGCACTGTGTATATATATATATATATATATATATATATATATATATATATATATATATAAATGGTGGCACTCAACGGAATCAGTTGACATGTAACTTAAATTTTAATTCGAATTACAAGCAACGATATTGTAAAAACGGTAACAAAGTCTGATCAGTGGGTTTTTTTTTGTTTTGTTACCGAAATAAACAGACAGGCAGAGAAAAATTGTAACAACAACATTGTTTTAGGTTCAGACCTCTACACAGTCGATACCAATTAGTTTTAAAAATATATATTTAATGTACAAACACAGCATCTCTATAGTTTTATAATAGATATGCACAGATGGTGCAGCGGGCAAGCGGTCGCCTCGCTTTTTTTACGGCGCTGAATGTTGTGGGAGCAAATCCTATATGGAACATTTCTATTCCGTGTCGTGACCTACAAATTATTGCTCTGAGTCTGGTTGTTCTTTGTGTCTATTAATTGTAAGTCTCCTGCAATAAAAGCTTGATCAATATTGCGCGAGATGCCTTTACAAACAAAACAAACAAGAACAGAATCCAGTAGAATCCTTAATGGTTATCTCAATGTCCAAGACACATTAGAAGGAAAAAATGGCCCAACCGACCTTTGTATCCGCGGCGTTCGAACATAAACGTAAATATATAATAAGCATAGCTTTTCCACGCAATCTGGTGTATGCAAATCCTTTTAAATGTCACTTGCGAGACAACTTGGAAAGGGTGATGACCTAGGAATAAACATGCGTTATCACAAACACTGTTATAAGGTATATCTATTGAATGGCTATTGGTAAATTTTATCGAATTTGAATTTTGAATGCTGCATTGAGGAAAACCGTTATGTTTTAGATATGTGCAGTATATTAGAGGGTTATCTATGTAATTGCCGTTCTTTCGTGTTTCCTATACAGAATGCAAGGGATTAGAAAATATATTTTCATTGCGGGATGTATGTATATTTAATTCAAATGATTAGTAGAAGTATGTTACACCCACATTTTGCCAGGTATATAAGGTCCCACGTATTACCTGGCACAGATTCGGACACTGTGCTGCTTTTTAGATTTTATAACATGAATTAATAATCTACATTAATTGTTTCTTTACAATTGGCGTTTAGATCATTTAGCGTTTTCCCGAACGCGTTGCTTTTTTGGCTATAATCACATGATGATTTTATAATAATACAATCGAGTACTTATTCTGCCTTGTTTACTATAATAGCTGATTGGATGTTTGTATGACGGTAATGACGCCCGAAAAGCTAACACATTTAGTATGCTTGAACCACAGTGTAGAGAAGACATACAATAATACATACATAAATAGTAACTTAATATTAAAAAGTTACACACACAATACCAAATCGTGTAAGACTACGCCTTTCAAAACTAGGCATTATGATTAATGTCATAATTTCACTTTCTTTGCATCGTAAAAAATAGAAAGTAAGCCTAAAACTACGACTCCAATGCATGCTGGTCACGTCATCAGTCTTCCACTTCCGAAAATGGTTATCTTACCTGATATATCTTATCACCACCTTATACGCCAACTCTTTGTAATCGTGCTCCATTGATGTGTGCCCTGATACCACTGGTAGATGAAGAACCATCGGTTCTGCAACCATTTTTTTTAACGACTATTGCATATAGTGCTGTTATCACCGGTTGTGTACGGTTGACTGCTTTGATGCTTTAATGGTGTAACCGGCAATATAACAGTGGATCTATCAAACCACACTTGCATTGGCACTGGAATTTAATCCAATCAGAAGTCAATCCGAACAAAGGAAGCCTGTAAATAGGATATAAGTCTGCGCAAATGGATTCTTTGGAATGGAGATGTGGTCAGTGAAAGACATGGCCATATCTCCTTTTGAATCTGCAACTGAACTAAACAGTACGGGTCCAAAAAAGTTTATTGCAGAAAAGCCAGATTTATGTTGAGTACTAGCAGTGAAGACTTTTCAGAACTGTTCAAGATGTTTGCTGTCAGTAAAGAGGTAAATGGTCTCAATCGCTTATGATTTTTGCAGTGTGGGTAACAAGGTGTCCATGGTGATACCACTTAACAGACGAGCTGTATGTATCTATTATTTGATATTCACTCAGCAAAAAGGTTTTATAATATTTAAGGACTTGTAAGCCATTTTCCTTTTTTGTGCAATTATCTAAAAAAGACCAGCATTACACATAGATTAGATGCGCCGTGAATAAAAGCAATAGTTTGCTTAGACCATATTGGTTACTAGGGGCAGTCCAAGCATATCCTAGTACATAAGTACATATCTTATCTTATCTTATGTGGGGGCCAGTCAGTGCAGACCGGCGACACTTCGACCCAGTGGGATCTTTTGTGTCGACACTCTCCCAATAACGACTGCCATAGATGTTCATGGCAGCCGGGATCGACGGCTTAACGTGCTCTCCGAGGCACGGAGCAGGTGATAATTGTCAATCAATAGGCACATAATTTCGAAAAGTCATATAACTCCCGAAAGTCAGAGGTGCGCGACGTGGGTTCGAACCCGAGACCCTCTGCATTGCAGTCTGTTGGTCTCTCCACTGAGCTACATAGTCATACATATCTCCACTGAGCTCTTACATAGGTACATATACTTCTTGTTCGTTTTCAAAGAAAATATTGGCAGTAATCTTATTGGTCTTGTGTTATCTATGAGGTCTTTTGACCATGACATTCCTTAATGCATAGTGCATTTAGATTTTTCTAAAAAGGAGTTCTATGTAATTGCACATAATTTGGACCTATGTACTTTGGACATACGGTAAAATATCTGTATTTCTGTAAGATAAATAATACTTAACAGCAGTACAGGATCTGATAAATACACCTGGTAGACGTTAACAGTCCTTTTGTATACCAGTAAAATATGAATGATAATAACATATGCAAGTAGTACCGTCCTCCGTCCGTCCGGTAGACGTTAACAGCCCTACTGCCTTCCTTTCCGTTGATGTAAGAGACGTTTTTCTTAGTGATCTACAAAGGCGTCAACAACTATAAGCTATATTTATACTCTCGAGTATACAAACAAAGAAAAGTACAAAGTAATTCATTACAATTCTGTCCATGTCTGCTAAGCCTACTGAAGTGCGATGCCTATCTTTTATGATTAGTGTGGAAGATGTTGGTTAACGATAATTTATAATGAACTTGCTGTCGTCATTTACGCGTTTACCATATTTATGTGATTATAAACTTATAAGTTAATTTGTTACTGCAGGCTACAGCATACAAGATGTCACTATCTGATATCTTTAAAACAATGATTAAGTGGATGTCAGATGTGGTGATATTTTAATGTCTTTTGCAGTCAGTAGCTTGAATGTATGTAATATATAAATATATTTTTTTAGACCTGCTATCAGTCGCCTAGACTATATTCAGATGTGTTGCAGGAGGTTGGAGTTTAGAGAGGTAGAGCCACTGCTCCATCTCCCCTTAGTAAGGCAGCACATCGGTTCTCTTGAGTCTCCTTATTGGATTTGGCTGCAGGAGATTATTGGATAACGGGTTTGGGTGAGTTGTCAACCGGTCCTTGTATTTGGCTGAGTTTCGTTTTGCTTCGTCTAAAATGGTTGGGATTGCCAGATACTCATGGATTTCCGAGTTGAGAGCATACCAGGGCGCCGAGGAGAGTACACTTAGAATATTGGTTTGGGCTCTCTGCAGGCACATAATGCTGGATTTACTGGCTGACGACCACAGTTGGATTCCATATGTCCAAATATTTTTGCTGATTGGTTTATGACGCTCCGTACGTGGGGAATGTTAGGTTGTCGACTATGGATTAAATTGGTACGCTATGATGTGAAAGATGTTTGTAGAAGATATCGAATATTTTCAATC
Organism: Catocala fraxini; assembly: GCA_930367265.1. NCBI lineage: Eukaryota > Metazoa > Arthropoda > Insecta > Lepidoptera > Erebidae > Catocala > Catocala fraxini. The sequence goes on along the minus strand of OV884025.1, from coordinate 29,416,243 downwards.
AGCCATCGTATATACATATATATGATGTTCAGGTACTGTAAGGATTACAACCTATTGATGACGGCGATTCTTAGTCAAGTCTGGCATTCCAACAAGTGACAATTTAAAAAGCTTTTCTGTACGGTAAAGTCCTCATTTGCACTCGGTGTCGAGAATCAAGATGGTGAGAAAATGTAAGGCCGTCTAGTATAGATATGTTAAATCTTTACCAAATCAAGGTTACCCTTCTTTACACATCATGTTTTTTTCCTAGTATACTTTGGCATATTTTTTGTAATAATAATACTTTGCCATAAGTGTTTTTGGCACACAGCAAATTTGGTGACACCTTGCTTGCGAAGCAAGTAATTTGTGACAACCCGACAAATAGGTTCGTTAGGTTGGCGCGGGGTGGCCCTCGGGCCACCCCAAGCGAATAGTTAAGATAATACAATTTAAAAAAATTATACTTGAGCTGTTATGTGTAAATATAATTAGGATAAACAAAAGATGCCATGTTATATTATGTCTTAAAATTTGTTGCAAATGGATAGGGAACTCGAAATCAATGCAGGGTCAATTGTCGGTTTCTTTAAAAGGAATGATAGGTAACAACGTTACATCAATTTCTTTTAGAGTTAGTTCAACTAAATTGGGACAGCACCTACACATTACAGCAGATGACAACCAAATATTGCGTTGCTGTGGTTATGGTCTCAAGAGTGAACAAGGGAAACAATGTAGCCACTGTATTGTGGGTATTAGTAATACCCTAATGTTGCAAACATCATCAATTGATGCGCCGTTTGTTTCCCACACAGCATGGAACTTTCATAGCGTGAATCTTTACGCTAACTTTAAATAATATTCCTGATCCGCATGGCATAGTCAAAAGTCTTTGCTTAGAAGAGCCCGCTGCTACCAATTATATGTTATAGTTAATGAACCTGATCTGGTGGATTACCACCTTCTGCCAGGAATCTGAGGTTATAACACAGTTACTACGTTTTTTCGGTGCGTAAAAGTTCTGGCGGCTCACGTATTTAACTCTTCTATTTTTTTAAACTTTATCTTATCTTAAATTCATTTTCAGAGTCTGCAACGCGCGATTGCTACTTTGGCATTGCAAGAGATCAAAGGCTAGATCAAAGGTTAGGTCAACGCTCATCATCAGTTCGGCTGCCTGTCACGTCTGTCATATAAAAAGGACAGCGTCGAGCATTTTTGTTTAGTATAATTTTGAATTAAGATTCTGTGCCACCAATCACCAAACGCAACACACCAAATATGGTGACTATAAAAGACATAGCGACGTCGAAAACCGTCTGAGCGTGCAATCTGCCTTTGTTCCACCAGTTCACATAATTCAGAGTTATCCAAACATCTCAGTTACAGTTGCCGATGTGTACTACAATCTTTGTAATGTAATGTAGGCACGAAGAACAATGGGACCAAGCCTATCTGGCGGCGAGATAGAGCACGCTAATTGTTAGGGCTGTCAGTATTCAAGGTATTAATTAATTATAATGTTTACTAATATAAAAGTGTTTTGAAGTCTATTCACATAAACACAGTAGCTCTGAGGTCGCTTGTAACGCACATCCTAGTTTCGACTTACCACCAAATAGTAACGATAACATTGTGGCAGACCATTGAAATGCCACCAAGAGGTCTCGAGTTCGATCCGAAGGCATGCACCTCTGAATTCGAAAATATCTGATCATTTTTTTGGGACTGCTTCAATAGTGCAGTAGTTCTGCATGCGACTGCTATCCATGAAGTATTTTGCTCGATTTCCAAATTGCGTTAAGTGTTATCAGATTTTTTATCAATAAATTAGGAAAATGTAGTATCTATAACCATAGCTGACTAAATGTGGGTTGTATACACCTCTGCCTTTCGGGGATAGAAGTGTGCGTCTATGCAAAGTAACTTCATTGCAGAACATTTGTGACAAGTCAAACAATACCTTCTATCTTATACTGTTAGATCATCCAAACGTTAGGATAACTGTACATATACTGCCTCCGTGGTGCAGTGGTAGTGAATGCGACTGCTGTGCATGAGGTCTCGAGTTAAAATCCTGGGTCAGGCCAACAAAAAGTTATAGGGTTTTCTGTTAAGAAATCTCAATAACAGCCCGGAGTTAGGAAGTTGGCGGTGTTGGACACCCCCGTGCCTCGGAAAGCACGTAAAGCCGTTGGTCCTGCGCCTGATCTCTCTCCGGTCGTTTCGGATTACCGTCCCATCGGATCATGAGAGTTAGGGAACAGAAGAGTGCACTTGTGTTTGCGCACACGCTTATGCACTATAATATCTCCTGCGCAGATGGCCAGTCTCCGTTAAGATTGGCCGCCGTGACCGAAATCGGTCTGGAGGACATTACATTACATATAATTGTATGACCTATAAACTTTATACGTGAAGTTAATTTATTTAAATTGGAACTGTACTCAATACTCAATATTTTATTGCATTCCACAATGTTATAAAGATGGACTTTTAAAACAAATTAGGTCATTCTGAACCCTGTCGGGCACAGCAAATTAAGAGAGAAGAGGGCTACATTGCAATTTTAATAATTTGTTTTAAGGATATAAAATATAATGTATTTATCTAATATAATATATATTTATGTGTACTTATGTAAATATTTTTATATTATTATGCAATTCATATTATCGTTAATTATAATTTGTTAATTACATATTTATTGCTAGTGTTATCTTTAAATAACATTTGTGTTTAGAACGTTAAAGAAATAAATTGCACTAAAATTTATTAAATTTAGTTTTATTTTGAAGTTAATTTTCATCGTCGAAAAATTATTTTATCGTGTAGTAGCTTTTAGTTAAGAGAAAACGATTTAATTTATTAATAAATATATTTATTTTATTTTCCTGTATAATTTCTTTCGGTAATATATTATAAAATTTTATAGCCATAACCAGAGTGCTAGATGAATGTATTTTAAGTCGGGATGTTGGTAAATTTAATCTATGTTTGTGTCGTAAAGTATAAGTTGTTTGTTTTTCTGCGCGTGTACTATAAAATTCAGGGTGTTTCCGGACAAAATTTCATATTTCTGAAATATATAGGCTATGTATTCTATAGGTATTTTGTATTCCTGAAAATGTGGTTTACAGCTGTTCGTCGGTTCAATATCAGCTATTATTCGAATTCGTTTTTTTTGTAGTGTAAATATGGTCGGTGAATCTGTACTATTGCCCTATAGTATAATACCGTAGGTAAGCCATGCTTGGGCATATTATGCATAGTATATGACAAGGGCAGTTTGTAAGTTGGTTGTTTTTTTAATTTCGCTTAAGGCATATGAGAATTTTGAAAGTTTATTTCGTATTTTTTGTATATGCGTCTTCCAATTTACGTGGGTATCATGGACAACCCGAGGAGAGTAAACTCAACTTGTTCAATTTTGGTATTTTATAATTTAAGCTGAGTTTTAGTGCGGATTTTTGATGGGGATGAAATATCATTAATTTAGTTTTAGCATAATTTATTTCCAGGTTATGGCAGTCCATCCAGTCATTTGCTGTTGAAAGAATTGAGTTGAGTTTGTCATTTATATCTATGTTGTTTTGACATGAGGTGAGCAGACGTACGTGTAACCTACGTGTAGACGTTAAAAACGGGGTTATTATTTTCATTCGTCGTATCAGCGCATAGTTCGAGACTGGTGCCGATAGATGGCAATAGGATCGCCTCTATAACAAACATTTAAATAGCTTTCGAATTAAAGTGCTGCTCATTTAACAGAAAATATTTTGAATATTTAAATTAATAACCGATAGGTCTCGTGATCGATTCTCGGCGTCGGCAAACTGTTGTGTAAGAATCGTGTGGTACGATTACCGGGCAAATTATTGCCGGGATTTTCAGTAGAAACTTGGGAATTCGAAAATACGCACAGTAGATGGCAATAGGTCGGCTCCCTATTACTGTGACTTTAAGATTAATAAGTTTATGTAATATACTACGTGTCTATTAAATATCTAGTACCTATGTATATAGATATATACAGGAATAATTATACTTATATACCATTAGTTCCCAAAGTGGTCCAGGTTGAACCCCAGGGATCCAGGGGAGACTCGACGGGGGTCTACGTTGGCGTGACAAGAAAATTTATTTGCTTTCGATAGTGAAGAACTTAAATGTTGGCTTGACTTCACCTATCAATGTACGCAGATAATATTTTAAAAAGCTCAGCGACTGTTACTTGTAAAAACTTGCATATTCCATATTCAGTACCAGTTAGTAGGTAGTCCACTGACAATTAAAAAAAAATAAAATAATATATCAGCCCGTAGAGATTTGATCAAATATAAATACGAATGCCAAGGAATGTGATAGTAATGTAGCTGCAGGTGGTCCACCGGAAACTGCTAAATTTTGAAAGTGGTCTGTGAGAAAATAAGTCTGAGTACATCTTTTATATACATATACCTCTAATATACATGTATGCATCCTTAAACTTATTATAATATTCTACCACATACACACAACACCATCTAGTCCAAACTAAGCAGAGCTTGTACTATGGGTACTAGACAATGGATAAACATACTTATATACTTTTTTTTTGTAAATACCTGCATATTATACATAGAAACACCCAGACCAAGGCAAACATCAATGTTCATGCACACAAATGATTGACTTGTGCGGGAATCGAACCCGCGACCTCAGGCGTGGCAGTCGGTTACACTAACCACTATGCCATGGAGCCCGACTTATTGTTATTATAAATGCAAAAGTGGGTCTATAAGTCCATACTTTTTTCACATAGCAAAGAAGCTACAGATCTAAATAATTTTTGCCTAGAGTTACCGTTGAATGCCATAGTATAAATTGTTTAACACCATTTTCGCTGCGGTATAGATATTATCCAGAATTACGGCACCAAATCCACGGCTAAAGTTAAAACTAGCAAATTACAATTAAAACAACCGTTGATAAAATCAGTAAAAGTTGTTTATTCCAATTAACTTTAAACAAATAAACATTGACAACAATTTGCCAACCCTGTCCAACCAAAACTAGGTTTAATGTCACCAGTCCATTACAAAGTGACACTATTACTCGCCTACACCAGGGTTGTGTCAATCACGAAACTATACAGTCATAAATCTTTGGCTATCACCGGCGATCTCTTATTTGCAAATGTGATCGCGAATGAAACTTATTGGGCAAAATTATCAGCCAACCGGGTGCCTTTTGAAGTGCCGTTATAGGTATTTTGCATAATTACTTGCTGGAACATGTCAATGGAAATAGGCACGTATTAGTAAATATCACGCGTATTTGTAATAATAAAATTTCAATAGCCTAGAGATGGCGAAGTGGTTTATGTGGTCGCGTCGCCACTGAGCCAAATGTTGTGGGTTCGAATCCCACACGGGACAAAACTTTGTGTGATCTACAAATGGTTGTTCTGAGTCTAGATGTTCTTTATGTCCGTTGTTTGAATTTTTGTAAAGTCACCCACGATGCAGGATTCATCACTAGTGCGGCAGATGTCTTTTTTTAAAAGAACAATTTGATTGTGATGCCTCTGATAAAACTTATCGATTTGAGAATAGCCATAGTCCATCATGCTCGCCTAATGCTGGTTGCAGTCTTAACACATCGTTGCGAATATTATGGGGAGCTCTCTGGGTTTCGTTAAGATTTTGTTGTTTCTGGTTTTCCCCAGTTTTTAATAACTATCGGCCACTTCTTTCCATCAGGTAGAATGTGTACTGGTATGGTTTCTTACTAATCCTATCCTCCGTGGCACAGTGGTAGTAAATACGACTGCTGTGCAACGGGCCAACAAGAAGTAATTAGATTTTTCTGTTAAGAAATCTCAATACTAGCCTAGAGTTAGGAAGTCGGCGATGCTAGACACTTCCATGCCACGGAAAGCACGTAAAGCCGTTGGTACTGCGCCTAATCACTCACCGGTCGTGTCAGATTGCCGACCTATCGGATCAACCAAGTTAGAGAATATAGAAGAAGTTCCTTTAAGATTGGCCGCCGTGATAGAAATTCGGTCTGGGTAACATTATTATATTTGGATACATATAAAAACAAAAAAGTCGGGCGCTGCCACGGGTTTACATCTAAACTCGATGAGTCTGCTATACCTAAGTGTATATAGTATTAGCAACAATAAGATTTACTCTCACAATCTCCCAGAAGTCAACCTTAATCAGCTCATTTCCACGAAAGTCTGTAGGTACCTTCAGTAACTTTCCAGTCCTTCCTTTTATTAAGAATTTTTATTGCATTGATGGGCCGCAAGTCATTCATATAAAATACCCAAAACTGACGAGTCAGTGTATCCAAAATTAGTATGATGTTTTATAGTAATAATATAATAATATGACGACTCGATGGCGTAGTGGTTAGTGTAACCGACTGCCACGCCTGAGGTCGCGTGTTCGATTCCCGCACAAGTCAAACATTTGTGTGCATGAACATAGATGTTTGTCTTGGTCTGGGTGTTTCTATGTATAATAGGTATGTATTTACAAAAAAAAAAGGTATATATGTATGTTTATCCATTGTCTAGTATCCATATTACAAGCTCTGCTTAGTTTGGGCTAGATGGTGTTGTGTGTATGTGAAAAGAATAATATTATTATTATTATTATTATTATAGTGTCATTCGTATAATATGCAAATATAGATGTGTATAATGCGGGACTTAGTTTGTGCGGTCAAGGACGAAGCGAACGTAAAGACATTTTTTACTTGTCCTTTTTGGTAAACAAATAAACTTAATATGAAACCATGTAGTTACTGCTTTCAGACTATATTACCCCTTTATCTATAGTTATATTTTAAAAAGGAAATAATTGATTATAAATTGTTTGTTTCTTAAGAAGGATTTAAGCCAATTACGACCCCAACCGGTTTTAAAATTATTTCACCATTAGTAAGCTTTTTTTTTTACGTAGGAGAATGCTTTGACGCACCCTTCTACGCGGGGCGACGGAGAGGTTATGTCGGGCTCACCGGGGAAAAGATACCCCGGTAATACCGACTAAACCTACCACGGTGTTCCTCGACATAACCATAGACTGCGAGGCCGCGCGAATCGTTTTCACATGCAATCGCGACCCCGCCGTGTGAAACGGCAGGCCACTGCACAAAGAATATTTCCTCCACCATCTCCCTGAGCGGGGGGGACAAAGACACGATACAGAGGCGCACGTGGGAACACGCACGCCGCCTCTCGGACCTGGTGCTGATCGGGTGGCGAGCAGGCCCACGCAGCCCACCACCCCCAGGTCAAACTTCAAGGTGGCTGGAGGTCATCTCGCGCCCTCCGTCGCCCGGTTCTGCGGTTGGGGAGAGGGTTTAAGCACTCCCTCTCCCGTTCCGCCGCCTCCTTGATGGAAATTACTTCTTCACAGAAGGAGACGACGGCGTTCCACGATCTCTCACTCCGGACCATAGACTGAACCACGGCCGGGAGTGAAAGGGCAACTAGTCCGACTGCCGCGATCAACTCAAGGCGCTGCAATGCCCAGGCGGGGCAATCCACCAAAGTGTGCAGCGCCGTGTCCACAACAACATCGCGGCAGTCGCGGCAGTGATGACAACCGGGCGTCGCCTGCCGGCCTATACGACACAGGAACTGGCCAAAACAACCGTGGCCAGTCATTACCTGTGTCAGCCGGAAGGTGAGGGCGCCATGCCGCCTCTCCAGCCACTCCTCAAAAACGGGACTTACCGCCACGATCGTGGCGTGCCCGACCATTAGTAAGCTATATTATCTCCGAATAACATAGGCTATATTCTATTTAAAAATAGTAACCTATATTCTATTTAAACTAAGTAATTGTTACTTATTTATTTCCAATAAATAATTACACAATGAAATTAAACTACTATATACAGATTTTGTCGCGTTGTTTATTTTACACTTTATTAAATAATTTAAAAACTGTTTCACTACTACTACTAGATACTATTAAACTTTACTAATTTTTAAGCTAATTAAATTATTTAAACTATTAAAGCTATTTTATATTTAAGTTTACACTTTCCTCAACGTTCCGCTTGCTTTTCAGCAGCCATCGTCAAGGGGTCAGTTTTAATAGTTTTAATAATTTAATTAGCTCAAAAATTAGTAAAGTTTAATAATATCTAGAAGTAGTGTAACAGTTTTGAAATTATGTAATTAATAAAGTGTAAAATAAACAACGCGATAAAATCCGTATATAGTAGTTTAATTTTATATATAACATTCGCGTAAACAGAAGACAATATAATTACACAATATTATTGTACATAATATATATAGGTATAAATAAATTATTTACAACAAGGTTAGCAGGGGCAAGCCCAAACAGAAAAAAAAACATCATATTGTTTTAAGTAATTTATGGCATAATATAAAAATAAAAGTTACTTTTATTTAAAAAGGCAACTCTAGCTATATTTACGCATAATATCATCATCATCATCGTATAGATATAACACAATCTCCTTGAATCACAAATATTTTGACTCTGGGGAGTCCTTCTCTCTTAGCCTTTATTATTCCCAAGTCACTTGGGGTCGGCTTTTTCTAGTCTCACCGGATTTGACTGGATATCAGTTTTTACTCGGAGCGGCTGCCACCTGACCTCCGCAACCCGAAGGCTAACGATACCCTAAGGCTAGACCAGTGTCAGGATATTAGAGAGTACTGACTTTCTTAATAACGACTGCCATAGATGTTCATGGCAGCCGGGACCGACGACTTAACGTGCTCTCCGAGGCACGGAGCAGGCGATAATTGTCAATCAATACGCACATAATTTCGAAAAGTCGTTCAACTTCCGAAAGTCAGAGGTGCGCGACGTGGGTTCTAACCCGAGACCCTCTACATTGCAGTCTGTTGGTCTCCCCACTGAGCTATCGCTGCTTTTGACTCTAGGGAGTATCGAAAATATATTATAATATAAATGTTGACCCGTGTGAGTATTCAAAATGTAAGTACAGTACAATAACTGCCTCATTGAACCCGTAGCATAAGTTTACGCTTATTCTTGCAAGTAAGGGCTCGGGTTTGAATACCGAATAAACCAAACTGTAGAGATAATAGAAAATATTATGATTTTCTCCGCAGCATTACGGTATGTCTATTAAGCCCAGTAAATGACAATAAAAATGTTAGAAGAAATGTGTGGGTGCGATACAACTCTATCTATGACTTCAAGAATATAAGGCGAGAGTGATAATGTATACATATATCTAACAAATAAACTGGACAGACAACATATTAGGTACTAGCTACCCTATGTCCTTATCTGTACAACGTGTATCCGAAATTCCATAATGATCAAGTTAAGACATGAGAGCGTAACAATCAAACAAACAAAGTCACATTCGCATTTATATTATTACTAGCTTTTGCCCGCAGCTTCGCTCGCTTGAGAACAGCATATTTCCTGGATGAAAGGTACCTTATGTCCTTTTCTGGACCCCTGACAACGTGTATGCGAAATTTCATTATGATCGGTTAAGTAATTAGGCATGAATGCCAAACAAACAGACTCAAATTTGTATTTATAATATTAGTTAGGATTATATTCCATAGAACCCAACATCAACACAACGCTTAAAATCGCAATTATCACATTCAAATACATTTCTATACCGCAAGAGACGCGTGCGCAAAGCGCGACCCCATTCGTTTGCGGCGAAAATTACGTCATATTGGTTAGAGAATTAGGACAAGTATGTACTCATGTTGCTATGTGACGTCATGTTGTTTCGCATTGATTAGAAATGTCGGTCTTCATGTTTGAAGGCACTCTGTACTAATATCGAGAACTACTAATGGTTAAAACATTCGTGGCGAGTATCAATTTTGAAGTTGGTTTAAGCTTGATAAATCTGCCGACACTAGATTGATAAATCTTGTAAATCTTACAACACATTGCTAGGAAAATAATAAGTTATTTACAGCAGTCATAATAGCACACTATTATTACATAGCATAGCGAAAAATAATGATCTACGCCAATGGTCTTCGAACAAATGCTAACCCTACATGATTAGGGTCAATAGAGTACCTAAATCATATATTAGGATTATAGGAAATATAAAATCGTAGTCTTTATTGAAACAGACATAAGATATCTTATAAAATTGATGGAATATTCACAACAATCATTAGTATTATACGTGTCACGTTTTAGAATGTTTTGTAAAAATCCAACTCGTACATATCCTCATCTTCAGCGCATTTTGATGTCGAATTTGCAGTGTCTTTATACAGTGTGACTGGTTAAACATTATACATACTTAAGGACATGATAATTTATGGTCAGACGTAACATATAAAAAAAAAAAAAAAAAAATCTGTGTAACCTGCAAAAAAACCTTTCGGAATTTTTTTATGAAATATCTATAAAATGTGGACACTACGCCTGTCGCACACAGCTGCTGCTACAAATTCGGGATAGTGACGGGTGCGGTAGCGGGGGTTGGGGGCAGAGGTTTTGTTTAGTTTTGGTATATGCGCAAGAGTGTCCGCATATTTAGTTTTTATTGGATAACTAGGTCGAATTTTTAGAAGCTATTTTTTTTTGGTTTTCGTTTTCGGAATCGAGTACTGAATACCTTCCTTCAATATGTCCAGTATTTTACCAATCAGGCTGTATATAGACCCGAGAGAGATGCTACTAAGTATTTTTGTTTAGATCGTAACTAATTCTATGATCTTTCAAAATTCTCTCGTTTCATAGGACCGTATCATCGATTACATAAAGTTCGATACATTTGCGGGACTTGGTATACGTTTCTTTAATAAATTACCCATTAATATAATGAATTTACCGTAACTTCAATTTAAATGTGCCGTATGACTACAGCTAAGTCGGTAGGGTTATTATTCAGTCAACGACTATTTAAATGACTAAAACTCATGGAACTAGTTGCTTATTCTATACAGGATTTAAAGTTTTGTGTTACGTATAAGTAAGTATTATAGAGCAGCGATAGCTCAGTGGGGAGACCAATAGACTGCAATGCAGAGGGTCTCAGGTTCGAACCCACGTCGCGCACCTCTGAATTTCGGAAGTTATATGACTTTTTGAAATTATGTGCGTATTGATTGACAATTATCGCCTGCTCCGTGCCTCGGAGAGCACGTTAAGCCGTCGGTCGCGGCTGCCATGAACATCTATGGCAGTCGTTATTGGGAGAGTGTCGACACAAAAGATCCCACTGGGTCGAAGTGTCGCCGGTCTGCACTGACTGGCCCCCACATAAGAGACATACGTATAAGTCAATTTAGTAATGTAGAGGTACCTCGTAATTATTTGTGATGTTATCAAGTATATAACACATCCCATTCCAATTATTATTAAAAATAAAATTAAACATGAATGTACAACCGCATTTAGTCACGGACTGCGTTAGCGTTGTCACAAAGTGTGAGTGTATTGCGCCCTCATGCCATCCTACTGTCTATTACAGATTAATATTAAATAATTCTACTAAATCCTTATCATTTCATCTCCTTTAAGCTCCTTGAAGCATCTAATTATTGTTATGAATTTTAGATTTGTATATTTAGTAATATATAGTATAATGGCTGCAACACCATCTTGATATGAGTTGTGAAATACTGAAATTATATTTAATTGGCGATTGAAGAGAGTAGCCGTTATTTTCTTGCAGGTTTCTTCTCATAGGCTCAACCTTTTGCCTAAACCTAGCAACTAACCTAAGTAAATGTAGCTTCCGTAACTTATTAAACTCACTAACCTATATATTTTGACGTTCGTAAGTGTTAATTTGTGACCTAAACGAATAAATGATTTTTGACTTGACTTTGACATCGTGACTTGATCTCTCAAAAATATATATTCGATATATAACGTTAAGCCATAAAAGTTCGACTATTCTGCCGTCCTTTAACTAAAATGCCGTTAATCCACAAGCGCGCGAATATGACTTTTTAATGGATAGTAAAATAGTGTTGAATTGTCTATCTATAATTTTACTAGAATTTAATACTATTTATCTATATAATTATCTATCTATATCTATATTCTAGTATAGAATTCAAAAGTATATTACTTTCCATTAAAAAGTCATAATCGCGCGCTTGTGGGTTAACGGCATTTTAGTTAAAGGACGGCAGTATTGTGCAAGGTATATAGCAAAATCCTTTATATATGTCACATACAGCGTATGCATATTTAACAATTTTAATAGCTCCTCATTATGGAGATTACTTTAGACGAAATAATTAACAGACTAATTTGGCAGTTCTGAAAGCCGTCTCTTCTTGTCTTGTAGCTTTTCGTAACAAAGAGATGTAGATATCATTGGGAGTTTCATTTTTGAGTTTTTATTTGGAAAGGTATTAAGAAGCCAATATATTCCGTAGTCGTAATGATGACACTTCATACTCAAAGATAGATAGTTACTTCAACCATACTAATATAATAAATGTTAAATTTAATGAAAATGATTTGATGTTTGTTACTCAACCATGCGTAAACCGTTGATAGATGAAACTTTACCACAAAGATGGACCATGTCTTAAATTGATATAGGATCCTTTGATCCCGGTAAGCGACCACATGGAAGTTATGCAAGCAAAGCTGCAAGCAAAAGCTAGTATATTATCTTTTTACTTTTTGCCTTTTGAAGTTATGTGTAGTCCTTACAAAGTAAAGACTAGTAAAGCCAGTACCAGATGTTCTGGATCCAAAAAATAGCATCAATATCTTGAAAATAAAATAGCATAATAATATAAATATCTTGTAATTAACTGCTAATGATGTAAACAAATTAAACGGTAATGCACTATTTAAAAAACGTAAAAGGTAAAATTGTTACAACACGAAATAAACACCGAAAATTTATGTTCATAAAAAGTAAATCGAAACACATTTCTTATAACAGAGAACGTTTGAAAGTCAGTGTGTTTGTTACGGGCAAAGACCTAAGGCTAATTAGAGATAGGGCAAGCAAGGACACGGTGACAAACGGACGAACAATGCGCCCAATTGTTTTGGTTTGAGATATTATAAAGATATAAAAAAATTACATTTAGTGTGATTAGAGAGAGATGCGGCATGAAAGTTGATATAGTGACAAGAAAAGAAAAGGGTATGTTAAGCTAGTTTGGGCATGTAGAAAGAATGGACGAGGAAAGACTGACTAAGAAAGTTTATAAGGCTAGTGTGAATGGAACAGTCGCAAGAGGAAGACCTAGGCGAACGTTTCTTGATCAGATCGGAGGCGTTCTGGACAAAGGCCAGGTTAAGAGCACCTTGAACCGACGGGCGTGTATGAGGAATGTGATGAAAGTGAATGAAGCCAGAGAAGTGTGTCAGGATCGTAGCAAATGGAAATCCGTAGTCTCTGCCTACCCCTCTGGGAAACAGGCGTGAATCTATGTATGTATGTATGTATAAAAAATTTACGAAGAGTTGTCGTCTCGGAACAAAATCAAATTCCACGTTCCACCTGAGGAAGTCCTCAAAATAGGGATACATCATTGCCTTCTAGTTCTTTCATTACTGACATCGCATTTAAGTACCAATATTTCTTCTTCAATACAGTTCTTCCAAACATTTGCATAAAATAAATTTATTTTGATTGTAAGCTAGCTGTTAGAAATAAACGTCGCTATTATCGACGACACAATTTGTTTTATACAATATTCTAAAAAGGTAACTTAAAAGGTTTTCTGGATATTACAGCATATCTAGCAAAACACTGACAACTCAGTGACTAACCCATCGCTTAACAACTCCTTGAACGTGACAATCACACACTGTGGAGGAACACTATGTATACCGCAATTTCTCCAGTTTTGTATTCTGCATTCGACTAAAATAATGATGTTGATAAACGATATTTAACGATGAAATTAAACTACTATATACGGATTTTATCGCGTTGTTTATTTTACACTTCATTACAAAATTTTGAAACTGTCACACTACTAGTAGATACTATTAAACTTTACTAATTTATAAGCTAATTAAATTATTAAAACTATTAAACTTAAACATAAATAGTTTTAATAATTTAATTAGCTTAAAAATTAGTAAAGTTTAATAATATCTAGTAGTAGTATGACAGTTTCAAAATTTTGTAATGAAGTGTAAAATAAACAACGCGATAAAATCCGTATATAGTAGTTTAATTTCAATGAATAACATTCGCGTAAACAGAAGACAATATTATTATATTTGACGTTTTCCATGTCCGTCAGTTCAAGTCTTGTAACAACCAATAAAATTGTAGTATAAAAGAATTGTACTTTTATTGAAATCGTATGTGTTCATATACTTCCAAATGATAAACAAATTCGAAAAGAAATCCCATATTCAATAGATTAACTTATTAACAAGTATTAAAAACCTTCTTACTTTAAACCTACCAATTCGATATCGGATATTTATCTAACCTTAGTTGTACACGTGGCCATCTTCCTATGGAAATCTTGAACACGCTATAGATAAACAAATATAAGTGTTTTGCTATCAACAGTACCCTTCGGTCTATTTACAATACGAGGGGAAGACATGCTGACCTATATCCTGTACAGCATAAAGGCCCACTGTCTAACCCACACGTGTGATGTTCCGTGTGCATATGTGTGCATCTACGCGTATGTGTGTGCATGTGTTTACGCATCAGTATTAGAAGCTGTGAGTTTGTGTTTGTGTGTGAATTTTAGAAGATGTGTGTGAATGAGGTCCGTTGTGTAATTATTTTTCAGTATGTTTGGCGTTAGATTTGCGTTCACATACTGTGTGTTTTGTTTAGTAATATATTCTTTGTTTAAGAAGCTTTGTCAATATGTTTGGTAAATATTAAGGATATTGTAGACCCTCGAGGACAATATGCTTTGCACCAAATTCAATTAAATCTAAGGACTAAGATTTTTTTTCTATACTTTTATATTATCTATTAAACAATTCCGACTTTGTGAAAGGCAAACCTATTGCCATCTATCGGACACATTGCTAGACTCCTTGATACTACTTAGATTATATTGCCAAAAGAGCCCACAATACTTTACATGCCAAGAAAATTGAATACGAGTTGTCAGGTACAACTGTTGCATAGAGTATACCATTTAAATATATGTACGTTGTGTACCTTGAATAAACGAATTAGTGCTATGGTAATAGATAGTCGGCATTTAAGCCTCATATTCACTAGGCAACATTTGACGCGTGACATGTTGCACAACATTTTTGCTCACGGCAACGCGGAACTTTGTTTAGCAACATTGTTTGTCCACGCATGACTAGTCGTCGGCAACATGTCGCCAGACGAACTAATGTTGATTTCAGCTGCTTTGCACGTCTCCATTTGACAACATTTGATGCTGAACTGCATGTTGAACGGTAACAAATAACAAGCCGGTCGTCATGTACCGCGCCAGCTGGCAACGTCGCGCGTTGTTGCGTAACATTGCCGATCTTGTTGAGCGTCACGTGTTGTGCGTCAATTGATGCTTAGTGGATACGAGGCTTCAATCTCACTGTGACCCGAACACAGGGTTCGCCTTTATTTATGTATGACCTAAACGTCGCTAGTGAAATGTGGTATGCTACACCATAGCTTAAACCTCAAGGGTGCATACAAAAGAGCATTAAATTTTCTTCAATCTTATTAGAACATGTTCTACTAGAATATGTTATAGCTAATTAGAAACGAGTTCTAACTGGTATTGAAAAAGCCACCTTCGCTATAGCCATAATTATTAACACATTTAATGCCATATAACAGACACAATAAAAAATGTATTGTTGGTAGTCGTTTGTGATCGGCACGGCGTTGCATGTGTTAATAAGAACCCTTTCTCATATGAAGTTTTCAAACTAATTTGTTAGGTAGCTGGATAAAATGTGTGTAAATGGATCCATGCCTTGTATATGCAAGGGTAGGCAGGGATATAATATTGTATCCATTGTGTTTAAGGATGTACCACACTGTGTTTTAGGGACCATCATAGAGGTAAAGAATTTACTGTCGTCTACTGGAACATTAGCAGTCTACTGAAAATCTCTTTAAAGAATAACTAAAAATATTTAACCTATACTTGGCATGGATCCTATTACCTCTCAGTAAGACGTAAACATATCCGTAAACTCAGTTATGAGATCAACAAGGACAACTGTAATGTAAGTAATGTAAGATAAAAGCAGTTGGATACAGCATCCGATATATATCTTCAACAACCCCTTGACCTTATATACCAATTGAAATAAATTTCCACTATACATAACAACTGTATACATTCAATAAACTCGCAACCATCATTTGTATAATTGCTTCAGTACAATTCAACAATTAAGTAAAATCTTCTTTGTTTACAAATGTGCACAAAACAGAGCTACGTAGATCGAATCATTAAATCCGTATAAAACCAGGCCTTAATAACGGATATTTCCATACTAATAGGTACATACCACATAAATATATACCATTAGTCAAGAGTAAGACATGCAACATTGTAGGCACTAACGTAAATTCTATAAAACTTGAACGTTAACATACTTCACAGACCTATGCGACCGATCAGATTTAAATATCTACTTAGCATAGAATTCAAACAGATTGGTACAATTAAGTTACTCAAGAAAATGACTTTGGCTTTTTTAAATATAAAGTCCTAGTATCAGCTAAAAATTAGAACTACTTGAACATTAAGACAAGCGTTAAGATAATAAAAATATGTTGAAAGAAAACATGACAATAATTAACCAAATGTTTGTCAATTATATGCTTGGCATTTTTAAGAATCGACAGCCTAGAATATAAAAATTGTTTTTTTCTTTAAATGTGAAAATCAGGCTTGTGTTCCACCTAATCATAAACAGTTAGTGTTCTTCGTTCGCTGGTTATATTAGAGGTATCCCTGACGCCTTGCTGACTCCAGGATAAAATATTTAAAGATGCAAAGGAATGGTAGAGGAAGATATATATAACGTAGAAACAGTGTTCCTATTGAAAGGCCGGTTCCCTATAAGAGGATGGAAGGTCGCAAATTAGCTCATATTAAATAATTGGTGCGAGCAGACTTTTCCATATGTCAAAATATCAATAATATACATATTAAAGCTTAAATATCATTGATGTAAAACTTGCCCTTTTCAGGTTATTGCAATATTGGTTTAATTAATGATAAATAGATTTAAATCTAAATCGTGTGGCTAACCAACATGATGACGGAAAAAAACGCCTCTTTCATGGCGAATGCTCCCAAGAGTTATTCACCTTCCCCTTTCCTTTGGAAAACCACACGTGCCGGTCTTCGTAACCACGGATGGACGGTTAGCACAATAGCGTCTCGCACCAAAAGGTTCAGCAATTCCTTCTTACGCCGTTCCATACAACTTTGGAATGGTCTTCCGGCACATGTATTCCCTCCCTTCTATGACATTGGGTAGTGTGAAGAAGCATCTGGTCGGATCGGCTTGACACTGGCGACAGCTAGAAGACATCTACCTTCTCCTCGTCGTCACTGTCTCTGGACTGTAATTGGGCTTTCCATCAGGTCCAATACAATCACTTTACAGTGTCGAAATAAAAAATAAAAAATCACAAGAGAAAGTCACTGTGTCACAAACATTTACAGAATATGTAACAATAATTATAAATATGAATATTAATTTAAAAGAAATCTTTGATTTGCAATCAAAGCAAATATTGCCAACCTTGTATTTACATAAATTTACATTTACACGACTTGAATAAGTTGAACAAATACCACATTTATTAACCCTATATAACATTTAAGCCCTCGCTCGGTCAGCTCCCTCTCTCTTAGAAGATCCTCGATTCGAATTAACGTGGCATAACTGAACCTTTCAAATAGAAAGGATCTGATAGGTGAACTTGGTACTTAATACTGCTTCAATTAAATACAATTTACTTTATAATGTAATAGGGACCGCTATATCTTCCACGCGCTTCTTTTTAATTTGCTTTTAAACAACCAATAGCCATCCAATTTGCAGCTGTATAATTGGTCAAGCAACGCTTGTTTTTCTCTAAGTCTACTATTTTCGTATCTGAATGAACTAAACTCCAGATTAGCATTTATTTTGCCTGTGCATTTCGTCATGATTCCGAGTTATCTTTATATTGAAAGGAGCGGGTTGGCAACATCATCATCTACTTGCAGTAAGATCAAAGTCCAGTATTGCAGTATGATAAGTGTTAATTGGTTTTTCTCCTATCGGTAAATTCTCAATAATATACATATTTGAATTACACCTAGTATTTTATATGCTTTACTCTTGTTACAAAAATGTTGAATATACTTAGGAAAATATATTATACACATCTGTCTAACGTTATTTAAATTACTTTTACGTGTATATCTAGAATAGTACACGTCGAAGAAAAGTTAAAAAAAGTTATGAAGTTGTCATTGACGTGTATATCTTTTTAGAAAAAGGCAAGACTGATATGTACTAGTCATATCCAACTTATAATATTCTATTCTATCACATACACACAACACCATCTAGCCCAAACTAAGCAGAGCTTGTACTATAGGTACTAGACAATGGATAAACATACATATATACTTTTTTTTTTGTAAATATATACATATTATACGTAGAAACACCCAGACCAAGACAAACATCCATGTTCATGCACACAAAT
This sequence comes from Catocala fraxini, assembly GCA_930367265.1. Lineage (NCBI taxonomy): Eukaryota > Metazoa > Arthropoda > Insecta > Lepidoptera > Erebidae > Catocala > Catocala fraxini. Next base: position 29,397,601 of record OV884025.1, on the reverse strand, counting down.
GTTTGACTTGTGCGGGAATCGAACCCACGACCTTAGGCGTGGCAGTCGGTTACACTAACCACTACGCCATCGAGTCGTCAATTTCTTTTTCTTCATTATTCTTTAAGACCTGTTGTATTATAGACAGACAGAGAATACAGCTTTACGAATGTAACTATTTTGGCATAATATGTAGGTATCTCACTTAAATAAAAAATACAATACTTTTGAATATAATTAAAACTAGGCTGTAACTAGAATACATAATAGTATTCTGGATTTTAGGAAGGTAAGCCGGGCTTTTGATCTTAAGGTCAATCAAAGGATAATAAGGCTCGTCTACCCGGCACATTTCAAAATTTCTTGCAGATTTAGATTACAATTGCCTGCCTGAATTTGAAAAATCAATGAGGCAGACTAATAATAATACTTTATCCATAGTATATTATAAACAAAAGATGAAACAGACATGTTTGTAAAAGCAATGTAAATAACATTGATTTCACAAGTTATGTCTTTTAAGTTTGGCGTTAACTCCAAATCCAAATTTAAATAATATTGTTCTTTAAATTCGAAACAAGATGGAAAAACAAACACTTTAAAAATAACAACCTTCTTTCCAAATAAAAGTGATTTGCCAGTACAACGCCCTAGTTAACCGACCGGACAATAAAAAGTTGTTGCTTAAAGGACAACGGTTCAACGCACTGTCTCTATAATTGCAAGAACAACCGAAGATCACTCTCGTGACCTTGGACAGCCTTTTTCTTCACATGCCTATTCACAAAAACTTATTTAAGTATTAAAATTGATTTGCATTGAGAACAAAAGGTGTCGGTACGGACAGTTCGTATCTTACAATCGGTTTTTTGACAACAACTCGGGTAAGTTTTTTTTGGAACATCTAACATTGAGCTATTAATTGTACTAACGTTGTTCAATGTTATTGAGCGTACAAAATTGTGATGGTCTTCAGGTAAAGCAAAAGTGTTTCTAATTGAGTTATTCAAGATTTTAAGTACCTTCTTATTTTCAAATTCCCCGAACAACTAAATTTTAGGTGACGTGGTCGCTTTTTAACACGCTTTTTAGCTTGACCTGTATCTATATTTCTATGTAACAGAATCTTTGAACACGATTTTCACTCTATTATAAACATCAGATTAACTTGTAATGTATACTTATCAAAGACCGATGACAATAGAATAATTTCATAAGATTGTCCTAGTATCCGAAATAGTAAAAAGAAATTTAAAAAGCAAATAAAACTCGCTTTAATAGAAAACCAAAAGTAATGAATAAAAAGCATCTTCAATAAGTTTAGAATAGAAATGGAGTGATTAACAAAATAATTAATTTCATTGTAAAAGAGTGTGGATTTTTTAATAGAGCATGTTCATGCAAAATTAAATCTAAATAGTTTTAATAGTTTTAATAATAATTTAATTAGCTTAAAAGTTAGTAAAGTTTAATAGTAGTATAGTGTAACAGTTTTCAAAATTTTGTAATAAAGTGTCAAATAAACAACGCGATAAAATCCGTATATAGTAGTTTAATTTCAATGAATAATATTCGCGTAAACAGAAGACAATATTATGTTTTTTAGTTTTAAACTATAATTTGATTTTATTACTTTCATGACCATAATTAAAGCAAGGCTCTTCTTTAAATATAGTTGGCAATGACGCTAATAATTGTATATGTATTCAGCTCAGATTATTATGTATGGGATAGACTTTTGATTTATATTTTAGACAAAAGAGAATATGGTATTTGATAGAACATAAAATCAATAATTATGGTGTTAGTTATTCAATGCAGCTTTTACAAAATCTACATTGATTTTTACAACCTAAATCCATACATAGTTCCAAAGCAATATCCTGGAAGTAGTGAACCCACATATCGCCTGTTAAGTGTTACGGTGTGGTATAATAATTAATCTATACTAATAATATAAAGCTGAAGAGTTGGTTTGTTTGGTTGAACGCGCTAATCTCAGGGACTACTAGTTCGAATTGAAAAATTCTTTTAGTAGGATATCCTATTTATCGAAGAAGGCTATGGCCTATATAACATCAGGCTACGACCCACAGGGGTGGCGCACTTACCTTAAACGCAAGTGAAACCGCGGGCACATCTAGTGTAGTATATGTTAGAATATATATGTGTGTGTGTAACCAAGCCAATATTATCGTATATTATTTTAAGAGAGTATTATTCGAGCGTTGAGTGGTATCATTTCTCTCCAGAATACCTTCGTCCTTACAACGGTTTTAAGATCCTTGTAGGCAAGCCTATGTTAGACTTCGTATGGGTCTTTAGCGGTTTATGGGCGATTCGAACCGCGGTGCGAAAGGATTTATTCAAAAAGGCTATTCATACCGCGGTTCGAACCACTCGCGGTGCGAAAAGACTAAAGAGCCCTCTGTATTACTACTGAGAATTTCTTAAAAAGAACATTCTCAGAAAGAACACTGCTCGACACGGCAATAAAACCCGAAACCTCTTGCACAGCTGTCATATTCAATACTGCTGCACTACCAAGCAGTCTGTCTTAAATATTATCTTAAATACCATAACCAATGTCATTGAACAAAATCTACGATACACATACATCTATTAATACACAATATTATAAAAATAAATCATAAAATACAAAATTCTGCTAAAGGTCCCAAAATCGCGAGCTACGACCTGCAACACACGTGTTGCGCAAACCTTTGTCTAAACTATTGTTGTTGTATACAAAAGCATAGTTTTTCAAACGGTTATAAAAACAATTCTAAACATGAGAACGCTTTTACTTTCTTCTAATTTTTTGCTGCCGTTCCAAGGAATGGAGCAGCGTCGCAGCTCACGTTTATAACCTTGGCTTCGAATAAGCTGATTAGTTAAATTATCTACAAAAACGTAAGTGATATGTTTTAGCTGACTAGATCTGAATAGGTTTTACGTGACTGTGCCAACTTGTTAAATCATAGGTCTATGCTAATTCCAATATAAATGTTAATACCAGATTATGAAACAAAACAAAACGACCATCATTATTTACGTCCTAAAATAAAACCACAATTTAACAACGTTAATAATAAAATAATAAACATATTTAAGAAAATACTGAACTTCGATGATGCTCGATATATACTTGAAAGCATATTGCATCGTTACCTGCACGCATTCCCACACTTTATCTCATATTCAGTTCACTATCCCTTTCGCTCGCACGAGTTTTTATATGTCTGCCTCTTTTTACCAGAATATCCACTTACAAATCGACGTCATCTTTCACTCTCACTATCGATGCAAGTACACTCAAAAATTTCAGAAACACTATTATACAATGAAATTAAACTGCTATATACAGATTTTATCGCGTTGTTTATTTGACACTTTATTACAAAATTTTGAAATTTTTTTAGCTTAGCTTTTAGCTTGTAGCTGTGGTTTGCTTCTTCTTGGGTTTGACTATTCAAGAAGAAGCAAACCACAGCTAGACTTCATGATACTTTGAGCTCATTTTGCGTAAATAGAAACATCAATTATTAAATTATGTTCGGGTACTTTGAAATAACTACACTGGAACATTGAGACAACTGCCATCTTAGTCTCCCCGTGACCATGGCTGCTGAAAAGCAACCGAAACGTCGGGGAAAGTGTAAAAATAAATTAAATCTAAATAGTTTAATAATAATTTAATTACCTTAAAAATTAGTAAAGTTAAATAGTAGTAGTAGTGTAAAAAATTTCAAAATTTTGTAATAAAGTGTCAAATAAACAACGCGATAAAATCCGTATATAGCAGTTTAATTTCAATGAATAATATTCGCGTAAATAGAAGACAATACTATTATACAACACAACAACAACAAAATATTAGACTTGTGCAATCATTCACTTCCTTGAATATTTAGTTAAAGTTATTTTTCTAACATGTTAAGTAATAAAGATTATAGATATCAATTCTACAGAGTTATTTATGTGCAGGCATATAAAATTGTTATAAATTAATTGTTTATGGACTGAAAATGTCAGCACTGAGAATACATTTTATAAATGCAATAAATAACATTAAGTCAATAATGTATTATGTTAATGGGCAATGAATAAAAAGGACAGTGATAACCATATATTATCTTAAACATAATTTCATGTTTTGCCATGTATGTACATATTTATATAGACGTTCATATTTTATACATATACCCATAAAATAATTAAATTTAAATTTATCTATTCCAATTAATCTTTACGTATACTATGTGTGACGTAAAATCGTTCAGCTGGATGCGCGCGCGCACTTTCTTCATAGCGGGACAGCAATACACTTTCTTCTGCGTGCGACAGAGACAGGGATAGAAAACAATGACGCTTGGTTTTTTTGCCGTGCAACGATACTCTGTCGTAACATCACTTTCTTTCAGATTTTAGAATTCCGTAAATACAATTGGAGGTTTATTCACTTACCTTTATTTAGATGAAGTATTCTAATTAAAGTGTCAGCTGCTAATTTTAGCACGTGTTCTAATTATAAAAGCATATTGAAGGAAATAGGCTGTGGCAAACGTTGTGTGCAACCTGCTATACTTACACGGTTTAATCTATGAGTCTTACGATACATAGAACAAGCAGATGTTTATATAGCTATTATTAGTGGCTTACTATAATTAGTAAGCAGCTGATATTACCTTTTTATAAGTTTTTCCAACAAACAATCGTAACCAGAAGGTGCCATAATTAGGATTTGAATAGCAACATATAAAAGGTGGACGAGATATCCTAGGAGACACATCATCCATTAATTGTATATAATTATTTAATAGGAGATTATGTTACATGCCTCTGTAAATTCGATATTACTACTACTATATAGTCCAAAGAATCAAATACAACTATGCTTAAGTTCTGGGGTTCAATATTTTGGATACTTGATGTTGTCTTTATAGCTATAGAGACGACAATAAGCTAATTTATTATTATTATGATTACGATATTGATTTTCTACTAACTTTTTCTACCAAATTCTATTCAAAATTTTATAGAAAATTTTGAAATATTAATTTCAAAAGTAACCTAATTACAAAGTCCATGAAATATCCAAAATCTGTTCGAATGATTACGTATTTTTCATGCGAGTAGGCTTTTAATGACAACAATTTAGCCCGAAAATTAATTGATCGTAACAAAGAACTCAGAACTTCATCTCCAGTTCACACTTAACTGCTTTTTTCTACCATCTCGTGTGCAATCCGTTGACTCCAATTATTAATCGGTGATAGTGAGAGTTGGTGTCAACGTGCATGCGCAACTTTCAACGGCAATGACTGATGATCGACAGTTTTTCTCCATTTAAACTGTCATGCTTCAAATGGTTCAAGTGAAAATTGTTAAACGTATTGTTCTATTCAATTACCCAGTTAGTATGCTTTCTCCTTGTTAGTTTTGGAGCGTAATTAGCTTCTCGCTTCTTAGACCTATTAGTAATCCTTATTATTTTTCTAGAGAAAGTATTAATACAATTAATTGATAAGGTTATTATATAGTCTAATAGGGAATTGACTTTTCAAATATAGTCAGCTTAGTATAAGTTGATAACATCCAGTTTTATGGACATTTAACGAGCACCTGTACCTGTTATTATCAACATACAGAATGCAAAATAAGTGCTGCTTGCATAATTAGTTAATTACTCTTCATTCTTTCTAGCAACCATCTAAGGAACACTAATAAATATAGATATAAATAACCGAAAGAATATTCATGTAGGTACGTTAGATTAAATTAGTAGAAAATTTAAACAGATGTTTCCGTTCAGAACGCATGCGGGTATAAAAATCCTAAAGAAAAAACACAATCTTGAAAGTACACATGGGTTTATTCAATTTCTTCGCTTTACTTAGTGAATTTATTGAGTCTTTCAACCAAACAATGAACACGTACAATACCTATTTATCCTTAGCCACGCGTAACCTGCAATTTGAAAAAAAACAGCGATCTATTTCTTTTACTACCATTATTCAACGAACGTGCTCACAAAAACTACTGGCCTGATCTAAATCGGAATTCTTAAGGGACGGTATGGAAAAAAATTATAGAAAGAGACAGGAGAAATCACAATTTTTTGTTCGTCTGTCTTTCACATAACTTTCCCCGGAACACAATGGACCCAGGTAGGCGGGGGCTAAAAAAGGACCTTCATAACGTACCCCGATTGTGTGATAGTGACATTTTATATATTCGAGGTCATGATTCGACGGATTTTTTCTAAGCTCCTATTGGAATAGCAAGAAGTTTTAAGTACTTAAGTGATTGAGAATTTAGCCTTTGATCCTGATTTAATTAAGAAATTACTTAGGCTTTTTATGATGGTATTCATATCAAATTATATTCACGTTATTTCGTACATAATGAACAATTACATAAAATAATTTTGTTGGAAATGATGAAGTGTTTATCGGAAACTATGCCGAGTTTAGGTCATAAATGAACTATATATTTCAATATCACAAAATTTTTTTTTAGTCTTTCGTACGCTGGGCTATTAAAATATTGTTGGCTCAATATGTATTCTATCTGTCTGTTTATATCCGTATATCAGATCTATTTTCATGATAAGGTTAATAGTATCTTTTTACATTATGCCTCAAAAGTTAAGAATTACCATACGCTATGGTTGTTATTTTGATTTTGTTGTAATCTAGGAACATTGGTGTGAGCCCTGATATCTAATGTTCGTTTCCAGAAAAATGTCAAGCTTGACTGGTTATTCTTAAAAGTAATATTCTTGCATATGAGTTATCCGCCCAGGCCTCGAAATCTCGGTAATCAACAGTCTCAATATATTATTATTAGTAGTTAGACGATTAAACCAAGTTAGACCTTTGACAACGTACCTATAAAACATATGATAAGAAAATGTCACTTACTATATGATTTCTGCTCTATTCACAGATATTATGACTGCCTCGTTGACCCCATGGCGTAGAGTATGCTAATCTTGATCCAGGGTTTGGCATCCAAGTTGGGCTAAGTATCACTGACTATTTTTGTCAAGAAATTTTCAGCTGTGACACGAAATACGAATGTGCTCAATAAATAGCAATAAACTTATCTTCTACTACGTGTTTTAAAACATAACCAGTGATATGTGTGTGCCTTTAAAGTTATAAACGCAAGAACCAATCTACGTATGTATATTTTCATCACTAACATTGTTCAGTATTTGTCGCAATACAAATAGCGCTAAGAAGCGAATGTTGCAAATGCCATAAGTGCCACAACTAATAAATCTAATGGTAAAGCAAAGGTTACAAGATCGTCCCTTATCAATACGACCCTGATACACGACCTTCGCACATTCTATAAATATTTGAGGACACCGTTTGTACGCTTGTGTCAACAAACGTACATTGTAAAGCACATAACGTTTTCGATATTTCTAGAAATACTCTTAATGTGGTTCAAACAGTTGCAAGTAAATACATACATAGTAGTTGTATTCCAATTTGTTCTATACGAAGTAACCTAACATTATGCAAACTGATTATACTGTCCCCCTGCTAGGCATGGACCTCTTCTCAGTCTGACAAAAGTAAGTCCATAATCGACACACTGCTTGAGATGTTAGAGATCATAAACCTTCGAGAACTTTGTTTGCCACAAAGTTAAGTAGCGATTTTTAATGACAATTCTCGCACTAGGAATAATTCCTGTGTCGCGGAGGACTTTACAAACATTCAAACAACGGACACAAAGACCACTTAGACTCGGAACAAACACTTGCAGATGACACAACGTTTTGTCCCGTGTAGGATTCGAACCCATAACCTCAGCGCAGTGGCAGTAGCGAGCTGACCACCCTAACCACAACGGCATCCTGGCAGTAAATTTTTTTGGTTTCTTTACAATTTTGACCTAACTAGTTAAATTGAGTCATAATTATCTATTTCATACGCATATTAATACGGATCGAACTCAAGAGAGAAATATGACCTTTTATTCTTCGTTCAATATTTCCTAAGTTATTAAACAAATAACTAAAATGTAGAACGTGTAATATAAGACCCCAAAAACTCTATCGTTAGAAAGTCAGTCTGTCAACTAATGATCAAAAAATTGTAATGTTGTGTAATTTTTCGCAAATATTGTGCGGTGAAATGGAACTAATTTCATGAAATATTTCACGATGAAATTCTAACAATTTGTTTCTTCATTCTCGTTGGAACGTGTAATGATTTTGTACTAACAGGCCTCACTAAGAGCGCATTGAAGAATGGATATTAGCAAATATCGATGGTGCTGTATCTTGTGTGGTTACTAGGTTTAACGCGTTAGGAATAACTTTGGACGCTCAATTACAAAACTAGATGATTCGAATATAAATATTTTAGAACAACAACATTAAGTATTGTTAATGCTTTTGTTTATATCTCTTAGGTATGTATAAAATCTGCGATTGCAACGTGCCAACGTCATGACAAGTCAGGACAGCACTTATACACATAAGTATGTGCAATACATTTCCAGAGATTTTCTTTTTTTTTTTAAGAATGCCAACTCCCGCTCTAGGAACAACTCCTGTGCCGCGGGGGACTTTACAAACATTCAAACAACGGACACAAAGAACATCCAGACTTGGAAGAACCATTTGTTGGTTACACAAAGTATTGTTACGTGTGGGATATGAACCTACAACACTTGGCGCAATGGCAGTGGCGAGACGACCATTTAAACCACTACACCATCCTTGCAGTCGAATTGAAATGACATCGCATCGAGCACAGCTATTGTATTCGAATGTTATTCGAATAAACTTATGCGTATTTCCATTCCGCGGTTAATAAATGATTTGTGTGGCGAGACTCGTGTATTTAGGACTAGCGATCCGCCCTGGCTTCGCATGGGTAGTACAAAACCTTAAAAAATTATACACTTAAACCTTCCTCATGAATCACTCTATCTATTTGTGAAAGTCGCATGAAAATCCGTTCAGCAGTTTTTAAGTTTATCGCGAACAGACAAACGCGGCGGGGGACTTCATTTTATAATATGTTGTAATTGATACATCATATGGGCGTTGACTTGTTCAGTTAATTACATTGATTTCATAGATAAACGTGGTTGTGATAAATAATATTAAAACGGTGACACAATACTACCTATTTAATAATTAATTAACGTTTATGCATATAATTAATGATTACTTGTGCATACTTTATTCACAAATATACATGCATCGTTATCTACAACGAAATCGCCATACTTAGTAAACCTTACGAATACTTACCACACAAAATTGCATCAAAATTCTAATAAACATCTTGTTCAGATAACGTTCATGTTATGAAAATACACGATGAAAGGAAAGTTGCTGAGAGTCTCGCTCTATGACGAAACATCGACTAGAAACGTATAAAAGGGGATATCTTACAAATATATCCTATATAGCCCAATTGTATTGAGAATTTCGGACACTAATTTAACCTCATATTAAATAGAAACCTCAAAAGCAACATTAAAATAAATAATAGAAGAAGAGTTTTAAATAATACGAATGTAAATTTTATAAAACTTCAAACTCCAAATAGTAACTTTAAAAACGGAAACAAACTAGGTAATAAAGTAAAAACAAAAAATAATAAAATGTTATTTATTGCACCCAAAATATAAAACTTAAACATAAATTAGCAAGAACAGCGTGGACCTAGAAGATGTGCGATGATTCACACGGTGGTCGTAATCTTTATAATCAAAGTTGGAGCTGTGAGTGCTGTGACCCAAATCCGTGCAACCGCCGAGTACTTTCATTGTGAACGCTAAACTACTCTCACACTCGCATAAAACACCAACACACTTGTAAAACACACTGTAACAACGCAAAATTCACGAACACCAATGATAATATTACACACACAGATGTAGCAGTAAACACAGACTGTACACATAGCGTTACCAACACATACAAAATCTGTGTCTAGATGGACGTATGCGTGAAAGACATTTGCATATATAATGAATTAGGTATATCAGGGCAAAGGAATTCTGTTTTGCTTAATTTCGAGTTCATTGCATATATAACGGTATTATTATATACAGGACTTATCACAGAACATAACGCACACATGCATACAAAGCGCTCATAGGACAACACAAGTGAAACTGTTGTTAGTGTAAAATACACTGCGAATGTATGACAGTAGCGTATTGTGCTTCGGCATTAGAGCGAGAAGAGATGCGTATAATGTATCATTTAAGATCTAGGACATCATTCCCGCCTTGTTCTAATTACTCTTAAGAATGTACAATTGATTGATGACGACAGCAGCTGAAGAATTGAAAAAAGAAAGCTTGTGTAGAAACGGAATTGTAGGTCAGTAATGAAATGAGTTGATGACAAGGTACGGTATGTTAGGAAATTTTGTAGTGAAAGTAAAGACCGTGTAATTGCAGTAAATTGTATAACATCGAGTGCAGTGTCACAATGAGGAGAATCATCAAAAGACGATTAGGTAAATAGTAAAATAAGCATAACAAGCCTGTAACGTTGTCGTAAGGGTTTGTGTAATCCCATTTAGTAACGTTTTGCTAACCATCTCAACGTTTTAATGTGTAATACTTAGGATTTCATCTTGTTACGAATTTCGTACCTTTGCAATTTTAAACTAGAACTAAGTGTTGTACATTGCTGTAATTTGTGACTTTGACATATCTTACTTATACATCTAACTTACATAATAATTTCAATTTTATTTTACTTAAATTAAGATATTTTCATATCGAGTACGATTTAATTTTTTTACACATCTTGTTTATTACTGAATGCAGAGTGTTTGCTGTGACCTTACGTCTTCTAGAAAATCTAGCGATCTAATGATATACATGAAGGTTAACCAAAACTCTGTCATTAAATAAAAATTAAGTCTCTTCAGTATCTCGTAATCGACGCCGGAAGCAAATCCAATGAAATTGATTACTTCCAACGATCTTTCAAATCAGTGTCATACAGTCATAATCTCACAGGCGGTTGCATAACGTGCGCTGGCGCAGCCGTGACGTAACCGAAACGAGCTCAGCGAAAGTTGCTACGCCAATTTCACTCTCCTACCTATCTTTCTCTTGATCTTCTGTCCCTTACGCTCGCGTAACTGTCATGTTATTACATCTTTCTCCCACTTCGGAATGTTTATCGTCTTTATCGTTTGCACAACTTTCCGGTATGTTGCTATCTCTGTCTGTAGCTTCTTCACGGTTGGCATGGACCATTTTTTCGGTTTCGCACGCGTTGGAGGCGTTACCTCGACATAATCAATTGTCTTGTCGATTGTTTGTACTGCGGTAGCGCCTCGAGCTACACCACGTGTTTTCCGTCTTTAAACGTATCACTAAGTACAATCGATAAGTTGGTAATGGACTCAATTAGGTACAACTTGTTATAATTCTTTAATGTTAGACGTTTTGCATTTAAAATAGCTTTAGTATGTATTACAACATCTTTAATATTATATTAGTGTTTTTACATTAAGTTTGATGCATGATTTATGTGTGTGGAGGCAATAAATAAAATACGTTAAAATATCAAGCCTATTTCCGCATATTCGAAACTAAAGTAGCCTTGAAATGTGCCCTTACATTCAAATTTCTAATACAAGACGGATATTGACTAGAGCAATTAATTAAGGCGATCTCTGTTGAACATGTATTCATATTAAAGACATAAATTATTAGATTTAATTGTGGTTGCACCAAATAAATTAAATTATGATGAGTCAGGGTTACTCTTTTATTTATGGTTGATACACCTCAGTCGGTATATCAACCATAAATTAATGTTGCTATTTTAGCTTCCGTAAAATTATACCAATAATTATTTATTGCTAGTGCATAAAATGTTTTAAAAAGAGGTTGCTCCGTTTATTAGATATTTTCATTAATTTTAGGTTTGATAGCTGACTGTGTGGTCCCGAGTACAATTCTCACTTCAAATATTATTTGGTTTATTTGACCAAAAATTAGATACAGTAGCAGCTTGTTTAAGACACATGGTATTAAACTCGGCCCTATCACATTACACTACATAACATATCATGTGGGTGTTTACCCTTCTGCTTAAAATTTCAAGGAAAATACAGGCGTGGTTTTATGAAATATTAAATACGACTTGCTAACCGAGGCTGCAACCGCTGCTTGAAAGCTTTGGTTTAGAAATCATCCTTTAGTACTGCATCTTGAAATGTTATCAACGCATCTCTTAGCCATTAATATGGCTTCTTTCATTTCTATAAATACAGGTAGCTAGCTTAAACTTCGTCCGCATAGATGTTGCTAAGTTGTTTTATCCTAATCCTAAAATTAAGAATTTTTTTTATTAGTTCTATAATTGTATACTTTCATACCAAATTAGAGGTCTCTATTGATTCCTAGTGGGGAACCGTTAGACTGCCACGCAGAGGTCTCGAGTTCGATCCCAAGGCGCGTATCTCTGTCTTTTCGAAGTTATGTGCATATTAAATAGTTAATTATCGCTTGCTTTAAAGGTGAAGAAAAGCATCGTGAGGAAACCTGCATGTCTAAGAGTTCTCAATAATGTTCTCGAAAATATGTGAAAACTGCCAACTCGCACTGGGCCAGCGTGGTGGACTGTGGCGTAAGCCTTCTCACACTGAGCAAGGCCCGTGTCCAGCAGTGGGACAGTTTAATACAGGTCTGATATTATTATTGATTAGATATCCTAACGAACATTATAAATACGAATGTACATAAGTTTGTTTTTTTTTGTTACGCTTTTACGCCGTAACTACCCGAACGATCATCATCTCTGACAACGTGTGTGATTTAAGTTATTTTCCTGTTGAAATAGACACGAGGTACCTTTCATCCAGAAAAAGTACTGTTCCTAAGGGATAGAAATCTATTGACAAGAATTAGATTAACGTAAGCGAAGCCGTGGACAATAATTATATCTAGTACAAATATAGAGACGCATGAATAGATGAAATGTACTGTAGCATCGCTTATTAATTATCTACATATTAATACGTGAAGCAAAAACTTTGTATCCCTTTTTACGAAAATTGCGCGGACGGAGGAGTATGAAATTTGGCACAGTTAAAGTTTATATGAAGAAGGAGGGGCGAATCCTAATATTTATATAGAATATGCATTAGAAATACATTAAATTAATGAAAAACCACTACACGCACACAACCATGCATTTGACACACGCAGTCAAGCGCGTAACTATGGTTACATATATCAATATATAATGACATGTATCAGCAATATCTTACAGGTAAACTTTGGTCGAATTTCGAGCACTAGGCGACCGCTAGTATATATTATTCTTTTATCTGCTATTGTGGTACATTATTATTGCACCCAAAAGATCCTAAATAAAATGTTATCTATTATTTAATCCAAAACTGACTTAAGTTGATTATATTTACTAACAATACAGTCTTTAGCACAGAGATTCATTGATGCATGATTATTTATTGCTTATTATATTATAATACTCGTACATGTTAATGGCGCTAGCTATAAAAGGGACATGCGACTCACAGCAATAGCCTAGCACAAGTCACCACAAACATTTAAGCAAAAGGGCGTGCAAGGATCGGATATTTCCATGAGTTTCGGCCGATTGGCGGTCCGCGCTCAAGGCTGTGGTGGAAAGTAAACCCGCTAGCATTCCGGCGACGGCTCACAACGCACTTTCGTCCCGCAAGGCTGGCGACTATGATCTTATCGTTCCTATAAGTTGTTTACGTGATATTGCAGGAAAACTTAAAATAGCTGCAAGTACAAATATTATACTGTGTAATAAGTGCAACTCTTATAGATTGGTAATTGTCTCTTAAAATTAAATGAACACTATTTATTTTACATGTGTATGATACAAAGGGATAATACAGATCGATTGTTGTGTAGTTGTGCAGATGGGTGATCATTTTATTCAAAATTACAGAGCTGCGTGCATTTGGTTCAAAATGACATGAATGTTTATGACAGCAAAAGGAAACTATGACAGTGGATATGGTGAGTATTTAATTACGTATGTACTCAGAATGACGCCCTTTGAATAATCAAATACTGGTTTCCCGTGGAATAACTATATAATATATATATATATAGAATTTTGAAATTGATTGACTATTATCGCCTACTCCGTGCCTCGATGAGCACGTTAAGCCGTCGGTCCCGGCTGCCATGAACATCTATGGCAGTCGTTATTGGGAAGTCAGTGCCTTATAATATCCTGACACTAGTCTAGCCTTAGGGTATCGTTAGCCTTCGGGTTGCGGAGGTCAGGTGGCAGCCGCTCAGTGTAAAAACTGATATCAGTCAAATCCGGTTAGACCAGACCCCAAGTGACTTGGGAATAATAACGGTTAGAGAGAAGAAATATATATATAGAATAGAGATAAGTCGCAGTATACAAATAATAAGAAGAAAAGTTATTATGGGAAGATTAAGGCATTTCTAAGAGAAAATAAACAAAAATATAGTATCAATAATTTTAACTTTAATATTTATACATCATAAATTTTCAAGTTTGTCGCATTGAATCGGAAACTATTTATAAATTAATTATGGCCACGAAACTTTGGTGGATAATTACAAACGTGCATAATTCGCCAATAAGTCACTGGTAAAATTAGAAAGTAGTCATTAGTAATGTCATAGAAACAAACTACCAACGAACTACTGTATTACGTTATGACGGTTAGTCATTTACTTTTATTTTTCTATTAGAGAAATATTTTAATCGCTAATTACTAGACATCTTGTTTTGGGTCGAATAATTTCTAATACATGATGTATCTAAGATAAGTCTATATAAATATAAACTTAGACAGCCTTTTAAAATACATACATATATATATTATGGCCAGAGATAACGGTTTTTCACCCTGGAATATCTGTCTTGCTTCATTAATTTTCAGTAGGTATATACTTCAAGTACGCTTGACAGTTTAAAATACTCTCAACCTGACATATGTATCTCCAGAATATACCCAATATGGTCAGAGAACGTATAAATGTGTCACCTAAATATTCTATTAACAGTCAGTTGACCTAAAACTAAATATCTACTTTTAGATTTTTAACCAAACCCGCCTAAAATTTCCAGAAGTATTATATCTCTTTGCTATTGATAAAGTATTCGAAGGGATGGAGCCTAATGATTGAAGCATAGGCCTTGTTTTCGAGTTATCCAACAATTGTACAAACGATACATTTTAATATGCAAGTCTGCTTCTCCCTAGCCTTTACTATTTCCAAGTCGCTTGGGGTTGGCTTTTCTAGTCTAACCGGATTTGACTGGATATCAGTTTTTACACGGAGCGGCTGCCACCTGACCTCCGCAACCCGAAGGCTAACGATACCCTAAGGCTAGACCAGTGTCAGGATATTAGAGGTAACTGAGTTTCCAAATAACGACTGCCATAGATGTTCGTGGCAGCCGGGACCGACGGCTTAACGTGCTCTCCGAGGTACGGAGCAGGCGACAATTGTCAATCAATACGCACATCATTTCGCAAAGTCATATAACTTCCGAAAGTCAGACGTGCGCGACCCGAAACCCTCTGCATTGCAGTCTGTTGGTCTCCCCACTGAGCTATCGCTGTTATGCAAGTGCTAAATTTATTTAGAGGATTTGATACCAATTAGCAGCCAATATTGCTAGTAATCTTATAACATAGGCTAACAAAACGCAGCAATTTAAATATAATTTACACGCCAGCACTAATTAATTATCATACGTTTCTATGCTTAATAATTCTGTTCAAACCAAGCAAATCTGACAATCCATAAATTACTACAATCTGTAAGTCTTTACATAGAAAGCAGGTGGTCTAAGTTATTGCTTCATCGCGTAAGCTTCAGTTTTTAATTACGCCTTACTAAGAGGCACTACACATTACGCAGTCAATGTCGGCCGATAGTTTATTGATTATGATTAACGGAATAATAACAAAATCAATAAACAGATGTTTTCAATAATTTGTGCCACCTATTCGTAAATAATATCTTGCATCAGGATAAATACAGAACACACTTACTGTGAAATAGAATTAAGCATCTCACAAAGCCTGATGCTTTCTGTAATGCAAGTAAAATCTGAAATAGATTGTAGACTTTTGGCACAGTTGGCTTAAAAATCGAAGGTAAAGCCGAGAAGGTCCAATTCTTGGATATACTATGTTCTAGGTATGAGAAAACGTGTATCAACGCGATCATGCTCGGTATTTAAATTCATTTTTAAAGGCTTGCCGTTTCAATTACAGTGGCCGTGGTGACAAGTAGACTGGCATGAGGATGTCAGGCTTTTATTTGTGAGGAAGATGCCTAATGCCACCGTCACATTTCACGTTTTAGAGTTTGAAAAATCTCTTATACGACAGCTTTGTCCGTCCGTCCGTCCGTCTGTAATACAACTTTCAACTCAAGAACCGTAAGAGCTAGACACTCGCAGTCAAAGCCATTCGACTCAGCATAGTTGATATACCCGGAATGACTATATCCTTTGACCTCAGACCAGGTCATGTGATAAAAAATTTTTGTATTCTGAGATTTACAGAACTTCATTGCCGTTTCTTACTAGTTTTAAGTAGGGGATACACTAACCATGTCTGTACTCTGTGACAGCCGATTGCAAATCATAAAAAGGTTGTGTTATTGTAATCACTGGATTCCAGGTCGCAGTTAGTTTTAAGCTTTCTGCCCGATTGAAATTATGATATGATATATTTCAATCGTTTTAGGTACACCCCTGGATTAGTATTAGTGATCTGTGGAGAGCTCTTGTGGGTGATATAAATCAATCCAGTGATTGGTCCCTGCTTTAAGTAAATGCTCTGCAATTGCAGACTTATTTGTCTGTTGTTACGTATTTTTACGAGGAAACCAAATCTTCTCTACTTGTCTAGCACGCGATGGTCAGTCATAAGCACTAAAACACATGTTTGATATACGGATAACCTTGGCCAAGTTTGTAGTAGTAAACTTGCTAAGGCGTCATTTTGGTTAGGTTGATATTAAAAACAGATTGCGGTGCGAGTAATTTTTTTTATTTATTTTGCTTTGTTTATCCTTCACAGACATTTAGATTTAAGGAGTCTGCCTACGACCCCGTCTCATACCATGACTGTGCTAGGAACGTGTCAGGCAAAAAAATATTCTTTGTAAGGAAATGTATAAGACTATGCCCACTAGACCGTTCCGTCACCGACCACCAGTTCCTATAGCAGGGCGTATCGTGTTGCTTTTTGTGTCTGATACGTTCCTAGCACGGTCATAGTATGAGACGGTGTAGTGGGCAGACTCCTTTATCCTTCTTATAAAGTATTCCGCTTATTTTTATTTGTTAGTAATGTTAGTGTGTAGTTATTAAGCGTTACTTAAATACAATTCAAGGGTCCGTGCTGTTACTGAAAATTTGATAGCCGAAAATCTCAAAAACACATTGCCTTACTTAGAAATCGAACCTAAGTCCTCGTGCCCAGCAGTCGCATTCTCTACCGCTGCAGGTAAGGCAGTACGCAAGTAAAGCTTTTTATCTGCGACCTTTTGTATAGTAGAATTATATCAAGTCGATAGCCGGCTTATAACTTTGAATTTACTTGTCTTAAATAAAAAGGATATTTAGTTCTCATTTCAATTCATAGCCAGTTGTACTCACGGATCGGTAAACGATTAGCGAGGGTAAGCAACGTTGGGTGCGGTCAGTCTATAGACCGCTTAGTGGTATTTCATCTGAGCGTCTCCGTGCTTCGAAGGGCCCGTAAAAAGTCGGTCCCGGTTGTTGTCAAATTGACAGCAATCGTTAAGCCATGTCAGAGGCCTACGGGCGGCTTAAACATCTCTTGACAACAGGTTAGCCACTAACCACACGAAAAATAAACAACAATTCACCAACCTTATAAATCTAAATCACCAATCGACCGACAAATGCAATGCATTGCATTGCATTTGTCGGTTGAGTGCGGCGGCTTCTATAGCAGGCTTTTTCAACACAAGAAAATCAGCGGGGGTTCCTTAGTTAAAATTTATGCTGTTAATACAC
Organism: Catocala fraxini; assembly: GCA_930367265.1. Classification (NCBI taxonomy): domain Eukaryota; kingdom Metazoa; phylum Arthropoda; class Insecta; order Lepidoptera; family Erebidae; genus Catocala; species Catocala fraxini. The sequence continues at coordinate 29,379,555 of OV884025.1, read as the reverse complement.
ACCAAGCCCAGAACGGCTAGAACCTAAACAAGATATATATCATCAAGCCACATTCGTGGGTGAGGTAAAATATAACCGCGCACCTGTTAAGCCTTGCATAGTAAACAGCTTCGGGCAGAATTGCGAAGCCTCGAAGATTGCCAGGCAAGTAAGATTATCTGATACAACGGGATCCGATTCTTTGGTAACTGTTGTGTTATTATATCTTTTGAACACAAAGTATACATTGTTTTGAGCAACAGTTTATGCTATAAGTAAAGGCTATGGGAATAGTGTTTAGGAATTTAGATGCAGTTGTATTGGTTTGAATAAATATATGTTTATACTGTAACGTTTTGAAAGCTTTGTTCGATGTCATTGAATAAAGTCTATACCTGTTTTTGACGATGTAATGTGATGTGATTTGTACCTTATCTACGGTATACAAACATATCCTCACGGTGATCCCTTTGATTCGCCAAATTTTTTTTTGTCCTAACTTAATTTGGCATAATTAGGCATAATTTTTTTGTCATAGTAATACGTTGACATAATTGTTTTTTGGCATACCTACTATTTCAGTAGATATAAATATCATTAAGGCTAATGTTTTCGGGCCTAATTTTGATTACAATTTTTTGTAATTTAGACATAAAGTTATAAGGCATATTATTTATTCGTCTAATAGTTATTAATACTTATTAGGCATAAAGATCAAAAGGATAATATCCAATATAACTTGGGTAACATAGAGTAACAATAGGTTAGGGTGCGGCGGGAGTGGCCCTTGGGACACCCCTAAGCCGCCAACATGTTTATTTTATATACGAAAAGTATTTTATTAATAATTATTATGCCTATAAGTATTATGCTTAAATATAATTATGCATAAACAAATTTATGCTTTAGAATAGTATGCTTAACAATTATTATGCTTAACAAAATTGTGCCTAAACAGTTACGCTAAATTAATATTATGCGTAATTATTATTAGAATAAGTAAAAGTATGCCATGTTAAATTATGACATATAATTTTATGCGAATAAATAGGGAACCATCCATGACAACCACATCTATGGAGGGGTAGGCAAATGTGTATTACATTCACATTTCGCCAGCTATGAAGTTAGATTCCCAGCAATGAGTCGAGCCTATTGTTGGCTAACGGACATAGTTCAAAACTTTGTGCTGCTGAGTATTACTTGAAAGAAAATTCCAATAACACTTTGTCCGACACGAGAATCAAATCTGATTAATATAAGTGCGCAATAAGAAATCAGGAGTCGTGTTTGTAACCGCTGGTTCACCAAGGTACTAGTATACCCCAGTTTATTCGGACGTCCGCTGCGTTAAGCGGGTGCACGGAGCGGGTGCCCGCCGCGAGGACCCGAGCCGTGCTCCGCGGACAAATTAACCTATCGCGGGCGCCTGCGACGGACTCCCGCCTCTCGCAACGCCGCCGCGGGGCGGGCTCCGTCGCCCGCGCAGCGTGCGACGGGAGACCCGCCTCACGCAGCGCTGCTCTAAGGATGATAATAGAAAACAGCATGCCGCACGGGCGCCCGCTCCGTGCACCCAAATAACGCAGCGGACGGCCTAAGCCTTGTGTTGGCATCTAATCCTCAATACACAGTGCATAAACAGCTGTATCAGCCAATGAAGTATATAATACGGTATTAAGTTCGGTCGAGTGATTTGCTTTGCTAAATACGTCAATAGAGCCTAACAACACGGATGGCGCATCGGACAATAAGTTGTTTCGCCGCTGCCACCGCACTCTGTGTCCTAGGTTCGAATCCGAGGATGAATTTCTCACTGCGCAATTATTTCATTTTAATAACTAGTAAACGTCTAATTATTGTCAGTACTAACGATTAAGAAACTGCATGTATTGTAATATATCTAGCATCAATAGAGATGCTAAGGTAAGAAATAAAGTAAAAACTGAAATAATATATAGATTGGCGCCAAGTAACGCCGACATATTATTAAATTCAAGCATTGTCAATATCAGAAGTACTACATATTTTATCACATTTTAATAATAAAAAGCGATACAAGTAAAAGTACATAAAGTATTACATAAAAAGCAACAGTGTTCCACAGTAGTAGGAATCGACTTTCTCTATCAATTATGAATTAACTTTGGGCGCGGATCGTGTCATTGATGCTATAAGGCCTTCTCGCATAATCACATATCATAAAAAAACTTTCGTTCATAGTTAATGTCAGCTTCCGTATATTTTTAATGTTATTGGCTATTTAGGTTACTAACCAATTTATATTCTTGTTAATCCCTCACGCTAACCAGATATGCTTTTGGTTAGGTCCAAATTTGCAATGTCATGGGTAGGATTCAAACTCACGATCTCTCAGTCGTAAATATAAAGACAACTCTCGCATAAGGGATCAAGCTCTGAGTCATGTAGGGCGCCAAAAACATGCAAGTTAATAACCAGCTCATTACTTTGAAATAATTATTTATGTTTAAGACATTATTTCGTGTGGGATTCGAACCTATAACTATCAGTGACTACTATCAGAGACTAGCAGCGATGTCATCGTTGGTCCGTTACGTCATCTGCATATTCAAATTTCTTTACTATCTACATCTTATTTTCTTTTACTATGAAACTGCTATTAGTTATGGTGGTACGGCCCCTAGTCGTCTCACTTTTCAACAAACAATGAGGTCAACTATAAGTATAATTTAAGTCAAGGTAAAACGCAAATATTAAAAAGAAGCGAAATAAGTCAATAAATAATATAATTATTAACTACGATATTTGAGTTCCGTATTTACCAAACCAATCAGAATAGATGAATCGCTACTAATAAAAATCGTTTATTTCTCACCAAAATCAAAATACACATATTCTTAGACAAGTGAGTAAATAGTGAAGAAAGACTCAAAAATGCGTGGTTGAAACTTTGGCAATATCCGAGATTTCTCTGCACAAATAAGAAACAGCTTATTTGTTGTAAAGTATTCCGAGAAAGAGTCGTCTTATCACTTCCTCTGGGTTTCGTAACGTGAGTGTCTTGCGCAGTATAGTTAATAATAGTCGGGTACAGAACAATCATGTGTCCTCAGTTTGGTATACAAGGTATAACTGATTGATGTAGTCATATTTTAGGATTATAACCAGCATGATGATAAATCCCGTCAGTTTAAAATATACTACTAACTGAACGTTTAACGTTAGACCTTTGCGATTTGAACACATTATCAATTAGACAATGAGTGTTAATCCTGGTAGAAATTATTCTCAACATTTCGATCGACTTGCAAAGGTAGTGGTCACACGGGTTGAATAATTTTTAACTGTTGAATTACTTCTTCTTATATATGTATTTCTATATCTTTAATAGTACCTACTTTAATTATGAAATCTACTATTTCTCACGATTTTTTTAATGAAATTTAGCCATTGAAGCAGCATCTTCGAGGATACATTTTTAGTCATTACATACATATATGCATATGTCAAGTGTATTGTATACGTGACTCATATATTCAATTATGATTCGAATGATAATCACTGAGAACGACTAGACTACCATTCGAATGAGGGATTGCACAATTTTCGATTCATTCGATTCTTCTCGTTATATGACGTGGCTGCTCGTTTTATGCACTTGTTGTGCATACCAGGACAGCTCTAGTCTGATTAGATTTCCATATCTTAGAGCATTCTTTTGCGTATAAAAAATACTGCTCATACGCACACTTCTGTGTCCATAAGTGTCAGCACGGTTCCATACAGCATCAAGCTTATTCTGAAACCTACTCCGAAAGTAAAATCGTAGTCTGCTAATTCATCGTACCTTATGTTAATCGACTTTGCGAATTGGACAGATATATTTTAGTCGCACATTAAACCTTAATACTAAGGTAAATATTTAACGCATTAAACGTAACATAATGGCAATAAATTGAAGATTTAGACCAATATTACGAGATCAATACATCTGATCTCTGAATTTTAGTTAAAAGCATACCATAAATATGCAATCAAAATTAAACCGTAACTGTTTAACATAAAGTCTACAATACTTTATGTTAAGTAGATTAATTTATAGGTACTTAAGTTAGTAATAAGGTTTTAATTGGATTATTAGATTATCATCCTAAATCCTTAACTAGTAGGTATATAATTGGTTAAGTTATTGTTCAATAAAACGCAAAGGATGCACTAAGTCTAATCAGCGAGGAAACCAGCGGCGTTTTGGATTAAATATTTGATAAGAGAATGTGTTAATTAGAAATTAGACTTAAATACATAAAATTTTACATGCATAAAAGATATTGTACTTATAATTTGTTTGACTTATTACTAACCCAGTTTTAAGCTGTCGTAATGCACGGCACGTACCTCTCAGAGTGAGAAGCATCTTTACTATGTCGTTTTCTTTAATGTGGGGTAATACCATACACCCATCCCATTTCGCAGAAAAAGGGAGTAAAGAAGGCATGTCGGGCTCACCCGGACAAGATGGAGAGTTGCGGGTCCTACCGAATAAACCTACCACGGTATACTAACTCGCTGCGTTTAATGGGGGTGGATCGCTGGAACTTAAACTGAATCAACGATAAATCTTAGTCGTCCCTGTACCTGTCCTGTGTAAATTTATTATGTTCTATATGCAGCAATTATTATTGGTAGTCCTACACATGTCACGGATAGTGCGGCGGCCAATATGAACATTTGCCATCTCACTTTGCATGAAAACTCGCGATGGGTCTCTGCACGTTGGACTCTGTTCTTTATGTCTCCCAGTGGACTGAATATTTTTTAACGTATAATATTAAGTAAATATCTGTTAAAGAAAAATATATAATGATTGTGATAGTGTCACTGGTCTAGTAGTAGAATCGCGCATGCGCAAAGTATCGATTTTTGAGTGACGAAATGTGATTGAATTAGGATCGTAGTAGTAACATCCAGTGTATATAAGCCCTCGAAATTTATCTAATGTGCGCCAGAAAGGGTGACCTTTATAAGAATAATAATAATAATAACAATAGCACAGATGATTTTAGTGGTTAACAGACTACTTCGAAACGGCGAGTATTGTTGGTTCTATCCCCACCAGGGATGTTGCGAATATTCGCATCCGCATCCGCAATTGCGGAGCTTCCGCATCGTATTAGACATCTGCATCCGCATCCGCAATAATCAACTCGGATGATAATGCAGATCCAGATAATATCGCTATATTATAGCGTAGGTTACCATAAGAAAGAAATCAGTTGTTCAGTAGTATGTGTTTAATTTATGAACCTTTGCAAAACAGGCTTGAACCTGCGAAGGCGGTGATATTAGAGACTTTTTATCAAATAAGATGAACAATTTTCATCAACATCCGCATGCGCAATTGCAGAGTTTCCGCATCGATTTGGACATCCGCATCTGTATCCGCAACCGCGGATGTAAGTCTTCAAATATCCGTATCCGTACCCGCGGATGTCAAAAAATGTGCATCAGCAACATCTCTGATTCCCACACAGGGCAAAAGTAAACGAAGCTACCTTATCTTATCTTGGGGCCAGTCAGTCCAGACCGGCGACACTTCGACCCAATAGGATCTTTTGTGTCGACACTCTCCCAATAACGACTTCCATTGATGTTCATGGCAGCCGGGACCGACGGCTTAACGTGCTCTCCGAGGCACGGAGTGGGTGACAATTGTCAATCAATACGCACATAATTTCAAAAAATCATATAGCCTCCGAAAGTCAAATGTGCGCGACGTGGATTCGAACCCGAGACCTCTGCCTTGCAGTCTGTTGGTCTCCCCACTGAGCTATCGCTGCTTACAAACGAAGCTAACTGCATGGATGGCGCAGTGGTTTTAGTTGTCCCGTTACCACTGACACTGCGCCTAGTGTTGTCGGTTCGATCCCCATACCGGACAAATATTTATGTGAGCCACTAATGGTCGTTCTGAGTCTGGGTGTTCTTTGTGTCCATTGTTTCTATGTTCATAAAGTCTGCCGCAAAACAGGTGTACTAAAAGCGTTTAGGTATTTGAGTGTTCGAAAAACTCTTATACAACGGCTTTGTCCGTCCGTCTGTTGTATACTTTCAACTCAAGTACCGTAAGAGCTAGAGACTCGCGGTCAACGCCATTCGACACAGCATAGTCGATATAACCCCGAAATGACTATGACCTTTGACCTCTGATCTCAAGGTCACGTGGTATTACGTGACCTTTGCATATTACTTGAACCATTTTTTTCGAACTCTAAGGCCGGGACTCCACCAAAGCGGAGACGAGACGAGCGGTGAGGAGATGTTTTTTAAACAACCAATAGAATTGTGTTATTGACACATCTCCTCTCCGCTCAGCTTTAGTGGAGATCGCTGTGCGGAGATGTGTAATATTTGTATGGCGCGATGGAAGCGGAGATGTGAGCTGTGCGCGGACGACTGAACACTCAACGCCTCGCACCCGAGCTGAAAAACATCTCTTCTCGCACAGCACACAGCACACCGCACATATCTCCGCTTTGGTGGAGTCCCCCAAGCTGAAAAAACATCCCTTCTCGCACAGCACACAGCACACCGCACACATTTCTGCTTTGGTGGAGTCCCGGCCTTAGAAATACGGCATTTCATTGCCGATTCTCACTTGTTGTATTTAATATTTAAGTCTGGTAAGCAGAAGCGAGAATTACAGCTAATGTGACAGGTATATTTCTATTAACAAAAAGTAAGACATAATTATGTTTTGGCTAGACCTGATGCTTTCGCGATACACGGCTGGTCAATATATATATACATCTGTGAATTGACCAGCCATTGTACATTGCGGTATACATCACGTATCGCAATATAGTATTACGCATAAGCTACGATGGAACGGGTCGTCACCAAATGCCCTTTCAGATCATCTGCCATTTCAACAAGTCACCTTTAATGACTCACGCGGTCGAAACGGCCTTTCCTTCTTATTTTAGCTCTTAAATTACCGCCGGAAGTACCTAATCAGGATTCTTGGGTACCCTTTTAGATAATTTCGTTTAGGTATTTTTTTATGTGTGGCGGAGTTGGGAATTCCTGTAAGGATTAAAGGTGGGATTAGAGTTTTAAAGGTTACTGGATTATGGCTTTCGAACGATCTGGTAGCATATTTATAAGGTCCGGGATGGTTAACGCATATAGGTAAAATGTGGTCGCGACTTCGCTTGTGTAGAACTTGTATTTAAATTCTTTTTTGTTTCGTATTGTTATCTATCTATTTATCTATCTTATGTGGGGGCCAGTCAGTGCAGACCGGCGACACTTCGACCCAGTGGGATCTTTTGTGTCGACACTCTCCCAATAACGACTGCCATAGATGTTCATGGCAGTCGGGACCGACGGCTTAACGTGCTCTCCGAGGCACGGAGCAGACGATAATTGTCAATCAATACGCACATAATTTCGAAAAGTCATATAACTTCCGAAAGTCAGAGGTGCGCGACGTAGGTTCGAACCCTAGACCTTCTGCATTGCAGTCTGTTGGTTTCCCCACTGAGCTATCGCTGCTTATAGGTATACTTTCGTATAGTTTCATGCCTATATTCTTGACGAAATAGGTAGAAGGGTATAGAATTTTAAAATTTTACTTCGATTATAGCGAGTTGTGTTGCTTATTGGTTTTAAGTTCCAATTAATCGGAGGCGAGCATATTTTCGTCTGTGGCGCACAGTTCCAGACTCTTACGCTTAGCTACACACAATATTTTACAAATACCGAACTGAATGAAATAATCTTTGTATTAATATTCAACTAAATATATTAAATATCACCTCTTCTGCCGTATTCAATCTCTCAATTTAATCACCTATCAAATCACAACCACCGAATACAGTCGTTTATTTAATGACTTAATTAGCATTAAATCGCTTCCTGGATTTGCTATACGATATTCTTTAAAATAGGAAGCTAAGGACTGATAAACACACGAACTCATGCACGCACACTCATGTTCACACACACACACACACACACACATTAATTATTACTTAATCTATAAGCTTGTTTAGATTAACTTCCCTCTGTTAACTCCAACAACATATCTGTCTATGGTGCCCAAGAAACAGAATATTAAAAAAAACTTGGTATTTGTTGTTTGTATAATCATTTAAAAATATATTTAAATTTTTTAGAGTTCAAAAAATCTTTTATACAACATCTTTGTCCGTCGGTCCGTCCGTCCGTTCGTCTGTCTGTTATACAACTTTCAACTCAAGAACCGTAAGAGCTAGAGACTCTCGGTCAACGCCATTCGACTCAGCATAGTCGATATATCCTGAAATAACTATGACCTTTGACCTCTGATCTCAAGGTCACATGATACCATTTTTTCGAACTCTAAGATTTACGGCAATTCGTGGCCGTTTCTCACTTGTTTTTATATAAGGCCTACTTCCACACTAGAAATAAATCCCGTGTCGCGCAATTACTCTACAAACATTCATACAATCGACACAAAGAACACCCAGAAACAGTACAACTATTTTTGGACCACACAAATGTTTGTCCCGTGTGGGAATCGAACCCACAACACTCAGCGCAGTGGCAGTGGCGAGGCGACCACTTCAACTACTACTCCATCGGGCAGTCTAATAATAAATTATTAGACTTATTACTATTATGATTAAATAAGTCATAAGTCATAACTCAACGCGGAAAGAACAGTGAAAGTAAGAACAAGCTTCTGTTGGATTAAACGAAAGCTGATTACGTGTTTACTTTATCGGAAGCGTTTGTTAATATTTGTAATGCTAATAAAATAATTGACGTTGACTATCCAAACATATCTGTTGACATTGCTACGGGAAATCATTGTCGAGTTACTACAAGTAACGATAGCTCAGTAGGGAGACCAACAGACTGCAATGCAGAGGGTCTTGGGTTCGAACCCACATCGCGCACCTCTGACTTTCGGAAGTTATATGACTTTTCGAAATTATGTGCGTATTGATTGACAATTATCGCCTGCTCCGTGCCTGCGAGAGCACGTTAAGCCGTCGGTCCCGGCTGCCATGAACATCTATGGCAGTCGTTATTGGGAGAGTGTCGACACAAAAGATCCCACTGGGTCGAAGTGTCGCCGGTCTGCACTGACTGGCCCCCACATAAGATACATACATACTACAAGTAAACTTTACTTACCATTGAAGAGATATTTAAGTACCTAGTCTGATGCCAAAATTTCGCCAAATTTCTAAAGAGATAAGCCTCAGAGAAGTGGCTTGTCTAGAATTCCAGAATAGGGGCCAACCACATTATTGATACGCTCTACTAAGTTTTAATATAGTCACTTTTTTTGACATTCAGATTGCCCCGCTTGGTACCAAGCCATTGTTTGTTTACTATACATAAGGTTGTCAACATACACACATCAAAAGTGTCTAGGGATCAAGTACATTTTTAAGTATAAAAAACTATCAAATTAATATTTGCCAAATCTAGTCTTCCAGACTAGCTTTTTACTTTAATTCCTATGTCTAAGTTATTAAATTATACCTAAATTTTGTAAAAGTAAGAAAATTTTATCTTTTTGCAAATTGTGGAAAATAACCTAAGTTAATGTCTTCAAGTAAATGGAAAAATTGGCAAATGAGGATCTTTTATAATTTTTATTTTAAAGATTAAAAAAATTACTCTGTGTTTCCGCCATTGCAAAAACACAATCACAGCGGTTTGGCATGGTTAAAATCAGTTCAACAAAATCACTTTGAGAAATGGCCGACCACGTTCTTTCTAACAAGTCAAAAACTTGTTGTGGAGTATGTACGGCACCTATATTTTATCATCATATAATTTTAAATGATAAGCAGCGATAGATCAGTGGGGAGACCAACAGACTGCAAAGCAGAGGGTCTCGGGTTCGAACACACGTCGCGCACTTCTGACTTTCGGAAGTTATATGACTTTTCGAAATTATGTGCGTATTGATTGATAATTATCGCCTGCTCCGTGCCTCGGAGAGTACGTTAAGCCGTCGGTCCCAGCTGTCATTGACATCTATGGCTGTCGTTATTGGGAAAGTCAGAACCCTCTAATATCCTGACACTGGTCTAGCCTTAGGGTATCGTTAGCCTTCGGGTTGCGGAGGTCAGGTGACAGCCGCTCCGTGTAAAAACTGATATCCAGTCAAACCCGGTGAGACTAGAAAAGCCGACCCCAAGTGACTTGGGAATAATAAAGGCTAAGGAGAAGATATATTTTAAATGAAGGTTTTGTGTTTTTCGTTGCTGAAATATATTTTTGTATACTAATATATTATTTCTTTAACAGTATATGTACTATATACTGTTGAAGATTCGATTTATAGTACAATCTATAAGCTCTTCCGTTACTGAGTGACTGACAGACAACGCATAGCCGAAATTACTGAACACAAGAAGCTGAAATTTGGCATGTATGTATGTTCCTTGGAGAGTGTAGGGGAGCACTAAGAGAGGATTTTTGGAAATTCCACCCTGAAGAGGTGAAAGGGGTGAAATTCGATATTCGCACGGGAATGGGACTTACGCGGGTGAAACCGCGGGAAAACTACTAGTAGTATATATTATAGTACGGTCGGCATCCCTAACTATACATATCATATTTTTGACGGTGAAGGAAGACATGGCGAGGAAATCTGCATGTCTCAGAGTTTTCTATAATGTTCTCCAAGATATGTGAAGTCTGTCAACTCTCACTGGACCAGCGTGGTGGACTACGGTGTAACCCTTCTGATAGAGAGATCTCTCCATCTGAGAGATTTGTGCTCAGTAGTGTGACGGTTTAATACAGAGTTATGTTATTGTTCCGCAAGCTAAGCGACGTCAGACCGCAAGATTTATGTACCTACATTTTGCCAACTATAAAAATGTGCTACGTTATAAGTGATTCTAATACCGTTACTAAAATGTTGCCATCAATAAAATATATTACATACCAAATCTCTACATGTTGAGTACGGTTTTGACACCCTAGTGTCAAATAGTTTACTTGACAGCCGTCATATGTCATGTCTTAAATTAAGACAGATTGTTTCTCAAGAGAGTTCGTTGTTGTCTATGTATTTAGATCATATGTATTGTTTAAATCAGACAGCGTGTTTATTACTATTTATGACGTCATTACACATGTATTACCCACGGCTGTATATTCCAGCTGTGGGAATACATTAGACAAATTTAATTCACAATCACACATTATAAAGGATGAACGTATTGATGGTTATCGATCACATTTCCATACCTTGTGCTCTCATTGACTTGATAAAACGTCATCCAACTCGTAAATTAAATCCGTGGTCTCAGGACCGTATGAAGTTTCTTGCAGGTATATTCTTAGAGGCTCAACACCTTGCCTGAACCGGGCAACTAACCTAAATGTAGCTTCGGTATCTTATCTTACCTTATGTGGGGGCCAGTCAGTGCAAACCGGTGACATTTCGACCCAGTGGGATCTTTTGTGTCGATACTCTCTTAATAACGACTGCCACAGATGTTCATGGCAACCGGGACCGACGCCTTAACGTGCTCTCCGAGGCACGGAGCAGGCGATAATTGTCAATCAATACGCACATAATTTCGAAAAGTCATGTAACTTCTGCAAGTCAGAGGTGCGCGATGTGGGTTCGAACCCGAGACCCTCTGCATTGCAGACGGTTGGTCTCCCCACTAGGCTATCGCTGCTCATTAGCTTCAGTAACTAAAACTCACTAGATTTTGACATAAGTGTTACTTTTTGACCAAAATTAATTAAGTGATTTTTGACCTTGACTTTGCCATTGCATGAAGAAATAAGCTTAAACGGGGTCATCGAGATAAGTACAACATTTTCTAAATAACTGGGCATCCGTCAACTGAGCAACTAAGAACTTATTAATACAATTCTAATTACCTTTTTCGCCTACCACACACACACACACACACACACACACACACACACACATACACACATACACACATACACACACACACACACTAACAAACTTCTTCCTTTTAAGTTAATTAAAATATTTAAACAATATCCATTAATAATTTGAAATAAGCAACATCCATAATATCATTGCCCACCATATTTGGTATTTAAAAATAGAACTAAAATTCAAATGATTCGTTCATCCGTTTGAAACAGAACTTATTTAATTTTATTTTATTACACCGTGACGTCATTTCTCCGAAGAGAATTCTAAATGTCACATTGACAGACATGGAATACGAGATTCAAAAAATGAATAACGTCATGACACATATTTAAAAGGAGGATATTCTCGAGACCCTTAAGAGCAATTCTAGGAAAGCCACAAATAATTTATTCTGCCAAACTTTTTCCTCTTTCGAATTATTTGCTTTGGCAATGTGACTTTGAGGTGAAATACTTATTTGGCGTTCAAGGTGAAGGTCGTCAAATACATTAACAAACGGTACAAAAAGTAAACTTTGAAATTACCTAATATTCATATCTGTATTACGTGTGACGGAAACAATTTGCGCAACTAACCAAGGATAACGTAATAAAATGCAGATAGCTTAAGGTGCGACAACTGTTTTTATTCTAGATTGAAATTTAAAATGCTATTCTCTTCTCGTCCAGAGATTTTAACGCAACAATTCTATAAAAATCTCGTATTTAGTAAGCAATATCGATCACTTAACCGAGAACTAAGAAATGCCATATTTAGTCCGGTAGCATAAGTTTGTGTTTATGTTTGCGTGCGATCAGTGCGCTAGGTTTCATTTCTGAATTAAAAGATTGTAAATTATTTTTCTGTACCTTTCTAAACTCCTTGATGCTGCTAAGGATAGTTAGTAAAGAATAATCTAAAACGGTTCCATGTAGATAACAATAGTGTCGTCGAGCTTAGAACAAAGTATATTTCGAAATATTTATTTAGTATAATAGCTATCTGCCTGACTCCTGACAATCATTTACCTCTTTGCTTAAAATATATAATAATACTGTATATTAAACTAAATAAAAAAAATTACTTCCAGATAAAATCTTCAAGTCAACTTTTTTAAGGGAAAGAGTTTCTTAAAGGTAATTTCAATAATACTGTTAATCTGTTACAAAATCTGCATTTATATTCATATAATTTAATATTCTATATTTATGTATAATTAATTAATTATTGTTCTATGAATATCAAGTTTGCTAAATCCTAAGTTACTGCACGAGAGACAAAGATTATTTCCTCGATGCCATCAATACAAACCATTTAAATGTCTAAGTAAAGCTATAGGTCGCTCTATTTTTGACGCAATTTTATATTGCCAATTTGTACCACAATTTGTAATAAAATATTCTGTACGTGAACAAAGCCATCCACTGTGCAGGCTCAAATAAATGACCAATAAACTGTCTTTATAATGGACGACAAATGGAGACATCTGAATACGACGTGTAACAAGATGTATGTCGATTATAATTAATATTAATTATACTTCATAGCTATATAACTGCCTATATCCTAGATCATGTCAAGATGTTTCCATCTACAGAATTAAAATGTCCTTCAATGTTATTATTTTTTGTGTATCGATTTTCAAGATAGCCAACGGGTGTCACACTACTGGACAAGGTACGAAACATTCCCATTAAAGAAACCTATAAAGTTATTTATTATTATCTTACGCTTACACGAATGTTATACATTGAAATTAAAATACAGTATGCGCATTTTATGACATAAATAAAAAATCTTCAGTTTAAATTCCTTCTGCCCCAATCATAGACAAAGTCAAAGAAAGACACTTGTAATGATATGACCACGTGCTTCGCCGATCTGAAGAGAAGAGAATAATAGCCGTACACTTATCAACGAGGACACGGAGATGCCGTGGAAGACCACCCGCTGATGACGGTCCAAAAGGACCCGAAGGAAGGAGAAATAGACATTGCGACAGCGCAAAACAAAAATGAATGGAGAAAATAGACAAGGAGAGCCGACTCCAGATAGTGAGAAAAGATATAGCAGAAAAATATTGCCAGGCTAGAAAAAAATTCTGATGTTAATTATTAGTCAGTAGTGCGTGAAATCTGGAAGTAGACGGTGCATATATGCCGTACCGTCCAGAGAAGAACGTCCCTATTATACGAACTCAGCGTGACAATAGGCGCTCATAGCCAGTTGCACTCACTGATCGGTAAACGATTAGCAAGGTTAAGCAACGTTGGTTGCGGTCAGTCTATAGATGGGGGACTGCTTAGTGGTATTTCATCTGAGCGTCTCCGTGCTTCGGTGGGCACGTAAAAATCGGTCCCGGTTGTTGCCAAATTGACAGCAGTCGTTAAGCCATGTCAGAGGCTTACGGGCGGCTTGAACAACTCTTGACAACAGGTTGGCCACTAACCACACGAAAAGAAGAAGAAGCGTGACAATAGTTAAACTATTATTGCGTTACACCCAATAAGTATGAGCTCTAGAGATTATACCTATCTCTCCCATTTCTTTCCTTTCTTCTTATCTTAAATTCCATTTCACAAGAGCCAACAAGCGATCACCTAGGCTATAGTGATTACTATACTGCTTACTGAACTGAACCAAATTAATTTGCCATGTTTTTTTTAAACAGCATACGGTCCAAATATTCACCAAATTTTACTATACATTCAAAGATTTAAATCATACACATACAATTTTTAATAGTGGTTACATTTCTAGACCATCTGAATAATCTATAAATAAAGTGATTGCCAGGATGGCGCAGTGGTTCGAGTGTTCGCCTCGCCATTGCCACTACGCCGAATGTTGTGGGTTCGAATTCCACGCGATACAAAAATTATGTGATTCTGGGTGCTCTTTGTTTCCGTTGTTTGAATGCTTGTAAGTCCCCCGTGACAGAGGATTTAAGCTACGGCGAAAGTCGTCTATTTTAAATAAATAAGCAGAAGTATTGTCACCCTCACTCTATAAAAATTGTACGCTATAATTCTCTATCTAATGTGTGTGATTTCACTTTTCTTAGCATGGACACTTTCGTGCTATCAAAGTATGGTAGGTACACATCCATGATTTATATCTTTGTTTACTACAAACAAAACATGAGCATACATAATAAAGTTCTTCCAAGGCAACCCGCGTTTATAACTAGTACTAGTCACAATGAATATAGGGTTCCACTACCTACACTTGTATGCATCGACCTACATGAGCATCCTCATAGAGTCAAAGTTCGCCACACAACCTTCAAGGCACCCAATCAACTATCTAATGAACTGCCAGCGAAATAAATTACATACATTGAACATTGTTAATAATTTGCCGATGGGCGTACGTATGATATACATTTATATATGAATATTTTATTAGATAATATTACTGCGGCTTCGGCGCTTTAATATTCTATATAGAAGGCCGATTCTTGTAATAAAATATGTTCAAAATAGAGTTCCAAATTTAAATGTATGTTCACATTTGAGGTTTATTTTAGTTTAGGAGAATATATTTTGTGATATTTATGACACGTCAGAACTCTATTTCGAACATCTTTTTTACGAAAATTCATGTAACCTTATGTTAAAATGGTTTAAATTTTCCTTTCATGAAATTGTCTTTACCCGTACAGTTTAGAACTGTACCCGGTAGACGACCTTAAGCTCACCATAAACCATACTTTGTGAATTTATCCTATACTAGCTTTTGCTCGCGGCTTCGATCGCGTAAAAGTAGGTTAGATTATGTTAATAACATTACTTTTTTTTTATAATGTTTGACCTATATTACTCGCTGATAGTATAGCTTTCTTATGGTGAAATAATTTGTAAAATCGGTTGAGTAGTTTTTGAGTTCATACCTTACAAATCAACGAACAAAAAATCAAATCTTTCTTCTTTAGAATATTAGTATAGATATAGATATATTTTGGAGGTATCCGACATCTTTAATACATAAGACATATGTTCATGAGAAATAATCCAGTTATAAATAATTTAAGAGGCAATAGAGAATATTATCAATTACAATTTAATTTGTTTTATTTATTTTTAAACAGTTTTACTCATTTTATTTGCCGTCCTGCTAATGTGAAATTAGTATTAACAAACTATAAATCGAATTTTTTACTATACAAATAATAACTATTGCTTGCATGTGGAAAAACTATTTCGTCCGTAATTTTATGAACAAACTTTAACAAAACTCCAAGAATAGCTCGTTGCGGGGCTTTTAATTCGTGAACTAACCTCATCGTTTGTGCCCAGTTATCGGCACCATACGTCATAAGAAGCAAGAAATTATATATATACCGAACTAATATATAATAAAAGCACCTGTTATATTCAAAAGCAAAAAAATACATTTTCATCTATCTATTAATGCTTTACAATCTAATAAAACCATCGATTCAATATGAATTTATTGCATATTGGCAAGAAAACAATTTTATTCATATGAACCCGTCGATATGCATGTCCTATAATAAAATGTCTTAGTGTTAAAACACCTTGAATAACCGCACAAAAGCTTTGCTACACATTGCACACGTTGCATGTCATTATTTCTATGGAGTTTAAATTAGTATAAAGGTTTTAGCTGATCCGCTCTTGTATATATTTAGTTGCGTAGAGTGCAAGAGATGTGTGGAGTAGTTTTTGCCCGCTGCCCGCGTTATACGCACGCATACTATGTGTGACGTGATACGATTTACATACCATTCTAAAGTTATGCTTCACTTCTATGTACGACCAGCTGCACCCGGGGTTTTACCCGCGTTTATGGTTACTGCGCTGCCCCCGTGGGCCGTGGCGTGATGTTATATAGCCTATAGCCTTCCTCGATAAATAAGCTCAATAATAAAATATTTTTCAATTCGGACCAGTAGTTCTTGATATTAGCGCGTTCAAACAAACAAACAAACTCTTCAGCTTTATTAATATCAGTATAGATTAGTTGGTGTCGCGGTAGGTGGGATACGTTCTTCTTAAGTATCCGTATCCAATCACTAACTTTAAACTAACAAAACTCTATTAAAATCAATACAATTATTATATTTACTAGAGCTAAGCCAAAACAATTACTTTATGAATTTTTGTCTTTCTATATGTTTGTACGAGCATTACGAAAAAACGGCTGTACAAAATTGTATGCTACTTTCACAGATTTTTGCTGGAGGTCTTACTTAAATATAGTGCATAGTTCATCATGATGTAAAAATCGTAATAGAAAGAGATGGTTGGCGGGTCAGACGGAGAGATTTTTACCCTGACTCCTAAAAATACAAAGATAGGAAATTATAGATAAGTAGGTACTGCTAAATACGGAGTCACGTGCAAAAGCTATTTATATAATAATAACTCGCTTATACTATAATTCTTTATTATTTGTATTTTTAGGATTATACGCCATCAATTGCCATTTACTCGTACCATAAAGTTCATACAAAGTTTTTCTGATAAAGCTTGATTTAAATGATAAGGACAACCATTATGCCTTAGAGTTATTTTTTAGCATTTCGTTCATGTGTATTTTAGTAATTATAAAGAATATTATATCTATTTATTAATTAATTTATTTATTAGTTTTATCTATCTTACCTTTTCTCTGAAGAAATACCTTTTAGGGCAAATATATTTAATGCTTAGTTAGATAGTAAATTTCATATTTGCACAGCATAAACTTAACCTTTTGAAGTAATCAGAAATGTAAATTTCCTGTTATTTATATTATCTAACTAAAAGGTTAACTTCGTTCAGTATAAACATAAAATTAAGCGAACAAACGATTGTTTATAATTATAAAAAAATTGTAGAAGGGCTGACCAAAAAAGTAAATATGTACCTGTATGTACGTATAAGGCAAATGTGAATGGGACATTCGGGAAGAGGGAAAATTCTCTGATCGCATCAGACGAGTTGTAAAAAAAGATACAAGTGAGTGATGGGCAATTGCTATATAAGTGGAAATTAGAATATTCGAAAATTCTATTATCCCGCATTCGAATGTTAATCCATTCGTAGTATAATATTCTATAATAATATTCTACCACATACACACAATACCATCTAGCCCAAACTAAGCAGAGCTTGTACTATGGGTACTAGACAATGGATAAACATACATATATACATTTTTTTTTCGTATATACATACATATTATACATAGAAACACCCAGACCAAGACAAACATCCATATTCATGCACACAAATTTTTGACTTGTGCGGGAATCTAACCCGCGACCTCAGGCGTGGCAGTCGGTTACACTAACCACTACACCATCGAGGCCGACCTCTTAGTATCTGAGTATAATTCGAATAATAATAGAATATTCGAAACTTTAGATTTGATGATGGCTCGATTGCTGTGAGTATTGGTGATTGTACAATCATGCTCGAGAATAGGTAGTATCTTTTCATATTTCTACAAATATTTTACATATTTTCCATGACTAATTCGCTCTGACTGTGAAAGATATTCATGAAAGCCTAAAGACGGTATTACGTGGGAACGAGGCACGAGGTGGTATGTTTTAGAGTTCGAATAAACTTATAAATATCAGCTTTGTCCGTCTGTCAGTTATAAATACAACTTTCAACTCAAGAACCGTAAGAGCTAGGGACTTGCGGTCAACGCCATTCGACTCAGCATAGTCGATATATCCCCGAAATTGGTATCACGCGACCTTTGCATATATGTACATATTGTTCAAAGGCAATTCTTTGCCGTTTTTCACTTGTTTGTATATATTATAGCTATGATAATAATAATTATACATAATATTGTCTTCTGTTTACGCGCATCTTATTCATTGAAATTAATATAAATAAATAATTATACAATCAAATGTAATCCAAATAATAAAAATGTCCGGATCAAAAGATTGTATTGTTTTGTTGTTTTGTACAGGGTTGCTAGAAATCCTAGCTGCGGTGTACGCGACTCTGCTGCGGCAGCACGTTTTTTTCAAGATTTGTAACGAAGGTTTCCTAACAGAACAATCCGTCTAACACAATGTCTGTCTCGAGAATCGATTTGGGCCCTCACAATCAGCAATGACGCGGCATATTGTCATGCTTTCGCCATTTGACTAGCAATGCAGTATCAAACACGATAGTCAAATATGCAATAAAACTAAATTGGCCCACACGCCATCCAGTGTATTCCAGCTGCCTTGCCAGCTCATTTCATTATGCACATGTGTATTGTATGAGTTTACTGAAGTAGTTTGATTTAGCCGGAATCCATTCACAACGAATTTAGGTGCTGATCTCAAGCATCAATGTATAATATAGATTGCAAATAAAAAACTATAACTGACTGATTACAACCAAGTGGAATATATAAATAGTGCCTGCCTTGCCACTACCAAGTTTTGTATCGGGTCGGAATCGAATTCATTTGTTCTCTGAAGTACTGATAGAGGTGAAGTTACCATTCAGACCACTGCACCAGTTGTGCACTTCTATGAAAGAATATATGTTACTAAATTTCCAAAACAATGTATATCAAATTTCAGTAGATACATATTATATTAGACTCTTCATAAACGTCCATATGAGATAATTACTTAATTTACTTCAAGGAATCCTAGCGTTAAATTACCAACTCATTAATATAATAAATCTTTTACGATGTTCGCACACCGTTATTAAATAATGCTTTTAAATAGAATTTGCATAGATAAAATAATACAAAGGAAAATTATTCCTTGCATACGGCTGACCTCTGGGCGTAATTTCGCAAACCTATGGCAGGGTATAGTCCCATGATGTTGCGAAGCTAGTACACGTCTTGTGTAATATTGTCACAATGTTGGAATAAGTTTAATGGCTGTGTACAATGAATTGTGGGTAAAATATAGTGTTGGGCGAGCACAAAAATGTTGAACTAACTTTAATTGTGTAGGTCCATCATGCCAGTTTATATTAAGTAATTTTTCTGAGGTTAGTTTACACACTTAGCTATTAAGTTATTTTAATACTGTGAAGATAGCATACAAGTCTACGATCAGCATGATGATAAGCGGTTACCGTTGACTTAAATCGTTTGGAATACTGGAAGTATCAGTTAAGCATTGTTGGCTATAGGAATTAAAGATGGGATGAAAGGAAAGGAGTCAGAGATGTATTTATGTGACGCTTGACTCTTATCCACTAGGTCATTGGCAGTAACTATTATACTACTCTTACGCAGGTAGCCCGTAACGATGATAGGTCTTTGAATAAGCTGATTTAATTATACCATAGTCGAACAACCATATAAGATAATCGCAAGACATTCCATGGTGCCGAAGAAGACCAAAATGGAGATGCGTCTAAGTCAAAAATGGCGAGATAGATTGCTGTCAATCACAAACAATAGATGAATTTGGAAATCAAAGTGAGAGAGTTCTGCTCTCTTATGATACAAAAAGAAAGGTCCACAAAATTTAAATAACAATTATTTGGAGTATTATAATATAATCTGGATATGTGTGCTTGAGAGCCTGTAATATATCAAATATTTAAAGAATTCTTTATCGATATATCACGACGTCAAAACAGCTAGCACTTTATAAAACAACTTCAGAAATAATTGTGTGGATTCCGTTGACATTTCAAAATACGGATATCTATACAAATTAGACCAGTAGGTATGCTTTATAAAAATTGTTGTACCGCCACTGATTATAATGAGATGAAAATAATTCGCCCGGTTTGCATACCTTCAAGAGCATTTTAAATAATCTCGCAAAGCATAAACGCCTGCATTTACTGCTCACTGTACATGTGCTTTCTCCCTCACTCCTTGTATGAAGGCTGTATGGAAATGGAGGAGCTATGCGCTTATGTCCTTGTACTGCAAAAGCGTGAACAATTAACAAGCTAGGCTTCTAAACAATCCAAAAACGATAAAAGAAGAATTGAGTTGCCTCGATCAACTCCTATTTTCCAGGAGAGAGAGAGTTAGTAAGCTGAGTTAGTATGAGGAACCGACCACTTTGACGTCGGTAACTGACAGTGGCCTAATTGGGAGGCTATGCCTTAGTTGGAGTGTGTAACGCCCAACTTACAACTTACTGACGCCTGCTTATTACCGAACTGCTGGTTGCAGCTGCTGGTCCTGCTGGTTCCCACTTTACATAGCAGATGTATTCACGGGTCTCACAGGATAGCGGCGAAATAATTCTTATTTACCGATAATATTACTACTGAAATTTTAATTGGGATTATAGATCAAATAGGTTATTATATAATTGGGCTTTATACCATTTATATTTATTATTTTAAGAGACATCTCTCGTATTAGGCATCATGCCCTGTGTTGCCGGCGACTTTACAAACATATTGTATTGTTGTAATTGTCTAGCACCCATAGTACAAGCTCTGTTTAGTTTGGGCTAGACGGTGTTGTGTGTATGTGGTAGAATATTATTATTATTATTATTATATTAATAAACGAACACAAACTACACCCAGACTCAGAACATTTATTAGTGGATCGCACATACTCGGGTAGGATCCAAACACACCTCAATAAACGTGGTAATAGCGGCGATTCGACCAGTTCCTCGCTGCACCATCCGTGTATTTAAATAAATATTTCTGCATTTTACAGCTTTCGTCTTACGATAAAAATGCCATATAATAATGTCTATACAAAAAAGCGCATGAATATCGATTGATCCATTTCGTAGCTACGATACCACAAGCATACAGATGCAGAGAAAGGCCTCAAACTTTATACGCCCTTGTGCGCCATGGAATAAAGAAATTACCAAACAGAATAGACCTGGCATAGCAACAAGCTTAGTTGCTTAACCGTACAAATCGGCGGCTAGACTAACCAGTTTGTTTTATTGACTGAATGGAATACTAATTTTGTTTATATCTAGGCATTGTCGTAAAACTAATCGTAAACCAACTTAACGGCATGGCTAACCTTGTTAAGAACGAATTCCAGAGCAGGAT
The DNA here is from genome assembly GCA_930367265.1 of Catocala fraxini. Taxonomy (NCBI): domain Eukaryota; kingdom Metazoa; phylum Arthropoda; class Insecta; order Lepidoptera; family Erebidae; genus Catocala; species Catocala fraxini. Next base: position 29,357,691 of record OV884025.1, on the reverse strand, counting down.
ATTTATGCAACTTGTACCTGCTAAGGCGAAACTCTTCGTCAGCTGAAAGTTAATTATATGTATATATCCTTGTAGGGTAGCAGACGCATATAATTACACCTGCATTTCGACAGCTTTCTATGTATGTAGCACAAACTTTTGCGCGTGGTGTCACTCGGGGACAGACTTTTTTTTCTGGATGAAATACCATGATGATTGGGCGTATAGTTAACCTCTCAACCAGAGCAGTTATAGCTCAGTGGGGAGACCAACAGACCGCAATGCAGAGGATCTCGGGTTCGAACCCACGGCGCGCACCTCTGACTTTTGGAAGTTATATGACTTTTCGAAATTATGTGCGTATTGACTGACAATTATCGCCTGCTCCGTGCCTCGGAGAGCACGTTAAGCCGTCGGTCCCGGCTGCCATGGACATCTATGGCAGTCGTTATTGGGAGAGTATCGACACAAAAGGTCCCACTGGGTCGAAGTGTCAGTTGCCGGTCTGCACTGACTGGCCCCCACATAAGATACAAGATACAAGATAACCTCTCAACCAACGCTATAAGAGCTTAACCAAAATATTTAAAACGTAAATTTTGTTATGATAGTCTTCTTGTGTTTGAATAGCTTTTTGTTAGTTTCGTATTTTTGATAACTGGATTGATTGAGAGGTTAAAGACGTAAAATCGTAATGAACAAACAAACAAATTCAACGTGAATCAGACTCAAAACTCATAATTGGCTTCAAGTAAAAGCACAATCCATGTTGCGGGTTCAATGAAGCTGTCTTATTAAACAATTACCTTTCAATTATATTTTTCTGGTTAGTTCGGTAATCGCACCTTCAATACCCCACTGATTGATAGAAATAAGGTCACAACTGAAGCAGCGTCATGCATGCGGTCAGCACTTGAATTAAATAGACTGCTCTGATTAAGAAATGTTAACACCCTAATTTACAGCATCAATCAATTACGTTAGTTGTTAATATAAGAACAATAATAATATAATAATAATAATAATCTACCACATACACACAACATCATCTAGCCCAAACTAAGCAGAGCTTGTACTACGGGTTCTAGACAATGGATAAATATACATATATACTTTTTTTTTGTAAATATATATATATTATACATAGAAACACCCAGACCAAGACAAACATCCATGTTCATGCACACAAATGTTTCACTTGTGCGGGAATGGAACCCGCGACCTCAGGCGTGGCAGTCGGTTACACTAACCACTACGCCATCGAGGCTGAGTGATCATTGGAGTTTGCGCTATGTGCGATCATGAATTCGCAGCTTTGATTCCCGAATGGGCTCTGCTGTAAGTAGACTATCAGTAGCAATAGAGAGTCTGGAAATTTGCCTTGCACACTTGGTGACAGACAAAGTAGTATCAGCTCAGCGGCGGCTACAAAAGCTTTCAGCAACTATCCTCACTTGGAAATTTTTATCAATACTTTCACCTTTAAATTCTTACTAACGTCGTTAAGACCCATTATCTAATTAAGCAATTGACTATTGTGATCTTTGCCCCAGCGCTGGGAGCACAGCGAGTCCTTTTTTGAAAGGTCAGCAGTAAGCGAGTGATACTTCCGATGTTGCAAGCGACTATAGGCTACGGTAATCGTTACTATCAGTAAAATTGTGCTTTTGTTAAAGACTTTTAGACTTTAACAACTTGTATAAATATGTACTTAATACAAAATTGACTGCACGTGCAAAATTTAAGTGGACGCCTCGCATATTCCACTATGTTGAGTATTGGCGTTTGATTTCTATATGGGATAAACATTTCTGAGATCCGAAAATAGTTTTACTGAGTCATAATGCTCTTTATGACCGTTGCTTGTTGCTTTTTTTAAGAACGAATACCGAATGAAATTTGTCTTCAAAACAGGTCTTTGATATACCAGCCGAATATTTCCTTGAGTCTGGACCAAACTTATCAATAGACACCAACTACAAATCATATCCACCGTGAAATATTAAAAAAGAAAAATATTCCAATTTTAATCTGGGAGGATAGATTCTGTTTTTTTTTTTGTTATTTGGAATCCACTCATCAGCAAGAGTCGCAAGCGTCGCTGCAGTGAATCAGTTCGTCAGTTTATAAAGACGTGGTTAGTGGTCTGTGTAAAAGTACGGACGGGGTCAATGATAGCTACCAAACCGCATTTCATAAAGCTCACATAAATGAACCCGTGAAAACGATGAAGTAAATGAGAGCCACTGTCTATCTATACTAATCCTATAAATAGAAAAGAGTTGTTTGTTTGTAATCGATAAACTACTGAACCGATTTTAATAATGCTTACATCATTAGAAAACTAATTTATCCAAAAGTAACATGGGCTGCATTATATTGCGCTACGAGCAAGAAGTGAAGCAGGTGAAACCGCGAGGGACAGCGCTTTATCAAAAATCATTTAGTTATTAAGGTCACAAAGTAACACTTTAGAACATCAGTTTATTTTGAATCTGACGTTCCTAAGTGTTACTCTGTCTTTTGTGAACTCACTAACCAATAGGTTTGTGAGTTCACTAAGTTACTGAAGCTACATTTAGTTAGGTTCACTATATAATATTTATTCAATTTATGCTTGTTTGCAACAAAAAGTACGTTTTAATAAAATAGTTTCTTATTTGCCCATTTCACGGATCGCCGGTGCCAATTAAATACCATTTAGCGTAGTTTTAAAATAGCTTAATTAGTTCGGTTCAACTTTCCACAAGTTTATTTGTAAACGATTACGTCAGAGCAATGGCGTTTGAATAACCTTCGCTGCTAAATACGGATGGTGAACAAAATTGGTTTGTAGTTTGGTTCAATTTTAGATATGTTGTTATAATTATCAGTAATAATTGGAATAGTAAGGACTGGCTCGGTGTTGCAGAGGAAGTTAAGGCTGCTCTGTGTCTGTATTTGGGCTCGACTCCCGGACCGAATAAAATATTTGACTACCAAATAATTTTCTCTCTACCGGCTCATCTACGAGGTAAATGTGCCCGGTAAACGGCAATCGGCTCCTTAGTTTCTGAGTTAAATAAACTCCTGTGGGAATGCTCTTAATATAAGCGATTACATATCTCATACATAGCCTTTGTCCCATAATGGTAGGAAGAAGTATTCTAATTTAGCCATCTAGGCCTTAGATCCCACGTAATAAAAGCGACAATATCACCTTTTACCGGGCACAGTTCCAAACTCTTACAAGTAGTAATTTTTTTGCTATAAAAGCCAATCAAACTTTACCCAGCCCCATCATCAAACCCGAAACCTCATACACTACATACCTAACAAAACCAAACTCACTTTTCAAAGGGTCTATTCTGAAAGCGTTCGTAATAAACATATCGTGTACGACCCTGAGCCACGCACGTTGGACACAAGGAATACGGAAGCGATCGCTCTAAAAATTCACGGCGCAAAACTTGCGCCGGTAATTTTCGGTGAGCTACGTGCCAGTGTCTTCCTTGTGAGGTGTGAGGCACACCGAGATTGACGTGCCGGAAGACGCAATAACACGCAGTGATGGTCATGAGAAATATTGTGAAGGTTGCTTGGGAGTTTTAGTGCCTAATAAATGATTGTATCGATCTAGCTTAGGCTCGTGGCATTGAATTAATGTTTTGGTTGTTATGTGGTCTGTTCTATTGATAATGCTCTTAATGATAAACGACACGACGATGAACTAACAATTTCCGCACTAGTTTTTATATATCAAAGAATTTTTAACATATACTCAGAATATATAAATCTCGATCACATAAATATCAATTTTGTGTTTGAATAGAATTCGTATTATACAGCTTACTCTTACACTAAAGTATATTTTAAATTCTATATATTTATTTTATTTTGTTATTTTAAACATATTTATAATATCTTTACAGGAATAAAATACCTTCCTCTAGAATAGGCTATTTCACGGGAAAAATTACAAAAACATTCAAACTACCGATATATAGAATGCCCAACAAATCCTAACACTCTTCGCACTAGCACAACCAATGTGACTACCTTAACCTTTTTGCCTTTTTAGCAGTCAATTTAAATTATAATATACAATATAGAAGTCTCCATAAATCCCTCCCAGTGTGCCACAAAGGAAAATCCTCACTACGCAGATGGGCCTATTTTACTTGCGCACGCGCAGCCTGTCTGCGATGCGCGCAGACCTCTTGAATGACAAACTTCATTGGACCTTGAACATGTACATAATATATTTTCCTCGTGACGCGTGCGTGCTTCAAATATACGATTTATATATATGCGCGCATATTTTTGATAATAGGCACATATTTATCAGATGTTATGTGACAGTTTGAGCGAAGTTAATAGAGATACATTGGAGAGTTAGAATTTTATTTAAAGGTGTTTTCGTTACATGATTAGAATTATATGATATGTTTTGTGGTTCGTTATGCAATAAATATCAAACTAATTGATGAGATTGAGCAACTTTATTGCGGCTGTGTCCTAGATGGGTGTGAAAACAAGATAAGAAGTTACTATAAGTTGTTACACTTTTAGGTATATCATTGTGAATGCCACCATCTATATCAAAATTGTAACTTGCGATAAGTGGCATGCCTCCACACTTCTTGCCGTTATTAATCATTTGGTCCAGCCTAATGGGAGACCGTTGGACTGCCACGCAGAGGTCTTGAGTTCGATCCCAAGGCACCTCCAACTTTTCGAAGTTATATGCAAAAGGTGAAAGAAAACATCGTGAGGTAGCCTGCATATCTGAGAGTTCTCCATAATGTTCTCAAAGATAATAATGAAGTCTGCCAACCCGCACTAAGTCAGCATGGTGGACTATAGCCTAACCCTTCTCACACTGAGAAGAGGCCTATGCCCAGCAGTGGGACAGTTTAATACAGGGCTGATATTATTATTATAAATTATATTAATATGTAGTCTCACATCTATAGCCTTGAAAGGGTAGGCAATGTGGGTGTTATATACCCAGTATTAGACGCACATTACCCCAGTTATGATGTTTCTTACCATCTAATAGGAGATAAGGATTGCAAAGGAAAAATCCAAGACGTAAGATCTTAGATTTGAAACACAATACTCTTCAAGTGTAAATATAAGCATATAACAGTACTCGTTTCAATCATATAGCTATCTTGATTATGTACTTCCATTGTTGTAACCCCAGGTATCTCGACCCTGGCATCTTGAGTCATCAATACCGCACAGACATCCCATCTGTGGTATCATCCCATTATTTTCTTATTCTTTTATCACAGAAGCCAGCTGGAGTACTTGGGATTTATCATTTATGCAGGTTAATACCACTATTTCGTTTATTTTTGTCAGAATGTAAAATAGTCGTTTTTGTTTGGCCGCCTTTGCTATAAGGACCAGCTTTGTTCAGCATCCTTACCTTCGCTTCTGTAATACCAAAAAAAACAGTCATAACTGGCAGTTACCTCATAGTAGAATGTTGACCATCAGCTCATCTGTCACCAACACCAATGCAAAAAACAAGGTAGTGGTAGTAACAGATCACTTGTATTGTACAACATGCCTTATCTACGGATAGATGAAAAGGTATGAACACAACCACAACACTATAGATACACCATTATTCTTGAATGTATATCCCATTGTATTAGTGGTGTAACCAAACAAGCAATTAACCAACTGTAAGCCCATATCAATTAATCATAATGTTGCCCACGTACTATCAACATAACACTACAATACCATAGCAACTGTAGGATGACAATATCACCCGTCAATTCAAACAGGATTTGTATTACTAAAGCAATAAGCAAGCATGACCCATCTTATGTTAAGCGTTTGTCTATAATTTAATAATAATATCAGCCTTGTATTAAATTGTCCCAATGCTGACCATAGGCCTCTTTTTAGTGTAAGACTGTTTAATTTAGTCCACCACGCTGGTCCACTACGTGTTGGCAGACTTTATATCTTCGAGAACATTATGTGAAACTGTCTGACATTCAGGTTTCTTCACGATGTTTTCCATCGTCGTTAAAGCGAGCAATAACTATCTATTTAATTCGCAAATAACTTTGAAAAGATAGAGATGTGCGAATATGCTTAGGATGGAACTCCAGGCCTCTGCGTGGCATACTAACGTTCTCCCACTAGTCTATAAACGTAAACTTATCATTTATTTGCAAACGCTGTGTACATTAGGTCTTAAATATTTTGTAATAGATCCTTAAACCACAGCAGATTTTTACAGCCGGAGCAAGTAAAGGACACTACAAAATATATATATAGATAGATTAGGTACTTATTTGTTTTTTTTATTTTGCTTGTCAAAATGACCACACTCCGCTTGATGGTAAGCAGTCGTGTGGTCTAAGAGCAGTGGCCTCCACACCTTCCTTATAGCAGCCGAGGCGATGTTGAGGTCTCTATTTTGACGGCCTGTGAAGGTGCTTTTTTAAGATAGAATGTTGCATTTTTTGCCTCCTTGCAACGCTAGCAACACTAAAGATTACTGCTCCTTTACTGATAGTACAGTGTCTTTCTAAGAAGACTTGGGACCCTATTTTAAGTCTTTTTAAAAGTTTTCTTCTTTATAAAGGTTTTATTCAGTACTTATGTTATTCAGTATATTTTTAAATACTGTCCGCACTTGTAGTAATTCCTGTGTCGCGGGGATCTATACACATTTTGAAACAACGAACACAAAGAACACCTAGACCCGGGACTACCATTCATGCAGTCAACAGTGCAGTGCTGTCATGAGTGTTTTTGTTGACACTGTCTCTTGTGCTGGCATTGAAGTTATAAGTTACCTGAAAATTTGGCTATATGCGTGTGGCAGTCTAGTTTTATCGACGTCCATAACCAACAGCAATTCTTCTTACCAGTATATATTTTATACCAGTAAGAAGAAACAGAAACACACCTGTTAAAGAAGAAGAAGAGGAGACTTGAGTATGATTGCAAAATAATCAACTAGTGAATTATATTAGGGCTACAATGTTGTAGTGAACATTCTACTGCCAAAGCTGTTTATCCCACCAGTACAATTAATCTTTTCACTAACCCACAGCGTAATAATCATAAATGACAGTTTTATTGCAGTTAATTGATACCGGGGTTCTGTATCATTCATTGAAAATTTGAATAAAGTTAGCCTTTGGAATTGCGGACGTCAGGCTGCAGTTACTTCTATCAAAACTGATTTAGCTGTATTCGGTAAATTGCTAAAAAGTAAAATACCACAAGAATATATATGGCTGCCATATATAATTTGACGGCAAAATGGTTAAGGTCTGAAAGGATGCCAATTTCCACGTCAGTTACTTAAATATTAGAGCAGCGATAGCTCAGTGGGGAGACCAACAGACTGCAATGCAGAGGGTCTCGGGTTCGAACCCACGGCGCGCACCTCTGACTTTCGGAAGTTATATGACTTTTCGAAATTATGTGCGTATTGATTGACAATTATCGCCTGCTCCATGCCTCGGAGAGCACGTTAAGTCGTCGGTCCCGGCTGCCATGAACATCTATGGCAGTCGTTATTGGGAGAGTATCGACACAAAAGATCCCACTGGGTCGAAGTGTCGCTGGTCTGCACTGACTGGCCCCCACATAAGATACAAGATACTTAAATATTAGATAGAAGAGCTAGTCCCGTTCTTTGATATTTTACTTATAACATGACTAGTCCTTGACAAAACTATATTGCTCGCAGTACAAAAAAAAAACAATTCTTACTTGTATTAAAGATTATCCGCAGTAAAAGCTACTATTTTTCTCTATTAAATGATAACATCCACACTGTGAATAATTCCTGTACAGTAAACAGTGAAATAACGAGCACAAAGAACAACCTATATATGTATGTATGTATGTATCTTATGTGGGGGCCAGTCAGACCGGTGACACTTCGACCCAGTGGGATCTTTTGTATCGACACTCTCCCAATAACGACTGCCATAGATGTTCATGGCAGCCGGGACCGACGGCTTAACATGCTCTCCGAGGCACGGAGCAGGCGATAATTGTCAATCAATACGCACATAATTTCGAAAAGTCATATAACTTCCGAAAGTCAGAGGTGCGCGACGTGGGTTCGAACCCGAGACCCTCTGCATTGCAGTCTGTTGGTCTCCCCACAGAGCTACTGCTGCTCCTAACTTGGAAGAACTACTTGTTTTTAATTGAAATATTAATCGCATACGAGAGTCGAATTCACAACACTCGACGTGGCATAGTTGTCCGGCCAACTAAACACCATACGCGCAACGCCTATATACCAAATGCCCCTTGCCAAATTACTATTACTACACTAATTCCACTTAAATTTCCACCTCGAATAATTTCGTTATTTTCAATAACATGGTCACACTAAAAAGGACAAGTGCACTAAGTGTTCGTACATTGTTTTTGTTATAACAATAATTAATTACTGCCGCGGTAGGTATTCAGGTGGGCTCAGATGTTTGCACACTCAGTAATTGTCCACCCACCGAACGCATTGATGTCGACGCCGACCCTGGCTTTAATTGAGAGAATAGACATCTTGAGTAAAAAAGCGCGTACGCGCTGGTTAAACTCTTTGATGGGAGTTTATGTTCGTTTTGTTAATACTTGTTTTACAAATTGAAGGACTTTAGTGATCTTTGATTCTGACCACCACAACTCAGTAGGACTACAATATATAAAAGACTTTTGTCAAAGTCAAAGTCAAAGTCAAAAATCATTTATTCACTTAGGTCACAAAGTAACACTTATGAACGTCAAAGGCGTTAGTGAGTTCTTTCTTTTGACTTTCAGAAGTTGGACTCTTTATAGGTAACGTTTAACAAAAAGCACGCTACGAAATGTCTCCATCTTACATACACCACGAGTATATTTACCAAATCTAAATGAGAAATTAAAATAAAAAAGAAAGTAATCTTTTTAATAAGCAACGAAAACATTCCGAATAAAAAAGCAATATATTTTATTGTATGTTTTGATTAATTAGTGTAATGTATAGTGTATACTTAATTTATTGTTAATCGTCAATAAATATTTCAAGCCAAAAAAAAATCTGTTCAGGTGAAGTCAGCTAGTAAAATAATAAATGGATACGGATTAATTGGGCCAAATTTAAAGCCATGGTAAAATACACAATTTTGATTTTGTATTTAAATACGCTAAGTCCAATTTTATAATAGATTTATATACAATGTGTAAGTAAAAGGCTTATATAATCTATATAGCACACTACTTTGAATAAAATGCATTGCAGGAAACAGCAAATCGTATAAAAATCTAAAAACGTCCAAGATCCAGCTATCTTTTAAAATCATTTCACCTTGTCTGACGTTAAAGATGACTCTTTTCCTAGTCGGAAATCGAGCAAATATGCCCATATTTGTCCACAATGCCTTACTGGTTTCACGACATCTAGTGCCCATGTGATTTATAGATAAGGAAGTTCTCGAAACTGCTTCGGTCAGACACCGGCGACTTGAAACTTGCTAGTATTGTGGCCCTGTCAATGTGACGCCGGCTTTCTTACACCATAGATCCTTCTTAGGTTTAGATAAAACGATTCGTGGGCAAAACGACATCGAGACGACTACGATGTGTGTGAAATGCTAGATATATTGTAAATGTGAAAGTTGGGATGTTTGTTATTTAATCATAGATCGCTATATAAATTTTGATTAAATGGAGTGTATGAATAGGCATGCACTCCATAACCTTTGCCAAAAATAAAAGACAGGCACACATCTCAATGGTATGTGGACGAAAATCTGGATCGCGCAGTGATTTAAAAGTTCATCTCGCCGCTGCTGTTATGCGTTTGATCCTCACACCCCATGTATGAAATCTAATTCTATTAAAAAAAAAACTTATTTTTTGTATCTGTTGTTTCGAAAAAACCCTTGCAACATAGGGATAATCCCTAGTGCGGAAAAAATAGGTTGTTGTTACGGACTTTTTCATTTTTGTCTTGTTCATTTCAGCCTATTGCAGTCCACTGCTGGACATAAGCCTCCCCTAGGGTGCGCCACTCCAGCCACCTTTTTCAGGTTATCGGTCCATCTGGCCGGAGGGCGTCCTACACTACGCTTGCCGAGTCGTGGTCTCCACTCGAGAGCCCGTCCCGAGAGAGTTCAATAACATTTACTTAATTAAATATATTAATTTATAACAAAGTCTGCTATTTCTTAAAGATAAATGTAAAAAGAATTTGCAGTACAAGTGAACCTTTAATAAAAGACAGGTATTGAAGTAAACAGAATAAACTTTGTAGGTCGAATTCCACAAGATCCGACAACATCTTTGAAGTGATCTGTAAACGACAAGGTTTTGTTGCCATATTATAATACCATGGAGCCTTATTGCTTTGAAGATTGTTAACTGAACAAGTGCTTTTAGCTTTATTTTATATGGTAATTCTTATTTTGTGACTATTTTGTAATCCCGTTGCTCAGGTTAGCGCTTAAGCTTACGGCTGGTTGTAAAGATTTTTCCCTTAAAAAAGCCAGCTCCCACTCTAATAATAATGCCTGTGGCACGGCAACTTTTATAATAATAATAATATCAGCCCTGTATTAAACAGTCCCACTGCTGGGCACGAGCCTCTTCTCAGTGTGAGAAGGGTTAGGCCATAGTCCACCACACTGGCCCAGTGCGGGTTGGCAGACTTCACATATCTTCGATAAAATTATGGAGAACTCTCATATATGCAGGTTTCCTCACGATGTTTTCCTTCACCGTTAAAGCAAGCGATAATTAACTATTTAATACGCATATAACTTCGAAAAGTCAGAGATGCGCGCCTTGGGTTTGAATTCGAGACCTCTGCGTGGCAGTCCAACGGTTTCCCACTAGGCTATCGCTGCTGAATACTGCTGTGCGCGCTGCGGCAACTTTACACACATACAAACAATGGACACAAAGAACTTCCAGACTCGAAACACCCATTTGCGGAACACACAAATTTTTGTCCCGTGTGGGATTCGAACCCAGAACACTCGACGCAGTGGCAGTGGCGAGCCGACCACTTAAGCCCTTACGCCATCCGTGCAGTTAGATTCCCGAGTCGGTCAAACTGTTTTTATTTTTCATATTCCAACTATTATGCATGAGGTTTTGGATTCAATTCTCGGGTCAGCCTAAATATTGTTGAGATTTTCTGTCAAGAAATTGACACGGTGTCTAGAATTGTGCCCGATATAAAGCGACAGGCCTGCTCCCTATTATGATAGACCTAAAACGATAGCTGGCGAAATTTAGGCGTAATATACCTCTACCAACCTTTTCGGGGATATAGCCATGAGACTCTATAACTATGCTTTAAGCACAGTGCTAGGCATAGGCCTACTGACACTGCCTAATAAAACGAAATATAAAAAAAATTTGGTACAATCATGAGCATACCATCCCATTCTACTCTTTATATTAACATTCGTAAAAAAAGCTTTAATGTCTAAGTTGATTTAATTATGTGCTTATTGATTACAATATACTGGCTGCCTTAGCTAGCATAGTGCTACCATTTCTAGTGGAAACACCATGTTCGCAATTATTGTTTATTACCTTTTTACTTTAGCAAATAATATTATTGTATTTTTTCATAATATATATGTAATATATAAAATTATTAATTATATAAAAACATGACATATTACGTACCAATTAGGCCGCACAGTCACCTTACAAGAAACTAAACGGCGTAAGAAGAGTAACACTTATTTCGTAACCTAATAGTTCTATAGTCTCCCATTCCTTTCCTTTCACGCCATCTTTGATTCCTTATCCTTGACTTCAGCAACGCGCAAGTGATAACCTTTTAAGTCGTAGCGGCTACCGGCGGCCAGACACAATAGATTTTCAATTATATCCAATAATTCCACATGCGGCCTCGATAGCGTAGTAGTTAGTGTAAACGACTGCCATGCCTGAGGTCGCGGGTTCGATTCCTGCACAAGTCAAACATTTGTATGCATGAACATGTATTCTATATATAATTAGTATATATTTACAAAATAAAAGTATAAATGTATGTTTATCCATTGTCTAGTACCCATAGTACAAGCTTTGCTTAGTTTGGGCTAGATGGTGTTGTGTGTATGTGATAGAATAGAATTGACAGCTTAAAGGAACACTACCGTCCACTAAACGAAGCTGCCCTTTTAACAAACAGAGACCATAAAACATACATAGATAGAAACTCCAATAATGTCGATGTCGTGTAATGTGAAAGGCAGTTGGACACAAACGTGGCAAGCCAACACTGTAGCCCTTTCAAAGCAGCTTGCACCGGAGTGTCGCTAATTATCCATTGAGTTGAGATAATATCGACAAGGCGCAATTCACACCGAGTTTACTATTCGCACTTCGCTCAATTAGACTCGATACGTACTCCACTATTGAATCGGCGGGTGTAAGTTACAGGCCGACTAGCTAAGTATATTTTTTACTTCAACAAATAAAAAGACTACCAATATACCTAAGCGTGGAATAGATTACCAATATGCCAAAGAAATGTTGATTAGTTCCACGTATTTTGTAGTGTTTGACCATCAACACACGAAATAAAATTTTAGCTCATTATTTATTGTGCACACTAGAAGTTACTCCCAAGCAGCGATAGCTCAGTGGGGAGACCAACAGACTGCAATGCAGAGGGTCTCGGGTTCGAACCCACGTCGCGCACCTCTGACTTTCGAAAGTTACATGACTTTTCGAAATTATGTGCGTATTCATTGACAATTATCGCCTGCTCCGTGCCTCGGAGAGCATGTTAAGCCGTCGGTCCCGGCTGCCATGAACATCTATGGCAGTCGTTATTGGGAAAGTCAGTACCCTCTAATATCCTGACACTTGTCTAGCCTTAGGGTTGCGGAGGTCAGGTGGCAGCCGCTCCGTGTAAAAACTGTTATCCAGTCAAATCCGGTTAGACCAGAAAAGCCGACCCCAAGTGACTAGGGAATAATAAAGGCTAAGACAGAAGAAAGACTAGAAGTTACTCCCAAACGGATATACTATAAATTCCTAAGCGAACAGTCCAAAAGTACAATGTTGAACTGTTATACGAGTTCTGGCTAGGCAATGGGTCTAATATGTACATATACATACCTACTACTAGATCAGCGCAGAGGTTTCTTATTTCCACATTTCTCTAGCTATATTTTTAGGACCCTCGTAAAAGAGACGAACCTATAACCTTTTACCGGTCATATTACCATACTAGCTGTGCCCGCAGTTACTACTGCGTCGTACCGTGATGTTATATAGCCTATAGCCTTCCTCGATAAATACGCCAACACTTAAATAATTTTCAATTCGAAGCAGTAGTTCCTGAGATTAGCGCGTTTAAACAAACAAACAAACTCTTCAGCTTTATAATATTAGTATAGATTACACACAGTGCTATTTTTGATGTTTTTTGCCCAGAAATACTTTTCTATCCAAGCATCAAACCTGGGACTGCACAATCACCACTTTGAATACCACGAGACTATCTAGACCCCACGAGCTTTTGAGCAGCGATAGCTCAGTGGGGAGACCAACAGATTGCAATGCAGAGAGTCTCGGGTTCGAACCCACGTCGCGCACCTCTGACTTTCGGAAGTTATATGACTTTTCGAAATTATGTGCGTATTGATTGACAATTATCGCCTGCTCCGTGCCTCGGAGAGCACGTTAAGCCGTCGGTCCCGGCTGCCATGAACATCTATGGCAGTCGTTATAGGGAGAGGGTCGGCACAAAAGATCCCACTGGGTCGAAGTGTCGCCGTTCTGCACTGACTGGCCCTCACATAAGATACAGATACATCTAGACCCCACAAAATTGCCACAGCTTTCCAGAGAACTTATGCTTAGGCGCGTACTTTACGCAAGCTCAACAAAAATAAACGTCATTTTACTTTTCCTATGTCATCATTTACAAAGATAATGTCATACTCTTACTTTTTGTATTCCTTGCGCATATCATCATGTTACGAAACAGCCTTAGAGTACCATAAACCATAACTGAATAGCGTGGTCTACACTTTCACTTATCAACTGAGGCTTTTTGCGAATATCACACGAGAAAACGCGGTTCAAAGTTTGCATAATTCACGATTTGAATACCTTATTCGTCTAACGTTGGCTTGGACTGCTCTCGAGCGTAAATCCGGTGAATTCGAAACCTGGGTTATACATTTTTGAGAAAATAAGCTATTGGTAATTAAAACAGTACGTAGCAGTATTATAAGGTTCATAAGGAATTATGGTGCATATCTTCTGTCTTGTGATAATGCGAATAGATGATGAGGTAAACTTGACCGCTACAAAACAGATGGGTCTATAAAAATTCAAATTCAAATTCAAAATAAATTTATTCAGATTAAGTTACAAGGTAATACATATGGTTGTGTATGTGTATGTTGTATGTGTTATGTTAACACTTATGGATGTCAAAGTTACACAAATTTTTCTGCGAATTTACATTTACTGCCACGTTCAGCAAAGTAAGGGTGTAGGACTCATGAGAAGAACCGGCAAGAAACTCATGGTCACTCTTTTTAATCGCCAAGTTTTTGTTTACAAATCATAAGAGCTGTAAGGTGCTGCAACCATTTCTTCATGAACTATTACTGAACATACTCAAGCATTTAATAAAAGTTGATGGTAGCCTCTAAAGCAGCAGTATGGTAAATAGGAACATCCACTTACATGTACATTAATAATCAAGACAAGGCATGATTGTAGTCCGTAGTTTAATCTAACTGTTGTTGTTGTATATAGAAACACAATACTGATATGAAGGGAAAAGGGGAGATTTCTTTTAGTAATGCCTTACAGAAGTATATAGCGCTTCTTTAGTATTACAGCTTTTCTCAAGAAGCCTAAGCATTCAACTAGCACTCTGATTTATTCTACTTACGAAATGTTTTCTATACTAATATAAGAAAGCAATCGCTTTCAAAATAGAGGACTATCTCTGAAAGTACTAAACTTATTTTATCAATAGTTTCACTGATAAGAAGTTACACTTTCCTTGATTGTTTAGTCAATTAAATGTAGCCTGTATTAGATAGGCTATGTTTAAATGACCACGTAACAAAACTCGTGAATCGAAGCTAGTATTTATTTATATAGTATCAAAAGCCTATGTCACGCCAAGGTACGACAAAAAACATCACTGAAATCATATCGTCCTTTAAACACACACTTTTCTTTTTAGATATAAACTGAGCGTATATAACTTTTAAGTATATACGTTTCTGGTAGGCAATCCAGACTCGTAGTAGACATCACCATCGCTTAACATCAGATAAGTTAAAACTCCACGTCAAACGCAGCCCTGATCATTACAAATAAGGCTCGTCTTAATAGCAGTAAATGTATACAAATAATACATCACTAGTTTTCTACTTAGAGCCATCTGCTTACATACGAGTTAGTAGATGCAGCTTCATTTATTTCAATACAAGATATAAAATTTATCAGTTATGTACCAATAATAAAATTCATTCCCACCTGTCCAGGTAATAAATTTTAGTCCTATTAAACTCAGAGCCAGAGTGTCTCTAATTGGCAGATATTTTTCTAATACTATGTAGTTTATTTTTAATTATAAATAATTTTTTCGTTGGTCAGTCCCACAAAAGTTTATGCTTACTTGCAAATAGAAAGCCAGATTCGGCTCAGCTATTTATGGATCACACAAAATTCATTTGGGCAAAATCTGTTACATAGTAATACAATCCATAATTAAAATTAATTAGATTTTGCTCACAGCTTTGTTCGCTTAAATGTAGGTTATGTCAATTTTCTCCGCGGGAGCAGTACTTTTTTTTGGATGGAAAAAACTCTCTTTTTTCTGTTCCCCTGACAACGTGTATGCCTAATTTCATGGTGATCGGTCGAATAAGGTGTGAAAGCGTAACAAACAAACAAACTCACATTCGCATTTATAACATTAGCTAGGATAACCGCGATCTCTCATGGTTTACGACGAGGAACTATGAAAGCACTAGATTTTATGTTTTCCGTGTCCCTCGTTAGTGACTATTGAACAAATTGTCTGCATGCTAATAGCTTACTTGAGATGATTTAGAATGTGTTTTTATCAATTTACATATATAGAGGTGCTGCAATAAACTAAATGAATTCCTGCATTGTTATTGTTGAACAGAACATTGTTTAAATAAGTGTATACAAAAACCTCTTTGTTGAAATAGGGATATAATATAAAATTTACTTTACTTTGTGATTGCTTTGTATGATTCAATAACTTTTGATGTCTTACACATTTAATTTTTTTTTTATTTTTATTTATTTATTAAAGGTTATCCCACAGCATATACATATATACATATATTAGGTAATTATATCAATACACAGTCCTATGCATATGCCAATTACGGGCTAACACAGCTTACACAAAAAGAATACAACAACATTGAAGAGTTTAACATAAGCTAAATTGACAATTCAAATAAAATACAAAAAACAAAAACAAAAATAACACAATAAAAATAAGAAGCACATTATCAAAACAATAAATATTGCTTAAAATTACTTAAAAAACTATGATGTAGTGGTTATCCCTAGTGACTCCAGGTACCTATTTCTAAATTTATTTTCGGTGTCATGAAATATGTCAGCATCGAAAGCACTTTTTGTGTGAGCATTTAAATCACTACACATTCTATTTATAGGTGAATTAAGTCCAATATTAGTTCTAGACCTAGAAGATGAAAGGATATTTGTGAGAGCATATCGACGTTTTTTTTAGACGAAGACGTTTCTACATACATTTAATAAATGTATGTAGAAACGTCTTTGTTGAAATGGGGATACAATATAAAATTGTTTTACACATTTAAGTATATATTATATGCCTTGCCGGTGAAGCAATAGTTGATGTAAAGGTTTGAATGAATCCTACGTTCGATTTTAGCCGTCGAAACTTTACGTCGGCGGCTTTTCTGACTAGAAAGGGAACTGTCCATTATTGGCTTAGCGTGAACAGAATTCATACATAAAAACAATTAACGACGATCCTACGGTCGACGGACAGTAGGTTGCTGTGCCCATATAATGACAATTATTTAGTTTTTGAGTTGGGCAATATATCAAAACAATTTAAATCCACCAGCCCAGTTCCTAGATAACATTTTAGTACCTAACATATGAATCAGATTATAAAAAGAAATAACATAAAAACAATGTTTTTTTTATTTTAAATACCTTTATATAAACCACCACAACAAACGAATTACGAACACCTGGACACAAAACTTCGTTATTTTCCCTATTCCTACTGGTTAATGCTTCTAAATTAATATATGTATAATTATTATTCTCAGTGACTGTCCATTCCAAGCCAAAACCCCCATACAAAGTGGACAGTTCCCTTTAAATAGAATTGGGTTTGGAACTGTAAAGGGTAAATTGCAATAGATTTGACCCCTATTGTGTGCGACATACAACCATACTTAGCGATATGGGTTTTAATACTACTGCCTACATTTTTTAATATATACTTACGTGCGTCTATGTATGCATATGAGTACAGTTCAAGGCATCTAATCACAAATAAGCTGTATTTTACTAACACGCTCAATAGCCTGTGCTTTAATATCGTTTTGCATATACCTAATTAACAAATATAAATATATCCATCTTTAGGAATATTTTCTGTATAAAGAAATAAAACCTGTCTAATCAAATTAAATGCTTATGAACTAAGCGGTTTCACGTCAATTATGAAATGATTTGAATTTTCAACCATAATTCCAACGGCAATTAAATCAAACCAATTCATATAGTTTGTAGACATAAGACATTTATAAGATGTTTATAGTAATAAAACAAATATGTTATACTCTACTAGCTTCGCGTTACACTTATAAGAGAAGCGTATAGCAGTTTTATCAAAATAATGTCTTTATAATTAGTAAATATTGGTAATAAACGAAACGACATTGTTCAGCTGTCATACATTATTAGCCTAAGAACCAACAGCCACAAAAATTTATAAATATGTGGTTAAGGATGACCACATTCAATTAAAAGTGAATAGAAGTCACGGATATTTTTGAATATTGCTTCTAAATAATCTGGGAAGTCCATTATTATCATCCTTATTCCATCTTTCTCTTTTACTCCGGTGAGTCCGACATAACCATTCCGCCCGCTCCCACGGAGGGGTATACGTTAATGTATACCCTAGGTAAAAAAAAACAAGTGTTGCCACGCTTGCACTATAGAAAAACATATAATACCGATAAATTGGTATTTATTATGGTCTTTTACATTAAAACTTATGACTTTTTAAGAAATTGGTCATATCTATGATGAAGTTCAATAATGATATTTAAAGAATAGCATTCGAATTAACTACGTAAGAAAAATTACAGACAAGCTAAATAGGAAATAATTTATCTGATAAAACCGTACACATATTGTAAAATCTGTAGGCATGGCAACACTGCGTGTCTCAGATATAAACAATGGATGTCGATGTATTTAAAATCAAGAAAATACTTTTTAACACGAAAATAAGATTCGAAAGTGTCCGTGATATTGCAATGATTAATTATAAAGTCATAAAATAAAATACCAATTATTATTTAGGTGGAATGTGTGTTGATTCATAGGCCAAATTGTTCTTTGTCCTTTAAACAACAAACAATAGGTTCGGGAATAGATTTAATTATATTAAGAGTATTTTTAAAAACACATGCTACATTAGGAATGCTTCCTGTGTCGCAAGACTTTTCAAACCTTCAAACAACACACACAAAGAATACCAAAACTCGTTACAACCATTTCTAGATCACAGATTTTTTGCCCCGTGTGATAATCAAACTTTCAGAGCACTGGCGTGGTGAGGCGATCACTTACCTATACCACTAGGCCATGTGTGCTGTCAAAGAAATGCTCCAGGTGTCACAAAGCTTTTCAAATAACCTAGCAATGAAAACAAGGAACACTCATGCAGGTTTTCACCAACAGGCCTCTAAGCTCCACCTAAGTAGGTGTATTTTAAGCTAAGGGCATCCCTTAATCGAATACTTACCTAAATTCAATTACACCATACTAGGTATCACTTACGAAGGAATTCCCTAAGTAAGTGACAGTTAACTTTTTCTAAAGTCACGCTTCTGACATCGACGTTTTATCGATAAGATGAAAATTTCTATATTTCTTTTCAAATGACTGGTATTAACAGTAGCATTATTAATATATTGAAAAACAATATTATTTTACATATTTTGAAATTTATGCAGTTTAATTTAAAAATAAAAATATTTTCGGTGCATGCGTATAGGCTGTAAGACCCGTGTTTCTTTGCTTTTTTTGGCAAATGAACGAGAAACCTTATGTCATTTCTTAACATACGTCGTTGTATGATTATTTGAAATTCCGATTCGCGTTAATTAAAGCTTACATCTTTTGTTATCTTTGAATTCTAAAAGATGCTCAATTTTTTCTAATAAGTATAGAACACTCTGTTTAGATAACCTATATCTTATGAAAAAGTCGACATCGTCGTATTTATCGAAACGGTTGACTCTTTCACGGTGAATACGTGGTATTTTTACTATTTGCTGAATATTCTCTAGAGTCTCAATAGCTTCTAGACTCTCTGTAAAGTGTCCTAAATAATTTTCCATGATAGAAAATCACTCGTGTGTCGCGTATGGATAAACAATATTCAGTTACCTAAGCACAAGAGTAGTTTAAGGAGCCAACAATCGGGCCCTTAAATATAAGAGCTGCTTTAGAGACTTAAGTGACACCTAAACGTTGGTGAAAACGAATTTTTTGTTACGGGTTCCCTAAAAGCTGCTAAGGGATACTTATCTGTTGGTGAAAACGGGCATCAGACTCGACAGACTACTTTTTGTGGGACGCACAAAATTTTGATTCGTGTCACAATATTTTTATCTTATGATATGACCCAGGAATAGTTGTACTATATAGTACACGTATATATAAATACTCTCTCGCACGATTCGCATCGTTCAACTTCTAATAGTTCAAAGTCCAAACAGTCTAGGTTCATGTGTCGCTGTGTGTACAATGGTAAATTTTGATCATCGTGGGCTCTGTCGGGCACAGCAATTTAGGAGTGTAATATACTGACTACTGACATTGGACAAATATTTGTTGATCATACTCACGTTTTGATGGTTTATTGATGGTGACAATTTGATTACTAGTGATTATCATGAGATAAAAATATTGTGTGACCCAGAAATAGTTGTGACATCACATGAGTGAGGATTGAACCTTCAGCATAATTATAATAGGCAACGTCTTAAGCCCCTGCGCCATTTACGCAGTCAAAATTGCTACCTTAAACTAATTAACTAAGCTCAAATGTACACAGAATGGTATTGTAAGTAAGTGCCGATGTGAACAGCACAATATAACCACATCTAAGTAAGGCCACTTATTCACACAATCGAACATGTTATCTACACAGCCTACAACATTATTATCGGCACTATTCAAAGCTATTGTTTTAATTATTCATACTAATATTACAAAGTGCAAATTTAGCTTATGCTATTGTGTTCGATCGTGATTTTAACATAAGGATTTGAGTTAAACGGACTTGTTACTTAGAGTCACTTGTCGGTACATTTCCTTGATATCTATACCTACATACAATCATATATGTTGTCACGCCCCCTAAAAGATTGTCAGCCTATAATAATAGTCTTCAATTATGTTGTCCGTCTTGTGTGACAGAGGGTAAGCCTATAGATAACGAATAAAAACTATTGCCGGGTACCACGACGTTTCCAGATGCCAAGTGGCTGTTGAAATTTCCCTAATACACACTTTAATATCTCACATAAAGATTTGAGTTGTCAAGTCACTTGTCCGTACGTTTCTCCAATATCCAGACATACATACATAATATCACGCTTATATTCCCCAAAGAGTTGGCAGCCTACCATTTTCAGCTATGTACTTCGACTTTCGTGACAGAGGGCGATCCTATTAATAAAGAATCAAAACTATTATCTATTGCCGTCTATCAGGCATCTTTCCAAACGCCATGTTACTGTTGAGATTTCTCTAATAGGTACCTTATCTATGCTTGAACCGGGAATCAAACCGAAGACCTTACGATCTGCCTTAAATCTAACCGCAAACTTATGCCATACTAGCAGTTTTCTCCAACTTCTTACTCCAACTTATTGACATCAGCCAATACGCACGAAGTTGCGGCAAACTGCTTACCGCTACCGAAAATGGTATATGGAAATTAATACAAAATTATGACGTCATTGTCATTAGGGCGTACAAGACACCATCAACGTATCAAGAAAGAAATTGCGGGCAAATCGATGTTTGCTCGCAATCTCTACTTGCAATGTCAGAGGTGTAACTCCTTCTACGTAAAAGATGGTATGAGAAGAAAGGAACAGAAGCGGTAGGCCTTCAGAACTCGCCAAGTGAAACGTACCAACATTGTTGTCTTGGTCTTGTACGCCCTAATGACAATGGCGTCATAAGTTGTATTAATTTCCAATTTATCATTTACACTCTATGGATTGCTGTGACATAAAGTATAATTTACAACTACACGATCTCCTTACACAAATGCTGATCTAAAGCATAACGCGTAAGGTTAATTGATACACAACGTAATATGCGCAGTAATTGATTGTTTTAGACTTTAATATCCACTTTAGTATGCATAAAGTAGGCCCTGTTTATACAAAGCAGTACAAGTTAATACATTATTATATAAAACCCAGTTACGCATAATAATAATGTCCTCCAGATCGAATTTCGGTTACCACGGCCAATCTAAACGGAGACTGTTCATCTGCGCAGGAGATATGTGTGAGCGCAAATATATGTGCATTGTGCACACTGTATTCCCTCACTCTCATAATCCGATGGGGCCACAATCCAAAATGACTGGCAAGAGATCAGGCGCAGGACCAACGGCTTTACGTGCTTTACAAGCCACGACGATGAGTAACACCGCCAGCAAAAAAACGCAAATACTTGTTCTTGGCGCGATCCAGGCTTTGAACCTGAGGCCTCATCTTCAGCAGTCACATTCACTGCCACTGTACTGTAGTCTCTCGAATAGGCTCGCTTCCTAATACATGGTGCATCCTGATGTATCTCTGCATATATTTTTAATACATTAATATCTATCACTATAGCCTGCCGAAATTCAAAGAGGTTGCGCAAAAATTTATAGTATTTAATGTTAACATTATTTTTATTATCTTAGCTACATTATATTATGTATACTTATAGTATCGTTTTAGGATATCCTGTAAAAATATTATAAATATGATTAATAATAAAATAAAAATAACATCTTCCTATGTGGCGTATGTGTGCATAATTATGTATAGTCAAGAAACGCAGTATGGAACTGTCCTAACGATCCTTTATCGTATAGATAATAAAATGTCTAGCTTGAGTATGTTGTGTAATAAAATAAGTTTCTAGACCAGATAAAGTAAATAGGAATAACGAAATTATATTAAATACTGTATTTATTAACCTTTGAATAAATAGTTAATAGCGCTAGGTGGTATGGGTTTGATTTCACAAGAGACTGTTAGATTGGAAAGATTTGAAAGAGTGAACGAAAAGCCTGCTGTGGCTAATGATTTGGTGACAGTACGAATGAGCCGGTTCAACTGAGAAAATATCAACCTGTAACATTTTGTAAAGCCTTGTGACTGTCGAAGAGTCGTAGGCAACATCTCCCATTTCTTCCATTTTTCGTTGGCAGCATTTGCGTGAGTGATATCTTTAGCAATACCAAGGGTAGCCGAGCGACCATGAGCTACGTTAACTTCTTTTCAAACAAACCATTATGAAGGTTAGCTAACAATTTGTCAGTCAGAAAATTCTCATTAACAACTCGTCTAGAACTACATATGTCTGTTAGACGACAATAGGCTCTTCTCCTAATGCATGATAACTAAATCATTACTGTCAAGCAATCAGGCGAGTATACACCCTTTGAATAACATTTCAAAGATATACAATCGAAGTGCTATAGTAAATAACTCACATGGTATGTAAAACGCTTATTTAATGGCGTTTTAATGTAATAGTATCAATTTATTTAACAATGAGCCAAAGGTTCACGAGTTTACCTAATTGGCAGCCCGAAGGTGCATTTACTTATTACCAACTCATTTAGCTTCATTGCCAGGAATAATGATGAAGCGTTGTATCAGGAATATTTATTACTTAAGTTCTTTGAAATGAATTTATTCGTTTAGCGATTTATATTAAATGATTGTTCCATTTTTGTATTATGAATATGAAATGCGTGCGCGCTTTACGTGGTTTCGCCCTACGCCTATAGTGATAGTAAATTTATTACTAGAATATTATTGGAATACAGTTGCGCACAATAATTTTACTACTTCTTTGATAGAGCTCGCACTTATTTATCATAAGCACATTGCTAGCGTCTACATTGGGTTGCCACCCTATTAGTCTATGAGAGTGGGTATAGAGAATGTATTGTTATTTGTACACAATCTTGTGGGTCACCTGTGCATATGGCTAGTATACGTTGAACTTTGCCGACGTGAAGAAAATTTGGTGCACAGACCACATTTTTGCTATCTTTATTGCATTATTGTAGTACGTCTCTTAAAGATAAGCGATTCGCAAAACGAGAAGTCCATACTGCCATAGCATTACAAATAAGTAGATAACTTGTTTAGCTCGCGCATGTTAATGCGCATGTATCCTACGTGGGTACGCATGCTACATGTGCAAGAAATTTACGCGGATAGACGCGTCCAAACCAACCGAGCACTGCTCGCGCAGCAGCCTCGCGAGCCAACGCCTCGGTTTCTGTGGACGTGCCTCGGGGTTGTTCGGGCGTACGTTGCCTCGGCTGAGCGTACTTCGTAGTCGAGCCATCGCCTGTCGGTAAACGGGACGCGCTCAAAGACTAAAAGGTGCCTCAGAGTGCGCTGTGCGTTCGATGTGGACGGTGGTCTTTGGCTCGCGAGCGCTATTTCTACAAGTTGGCTATTTCTTCAAGAGCAGTCGATTCATTTAATACAATTATATGGTGAATACAAGATGTTGTGGGATTCCAAAGATCCTAACCATTTAAACAAAACTAAGCGCAAAGACCGTAGACGGAAAATTTTAGCAGAATTGCAATGTTCTGTTAGTGAACTTAAAAATAGATTCTTTGTTGGGTTCTTATCGGCGAGAAGAAGAAGAGCAGAGAAAAAGAAAGCTATATTACATGTTTGAGTAGATATATTTTTAACTGTATTTTTACAATTAATCTAAGTATTTTATCGGTTTGTTTAAGTTGTTTGCTTGTCTATCGAAGTAAAGCTATCGGTAGGTACTAAACGAGTCTAGCTTGAGACGCGGTGCGGGGTAGCGCGGCGGGAGGTAACGGCAATCTCTAAGCAAACGGCCAGTAGGTATCGTTCCGCCACTGCGCGCCGGCTGCGACCGAGTCGTTGACTATTTACAATATTTTAAATCATTATTTCTATTAGGTATTATATTTATTTTGTATTTTTAATCTATTGTAGGAGTTGAAGACGTCTACAAATCAAAGTGGTTTAGTTACCCTTATTTTATTTTATGAAAAACATAAATTAACTTGGAACCAGTCAGGAAACGATGCCAATCGTAAGTATGTTTTTACTATGCATACTGGGGTTGCCATATATAGAGCCATTAGTTATAAAATGTTCTGCTAAGTTCAGCCATGTTTCTTTTGCTTTAATAGTACCACGTCTAGCAATTGCTGCAATTGGTGCGAATGTACTCTCATTTATATTATTTATCCACTGGCCAGGAATGTGTACACCGTCTTCAAGTTCTCTGTCAAATAGCTCAGGTGGAATATTATTGTTAGAAGTGTTTTCCGGATGTAGTTATACAAATAATAATATATAGCTGCTAAGACAACTTCTGTTGCTTTGTTTGGCTCTAGCAAAATTGGTTTTTTAAAAACGCAAATATGGCACTTAATTTTCCAAATGCTTCTTCAACAACCGTCAAACTCGGCTAAGGCGATAATTAAATATTTTTCCATTGGAACCATTTACTGGGTTACCCTCAGATGGTTTCATAGTATATTGGCGCTCATAGCCAGTTGCACTCACTGATCGGCAAACGATTAGCGAGGTTAAGCAACGTTGGGTGCGGTCAGTCTATAGATGGATGACCGCTTAGTGGTATTTCATCTGAGCGTCTCCGTGTTTTGGAGGGCACGTAAAATGTCGGTCCCGGTTGTTGCCAAATTGACAGCAGTTGTTAAGCCATGTGAGAGGCTTACGGGCGGCTTGAACAACTCTTGACAACAGGTTGGCCAAAAACCACACGAAGAAAATCGAAAACAACATGGTATATTCGCTGAGTGCAAAGACTTTATCTGATAAAAATAAATTTGGCACTTTAGTAACATATGGTATTTGCAATATCCTTTCCTTAGGCACGTTTAATTCTTTCGTTTCTATTTTATATATAACGTCGTATTCTTAAAAACTCCACCATCAGAGATTCGCCCTTTGCTACCTACGTTCACATACAAAAAAATTTAATTAGCATCAACCAATCCAAAGAGGACAATGCTTGGGAATTGCTTATAATTGTCATAATCAGTCCCACTATTAATTGGGGCTCGTAACATAACATGTTTGTTTGCCATCCATTGCTCCAATCACGTGTGTTAAATTCCATTTATTTTTAAATTCTTCTGATATAGCGAGCAACTCTTCTTCTGTTGAAGGAATAAAAAAAAATACTAGGTCCTATCAATTGAATTTATGTTTCTGCTTTGTTCTAATCTCGTTTTTGATGTTCACCAGGTTAAGCAGTCTTCTCAAACTTCTAACGCAGCAAACGAAGACAGAAACATAAATGAAAAAGGACCAACACAGACATTACAAGAACAACATACATAAAAAACATCAGCTAACATGCATATACAAGAACGTGCACGTAAAAAAAGACTTAATATTAATAATCCAAGGGTTCAAACGCAACCGCAGGTAGATTCTGCAGACATCGTGCTTGTAGAAGCCCTTCAATGCTTACAAAAGTCTTCTAACAACATCAATGATTCATATCTTTCCTTTGGAAGACACATTGTCAATAAATTAAGAAAGTATGATCCACACACATAAGCATATGTAAATTAGGCCATAAATAATATAATTTTTGAAGCAGATTTAAGTAAATATACGCAGCAACCATTTACTCAAGGATATTTTACACAGCAGTATCATCATCGTCAGATATCATGACACCATCACCTGCCACTGTATCATCACATACCATGACACCATCTCTTGCCGCTGCATCACTACCTACCATTGCCGTTACAGAATCACCTAATGCTAATTTTGATTTGGAAGGTCCAGACATAACAAATTTGTAAAAAATAAAAGCGGTTGCTTTAAAATTAATATACCGATTGTAAAATTCAAATAAATATTATTAATCAAAGAATTATTTTTACTTACCTTTACGTAATCACTTAAGGCTTCAATAATCGCGTCGCAAACTTCTGGAATTATTTCTGAGATACTCTGCTTCGACATTCGAAATAAGTATTGCAAACTGGTATAAGAGTCTCCGGTTGCTAAAAATCTTAAAGTTATTAATATTCGTTCACTCACAGTGTTTGCCTCTCTATAATTTGTGTCACAGTTTTTAACGTTCTCAGACAACAATGAGCATAAATTTTCAAATTCTTGTTGGGACATACGTATAAAATGATGTACGGTTTTATCATGTTTCATAACCTGAAACAATTCATTTTCGTATTGATTGTCACGTTCATAAAGTTTTTTCTTAAAACGTGACTGTTTCCCTTTTCTTAAACAATAAGCTACTAGAAAAATTGCTGCAGCAAAAATTACACAACTGTCCATTTTGGATGCTCGGGGAGCTTTGATGGATCGGCCTGCCTCGCGAGGCTCGCTTCTGTGTTTCCGGGGTACATTGCGAGTCTGTCTCGCGACGCCAAGCTTGCGAGCCACTACATCGAGGCTACCGCGCGAGCCCATGCACCCGGTGTGGACGCGACTGATGACATGCGCAAGTCTACGCGAATGGCTAGCGTTAGTCGTTTACACAATGCATAGAACAAGTGTTTCATCTTGCTCATGGTACTAACTTCTTCTGTTAGAGCTACGAATCTGATTAGCTACAAATCTCCAAAGTTTTACCGATTATGATTGTCAAAATATTCGAAATTTTAATCAGAACTTAACATCTATCTGTACAGATTTTCAACGGACATTTCGAATAGAATAATAATTGATTCAGCCTAATCTTTTATCTTCATCTTAACGTGTCACTCTAACTGTTAAGCTTGGAGACCACATTTGCAAACTTGAATATATTTTATGCCAACACTCGCAATTTCTGTCAAGTGTCCATTCCTTAAAGCTGTATACCTAACCATAAGGACTATCGAGTCGGTTTTTTTCGAAGCGGGTGCAGGTTTCGGTCCGTGAGACCTGCGCGGGATATATCTAGGAGGTATCTTTAAACTGTCACCAAGAACGTTCAGTATAACTGACAGAAAATACCACCTGATGTTCCCCTAGCTGGTCTATGTAAACGGACTCTGAAGGGTGGGAATATTATTTATTTAAAACTACCGCACAAGAAATATTTCCCGTGTCCTAGTGTTGTATACGTGTACGAAAGTTGCGTGTCCTTTTCATAAAAAAACATAATATATTACTCTATGAGTTGGAGCGCTAGTTGTTCTTGTTAAAAAGCTCAAGCTTGTTATTTAAAAATATTGTTGCGCTATACATTCGTTATCACAAAATTGTTGGAACGTTCTCATCTACTGCGAGTCGTACAGTAATTTATAAAATACGTATAATTGCTTTAAATACATGCAGCTCATTCTTAAGACGATTACATACATATCTTTTCTTACAATTATATCGAGCACACGAATGTTTATACCATTTTATTAAAAGAATATCCGTATTAAAGTACATAATTAAGGCAGATATTAATGGTTTCAATAACAGATCACTGATCTTACCTTTAACTCGAATGCTTGCGCTAATAACGTTAATGAATTTGACGTATGAACTATTTACTTAATTGGTTTACAAATAAAACAACGCGTAAATAAAAGAGCGGCATCTGAAAGGCGATCATTTATCGATAGCGGTTTCGATACCAATCGTATACTTATCAAAGTTAATTACATTCTAAAATA
This sequence comes from Catocala fraxini, assembly GCA_930367265.1. Taxonomy (NCBI): domain Eukaryota; kingdom Metazoa; phylum Arthropoda; class Insecta; order Lepidoptera; family Erebidae; genus Catocala; species Catocala fraxini. The sequence continues at coordinate 29,329,502 of OV884025.1, read as the reverse complement.
CATACCAGCTGTAGGCATAACACACCTTTAGGATGATAGGTACTTTTAAATAGCGTTGCTAAAGTCAGCTAATGTATTCAATGGTCATTGAATGCTTTACGAAGTACTTATTCATAATGTGGTTTGGGCCGCAACGATATTGTATGTGTAATGGTTTTCAATACGTGAGGCATTAAAAGCGGCGGCTAGAATAACATAGCTTTAAAGATTTGGTGCTTATGACAAGTTTGCAAAATAACGTAGACCGCCATGTTAACTATCGAATACCAAATGATTTTAGCGGCGTCTTTCTAAAATCTGCCGGGAACTTATGTTGTTCCTAATTAAGACTGCGCCGAACGTAAGACGCGGTTTGACTGAATGACAGAGTTCGATATTCAAATCGGCGCGCGGCCGCCATAGTAAAATTGTATGGAGGATTTGAAGTGCTTTTTTGATAAATATGTATCTTTATTGTCAACCAACAACTTAAATATTTGGGACGGACAAATTGTAATATAATTATTTATGTTTCGTTTAAGCTGTAAAGTAGGATAGATTTCTACTGTTATAATCTAAAAATCACGTAACACGAGCTCACGTTTTTCATTTTTCGTGCAAATTTACGTAATTTTGTAGGCGAGAATATTAATTATTTTAAGTTTTTTACACGGAGTAATTGTAAACACATTAATTGTTAAGGTAAATGTATATTTTATATTTGTATTAAACAAAAACCTTTGACTTTATCAACTTAACTGTGACCGCCTGTTTTGGCACATTTCACTCGGCGCAGTCTTAAAGAAAACATATGATACGGGGATGTTAAAGTTGTCCATGGCTGAAATCTGAAGGCTTTTATTAAGCAAACAGCTTTCACCAATAATGTGCTCGTTCTAGGTAATCTTTTTTAGAGCTGTTTACATATCGGCGGCCCCGATGGCGTCGTGGTTAGTGTAACCGACTGCCACGCCTGAGGTCGCGGGTTCGATTCCCGCACAAGCCAAACATTTGTGTGCATGAACATGGATGTTTGTCTTAGTCTGGGAGTTACTATGTATAATATATATATAAAAAAGTATATAATATGTATGTTTATCCATTGTCTAGTACCCGTAGTACCTACAAGCTCTGTTTAGTTTGGGCTAGACGGTGTTGTGTGTATGTGATAGAATATTATTATTATATCAAAATGCTCTGCTCCAGACTATTAACGTTCCTTTTTTAAAGGAAGAAGCTTATTTTCATTATAGTTAATATACCTTTCACTTCGTTGGTTACGAGGAATAAGTTTGCGTCGAGTGTGATTGATATTTATTATATTTATTGTTGTTCCTATACGGGATAAATATATATGTATATGATCCTCAAATGGTTGTTCCGAGTCTAAATGTTCTTTATGTCCATTACGATGTTTGTTAAGTCTCCCAGCAATACGATATTATTCTAAGAGCGGGAGTCATCTTTTAAAAATAAAGTATTGTCTGATAACAACCGTTAATATAAGTCAGAACAATCGGCTTGAAAATTCACCTTTAACATTTAATTAATATAAATTATGTATTGATTGACAATTATCGCCTGCTCCGTGCCTCGGAGAGCACGTTAAGCCGTCGGTCCCGGCTGCCATGAACGTCTATGGTAGTCGTTATTGGGAGAGTGTCGGCACAAAAGATCCCACTGGGTCGAAGTGTCGCCGGTCTGCACTGACTGGCCCCCACATAAGATACATACATACATAATATACATTGTAAATAGTAGTTTTAATAGTTTATTTCTAATGCAGGGTTAGTTTATTACTAGAGCGCAAACAATGTCTATCAAAATACAAACTTAGTATGCAAATAACGTTAAAACACATTAAAGTAATGCAGTCTTTATAATTTTGGTGCAAGTGATGAACTGGCGAGTGAACATGTATTATAAATTATAATCTTCATACATAATTTCACGACTACAACCCTGATAAGGTAAGCAGAAGTTGTCCAATATAGTTTTAGTACCCACGTAATGACAGTCGCACCTATTACCTTCAACTGGGAAGACTTACAGTTTCAGTGACCGCTACTGAGAATTTCTTACAGTTTATAAAATGCTTTGTCTGAACCGGTAAATGAACCTGAGACCTCATGCTTAGCAGTCACGTTCACAACCACCGAGTCCGTAAATTTTTATGTTACTTTTCATTGCTGTTGGTGGTAACTTATGGTAAGTGGTCATCGCCTCTGTCATAGACATTATATTATATAAACACAATTTTATCTATACTAATATTTGAAAAGAAAAGATTTCATGTTTGTTTCTTTATAATGATTTAACTCAGAAACTACTTAAGCGATTTTAAAATTCTTTTACTATTAGCAAGCTATATTATCAGCGAGTTGTTAGTTTAGTTGTAATTATAATTTGCAAGCTGTGGTTTCCTATAATTGAGGGAATATACACGCTAAGAATTTAATTATTTCTTTATAATGTACTTGTATGTTGTTGTATATTCCTTTGTTGGAAATCCTTAAATAAATAAATAGTCTACAGCTAAAAGCTACAGGCAAAAGCTAGTATATAATTTATTTACTTATACACAGTTTATACACTATTCTATTCGTTGTATAGTAACTGGGAAAAATCCTACGCAGGAATTCGCACTTGGATATTACAATCATAGAAACTGGTGTCTAGTTTTGTCATTATCAAAGGCATTCTTAAAATGTGGACCATGTAATTAGCTATTCAGAAATACTAGTCATAACTCGTAATAACGGGTGCATTTATAAGCTCGCAAAAAATATCGTTGATATCAACGCGCTTGTAAATAATTTGAATAACATAGGTTATATTTTTTTGCATGTTAGCTGTTTGGTTTAAATAATGCATAATGAGAATGATATTATACGGCCTGTGTGTGCCTCCAAATAATGCAATTTATGTATGAAAAAAAATATACACCGATAGCCTAGTGAGAGACATTGCATTGCTAAAAGGAAGTTTCGATTTCGATACCACGACATACATCTCTGTCATTTCGAAGTTATGTGCGTATTAAGTAGTCAATTATCGCTCACTTAAACAGTGCAGGAGAAAGTCGTGATGAAAAAGTGTGTAGTCTGCCAATCCGCACAGGTTCAGCTTGGTAAATTATGTCCTTAGCCTGCCCAGACTGAGAAGAGGCCCGTACTTAAAATTGATGTACTTTAAATACAAGTCTGCTATTACTTTGAAATTAAACTACTATATACGGATTTTATCGCGTTGTTTACACTTTCCCCGATTTCCATGGTCACGGTCTCCCCGTGACCATGGCTGCTGAAAAGCAACTGAAGCATCAGGAAAGTGTAAACTTAAATATAAATAGTTTTAATAATTTAATTACCTTAAAAATTAGTAAAGTTTAATTGTAGTAGTTCCTAAATTATGTAAAAAAGTGTCAATTAACAATGCGATAAAATCCGTGTATAGTAGTTTAATTTCAATGTATAACATTCGCGTAAACAGAAGACAATATTCTGCTATTAATGTTATTAATAATAGATGCATAATGTGATTTTATGTTCGAAGCAGAATACTGCAATTACTGTACTTCCTCACCCCATGACGCCGCCGTATATTATCAGGAGAATTAGGTGTTGTCATTTTTCTTATCACAATTTTTTCTATTGCGTAAGTTTGCATTGCGTATTTATTAATAACAATAATACACAAAGCAGCAACAAATCCACTTGCACTAGGTACTTCTTATATTGTATTTAATGTATGGCCGAAACACTGTCTTTTAAGATACAGGTCTCACCTAGTTTAAAAGGCAGGATTTTCACTATTTGAGCATAGATATGTAAATCTACCCAACAACTAAATTTTTCCTATAATTAGCGTATGTTTATTTATAAAAATCTATGTGTCTATTATTTTTTGAGAAATAAAAATGTATTATTATATAATATTGTCTTCTATTTACGCGAATATTATTCATTGAAATTAAACTGCTATATATATCACTTATAACTTATTATTATTATAAGTTGGGGTGGTGAATTCGAGTGTGCTTGGTGGATTCCTCTTTTTTCAATTATTTATCGTAAAGCCATTTATGGATATATAACTAAGCGAAGTAACATAACGATACAATTTATGATTGAACAAGTCATCGAACAACTTTAATGTAAGATATGTTAAGCTCTTGACGTAACAATGAACTGAAAACGCTCATTTTCTTTCTACAAGGGATCATTAGTTAACTGGTCTCATATGTTTGTTTTGAACGTGAGATCCCGGGTTCGATTCCCGGGTCATGCATAGTAATGAGAGAGTTTTTGTAATAGGTATTTAGTCCACAAAGCAAGTTAAACAGCAAAATCCCTATCACGCGGGACTTATAGAACCGTATCTAAGTCTTGTTGGTGAAAACAAATATAGCATACCTAGTTGAATTAGTAAACTGTAAAACTGTTGACATACATACATACATACATACATAGATTCACGCCTGTTTCCCAGAGGGGTAGGCAGAGACTACGGATTTCCATTTGCTACGATCCTGACACACTTCTCTGGCTTCATTCACTTTCATCCCATTCCTCATACACGCCCGTCGGTTCAAGGTGCTCTTAACCTGGCCTTTGTCCAGAACGCCTCCGATCTGATTAAGAAACGTTCGCCTAGGTCTTCCTCTTGCGACTGTTCCATTCACACTAGCCTTATAAACTTTCTTAGTCAGTCTTTCCTCGTCCATTCTTTCTACATGCCCAAACCAGCTTAACATACCCTTTTCTATTCTTGTCACTATATCAACTTTCATGCCGCATCTCTCTCTAATCACTGTTGACATTATAATTTAATGCAATAAAGCCAGTTACGTAATAAACGCATAAATGCGATGTATAAAACAATGAGAGATGGAATCGAGTCCACTTATAAAATGAACTATCTGTTTGAAAACACACACATATCACGCAATATAAGCGTGTGGTATATGGTCGATTCGATCACGTATGTATGTCATCAACATAGTTTTAACGTCAGCACAAGAATAGAATAGAATATAAACTTTTTTAAGGCATCTTTCGCTCTGGAAATATCGCTATATTATGGGAAGTTTCCGATTTTTGCAATCACAAGAGACACCAAATTTGGAACAACCACTTGTAATTTTTATCCCGTGTGAGGATTTGAACCCACAACACTTGTCATAGTCGTAGTGGCCTGACAAACGTTTAAACTACTACGACACCCGTGCAGAAGCAAATTTTTTATGTATTACATTTTTATTATCGATGAACATTTTTATCAACACTGTACTTAAAAATAAATATTAAGCTCATCATCATCTTCGCTCATCTCAGGAAATACTAGTCCTAAATTTTATGTCGTGGATAGCTCGTTTGCTGTGGAAGCCTGTATAATATCACGCCACGTCCCAAAGAAGGAGCAGTAGTCATAAACAGCACAGCTAATATTGATAAAGACAGTATGAATGAGTGGTTTCTTCTTTCATACTGTAATGTCAGTCACGGTTTAAGACTGCGCCGAGCGTAAGACAGATAATGACAGAGCTCGTGCGGCGCATATTCAAATCGGCGCGCGGCCGCCATAGTAAAATTGTATGGAGGATTTGAAAGTGCTATTTTGATAAATATGCAACCAATAACTTAAATATTTGGGACGGACAAATTGTAATATAACTATTTATGTTTCGTTTAAGCTGTAAAATAGGATAGATTTCTACTGTTATAATCTAAAAATCATGTAATACGAGCTTACATTTTTGCATTTTTCGTGCAATTTTACGTAATTTTGTAGGCGAAAATTTTAATTATTTTAAGTTTTTACACGGAGTAATTGTATACACATTCATTGTTATGCTAAATGTATATTTTATATTTGTATTAAACAAAAAGTGTTGATTTTATTCACCTAACTGTGACTGCCTGTTTTGGCACATTTCGCTCGGTGCAGCCTGACAAGATGTCAAGATTGACGTAATTTGAGTGCACCATGACAGAAGTCTAAACTCTCTTTGAACTAGTAATGCCTTCCTAGATTCGAATGATATTCATCGCAAATTATAATTGCATGGCGATTTGAAAAAGTAGTTGAGTTTTTGCAGGTATCTTCTAATCGGCTCAACTTAGCAACTAACCTTAATGTAAATTGTGCAACTTCACTAAACTTACGAACTGATAAACTTTGACGGTCATAAATGTTACTTACCCATTTAGGTAAATGGTTAAATGTATATTGACTTTCACATGGTCAAGGCAAATTATCGCACGCGCTTTTGTAGGTATGTACAGATATTTTTTTTCTTAATTGTCTTATTGAGAAAATAAACACTCGTTATAGCATTATTTTTTGCAATATTACTTCGAACCTCATGTATACAGCATCTATTCCTCAGAGAATTTATATGTATTTGACTACGAACTTACTCAGGCACTTATTATTCGGACTGTCCGCTGTTTACGCTAAGATTCCGCTTTAGATTTAATTATCTCTAAAAAAGACTTGTATATTTAATTATATCGTTAAGTATAACAAAAATATATGAGTATGATAAATTAAAATATTGATTTTCTAGGCTATACGAATGAACATTAAAGCGTACTAATAAATCGATCTAAGAATTCATCATATAGAAAATTGTAAACGTGATGACATGCGATCCATGCTTTTGCATTAAAATGTCATACGAGAACATTTTTAGCTCTCCTTTTTGTTATGTTTAATCAGCACGCATGTTTCGATTAAAAGAGAATCGATATACAAAAAGTCTAATATCTTTCGATTCAATCGAGAATCGATTATTCTAAACTTGATTCAAATCGATAACAAACCGATTCGATTCTTTTCGCAAAGAATCGAACTGGTTAGTCCGCTCGCTGCTACATCTCGGACCATACGTCACCATAAACTCGATGGTTACAAATAGTCGGAGACAAAGCGGGGCCTTGAGGCAATTAATTAGATTCAGTGCGTCGGCATGCATAACGTGTGCCGTACGGTATACCGAATAGAGGCAGAGAGGACACGTACTTTATGTTTACGTCTGATTAAAACATATCGATTACGAATAAAAATCGAACAGTAATATAATTTTTTTACTTCTACCACTGATGGAATAAGTAAACATATAAGCGTATTACCAGCTTCTCGGGTGGGAGTTGGCAATGATAATGCTAATGCACTTTTAACACTTTTTTCATTAACCCGTTTCGGGAGCACAGTGGTAGCGAACTCGATTGGTTATACATGTATGCATGAGGTTTCAAGATCGATTTCCGGATCCTGCAATATGTTATTGGTATATCTGTCAAAAAATTCTAAGCAGTTCGGAGTTTGGAACTGCACCCAGTACTGCACTTTTCTTGTGTAATGTTATAATAATATATGATTTTATGTTTAAGTCTTAACATAACAATAGGTAGTGCAGATTTAGAAGTAAAAATAAAAATATTTGAATAATTATTTTATGCGTATTTCTAAGGGGACAAATCTACCCGATTTTCTTAGATCTGGGTTTTAAGCAAAATAATAAACAAAATATAATAACAATTGCTGCATTTTAAATTAGTTATTTACATTATTATAGATTAATTGTGAGAAAATAAACTTTGCTAAAAAGTCAGTGGTGGCGGTTCTAGAATATTGTACTATAGCAATTGGAAATAAGTAATTTCTGCTTTACCATCGAGAAACAGGCGTATTAATATATCATTTTAAAAAGTCATACAATACTATACCTACTTCATCCCTACAATATTTTTTTATACAACGAAGATGGCATACAAGTATACGGCCCACCTGATGGTAAGTGGTCACCGTAGCCTATGGACGCCTGCATCACCAGAGGCATTACTTGCGCGTTACTGATCCTTTAGGAAAGGAAGTGGGAAGAAGAAGGAGCGGGAAAGGGGAAAGAGGGTGATTGGGCCTCCGGCACTCTCACTCACCGAACGAAACACAACAGTAGGAATACTGCTATTTCACGTCGATATTCTATGAGAGGGTAGTTCTTCCCCGGTCGAGTCGGCCCATTCATGCTGAAATCAGCGAGGCTCTACTAATCTCATAATATATATTTATCTTTCTTATAGCAGTTAAGGAAGAAAAATAAAACGGTTGCATTAGATTGAAATACACTTTCGATACACGACATCCTTCTAGTACCAAACAAATGACAACAGTTTGTGAAACTGTTTTAATGTTAGTTACTTCAACGCATTCGGATGATCATGAATCCTGGAGATAGTGATGTCCCGGATTAACACACGATACTGTTTAACCCGGCCATGAGATTCATTCAAGCAAAACCGCGGTCTGCAGACAGTCTACTACAAATATTAAGATCCATCAAATTGCTACCTGTTCATCATATACAAACGAGCATTGTACAAGAAATTCTCACAAAGAAAATTACGTATGCTGTTCAGCAAAGAGCGCCTAATTTTAGACGATAGTTAACGCATTGCAAGGCCTTCTTTTGTTCAATGGGTCTATTGTGCCTAGGCATTAATGTGGTCTAACAGATTCAAGGGAGTCATAATTAGTACTTATGAGGATCTTAATATAAGCGCTGCGCGGTAACTTGTGATTTAAAATGTTATTGAGAATGTGATCTGTGTGTGAACATGTGCAACAGGGGACCAACCACTACCTGAGATTTGACAAACCACAGATTCTCGCTAAAGAACACAGATTCCTACCAAGGATGCTTCGCGAGGCTATTGAAATCAAAAAACATCCTAATTTCAATAGAGAAGATGGTTGGAATGTACCACCAGCTTGGGATCCAGTCATTCAAATATATTATTATTAAAGCCTAGCTGTGGTTTGCTTCTTCTTGGGTTTGACCCAAGAAGAAGCAAACCACAGCTAGACTTCATGATACTTTGAGCTCATTCTGCGTAAATAGAAACACCAATGATTAAATTATGTTCGGGTACTTTGAAATAACGACACTGGAACATTGAGACAACTACCATCTTAGTCTCCCCGTGACCATGGCTGCTAAAAAGCAACCGAAACGTCGGGGAAAGTGTAAACTTAAATATTTAACTTAAATATTTTATAGTTTTAATAAATAAATTAGCTTAAAAATTAGTAAAGTTCAATAGTATCTAGTAGTAGTGTGACAGTTTCAAAATTTTGTAATAAAGTCTAAAATAAATAACGCGATAAAATCCATATATAGTAGTTTAATTTCAATGTTATTGAGAAGTAAGGAGTTGTTTTTGTTTATCTTTAAAAGAAGAAACTTGTTGATTATTATTATAACACATATCAAGTTGTATGATCTGGAAAACTGCAACTTTGCACACAGATTTATTTATTTATCTATAAACAGACATATTAACGACTTTTTCATTAAATGTGACATAGAACATAATCACAATGTTCAAGGAATATCGTGAATCTGATACTTATAGGTGTGCATAGCACTAGTATTATAGGTAAACATTGAATGACATTACTAAATTTAGTCTAATAATTGAAATTAAACTACTATATACGGATTTTATCGCGTTGTTTATTTGACACATTATTACAAAATTTTGAAAATTGTTTCACTACTACTACTATTAAACTTTACTAATCTTTAAGCTAATTAAATTATAATAAACTATTTAGATTTAATTTATTTTTACACTTTCCCCGACGTTTCGGTTGCTTTTCAGCAGCCATGGTCACGGGGAGACAGAATCGGGGAGAGAGATAAAATCCGTATATAGCAGTTTAATTTCAATGAATAATATTCGCGTAAATAGAAGACAATATTAGTCTAATAATGTAACATAAAAAAATTCAAACTCATCTCAACCTCTTGCCCTGGTCCCAATTTGTTTGGGGTCGGCGCAGTGTGTCCTTCGCTTCCATACTTCTCTGTCATCCGTCATTACCCCTTACCCCTTTTCCTTTCATATACATCCTCACACAGTCCATCCATCTTTCCCTTGGCCTTCCTCTCCCTTTTCGTAAAATAAAATTCAAACAATATGATATAAATAAGTGCCGGAGACCCAAATACCCTCTTACCCCTTTCCGCTCCTTCTCCTTCCCACTTCCTTTTCTAAATGGTCGGCAATGCGAAAGTGATGCCTCTGGTGGTCATAGGCTACGGTGACCACTTTTCATCAGATGGGCCGTATGCTTGTTTTCCAGCTTAGCAGAATAAAAAAATTACTTTATATAAATTATTTACTTATATAATTTACTTTCTACATTTCGCCCGCGGCTTCGCTCGCTTAAACATAGGTTATTTCAATTTTCTATCCCTCGAAAACAGTACTTTTATCTGGATGTGTATAGTACCCTATGTCCTTTTCCGTACCCTGACAACGTGTGCGCGTGCAATATTTTATGATTTTATTGGAGTAGTTTAGGCGTGAAAGCATAATAAATAATCAAACTGACATTCGCATTTATAATATTAGTTAGGTTTATATAATATAGCCATCTCGACTGTAAGGATGGCAAAGCGATCAAGGGATCGCCTCGCCGTTGTCATCCCGTGAAGTATGGTGGATTTGGTGCCTGGTCGGTCGACTATTTGTGTGTCGTACAAAATATGTTTGCTCTGAGTTTGGGTCTCTTATATGTCCGTGTTTGATACATCGTGCGGATTTGTACTTTTTAAGATTAAACGTTAATCCCTTGTAACCTTTAGGGTTTACTTTAGGAGAACTGTAGAATAATTAGGAAGTACAATGAGAGAAGGTATAACAAATACACTTTTAATGAATTAAGATACAAATAAAAGACTTAATCTTTACTTATACAAATATAGTCAGGGCGTGGTTCGCTAAAGACTTGCTTCGTGGTCCTTGTACAATAAGGACACTTAGCTGGGAGTGTGAAGCCGGGCCGCAAGGAGCTGCGACTGACGCCGTCCGTCCTTATATAGTCCCGCACCACCGGTCGCGAGAGGTGGCTAGTGACGTGCGCCCGCGTTCGCCGGGCGTCTAGGCGATTATCGTCACACCCTAAGGAGGTAGTGTGGAGGTTTAAAGATGTACGACAATTCCATTATATTATAAAATGCCGCAGAAGTTTCTTCTTATGTATGTTGCAAGGTTTCAGGCAAACGTATTCCATTTGTCGAATTTCCCAGTACGGAGTGCTGTCTTATTTTAAAGGATTTACAAGACTAATAGCAAATGTGGATATAAAACACATCTGCCTGTCCCTTTATGAATATACTGGCGGAAGTACATGTTTTATCAGTATGTTTTTACGATTTGTTATGTCCCGCCACTGAGTGAAGTTTCTCGAATATCTATATCGCATTGTCACATATTGAATAGCTAATTATCGTTCGCCTTAGCGGTGAAGGAAAACATCGTAAGGAAACCTGCATGTCTGAGAGTTCTCTATTATGTTCTTGAAGATATGTGAAGTCTGCCAGCCCGCAGTGGATCAGCGTGGTGGTATATGGCATAATCCTTCTTACACAGAGAAGAGGCCCGTGCTCAGCAGTGAGCAGTACAGTAATACAGGTCTGATATTATTATATAGATGATAGCTGTTATATTACGGATGTAAAGATATAAGAGTATGTTTACGAATGATAAATAAATATTTACAAGATACGCGAATATAAAATAGACGGCTAATTGGAGAGGAACTGAAAAAATACATAATAAATTTAAAAAGGTTTTTGCTTAGCCCGCTATATACCAGTTACATCTCAATTGTTACTGGCTCATACCATCTGGCAGGTCAGATGTGTATATCCCACCTTAGATGTAAAAAAAACCACATAGCATTGACACCAACTTAAGGGCAAGAAAATGATAAACATGTTTTTATCATAACACCAGACTCGCTCCCAGCTCCCATTGGTCCTACAATATAGGGAGTGTGCTTATTGCTGCCATATTTTCTATAACACACAAAAATAGATTTTGCCTGCGGTTCCGCTCGCATAAATGTTAGGTAAGATTAGACAAGTGAGAAACGGCCATGAATTGCCGTAAATCTTAGAGTTCGAAAAAATGGTATTACGTGACCTTGAGGTCAGAGGTCAAAGGTCATAATCGTTTCGGAGGTATATCGACTATGCTGAGTCGAATGGCGTTAACCGCGAGTCTCTAGCTCTTACGGTTCTTGAGTTGAAAGTTGTATAACAGACATACGGACGGACAAAGATGTTGTATAAGAGTTTGATCGAATTCTAAAAAAACTGCCTTTTTTTTCCAGATGAAAGGTACCTGATGTCCTTTTTGTTCCCCTGACAACATGCATGCGAAATTTTATGACGATCAGTCAGGCAGTTAAGGCGTGAAAGCGTAACAAATAAACAAACTCACATTCGCATTTATAAAATTAGTCAGGCGACTACTTAAATCACTACGACATCCGTGCAGTCATATTTCAGGCTTTGTGCTTTTACTGCGTATTTTGTAACTGAAAGTTCGAATAACAATTTGTCAGACCTGGGAATTGAAAATAAGACATTAGAACGCTATTTAAAAAAAATTATAGTTTAAAAACACTAAATAACACGCTTTTAAAAGTAGAAAATATTTTAATAATTTTAATGTAAAAAAGCGGGTGTAGGGGGGTTATCAAAATATCTTAGAAAGTACCCCACGCTTTGTTACATTTAAATTATTAAATTATTAAATTATTTTCTACTTTCTAAAGCGTGTTTTTAGTCTTTTTGAACTATAATTTTTATTATATTTTTTTTCTAAATTATTGTAGTGTCGTTAGTTGTAAGTGTGCAAAGTTTGAAATCAATCCATCGGTTTGAAAGCGGTGAAAATCACGTTCAAAGTGTGCAAAAAGTGTACAAAACTATGGCAATGCTTTACCCAAACCTGACAAAATCCTTTTTTAGACGTGCTTGTATATTATGTGCTCTATTTACTTTACAAGGATGGATACCACCATACAAGAAACTTGCGCGAGAGACATGCTCAAATTATACACATGTACTTATACATATATCTTTCTTGCGTCAAGCGGCTCACGTTGGTCGTATACATGATGCATACAACTGCCATTTCTTGTGCATATTGCCCGTGCAGAAAAGTAAAAGCAAGAATGATAAATTGCGACACCATATGATTTTATTATATTATCATTTGTGAAGTTTTAACTATTTTGCTTTATTGATGAATAAGCCTGTTCACGCGGATGACTTAGTTAAAATAGCGGGCAGACAGCAGACGTCATACTGGAAACTAATTCATAGTTTCTATAATTTATTAATATGTAAATTTGCCAATAATGGTAATTGAAATGCACATAAAAAATTACTTCTATATTATATATCTTTTTTTTTGCAGGTGGCGGTCGATCCAGTGGCCAATCTAATTCTGCCGTCCGGTAACTAAAAAGACGTATGCGTTCTATAGCATTTAACTTCCTTTTAGTCAGTGAACCGTAGAATAGAACTCATGCAGAAAGCTGTATTTTCTGTAAATATCGAAGCATACCACGACCAGGAGCCGAAGCAGGAACACGCTCTGTCTGAAGGTAAGCCGTGACCAACTATTTCATTAAATATAAATATATATACCAACATAATACATTCATCCTATTTATTACAGATATTATTGTGAATTTCTTTTATTTACCAAAAAAGTCAAATAAAATGTAGATTGGATAAAAATTCGTTTGGAGGACATCTATCATGATTTATTGAGTGCTCTCCATATACACGCCACTTTATCTTATGGAAATTTCTTCCAACCGCTCCGTATACAGGGTGTCCAGTAATTAATGAATAACCTTGAAATGTATTAAAGTAGTAGAACTGGCCGTTCAGAAAAAATATGAAAAAAATCTATCCTAACTACTACCTGAGATGTTTTTTTAAAATTCCCATATTTAACTTTCTTGTACACTACGACCATAAATGAATGAATTCCATCGGTTTTTTGTTGTTTTATTATTAAACAGTAATTATACTAATAGATAGACAGTCAAAAGTATGACTAACAACCGCAATGTTTTAATTTTTTCCCTGTTTCTTTTTTTTTTCCTGAACGGCCATCGGTTCTACTATAAGACATGTCCAGGTTATTCATTAATTACCGGACATCCTGTATATTAATTATTATTAATACATGCATAATGTTCTCCAGTTATATGAAAGCATGAGCAATGAAACCTTTCATTACGTCCCAAATTTTAATGACTACCTCAGTGGCGTATCGTATGCAACTTCTAAGCATATGGTTTCGCGTTCGATTCCCGACATTTCACTACCTATGTTTTAATTTCCACATGGGGCCGTATTGCATCTATTGCCGTCCACTGACAAGAACTGCTACTAAGAATTATTTGTAAGAAAAAGATAATAACACTTTGTCCGAACCGAGTATCGAACCCGAGAGCTTATGCACTGCTGTGCACGAGGCTATATTCACTACCGCTGCACCAACAAATCAGCTGTAAGTTAAAATGGCAATGCTTGACAATGGCACTAAGTCTTAAATATCTTTCATTATTATAAAACATTATACGTGTACACTGAGTAGAAATAAATAATTCAATTTTATTCATTTCATCTAACCTTAGAACATCACCTTTTAGCTGCAGAAAATTCTAGTGGCAGTCACTTAGTGGAAACTGATATCCAGTGCAAACTTGTCAAGAAAGCGCAGACACCAATACAAATGCTCACAATAAAACTAAGATGAAGAGTAATAAGTGGTAAAGCTTCTACCGTCTATTGGGCACCGTTCGTCCAGAGTCCGTTCTGTTTTGCAGAAGACCTTTCTTCTTCTAATCTTTGACTGATTCAAGATTCGAACCATGAACCTTATGATTAACCGAAAATTATTATATTACATAATATTGTCATTCATTCTGCGTAAACAGAAATAAATACCAATGATTAAATTATGTTCGGGTACTTTGAAATAACTACACTGGAACATTGAGACAACTACCATCTTAGTCTCCCCGTGGCCATGGCTGCTGAAAAGCAACCGAAACGTCGGGGAAAGTGTAAAATTAAATTAAATCTAAATAGTTTTAATAGTTTTAATAATAATTTTATTAGTTAAAAAATTAGTAAAGTTTAATAGTAGTAGTAGTGTAACAATTTTCAAAATTATGTAATCAAGTGTCAAATAAACAAAGCGGTAAAATCCGTATATAGTAGTTTAATTTCAATTATAATATTACTTTATTTTAAAAAATAACTCCCACTCTAGGAAATTATTCTGTGCCACGGGGGACATTTCAAACATTCAAATAACGGACAAAAAAAACATCCAGTTTTGGCACACCTATTTGTTGATCATACAAATTTCTGTCTCATATGGGGATCGAACCTGCAACTCTGCGAAGTGGTTGTGATGAGGCGACCACAACTCTATCTGAGCAGTCAATATCTCCCTGTATGTTTGTTTTTTTTGTAATTCATAACTGCTATTATTTATACAGAGTTGCAAAATAATCATTATGTGTGTTTAATAAATATTAAATACAAGCAATTTTAATTTTATTTCTACCTCACAATACCTACTCAATCAGTACCCAATAAGGTTAAATGAAACTTGTTAACAATACAACCAACACTTAAGCCGCACATATTTTATAATTAAGATATACAAACACCAGTTCTCTATGAATTAAACATGAATATCTAGATATTAAAACTGGCGTAAATGTAAAACGGAAACACTCTATCAATTCGATACGATCGATAAACCAAAACTGCACTTGCTGTTTTCGGCCAACAGGTGGCGCTTAAGTCAACTCTAATCACGTACAATCCCAGTACAAAACGATGGAACTGGCACAAGCGATTTTAAGCCTTATTACTTCGGGATAAAGGTCGCGTTCTATATTTTGAGCGATAGATATGTGTCAGGACTGCATAGACATGGCCTTGGAGAGTCGGGGTATTGTAGCATATTAATAACATATCACGTATGCAATCGCCGTCTAGAAGACATAGACAGCAAGGTGGAAGAAAGGGCATGGTATGCCAGCCAACCTCAAGGCCGACCACTTCGTATAATCCAACGTATTTTAATACAAGCGCATTTGGAGGAAATCGCGTACATATTGTTCGCTTTACAATTTACAGCGTAATACAAGTTAATTGCTTACTGTGATGTGCTCTTAGATGGTAAATAATGTAAGTATGAGCCGAGGCCGTGTGGCTTCTTTTCTAAAATGTCAAGGGTTTTCTCTAATCTTCATTAAATGTAATAGTCTGCCAGCGCATATCAATTTTGTTAAATCGACTTGAATTATGTATATGCTTATTATCATAATTTAGTCGGTTTTCTTTGAAGTGTCAATGCCATATTAATGACTTCACCTTTACCTACTGTCGTCTTGATCAAAATACTTTACATACAGAGTGTCACGCCTATATGTGCAAAGAGTAAGCAAAGTTACATTGCATCCATAGTTCGCCAGCTGTCTTTAGGATTCACGTAAAAGAGGGCGAGCCTATTGCAGTTCCAGACTTTGTACTGCTATTGAGAACTCCTTGGCAGAAAAGCCTAATACCACTTTACCAAGCCCCGGAATGATCTCTCATACATAGCAGTCAGAAATTAAATACCGACGCATCGCACCATCAACAAGAAATCTGGATAAAGAAGTGTTTCAAACTTTTAAACAGATACCTAGGATCTTACCATGTCTAAAAGCATTATGGAATACTCAGTAACGACATAGTGCGTTGCAGAATTATAGCTGTATCTCGTTCTTGCACATGCAATTACAATGCAACTTTAATACTTTGCCCTTTTTCTACACAGATAAATCTACATGATTTTAATCGAAGACATCTAAGGAAAAGGTGAGAAGCTAAGTAAAGTCTCAAAGTCTACGCGTGTATACATACTAAGTTTGATGACACGTGTATCGACTAATTAAGTTCATCCACGGACACACACGCACACATACACATTTATGGCTTGATTTATCTTGCACTTCACTTTGAATACTGGTGTAATGGCGAATCTATATATAACTATATAAAAATAAATCCTTATTTCACGCCATAACTTGAGAACGACTTTACCGATTCTATTATATTTTTTAAGTTTTCTAATACTTTGTAGAAGGTTCTTACTGAACGAAAAGGTAAGACAATTGCGCAGAAAATTGGATAACTTTAGAAAATATTACGACTATTTTAACCTCGCAAGTTTGACAGTTCGTCTAAGACAGGATAACGTCTGTCAGGTGAGCTAGTTTTATATCTTTATATATATAATTCTACTGTACGTGTGTATGTCACTAACGTCCTAATAAACGGCTAGACCAATTTTGATAAAAAAAAATTGTGTGTGTTCATGTGGATTCGAGGATGGTTTAGATTTGGGCTTATTTTTTCGTTTGTACAGGACAACGTCTGTCGGGCCAGCTAGTATAAGTATATAAAAATGAATCCCTGTTTCACGCCATAACTTGAGAACGACTTTACCGATTCCATTCATCATATTTTTTAAGTCGTGTAGTACGTTGTAAAAGGTTCTTGCGGAATAAAAAGTTACGCAAACAAAAAACAATTGCGCAGAAAATTGGATAACTAGAAAATTTTACGAGTATTTTAACCTCGCGAGTTTGACAGTTCGTCTAAGACAGGATAACGGCTGTCGGGTGAGCTAGTTTCATAAAAATTATATAAAAATGAATTCAAACAAGATTTTCGTAAACAGCTATAGATATTCTATTAGTATGTCTCTATAGGTTTCGTTAGGTTTGAATATCGACATATCACATTGTTTTATCGATACAGGAATTATCGGTACGTTGGACGTTGTTATTCTGTTTGTATAAAAACGAATTCTATTTACATGTTCAATTTATATCTCATTGAGAAGCTAGAATAATAGACTTGCAGCGAAGAGATTACGATTACAAATTCTTTTCTCCCTCATTCTATGCACTACGATCATAATCAGTTCTCATCTTTATATTCTGACTTCACGGATAGAGTAGGTACATTAGGGATAAAAGTGGTCGCCTCGGCACTCCCACCTGAGTATCGTGGGTTTGGTTTGTCGGGACAATGTTTATGTGGTCCACAAATAGTTGTTTCGGTACTGGGTATTATTTGTCTCGTATTGAAACAACTATTTCCATTGTTAAACATTTTTGTATAGACCCCAGCGATACAGGAATAATTTCAGATGTGAGAGTCATTCTTTAAAAAGGCAATTTAATGTTAAATGAATTAGTTTGCAAGAGTTTTTAAAATCTGCTATGCTAGGCGAGTTTTTTTAGATGCTAATATAGTTAATGTTATCTAGCCATTCACGTCTTTGACGTCCTGGGTTTCTCTTATCCAGAAATTTAAGCTTCATAGAGGGATTATCCTTGCATACGTTAGCAAGAAGGGATGATGCCTATAAAGACTGAACTTTCACCTGATCAGCATTTTGAGAGTATTTAACCAACTCCAAACGCAAGCAGTCAAGTAATGTGAAACAAAAGCATTCTAGTATTTTTTTCTGTGTAACTAATACTATATGACGATAGACTCGTCTTTCAATTATAACATACATACATACATAAATAGATTCACGCCTGTTGCCCAGAGGAGTAGGCAGAGACTACGGATTTCCATTTGCTACGATCCTGACACACTTCTCTGGCTTCATTCACTTTCATCACATTACTCATACACGCCCGTCGGTTCAAGGTGCTCTTAACCTGGCCTTTTTCCAGAACGCCTCCGATCTGAACATAATGCTCACAAATAATCATCACACAACAAACATTCCTAGTTATAATCAGTGATGCTATATTCTAAGTTACATTATTACAATCTTCTAAAGCACAAGGTCTCTACGACATCTCGGCATCAAAGCAAGCAAAAACATATACAATAAATAAATCTAGCAAAAAAGTACACAATCTCATATTAACATAGATATGTATTATCGTCCTAGACTAACCAATACGTACATAACACAACAGTTATGTGCATTATGAAGGTAAATACTAGCCAACAAAGTAAATAAAGTATTTTCTAACATCTATATAGGTGATTGAATTATTTGCTATTTCAAAACAGCTATTTATGCTATTCAATAATTATGCTATAAATTGCTATCCTTTGCTAATCAATATATAGGAAAATGTTTCTGTTCAAGTACACTCGATGTATTCTTTTGTTTCTATCGGTAGTTTAAGCTTTCATAATTATTTTTTTGTAATATTGTCTTCTGTTTACGCGAATATTATTAATTGAAATTAAACTACTATATACGGATTTTATAGCGTTGTTTATTTGACACTTTATTACATAATTTTGAAAACTGTTACATAATTTTGAAAACTTTTACACTACTTTTACTTTTTAACTTTACTATTTTTTTAAGCTCATTAAATTATTATTAAAACTATTTAGATTTATTTAATTTTTCACTTTCCCCGACGTTTCGGTTGCTTTTCAGCAGCCATGGTCACGGGGAGACTAAGATGGTAGTTGTCTCAATGTTCCAGTGTCGTTATTTCAAAGTACCCGAACATAATTTAATCATTGGTGTTTCTATTTACGCAGAATGAGCTCAGAGTATCATGAAGTCTAGCTGTGGTTTGCTTCTTCTTGGGTTTGACTATTTGAATGACTGGATCCCAAGCTAGTGGTACATTCCAACCATATTCTCTATTGAAATTAGGATGTTTTTTGATTTCAATAGCCTCGCGAAGCATCCTTGGTAGGAATCTGTGTTCTTTAGTAAAATTAGTAAAGTTTAAAAGTAAAAGTAGTGTAACAGTTTTCAAAATTCTTTTTTTGCTTGGCTTTTTTTATTTTTATACAACTAAAGTGGCAAACAAGCATACGGCCCACCTGATGGTAAGTGGTCACCGTAGCCTATGGACGCCTGCAAGACCAGTGGCATCTCTTGCGCGTTGCCGACCCTTTAGGAAAGGAAGTGGGAGGAGAAGGAGCGGGAAGAGAGAAAAAGGGTGATTAGGCCCCGGCACTCTCACTCACCGAACGAGACACAAAATTAGGTATACTGCTATTTCACGCCGATATTTTGTGAGAGGGTAGTCCTTCCCCGGTCGAGCATGCTGAAATCAGCGAGGCTCTGCTACTCAAAAACTTGGCTTAAGACTTGTATTATTACGTACCTTGCGTCCTCTTAATCCAACTACAAAGTAACGACTTTGTAGATCGATTAAAAGGACGCATGGAACATTACTATTGGTGCACCTTTATCAATAAACCATGATATTTTTTGACATTGTATACCGTCATGAAATACGGATTTGGATGAACATGTTACGAATGACATCTGTCACAGTACCCGACTATATTCTACGTAGTAAAGCAACTTAGTTGTGGCTGACTTCCCACTAACAGCCGGCAATAAGCTAGTAATCCTCCATAATGTAGACTACGATACGTTTTGGTAATCCTGCAATAAAGTCGCCGCGCTTTAACAAACAAAGATCATTAGTCTCCCTGCAGTCAGTACAGCGATCTTTGTAATATGGTTATTGCAGGGTGACGAGGTTATTTAGCGACTATATTATGTGCTAAAGTGAATCGACACCCAACGTCTCCGTGTTTTTCTAGTCTAAGTACTCTAAAATTAAACGGTTTTAATTATGAAAATCGAATGCAAACAAAAACAGTTTATTTACTAAATATTATCGGCTTTGGAATCTGAAATTAAATACTTTTATATTTTCTTTCTGCCTATGTCTTTACACATAGTGATTCCGATAGTCTTAGTGACTGAATGGACGGATGGATGGATACTTTATATTCGAATAGGATTTCACCTAAGTATCAAGAATCTATAAATACAGATACTATTTAACCTTCTGGCTGAAGAATGAAGACGTATCGATTCGAAACGTATTTAATAAAGAGGTCAATTACAAAATTAATGCTCATTTTCGCTTAATCATCCATCATACGTCATAATTTTTTTTTAATAAATTCTTTGCTCGTTTATCCGTAGAGCTAATATAAGAAGAATCAAAGTTTCCTATTAGGACTACTCATCAGGAAATCTTTTGTTCTTCAGAGAGCAGAGATGATATAAAAATAAATAACGTATACAATATTACAACAGCTAAGCTAAGCAATCTGCGATGTAGCTTATGTAAAGTTAAATAGTAGATTACTTACAAAAAATATAAATATCTAATTTTTACTCTGCACTAAATTCTACCCGCGGCTTTACCCGCGTGAACGTCACGGACATACTCATTGAGATCGCATGTATCCCATGGGAACGCATATGGGAAAAAAGGATCCTATGTGTTATCCAAAACATTGACTATCTGTATGGCTAGTATTACTCAAATCCGTTTAATGATTTACGCGTGAAAGTAAAAAATATTCAAACACCTTCACATGTGTATAATATTAGTCGGCAGTAGGATATAATCCGTCTAAAAGCAAGCCATTCCAAACGGCTGTCAATTTTCCATACAAACCAAAACAGTGACAATTTTCTCGTCCCACTGTACAATAGAATAGAACGATTGATTGCGGCATACCAACATTCGTTCTACAATTACGAGCCATTACGACGCTCCATATCCACAAGGTCGGCCGTCGTGTGAAGTCGGTGTCTAGCATTAGATGCGTATGTACAGACGAGGAAAGAATTACTACACATGTTTTCTTTGTGACAGCTTGTAAATGCGCAGAATGTAGTACGTTTGTTCGGTGAGTATGACTGTGTTATTATGTCATGGCCTGTTAAAGCGCGTCTCTGCGAAACGCTTCCCGAGATTACGATGTGATATGAATATGTTTCCCGACACTTTATTTTGTCTCGGGAAATAAGGCGTAAGAGTCGTCCATGTTTTTTTGACTACTATATCTGGCAGTTTAAAGTTTCGTTATTTTAATAAAGTGTGCTTATTCGTATATCGTACACTAGGTTTTGCTCGCTGCTTCACTCGCGTAAAAGTAGGTTTAAGTGTAACAGTACTTTTTTTAATAAAATTTATCCACATAGGATATATTTTATTTTTAAAAAGTACTTTACCCAAAGATCATTTAGCTTAGATTAGCTTTCTAATGGTGATGGAATTTTAAAATCGGTTAAGTAGTTTTTGGGTGAAATCAATACAAACAAACAAAAAATCACATCTTTTCTCTTTTTAATAGATATTAGTATAATATAATATAACACATTTATACTAGTATTATAAAGCTGAAGAGTTTAAAAGATTTTAGACTATCGCGATTTGTACACATACTTAATATAATGCTAGACAACGGGTCTTACTCGCGATAAAGTAAATATAAATATAAATTTAAAAGGTATATACATAATATAGGATCGATGCAAGTCGGTCGAAACGTCGGGCAATCAATAGGTATTTATTACCTTTGAAATACTTTATCGCGAGTAAGACCCGTTGTCTAGCATTATATTAAGTAGCTGAAGAGTTTGTTTGTTTGTTTGGTTAAACGCGATAATCTCAGGAACTACTGGATCGAATTAAAAAGTTATTTTAGTTTTGAATAGCCCATTTATCGTGGAAGGCTATTGGCTATATAAAATCACCCTACAATCAATAAAAGCGAAGCATCAATGAAAAATTTGAAATTACGGTATTATTCTCTTATGTGAAGCAGACGAAGTTGCGCGGTCAGCTTGTATGTAAATAAATTACAATATAATATATATATTATATTGTAATATTTGTAGTATTGTAATCCTGATCGATAAGATATTATTGCAATTTACGTTCAAGAAAAGCGCTCTCTGAATTCTATTTCATTTTAACTTTGTCAACTATATACGTTATATGTTTGTATACATAACATTTAATAATAAATAAGTAATATTATTAAGTGCCGAAGGCTGTCTTTTCCATATAATTATGAATTATACTGTTCGTTTAGATTTTTACCGATAAGATCGTACAAAGTTTTACATACAATTTACATTCAAAGTATTTTGTTGTAGATTTACTGTAAAGTAGAATCAAAGATATTTACATATCTACACTGCACGGATGGCGATGTGGTTAAAGTGGTCGTCACGCCACAGCGACTACGCCAAGTGTCGTAGAATCAATCCCCACGCGGAACAAAAATAAGTGTGAAACACTTCTTCTTTATATCCGTTGTTTGATGTTTGTAAAGTTCACCGTGTCACAGGAATTATTCTTTTTAGCGACTTTACTATAAATAAGAAAAATAAATCTATATATATAAAACTCTTCCGTTACTGAGTGACTGACAGACAACGCACAGCCGAAACTACTGGACGCAAGAAGCTGAAATTTGGCATGTATGTTCCTTGGAGAGTGTAGGGGAGCACTAAGAGAGGATTTTTGGAAATTCCACCCCGAAGGGGGTGAAAGGGGTGAAAAATTTTTATATGAAAGTTCTACACCGTTGAAGTTAGTGACTTGAAAATTTGGATTTTCACGCGGGCAAAGCCGCGGGCGGAAAGCTAGTAGTATTATAAAATTATCATTGAGAATTACTCACATAACTACAGCAGCTTAAATCGAGAATACAAAAACTGCAAATTAGTTAATTATAATCTAAATATATACAAGTCTCACCAACTATAAAGTCTAAATGAGAATCCAGAAATCATCATTTTGAACGAAACAAACGTGCTTTGAGCAGGAACTTCAAACTATTTTGGATAAAAAAGGCAATTAAATCATTTCAAATTCACTTAATGCGGTAATAGAGTGGAATTAACCAAAAGGTCAATGAAAACAAAAAATATTTCTTGTGTTGTACACACGTTCGAATTACTTCCTCGTTTGGAGATGTCTAAATGCTTTTATTATTCAAAGAATATATTAGGATTCCTTCCTAATATATTCTGCTATAATATTTACATAAATGATCTGATAAGAAATTTTATGATATTATATATTAAATCCTTGATGATGCAGTGGTGATGAATGCGACTGCTGTGTCAGGTTGAACTCCCCGGTCGAACAAAATTGGATTGAAAAATTCTTCCTAGCGACACGGAGTTTGGGACTGTGCTAGATCTATAGCGTGGGTTCTAATGCCAGCTGGCGAGATATGACGTAAAAAGAAGGTAGAATTGGTTTTTTGTTTTTTGGAGAGATTGGAACATGGCTTAGATTTTTCATTGATTGTAGTGGCCTATCCTTAGAGTCGCTTTATATTAAGTAGTACTTTCCGCTACTAATCAGAAAAATCACCTATACCGTATAACACATCCCAGAAATATGTTCAGGCCCCGGCAAGCCTACCAGTTATGTAACCAGACTTAGTGCTGCTATATGATGTGCTGCAAATGTAAACAAGATGTTATTAAAATAACTAAGTAATCAAAAAAGATTACAGCTACTCCATTTTGTTAATATTATAACTGAATAATAATTACATCAACATTTTACTTTTTATCATCATAATTATCATCGCAGCCGAACGACGCGCGACGTCCTCTGCTGGACTATGCGTGCTCCCCAAGGTTTTCTACACAGACTGATCTTGGACCCTAACCAAGTCGTCAATGCACATTATAATGGGCCTACCCTTGCTGCATCTTCTGCGTAGCCGCCACTCCATAACCTTTGTGCCTAACGACCATCGGCAGTCCATTCTGTGAGCTATTTTTGCATTTACTTTTCCGTGAAACGTGAATAGGTATAATATGATCAGATTACTAAACTAGTAAAGTAAATATACAAATAAAATCGGTGTTATCCAATGACTCATATAATATTTTTAACTTTGATATATTACGTCATACATATTGGACTCAATATTGGTAGGAATCCAGCAGAGAGTTTACTCACATAAAAACCAACTTGGATATGCAAGTGACATTTAATGCAACCACATAAACATAATTTAATAGGTTGCTTTATTATAAATAAGTTTTTTTGATACTATTGGTAATAGATATATGTTTTTATATACATATAGGTAACAGGTGTAGATAAGCTAACGGCCCGTCTGGTGGCAAGCGGTTAGCCTAGAATATGGACAAGATACACCAAGAGTATCGTTTGCTGGATTTGATCCCCATTTGCAGTGTAGTCTATACTGCAAATAGGGATCAAATCCAGCTTGTAAATAAAATAGACCTACTGCACACTATCTCTTCAATTGAACATTTGTAACTGATTACGCAACTCTACTTCTTGTAAGTATTCAGACACATAATATAATACTATACTAGTAATATAAATAATAATAGATTTATTAGCCACCAAATAAGTAACAAATTAAAGCAAGCTCTGCCTCCTGGACTAGGTTGTAGCCTGTATCCCAGGAAACAGTGCCTTCCCCACTACTTAAGTCTATTACATATATTTGGTCATTACATAAAACAAGTTGTGATACCAAATTAAATATTAAGCATGAAAAAATTATAATTAAATAAAAAAAAAATATATATATATATAAATAATATTAGATAACTTCTGGTTATTGTGTTATAACCAACAACCATTTTTATACACCTTATCTAAAGAGGATCTCACTGCCTTTCTATGAAATCTGTTCTGTAAGTACTGAAGAAGTAAATATATATATATATATATATATATATATATATATATATATATATATATATTCTACCACATACACACAACACCATCTAGCCCAAACTAAGCAGAGCTTGTACTATGGGTACTAGACAATGGATAAACATACATATATACATTTTTTTTTTGTAAATACATACATATTATACATAGAAACACCCAGACCAAGACAAAGACTTGTGCGGGAATCGAACCCGCGACCTTAGGCGTGGCAGTCGGTTACACTAACCACTACGCCATCGAGTCGTCGCAATATGCGACAGCATGCAACTATTGCCTTATATTTTTAGCTAACAAGTTGATATAGCGTTACTTTGGCTATATAAAAAGTTAAAGCATACCGCAGGTAAAAAAAAAAAGAAAAAGTTACTTTGGCTACCGACTGGGCTGGACTATGGCATCTAATCTATAAAGATTAAAGTCACTGCTATCTGCACTTCCAAAGATTGGGGTTCCTAGACCCTGCTACAAAATACATTAGCTAAATAAGTCAAGAAAAGAAGGAGGAAGTTTACAAATATTGGAGAGATTGGTCAGTTAATTCTGCACCGCAACGACTTTATAAAAAGGGAAACAGAACATCTAGTAGTTATTTCATTGCTTTAGAGATCTAATAATATAAATTTGTAATATTGGATACACAGGACGTGAACGAGTACATCGTTAAATTAAATGGCAATTCCCAATCAGCTAATACTAACACGATTTTCCATGTGACTGTACATATGCGCCTGAGCAAGTGCGTCCGATCCGCAGCGCGGAGTGGAAGGTCGAGAGATTTACTACCTTTTGTGTAGCCTGCACTGTACCGCTAGATGCGTTTGTGGTAAAGTACTAAATGCACAATGACTTGTTTATTAATAACTTGTGCTACTTTCAGAAGTATGCTCCTTGCTTGTATTATGATACATCCACAATGCTTTTTCCTAGGCTTTTCGATGAATGCAGACTGTAATCAAAACGTATATGCTAACTAATATTATAAATGTGTATGTTAGTCTGTTTGTCACGCTTTCATGCGTTAACTACTCGACCGATCATCATGTAATTTTGCATACGCGTTGTTGGGGGCACAGAAAAGGACATAGGGTAGCATACATAGACATACCTTTTGTCCATTAAACAGTATTGTTACTTATTTAACTTAACCTACATTTACGAGAGTTAAGGCGCGAGCAAAATCTAATAGCTTATAAAATACATTAATTAAAATACGGAAAAATAAGGCAACTAAAGTACGGCAGCCCATCTTTATAAAATCCTATAACTCCGATATTGAAAGAGAATAGAATAAAATGCCAAGGATTACGGTTCCTTACCTAAGTATACCATATTAAATCTTCAGTTATAAAGACAGTAGTTAGGTGTGATCGATGTTTCTTAACTTGCTTTTGTAGCCTAGGCGGCGTGAAAGCTGAAGTTACGATATTTGATACAGTATTATATTTGATCACGAACTAAATACCTACGGATCGCCACTGTCGCTCGCGTCGTGATTGTTTCAGTTTAATTGTTTGATATCAATTAGAGAAGAACTATCCGTTCTTAAGTTCAATTGAAATTCTATGGCAAGTAAAACACCGATATCTTGTTACAATACAAGATTATTGTTGGTAGTAAGATTTCATACCCAAAGAGGCACTGTTCACAGTAGGGGAAAACAGGTTTTGAATAAAACCTTTAATGTCACACGCCATCGAATAGATCCTATGTTTGCTTGCCAGTTGTTTAAAAAATTGATGTAGAAATTTTCAAGTTTCTAGACCCGGCTGTAATCCATGTATTACTTCACATACCTATCTAAATTTATAACTAACAGATAAATGTGCGCACTATCTTATAAATAATTCATTACACAGTTTTTATTATTAGTCTGCAGTATTTTCCTCAATTATCCTTATTCTTACAAGTGTCAATAATGCCGCATGCATATTACTTAACAATAGAAATTAGCATTTACTAACATCATAATATCGTGAATAACATTACTTTGTCAGTCTCAATACTGTCACTGTCATTGAACTCTGTGTATTTACTTTTACATCTTGTAATTTGCGTGTCTACAAGGAGAACTAACACAAAATGTTTATCAACTTTCAGGCTCGAATTCGGTTTAAAATTTTGTTTAGATTTTAACAAACAGAATTTATTTTCGGATATTTGAGTCTTAGGTATTTGAAAACATTATTTTTGTTTACTTTTTTCTTGTATTTTGTTTGTTAATTTCAATTACTTTTAAATGTTGTTTGTCAATTATAGTAGGTAATTTATCACATTTATTTCGTAGTATTAATATTTATTATTTTGTCACACTTTTATTTGGATGTTTGACTGTTAAATTCATCATAGGATATAGTGTAATATTTTTATCATAATAAAGATATACGGTAATCTTGTATGTGAATATAATAAGAATATACCCCTTAAAACATTAGCAGACCTCGAAACAATTATCTCGATCACACACATAATTTTTACTAGTATGGAAATTCAAATCCCATCCCTTGGCAATCAATCTTTAGAGTAGTGTTTGTGAAGTAGGTAGATAAAAACGCAACACATAGAAGAAAACTGATATATTAAAAAAATATTAAAGTGCGTTGGGGTAAAACCAGACAGTTTTAGGATTGTTTGAAGTGTTTTAGGAAATATTTTTGAAGTCAAAACTTCTTTAGGGGCGTTGAGCACTTTCTGGGTGAAAAAAAAGCGTGAAATTCAAAAATAATAATCTAATAGCTCGACGATACAATTCACAAGTTACTTAGTTTTCACTTCTATCGGCAGTCGCCAAAGACTGCCCCGCATTTATTTTTTGTCAAGCTATGAATCAGTTAGCATAACAAAATATGATGTAAGTTAATATGAAATAGTCGTTCTTATGTTTATCTATTATTTTTATTCTGTTTATGCAATAATTGTTGTTTAAATGTTGAGTAAAGAGAAGATAAATTATTGAAAACGCCAGAGAAAGATTGGACCATGACGGGGAAAGGCCGGACTAGCTTTTAAAATGGTCCTTGTGTTTAAGATCTTAAAGTTCAAGCAATAAATGTATCCAACCTTATCCATACTATAAGAACAAAATAAATTTTCTAAAGTTCAGTCTTATAACAAATTATTAACTAATTTCTTTTTCTTTTTTTATCTCCTCGTTATCCGATCTTACTCCATTTCAATAAACATTCTGTTTATGAGGTTCTCAACCTTTAAATATGTAGTCCTACATAAAATTTGTTTTTTGGCTCTCAAGCAAGAATTATCGGCCCTAAGCCTAATTTAGTCTCCCCACGTAGCTGTCCGTGTAGTGACAGTTAAGAATACATTGTGTCACTATCCCATCTCTACCCGAGGGTGTCGTAAAAGGCGACTAAGCGAAAATATCTTTAGCAGATAATAGCACTGCAAGTAAAGGAAAATTCGAAATAAAACCCTATACCAACCCGTCTGGCCAGCGTGGTATAGCAGACCAATATCCCTCCACTACCTCTGGAGGTACCTCTGGAGAATAATTAGCACCAAATCTATATTTTTTATTTTTTATTTAATAGGGTTTGTCGATTATATTTACTAACAGAAACGTTGAACGACGGCTAAAGCTAGATAGTGAAATAAAATAAAGTTTTAGGTAATCAACATTTATTTATATATATTTAAAGTAGATTTTGGAATACCATATATGACGCTGTATAGTTGGTTAGCTGAAAATTTCTTACTTTTTAACCGACTTCAAAAAAAGGAGGAGGTTCTCAATTCGACAGTATGTTTTTTTTATGTGTGTTACCTCGTAACTTTTCCTAGGTGAATCGATTTTGATGATTCTTTTTTATTTGAAAGCTGGTATTTTCCATTTGGTCCAATTTAATTTTGATCAAGATCGGTCCATTCGTTTCCGAGTTATGCTTAATAATGCGTATTTGGTTGACTTCGGCTACATTGATGATGTTCTCATTTTTGGCAAGAACAAAATAAACAACTGTGTAGTATGGTTTGAAAGACCCTCGTAGTGTTTCGAGGTAGCACCATTCTAATTTGGCGATGTTCTAAAAAGGATCTTCAGTTTTATACGACGGAATTCTTTGATAAATGACAGTAAATCTGCCGTGATTGCTACAATCACATAGATATATGTATATGTATTTTTTACACAATTCCGAATTGGTTTTTGATAGCATTTAATAGTATAGAGTTATGTGCATCTGTTAAACTCAACAATGTATATACAAAAACGCTAATAACAAAATTATTTCGACAATACAACTTTTAATATGAGGCTGAATCCATTAGGCACCGGAACCCTGGAATAAAACATATCATCCCAACCGTATTTGGAATTATCATGAGATGCACTATGGCCAAAAATTATTTAAACGATATATCCCGAATTTTTCTGTCCAAATCATTTTTCATGTAAGCCCGCATTTTCGAGAGCCTATTTCTGCGCTCTTCACAAGTCTCTTTTGAAATGGCCCTGGAGGTAGATTTCCTATTTTCTCCCTTTCCTCGTTTGTCTGATATAAACGGCGCTGTCTCATATTATTATGAGCAGTGCCAAGTAGGTATATCCATATTCAGACAAATAAAATCAGTTATCGAACTTCAGATTCACTAAAAACCGAGAAATAAACGAAATTGTAACAAAAACGAAAACCGTCTTCAAAAAAGAATATTCTTTTTTGAAGACGGTTATCGTTTTTGTTACAATTTTGTTAATTCCACAGCTAATCGTAAGTCTTCTTCGGTGTACAATGTTGCCCGACTTGATTTTCGCCGATAATTACGAGGCATGCTGTATCTGTAAACAATAATTGTCTTAAATATTGGTACGTGTGGATTAAACATAATTATGGGTTGGTCAGCCTCAGCTTTTAAAGTAGTGTCGAATGAAATCATTAGAAATCTTACGCGTATATATCAATAAATACACAATAGTAAATAGCAATTAATCAATCCAAACCAAATTACTTCTAAAATTAGAGTTTAAATTTCGCTTTGGAAATTTCTACATTTTATTAAGCTGACTGTTATAGATACGATACGATTGTAAGGCCTGCGATGACCCCGCTTGTTTTAGGAGAACTTAAGCAGCTTGATGTTATGGAACCCTCGTGTTAATTAAGGGAACATACTTAACAAACTCGTATAAAATAATAGCTAAATTGTTAGAATCATTGATTTCGCAAGAAACTCCACTTTTTCTTTTTTGCCAAATTGTACCAAAAACTAAAATCATATTACACATTATTTTCTTATTCCCTATGTTATGCCATTTTAGGACAGGACACAAGGTTGACAACCGCTGGTGATGTTTTGCAGTAAAAGATCGGACGAAATTAGTCCGATTTTAACCCATTATAATTTTGTCGGGGAAAGACTGGATCTCAGACCATGGTGGTCTTTATAAATTTTTTTATCATTAAAACTATCAGTATCACATCACTTATAATCATGCACACTAGTAACAAATAAGAAATGACAAATACTTACCGGAAAAAAACCTTAAATTTTTACGGGTAAAGTCTGGATCTTTAGTTAAGAACTAATTTCGTCACTTCTCACATAAACACGCAAAAACACGACTACAGCATCGGACGTCTGTCGGCGAATGAAGCGCCGAGCTTAATAAAATGGCGTCGCAGTCTATGTTGCCAATGGTCAAAAATATGTCCTAATTTGGTAGAAATTTGAATAAACCGAACTTTCCCTAGCTCCGAACTTACCCCAACGCACTTACAAAACCAACCACTGCATAAAATTTATCACACTGCAATACAGAACCAACGCTTCTAACTCCACAAATCTCACGACTATAAAAATATATTGCTATGTTCGGTATCCTACAACAAGCTGCTTACAAAATAATTGATTAAATTAGCTGCGTTATGGATTAGTTCTCGATACGGAGCAATGTTACCATGTAGCACCAGCCCCGGTAGTTTATGATAATGTGACACTCGGCGCCATCTGCACGACTCGATTATCATTCCATATACCCTACATACTTCTAATTAGGGCTGGCAGTTACAAATCAAGCCTGAACAGGCTGTTTGAAGGCGCTAGATTTATTAATCTATTTAAATAAGTGTACTTACCTTTATCGTCGTTTGAAAGTAGAATGACATCTTGCCTTAAGAGTGAAAACCACAAGGCAGAATCTCCATCAAACATCGTATTCTTCGTCTAATGTTTGACAGTTCTCACGGTCTCCGTTCTAAATTTAAATTATTAGCCTTTTACCCGCTAATTCACTTCTTTCGTTTTTATAATCTATCCCACAGAAACCTGTTTACTAAGAGTAAATGTAACCTAGTTATTCAAAGGCCCATATCCAAATAACTTATCCTTTTAGCAAAAAATCAAATCAATATCTTTATAATGTTGTCTTCTGTTTACGCGAATATCTTTATTACAAGAAAAGAAACAAATGTAAAAAAAAAGGTCAAATCAATTAACCAACTTTAATATGATATACCAATAGGTAAGGATTAACCTAAGATGATTTGATATAAGTTTTCTTCCAACGGCCTTCCATACTGTGAATATATTTTATCATATTTGTAGTAGGTATCTTTGTAATAGTCAATGGAACCGGTCCAAATTTTCATAATTTTTCATTTTTTGTGATTGTTTAAACACAGAATATTATTAAGGACACTTTTATTATAGAGATTTTGGCCTCCAAAATAAGACCTGCCTATAAGGGTAGCCCTTCACGCAATAAGTTTACATTACAAAAGAGTAAACAATAGCTCATTTCAGAAATTAAATAAACATTTGGGCTAGAATTTATTTTTATACGTCTAACCACTGGACAGCCACCGCAAACCACTTAACATAATTCTAGCATACAACGCCTACGCAACGCAGGTCAATAAGATAGATAAAATACATCTCGTTCAAGCAAAAAAGACAATGCATGGGTGACCTTGAGAGCTAAGTCAAATTCTTCTGATGTACCAATGTGTGGGCGACCGCAAAAACTATCCTATGACATTGCCACGCCTTATTGTAATATAGTTCTATTTCTAACTCGTTTGTTTGCTACATGGAACCTTGTCGAAACGAGCAACTGTTTGAATGTTGGCTGGACAATTGCTTCGGCCCACACCTCTGAGTATTGTTGAGGACAGTACAAGCGATGATGTAACTATAAAATAAATTGTCTCACGCGCTTAAAATGTAACAAGAATTTTATTTATGTTTCGAGTAAGTTAATGTCGAGTTGATTACTTCTTGTTTTTGCACGTGACTTTGATTGTGTTGTTAAGTTCAGAAGTTATTTGTTTTGATATATCTGTGACACACGCTGTGCAAAAGACTAGCGACATAGTGGATGAAACCAGATTAATATTGACTTTAAGGACAGATTCTGAAATTTACACGTTGATTATAATCCCAAAAATAGCAATGTCATCGTCCCTTTTGCATCCTTATCCTAATCCCAACTAATATTATAAATGCAGGAGTGAGTTTGTTTGTATGTTACGGTTTCATGCCTTAACTACTCGACCGATCATCGTAGTATTTCGCACACACGTTGTTAAGAGAACAGAAAAGAACATAGGGTACTTCCATCCAGAAAAATACTGATTCCAATCTAACTTAACCTAACCTGGCGCGAGCGAAACCGCGGGCAAAATCTGGCATAGTGTATTGTCGAGTGTCTTACACGACAATATTTTTGCAGCAGGGTATGAAATTTAATTATTCTTGAATGTCGTGAATTGTTTGCAAATTAATTCTCATTTAAAGCAAATCATTCAAGCACTTGTTGTTACGCGTGGTTATGACAATAAATGCAAAACAATTCGTAATTTATTTATGCGACAATTTTATAATACATATTTATAAGAGATTATTCTTAGTATCATTCCAAATGTGATCAGGAATAACTAACTCGCTTGATTGAATTATACGACTGTACTTAGACAGGTTAATCTCTTTTGATCCAATCAATTAATCAATCAGCCTATTATAGTCCACTGATGGTCATACGCAGAAGTATAGGCATTACACATCCGCGAGCCCGGATTGCAAACTTTTTTAAACATGGGGTACTATACTATCGCCTACGTCTTTGCATAGCATTCAAGCTATTTTTTTTTAACACTGCTCTTTTACTATTCTTTATTCCCATGCTACGGAGCATGCTACAACTTTACAAATTTGAAAACAACGGTCATAAACTACACCCAGACTCGGAACAACTATTTGTGAATCATACAAAGTTTTGTTTCATGTTATACCCACCTGGGGTTATATCCACAAATGTGTCACAGTGGCAGTTATAAGACTATTGAAAATACTATTCCATTCGTGCAGTCGGTGTTCGTTATGACACTTAATCACGACAGAGATGCAAATTGGTTTGTTCATCTTTGACTTTAATGACTGTAATTGCCATAATGAACGTTAATAAACAATCAATCTAATTCAAGATCAGCACAATAAAGCTAAACTTAGTTGAAACTGCTATTGAATTACGGAAATACTTCTTCAGGGAGCTTTTCTAGACATGAATGACAATTTCTTATAAGTCGTAACATAAACCTTTTGATTTAATAAGATTTAAGATATCGCTAATATTATAAATGCGACTGTAAGTTTATTTGTTACGTTTTGACGCCTTAACTACTCTACTGATCATTATGAAATTTCGCATACACATAGTCAAGGACACAGAAAAGGACATAGGGAACATTTAATCCAGAAAAATTCTGTTCTCGAGCTAGCGAAGCCGCGGGCAATGGCTAGTTATATTATGCACACAAAAAATCAAATGAAAAACAATCTCTCGCGCATTTAAAATCGAAAATACCAACATTTTACAAAATGATAATAAAGCTATCTCAACAGCTACATAATATATTATCGCGCATCGCTTCCACAGGCATACCAGCCTAACCTCACGTAGCGTAGGCGAGGAAATTTTGGCAGGTAGTCGCATTTTAATTTAGAAGGATTTTTGTTGATACCATCGCGTTTAGCTCCGATGCATTTGCAATCTTGTAATGTCCAATGCATACAAATAAAATGAGAATTAGTTACAGTGTTTTGATTGGATAAATCTTTTAATTATCTCTCGAAAGATGCTGCTTGAATCAAGAACCTGTGTCAACCTTGTGGTGAGTTCCTCCATTGGTTATTGTCCCAACAACGGAAGAGAGACATGCCATTGGTCCTGTTGATACCACGGATGGTGTCTTCTTGGTAACTGGACGACACCACTCATGCTATCGCTAGGAACAATAGTATGTGTCTCTTGCGCTGATGAACGATACCTATTTAAAGATGCAGCAACTCTTTAAAGATGCACTTATTCACTTGTTTCTATTGTAAGCGTCGTGCATATGGTAATTGTTTACCATTTAATGACCCGTATACTTTTTAGGTACGTTAGGTAAATCAGACTTTATCGTTTCGTCATCTACACTAACATAATAAAGAGAAAAATTGATTATTTGTTTGTTTGTTTGTAAGGATTTAATTCAAAAACTAATCTACAGATTTAAAAAGAAAATTCTCTATACAAAGCTACATCATCAGCTTGTAATAAAGGCTTTATTTTATTTTTTTAGGGTTCGATTAAACTCTTATACAACAGCTTTGTCCGTCCGTCTGTTATACAACTTTCAACTCAAACACCGTAAGAGCTAGAGACTCGCGGTCAACGCCATTCAACTCAGCATAGTCGATATACTCCCGAAATGATTATGACCTTTGACCTCTGACCTCAAGATCACGTGATACCATCTTTCAACTCAAGAACCGTAAGAGCTAGAGACTCGCGGTCAACGCCATTCGACTCAGCATAGTCGATATACCCCCGAAATGATTATGACCTTTGACCTCTGACCTCAAGATCACGTGATACCATCTTTCAACTCAAGAACCGTAAGAGCCAGAGACTCGCGGTCAAATCCATTCGACTCAGCATAGTCGATATGCCCCCAAAATGACTATGACGCCTCAGACCTCAAGGTCACGTGGCATCAGGTGACCTTTGCATATATTGTTTTTCGAACTCTGAGATTTACGGCAATTCATTGCCGTTTCTCACTTATTTAAAGTACTGTTACTAACGTAACCTAACCTTCTTTTACGCGAGCGGAGCCACGGGCAAAAGCTAGTCACATATATTTACGAAGGGAGGGTAAGCAGAGATGTATTACACCCACATTTCTCCAGATATGGTCTTAGGACCTACGTAATAAGATGCGAGCCTATTGCCCTATATTAAGCTCAGTACCGAAATTTGCAAGTACTGAATTTCTTGAGAAACCCATTAACTGCACGGATGGTGTAGTGGTTTAAGTTGTTGCCTCGCCGCTGCTATTGCGCTGAGTGTTGTGGGTTCGACTCCCGCACGGGACAGAGGTTTGTGTGATGGCACAAATGGTTGTTCCGAGTTTGGATGTTCTTTGTGTCCGTTGTTTGCATGTAATACAGGAATTATTCGTAGCGCGGGAGTACTGTTTAAAAAAAAAAACAATCAATCCCGAGATCTCATGCAGTAATATACACTACAGCTGCGCCATCAAGGCAGAATTCATATTTCTATTATTTTGGTATCATTATGATCAAAATTCAAATTTATTCATTTAATACCTTATTTGAGAGTGTTTTCCCTCTACGTGCGTAATTTTCCGCTTCGTGTAGTTTTATTTCTACATCTTCTGCTAACAATTTAATGTAAATTTCGTTTCCAACCAGAAGCAATTGCCTTTGTCTTGGTTTTATAAAAATGGCATGTTGTTTGTTTGAAGGTAAAGGCAGTAATACATTGGGTTCAATTATATATAATAATAATATTCTACCACATACATACAACACCATCTAGCCCAAACTAAGCAGAGCTTCTACTATGGCTACTAGACAATGGATAAACATACATATATACTTTTTTTTTTGTAAATCCATACATATGTATAATAGAAACACCCAGACCAAGACAAACATCCATATTCATGCACACAAATGTTTGACTTGTGCGGGAATCGAACCCGCGACCTCAGGCGTGGCAGTCGGTTACACAAACCACTACGCCATCGAGGCCGATGAATTATATATAACGTACAACCAGTGCTAGTATAATTACATTGAGAAATACTCCTTTAGCATAATATTGGTCATGAAGCCATTTATGACTAGCCTTTGACAACTTCGTCAATGTTTAAGCTTTTCCTAGTAATACTAGATACTAGATTATGTAGAGAAATTTTTATCGCTGGGAAATATTTTGTTTTTCAGGGTAAATGATACGATATGTCATTTTCTTTACCCCTGACAACCTGTATGCGAAATTTCGTGATGATCGGTTGATTAGTTAAGGCGTGAAAACGTTATAAATAAACAAACTCACATTTACATTAGTTAGGATTTCATGACATACACTCGGTGTCTGAAAGGCTGATCAACAGTAACATTTGATAACACACACTCAAACGTATGTCAAATGCTGTGATTGGCTGACTATCTTAGAAACAGCGAATCAAATCACTTAATATAAGTTTGATTTGACATGTTCTTGAATTATTCTTTTAAAATTGGTGGTAACTGTAATAAAAAATGTTTAGTTCAAATATAAGAAACAGACTGTTCTAAGTTTACATGATATTAATATACATAGGTTTAAGAGAATACTTTTGAAACACATTCTCATGCATTTTAAATACACACACGGTCATTTTAATTCAAACGCGATACAGTGATTGTGTTTAAAATGTCTTGTGACAAGAAACCAAAAACATTGAATACAAAGAAACACCTAGACGTGCAGTCACTATTTTAGGATTACACGTGTTAGATGAATGATTTTGCAGCAGCCAGGAGAGCACTTAAGTCACCATGCCATTCGACCACAAACCACTTAAACCATTTAGAAGTATAATAGTCGTAAATAGACTAGTAAGGTTTTACGCTGCATACGTGCACTCATTGTGTTTCTGACTTTAGCATATGGACATGACTTCAAGTAATTGATATCTCTATAACAATCTGCGGTGCAATTTCAATTTCTTTGTTTCATATTAATACAAGTTTATTTGGAATGAAGACGTTTACTTGAATATCATTTACAAGATCTGATCACGTCGCGCACCTATGACTTTCGGAAGTCATATGACTTTTCGAAATTATGTGCGTATTGATTGACAATTATCGCCTGCTCCGTTCCTCGGAGAGCACGTTAAGCCGTCGGTCCCGGCTGCCATGAACATCTATAGCAGTCGTTATTAAGAGAGTGTCGACACAAAAGATCCCACTGGGTCGAAGTGTCGCCGGTCTGCACTGACTGACCTCCACATAAGATACATACATACATATCCTACGGATGCGATGCTATATTATTGGGAGAGTGTCGACACAAAAGATCCCACTGGGTCGAAGTGTCGCCGGTCTGCACTGACTGACCTCCACATAAGATACATACATACATATCCTACGGATGCGATGCTATATATGTTTTTCTAGATTATACATGTGGCTTTGTCGGCGTAGACAGTCTGCTCACATAGTCACTTGTATCGATGTTGCATAATAAAAATAAATGCAAAGCGGCTTAGATTTTACCAGGTCTGAGAATCGCATAAATTCTAAAACCTCTCCAAACAAACATAATTCAAAATACATAGTTTCGGATTCAGAAATCCTCACTTAGATATGTATATGAGCTGAGTTAGTTACTTTGAATATTTAGTATAAAAATATAGCCTTCTTGAAATGTTATAATAGTATCAAATACTCCACCGCAGTAGGAGTATGTATAGCGAAAACCAAATATAGGTTTAAATCAAAATACAAACCTTTTTTAATATTAATGCAAAAGCAACAAACACAGGCACCAGTACCTTGAAGGCTATGGCCCCTCTGCCTGGTAGATCATCCCAGTGGTTCTGCTACTTTGCCTACGGCTGTCCCTCCATACAATTATTGTTATTATCTAAGTTTGATATACATGCAAAATATTATGATGGTTGGGGTATGGGGAATCTAAAATCAATTATTAATAGATATAGTACAAAAAGTAATAGAATAACTGAAAAGATAGGTATATATATATATACATATATATTACATTAATATTAACAAAACTAACCACTTATAAATAGAACAAAATGAAGAGTAACAAAATATAGGACTGTAAAAATTAATAAAAAAGGATGGCTGGTTTAGGCATGGTCGTAAAATTCCTCAGCACCGCTGTCGACCGGGAGTGTGCCCAGAAGACTGGCAGCATTGCCACGCTGAATGGAAATGCTGATTCTTTGAAAAGTCAAAAAAAGTCCAGCCAAGTGGTCACGCGAAGCGTCGATTAGCCGCTTAGAAATATCTCTAAAAAGCGCATGAGTAAATTATGATTGTTGCTTTCTTTATGTAAATAATTTAATTATCAAATATAAATGTTTCTTTTTATATTAATATATTCAATAAAATAAAACTTACCATGATGGTTAGCATAGGCTAAGTATATCATTAAACCCTCTCCCCAACCGCAGAACCGGGCGCCGCAGGGCGCGAGATGACCTCCAGCCACCCTGAGGATTGACCTGGGGGTGGTGGGCTTTGTGGGCCTGCCCGCCATCCGTTCAGCACCAGGTCCGAGAGGCGGCGTGCGTGTTCCCACGCGCGCCTCTGTGTCGAGTCCGTCTCCCTTCTAGGGGGGACAGTAGGGATTATTTTTGCGAAGTGCCTATAGGGTAGGTCTTATCGGGTAGTGGTCTGCCGTTTCATACGGCGGACCGAAACCTCGGCGGGGTCGCGACTGCATGCGCAAGTGTTTCGCACGGCCCCGTCGATAGTGGTTTTGTCGAGGAACACCGTGATAGGTTTAGTCGGTATTCCGGGAGGTACATTATTCTTATTCCATCTTTCTTTTACCCCGGCGAGTCCGACATAACCCCTCCGCCCGCCCCCGCGGAGGGGTATGAGTCATGCATTCCACCACGTTAAAAAAAAAAGGCTAAGTATATCATGTAGCACGATTTTTTCTTTTTAGTTTTATCATTGAGTTTGTACTGTTTTGTTATCTTCTTTCTTTCGGCCTCAATGGCGTAGTGGTTAGTATAACCGACTGCCACCCTGAGGTCGCGGGTTCGATTCCCGCACAAGTCAAACATTTGTGTGCATGAACATGGATGTTTGTCTTTGTCTGGGTGTTTCTATGTATAATATGCATGTATTTACAAAAAAAAAGTATATATGTATGTTTATCCATTGTCTAGTACCCATAGTACAAGTTCTGCTTAGTTTGGGCTAGATGGTGTTGTGTGTATGTGA
The DNA here is from genome assembly GCA_930367265.1 of Catocala fraxini. Taxonomy (NCBI): domain Eukaryota; kingdom Metazoa; phylum Arthropoda; class Insecta; order Lepidoptera; family Erebidae; genus Catocala; species Catocala fraxini. Next base: position 29,289,794 of record OV884025.1, on the reverse strand, counting down.
TAGAATATTATATTATATTATATTATATTATATTAATCTTTATATTTAATTTTTTTTTCTCGTTTGTTATATTATATGTTTGTGGACGTCTCCGACGACGCCAAGTGACACGGCACTCGTGGTTGGAACTGAAAATCAGTATTTTCAGTTCCAACCACGAGTGTCGTGTTACTGAGTTGGGCATAACCCACCCCAGTACTGACTGGGGTGGATTATGCCCAACTCAGTGTATGCTGAGTATCCATCCAGATTTCTTAAACACGACGTATCTTTCGCTAATGACTTTGATTAAGTATTATTGTAACTTATTCTTATAATATTAGGATAAATAAGTCTTGAACATAATCTGCTGCCAAACCATGCATTTGACAGTTGACACGTGATGAAAGCCACGTAGGTACACGTTGCCAGAGGCACAGATTAAAAAACTTAAAAGTCGATCGCGCGTGACGTGCAATCTTCATGAAGGTATAGTTAAACAATGTTTATCTATATCTTTCGGCAATCTCGTAGCGTAAGCGGGTGGCACCACAGATTATTGATATGTATTGGTGGCACATTTAAAAAAAAGGTACATATTTACCATATTTATGTAAAATATAGAATGTGAAAACTTTCGTGTTTTTTTAAAATAAAAATTAGTTTTATTTATTTCTTTCTATAAAAAGATTCATTGATATGCATTATTCTTTTCATTATTGTTCTGCCGCGTAATCTCGAAGACCATTGACTCAATAACTCTGGCAACAAGACTCTCCAAAACGTTCAAGTGTATACCACACTACTTTTTACAACCAATGCTCTCATCTCATTCACTAACCACAAATTACGTTGCTTAACCTTCGCGCGTGCCAAGCACTTCTTAAACATTACCTAATTACTTTTTACATCTTGATATGCATTCTCACAATGATACCTATTCACGAACTTCCTACTACCTAAAGTAATAAAAATAGTTAGCTATTACGTATACTTTGTGTTGTCTGCCACGCCAAATAAAAGGTCTTCGTGTGTCTAATACCCAGATAATAATACTGGAAGTGATTTTTTACCAACATGTAAGGTTAAATTTTTTACTACATCACTTAATACAGCAGTGTTGAGAAAATCTTTTGTATTTTTGGAGTTTTTGTACTATAAATAGGTATGCGGTTCCTCTGATAGTATGCTTGGGTTGCATAGCGGTAGTGTATACGACTACTGTATATGAGGTCCTGGGTTTGATAACCAGTTCGGTCAAAGCGTCATATGACTTTTCTGTCATGAAATTCTAATTCAGCACTGAGTCTGAAACAGTACACGGTAAAAGGCCAAAATCATCATCAAAATATGGGTGCCGATCCCTTTGCGGATAATATAAACGTGACACTATGTACTAAGCGATTATTGTAAACTGTGGCTGCGTTCAAAACCAGGGTTCAAGTCACGCGTTAGTAGGTCTAACAAAAAGAACACTAAACTGCCAACAGAAGGGGAACGGTTACATTTATCTAAAAGCACAACGAATAACGACCTTGGGCCTAACAAAATCTTCAAAGACATTTGCTTGACAGCGTTTTTGTTTAGCAATTGCCATTTTCATAATAGTCTTTCCGCTGGCATTAACGTTGATAGAAAAGTAAAATTTTCGAGGCCATTGGATTCCTCGCTCCCGTAAAATACTGTCTCTTACCTCTGCTGTCTTATGTAGGATGTACGTCGCTTAGCTGTTGATACTGGATACAGCAAGGATTTGACTCCACCTTGTCTCTGATAATTTTTATCGATGTGAGAATTGTCTTCTTCTGTGTATTTATTTTGATGAGATTGTGTGGAACAAAAGGAGACCTTGTGAAATTGACGTGTCACGGTGGGTAATTTGTAAATTTTCATTTCCTCAGTACAAGGCCGTAGTTCAAATAGGTATCATGGAAATTGTCGGTTCTTTTCACGACTTAAGTGTGTGAATACATTGTATTTTTTTCTATTACTATTCGGATGTCATTAATGTTATGTTCTCAGTGTAATTTTGTTCGAGGCGCCTTAGATGGGTGCCTTGACTGCCAGTCACTGATGTTTAAGCATTTTTTTTTGGAGCGTATGTCATTGAAATTCAAATCTGTGTGGTTTTGCTGTATTCTGATTGTAAATAAAAAAGCTCTAGTTTCCCATAAAAAATAATAAGTTTTGATTCTGTACAATTTTTATATTCCTTACTTATACCTTTAGAGTCAGGGAACCCGTTGCTGCTTATTAATTTAGTAATGGATGAAAGAAGAAACTAGCTTGCCTGGGAAAGTATGAACATCTCATAGCAAACAGCGTTAGAATACTAATAATTACTATGATTTATCTGGTAGGTAAGAATGCCGACGGCTTCATACTTATGTCTCACATTCCTTTTCTTCTATCTCGTCTTAAATACCTTTTCCCAAAAATTTTTTCCGTAGGATTTGCAACAAGCGAGAGATAGCACTAGTATTGGAAGAGATCAAAGCAACTGCTTATAGGGCAGGCCGTAGGCTAGTTTAGTTTGCATACTTATTTTCGAAGATGTGTGAACTCCGTCAATCTGGTAGCGTGGTAGACTAAGTCCTTAATCTTCTCATAATGTCAACAAGCGCGTGCCCAGCAGTGAGACAGTTGACAAACAGACCTGATATTATTATTATATACAATACTGTACATATAATCAAACCGACATTCTTCAAGACTATTACGCCGGCTGTGCCTAACTAATTGTCTCATTTAATTCACTCTATCGCCAATTTAACATACAACTGGACAACCATCGTGTATTACCTAAGACAATTTATCAAGCTGCCTTATTTGTCAATTATAATTACTGGTTACTGGATTCCATGTAGATGTTTAATTTGTGGGTTTACCAGGAAAATATAAAAGTGAGTACACTGGCAATCAAACCTGGGGAAAACCGACTGAGGAAATACCCCTACCCTATAAAACATCGCCGGCAACTTATGTGGCATTTCACTGCAAGGATAACGTAATGGTTCAAGTTGTTGTTTCGCCACTGCCACTGTGTCATGTGTTGTAGGTTCGATACTCACACAAGACAAACATTTGTGTGGTCCACAAATAGTTGTATTTCTCTAGTAATCTTCTGGGTGTGTAAGAATTACTTCTAGAGCGGTAGCTGCCATATAAAAAAAAAATGAGATTGAACTACAATATACCGCTTTAATCTCTGTTTATTTAAAAACTATTTATATTTAAACTTTCCCTGAGGTTGCTTGCTTTTCATCATCTATAGTCACGGCAAGGCTAAGATGATAGTCGTATCGTTGTCTTGAAGTATGAATAGTGAAAATATAAATTGTTTTAAAGTAGTGTACCTATATAATAATTCGCCATTTTAATCCTTATATAATAGTTTAATTTTAATGTATGTACATATTATTTGCATTAACGGACAAATGATATAAGTATTATGTATAGTTAGCATACTAGTTTTATGAGTAATTGTTATTTCAATTAATACGCGCTGATGTCCCGGGGCCACCCACAAAGATTGGTCGCTATTGCGGCAAATGCCGCAAGATGGCGTTCTTCAGTTCGTCTAATTGAAAGTTATGTTTCTGATAAGTTTAGTTGACAGCACACCTCAACAATGCATGATCTGACAGCAAGACAATTATTTCTCCTTTCTGTTAACAGCACAGCAACTTCTTTTCTGCAGAGTAAACAGCGTGGGAGTGAGTGTAGACGATTCGCCCAGGAAAGTAAACGGGGGTCCGCGTAGTCGTAGTCTGTAATTCACAGTAAGAGCACCAGTTCTGGAACTGTATAATAAGTAATTTACTTACCAAAAACATATACAGACGTTTCCTTAAACAATAGACTTTAGAATGTACACAAAGTATAAATATTACCAATACATAATTTATTGATTAAGGAAAAATTGCTCAGGAACTCCAAACTAGGTCAGGCCTGTCTCGTGGAGTCCTTGTGTGGTTTCAGTACTGAGTTAAAACTTGCTTAAAATTACAGTTTAAGCAAGTATTAGGTATGTATCTTATGTGGGGGCCAGTCAGTGCAGACCGGCGACACTTCGACCCAGTGGGATCTTTTGTGTCGACACTCTCCCAATAACGACTGCCATAGATGTTCATGGCAGCCGGGACCGACGGCCTAACGTGCTCTCCAAGGCACGGAGCAGGCGATAATTGTCAATCAATACGCACATAATTTCAAAAAGTCTTATATCTTCCGAAAGTCAGAGGTGCGCGACGTGGGTTCGAACCCGAAACCCTATGCATTGCAGTCTGTTGGTTTCCCTACTGAACTATCGCTGCTGTATTAGGTAAGTAGGCATAGAAAAATTGAGGCAACAACTGTGCCCGGCAATCGTCAATAGTAGAGAGTAATAGTATAAGATCATCTACGTGGTAACTAAATTCATAAAAATAATTATGATATACCCACAATTAAAAACACCACTACTATTTCGGGGAATATAAGCGTAAGACTGTATATGTATGTATGTATGTATATCAATTTAATTTCTCTTCTCAAAGGTCGGCAGCGTGCTTAACATCTGGCATTACAAGCAATTATATGTCACGGTAATCGTTACAGGCTATTGGCTTATTAGACACCTTGATAAATACATACTGACATAGACTCAAGCCTGTTTCCCGTAGGGGTAAATAAAGACTAAAAATTTCCACTTATCACTTACACAGTATAAAAAAGCGCTTCTATCTAATCTCCAATTGAAGTACAAGGCGTTCTATTATGCTAATTATTTGAACAACTAATAGTATTCTCGGTATATCACTCGAACTAATCGATGATCACTTCTTATACAAACGCTAAATCAACTTAGTCATACACAAGATTACTCCTCAAGTACTGGATAGCCTCAGTTTATTATCATCACGTGTCTCGCAACGTGAAGTATGATACACTCATTTTCCGCGAAGAAAGCTGACGGCATTTCTCATTACCTCATCATACGTCGCCGCTTCTCAAAAGATACTAAAATTTTTATTACGTACATTACCAGCAATGTGTGTGGTTACGTGTTTATTTGTGTGTATGTGAATTAGGAAGCGTTTTTGTCGGGCCTCTGAAGGTGTAGTCTGTTTTTTGTGTATGGTTACGTGCAATTCTTTGTGTGAATCAAACACTGGTCTGTGAAAGATGAATCATTCACGACTGTGCTCTGTCTATTGTCGATGGAAGTATTAAATGCTGCATTTATTCGGATCATTGACATAACGTTGTATTTAGTTTCTATTGGTTGAAGAACCGTACATGCCGACACAACGTTTCAAATACCTATCGGTTATTGTCTGGCATTAAGTGTCCTTGAGTTTCGAATAATTTAAAAGGAGATTTTCTTTTTTTTAACGTGGCGATAATATCGTAATTGGATTCTTATTTTCTTGTTATTTTTTGTTGTTTATGAGATTATCTACTGTCATTATAATAACGCACATTGAGGAAAAGTACTATAAACTCTACTAAATAAAAAGACTTCGCTTAAATATATATACTAATTTAATGTGATCATCTACTCGATGTGAATGTTACTGTTTGGCATTGTCATAGGTCCCTATTCCCTTTACCAGTTTTTATGATAGTCTGGCATGTTGAAAATATATTTACTACTTCATTATTTTATAGGTACAAATTTGAATTATTTGTAAATACATAATATTTACAGATATTTACATAGTTAAATATTCAAAAAGTACAAATGACTGGTATAGGCAGCGCTGTAAAGCATTTTAGCATCGCTGTCGATTGAAAATGTTCCCAGGACACTGGCAGCATTGCAGCACGTTTATTGGCAATGCTGATTCTCTGAGCCAAAATCAGTTCAGCCATAAGACTTTTTTTTTGGAATTAAGAACTATCATTAGGCACTTATAACATTTTGAGAGTAATACGTAACCCATAGGCGCAATTATGACTTTGAAACATGACCTCGCATTTCTGAGACATGCAGTATACAAGCGAACAGACTTGGTTGCACACAACTATAGGTATAATAATATTATACTTCCCACTACTGCTGTAGGTAACCCATTTCCCCGGCCAACTGCCGCTGCACAGCATAGTAATGAGCTGATTGAACCTGATTCACTCGCTTTATTCATTCCCAAGTCTACATGGAATGCATGCCCAGTCTGTGACATGGTAGCTAACAACTTGTTGAATGATAACTTTATTTTTCGCGAAAAAAGTAAAGGTTATATTACAAATTTTGTTAGTGCTATAAAATAAAAATCAAGGTTTTATGGAAAATTATAATTTTTATATAAAAAGCATATTTTGCTTATCAGTATACGCGTTTGAAATAGGTTGATACAATAAATTTCTCAACAGGTAAAAAAGCTGATTGGAAGGAACGGTAGGGTTCTCTTGAGCGCGCTGATGGCATGTCCCAATTTGTCCGGAAATGCCCAAGTAAAAATTAATAATAATAATAATAATAATGATATTCTACCACATACACACAACACCATCTAGCCCAAACTAAGCAGAGCTTGTACTATGGGTACTAGACAATGGATAAACATACATATATATACTTGAAAAGCTTAGTTACTGATATTGACATGCAATCACAATGAATTGTTTTTGAATAGTGTTGTTTAAAAATGGATAATAGGTAAATGCTTTTAGATGATTATCCAATAAATCATTTGGTTAGCTCATTATGCTATTCATCACCTTAAATTATGATCACACCTCAATACACCAATACCTCAATACCATTTAAAAACCATGTATAAAAACTGTTTAAGCTTAGTATGAGTCTCAGTCAGTATTGCAACGTAATCATCACGCTGGCCCAGTGCGAGTTATCAGAATTCTGACATCTATGACGAATTATAAAAATCTCTCGGACATTTCAGAGGTCTCTTCGCAAAGTTTGATTTTGCCGTTAAAGCAAGTAATAGTAAGTATTTACTATTTAATTATTAACACACGCATATAAATCCGAAATTCCAAAAAAAATATTATGAAACCCAACTAAAACCTCTGCGTTGCAGTGCAACGATCTTCCTTATCGCTATTAGCTTAACGTTTTGAGCTACAGCGGCCCACGGCAGCCAGACTGAATTGTCTTCCAATTATGTCCGACGTCCCAACAATTGACAGATTTAAATTATGACATAATATTTTAAATACGAATGTAATATTGATTGCACAAATGATGCAATGGTTTAAGTGATGATTCAGTCACTGCTAAAATAAAATTAAGGAGAGTTCACAAAAATAGTTCAGAAACATTTTCCAGTATAATATTTCTTTGCAGTTCTTTCTTTATGATTCTAAATATACTCTGGTAATATTGCAGTATGTGTTATGCATTGTAAATATAAGACAGTTTTTATGTGTCTTAGTTGTTTGCCTCTGATGGCCTTGACAACCTTACGCGGACTATGGGTGAGAACCATCAAATATAATACTGACAATAATTCTATATATTATATATTCTATATATTATACCTTTATATACGCTTATGTCATTGCCATTCAAATTTGAGATATGACAGTGCCTTCTGTTTATTTATTTATTTTTATTACATGGCCTACATTTGATTTAATGCCTGTATTGCAAGGATTCAAATAACGAACGCAATACCTAACGCCCGGACTCAGAACAACCATTTTTGATCACACTTTTTTTTCCTTGTGTTATTCGAAACCACTAAGCCATCCGTGCCTAAACTCTTTCCTTCAACTATTCATGGAATATTTTTAAAATGTTAGTCACAGTCAGTTTATTTACACCAATAATTTGAGTTTTTTGATAAACGACCTTTCCTTAATAACCCACAACAAAAATTTAATATAAACGTTAAATATATTTTGTGGTTCATTTTATTTCTCGAAATTTACATTGCAAGTAGGAAAACCTAATTCTAAATTGTTTAGTCTCGTTTCCTGGTGAATGTTTTTTGTATTGGCATCAATTCTTTATACAATGTCATTTAACTAATTAATTTCTATGTATTTATGAAATACAGTCCATTAAACAGCCGAATAAATATTTTAACAAAATAAACCTTTTATTGCCTCGACCAGGCCGTGAGTAGGCACGTGTCTGGACCCAGCGTGTCCGGAAGGGAGAATTGACCTGCTATTATATAGATAATACCTTTAGGATACGGCTAGAATTGTCCCCACTCCAGCTACCATCGTAATTGGTTTGAAATACTAACTGAATTATAATAATAATATCAACCCTGTATAAAACTTTCCCACTGCTGGGCACGGGCATCTTTTCAGTGTGAGAAGAATTAAGCCATAGTCCACCACGCTGGCCCGGTGCGGGTTGGCAGACTTTACATATCTTTGAGAACATTGATCACATATGTTTTCCTTCACTGTTAAAGCTAGCGAAAATTACCTATTTAACACGCACATAACACCCAAAAGTCAGAGATGCGTGCCTTGTGATCGAACTCGAGCCAGAGGGCTCGCACACAGAGGTGTGGAAGTCCAACGGTTACCCACTAAGCTATCGCTGTCTTAATGTTAAACGAAAATATTATATAGAAAAGATAAAAAGCTATATATTAAAGTTAAAAGACCAGTTTAAAGGGATCTTTACCGATAAGCAGAAATTCTAAAGCATGTATAAAGCATGTAACGAGAGCTAATAAAGCAAGAAAAGTATGCCAGGATCAAATTTCAGTGGAAATTCGCAGTCTCTAACTTTTTTCCTGCAAAACTCTCCTAGACACATTGGCAAATACGTACTATGATGTAACGACTTTTTAATATTATCAGCATAAAGCAACTGTGTTTCTATTTTGCTTATACCGAGTCAGTCGTGGCATAGAGATATCTTGTTAACTGGGCAAAGATATATTCTAATAGATAGAAAAGTAAATCAAATTAAAAGCAACTACTTATTATTTACATAAGATCCAATTTGTGAAAAGATCAATGACATGCAATGACAAGTTATAAGCAGTGACTCTGAACTCCTTCAAACGACAGCAATTCTAGATTCCGTGCTGCTAAAAAAAATTGTTATAGAAAACCCAAAAATACTTTTGCTTGACCGAGAACCAATTTCGCACCTCCACGGTTAACCACAAATATGCCATGCGACCAACGAGTCAATTTATGAACCTATAGCAATAAGAATACTTAAGTCCAAAAGAATAGCATGTAGGTACCAGTTTCTATCTTCATCGTAGGAACTCAGAAACAACCAAATATTTTATTTATTTTTCATCCAGCCAGTCACTAACTTCTAACTTTTCTATATATTTGAAAATAAAATAACATGCTTCTTTTTTTTTTATCCAGCCAGTCACTAGCTTCTAACTTTTCTACAATTTTATAATCAGAACAACTTGCTTGCCTATAGGTTAATATTATGTGAGAAACAAGTATAAACAGCAATAACGAGAAATGTTCACGTAATCGTGCGAGCACAGCTATACGATCGCCGCGGTAAGGTTGCACTTGGAGGGCACACTGATATAATACTACAAGGAGCTAAGAAGAATAAACTTACATCAATTACATATTATTATTGTTACTAAGTTAACCTCGATTAATAATACGTATCAAAATCGATAGATATATTTTGTTTCCTATAGACTTAAATTTGGGCACTAATAATTATGCCAAATTAAAGCTAAGATAATATATTCTTTGCTTCACTTGCAGAAGAGGCAGTATCTCAACTAACAGAATGCTACTTTAATAAACTTGGCCGTGTATTTCTTTAGAATACTATCTTATCTTATCTGGGGGCCAGTCTGTGCAGACCGGCGACACTTCGACCCAGTGGGATCTTTTGTGTCGACACTCTCCCAATTACGACTGCCATAGATGTTTATGGCAGCCGGGACCGACGGCTTAACGTGCTTTCCGAGGCACGGAACAGGCGATAATTGTCAATCAATACGCACATAATTTCGAAAAGTCTTATAACTTCCGAAAGTCAGAGGTGCGCGACGTGGGTTCGATCCCGAGACCCTCTATATTGCAATCTGTTGGTCTTCCCACTGAGCTATCGCTGCTTTATACGTTAGAAACTAGAATACTATACTACTACTACTAATACTCTGACAATGTCAAGTATACATCGCTTAAAAATATGACGGGAAGATAGACATCTATTTTACCGTACTTCCGACGTAAAAATTTTAGTATCAGCTCTACATTTAATAAGCAATCCCAATCATTAGAAAAAATTACCACAGTAAAGCCAGAATGTCATAATAAGCATAGTAGCTTCAAGCGCAAACCATTCGACCAATGCACATTTTAATTATCACTTCAATGCTGTTGTTCACGGTACCAAGCTTTCGGCAACCTTTGAACATTTTACAAGTAGTAATACCGCATCTATCTTTCACAGTGCTCGAACAATCAGTGTCGAGTATGTCCGTTGAACACGGCTAATAATTACTTACATCGGAGTACACAATTAATTGTCCACCCATGAAGTACAGTGTTACCTAGATTATGTTATTATCCGTCTTTAAATGACATAGTAATTAAAACTGTGCGAACTTGGTCTGTCAGATCGAGTGAAACCAGATTCAAATAGGGATTTGGTTTCATTAGGTCTACTACAATGGTTATTACATAGGTTTATCTCCTCGGTATGATGGGATTCGGTATTCAGGAGATTTCTAATTCACGACTTCACGGACAGCGTCGTGGTTTAAGTGGTCGACTCGCCACTACTACTGCGCGAGTGTTGTGGGTTTGATTCCCACACGGCACTAAACTTTGTGCGATCCACAAATGATTGTTCCGAGTCTGGGTGTTCTTTGTGTCCGTTGTTTGAATGTTTGTGAAGTCCCCCGCGACACAAGAAATACTGCTAGAGCAAGAGTTGCCTTTTAAAAATAAATGGTGATTCAGACTGACTATACGATGATCTATATTATTCAGATTAGAGAGAAAATGCATAGCCAAATAATAGAGTAGTTGCCTTGGATGGTTTTTATACATTATTTTACAAATAACAATGAAAAGAAATCTTCCCGCAAACAGTATCAAAATTAGTTACGAAATAAGAGAGTAATTCATATTTTAAATATGCATATAAGAAGAAGTAAGTTCGTAATGTGGATGTCTCGCAGTCTCCCTCGCACAGCTGCGGTTAAATAGCGGGTTCATCACAATTATTATCGTGCATCCTTTTTCTGTCATTTGACAATTATGCCTACCAGATTTAAAACGTTTGTATCTTATTTATTAAGAAGTAGATTTCAAAAATTCTTTGTGTTTTAAAGTTTGGAGACGCGTTTATGCAAATACATGTATTGCTTAAATTATTAAAATATTGTGAGTCACCTTCCCTATTGAATCTGGGGAAGTGTATTGTGCTATGTTCCTGCATTGATGAGTGTTTCCTTAAGCACGCCTTGTGCTAACTTCAAAAGATTAGTAATCTTTGCCCGTATTATACTGACTCCATTTTTAAAGATTGGCAATGCGCGAATGATTTTCCTGCTATTGTAAGCGTCCAAAGGATACAATATTCAAGGACCAAGCATCCATAACCTATGGTAGTAAGTCACCCGATTGGGAAAGTATTGGAGTCTAAGCGATATTTCAGATTTAACCAACAAGCAGACTTGCCTAATTTCCAGAAAATGTATACTTAGACCAAGTCACATAGCAGCATTAAATACTAATAAGTATTTACTGAATATTCATAAAGCTCTCATAGAATACACCAGACTCATACTCATATATTTTTATCATTACAATATATTTTTAATCGACTTCAAAAAAGGTGGAGGTTCTCAATTCGTCGGAATCTTTTTTCTTCAAGATATACCTATGCGCTGTAGGCTTTAAATCCCGAAAGTTCAATAAGATTTATTTATGAGAAATCAAAAGTACAGTTTTTACTATATTTATAAAATAGTTTAGGCGTCTAGAATTCGTCAGCATCGCTGTCAATTAGTTGAACTACTAGAGCCGTTAAAACATAAATGAAAATCATAGACATTACTACAGTCATAATTAATCTTCGCCACATATAGATATAATCAATATGTTCATCATCCAGATAGCATAACTTCACATCGTGTTGTATTTTCATACCGCGTATAATGAAACCGCATTCCTCTACATAACACTCCATACCTACATATGAAGTAAAGTAACATAACAAAATCGTAAATTAACTTGTACATCATAAAATTATACTTACATCGTTCATTACCAACGACAGGAGGTCTTCGCATACACATACTTTATTGATAATTCTAAGACTTGCTCATAATGCTTCATAACCTATCATAGTTCCGTCAAGGGTCTTAGCAATATTTTGTAATAAGCCAAGCTATTCTACGCTTAATTATACGTTTCAGCGAAGCCTAAACATGTATGCTAAAGCCGGTGCACGTAATGCGTCTAAACGCAGCGATTAATCGTCCATTGAATTTGCACGTTAGGCAGATGGTAATCGATGTCTTTCCGTTAATTAATAACAAGTCGACCAGTAAAGTCTGAACATGTTAGGGTTGTGATACATATTTGCATCCTTATCTGCAATTATTAGATCACAATAATCCGGATTTTGTAAATTGTTTGCAATGACAACCTTAATCACATCCTCAATTTGAAGAGAATTATTTTCTTGTCACGCTGGATATCATTTTTCTAACCTATCATAAATTGAACAAATAAATAAACAGTTCTTAAAAATATTGATAATTCATTCCATTAGATATTTTTATGTAGCATCTACATCCTCACTCATCTGCAAAATTAAAAATATTTTTTTTAGTAATCAGACAAATGTAAAATTATTGCAAGAAAATTGACACAAAATATCTACATCCCTATCCGCATACTTAAAATACATTCTTCATATCTGTAATACCGTTCGCAAAATCGGTGTCGTAAACTCAGCATATGTTTCACCAATCATTACTTCGATGGAAAATAATTAAGTTGTCTTTCGAAATATATACTGAAGGCGTATAATTATAGTTTAATTACAAAGTTAGTTTGGATAACCTTTCTGTGTTTACAGGGAGATAATTAGCATGTATGCAACTTGCATGAATTTAAATTAACGATTAGAGCAAAATGAACGATTTTAATTCTCTATTCTCGATGCGTTTAGTTAATTAAGAGGAGAACGCTCGCTTTTAATTAAGTTGATTTAAGTGTTAACAAGTGCATTATAAGATATAAATTTAGATTGCCAATAATTAAACAAAAGTTATGGTAAAGATTTCTGAGAGTATGTCAATTTAAGGAAATGTTGATGGCACGAGTTGAGCTTAAATCGGTAAAAAGCCATCTAGCTTTTTGAATGGTAGGTACAATTTTAGGATCTTGCATTAAGTATTATTATTTACTAGATGTGCCCGCGGTTTCACCCGCGTTTATGATCACGGCGCGGCGCCCGTGGGTGAGTCGTAGCGTGATGTTATATAGTCTATAGCCTTCATCGATAAATGAGCTATCTAACACTAAAACATTTTTTAATTCGGACCAGTAGTTTCTGAGATTAGCGTGTTCAAACAAACAAACAAACTCTTCAGCTTTATAATATTAGTATAGATTACATTTCTTATGGAGTCTAATGTATCGCCGGGTAAGATACCCGTACAAATATACAATTAACGGACTCTAGTTACACCCAGATACAGAAAAATATTTGTGGATCACACAGATAAATGTCCCGTCTGGGATTCAAACCCACAACACTCAACGCGATGCCCGATGGCATCGGTCAGGTGACTGCTTACCTGCTGCGCTATCTGTATGGTCAACTATTTAATCATATTGAAATCATGCTCCTTAATTGCGACTGAAAGCGATAATTTACGAGGTGTGAATGATTCTATAAAATTTTACTAACATTTGTCTTTAGTTTTATTTGAATCTAAAATCATTAATCTAACCTTTCTTAAATATTCTACCTCGAATCGTACCGCAGAGAAACGTCGTAGGTACAACTATTTCGTTCTTTCCAAGGTCTACAGCATTCTTCAAACATTTGTTTTAAACAATGGTCGCTTAGCAACAGCAGTTTTGCATATCATTACGCCACCGCGCCTTCTTTCTGCACTTAGGCCCTATGTGGTAACAGTGACGTCCCACTTCAGTCAAGGTTCTAACTTCGACAACCATACTCGACATCAAAATGACTTAAGAACTTAATTTACTACTAGCTATAGTAAATCTTAATACGTTTATGTTAAGGTAACTATTGCGATCATAGCGCAAACACTGATGATACTGTTCCACGTCCCTACCAAGGTCCTACCGCGAGGCAGTGCACACACATTTGCATAACCACGCGAAAAGTCTAAAGCTTTATGCGTGTTACTTGCCAATTTGCGTTCTATATTCTTATAAATAGAGTTCAGATTTAAATTCGATACTAAGTTTAAATAGTGCGTTTTAAATATAAAACATTACACAAAGGAATAACGATAGTATTGAAGTGTTACGCCGCAGTACGTGTAACCACGAATGTCACGTAGTTTTAGCCATAATCTACTCTTGAATTTTTTATTACGTTTAAATTAGCTATCTAATTTGAACCATATTCTGAAGTACATACAGTTGATATTTAAATATGGGTAACTTTATCAAAAGCTTTTGCTAATTCCAAGTGACATAGATATCAAACCTTAGGACCGGAGGGCATAATATTGTATAGAAAACATGTGATTAAGATTAATGCCGACAAAATGTAGGTGGCAAAACTGATTGCAGACATATTGTTATAGTTCCTTGGAGCTATGACAAATATAATTAGTTTTGGTTGTTCATAAATATTTATGTTTTCTATTATAGGTCGTGCAGTATCCTAATATAAATCAGACATAATAAAAGATTATAACAACAAACAGTGTGAGGAATAACGATTTGACGCCGGCCGCGGCGCGCCGGTCCATTACTCGCCATGTGGCACAAAAGTAATTTGGTTTGTGGTAGTAAAATATTTGGAAATATTTAAGCCGAGTTAAATCTTTTACAACTACAGAAAATAGGAAGGTGCGGCCATATTTAGGAATTGTATACTGTCGCAGTGGTGACCGGACAGATCGCTTGATCCGTCAGGTTAACCAAAGCTGTCTTTGTCTTGCTTATGTAATGTCTTATGTTTGACCATTTAACAGAAAGTATTTCCGTGCTTAGAAATATTTTACTCTGAAGTCAAACCCTTTAAAATCACTATCTCATTGGGTCTAACACAGAATTTAGATCTGAAATCTTGCAGAGATGCATCAGATTAGAGCACAGACATATTGACATACAAATATGGATGAAACAGCGGTAGAATCATTAATCGATGAAATTAATAATAAAAAAGGAAATGTATCTTCTAATTAATCTTTTAGTAAATTAACCTGTTCTCTAATTACTATTAAATGTGTGCCTTGGGTAGGTACATAAAACAATCAGGTTGATTGCTTTGGTAATTAATAATATTTTCTATTATTTTCCGAGTAAAAAAAAACGATTTTTTTATAAAAAAATTTCAATATTCTGGACAGTTACGTAGTTTCACAGTTGCGTTGACACTGTGAAGTGCAGAAGATCCTGTAGTTTGACCATCCTGCAAGTAAAAACCAAACACGCGTTTGAATATTATTACTTAACTAAGAAAACAACTATCTAATACCATTTCTGAAACTGACACTCTTCTCTCTAGCCTTTATTATTCCCAAGTCACTTGGGGTCGGCTTTTCTGGTCTAACCGGATTTGACTGGATATCAGTTTTTACACGGAGCGGCTGCCACCTGACCTCCGCAACCCGAAGGCTAACGATACCCTAAAGCTAGACCAGTGTCAGGATATTAGAGGGTACTGACTTTCCCAATAACGACTGCCATAGATGTTTATGGCAGCCGGGACCAATGGCTTAACGTGCTCTCCGAGGCACATAACTTCCGAAAGTCAGAGGTGCGCGACGTGGGTTCGAACCCGAGACCCTCTGCATTGCAGTCTATTGGTCTCCCCACTGAGCTATCGCTGCTCTTTCATCATTTCATCATATCATTTCTGAAACTGACACAAACTATTAAAATAAAATATATTTTATTTTTATAACTTTACGTCTACTTCTTCAATAATAAAAATTATTAGAAATTCAAATTCTCTATGCCATTTTAAGTCGTAGTGTGAAGATGCCGATAGGCTCTATCCCTACAATTAATTGAGACCTAATCATGGCTAATAAATTATAAGCATCATTTTGTGTCAGCATTTAACCTGCAGGAATTTACTATAGGTATTGCACGTTTGATATAATGTTGTTAATGCAAAAGGCTAATATGGTAACTTTTAAAATACCAATTGCCATAACAATATCAAACCAGATAAAACTGTCTTTATATTCGTAATAAATCTTACACGGTAAGTACAACAGCATTGCTATTCAACATGGCAATGCTGCCAGTCTTCTGGGCACCGATTGACAGCGAAGCTGACGAATTCTACGATGCCTAGACCATTTTTGTGAATATTTAGTATTATAATTATTAGTGTTTTTGTAATTATGTTATCTTTTTTAATACGTTTGTAAATATACATAGGTATATTAGATTAATTAATATTAAAATTACTAATGTAAATATATTGTAAATGTTATACTACTAATAATAGTAAAATTTAAAAAGGTAAGTACAAATATAAGACCTGAAAATATAAGTATAGGTGTACACAGATGTAAAGAATGAACCAAACGAGTTCTCACCACTCGAAATTGTAAACAAAAATACCAGATGTTTTGTCGAAGCAGCGGTCATTGTCACCTTAACACATTATAGTAAATTTAAATACGAATAGTATTGACAAGAATATTTTAGCATCAACAGTAGATAGATACACGAGTAATGGAGGCTAGGCGGATGCGATCGAGGACGTCTATATACGAAAAAAGCTGTGCAAAAGTGAACGGATCAAATGAGCATAGATCCTATTGTTCAATTATATCTTTTCACGTAGACAAAGGTCGTGAGCTGCTTGATGAGATTTGATATCGCTATCTGTGCGAGCATCATCATTCTAAATTTCATCCCGATCTGTTCGTATATTAACAAAAGATTCTATCAAGACTGACTATTAAGGCGTTTATCTGTTTGTATTTAAATATATATAATAACCAACAATTTAATTGCTGTTTTAATTGAATTCATATGCACAAAGAGTCTAAAAATATTCATTAACATTTCGCTTGTTCTCATCAACATAAAAATTTATCAACAGTAATTAATTTATACTCGTATTTTTAAATTACATATATCACAAGTTTGCTTCACTTTGTTCAGATATATTACTTGTTATATTATTACATGCTATTACGCTTACAATAGCCTTGAATCAAACATGTCCAATACCATGGCATGAGAATTATTTATTACAAGACCAACTTAGCAGTACAAAAATTCAAAAGATTTCCGTAAGATAACATTAGCATATTGATTCGAGTTCTATTTAGATACAACCTACGATCGTATATCAACTTAAAAGGACCGTATATAAAACATTCTGAACGAGAAAAACTCTTACACGTTAACAAAAAGGGCAATAAAATGTCCAAAATGTCAGTCAAGGTTTCGCAGAATTCAGAAAAAGGAACAACAAAAATATTTGCCCACAATTTAATGACTCCTTGTGTGACAACTAAAACAAACTCTATTGTCAAAAAAGATACATATAAAATCAATTATTTGTCGTAAGAAAAAAAACAGTCGATCCGACATTCTAACAAAAACGAGGCAAAATTTCGCGTTGACATTGAACACACTTGCGTTTCACGGTCTTTTCGGACATGAGTTCGTTGCAACTTATTTGCATACGAAAAGCAATAGTGACGGCTTTGACTTTGCCGGTATCTGTGTCGACTTTCGTCGAAAAAGGCAAAAACAAACGATCATAAACGATACAACTACCCAGAATAGTTTTTGCACTAATAAAGCAGTAAACACTCGTTTGTCCCAGTTTTTGTCGTTGATCTAATTTTTTGAAAACCGTCGACAATGGTGGAATTATGTCGTAATATTCGAACAATGGGTTGTTTGTGTTGGACTGTTGGGATCTTTGACGGGTGCCGATGGGGGTCCGAAATGTAAAATGAATAATGCTAGTCAACACACTTCACTTTCGGTTTCGTATTTTGCGTTCATTATTTGTAAAAAGTGTTACATAATTGATATAATGTTTTGCTGGTATTTCTTGCGTTTCTTTTAGTTTTTGCCTTCCTGGTAGTAACGCGTTTTGGGTTACTTACTTATTATAACGTCACAAATGCAACATTCACTTACACAACATTGAGATATGCTATCATTAGTTTTAAACTTGACTTTATTTGGAAGGCTAGATTAGTGTTATGTGAATTTTATTGATGTCTTAATACGAAAGATAATGTGAAATTGATTTTAGCGCAACAATATTGTGTAGGCTGTATAGGTGTATGTTACTAAACCAGTCATTAATCAAGTTACTGACGAACCTAAAGATTCTAACGGTGAAATATTATTGTATTACATAATGAATAGAAATTAAGGACGTTACGTAGCAAAAGTGTTTAGTCATGGATATTAAAGTTAAGTTGAAGATGTTCAAAGCTTTTAGATAGAACTTTCAAATTTGGAAATAAATTCTTGGATGCTTATATATTTATAACTGTTACTTTTATCTATAAATTAATACTTGAAGCAAAAACTTTGTACCACTTTTTACGTAAAATTGCGCGTTCAAAGGAGTATGAAATTTGGCACAGTTAAAGTTTATATGAAGAAGAAGTGGTGAATCCTAATATTTATACAAAATATTCATTAGAAATACATTAAATTAATCAAAAAACACTACACGTACATAACCATGCATTTGACAAACACAATCGAATCGCGTTCGTAGTATTTAGGCACTGTTTGGCTGATGTAGTACTATTCTTCGTATGTATGTATGTATCATATGTGGGGGCCAGTCAGTGCAGACCGGCGACACTTCGACCCAGTGGGATCTTTTGACTATTCTTCGTAACTATGGGTACATACCTATATCAATATATAATTACATATGTCAGCAGCCTACAGGCAACCTTTGGGTGGATTGGAATGATATATACTAATTTACATTATAATGTATTTAAGTATCTATGTGTAATAAAGAAAAAGAAAACTAATTAGCAAGCTTAGGAATTTGTTTAAAAAAGATAGGTAAATAAACCTGTATAGCCTTGGCGAAATTTAAATGAAATGTGATTATATGGATATAGTTCTAGACAAGAAAACATTAATAACTATCAAACTTAATAATAATGGTCGAATTTAGACCACTAGGTGACCGCTAGTTTAAATAATTTTGAATGTTGACTTCATAGTCAAAGATTCAAAATTATTGACAACAAACGATTTTGAATATCACTTCTTAATGTCAAACTTTACCAGACTAACATGTTTTAGACAAAATACTGACGACTTATGTAAGTATGCAAAACATTTCGTCATGAAGTAATGAATTCTTTTGTAAACAATAAATATCCTGAAAGTCGGAAACGAACATAAACGCAATGTTTTATTTAAATCAAGTTCACGCACAGTATTTATTATCTTTGTAAACTTGAAACGCCATTAAAAGTATACGTTCTAATTTGTCATTTGTACATTTATACTTGGTAGGCATAATAAATAGCTTGATCCAAGTTAAATAAATGATGATTACAGTCATTAGATACGACCTTACTTCTTTTAGTCATCAAAGGAACTAGTGATGACCGAAAAAACCATGCCTACTCTGTTTTGAAGTATTTTAAAACGTATGACTTGAATCTTGTATAGAACGTTTAATAAGTGGCGAAGAAATAAAAAAATCACCACCCTTCCTTAAGCTACCAAGATGGTAACTAGCAAGCATTTGATCCGCATGATGGTTATTGTTTACCGTATGCGTATGCCTATAGACGCTTGCAATGACAAGAGCAGGTCGTCCCTTACTGATATCTTCAATATGGAATCGCCATGCTGCCTGAACAAAGAACAAAGAGTACTGGTCCCATTCTGAAACATGGCCAAACTCCTAGAACTTCTGAAGTGAAATTTTAGCAACGATACGGCTAGTTGAGATCGCAGATAAAGGCCAAATACTGCTTCATAGAATTTAACTTCTTTATAATTTATGTAGAATTTACCTTAGCAAGAGAAATACCATCTTTTTACCCTCGCTATGTGTCTGACTATTTTTATCTGTATACATGACAGCTGGGAGCGTTCATAAAGCCTGCTTTTTTTATTTTGCTCATCAAATTGACAACACTCCTCCTGATGGTAAGCGATCATGTGGTCCAAGAGCAGTGGCCTCCACACCATCCTCATAGCAGCTGAGGCGATGTTGAGGTCCCTACTTTGATGGCGGAAAAAGGTGCTTTTCACGCCCCGCTTAAAGGACCCAGGATTGAGGGAAAAAGGAAACACGTGCCTTGGCAGAGAATTCCATGCCTTGATCGTTCGGCTGAGGTATAAGGACCCAAACTTGTTGGTGCGCGCTCTACTCGACTCTACCATGTGGATGGTATCCGAGCCCAGCACGCGTTGTTCCGAGGCTTTACAATCAGCAACTGCGTAAGCGCTTGTACACTGGACCAACGGCCATTTAAAAACAAATACTATTATGTATTGACACGTGGCGTTATGTAGTGACTACTTCGGAGGCGCAGCTGTTGTGCATACGACTGCTGTGCATGCGGATCCGAGTTGAGTAAAGTGTTATTAAGATTTTCTATCAAGAAATTCGTAAAATCATCACGGAATATGCAGCTGTGCATTGTAAACAGCAATAGGCAGCCTCTTATTACAGAGGATGAAAAGAATAGCTGGCTATACGTGGGTACAACCGACTACAACAGTCAAGCATTAGTATGACAATTACAATGAAATCAAAACTAGGAAAGGAGTCACAATGTTGAGGCACATTCTGACGCTGATTGCAGGTTTATTGGCACATTTGTTCATATACTTCTACTTCTACACACGCTAACTTCCTACTAAAAGTACTAGTACTAATAATTATAGACTGCTTTCTCTTACATGTAATAGGTAAAAAAATATTTCAAAATTATTCAGTTACTGCCTTCAAACTACATTTATAATATATTCGTCTTCTTTTAAATAGATGACAAGAAAAATAAAGTCTCAAGGCTAAATAATATAGTGTTGGATCTATTTATGTATTGTCCCTAGCTACTAGTACATTATATTTGTTTACTAACTAAGACAAGTATTTATAAAACACAAATCTGTACGAATCACATAAGGTAGATGTTGTCGATGATGTTATAAATATTTTTCATATTTTTCTTGACATTATATACATTTTTGTTTTTTTATCTTGATTGAATTTATATGAATTATTGACATTGCATTATAATCTTATTTTGACATGACTTTAAAATGTATGCTTAGTATTAGGACTTAGGTATCCCCTGAAAATTATTGATTTTAAATATACATATACTGCTATTGCTTATAATTATTAATTCTTTGCATGTCGGGTAAACCGGCGAAATATGTGAACATTTTTTATGATGTACATTTTGAACAACTTACTAATATGTTTCATGCAAATAAATTTCATTTCATTTCATTTCATTTTACTGGCAAAGGACTTCTAGAGCCCATTTTTTCAGCTATGGTTTTAAGTCCAATGACTGTTCAGTCTTTTATCAGGCATAGTCTTAAGCCCCGTACTAGGACTTTGACAAATTTGAAATTAGAGGTATAATACTTATACGCATAAGGCGATAGTCCACTACGCTGGCCCAGTGTGGGTTGGCAGACTTCACACATCTTCGAGAACATTATGGAGAAATCTCAGACACGCAGGTTTCCTTACAATGTTTTCCTTCAACATTAATGCTGCGATAATTGACTATTTATATCGAAAAGTCAGAGGTATTGGGATCGAGCTCAAGACCTCTGTGTGACAGTCCAACGCTTTCCCTACTACTACTAGGCTTTAACTGCTTGGAAATGTGGGAGTATTATACTTATAGTACACCTACATTTCGAGACAAGCTTATTACAGTTTACCAGACTCCCTGCTCTACTGAAACTTTCTTGACCCAAAATCTCATTATTAACACTTTACCAGATTCGGGAATTGAACTCCAGACCAGCAGCTCAACTGGCCAATCCAACACCGACATGGCACTTTTAACTACCATATTGAAAAAGTCAATCGGTTGCCTTTGATGACCATAGTTATCTAATAAAACAATTAATTTCTCTTTCTTGATAGACGCCATTCCGATGCCCTTTGCTTTCAAAGGATTCTATTGTTGTATAATTACACAAATAGACATTGAACGTTTTCCGTCTTTTTATAGAAATGAGAAAGTGAGAGTCGTCTTGTAGCAATAAAATTTTATTAGTTTGCTACTTCGGATTCTTTATTTCTTTGTTGTTACACATTTTTACGACTTTGTATGTCGAAGTCGGAAGCTTTTGGGCTTTCGCTCTCTATTGGCGATGCTTTGATTTGTGAAGCAATATAAAACTTTTGTTTTCAACTTGTTAGCTCATCGCAAACATTGTGCAGAAGACTTTTTATAAGTCTGGTCGCTATTATAGCGTTCATTTTCGACGGGACAGCAATTTTTATCAGGGTATATTAATTTTATGATTTCCCAGACGTCACTTGCCTTCAAAATAGTATAAAAACGAAAGTATATTTGTTTGTACTTTTTCACTTAAAATTTGCAATGTTATTGTTACAAATTAGGGTAAATAGAGGGCTTCTTGGCTCTTTAAATAATTTGCTTTGCTTTATCAGCTGAGAACCAGTAATATTTGTTTATAGTTTAGACAGCACTATATCTCTTTTACTGCCTCCTACAATATACTTCTGATTATACTCGTTACGAGATTTTAGTCTGTTTCTATCATAAAACTCATTGTTTTTTCATAGTCACGACTACTGAACCTGACTACACAGGTTGTTATTACGACTAGGATTGGTTTCATATGCATATAGCAACATGTATAGCCTGCTGTGGTCGTAGCGCAATCCGAAAGGAGGCGATCCCAGAATATATAGAGAAGGAAAACATGTGTCGTTTTCGTCTCTGTACAGACAATATTGATAAACTTATTCATTTCAACCTGGTCGAAAGAGACCATTTGATGACTTCGCCTCCCAAAAAAAAGAATAACAGTACGCGAGACAAACCTCTAGGAAACCAAAATTTGGATTCCAAGAAGAAACATTTATAGGCTACGGTAGTAAGCCGTATGCTTGCTTGCCAACTAGATTGTATAAAAAAGTCATTATATTATAAACAGAAGCAATTTCAGGGTCTTTTTGCCACAAAGCGGATTTAGCTACTCCACTATCTCCGCATGCATATTTTCAATGTCGTATATTTTTAGTCACGTGCTAACTACAAGGATGTCGAATGGGGCGGGTAACGTCGGTAAAGCCGTGTATTGACCAAATCCGCTTGAAAGTCAAAAGTTTCTGCGTTTTGCTTCATATGTTATGCGCATAGTATCATAATATGAAATCAAGTAGTCAGAGCAAACACATTGCATCGAATTAAAGCGGCATTACGACCGTATGTCTTGGAATATATGTATGTTTATAATGTGCGTGCTTGAGTGTTTATTTGCTTAGAATTGCTTTTTAGTGCAGTGGCACAAAATTGCGCTTGAAAGTTGATCATGAGGTCTTGGGTATGATTCCGAAGTGCAGTAAAATGTGTCTGAGTCTTACTGCAGAGGAATGAAATTCTCAGTAGCAGAACAGAGTCAGAAATTGTGTATGATAAACGAGAACAGGCTCTCCTCCTATCGTGAGAACTAAAACCATTGTGACTACGTAATATAGACGTAATATTATTATTATTATTTTTTTCTATTTTTAGTAATACGGACACAGAAAAACTGCTAGAAGTCGTAAAATGATATTGATAGTAAATTTGAAGTTGTATATTACTTACTAAACACCTTTAATGGTAGATGTACTTTAGACTATAAATATTTGTATTAACAGTGCGCTAGTGTAAGATAAAATTGTCAAGTGATGTCCTGAAACACAGGTTTATCCTAGTTCAGGCAGGCTTTAACATAACCTTTTGAACTTCATTTATATTGTATACACTATAAATTAACGTAGATTAAGAGTTAATTTTATTATAAGCTTAAATTATTTAAGACAGGTATGCTTTAACACTGTTGATGTAATATGTATGATGTAGTGTAAGGACGTATCTTATTTCTTCTGTCAATAAATAAATATTATATTATTATTATTATTATTATTATTATAAGCATAATAAATAAGCAGCGATAGCCTAGTGGGAAACCGTTGGACTGCCACGCAGAGGTCTCGAGTTCAAACCCAAGGCGCGCATCTCTGACTTTTCGAAGTTATGTGCGTATTAAATAGTTAATTATCGCTTGCTTTAACGGTGAAGGAAAACATCGTGAAGAAACCTGCATGTCTAACAGTTCTCAATAATGTTCTCGAAGATATGTGCAGTCTGCCAACCCGCACTGGGCCAGCGTGGTGGACTGTGGCGCAAGCCTTTTCACACTTAGAAGAGGCCCGTGCCCAGCAGTGGGACAGTTTAATACAGGGCTGATATTATTATTATTTATTATTATAATATAACTCTGCGTACCCTTTTTTGGGAATATAGCAGTGATACTATGTGTGTACCTACATACATTTACAACAGCAACACGCTGTCTGCAACTGTGCACGGTAGATAAGCTTACATCCTAATGTGTGACCTAAAGGATTTTTTATTTGTTTGTTTGTAAGGATTAACCTCAAAAACTACTTTATCGATTTTTATAATTCTTGAGCTATTATAAAGCTAAAGTTTCACCTAGTAACATAGGCTTTATTTTACTTTAAAAAAGAGTACTGTTACTAACATAATATACTTTTACGCGAGCCAAGCCGCGGACAAAAGCTAGTTAAATATAAAAATATTGGCAGATACGTCTTTTTCATTTGGAGGCAGTATAGTAAAATGACGGTTATAGGTATACATATATGTGTGAACTGTCTACCCTTTAGAGAGTAGGTACATATGTATTTGATATTATATAGTTACTTTTTTAATCATAAAACGTTTCTACTATTGCCTTATTTATTGCTTTTCCTATTATATAAGAGATTACGTAGGGTCATAACCAAAAAAAGATATTATTGCATTTTAATTAATATAACATAATTAAATGTCATAAGAAAAATATTAAGCTAATTCTTTTACCAATCTAGAAATTGATATTACGTGTTTGTCGATAATGTGTTTGATCTTAATTTGTATGTATTATTTAATAATCAATTAGTAATAGTTGTTTCGACATACCAAATTAAATTAATTGGTTTTCTCGCTTATCTTCGAAAGATATATTAACCTTTCTCACCTGGTACCTGCCCAGGTGTCACAGAGCGAACTCCACAAGCA
The DNA here is from genome assembly GCA_930367265.1 of Catocala fraxini. Lineage (NCBI taxonomy): Eukaryota > Metazoa > Arthropoda > Insecta > Lepidoptera > Erebidae > Catocala > Catocala fraxini. Next base: position 29,264,394 of record OV884025.1, on the reverse strand, counting down.
CGCAGGTATTAACAGTACATGAGACACTACTCGGAACCGAAGGCTTCATCTTTTTGAAAAGTTATGTCTTACGGCTCTGGGATGTTAGACTATTACTAACATAATTCATTTGTTTTCCTTTTTTTACAAGAGCGGTGGAGAGGTTATGTCGGGCTCACCCGGGAAAAGATGGCGAAATCCCGGTCCTACCGTGGCCAAGGCGCAGGGATCACTCGCGCATTCATCCTGCAGTCCTGGCAGATTTGGGCCGCCACTTGGTCGTGGCGGTCTCGTCACATTTTTAGTTATACAAACTAACCGACTTTTACGCGAGCCGCGGGAAAAAAGTTGTGTCTGTATAAAAGAAAGTAATCCAAGGAATCTTTATGTTTTTATTCATTCATCCTCCCTGAAGTTTCGAATTGTCATGGTCATGGTTGGCCCCAGAAGACTTGTTTCTTGTTTTACAAGTGAAAGAGAAACGTTGCTAATTATTTAGAGTCGTAATATTGTCTTCTATTTACGCGAATATTATTCTTTGAAATTAAACTATACTATATACGGATTTTATTGCGTTGTTTATTTGGTACTTAATTACATAATTTTGAAATCTGTTACACTACTTTAACTTTACTAATTTTTAAGCTAATTAAATTATTATTAAAACTATTTGGATTTAATTTAATTTTACACTTTCCCCGACGTTTCTGTGCCATGCCATGGTCACAGGGAGACTAAGATAGTAATTGTTTCAATGGTCCAGTGTAGTTATTTCAAAGTATCCGAACATAATTTAATCATTGCTGTTTCTATTTACGTAGAATGAACTCAAAGTATCATGAAGTCTAGCTGTGGTTTGCTTTTTCTTGGGTTTGACTATTTGTATTACAGGATCCCAAGCTGGTGGTATATTTCAATCATTTTCAAATTTATGTAATTAAGTGTCAAATAAACAACGCGGTAAAATCCGTGTATAGTAGTTTAATTTCAATATTTAGAGTCGCTTAAAATTTGTCGGTTTACCACAATACCACCCTCCGCAGGCAACTGTCGAAAGAACAATAATCTTGCTACTTTTCTTAGTCCCGGAGACTAAAACATCTGGAAGATCACGTTTTACTTTCATTCCTTTCTTTTTATACCTCTTTTATTACAAGCAGTGCTTGATCTTAAAAGTTATGACACCCAAATTGTTCGACTCTTGTATTCGAATTATATTCAATTGTGTTGAGAATAATACAAAAGTAACGCATTGTGCACAAATACATTATATATATATGAATAGAAAGAAGCAGCGTTAGCTCAGTGGGAGATTGTCGGAGTGTCACGCAGAGGTCAAGTTTAATCTCTAAAAGTCAGAAGTGTGTACCTCTGACTTTTTGAAGTTATGTGTAAATGGTGCATAACGGCGCTTTAACGGCGAAGGAAAACATCGTGGGAAAATCTACATGTCTGAGAATTCTATAGAATGTTCTTGAAGATATGTGTATTCTGCCAACCAGCGCTGGCCCAGTGTGATAGACTATACCTAACTCTTCTTACACTAAGAAGAGGCCCGTTCCCAACAGTGGGACAGTTTATATACAGGACTGATATTATTATATATATACATTCGAATACAGTTATACTAACTTAATTATCCAAAAATACATAGTCCAGTCTCTTTAGGAGAAAAAATGGGTCAACCTCGGAATGAGAGATAATAAGCTGAAAACTCGTATACACCTTCATATTGGTGTTCTAAAAGTTGTCTCAAAAGTCTTATAAAATCTCGTGCCTGTGCCGTAATTTATTCAAGGTCAAAGTACACAAAAATCAGTGTTTCGCGATTATCTCGGTTTCTATAACTCCAACGATGTTAACATTTATTATAAAATTGTAGAGCATAAAATCTGCTACGAATTTTGTATAAAAGATATATATATATATCCAACCGTTTTTGAAATAGAGGGCGGAGAGTCCGCAGCGGCATGTTTACGAGAAATAAGATGATACTCCATTTCGGACAGATTAAATTTCTGGTCAGTGTAAAAATTAAAGCTTGGCCTTAGAAACACGAGATTAATGTATCAAAGACCTCCGTCAATGCCGCACGTACCACCCATCACTGTCGACGAACATATCCTCACGATTCAGACTGACTGAGCACTCATATCAGCGTCTTAAAAAATAATTACGACGTTATGAAATATTTATTAAATTTTATAGCAGTTGTAAATCAATAAAGCATACTGAATATTTATAATTATTTCAATGCGTGTCGTATTTGTGCTGTTTTGATTTAAGAAGGCTACTGAGCTGCACATGAGATTAATTTATCTTGAGAGGTTTTTAGTTAATAGCTCATAAATAAAAATGATTTTTGAGCGGAACGGCCAGTCGTTGTCAATTATTTGGTGACAGTATAAATAAATCGATCGTGGGAGAATCCGGCGTGGTATAAATACTGTTAATCTCCTGAGCCAGCCTTTTAATTAGAGTCCTGAAACCCTACTTAACATCTTCCAGTCCATTTTATTCTTGTTCGTTACGGTTGAAATGCGCGTATGGTACACCTAGTATTACAAGCAATCATGGTCTACGGTAACCGCTAACCATCACACGAGATTCCAGCCACTGTTACAGAAGATACCAGCAAAAAAATTGGATATGTCTGGGGCTGCTGTCATGTGTATCCCAACTAATATTATAAATGCGAATGTGAGTTTGTTTATTTGTATGCTTTCATACCTTAAATACTAGATCGATCACCATATAATTTAATTATAATATGATGATTGGTCGAGATCGATACAATACAATAATACACATTGTCCGGAGTGGAGAAAAGGACGGACCTATGGCACCTTTTATCCAGAAAAAACTACTGTTCCCGGACAAAAGCTAGTAAGTCATATTTTTTAACCTATTGAAAATTTAAACTAGAACTAGTAACTTTTACTACTTTCAATATATTATTCCCTTAGAATATTAAAGCAAAAATAAATCAAATAACATAATTGAAATGTATATCCTATACATGCCTACCACACATTAAAACACTAATACACTTACATAGAAAACATTTTCTATTCTTTTTTTACAATATATACTTTTGTTGCCGACAGTACACTGTATAGTTAACCATTCACTACTGTCCACTGGCCGTCATTTGTCAGATGTCAGCCCATTGAAAGCGTTGACCGTATATAGCGCTAGTCGTTTATGCAAACACGTCACAACTAATGTATTGCAATACACTACTTGTGACGTCACTTTGTAGAGAAAAAAGCGCTTTGCTTTCTCTACGCCAATAATATGAACTATTTCTGAATAGATAGACAAAGGTATACACCCACATTTAACTAGTTGTGCTTTTTGACACCAATATAGGATAAGCCCAATGGCATTGCGCAGTCCCGTGTTTCGACCCGGATCGAAGAAAGTGTTATGGACTTTTCAATCATAAATTTTCAGTAACAACGGAGTACGGAACTGTGTCCAAGAAAAGCCAATACTAATATGTAATAATGTTTGTAACTCATCTCTGCTTATCCCACTGGGACATAAGCCTCACACTATCTATTCTTAGGCCTCACTCTCTACATATCTATGTATGTGCGTATTAAATAGTTTAGTATCACTCGCATTAACAGTGAAGAAAAACATTTTAAGGAAACCTGTATGTATACAGGCTGGTTGGTAAAAGGCTGGACATATTGGAAGAGGTTATTCAGTACTCGATTCTGGACCAGAATAACTAAAAAGAATAGGGACTTAAAATTTTACCTAGTTATCCAATAAAAACTTGATGTGTGGACACTCTTGCGCATATACCAAAGCTAAACAAAATCTTTGTCCCCGGCCCCCGCTACCGTACCCCGCACTCCCAGATTTTGTACCTCCGCCGTCCTTTTCTTGTCAAAGGTATTTAGCCTCGGTAGCGTGGCACGTTCGACAGCTGTGTACGACGCGGCGACGCGCGCAGTTTCCACATGTTATGGATATTTCAGACTAATTTTTTTTATACGTTTCTTCTGACCATTAATTATCATATCCTTAAGTGTATACAATGTTTAACTAGTCACACTGTATAAGTTCTATGATTTATTTTCTTGAAGATGTGTGACATCTGCCAACACACACTAGGCTAGCGTGGTGGACTATGGATAATCCTATTTATACCGTGAAGAGACGACTTATATTATTATTATTAAATGTTGGCGATTGGATCGGTCTGGTAGAATACATCTGAAGAAATTATAAATGCAAAAGTAATTAGGTATGTGTCCTTGTTACCTTTAAAGAACGAAACGGTAGAACAGATATTTTTTCAAATTTAGAAACGAAAACGATTGTATACTGGGCACTTTGGCTTTTGATACCGAACTATGTTCCCTTGGGATTCACGGAGGCGATGCTGCAGGCAGAAACAGGTTAAGTATAAACAGTTTTAATATTATTTTACGAAACTTTGTTGCATTTCCAGTTCCTTCTTAATATATAATCCCAATTAATTCTTTACAGTAATCTGTTAACACTTTTCTAATCTTATTTAGATCAATCAAGATCCCACATTAATCCATTCAAAGATTACCAACAACAATGTAATTTCAAAACCCTAGCTTACCGTAAGTTCTAACAACAACTTGCCAGCATAATTGTCCACACAACCCAATTCTGCGTCAAACAGTAGTTTCCGTCTAAAGATAACAAAGACGAGCAAACACTTCAGCTTTAATCCATTCTTCCTGATCGGGATGACTTGGTTATGCGGTCAGCGGTGCGTCATTGCCAACCTTCTAACGAGAACGTGATGTGTGCTTGGCTTAATTTATGAGAGTCGAAGATTTTCGCACTCCACTTTCGATCTATGATATGACGTCATAAATAGTTTTTTTAATATCTAATACTAAGTGGCTACAGGCCAGCCACAAATTTTCGATATTCGAATTATATTTATATACTGAAGATGATTCAATTTTATTTCTCACGTTCATAGTTAGGATTGAAATAAATATAATTAAAGTAGGTACATATTTATTTATCAAAAATCAATGATGACATTAAAAATCAGTTCGTAAAATGTTACTATTATATAATTCGAAAGATTTTGGATCAGATTGATTTTGACCATAACAGATACAGAACAGATTTAATTATTTTTTGATGCTACTACGCACACTACACCAGACGACTCAACGTGGTCCAGTCATGTCACACGCTAGTGTAGCAATAATAAACGATAAAACTAGGCTTAATAACATTTATATGATGTTAACTATTGCCTTGTCTTGCTTTTTTATTTGACATACGAAAAAAACAAATGATATGGCAGCTTTTCTACGATGTGATCCTTTTTTTTTTACATCATGCGAAACTGTGTCAGCCTAATACAAATTTAACCAGTTTTTTTTCTTAATTTAATTACGTTTATATTATTAAAATAATTATTTATTTATTCTAAATTAAATTATATGATATAATAAAAATAGCAGATAATAATTAATTATACTATCAACATGTCACACGGAAGACATCTTAAAAATATATACAATATTTAAAGCGTTAGTTCCTGTGTCTTTATTCACAGACTTCTAATAGATAACTAGATAAAAACGAGTCATCAGTATTCACATACAATTACCTTTTTAATAATTTTATTAACTACCGACAAAAACCTATTTTAAAACGACCATTCTTTTAGTATCTATCCAAAAAGTGGTTTGCCTGATGATTAAAAATATTTTAAGATTTTACATAATTAATATTATTAATATCAACTAAAACCTAATCATCAACGGTCATTATAATGAATACCTTGTCGTCCCCCGCGGTTCCATCCATGTTTATGATTTCTTCTCCGCTCGCATGAAGTAGCTTTCTGATGATGAGATAATTATTTAAATCGGTTTAGTAGTTTTAGAATTTATTCATTAAATACAAACAAATCTTTTCTCTTTACAATACTATAAAATGATATTTGTATACTAATTGAGATTTGAAACGCTGAAATAACGTTTGGGTTATGAAACTATTTAATTTATTTAATTAAAAAATGTGTGTCCCTATCTAAAGGTAGCCTCCTCTCTTCGCTAATATTTTATTATAAAACAGCAGCGCATGTGTAACTAATACAGAGAATTTTCTTATAGAGCAATCCTTCACCGCTTTGCTCGGCTTTGTAATCTTGTACTATTTAGACCGAATGGATAAGGCTATAATGACACAGTTATAAAAAGTTCACGTACACAACCCGCGTGAGGCCATACATAATATTAATTTCGCAATTAACGTGAAGTAAAGTGACATAAAATTTAATTACACTAAGAATAGCCGTGATGGATGATTAAGAACGTTGAGTGAGAATCAAATGCATTGTCGTCTATACAACGTGGAGAATCTGTCAGAGCTTCTAAAAACTTGTTGAATATCGCTACTGTCAGTCGCTTAGCTCTTTTTTATTCGAAGTGGCGAACGGAATAGAAATGACTACATATTAAAAATATACGTATATAGACTGCAACTGTATATCCCCGAAAGGGAAGACAGTGTATCGCAACCACATATAGCTGGGTGTATTTTTAGAACCCACCGAACAGAGAATTGTGGTAGTGCTTTGGAACCAAGGTGAATGTATGTACCAGCCTTCAGTCCTTGCCTTAATACCTTTGCCCCTTTCCTAGCGACGTCTTAATACTTTTACTGCTTCTCTTAATACTTTAGGCCCCATCCCACTAATCCATTCACATAGGCTACGGCTAACAATCTGCTTGCTTCGTTTTCGGTAGGCAGTGACTCAGTTGTGTTTTCCCGATACTGCTTCTGTGATGCCAAGAAAATACAACCATGTCGATGGGCCGCGGTAAACGCTTACCATCAGGTGACAGAAGAACAAGTTTACTACCAACATTAAATTTGGAGACGATCCTATTGTCACCTAAAGAAAACGTTTCCAGACAGCTGATCTGGAGAATGTCCACACAGAGAAGTCTGACTCTTTGTCATTGCACTATCGAACACTATAACATGACAGCGCCTCCTTTGCGAACCTGGCAACCTTATAGATATACGGATACCTTATCATTAGCAATTTCAAGTATAAGAGATATAACATAGTGCAATCTTCACTTGAACATAGAACAGCTTATCTAGGAAGATATTTTTTACATAAAATCTCTACCATTTATCATTTACTGTGTAAATTTATATGTAAAGTGGGTTCTTTAGAGCTCATTAAATCTTTTTTTTCTTATACATTGGCAGTGGCCACTATGTTATATGTAGAGATGGCAGCCTTTGAGATATTCCCTTGATATCGCAAGCATCCAGATGTTTAGACCACCAAGTAGATTGTTTGCTTGACTGCCGCCTCAGTTGAATAAAAAAAAGTAATGGCAATTAAACAAGCCAACAACACGACTAGGAGGAATTATTTAAAGAACGCCGAGTTTACAAGACATAAAAATATCTTAAACTTGTTTTGTAAACGTCGGATTGTTGTCATGTTATCTTGTATGAAAGGTATTTGCTACCATAAATGTTTCACTTCTGAATTAAAATGTCATTAAGGTAACGAGCGAAGGTTGTAGGTGTAAAGTAAGGCAAAGAAAATAATATATTAAAACCTACTAAGACCTCCCATTCTGAGACACACACTACATTGGATATCGCGCCCGAAGTCCTGTCTTGCAAACATCGAACTAATGAGCTGCAAGGCCGAAGCAGTTGCATGACTGGTAATCCACTCTATGCCAAAAATGGAGTAAAAGCATGGCGTGAGATTTAGCCAAAAGACTGGGTCTATTAGAACGAGACTTATTTTATTAGCCTTCGCTTCTTTTACGCTTTTACTTTTACCTTTAATACGCAAAACGCGTTAAATAAAAGGCCCAGTTTCGTCCAAAAGAACTCTAAACTCGTATCAGAGATCTAGAAACTAAAAGATTTCTTTTTACTTCTATGGTAGTTAACAAGCATACAACCCTTCTAATGCGAATGCTTGTAAGCAACAATGTTAAAATCACACTCATGAAGGACCCTGAACACTCACACACTACAAGTGATAAAGTCGTCACTCTAGAGCTAAACACCTTTGGGCTGTTTCAGTATGCACGAATCACATTTTTAAGCAAGAATACCACTGTGTCCTTTCTTAAAAATGTGAGCTACAGTGGTACCTCGCCTTTCTTAAAGCAGCTTGTATTATATTTAATCCTTACAAATTCGCTATATCTCGCACATTACACCATAAGTTACCTTGCTTACTTTCAAAATAGATCATTAACTGCCAGTCCAGAACTGTCACGTTTGCGTGGGAGTCATCTTGAGATCATGTACTGTTATTATTCGTTAACCTATAATTCTGAACTTAAGCGCCAACACAATTCTTGAGTTGAAGACGCCTACGCATATACGGAAGTGTCAATGCGGTCCATGATTGCTCGACCACAAAAGCCTTCAATAGTATTCCTGCAGTAGTAAAGTAAAAAGTTGGTTCAATTCTTTAGGTGATTAACAAGGCAAAGAAGCCTTGTTTCACTTGGCTACAACATTGGCCTTAGCAGCACCTCCTTGATTTTGATAAAAGCTACAGGTGTCATTCGTTCATCGCTGAACATACAATATAGAAATCTAGATATTGCAAATATTTAATGACTACGCATGAACTGGCTCGCCCGAGCCAGTATACATACTCTTATAGGGTAAAAGCAATGGTGACATGCATGAACGAGACAGTGCAGTAGTGTATTTATTTTATCTCGAATTCGCAGACAATACTATAATCTGTCTAGTCTTACCAGTCGTAATTAAAAATCTATTGTGTCCGGCCGCTAGTGTTCCGCTGCGACTTAATAAGTTAAGGAATGGACAGCCTCAGTAGTGCAGCGATCGTGAATGCAATTGCTGCACTTCATTGGGTTCTTTCTGCTAAGATGTGCTCGTTAGCAGCTCCGAGTCTTGAGCTGTGTAAAAAGTAATGATCATATTTCTTCTGGAATATAAACGTGAACAGTGCTGACACAGCTCGTTTTATAAACATTTTTGATTGGGGTCCATAGTCCATCAATAACAACTGATGTATACAAGGTCCCACAATAGTGCTGTCATGGTCGATAGTCGATTATAATCGAATTGTACCTGCTAGTTTAGTATGTATCACACTTAATTACTAGTGTTGGACAATAATAGGTACAGTCATAAATATAATTGGATTATTTATTACGTATCGTTTAACTTGTATAATACATTTATTGTTTGTTATTTAGTTGTCGGATTATAAGTTTAAATGAGTGTTTATATTTTTTCTTTTTATATTAATATTAACGAACAAATTCAACGTCCATTATATTGCAGTTACCAATCAATCAATTCATTCAATGATTCTTTGTTATTTTATTTATATTACTAACTTAAGTACTTATATCCAGGTCATTTGAGAAATGACCGTAAGCGAGCGGTTTGTGCATTATACTACTAGAAACATTATTTAACTTATGCAGAGCCGATTAGAGCTTAGATTGAACTGGATGTTATCTAAATATATTGCAATGGCAGGATATTTAGATAAGATTTACTACGATCTAATTTAGCCTGTGTTATATGGCAATACGGCCACAAAATTTTCTTTATGGAGGCTTAATTTCATTTTTATAACCTAATCTAGAGTTACTTATATAAATAAGTAAGCCAAAATTTATACCACTTGCAGAAGTTTTACTTAGATAATTTGCTTATGGGAAGTATGGCAAAACTTTTGTAAGCGGTTGGACCCGACTTTGCTAAATGATTGACATCACACCAAATAAGATACTACTACAGAAAGAAGGTCGGTCTAAGAATTTCTAAGAGTTCACGTGGCAAGTAAAAGTTTAGACGGCTCACATAACTACCTATTTCGTAGTTTTTTATCCCATCTTTAATTTATTTTCTTAAAGGTCGATATGAGGTTAGTGATTTTTCTGGCTTTGCAAGCTTCAACTGACTAACAAAAAGAAATCTACTTCCACGCAACAAATGTAGCAGTCAGGATGCCTTGTTAGTCTGTTTGTGACTACTACGATACATGATGAAACGATAAGCCGTTCAAAAATGTATTTAAATACCGAGCGTGATCGCATTAGTACCCGTTTTCTATTATATTCTACATCTTGATTTTCTGTGGTGCGTGATGTCCTTTTAAAGTTCCTCAAGAATGCTTTGTTGCCATCGCGAGGACTAGTATTTGACTTGATTTAACTAATATCAGTAGCTCAAAATATTAGTAACATAAATTAATATCGCAGCATAAAATTACACCGAATAAATTAGGCCGCTGTCTTTCCATATTCAATACAAAATTAATTTGCATTCCCTCGGTGAGCCGTCATCACAGTTAATAATCTGAGTAATTCCATACTGATGATTAATCTAGACAGCGGTACTCACAGCATTGAGCCACGTGTAGCATTATGTACTTACTGAGGTCAAAGATCAGTACTAACACTACAATTATTAATGCACCGTGAAATAAACTCGGGACAGGATTTTTCATCATATTTTACTGATGTCGTAAAATGATACAAAAGTTTGTGTCATGAGGTAGTGGTACCCATCACCGATGTTATAGTTATTGACGTCAACTGTGAAGTCATTTAGTGCATTTTTCGCGGAAATTGTTATTATTACCTATTAACTTTATTGGTATAACAATAGCATACATATATTAAAACGTTAATAAAACACTTAATTATATATATTCTGATATGTATTCCTATAACAGGTGCACATTATATTAATTAAATACAACGGAATAAATATAAAACAAACATAAATAGTTTTAATTAATTTAAATAGCTTAAATTATAGTATAGTTTAATAATAGTAGTGTTGGAGTTTAAAATTATGTAATAATAATAATAATATTAATAATATTCTACCACATACACTCAACACTATCTAGCCCAAACTAAGCAGAGCTTGTACTATGGGTACTAGACAATGGATAACATACATATTTTTTTTTTGTACATACATACATATTATACATAGACACACCCAGACCAAGACAAACATTCATGCTCATGCACACAAATGTTTGGCTTGTGCGGGAATCGAACTCGCGACCTTAGGCGTGGCAGTCGGTTATACTAACCACTACGCCACCTAGGATGACAAGTCCGACAAAGTGTTTTAAAATAAACTACTTAAGTAGTTTAATTCCAAAAACAAATTAATATAATTACTGACAGTTTGTTTGTTTTCGTTTGAGATATCTATAATTACACTTGTAAATCAATTTTGCGCGAGATTGTAAATACATATATTTTTTGTGTTGACCATATGCTATTTCGATTTCTATACACATTCTTATTAAGGGCGCGTTTAACCCAAGTCGGTTTAATGTAGGGGAATAAAACATTTTTATAATACTAGCGTGCGCCTTTTTTTTTTTTTTTTTACGTGGGGGTATGCATGACGCATACCCCTCCGCGGGGGCGGGCGGAGGGGTTATGTCGGACTCGCCGGGGTAAAATAAGATGTTAAGATGATAAAGTACCTCCCGGAATACCGACTAAACCTACCACGGTGTTCCTCGATAAAACCACTATCGACGGGGCCGCGCGAATCACTTTCGCATGCGGTCGCGACCCCGCCGAGGTTTCGGCCCGCCGTATGAAACGGCAGGCCACTACACGAAAGACCTACCACCACTCCCTACTGTCCCCCCTAGAGGGGAGACGGACTCAACACAGAGGCGCGCGTGGGAACACGCACGCCGCCTCTCGGACCTGGTGCTGAACGGATGGCGGGCAGGCCCACAAAGCCCGCCACCCCCAGGTCAAACCTCAGGGTGGCTGGAGGTCGTCCCGCGCCCTCCGGCGCCCGGCTCTGCGGTTGGGGAGAGGGTTCAAACGCTCCCTCTCCCGCTCCGCCGCCTCTTTGATGGAAATGACTTCCTCACAAAAGGAGGCGACGGCGTTCCACGACCTCTCACTCCGGACCATAGACTGAACTACGGCCGGGAGCGAGAGGGCAACCAATCCGACTGCCGCGATCAATTCACGGCGCTGCGATGCCCAGGCGGGGCAAACCGCCAAAGTGTGCAGCGCCGTGTCCTCAACTACGTCGCGGCAGTCGCCGCAGTGGTGACAACCGGGCGTCTCTTGCCGGCGTATACGACACAGGAACTGGCCAAAACAACCGTGGCCAGTCATTACCTGTGTCAGCCGGAAGGTGAGGGCGCCATGGCGCCTCTCCAGCCACTCCTCAACACGGGACTTACCGCCACGATCGTGGCGTGCCCGGTACTAGCATTCGCCTAGTGCGCGAAATTCAACTAAAATTTGCCTGTAAGATATTGCTGATATATGTTATTATATTATATTAATAATAATAATAATATAATAATATTCTACCACATACACACAACACCGTCTAGCCCAAACTAAGCAGAGCTTGTACTATGGATACTAGACAATGGATAAACATACTTATATACTTTTTTTTTGTAAATAAACTAATAAATACATATTATACATAGAAACACCCAGACCAAGACAAACATCCATGTTCATGCACACAAATGTTTGACTTGTGCGGGAATCGAACCCGCGACCTCAGGCGTGGCAGGCGGTTACACTAACCACTACGACATCGAGGCCGACAAATCCCATCGCCATCGCCATCTTTAATTTATTTTCTACTTTCAACAATACCTACAGGTATTCAGTAGCCGTTTATTTTTGCTGGCTGGCCCTGTGTTGTTTGCCACATTCGTTATATAAAAAAGGTGATGTCGTTTACACCCACTTTTCAGTGATGAGCTAACATCTCGTCGGCACGCTAATATTCGTGATAGAAAACCTATCATCGCTTTGCCCGACCCCGGAATCGAACATGAGACTTTACAAAAGGCAAATATAAATGCAAAATTATGTTAATCCAAAATCATCTAAACATACTAATTTCCACCCGTAGCTTCGCCTGCATGAATCTTACGAAACATATAGCATAATAAAAGGTAGCCTATGTCCTTCTATAAGATATAATCTATATACTTGCAAAATTTCATTTAGATTTGTTCAGCCGTTTAATAATGAAAAGGTAACAAACAAACAGCTACAGTTACTTTCGCATTTAACTTACATTTAACCCATACCTCAACAGTTTTAATAAGACATAATTTTAAGTTGATTTTCGTTTCTGAACCGGTTTTATCGGTTATTTAATTAATGCTTTTATGATTTACCACCTTCGGTGTATGAGTGATTGTCGGATAAAAAGTGTAACAACATATTATTATGTGTTAATAAGGTACAAAGTTATTTATTGAAGCTTTATTTAACTTACTCTTGCACTTTGGACGTAATTATTGACGAAGGAACATGCATGCATTCATACAAATAAATTAAATTGAAGTGTCTGTTTTTAACGTGTTACTTAAAGCATATAAATGTTCACACGACATTAATACCAGAAAATCAATTTAAAATTTTTGTCTGTCTGTTTGTCTGTTTCGAGTAATCTCCGAAACGGCAAGACCGATTTTGACGGGACTTTCATTGGCTGATAGCTTACTTTATGAGGAGTAATTTGAACTATTTTTTATATCGTGAACGAGTACCCACGCGATAGCACACGGGATAGAAGCACTTTTCTCCTGTTACGTGGACGAAGTCGCGGATGTTGGGTAGTAGGTAATGTAGGTACTATAAAACATGGACATAGCACGTCATATAACCATAGACTTAAATCTACAGGTTGTCCGGTAATTAATCGATAACCTTGAAATGTCTTATAGTAGAACTGATGGCCGTTCAGAAAAGATATGAAAAAAAAAAGAAAAAAATTATATAATATAAAAAAATAAAAGATGATATAATTTAATAATTTTAATGTAAAAAAGCGTGGAGTGCTATCTAAGATATTTTGATAACCCCCACCCCACTTTTTATTACATTAAAATTATTAAATTATATTATTTTCCTTTCAAGCTTTTTTTAGTTTTTTAAGCTATTATTTTCTTTTTCTTTTTTTTAATTTTTCCCTTGTCATCGGTCCTCGATAAGTGTGCAAAGTTTCAAATCAATCCGTCGATTTGAAAGGGGTAAAAATCACATTCAAAGATTCCTTTACATAGATTCATAGATACATAGAAACATACCAAGCTAATAAAAGCGTGTTAAAAAGTGCAATAGCTAGTCATACTTTTGACTGTCTATCTTTTAGCATAATTAGTGTTTAATAATAAAACATTTACGGTCGTAGTGTACAAGAAAGTTAAATTATTAAAACTTTGAAATTTTTTTTTTGTGAACGCCCGTCACTTCTAATATAAGACATTTGAACGTATCCATTAGTTACCGGACCACCTGTATATCCCCGAAAAGGCAGAGGTATATTAAACCTATTCTGCCAGCTATGGTTTTGGGCTCACCGTAACAGGGGTGAACCTTTTTTCTTGCTATCGAAGGAGTTACAAGAAAACACAAGCACCTGTGGTTTTGAATCCCGTACATGTCATTTGTTTGTGTGATCTACAAATAATTCTTTTGAATCTAGGTGTACTTTAAGTTCGTTGTTTGTATGTTTGTAAGGTCTCCTATGCCACAGCGCCAGACGAGTTATGCTGTCTTCTTTTCTTAAAAGAAGAAAGAGCCCTAATACATTATTATTTCAGTACATTACGACTTAACTGCCTCCGTGATGCAGCGGTAGTTTATGCGACTGCTGTGCATGAGGTCTCGAGTTCGAAACCCGGGTCTGACCAACTAAAACTTATTGGGTTTTTCAGTTAAAAACTTCAATACGAGCCCGGAGTTAGGAGGTTGGCGGTGCTAAACATCCACGTGCCTCGGAAATAACGTAAAGCCGTTGGTCCTGGGCCTGATCTCTCTCCGGTCGTGTCGAGTTATCCGTCCCGTCGGATCATGAGGGTTAGGGAACAGAGAGTGCACGTGTTTGCGCACATACTTGTGCTCTATAATATCTCATACGCAGATAGCCAGTCTCCGTTAAGATGGGCCACGTCTGAAGGACATTATTATTACATTACGACTGCATAGATGCTGCAGTCGTATAAGTGGTTGCCTCTGCGTGCAAGTATTGTAAATTCGATCCATATGCGGGATAAATATTAGCGTGGTCAGCAATATTTATTGAGTCTGAGTATCCTTTGTGTCTGAAAAAATATTACTTCTTTCACCTTTTTCCTTCCTTTTTCTTTTTTTTTACGTAGGGCTCCTGCTCCTGTTGCATAACCCCTCGAGACAAAGGGAGGCGGGAGGGTAATGTCGGGCTCTCCCAAGAATTTGGGCCTACCGACTAAAACCACCGTCAGGGACCTAAAACGTCCTTTTATTTATACGAAGGTACGAAGGGAAGTAATAAACCCTTCACATGATTCGAAGTGCAATTACAATCAAGTAAAGGTTACACGTGATCGGTACTAGTACTGATTTGTCGGAGCTCACGAAGAAAATTAACAGCTTTACGTAACGCCATGAGGTGTGCAACCTTAACCTTTTGCGTCGTGATAATGTAACAGAGTTGTACCTACAGTTATTGTCTTAGTGTTGGTATAAAAGAAATGTTTATGTGGTAGAAGCATCTTTATTTGTTTAGCTGAGTTGAAGGCTACAGGATTGGCAAAGGGTACGCTATTTCTCTTTTTTTAAATACTACTATAGTGGCAAAGTAAGCGTACGGCCCACCTGACGGTAAGTGGTCACCGTAGCCTATGGATGCCTGCAACACTAGAGGTATCACTTGCGCGTTGCCGACCCTGTGAAAACCTTTTAGCACCATTTTTTAAGAAGCCCATACTGTAGTCTTGTGGGAAAACCTCGGCGTTTATTCCATAACTTGAGCGTCCGCGGGAGAAAATTCCTTGGAACCTCTTGGTATAATAGAATTGCAATTAGAAATTTCTAGATCTAGTAGCTTTTTCCAGCAATTAGAGTTGCAAAACTGATCGCTTGTTTTAAGAGAGAGTTCACATTGGTGGTGCAATGAGTAGAAATCTAAACCACGACCTATCGATCGCGAAGTCAATTTACTTATCCATCCGCCGCTGCATTTCCAATCCCTTATCTATTATTAATGAACAGGCCACACATAAACGTCGTTAGGCTAGGTTGGCATTCTATTAAGCAAGAGACATATGTCGTATCTGTGTTACTTTTCTGTATGTTTTAATTGCGATGTTTGTATAAATTTTACCGCAAACATACATTGAAAAATATCTGCGTAGCCTCTTTCTTAGCTCCGTTCTATTTGTCAGCCGTCTTTGTGGAGCCTGCAACTAGCGCTCAAAATGTTGAAAATAAAGGTAAATCGATCAATTTTGTCTCAAAAATCACTTGTACAAACATATATTACAATAGAGCAAACCTTGTATATAACCGTGATTGGTGTGAAATGCACCAGTCTTAGTCTCTGGACACATTCAGTTTTAAACCTGGTAATATTCAACCGCTAAAATTTTCTCTGGCCCAATTACAATTTTTTCCTGACATTGCAGAAAACCTGATTAAACTCTTGAGCGGTAACGGCCCGCTACTAGCTAGACAATTATTTCTCAATTATATCTGGCGTTTCAACAATTGATAGGTTAATAAACCTTATTGATATTTATTCTTTTTCATTCAAACATACTCATTATTGCAAACACATTCCTCTCCGCTTTCCTCTGTCAACAACGTCAATAGGTTTTTTTGTAAATATTGGCACAACTTTGGCAAAAAAAATTGAAAGTCAGTGCAGCACAAATAACAGTGCTCCTCTGGTCTTAACGTGTCTTAAAAGCGGAATATCTTTTGTTATGTTGGATCCGGATAAAAAGTAATAGAGCGAGTTATTCTCTCGTTAAAAGATAATTATGCACCTGGGTGGGACAATATAAGCTATAGCATATTAAAGACCTTTAAGCATATCCTGGTGCCTCCGTTAACAAACATTTTCCGAATTTGTCTTTCTATCGGAGTCTTCCCTTTATGCCTTAAAAAAGCAATAGTGATTCCCATTCATAAGTCTGGTACGAAAGACCTTGTAACAAATTATCGACCAATCTCGCTATTGCCTACTTTCTCAAAAGTGCTAGAGAAAATAATTTATAATAAATTAGTACAATTTCTTGAACAAAATTCCCTATTTTCCCATATGCAATTCGGTTTGAGATCTAAGTTGTCAACAGCAGATGCAGTACACAACTTGACAGCTTTTATCTCAGAGGAACTTGGGAAAAGAAAATAAGTAATTGGAATCTTCCTCGACCTCGCAAAAGCATTAGAAACTGTATCAGTTGCAATCCTATTAAAAAAATTTGATGCTTTAGGAATACGAGGCACACAGCTTAAGCTACTAACAGACTATCCACAAAATAGGTATCAGTGCGTGAAAATAGATAACATCATCAGTGCCGACATACAAGTGCCACAATTCGGTATTCCACAAGGGAGTGTCCTTGGAAGTACTCTATTTTTGGTGTACACAATCATTGTAACTTAAGTTTACCTAGCGGCAAAATCGTTTCGTACGCAGATGACACCGCCCTTCTCTTCTCCGCCGACACAAATGAGGCAGTCCTTAAAAATGCCCAGCGTGGTTTCGATGTAGTTAATAAATGGCTGAGAAATAATTTGCTTACATTAAATACTGATAAAACCAAATTCATTAAGTTTAATATGCGCAATCAACAAGATCATTTAAGTGATATTCGACTATATGCACACCATTATAACAACACAATGAATGATGATTGCACATGTTCTGCAATCCATAATGCAACTAACATTAAATATCTGGGGGTTATAATAGATCACACTCTTTCATTTAAACAACACGTAGCAGCTTTGTCAAGCAGACTACGTAAATTAATATTCGTTTTTAAGAAACTGCGTTATATCGCAGATAATAATCTTATTATACAAGGCACTGTGCCAATCCATTATTCAATACTGTATTACCTCATAGGGAGGGATCGCAAAATCGGTTATTCTTCCAATTGAAAGAGCACAAAGAGCACTCCTAAAAGTAGCTACACATCGACCTTTTCGCTATCCCACATGCCTTTTGTATCAAAATTCTAAAGTACTAACAGTCCGGCAGCTTTTTATAATGCACACTGTACTAAAACAACATACTACTCTTGATTATAACCCGGAACTTACTAACCCTAAACGAAGGAAAGATATCGTTTGTACTACTCAGTCTCAATCTAAGTATATTTTTACCAATAGGATTTTCGCATTTTTAGGTCCATTTCTTTATAATAATATAAACAAAATAACTGCGATTTATGACAAAATGTATGTATGCTAACACTAAGTAATTAGTTCAACAATATTTACAAACCTTGAACTACGATCATACTGAAAATTTGATGATTGTTGTTCAATAAGTGTTATGTAATAAAATAGCTCTTTAAGTAGTCGTAGTAATCACTTAGCTTATAATGTAAATCGTAAGTTTTTATATACAAAGGATAATGTTTTATAAGTATTGTTTTAGAATTTATATCTATATTATACAGCACCTATGTGCCCTTAATGCCTGTGGCACAGGTTTACCCTAGTACAGGCACCCCTTATATATTACCTTTGCGATGTAACCTAAGTTCTGTACTAATTTGTACCAATTTAAGTTGAATAAATGATTATTATTATTATGATTATTATTATTCCATACAGTCTATAATTCTAATCAACAAAATATTAGTGATTACTTCTAAACGGCGAAGAAATGGTAAAAGTTTTCAGATAAAATACAAGTAAATTTGAACCCTAATTGCAAGCACACATGTAAAAATAAATACGACCGTATAAGGAGAAACAGTAAATTCTAAGAATAAATAATTATTCTTACTGCCCTTGACCAACGTGACCCGAGAGGCGTAATACAAATACCTACGTCAAATTACACTCTATGAATATATTCAATTATTTCCATTCAACAAATCGCTATCAGTTATTCTAATATTACTAGGAAGTGTACCAACGCAAACAGTTTTCCAATAACACAATAAATTTAATACAAATAAATAGCGGAATATTATTTATTTATCGCTTTGTTAGTCAGAGGCTGAATTATTCCTTTGGTTAATTAGTACGTTTGATGATTATGATGACGTATTTCATATAAAAGATTTATTCCAAAACCATGTTTTAATAAATACCTACAATTAGGATGCGGCTTTTTTTTTTTTTACTTACTGGAGTGCATGACGCTTACCCCTCCGCGGGGGCGGGCGAAGGGGTTATGTCGGACTCGCCGGGGTAAAAGAAAGATGGTAAAGATGATAATGGACCTCCCGCAATACTGACTAAACCTACCACGGTGTTCCTCGACAAAACCACTATCGACGGGGCCGCGCGAAACACTTGCGCATGCGGTCGCGGCCCCGCCGAGGTTTCGGCCCGCCGTATGAAACGGCAGGCCACTACGCGAAAAGGCCTACCTATAACGCAAAACTCCCCCCAAACTCTACTTTCTCCCCCCTAGAGGGAAGACGGACTCGAAACAGAGGCGCGCGTGGGAACACGCACGCCGCCTCTCGGACCTGGTGCTGAACGGATGGCGGGCAGGCCCACATAGCCCACCACCCCCAGATCAAACCTCAGGGTGGCTAGAGGTCGTCTCGCGCCCTCCGGCGCCCGGCTCTGCGGTTGGGGAGAGGGTTTAAACGCTCCCTCTCCCGCTCCGCCGCCTTCTTGATGGAAATTACTTCCTCACAGAAGGAGGCGACGGCGTTCCACGACCTCCCACTCCGGACCATAGACTGAACAATTAGGATGTGGCTGTGGTTATTCATACAATAGCTGTAACCGCGATTCTTATGTGCGAATATGCATCATCTATTTATCCTAACACTCTTTACTTATTAGTAATTATTTGTGAAATTAAGACTTTATGTAAGTCCAAGCTTATCTTAGTATATTCATTAAAAACCTAAGCTAATTTAGTTCAGCCATTGTTAAGATTGGCGTGCACAAACGCACAGACTAACTCAGAAAATTCATCATTCAACGATTAAAGATTGTATTTTCCTGTCAAAGTATTAATGAATTTTATGTTAGAAGACTGTCGCAATAACAATACATACCATCATACCTCTATCGATATCGTACAGACAACACAAAAAAAATTCATACGAAATCAAGTTTCGAATAGATTAGGATTCGAATAATAATTAAGGACAAATGGAATTCGGAAATGGAAACATACAATTTTCTAATATTCGAATAACATATCACATCGCTACTACATATGTAGACGTTGAAATTAAACTGCTATATACGGATTTTATCGCGTTGTTTATTGAAGTCTCCCCGTGACCATGGCTGCTGAAAAGCAACCGAAACGTCGGGGAAAGTGTAAAAAAAAAAAAAAAAAAAAAAAAAAAAAAAAAAGTTTAATAATAATTTAATTAGCTTAAAAATTAGTAAAGTTTAATAGTAGTAGAAGAGTAACAATTTTCAAAATTTTGTAATAAAGTGTCAAATAAACAACGCGATAAAATCCGTATATAGCAGTTTAATTTCAATGAATAATATTCGCGTAAATAGAAGACAATATTACATATGTAGACGTTAATTTTTCTTTATATTTTTATTGACCCAGCTTGTTTTAAACGATAAAGCTTTTTATATCTATGTATATATCATTCTATGTTCTCAGTATACACTCTATATATGTATGGCAATACAAATGAACCAAGCCTCAGCACTTATCCACCGGAGATTAAAGTGCGTTATGCGATCAACAATAATAGACACCCGATCATTACGTAAATGCGTTTTCCATTGAATATAATTATACATAAATACAAAACTACTACCATATAGCATATATATTTTGTTTTAGACATTAATGTATATTTAAGTGCAATTATATATACATATTGTGTATAATATATGTACTCTTTCACACGGCAATCTTGTCAATTTTATGTGAAGATTATGCCGTAGAACAGATATTATACAAAGAGTTATGTAAAAATATGTAACCTTGTAGGAGACAACAATTTATTCTCGATAAAAAATGAACGAATATTTAATAATACATGTGATACCTATAGAAGCTGTGGCTGACATTTTATCCGCGTGAAAATCTATATTAGAGAAAATTTCGAGCTACCTTTTAAGCATAATAGCTCACACGAACAAGTGTGACATTTGGTATATTAAAGTTTATATGGAGATAAAGAGCAAAGAGTTGTTAAGCACGATGTAAAGAAAACACGAGTAATCTTTATACGTTTTTAAATTTTAACCTTGCGTAGTGAATTTATTTTATTTATTAAACGGTTTCTGCATAACAATATAAATGTAACAAAATGTGACAAAACAAACACCGACAACATAGGTGTTAAATCAACTAGGTTGTGTGACTTGGCTAAAGATCGCTAGCCACAGAAGAATTTGGCAATCCAGCTTGTTGGTTTGTTCGTCTGCTGGGCAAAGGGACTTTTGCCCAGCAGACGAACAAACCAATAAGCTGAGGAAAATCGAAGAAAACTAGGAAATAAACTTCATCTTACCTTACTTACATGTCTCCTAGCGTGATGTTTTATAGACCTATGCGAAATCTGCATAAAGGTGTTTTCTAATGGTTAAAGAATTATTAAAATCGCTTCAGTAACTTTTAAGTTTACATTGCAAACATATAAAAATAAATCGTTCTTTTTAATAATAGTAGTATAGATATAGAAATACCAGAGTTGAATGAGATGTATAACGTCTTAATAAACCAAATCTGTACCTATCAGTTACAATCACTATACTCATATAAAAATATCTCTGGTCCATAATAATATTTAATACAATTTCTCATTCACACATCAGAATACCATAACGATTTAGATAAATAGAGATCCATAAAATGATTAAGTGCTCGCTCGCGAGTATTAAATCAATGTCTAAGAAATTTCCAAGCCAGATGACGAACATTAAACACAAAATGATCGGCCCAGTGCAAAAACTATTACAGAGTACACAGTAATATGATTCAGTTTAATAAGATACGTCACAAGTAGGGTACAATGATTTCTTGTAGCAAAACATGCACAAAACAATTATATTTTTAGAATTTAAATCTGGCAACCTAGTCTACGGCCTGTCTGACGGTAAGTAGTTATCATAACCCCATGATCGTTTGTAACCAATGGTATCACTTTCGCGTTGCTGACCCTACGCAATAGGACCAAAGAGAGAAGGAAAGGAAATAAATTATAGAAGTAAATATATAAGTCCCAGATGTTTCGGGGTACAAAGAAATGGTCGTGAATAAGATAAACAGAAATATCTAGATATTTCCGTACATATTTGGAATGTTTATTTTTTTTACCATTTGCATAACAGGTAAGTAGAGCGAATTGCATTTTAATCTGAGAGCGAGGTTATGGGCATTGCGAACTTGTAAGTTTAGGTTTGATGACCTAAACATCGAATGTAGGAAAATCTACTTTTATTGAGAGTTTGATTGGTCGTGTGAATATGAAATATGTTTTTTATCCTGGTGTGGGTAAATTTTTTATGCAAGGTTTTGTTGATGGTTTTCATAAAGTAATATTGTTTGAGGAATTTAGTTACAAATTTTGTGTCCCGAGTATGTTAAAACGTTTATTGGAAGGTAGAAATTATGCTTATCCTGTAAAGTGTGAATCTGATATGTTGTTGGCTTTTCGGGGACCTGTTATTTTTGTGTCTAATGAATTAGATGAAAGTATGGATGATGCATTAAAAAAAAGCCAAGTTGTACAGGCGCATGATCAACTGGCGCTGCGATGTCAAGTTTCTATTTGTAAGGTAATGTTACCAAATCTACATTAACATTTACCCGACATACATTAGAATATTTCTTATTCGATAAAATCGTTCCAAGTGACAATACTTTACGTAAATAATATGAAAGCAATCGATAATCCAATCCATACTAGACTATTGTACAAAATAGTTCAACAATTATCCCAACAATAATCCTTTTCACATCGATTTGTTTAGTTATCTACAAGTTCTAAATCGTTTGATGGACTCGAGTGCAGAATAGAGAGCTCATAACAACACCGGTTATCGATTCTAATAGCAGATCATACAATCGATATTATTACGAACATCTATCTGTACGGAATTTTAGATTAGAAAACTATTGTAATGAAATACAACTCATTGGTGCCGTTGTACATATTTGCAATCGTCCGCGTGGTAAAGAGTTCGATTCTCTGATCGAGAATTTTTCTTTCAAGTTAATTTCAATTGCAAGCTTAGAAGCGTGACCAATGGACGCCGTTAAGCTATTTTCCAATTTCGTGACTTAAAATATATATGGCGAAATAAAGGCCATAAACAACAACACAGGACCAGCAAAACTGTTTAATAAAGTAATAATTAAAATGTATTAATATGATATAATATAGCCGTTTAAAACTTGCCTAACTTGCAGCAACGGAAATTATTAGGCGATAATAACAGCCAAAGGAAATTCTAAGGTTATCATTAGTAGACCCTTGTATAAAAACATTTGGCGCTGACTTAGGCTCAATTCACACCTAACGGAAGCGTCTAACTCAGCAGGAAATGAGACTTGTTCATTTTTGTCTTCTTTAAAATATAAATGTATATAATAAATGATAATGTTTTAGGACGCATATATGAATTACTAGTTTCCCACGTTACGCCCCTAGCATAAGATGCTCTTGCGCTCATGAGTGTTTTGTAAAGCGTAACAAACAAATAAACAAACTCACATACACATTTATAATTTTATAGTTGGGATGCCTTTCATTGTCTTTTATGAACATCAGGGTATCATTCATCCAGAAAAAAGTACTGTTACTGTTGTTGTAAAAGAAATTTATCTACAAAATCTACATAAACGCAAGTGAAGCCGCGGGCAACGAGTGTGTCTCCGTAAGAATGCTCACCGCTTCGCTGTTATCTTAGTGTGAATTAAGTCTTATACGATGTAAAGTAGCCGGTAAACCTCAATGTCAAATGATTTACAAGAAAAAAGGCATATCATTATACTGCCATTATGATGTATTAATAACAAATTAGGATCCAAAATTATTCAGGACGTATTTTAATAAGACTGCAAGTTGTTATAATTTGATTTAAAGAACATCGCTGTTCTTAAAGCGCTTACGGCGATTTTTTGTGGCAATTCTTCAGCTATTAATTTATTTGGCTCACAAAACAAGTTACAATCATAGAGAAGTAGAGTATGTGCACAGAGTTAGCTGTATAAATAGGACCCTGTACATATTTCACAAAGAACAAGCTATGGCGGCAGCGTGTCATAATGATTAAGGTCCTCCAAACCGAATAGCAGTTACGGCGGCCAATTTTAGCGGAGACTGGCCTTCTGCGCAGGAGATATTATTAAGCACAAGTGTATGTGCATTCATAAGGGCACTATCTGTTCCCTAACAGCAATCCGACACAACATAAAAGAGATCAGATGCAGGACCAAAAGCTCTATGTGCTTTTTCAGTCATGGGGTTCGGAAACACCGCCAACTGCCTAACTCCGGGCTGCTACTGGAAAATTGTTGTCGGAAAATCCTAATAACTCTTTGTTGGCCTGACCCGCAATGCAAACCCAAGACCATCATGTACAGCAGTTACGCACACACTACTGCTCAGCCACCAAAGCAGTCTACAATGATATATAGAGCATGAATGATATTTAAACAATTTAGTTGTGATGGAGTAAAGATACATTTGCTAATCGTCTACCGTTTTTCACATACTTGTTTTGCATGAATACATTGCATTTGCAATACAACCACTTGTTTTTGTTTATTCATAAGAGTGACTATGTACATCGATATAAATTGTCAGTGTTGAGATATTATGGTCGTGCATTTAACAAATACCCCTTTAGTGACGCTATAAAATGCCGCTGTCCGAAAGCTTCTAAAAAAGATACATAATATTTACATTTATTTTAAAACAAATTTGGGTTCTAACCCAATATATTACTAGTATTCATATTTACCACTCTACACACTTCTACAGCTATGCTAGGATTAACTGCAACCTACATGTAATGGGTCGCGACCGCATGCGAAAGTGATTCGCGCGGCCCCGTCGATAGTGGCTTTGTCGAGGAACACCGTGGTAGGTTTAGTCGGTATTCCGGGAGGTACTTTATCATCTTAACATCTTCTTTTACCCCGGCGAGTCCAACATAACCTCTCCGTCCGCCCCCGCGGAGGGGTATGCGTCATGCATTCAACCAAGTTAAAAAAAAAAAAAAAAAAAAAAAACCTACTTGTAATGGTTCACGTCGTGGTGTAATGGTTGGGATTCGTAACCATTCGATCGCATGCCTGTATACTAACGAAAGAGTACCTTCGGTGATACATACCAACAATCTGGTAATAAATGCGTTTCAATCCCTGTTCGGTGTTGCTCATGCCCGTGCCAGAAAGAACATTAGCCCATTGGTCCTGCGCCTAACTCTGGCTGACCGTTCTCAGATCGTTTTGGATTGCTGTCCCTTCGGATTATGAAAGTTATAGAATATAGAGTACACTTGTGTATGCGCATAGTGCACAAAGCACTATAGTATCTCCTGCGCAAATGGCCAGTGCCCGTTAAGATTAGATAAGAACAACTGTCGCGTTTTATAAGCGCGAAATTCGGTAAGGATTGATGGATGTTGATATATCCATTGATATGGATCATATTGATATGAATGTTTGTAACTCTACCACGCAAAAACTAATGAATGGATTTTGATAAAACTTGGCATACATACCATGTGCTGAATTTACACAAGATACTTTTTCTCCGGTTGTATGTTCTTGTCGGATCGCGGACGAACACGCGGGCAGAAACTAGTTGCATGCAACTATATCCTGTTCCAATAGGTATTACTTTCCCTCCTTCGATTACCTATGCACTTCGTCTAATCTACATGTATTATCAATTAAATCGGACAGCTAGATACACTTAATAATAAGTACATACGTACATATGTAAATGAATGCGTGATATATAGTAACCAATCATTAAATCGCAGGAATTAATCGTTCGTAAATGATTGTGATATTTAAATATCGGATAAACACGGCAGACAGTCACGGTTTAATCTCTAAGTATAGAGATATAGATGTGGCCGGTAAATAATGAAATTGGTCAATAGATTTAGTTGTTATTTTTACTATTAACTTTTTGACTTTTGGCGAAAAAGCGTGGATAAAATATAAGCAAAAAGTGTTTGTAAATGTTATCGTATGTGTATCGGCACATTTACTGCGTGTTGGACCGACTAAAAGGTTGACTTGGAGAACGAACTACTTAAAAAGAACATTATTTTACTGGAAGGTAGACTGTATTTCATTTATATGAGCGTAATAACTCTGGTACATCTCACATTTTTGCAGTGTTTAGGGCCACTCCAGGTGTATAAATTAAAATTCGTTAAATCTCTAAAAATACGTGTAATCCGAGTACATAAGACTACAAGAATGACAATTACAATTTTAAAAGTCTAACGGTAGCACGCAATGGGTTGACAAGTAGATTGTTGCCATATTATTGTTGTAGACGCGCGAACATGCCCCCGAGCGTTGAAAGATTGCCTTTCAACCATCAACTGTCTTCGGCTATAGGCAGCGGACAAAGTTTGCTGAATGACCTCCGTACAACTCCTGTCGAGGTCTTGATGTCTCTAGAAAGACTTAATTGTAAAACCTTTGGTTTATAGGTATATTCTATAGTAACAAACGTACCTACTGACAGTTTAAAAATAAATTCTGTCTCAGATCTATTTGCTATCCTGTCATACTTTTCATCGCTTTATGAACTCTCATCGTATTTTTAAAGCACGATCGTCCAGTTACGGTATATTTAATATTTCTCCAAAAGGTCTGATTTTGGGCACGCTCACCAAGATCTGCATGATCTTCATTACCTATATTGGACCAATATTTCCCTAACTATGATTTAAGCATTTTGCCATCCACCGGTCATAGGTCCAGACCCCTTGCTGCTACTGGAAAGTTCTTGACAGAAATACAATAACACTTTGTTGCAGACAATGAGACTCATAACCCGAGAACCCATGTATTTTTTATTTTATTTGATTTATTAGGGACAAAAAGCAATTACATGTTAAAGTATTACAAGATAGTGTTTTACATTAAATCATCAAACATACATATAATCAACACCATTGTCCACGGATTAACAATGGAAAATGAAAGTGATGGTGAACAATTGAACGAATTTGACAATTTTTAACAAATAAAATCTAAAATGAAACGTTGTACTTAACCTAAAGTGATTTAAACAATTCAATAGCTTTACGTTTGTATTGTTGATGAGTGAGAGAAAATATATCCAGCTGAATAAGATACGTATTGTATGCGTCAACAAGTCTACGAAGAGGCGCACGCTCTCCGGCGTTTGATCTGCATGTATCTGTCCAGAACACACGGGGCACACGAACTCCTCGTCGAATGACAGTTCTAGGAACTACATAACATATTTTATTTGTTATCTCAATGTATGTACAGCAGCTATACACATTTTGCCTACCTAGAAGCTGTATAGCAACAAAGATTTATTTCTAAGAAGAACAGAAAAGAAAGACTAATCCGTTTATTTGCCACAGACACAGTACAAATAAAATAGCATAAAAATAAAAAATAAAAATGTCTCATTTTTGCTTTCAGTTGTATAACATTACTACTGCCCCCACACAGACTAGACTACTTAAAGAACGTCATGCACATCAATCGTATTCACTGCCTCTGTGGCAATCAGCTACTATTCTACCTTAGCAAGAAACAAAATAACTAGTTTTATAATAACACTGCAACATAGATACTCAGCGTGAAAACTCAACTCAGTTGAAGGGTGAGGTCATCATTTATTGGCTCACGGTATAAAAAATATGAAAGAATTTAATCTCAGAACTAAATCAGGCTTTTTGTTGCTCTGACTAATAAAAGCTGTAATAATTTAGTTTGTATGCGAATATTGTAGTAGCGGTAATCTGTTACATCTTAATGCCTAATTGCTTGTACATGAGTCTTTCGGCAAATCATGTTAGATTAATTTATACATGCTGCACCTACTTGCATTATGATGCAGCAATATATATTTAAAATAAATTGTCTTTATATTTTGCGGCGGTTGTAAACGCGACTGTTTACGATTTAATTTTCGAATTATCATTCGAATGCTGAAACAAATCGAAATATTCGAAACATAGATAGATATTAAACTCTCGTTTGAAGAGACGGAGAGTATACATATGTATATTACCAGATGGACCTAAAACAGGTTGTTACTATAGTTTAAGGCTAATACGAAATATAGTGTCGCGAACCCGATCGATCGATTGACCGGATTGACCATGACCATCTATCAAATAAAGATTACAATATTGGATTATAATTCGAATCATAATTAGGGACGACGATTGATCAAAATTTGGATACAGGATCGTACAAGTTTCCAACGCACATCACTACTGCTGTACTAAGGTTTTCGGTTCGATACAAAGATTGAGCAAAATGTAAGTGAGAATTTTCAGTAGCGGCACGAAGTCTCAATCTGTATCCGACAAACATCAGTAGACTAACTCCCTATTACGTAATGTTTGCGATATTTATTCACATTAAGATTTAGTAACGAAGTAAAACTTCTACTTCTCCATTCCTTTCCTATCATCCCATCTTTTATACCTGATAGCAGGCAGCGTGCGAGTGATACTCCTCATATTGCAAGCGAACATAGGTCAGCTTACCATCAGGCGGACATTATGCTCGCTTACCAACTTTGTTGTATAAAAGCCCAGCCGAACAGAATCGCAGAAGGTTAAATGTACAATTAGAACGAAAATTTAGCCTCTCTCTTTCTATAGTGACCGAGTTAAAATTATACAACCGTGAGAATGTATTATAACATTTAACAGAAACTATCACGATGACAGCTTTACATCCTTGATCATATACAGCCTCACACCTATGTCCCTAAAGCAATAAGCAGAGGTGTACAAAATTCTGATGTCAATTTGTTATATTGCACCAGATCTTGCTGTGGTTTTGCTCGTGTTAATCAAAATTTTGTCAATGAATTTTTATCCCACGGCAACAGTATTTTTCTCTATGAAAGATACGTTGTCTTCTTCTCTATATCGAGTATAGACCCGACAATGTGTATGCGAAATTTCATGATGATCGGTCGAGTAGTTAAGGCGTGAAAGCGTAACAAACAAACTCACATCCGAGTTATAAACTACTATATTAGTAAAGATTTTAACTATTTATAGCCGAACCTGCGTTATTATATAACACATATTTTTAATTAATTTGATTTATACGTGGCCTATATTTTTTTTAAATATTATTGTATTTCAATACAATAATAAAAATTATCGAATTTCAAATTATTATAGTCGATATTAGTTAGCTTTAAAATATAATTGGTACTTAAACCATATATATTATTTTTAATTACATGATTTATTACATATTGTTTTTTAAGATTATTTTTAGCAATTTCTGTTGAACGTTACTGTTATTAGATAACTTAGAGCCTGCTGAATGCTTGTATTAGGAGTGGGTTCACTCCAGTAGTGCAATATGTGAGATTCGAATCTACGACTTTTCAATCGCAAGACCTTTGTTTAATCTGTAGGGCACCATATTTATTTGTTTATTCTGAAAATAAAAACAGGTACAAACTTTTCTTAAATTAATAATTTACGAAAAATATAGTGGTATGTATGTAACTCACAACGTTATCCCCATGTTAGTAAACTTAATTTTAGGTCTACAACGCATTTTATTCCTTCTTTTCATTATTACATTCTTGATACATTGTCCTGGTATTGCAGAAGGGCCACGCTGGTTACAGCATGAATCGGCCAGCTCGACCGGGAAAGTACCACCCTCTCACAGAAGATCGACGTAAAATAACAGTATCTGTTATGTTTCATTCGGTGAGTGACAGCGCCGTGCCGGAGGCCCAATCACCCTTCCCTTCCCAAACCCCATCCTGCTCCATTTCCCTTTTTCTTCCGGTAGGCAGCGACTTGGTTATTTTTTGACATTGCTTCTGTAATGCTAAGAAAACACAGCCATGTGTACGAGCCACGGTTCTCGCTTACTATCAGGTGGGCCTGGCTCGTCTGTCACCGATGAATGCAATAAAAAAGAAACACTTTATAAACATTAAAACAACGGACACAACGATTTTCAAAACAATTAATTTGACGAACACCCAAATTTTTGTCCTGTGAGTGGTCTAAGCCTACATTTCAACATTCCTATATTACAACATTCAGTGGCAAGCCGACCACTTCAACAACTGAGCCATCCGTGCAGTCTTAAAACAGTTGTATTAAAATGTCCATGCTATAAGGCTTTAAATCATGAACTGAGTGTGGTAATGTGCCTGACAGACGTTGTTAAGCGCCTTATTACTAACGACCTAAAATTTGCTGATGAATTGGGAAGGCTTGTCCCACCACCTCTAAATAGCATTAATCTATAAGTTAAAAATCTTGCCATCTCTCTTTTTTAACCTAACATGAGTGTGACAGCATGCGATTTATCTTTCGGATAACTTTTACTTGTTAGTTGTGGGACTGGCCATTAGACCAACATATATGTCATCATTCTCTTGCCCTGGTCCCAATTTATTTGGGGTCGGCGCAGTATGTCCTTCGCTTCCATACTTCTCTGTCACCCGTCATCTGATCATTTACCCCTTTTCCTTTCATATCCATCCTCACACAGTCCATCCATCTTTTCCTTGGCCTTCCTCTCCCTTTTCGTCTCTATATATATCCCTCCCTATAGACCAACATATATGTATTAAAAAGAAATACAAATTATACTTACTTTTTGTTACAAATGCTGGAGGAATGCAACGTCTTAGAATCATATCGATCAATCGAAAATCGATTAAAATTCGGTATAAAACTAATAGAGGGATGCAATTAAACCATTGACTACAAATCATTAGTTAATTGCAAAAAAATACGCAAGGATAAAACCCTTTCTACATGACGCAACTTTTTGTTAAATTTCATAGTTGTTTAATCCTGTTTGTGTAAGAGTACTGTTTTAAGCGTGGCTTACAAAAGTTTAGGTTGACTCATTTCTTTTAGACACACATACGTACAAATTGCGTGGGCCATAAAAAACCAAGCAATCCAAGGTAATATCAGCCTTGCTTCGCAAAGTATAAGGGCGGTATCTGCGTGAGCTAATAAGCTGTGTTAATACTAGGTGAAAACAATTAGTAATCTGCTTACAATGATAAGTTTTCTCATAGAATTGTAGTAGAAGATAGATGTAGCAAATAAATCTAACAAAACCTACGCAGATTTGTAAGTAATACTGCATTATAATTTATGAAATCACTCACAGATCTGGATATTATCTTTTGGTACAATCTATTATTTATCATCTCAAGTAAATCGTGGGAATTAATTAATTGAAACAAATCAACAATACATACGTATGGTAAATAAGAGAGGATATATACACACTCTAACCTAACTATTAGGGATATATTTCATGGACGACCCACGCTTCGGCACGAATGGGCCGGCTCGACCGGAGTGATACCACGGCCTCACAGAAAACCGGCATGAAATAGCGCTTGCGTTGTGTTTCGTCGAGTGAGTGACGGTACCGGAGGACCACGCCCCCTCCCCCTCCCTCGTGGGAAGGAGAGAAAATTTAAAAGGTTGGCAACGCAATTGTGACTCCTCTGGTGTTGCGGGTGTCCATGGGCGGCGGTAATCGCTTGCCATCAGGCGATCCGTCGGCTAGTATGCCTCCTATAACATAAGAAAAAGAAAAAAAAAATGTCCTCCAGAACGATTTCGGTCATGGCAGCCAATCTTAACGGAGACTGGCCATCTGTGCAGGAGATATTATAGTGCACAAGCGTGTGCGCAAACACAACTGCACTCTCTGTTCCCTAACTCTCATGATCCGATCATATAAGCTAGTTGGCGCCCGCGGCTGTGCTCACATAGTTAATCATTAAAACATACGTATGTATATCATACTGGCTGTACCATTCGTGAGTAATATAGACTATATTACTTAGGGATAGAACAGCCATCTATAAGAGAAATAGTTTTTAGAATCAGTGTATAGTAGTTTCAGATATAACCCCCTCCAAATAAACAAATAAATTTACTTCTTTGTTAACGTATTATTGTTTTTGTGTTTTGTACCAATATTGTGAAAATAATCTGAAATTTTCTCTCGTCTGACTTTGACATTAAAATGTATTTATTTAAATTACAAATGTACCAATATTGACTTTGAACAAAAACTTGATTAGTTTAATCGGTGGCTATTTTACTTTGCAATACGTTGTAATACTTAGTGCATTTCAAATGCGGTCATTATTTTAGCTCTGTATTAAAAGCAATTTTATTAGTGCTGTATATAGCAAAATCCAAGTAGGTCACTGTTAGACTGCCACGCAGAGGTCCCGAGTTCGATACTAAGGCGCACATCTCTGACTTATCCAAATTATGTGCTTATTAAATAGTTCATTATTCGTGAGGAAATGCATGTTGGAGAGTCTGCCAAAGTCTGCCAACCCGCACTGGGCCAGCGTGTTGGACTATGGCCTAAACTCTCACACTGAGCAGAAGCCCATGCCCAGCAATGGGACAATTTACTACATCGCTGATATTATTATAGCATATTATATTTATGTATACCCATTTATAGAAATCGGGTTTATATTCTGAAAATAGTTCATTAATTTAATAATTATAATATTTAATTGTATGTGGCTGAATTCATTTGAATTATAAGTCACTGGAAGCCAAGAGGTAGGTATATCATAATATAGCTTCAATTAAATATAAACTAAATTATCACATATTATTCATTTATTGGGATGACGATCTGCGAAAGACTGCAGGCAGATGCTGGATGCGGCAAGCCGAAGACAGGGCGCTATGGCGCTCATTAGGGGAGGGCTATGTCCAGAAGTGGACTATTATAGCCCGATGATGATGATGATGATTCATTTATTGTTGTTCCTTTAGGTTAGGTTCTTACTTGGTATAATGGCTGCCATACCTTGTTGATATTATTATATTTGATTGGCGATTTAAAGGAGTGGTCGTGAGGGTCTTGTAGATATTCTCATAAGCTTTATCTTTTGGCCTGAACCTAGCATCTAACCAAACATTAGTATCATTTAGTCACTGAGTAAACTCATAAACCAATAAACTTTGACGTTCATAACAGTTACTATGTGGACAAAATAAGAAAATAATTTTTGAAAATGGTTTATCAATCGTTCATTTACGAAGATTATTGTAATTGTAAGTTGACAAATTGTATCTCTTAATAATATAAATCCAAAAGTATGTCTGTTTACATATCCTTTTTTACATCCCAACAAAGCAACTGATCGTTATGACTGATATAGAAAGAGTTTATTGGCCGGAGAGTGGCATAGGATTTTATCTATGCTAACGAGAACGAAGCCACGGGCACAAGCTAGTGTAAAATATATGCATACAGTATATTGAATGTCATTATTATTGAATCTTAATTTAGCACCCATTAGGCAATTATTAAATTCTCCATTAGTCTGATCAATCATTTTATGCATTTAAATGCGTCAATATCTAATAATAGGTACGAGTAAATCAATTGAATACTTGAGTAATAACATGATTTATCGTTTAATAGGCAAAGTTCCATCATTTATGTATGACACACACAAACATATTGGAACTTAATAAATACATAAAATTCAAGCACGCATGCTTTCGAAAAATGTTTATAATGGCGAAAATGATGTACCAAATAGAACGTTTCTTACTAAAATTACAAAATATGCGAAAGTAGTTCTGACTGATTTTACGTTTCCTGTTAAAAACCGTTTTAATGAAATTTGTCATGCGGGTAGGTTTTAGTCTGGAAAGCTTCAGCTGAGATTCAAAGATGCTAGTAAGGAACGATTTTGATTTGTACAGATCTACAAAACAAAAAAGTGTATATGTATGTTTATCCATTGTGGGTACTAGTACCCATAGTACAAGCTCTGCTTAGTTTGGGCTAGATGGTGTTGTGTGTATGTGATAGAATATTATATTATTATTATTATTGTTATTATTTTGAGATAGCATGATAAAATAAATCACCAATATCTTTTATATAGCTACTCAAATACCACTGGATCTATTGAGCTCAAATAGGTTTAATATTAGAGCATTTTCCATAGTCACCCGCAAAGAATATTTATTAAAATTTAACAAGTAGTCATAATTATTAGATTTGACTTCTTCTAATACTAGGCTACAAGAAATCCCTGAATGGTTTAGGTAGACACTTCTCCACTTAGCTGCGCGATGAACCAACGAAAATATTTTTTTAAAATCCACAAGTAATTGCTCCGAGTTCTAAGCTCATTATTTGTAAGGTCAATCACTATACAGACATTATTCCTTGTACGGGACGTATATTTTAAAATAAAATTTACTATATTCTAATACAACAGCAGCTTTACTAACATTGCAGTTACGCGTGCAAGCGTCCAGGATATTTCGAAATGACAGGATAAGTATATTCCGCTGCAATTTAATCCAAACACAGCGGAGTAAGTACACATTATCCCATTACTCAGTCTCACATAATCTATTGTTAGTATTAACACGACGTTTAAGGTGACACCGACTCTTTCAACTCCGTCGCAGGATATGACTCAATTTGTTGAGCAAAAAACACTGATATACACTTTCTGTCGTGTTAGGTACATACACTTAATTGTAGGGTTGCTACTAACTTAGGACCAAATTACACTAGCTTCCTAGTTTAACATCTAAGGTCTTAATCATAAAATTATCTTACTATAGGCATAATACGATGGGCAATTAAAATACTTAGTATGTCTAATAAATGCATTGTAAATAATACTTTATTTATTATTACTAGCGTCCGCCGAGTGGTCAAAAATCGACCATAATTGATTTAAATTTTAAGTTTGAACGTTATTAAGGTTTTATTGTCAACAACTTTACCCTTATAATCACATTTCGTTTAGATTTCGTCAAGGCTATACAGGATAAATTTACCTATCTTTTTCAAACACATTATTATTTACTCGACTATACTCTTTCATTGATGATATTCCTAAGCTTGCTACTTTGTTTTATTTTTTCTTTATTACATATAAATAACGTATTGGTAACCATAGTTACAAAGAATTGTACGATGTCAGACGCACAACGCCGAAATACTACGAATGCGATTTGTCTGCGTGTGTCAAATGCATGGTTGTGTGCGTGTAGTGTTTTCCCATTAATGTAATGTATTTCTAATGCATATTTTATAAAAATATTAAGATTCGCCACTTCTTCTCCATGTACACTTTAACTGTGCCAAATTCCATACTCCGCCGTCAGCAAAATTTTCGTAAAAAGGGGTACAAAGTTTTTGCTTATATAGATTCTGTAAACCTTTATCATATACAGCTTCGTTATTAGACAAGCTAGCATTCTTATGCATTATTGTAAACAACACTTTTTAGACTTTTACTTGTAACCCGCTTGTAAGGTTTATGGATATGGCCGTAAATATATAAATTGATAAACTGACTGACCGATATATGTACATATCAACGCACAACCCGAGCTTAAAGTCCTAAAATTTTGCAGATGGTCCTTAAACAATGTAGGCGAGCACATAATTATGAGTTGATGATATTAAATTCCTTTATTGGTGCTCGAAATATAATTAAATTTCACGTGAAGGAAGTTGAAGGCAACACCGAATATGTCAATTTTATTTTATGGGGAAAGAGTGAGTGTCACTTTTTACGTTTACGTAGTATTAGTCTGTTCGCAATGGACTTTGTGTTTATAAGTAATTTTGACTCATACATAAATTAACCTTCATATTGCCATAAGAGTAAGTACTTAAGGTGGTCGTGTACATATATACCCACATTTCGCCAGCTCTTACTCACCGGTCAGATCGCAGTAATGCACTTACGCCTGTTTCCTGTAAAAGGATAGTATCTCCCCGGTCAAACCGGTTTAGCTTTGTGTCATCGCCAAATAAATTTCAATGGTGAGATCTTCCACGCAAGAAATTAACAACATTATACATTTTATTTTTTTAGAAAAGCCATCTCCTGCTCTTGTTATAATGCTGTGTTGCGGGAGACTTTACAAACATTAAAACAACTGTCAAAAAGAACACCTAGATGGTACAGCGATATGTGGATCACACAAATTTTTGACCCGTGTGAGGATCGAACCAAGCGCAAACACTGAAACCAATCAGTGCCCTACGGGTCCAATATAACAATGCTTTCAGGTTGCTGATGGGATTGTCTCGCTTTTGCAGTGCGTTAGCGATGTTCGCTGAAGCACAAGTGGATGGCTTTCACGCCTTATACGTAAGAGAGCAGCATCGCTGATGCGAAGGGTGCGGTCAGTCCCAACAGCTACCTGAAAGTTATTGCTGAATACATCCATAGTCCTATTTGGAGGCACTTGATAAGGATGCATATTCTGTAGAAAACTTGTTTTTATGTTTTATTATTGTTGTTTCTCAGTATATACATATATAGTAGTAGTAGTGTAAAAATTTTCAAAATTTTGTAATAAAGTGTCAAATAAACAACGCGATAAAATCCATATATAGCAGTTTAATTTCAATTGTTTCTATTGTATTTTTATATTTTTATTTTTCTATTGTATTTGTGTGTAAATTACTAACATAGTTCATTGAAATTAAACTGCTATATACGGATTTTATCGCGTTGTTTATTTGACACTTCATTACAAAATTTTGAAAATTGTTACACTACTACTACTATTAAACTTTACTAATTTTTAAGCTAATTAAATTATTATTAAAACTATTTAGATTTAATTTATTTTTACACTTTCCCCGACGTTTCGGTTGCTTTTCAGCAGCCATGGTCACGGGGAGACTAAGATGGCAGTTGTCTCAATGTTCCAGTGTAGTTATTTCAAAGAACCCGAACATAATTTAATCATTGGTGTTTCTATTTACGAAGAAATAACTATGTTAGTTTTAAGGATAACTTAAAACCAACATAGTTTTAAGTTATCCTGTTGTAATACTAACACTCTCTGGACCGAATAGTCTGATAATAAATGTTTTGAATTGAATTGAATACACCATCCATACAGTCTATTGGTCTAGTCATTTTATTACAATGTTTACTTTTGTGCATTGTCATATGATATGAACTATTACTAGCCACTTCGATTATGTAGATTTCAAAATGCATATTTCTTCAGCAAATTTAATTAAAATTGAATTAGTGCAAATAAACTTTGACATCTACAAGTCGACACGTATTTGTGGTATTAATCGATTGAATCGCAGCAGCACACCAGTGGCCAGACGCAATAGATGTTTCATTATGTCTGGTATTCTATGAATTAAGAGACTAGCAGAATTAAGCAGCGATAGCTCAGAGGGTCTCGGGTTCGAACCCACGTCGCGCACCTCTGACTTTCGGAAGTTATATGACTTTTCAAAATTCTGTGCGTATTAATTGACAATTATCGCCTGCTCCGAGCCTCGGAGAGCACGTTAAGCCGTTGGTCCCGGCTGCCACGAACATCTATGGCAGTCGTTATTGGGAAAGTCAGTACCCTCTAATATTCTGACACTGGTCTAGCCTTAGGGTATCCTTCGGGTTGCGGAGGTCAGGTGGTAGCCGCTCCGTGTAAAAACTGATATCCAGTCAAATCCGATTAGACCAGAAAAGCCGACCCCAAGTGACTTGGGAATAATAAAGGCTAAGAGAAAAAGAGTTTTAAGAATTAAGAAACTACCAACGGTGTTTGAATAATAATAATATTCTATCACATACACATAACACCATCTAGCCCAAACTAAGCAGAGCTTGTACTATAGGTACTAGATAATGGATAAACATACATATATAGTATTTATTTTTTGTAAATACATACATATTATACACAGAAACACTCAGACCAAGACAAACATCAATGTCCATGCACACAAATGTTTGACTTATGCGGGCATCGAACCCGCGACCTCAGGCGTGGCAGTTGGTTACACTAACCACTACGCCATTCTCCACGACACAGGTATTATTTTATTTCTAAGGCTCCAAAATATTGTCTTGAAAAAATATGAACTAACACATTATTATTGTACCTAGGTGACAGCCCTAACAACGTACTGTACTGACAAAAGAAATAAAGGTCATTCTAATCATTACTTAGATACGAGTCGCTTTAGGGCGTTAGCAATTACGTCTTATTAATTGTTACATTACCACTCAACTTATTGTTTTCAACATTCCATACCTACTAACTCGGTGCAAGTATTGTATGTTTGATTTTATTGGATGTAGATTAATTTTTCGTTCATCAGTTTTAGGTTATCCAATCAAATTATTGTATTATTGCTTTTTTAGACAATATTAGAGTTAATTTTTTCATTTTTAGTAAATTTGCTAGCACAAAAATCTGATCTCATTTTAAATTTTGTTTCTAGTTTTCATTTCTAGTTTGGGACTTTGAGTTAATTTCAGTAATCGTTAATATATGGTTTAAAATTGATTAAACCATCTCTTTTATTCTACATGTATACATATTAAAACCAAAATAAGTGATAACTTCAGTAATTTTAATAATATTTTATTTATAACATTCAACAAATTCAACTCGAATTTGTTGAATATTATAGATAAAATATTTTAATTCGATCACTATTTCTACATACATATATATACATCTTATTCATGTATTTACCGGTTCATTCATTGCGCTAGCTATGTTTTATAAGTAGGTATTCCATGTTTAATTTCTCGTGGTAACTTATTAATTATTATTGATATTTATGTTAAGAAATACTTAGTACCAATGAGAAGACGTGGCTCGCAAAACATACATATTTTTCACACTCTAATAATTTCTCACATCTACTCCTTCGAGATATATGTAAAAGCGTGCAGTTTAATCTCATTATGTTAATAATAAAATCTGTTACACAAGTTTTATTTCAATAATCGTGTGCACAACGTTTGCATATTTATTCTGTAATTGAATTAATTGTTCATATAGATTTGATCTCGTTCTCAGAAATAAAAGAATATTAATCACAATAATTACGCATTTGTATTTGCCCACGTTTATTGACTTGCAATTGTTATACAAATCTAAACCTTAATTTAATAATGTGGGTGATGCAGAGAGAGAGTGTCCGACGCACCTGCGACATCAAACGAGATAATGATGATTAGACAACATTTGTCTTTTGTATATGGATAGTTGAATTAGTAGTAAAATGATTGGAAAATATGAGTTTCCATTAGTTCAGTTATAATAGTAACCGGCACAACGGCTGAAACCGTTTCATACTCAACTTTAAAGAATAACTATCTTCTTTTAACGTATCTTGAACTATTGTTATAACATGCGTGAGAACGAATTTTAATTAATATAGATTCGATTAATATTTATTTGATTAGCGCGTTAAAGAGTATATTGTCAATTGTAAGAGATTTGTCTAATTCTGGTGCATGCAATGACATTGCTTTAAGACATAATGGCAGGGCCCCAGGTTTAAAACAAACGTAACGTAAGCGATCTTAAACAGATCCCTAACCATTATATTAATACATTTTTAAAATTAACTATTCTGTTAATAAGGAAATTTATAATAAAAGAACCACCTTTCGAAGAATGAAAAAAAGATGTTAGTTATCATTTACTTTAACGCTAAAGGAAAACGCCAAAAGGGAATCACACAAGACACTCACATGTAAATTTCTGCATTATTTTAGTAATAAAGTATCAACTCAAATTTAAATAGCATCATTAAATTGGTGGTGAAATCCCCGTACAAAATCGCAGTAGCTGGCTAAGGAACATCACCACGCTACAAAAGAAATTTGTATACTGTTCTTGCCTCATAGAAATATATTCTAGAACTCTTTGAGAAGACGCCATATTATCACCAATTTTACGCGAGCAACTCAACCTGTTCAGTCATCCATAAGAAGGAAATGTTAATTTAAATGACGTCAAATTTTCTAGATAACTGGAGACTTCTCTATGGGTCAAAGAACGTCTTGCTTGGGAGCAGTTATTCTTTATATATTTCTTCTAATAGACTCTTCTAATAGAATTGACTATCTATATTATTTGACCCACGCAAAATATTGCAACACTTCTGCGAGATACCCAATTTAGTTAACTACTAGTCTAATTATGAAAGTTTTTTCAATTTACGAAGCGAGTACTTGTTGATCGTAAAACCGACGCCCACGCGTGCGCGGCGCAAAGGCCCAAACCCACCGATTGCCCAATAAAAGACAGTTCGAATAATTCCATTTACAACAACTTAGCTGGTTTGACATGAAACGTTTTGTAGACGAGCGATTCTGTTACGACTATTCTACGGCTACTAATACATATAATAGGCGTAAAAGCAGCAAAGAGAATTAAAAATATATAATTTTGTCTGCATGCTGACAATTACAAAATTATGAAACTATCAATACATCGATTGCTTTGCTTTGTTCATTGACACCGGACTCGAACTTGCCGTTAGCGCTTGGTAAATCCTCAAAACTCGGTTGTGCTTTTTATCCGCTGTTATATATGCCAAACTCTTAGCAAAAAACAAATATCAATATGCATGTGTCTTGTAGAATTTTAATATGTACATATGTTGTGTCGCTTACACAATATATGTATAACTTATAAACTAGAATACTTCCCGAGAATTCCTAAGGTATTCAAATTCATTTATTAAATCAATAATTCAAATACATAAGTATCGTAAATATCCATCGATCACCATTACGTTTCACCGTCACCTTAATAATAATAACACTTAGACTACTAAATATTCAAAACAGAATATAATGAATATATTTGATCAATAATTGTATACGACAATAATTGCATTGTTATTACAATAATTATTTTTACGACAACGACAAGTTAGAATATTTTTATTTAGTCGGAATTAAATAGGCTGACTGTTTTCGTTACAACTTTTAATACAAGTTTCTCGTTTTACGTTAAACTAATGTAATATTGCTATTTAGCCTAAAATATATGTATATAATTAAAAGACAACTCCCGCAGTAAACCAAATCCTGTGTCGGCCTTCTTTTTAAATTCAAATAATATTTGAATATAATATACCTATCTCAGAAATAAATACGTAAAAAAAAGCGAATCGAAATTACAACTTTCCCCATTTCAAGTTGTGATATGTTTGATTTTTTTAATTATCATTAGTTTGTATTTAGTAATTAAGAGGACACACGGAAAAAATGCACTAACTTTCGTCGAATAGTATAGGACTATGAGAAGACCAATTAGTCTAGAATTTTGATATAGGTAAATTGATGTCTTTAACTAGAATTTCCTAGCTCAAAAACACGATATTGTGATTTTGGCTCGATCATAATTATTTTCGAAAACACCTCTGAAAAATTACTATTTTTGAAATTACAAGGAAGTTACACTATCATTATGCTTAGGAATTACTCAAATATATTCGTAACATCAATATTAGTGATTTGCTTGCTCATTATTTCCATAACTAAAACCAATCACTTTTAAATAATATTGTAAGTTTTTTTAACAATATCTAAGCGTTCTCGATCATTGCGGGCGCATCGCAATTTTAGATCTTATGACCGCTATTTATGGATTGATACACAATGAGTGTCATTGGGGCGGATATGGGCGGAGCTATTCTAAACGATAATTTTCGCGGTGTCCCCTTAATTATCGGTCGCTATAGCGGTAAAGGAAAACATCGTGACAAAAC
Source organism: Catocala fraxini (assembly GCA_930367265.1). NCBI lineage: Eukaryota > Metazoa > Arthropoda > Insecta > Lepidoptera > Erebidae > Catocala > Catocala fraxini. Next base: position 29,222,637 of record OV884025.1, on the reverse strand, counting down.
CTGCAAGTCTGATTCTCGAAAAAATGTGAAGTCTGCCAACCCGCAGTGGGCCAGTGCATCGTGATGGAAATGGCCTAACCCTTCTCATACTGAAAAGAGGTCCGTATCCAGCAGTGGGATAATATAATACAAGGCTGATACCATTATATTATATACTCATGTTTGAACTATGTAGTGAAGTAATCGCTCTTACGTTGCTCGTCTGCCGAGTCGCGCTGCCACAAGTGAGTTAGATTTATTTGTCCCTGCAAATAGAACAACCTGCTAATGAGACCCTAGTTATCCGTTACATTTGCAACAATTAATAATAAGTTTACATTTAATAGACTGCCATAGAATATTGTAACAATCTATATTGTCTTAGATCGCAATCTTTTGTACCTACCGATAATTATTGCGGAACAACACAACTTAGTATTAAAATATTCAATATCTGTGCACTCGGCGATAAAAATGTTTAAAATAATGTATTCGTAATTCAATGTTGATTTGAATTACATAAATAGTATATTCTATTCTGTCTAAGTGTCAGAATTAATTATTAGGTGGTTGAGATTGATCTAGATTCAGCTAATGAGTATTTTTACTGTGACAGGTAATGTTACTCATTAATGAAGCATCTATTTACTTTTATATTGATGCCTAACAAATATAAGGTATGCACCTACGGTTGAGGCCGATTATAAGCGAACTTCGTTTTTTTCTAGTTGGTTAACAGTAGGTAATTACTAAAAATAAATGAATTCAATGTTTAATCTACTAATAAAGCAGATGCAAGACCCATATTCAGCAAAACTGTTTGTGGATCTTGTTTTTTTGTCCCACAGTCATCGTCTGACTCCTGTAGGTTGCAGTTTGCCCGCTATTATGTTTCTATGAATCTTCCTACCCTTTTAAAGGTACAAGGTTTTTCTTTTAAAAGAGTTCTCTTCCACACTAGGAATAATTCCTTCATCGCGGAGGACTTTACAAACGTTCAAAGGATGGACACAAAGAACATCCATTCCTGTGAGTCTATATATTGTTATAGTGAACTGTCTCACTGCAAAATCTTTCTATAAGAGTAAGAGGGTAGTCGTGAGTGGCGATAATACACTACACAGTTCTAGTGTGAAATGGCGCACTTCACACGTAGCGCATCGTCAAGAACGTTCTAGAAAACTTTGTCATATGCGAGTTTACTCGCGATATTTCCCTTAAACATTAAAGCTAACAGCAATTTTCTGTTCTATACACACATAAATACAAAAAGTCAAAGATTCGTCACTTGGGTTTGATCTCAAGACCTGGCATAGCAGTCCAACATTCGCCCATCTAGCTATCGCTGCTGAGAGTTACCGAGATTAGCATCAAAAGTAGTTTGGATGAGGAAGTAAAGAACCTGTTATGATATAACTGGAAATAATCTTTTATTCATAATCGCCGAAGACATGTAGTGTCCATGGCCCTACGTTTCTTTTTTGTGTACCGACACCGGGTTTTAAAAAGGCAAATCGATATAAAAAGCATCCTATAATAGAAAGGGAGAAGTACGCAGGTATGTAGGTGTCGGAACTCTTTCAATCTATACTAACTAAAAGAGGAATTGTTTGTTTGTAATCGATAAACTCTGAAACTACTCAACCGATTTAAATAATTCTTTCACTAATAAAAAGGTACTTTACCCAGAAATATCATAGGCTATAAGCCATCACGCTAAGAGCTACAGGAGCGGAGTAATAATCATAAACGTGCGTTAGACCGCGGCGGATAGCTAGCTAGAATTCACATAAAATGTAAAACTAACACTTATTAAGAACTTTTACTACAGGCATATACCTGAAAGTGCAAAGGTTTTCTTCACATCGATACATAGAGCTTTTCTAAAAGGTTTTTAATCTCACTCTCCAAACGTTACCTAACGCTCACAATTGAAATAAAACCAACAAAGAGATAAGAACGCCGAAAGCACGCGCGATGACTGGCCGAAGTTTTATCTCATCAAGATTACAAAGAGAAGTAATTAAATTAATAAGTGTAGGTGCTGGGTGTCACTTGTTACGAAACTGTGTGATAACAGGTCATTGCGGTTTTGGTACTAACTGTCTAAAGTGTTGTTAATTCATGTTGTCAATCGGAGATATTTTCGATTAAAGACTGTTCTTTGTGTCTGTTGTATGAATTTTCGTAAAGTTCCCCGTGACAAAGGAGTTTTATTATTCACGCCTGTTTCCCAGAGGGGTAGGCAGAGACTACGGATTTCCATTTGCTACGATCCTGACACACTTCTCTGGCTTCATTCACTTTCATCACATTCCTCATACACGCCCGTCGGTTCAAGGTGCTCTTATCCTGGCCTTTGTCCAGAACGCCTCCGATCTGATCAAGAAACGTTTGCTTAGGTCTTCCTCTTGCGACTGTTCCATTCACACTAGCATTATAAACTTTCTTAGTCAGTCTTTCTTCGTCCATTCTTTCTACATGCCCAAACCAGCTTAACATACCCTTTTCTATTTTTGTCACTATATCAACTTAAATACAGATCATTATCATATATATTTTTATGTTATTATTACTGAATACTTTGCGATAAATACACCCCTCCGTACAGTAAGCACGTAAAGCCTTTGGACCCGTATGTCACGAACATGTATGGCAATCAATATGTCGAGTACATAGTGTAAAAACCCTCTATGCTGAAAGACTAGTCTACTTTAAGAATATAGAATTTTAATATTCTTCAGTATACATTTGCTCAGTAGAAAATCTAATATTCCGGTTAGACTAAAAAGCTGACTCAAATATACTTAAAATAACAGCAATATTATTCTTGAATAATATTTTAACTTCAATGTCTTAACATCCATAAAAATGTATTTCCTGGCCACGAGAATAATAAAATTATATATTAAAATATTATTTTGACATTTTATATTAAAATATGATAATAATAAGATAGAATAGGAGATAATAAATAAGTATGGAAAAGCTAATTCTAGAGGAAATATCAAATGAAGAGCTGCCTCAGGAAAAGGCAGGGAAGAAACTTATAGCCCCTCTTTTCAATCGCCAGTGTCTTAAAACATATTTTCAACAATATTACTCGTTTATTTAATATGATGCTATTAAATCGCAGCGGCACACCCGCGGCCAGTTGCAACAGATTTCCAATTATGTATCCCTTTCAACAATTGACAGGTTAATAGGAAGTAATATACGCTGCCTAAATATGCCTTCACTTGCAGCTGTAAGGTTTCTGAGACCACGTTGCAGCAAAGTGCACCAACACAGCCTAACCAAGGTCATCTCTCAGTACATCTACGTAGAGAGAAGGCACCAACCGAGTCACTGACAAAAACAAAATGATGAGACACATACACTACTTAGCATTCCTCAAGATGCGCTGCATCGTGACTGCCGTCATGTACGTGTGACTTGTATATAACGGCATCCACAATACAAAGAAACCTAATTGGTATTTTCTACAGATATTGTCTAAGAAGCTATCGGGACAAATAACTGCGAACTTGTTCCTCGAAGCTAACAGTAAGCTCTTACCGTGACTTGGAACTGCTCCAATAGATACCGGTTCATATTGCTCCTCTTATGTGAAAGCCGTTAACCCTTAATAGTAGATTTGTAAATAGAATTTTGATCCAAATTCCGTTGAAACAAAGATGTTGAGCTAGACAAAATTGTGTTGTAATGAGGCAAATGTTTTCAAGCAACTTGTAGAGGTGGTGTACTGTCAAAGAAATATTTGCAGACATAGTGTAAGGAAATGCTATATATATAAAATGATATTTGACTGACGGAGTGGTTTCAGTGGTCGCCTCGCCACTCCCACTATGCAGAGTGTTGTGGGTTCCAATCCCACACTGGACAAAAATTTGGGTAGTCCCCAAAGGTTTGTTCCGAGTCTGGGTGTTCTTTGTGTATGACTTAACATACATTTTGAATGTATGTTAAGTCCCCCGCGAAACAAAAAAAGCGCCGGTTGTCTTTTTAAAAAGACCAAGTTAGTATCGGCAATAAATTGCCGTAAATCTTAGAGTTCGAAAAAATGGTTCAAGTAATATGCAAAGGTCATGTGATACCACGTGACCTTGAGAGGTCAGAGGTCAAAAGTTATAGTCATTTCGGGGGTATATCGACTATGCTGAGTCGAATGGCGTTAACCGCGAGTCTCTAGCTCTTACGGTTCTTGAGTTGAAATATGGTATCACGTGACCTTGAGGTCAGTGGTCAAAGGTCATAATCATTTCGGAGTTATATTGACTATGCTGAGTCAAATGGCGTTGACCGCGAGTCTCTAGCGCTTACGGTTCTTGAGTTGAAAGTTGTATAACAGACAGACGGACGGACTGACGGACGGACGGACGGACGGACGTACGAACAAAGCTGTTGTATAAGAGTTTTTTCGAACTCTAAAAGAAAGATATTTAGTGTTCCCATTCTATATTCTTGAAGGGATAAGCAGAGATATATTATACCCACATTTCGCCAGGTCTATTACCATTTGCCGAGCACAATTCCAAACCTCGTGTTGAATCTCTTGTCAGAAAAATCTACCTCGCCACCCGAGACTTCGAGCCTACCGACTAAAACCACTACAGTGTACCACCTCGCTGCTTTACATGGTGGGTGGGTCGCTGGAACTAAAATTACATCAGCGACCCACCCAGCAGAGCATAATGCAGAATCAGTCATATTCCTTACCACAACCATGATTTGATCATGATCCATAATTTAAGATTTGATACAGGAACATGGCCGCAATATAACTCATAGAGATACAGACAAAATCTATTGTTATAGAAAATATTTTACAAGAATACTCTTTTCATACTAACAACAACAAACGAGATGATTCATGTTGTCTATCTACAGTGTACATTGTACGTACCTATTTGCGAAATGGGCCACATTTTCTTCACTAAACATATGACTCACCCAATTATATGTGTTCGCCTGATAAAGACGGAGGCCGGCGAAATTCACTCATGAATGGAGGATGACTAAAATTTTGATGATACTTGTAATACAAACAAGGTTGTTCTTAGAAATGTTTTGTCATCATGCTATCTTTTTTGTGATAGAATCAGATAGATATATACCTTAATGGTCTCATGATAAAAGTTTGTGCTTATGATCGCAATCGTGTGGTCTCTAGTTTGTTTATCGATTGGGACAAAATATTACTGATTTTCAATAGACGTCTTCCGGGCGACTCGCACGTTTTCTGGATATGTACCCGGTATGTAGATGGCAATAGACTCGTTTGTCCTATTAGGTACATGAGATTTAAAGCATGGGTGGTAAAATGTGTATGTAATATATGTCTGCCTATTATTTCAGGAATATAGGAGTGATTTTGTGTATGCATACTTATTTATTTGTAGGTACATGTATAAAACTACATATCATATATATATTTGCGTCTATTGTAATAACGTAATGAATAAATGATTATTATTATGATTATTTATTAAGACTGCGCCGAGCGTAAGACGCGGTTGGACTGAATGACAGAGCTCGATATTCAAATCGGCACGCGGCCGCCATAGCAAAATTGTATGGAGGATTTGAAGTGCTTTTTTGATAAATATGTATCTTTATTGTAAACCAACAACTTAAATATTTGGTAAAGACAAATTGTAATATAACTATTTATGTTTCGTTTAAGCTGTAAAATAGGATAGATTTCTACTGGAATCTAAAAATCTCGTAACACGAGCTTACGTTTTTGCATTTCTCGTGCAAATTTACTTAATTTTGTCGGCGAAAATATTAATTATTTTAAGTTTTTTACACGGAGTAATTGTAAACACATTCATTGTTATGGTAAATGTATATTTTATATTTGTATTAAACAAAAAGTGTTGATTTTATTCACTTAACTGTGACCGCCTGTTTTGGCACATTTCGCTCGGCGCAGTCTTAATTACATTATTATTGTTTTAATGTTACAGACATGCATAAAACAACACAACACAACAACGTCATGAATAAAAACAACCTCAGCATAAGAATTAAGTCCACTACACAAAGTAACTTTTTATAAAAAGCAATTTATAACTTAAGTTCTTAATATAAATATGTAGATTGTCAAATGACTCTCGAATTTATGTCTTTCATTTGCTAAATGATACATGACGTCATAATTTTAAAATACTCTTAATAATAACCGAGGACAGTTTAAATCCGAATAAAGAAATTAACTAACTGTAGCAGGTTCATTGACCTTTCGATGTCGTACTCACCTCGAAAATATACTTACTTTTACTATTACCCTTCACCGGAAAATAAACACCACCAATGATAAAATTATTAAAACTGGATCAGTTTTCCAAATCCTTTTAAGTTTACTATAACCTTTTTCTTTATAGTATGACTAATACAATTACTTCCTTATTTCTTACGTCATAAAAAATATTCTGTTGCCGAATTATTAATTTTAGTGCACCGTTCATATCAACATAGTAACAGAATATACTGGTATGGATGACCGGTGCATTACAATATATTCTACCACATACACACAACACTATCTAGCCTAAACTAAGCAGAGCTTATACTATGGCTACTAGACAATGGATAAACATACATATATTATAAACTTGTTTTTGTAAATACATACGTACAATATACATATAAACACCCAGACCAAGACCAACATCCATTGTTCATGCACACAAATGTTTGACTTGTACGGGAATCAAACCCGCGACCTCAGGCGTGGCAGTCGGTTACACTAAACACAGACGCACGTAAAATTAATATTTATTCCTTTAGGTCACAAAGTAACGCATGTATATGTAACTGCATGATGAAGCGAGTGGTTTAAGTGGTTGTCTAACCACTGCGCCGCGTGTTGTGGGTTGGATCGCCACAAGGGACTATAACTTGTGTCTTCTTCTTCTCCGTAGCCTTTATTATTCCCAAGTCACTTGATACAACCGGCTTTGACTGGATATCAGTTTTTACACGGAGCGGCTGCCACCTGACCTCCGCCACCCGAAGGCTAACAATACAATAAGGCTAGACCAGTGTCAGGATATTATAGGGCACTGACTTCCCAATAACGACTGCCATAGATGTTCATGGCAGCCGGGACCGACGGCTTAACGTGCTCTCCGAGGCATGGAGCAGGCGATAATTGTCAATCAATACGCACATAATTTCGAAAAGTCATATAACTTCCGAAAGTCAGTGGTGCGCGACGTGGGTTCGAACCCGAGACCCTCTGCATTGCAGTCTGTTGGTCTCCCCACTGAGCTATCGTTGATTATGATATACAGGTTATGACTATAACTTGTGTGATACACAAGTTATTATTCTGAGTATGGGTGTTATTTGTGTCTGTCATTTAAAATGTAAATAACGGACACAAAGAATAACAAGTGCGACGACAAAAATAGTAAGTTCAGTTCTAAAGTAATGAAGTAACTTTTAGGTTAGTTACTGGGTTCAAGCAAAAGTTAAATCAACACGAAGATAGAGACCTTCTTATATGTACTTAAAGACATAAGGTCTTTCAGACTCATTCCTGGTCAAAAATTAATATTCGGCCTTCTGTACCTGTGTATTCTGTGACAGTAATCAGCAAACATACTCTTACAATTTTTTAACAAATAAAGTAAAGTGGAATTTGTCTGAAGTTCCCCAGGTAATATAAACTGGGTAATACCTAGGTCCTTTACGAAGTACGTCAAAAGGTATACTTCAAGGCTGTCAAGGTGACAACCACCAACCCGTTGTCAGAAACGGATCATGGAATTTGTATAACGATTGCTCAGGTAGATAATGATTTTGAATGGAAACCCCGCCGTTGCTAAAAATTTTGTGAACTTACAAATAAGCCGGCTGGCCCGGAGAAATATCACCTTCATTTAGGAAACTTGCATATGAGTAGTTGAGTACAGTGTAATTGCTTTTCGTCCAGGTAGTAGAAGTGCTGGAAGCTCACATTTCTATCTCACCCATTTATTTTCCTTACATCTTTAATTTCTTCCTAATGGCAACACTCAAGTGTAAACCCTGTCGATGCAAGCGATCATAGGCTATGGTAAGTGCTAACCATCAGGCGGTGGGTATATTAATTTGCTACCTTTATTCTACAGAAAAAGCATTCAGCGTACAATATTGTGATATGTTCCTGTGATGAGTTTCCAGATATCAAGAAGACATTACTGACAGGAGAGAGACCAGTGGGCTTACTCCGTTTCTGAAGTAGCAGTAGTGTTTCTTTGTTACAACTCCACGATTTGTTTTACATTAGCAGTACATACTACTGCTAATGTAAAACAAATCGTGGAGCAATAATACTTGTCGTGGAGAGAATACTGCCAGCCTTAAAAAAGACCAGCTGATTGATACTCGTATATGAATAGAAGTAAGGAAATAGTACTACAGAGATACAGCCAGGTACTCTGCCATATAATTATTGACTTGTATTCAGCGTCTATGCAAACGATAAACTCAACTAAACTACTAATTTACTTGCGTGTCATCATGAAACAGTATTGTCGATGAGTCAATTAAACAATTACAATATGTATAATTATATAGCCATAATTGCTACGCTTAGCACGAGGATACAGGGTTGCAGTAGAATTGTTAACATTGCGGTTGTCATAATTACATTTAGAACAATATAGAGACGTGTAATTGGAAGGAGTGGTCGTTAATAAAGGGCTTTTTCCTTGATGTAGAGGCGAAAGGTATGTTTTAGTGCGACTGACAATACACGTCAGAGTGCAAAACTTTGAAATACAAAATGCGCATGTTTTAGAATAGGTTAGTTAGAGGGCATGCAATTTAAGTCCTCTAGTACGTGGTAGGTACATATTAACTCAATGGTATACAGAGTTGACGCAAAAGACAAAAAATAATTAAATGAAACGTTCTGGTCGCTTATTTTATTTCTTATTTTAAAAATACATATTTCGCATATAACAGTGCGAATGTTGTATATTAAGTTAAGTTTGAAATATCATACCTCACGATACAGATATAACTCTATATCGCGATGTACGTTACGAACATTGAAACAACCGACACAAAGAACACCCAAACTCGGACCAACCAACTGGTGATCACATATTTTTTGTCCCATGTCCAAACGACAACTCTTGATGTACTGGCAAAACCATAACCTTAACCATTCCACCATCAATGCAATCAATTTGGCTGCATTGCACACCGAAATGACCGCTGAAACCATTACGCCATCCGTGCAGTATATACCAAAGACATCTCAAAGCTTCGTAAAATGATAGTTTTTCATTCGTGACAGTTATCAGGCTGGCTTTATGTGAACATTCCTTTAGCGAGGCACTGCCCAGCAGGCGGTGGCCGTCTACCCACAGTGCAGGATGGTGCAAGCGCACAATTTCGTCACGTTAGGCAATCTTACTTCATTTCACGTAGATTGTGTACCGATGCTGAGAAAATGCTTTCGGTTTAGATCGTTTCATACAGTTCCACGCCTACACATTAAAGTCTGATTTATTTACTAGCCTGCAATTTTAATTAAAATGGGATGATGAAGTGATTAGATCTATGCAACTGACAGATAAAATTACAGAATAGTATGGATGACAAAAAAAATCTTGCCCAGATTAGTATGGACAACAAAATGAAAATCTTATCCCATAGCGTAGGTGTAAGACAACCCCATGCCTCGAAAAGCACGTAAGGCCGTTGGTCCTGCGTCAAATCTCTTTCCGGTCGTGTAGGATTACCGCCCCATCGGATTATGCGAGTTAGGGAACGCACAAGCGTTTGCGCACACACTTGTGCACTATAACATCTCCTGCGCAGTTGGCCAGTCTCCGTTAAGATTGACCGACGTGACCGAAATTCGCTCTAGAGGACATTATAGGTTTGCGCTGATGTTTGTCCGTCAGTTTTTTTATCCCTGGATTAGGCACCAGACTATCCTCGGGCCAAAGGTTCGATGATTTACCTATGATCGAGTAACAAATACCTTCTCAAACTTTCACATATTTATAATATGAGTAAGATTATTCTGTCGTGCTCGTGGCATCGAAATCTGAATTAGCATGAACCATGCAGTCTGCGCCATACATCTGTGTAAATAAATTATAGAATATTTATATTACCGGAGTTTCTAGTTACCAAGTGATATGTTTTCCTTAATTCTCCATCAATATTAAATGACGAGCGTGCACAAAGAATGTAGCGTGAGTAATGAAAGAAGATCACAGCAACTGGAAATCCATTGTTTCTGCCAACCCCTCTGGTAACCAGGCCTAAGTTTATACATGTAGGTATTGAAATTAAAATCGGTGTTATTATAGGAGAAATCATTTAGGTAGGCATTTTGACACATACCCAAAGATAGCATTGTATCTTCCTTTCGTATTGAGGAAGAGTAAAATACTTTATTTCAATATTTTTTTTTTGCTAGTTTCACATAGCACAGTTGCACATTCGTATTTTAATATTAATTAGGATAAATAAGGTACAGTTTTAAAATTGTGCACCGCTTTGCTTTTACAATTATTTTTTACAAATAATTTCGTGGTTATCCTGTTGGTTTTTTCAAAATGGCAATAATATCCTTAAAGCTAATTTCACGTAAAGTCAAATTTGTCCTCCTTACATTTGAATATGAAATATTTCAGTTTTCACGTTACCACAAATTACATATTTGTACATAAATTACCTTATTTGTCTTGTTTTAAGGAAATAATGAAATTGTTATCAAATTACGTCCATATTTGCACGCAAATATTATTAATAGTTTGTTATTTCTTAATTAATTTTGACAAACATAGTATTTATTGATTACCTACTCCTGCCCGCGGTTTCCCCTACATGGCATCGCATACCGGGATAAAAACCATACGTCTTGATTTAGGAAACACAGCAGGATAAAACCCTACGTGTTCATGACATGGTCTATCAGTGCGCTAAATTTTGTTTACGTTCAATGGTTTTGTATGATTGAGTAACAAACTATTGATATATTGATTGAGTAACATTTCTACAAATATATAAATATCACTACATAATATTGTCTTCTGTTTACGCGAATATTATTCATTGAAATTAAACTACTATATAAGGATTTTATCGCGTTGTTTATTTGATACTTTATTACATAATTTTGAAAACAGTTACACTACTACTATTATTAAACTTTATTAATTTTTAAGCTAATTAAATTATTATTAAAACTATTAAAACTATTTAGATTTAATTTAATTTAAAACTTTCCCCGACGTTTCGGTTGCTTTTCAGCAGCCATGGTCACGGGGAGACTAAGATGGTAGTTGTTTCAATGTTCGAGTGTAGTTATTTCAATCATGTGTGTGAACATGTGCAACAGGGGACCAACCACTACCTGAGATTTGACAAACCACAGATTCTCGCTAAAGAACACCGATGCCTACCAAGGATGCTTCGCGAGGCTATTGAAATAAAAAGACACCCTAATTTTAATAGAGAAGATGGTTAGAATGTACCACCAGCTTGGGATCCAGTAATACAAATAGTCAAACCCAAGAAGAAGCAAACCACAGCTAGACTTCATGATACTTTGAGCTCATTCTGCGTAAATAGAAACACCAATGATTAAATTATGTTCGGGTACTTTGAAATAACTGTCACTACATATTATAAAACAAAGTCCTCCACCGCGTCTGTCTGTTCATGATAAACTCAAAAACTACTAAACGGATTTTTATGCTATTTTCACCAATACACAGAGTGATTCATGAGGAAAGTTTAGCTGTATAATTTGTTAAGGTTTTGTACTTCCCATGCAAAGCGGGGTGGGTTGCTAGTATTATATATAATTAGTGAGGTTCAGTATTTTAATGTAAGTGCACATAGCAACACGCCTGGTACTGGCTAAAGTAGTAAGTGAAAATACTACACGAGTTGCTTGAAGCTAGAAGAAAATGTCGAGATTATTTATACGCCTATAAATCAATATTACTGCGGCATGAAAGTGGATATAGTGACAAAAATAGAAAAGGGTATGTTAAGCTGGTTTGGGCATAGAGAAAGAATGGACGAGGAAAGACTGACTAAGAAAGTTTATAAGGCTAGTGTGAATGGAACAGTCGCAAGAGGAAGACCTAGGCGAACGTTTCTCGATCAGATCGAAGGCGTTCTGGACAAAGGCCAGGTTAAAAGCACCTTGAACCAACGGGCGTGTATGAGGAATGTGATAAAAGTGAATAAAGCCAGAGAAGTGTGTGAGGATCGCAGCAAATGGTAATCCGTAGTCTCTGCCTACCCCTCTGGGAAACAGGCGTGAATCTATGTATGTATGTATGTATGTATGTAAATCCATATTGGCGACACATCTTTTTCGTCTATAGATCTTAAGTGAATTACAGTTTTACTAAACTTAGCTGGTTTCGTTGGTTTACTGTAATCAAGTGGTACTGCCCCGGATATGTTGGCTCATTCGTATACACACCCGATAATCAGCAATGGCGGGTTTTGTAATAGGTAGTATATTATAATAATCTGTCTCGAATCTGAAAGCTGAATGTTAGTTATTACTAACATACATATAGTTTGAAACACATTTTAAAAAAGTTTTTTTTTTCATTAAACAAGACATCTTCATGGTTAGTGGTCAAGCCCTGTGTCACAGGGGACTTAACAAACATACCCAGACTCAGAATAATTATGTGTGAAAAACATAAAAAAATGTTCCTTGTGGGATACGAGTCCCACATCACTCAACACAGCGGCAGCGGCGAGTTTACTACTTACCCATTATGTTATCCATGAGCACCCACTCCCACATGCTAAAGACAATCCCTGTTAAAATAGGTTAACAGGAATTGTCTTTAACATATGGGTGATGTAAAAGTGATTTCTCATTGAATATGAGCTCGGCTAGCAAGCAACTAAACAATCATGTGTTATGTTTTTTCAGCGAGTAGGGTTGCCATACTATTAAAATGACTACGCTGTCAGCAAAGGACGATTTTGATCTTTAACTCTTGTGCTGGCAACACAGTACTTCTATTTTTGAAGAGATGTGTGTATGTTACATTCACCGTTGTACAAAAAAGTATAAAGTAAATTGAACAAAGAAAATATGAAGAAATGATTCAATTCGCTAATTTTACACAATTATTGCCTACCGCCGTTCCCTACGAAAGTATTAATATGGCAACTAACTATATACTATTTTAATTATTTATTGTTTTCACGTACCTACATATAGCCTATTGTTTTCATATACAAAGATTATGGGTTATTCCTGTCGCCATAAAATAGCGATACCAAGGTAAAGGAAATTGTCACAATCACTAAGCAGGAAAATTGTATTATTACCTAATTAAGAGAGCATAGAGAGTCACCGCTTTTGTTGAAACAGGGAGAATCATGAGTGAGAATGTAGACTATGCCTGACAACAAGCTTATGCTAAAAACTAGCCGAGAATATGGTTACCAGGTTCCTTCACTCGCTATGCAGGGTGACTAAACAAATTAATTTTGTGAAACAATTAAATTTTATGGATCTCAGATACCTTATGTGCTTTTTTTGTTCCCTCGACAACGTTTATGCTTATATTCATAATGATCGGTTGAGTTGTTAAGGCGTGTTAGGGTAACAAACAAGCAAACATACTCGTATCCGCATTTATAACATTACTTATACTTGTCTTAACAGACGGACTATTCCAAAAACACAATCTCCGACACGGCTGGCTAGACATTATATCTACTCTCTAAACTCGGATCAGCTAACCTAAGCATAGTAAAAGGCAATATGGCACTCGATTAGCCCACCCCACCCCGGATACAAGCTAATAGAAAGTGCTACAATATCTCGATACATTTCATGGTCACAGTTTTAACCAAAGACTTACAAAAATAGCTCTGAACGATACCTTTCATTTCAAGAGGTGTTGGAAAGGCGTATCAAATCGATCGTAAAACGTTACAACACTAATTGTTTTATTCTCAAGTACGAGATGAAGATATCGATATTTATGTATCTGCTAGTTGTGCTTTACGATCTGTTGTTTACGTGGATTGTTTAAGAAAGGTCAGCGTTATCGTGAGCGGATGTAAATGTCTTTGGCAAATATGGTCACCGTCTTTAGATCAGATAGGTACCATAGACGAAGCGTTAAATACGTAAAGGTCAATTTCATTTACCTAGATGTTTTTGATACCGCTTTACACTCGAACTTGCGTTTTTAAATAAAGAAAGAAACTGCAAATAAACCTCTACTATTTGGATTCCAAAAGAAATAGAATTGCTTGAACGCTATTTAAAAATTGTGTGTGTAAAAATGCATTCAAGTGGAACAAACTAGAGATAATAAGCATGTTAGAGAATTGATCATCACCGACGCTCTAATCAATCAAAAAACATGACCAGAGAGCACAATACAACAGTTGCAACCAATTTATTTAAGTGGTTTTGGAGAAAATACGCATCAAATGCCTAAAAATCTTTTTCCTTAAGTATAATCTCATTAAAATATGATCCTTTCAATTTCACTATAAAATATGACGGGATCGTCAAACTCTCTCGTTCATAAGTTCTAAGAAATTTATTATTTGCGTTCAAAAATAGGGCGTAGCAATATACATAACGAGTAAAAATAAATAAATAGTCGCCCATCTGTTATGCCTACCCATTTACGTCATATTTGACTATGAGTCATCTTAATCTTTTTTCTCAAGCTTATTGTGGTTCGCTACTCTAACTTTATACTGTAAGCTAACTGTACATCACGGTTTCACCTGCTCTTTATGACGTTTGTTAGTGATTTGCTCTTCTAGGCTTAGCCTATAATTTTTGTCAATAAATAGGCTTTTTAACGTACAAAGATCATGCCAAATCAATCTAATGGTGTCTGAGTTCATCGAGTTTAAACATAAACCCATCTCTTTTTAATATTAACAGCTGCTCTTCTCGGTTTCATTCACGTTTATGGGTACTGCGCCGCTTCCGTGACTCGTAGAGGAATATTATATATTATCCTTTATGCATTCACAATAAACGGACAACCAAACAAAAATTATTTTTGCTATCAGACCGGTGTGAAACTACCAGTTCGATTGTTAAAAGTATCTCTTCAGCATTACATTATGAGTATAGATAGTATAATAGTTTGACAAGAATTGAGAATCCCTACTTTTAAACAGTTTTAACAATAGCATATAATCACTTGCAACAGCAAGAATATCTAGGTCGCGTTATGAACCCTAGGTAAAATAAATTAAAGATGAGATAAAAGAAAATCCATTGTGGTGACATGTGTAATATGAGCCTACAGACTTTTCACTTACTGGGTGAAACGCAGTAACATGTCAGTCTCATTCCAGGACTAAGCCCTGTTCATGAGATAGTCACCCAGTTTCACCAACCGTATGGTTGTATAAGAGAGGACCCCGGTACCATCCTGTACCCGAAAGCAAATTCAGGCACTATGGCCGCTGAACTTGCTTTCGGGCACTGAATCCGAAGATTTGGGGACCAGGCTTGTCTATACAGGCCTTATCCCTAAATCTATAAGTCGGTTCTCTTTATCCATAGATAGTCCCCAAATCAACGAATTCGTTTTTCATTATAGCGAGTTACCTCTTCCCAAGATACAGTATATCACTGTAGCTTGGGACCAGGTAGGCAGTATCAGTGATACTACACTGACGGCACTGCTCTGTAAGAGGATAATACTTACCTGGACAAGCCAGCTCTAATAGTAAACGTACAAATATGTACTTCATAAACATCTGGCAATATTTGGCTGTAATACATCTTTAACTGCAGCGTACTGGTTGTAGAGGGCACCCCGCTACTGCCACTGGTCCGAGTGTTGTGGGTTCCAATCCCACACGGGTCAATAATTTGAATGTTCGATTAATAGATAGTTGTTCAGAGTCTGGGTGTTCTTTGTGACTGTTTGCAAAGTCCCCCGCGATACAGGAATTATACCTAGTAAAAAATTAACTTCACCTTCTTATCCTTGCAGGGTTAAATATGTAGGCAGTCAGTCAGTCCGTCTGTGTGTGATCATTCCTATTGTCTTACAATATGGAAGTACATATAAACGTACATTACGCGAGCAATTTCTTTTAATAGTGATGATTTCATAGGTCTGCATGTCTATCAGAGCCGCAACCTTGTGGGGCGCACATGTTGACCGAATCGTTTATTTTTTTGGACATTGTCAGTATTTAATGTGGGAACTAGTAGTACAGATGTACTTTAGACATTGTAAACATATAATTTTGTATTTTACTCACGATTATAAAAATCCAATTGGATATGGAAAATTATATGTACCTACTTGTCTTGTTTGACTATCTTTATAGTGCAGTGCTGGTTGAAGCTGTGTATGAGAACTCGTCTGGGGCTTGATTCCCGAGTCGGGCAAAATGTAATTCGGATTAAAGTTAAACATTTTTTACGAACAGCACGTACTCTGATACAAAATCAGAAAATAAAATATGTTTACTCACATTAAAATGTGTAACTTTATAAGTGTTACTTTGTGACCTACACAAAGTAGCACTTATGAAAATTTACCAACAATTTTTAATTATATAAATGTAAGTGAATGAAGCCAGAGAAGTGAGTCAGGATCGTAGCAAATAGAAAACTGTAATCTCTGCCTACCGCTCTGGGAAATATATGTATAATTAATATCATGCCTGGCAAAAGCGCCCCCTATGTCATGGAACCGAAACTATAGTTGGCGAAATGTGAGTTTAATACACTTTTTCTGGCTACAGTCATTCCTTTACACAAATAAAGTCGCAGGTAATGACTAGTCTAATATACAAAGGTAACTCGTTATTATATAGGTCAGCCACTGAACTAACCGCAACTATTTGACATTGAGAAAATATCGATATTATTTACATAATAACACCATGTCTCGGTGGTATGGAGGTAGTATAGTGAATACAGTTGCTGTGCATAAGGTCTCTTTTCAGAAGCTGTATGGAGTCTAGGACAATGCGCGATAAACATCAGGCTCGCTCCCTATTACGAGGGACCTAAGTCGATACCAGGAGACATTTTCTTTTTCACTCCCGCACCGGTAATAAAGGTCATAGCACACATATCAACTCGGAAATGGATACCCCGAGGGAGAGGAGGGTGGTGGTGTGGCTCTTCGCCCCTGAAGGGGGCCGGTATACACACTAAAAGCAGTCTAGCAGTCGCTCCGCCGACGGGGTGGAGCGGGATGGAGTCGCGTTAACAATCACCATCCCGCCCCGGCGGTTGGCCCGGCTGATGATGACTGGGGCTCAGCACCTGTGGAGGGCTGGCCTTGCTCATCAGGGCCACCGCCCAGACGTGTGGGGCCGTGCAAGCCGGTAGAGAGTCCCCCGACTCTGTACCAGTGACCCCACTATACAGGAGCGAGAAGGCGGGCAAATCGCCTCCTTCTCGCTCCCGTCCGTCTGCGCCGCAGAGGGTCAGCGAGGAGATTGTTCTCCCTGACCCTCTCCGCGGTCTCCTTCTGCGCCATGACAACCTCGCAGAAAGAGAACACTGCCTGCCACGACCTCTCGCCGCCGAGCACGGTGTTGATCACGCTCAGCAGCGAGAGATCTCCGCCTATTATGTCCGAAAGCGTGTGTCGCTGCGGCCCCCACGCGGCACACGCCTCCAGCGTGTGCAGCGCCGTGTCTTCCGGCGCCCCACACTCGTGGCAGGCCGGAGGCGCCTCCCGTCTTTCGATCTGGTGCGAATACCTTCCGAAGCATCTGTGCCTGGAAAGCACCTGCATCAGCCGTAAGGTCAGCGACCCGAATCGCCGCCCTATCCACCCCCGGAGGACCGGGCGAATGGCCTCTACCATCCACTGGCCCGGGGCCGGTGAAGCCAGGTCCTATGTCGCGGGGGACTTTACAAACATTCAAAGCTTATGAGAAACATAGCAGCGGTAGCGTAGCCAATGCATTGAACACTGTCCTTGCGATCGAGATGTCGCGTCGTGGGTTCGAATCGTACTCATTGCTCATGTATGTATCTTATGTGGGGGCCAGTCAGTGCAGACCGGCGACACTTCGACCCAGTGGGAACTTTTGTGTCGACACTCTCCCAATAACGACTGCCATAGATGTTCATGGCAGCCGGGACCGACGGCTTAACGTGCTCACCGAGGCACGGAACAGGCGATAATTGTCAATCAATGCGCACATAATTTCGAAAAGTCATATAACTTCCGAAAGTCAGATTTGCGCGACGTAGGTTCGAACCCGAGACCCTCTGCATTGTAGTCTGTTGGTCTCCCCACTGAGCTATCGCTGCTCTTACTCATTGCTCATACTTAGTAGTTTATGTATATGTGTATAAATGACTTGCTGCATGCATTGGTTAACACTGTAAGTGCAGTAAGCAGTTGATCATAAATTAATAAATTAATTTATTCATTAATTACACTACTGACGTATGTACTTACATTTAAGATCACTATGAGCTACTGCTGCTTATTAGTAAGAAATAAATGCACGATCAAGTTTAGGAAATGTAACAGGACATGTGAAATTCTAATATAAATAAGGAAATTCGTCTCTTACTTTGAAAATTCCCGAAGTATTGACTTTGGGTATTGCCATAATATTTCGGCAATCACGTAATGGCGTAGCTAAAACATTTTCATGTAACACATGACATTTTGTGACGTATATTATTTCGATCCTTACGTATATTATAAATGCGAATGTGTGTTTGTTTGTGTCGCTTTCACGCCTTAACTACTGCACCGATCATCATGAAATTTCGCATACACGTTGCCAAGGGAACAGAAAAGGTCATAGGGTACCTTTCATACGGCAAAAAGTAATGTTACTAACCTACCCTAAATTTACGCAAGCGTAGCCGCCGAAATCTAGTACTCCATAGGTATTAAACATTTTATAGGAAAACATTACTTAGTACTTTACTATATACGAGCTTTCTTAATTAATGAGATAGCTATGTTTGTTTAAAACAGCGATTGTGAATTAAAATAGTCAAGTGAATGCGATTAGAAATTATTCATGGTTTTCGGGAAATGGCTATCGGTGTTTGCATAACCAAAATAAAGTCCTAATGCGGTAATTTTTATATAGAATATTTACGTGCATGCATTGATTAGCGCCTGTATTTCCCTGAACGGGTAGATAGAATTTTAAGTTCCCCGTAACAGAGAGTAAGCCTATGGTCAAAACACCCACTGGGTCGAAGTTTCGCCGGTCTGCACTGACTGGCCCCCACATAAGATAAGATACGCCTATAGTCGCCGTCTACCAGACATACATATGTCTAGACTTTCTGAAGTTTGTGACGCTACTGAGATACTCCATACAGAGAAACATTGAAACTCCTTTTTTGACGAAACTACGATATATGTACGTGCTAACATATGGCATAGGACCAACAAGGATTTTATGAAAACGAAACATTCAAAATTTTTGTTGTCTGTACAAAGTTATAAACTATTTAAATCTTTGATGTTATTTTCATTGAGAAAGTCACGAACTACAACTCGCAGCATTTGAATCAGTACCTGATTAAATTAATTTGATTTAATGACTAGTAGTTTTCCGGCGGTTTCACCCGCGTAAGTCCCGTTCCCGTGTGAATATCAGGTTTCACCCCTTTCACCCCCTTAAGGGTGGAATTTCCAAAACCCTCTCTTAGTGCTCCCCTACACTCTCCAAGGAACATACATGCCAAATTCCAGCTTCTTGCGTTCAGTAGTTTCGGCTGTGCGTTGTCTGTCAGTCACTCAGTAACGGAAGAGTTTTATAATATATATAGATTGTTCTGACACCTATGATTCAAATATTTCAGTTTTATACTTATAATCAGCCGCCATAGAATGTATAATAGAATTTTCATGTCACCTTTAATGTACCATAATTATCTGAAATTTTTGCCATTTTATTGCTCGCTTTAACGGCAAAAGAAAACGTCGTGAGGAGACCCACATATCCGAGAGTTCTTTACAATGTTTCTAAAGATGTGAGAAATTTACGAACTCACAGATGGTATAGTTGATTATGGCTTAATCTTTCTGACCTGATATGACCTATTTATCATCAGTGTGTTACATACGACATCGATTATAACACCACACTATCCCGTGTTATCTAGATCAGGGGTTCCTAAACTTTTAAGGTAACGAAACACTTACCAAATACCTTTTATTTTTTGGAACCCCATATATATAATTTAAATAAGAACAAAGCCTTTTATTATAAACTAGCGACCCGTCCCGGCCTCGCACGGGTATTACAAAACCTTAACTACTAACTTAAACAAACTTTCTCATGAATCACTCAGCTATCTATTGGTGAAAACCGCATGAAAATCCGTTCAGTAGTTTTTGAGTTTATCGCGAACAGATAGACAGACGCGGCAGAGAACTTCGTTTTATAATATGTAATAAGATTTTGAAAGTGAAACACTTTCGGAACGGAACACTGGTCACTTTTCTACGGCACCCTTAGGTTCCGCGGAACCCACTTTAGGAATTGCTGACCTAGATCACACATCTCAGAACCAAGGTCACACATAAATAAACACTCCCGAAGGAAGTGAACACACATCAAAACAAAACAACTTCCTTTAATACAATCTCACACTAGCCTCCATTCGTATTAGGAAGTCCAGAGCCGAAATGACGTGTGAAATGTTTCTGTTGTATCAATAATCAATATTGTTTATAATATTGTTTGTATCTGACATCTACTCCGGTTCCCACCGCAGTGTGCGATCATACTCGACATAACAAAATAAATATTCAACAGTTTGTGACTATAAACAAACTGAACACACTTGTTCCTGCGCGCCGGTAGCGACAGCAACGTAACGTATTCATAACTATTAAAGCTGCCTCAATGATGTAAGTTTGTACTTGCGTGCAATTGAAGTTTGATTTTGGGTTGAAAGAAGCGTTATTGGATTTTTCTGGTAACATTTCTTGATAGCACCACAGAGTCTGGTAATGTGACTAGTCGAAGATATCAGCCTGGCCCGCTATTTCGTCATACTTACATACTTAGACCACATCTCTTCTCCCTAGCCTTTATTATTATTCCCAAGTCACTTGGGGTCGGCTTTTCTGGTCTAACCGGATTTTACTGGATATCAGTTTTTTCACGGAGCGGCTGCCATCTGACCTCCGCAACTCGAAGGTTAACGATACTTTAAGGCTAGACCAGGGTCAGGATATTATAGGGCACTGACTTCCCAATAACGACTGCCATAGATGTTCATGGCAGCCGGGAACGACGGCTTAACGTGCTCTCCGAGGCACGGAGCAGGCGATAATTGTCAATCAATATGCACATAATTTTGAAAAGTCATTTATCTTCCGAAAGTCTTTGTTGCGCGACGTGGGTTTGAACCTGAGACCCTCTGCATTGCAGTCTGTTTGCCTCCTCACTGAGCTATCGTTGACCACATATTATTTTATATAGATAGCCAAAAAAGCAACGGACATAAAGAACACCCAGATATGGAACAGAATTTATCGATCACACTATTTTTAGCCCCATGTAGAGATTGTACCCACAATAATCAGAGCGGAGGCAGTAGCGAGACGACTATTTAAATCACTACGCCATCCATGCACTCATCTATGTGAGGCAGTTACACTTACAATCAGATGGGCCGCTAGCTCGGTAACCACTAGGAGCATTAAAAAGCCCATGTATCCAATCCCTATATACATATATTACATACATACATAGATTCACGCCTGTTTCCCAGAGGGGTAGGCAGAGACTACGGATTTCCATTTGCTACGATCCCGACACACTTCTCTGGCTTTATTCACTTTCATCACATTCCTCATACACGCCCGTCGGTTCAAGGTGCTCTTATCCTGGCCTTTGTCCAGAACGCCTCCGATCTGATCAAGAAACGTTTGCTATTACATACATACATAGATTCACGCCTGTTTCCCAGAGGGGTAGGCAGAGACTACGGATTTCCATTTGCTACGATCCCGACACACTTCTCTGGCTTTATTCACTTTCATCACATTCCTCATACACGCCCGTCGGTTCAAGGTGCTCTTATCCTGGCCTTTGTCCAGAACGCCTCCGATCTGATCAAGAAACGTTTGCTTAGGTCTTCCTCTTGCGACTGTTCCATTCACACTAGCATTATAAACTTTCTTAGTCAGTCTTTCTTCGTCCATTCTTTCTACATGCCCAAACCAGCTTAACATACCCTTTTCTATTTTAGTCACTATATCCATTTTCATGCCGCATCTCTCTCTAATCACACTATTCCTTATTCTATCTTTCAGAGTCACACCACATATATTTCTCAGCGCTCTCATTTCTACAGCATTTATTCTGCTCTCATTCTTCTTTTGCCATACCCAACTTTCACTTCCATACATAAGTGTGGGCACTAATAGTCCTCTATGAACAGCCAAACGTGCCTTTTCGGAAACATTTTGACTGTTCATAAAAGCGCGTAGAGCTCCATTTACTTTGTTTCACGCAATCGTTATATATATAATACATAATTATTTCTAACTATTCTAATACTTGGCATTACAGTATAAATCTATTCAGCGCAACAATAAAAAGGCAACGAGTCAAGGCAGTCTAATTTAAAATGCTGGCAACGCGCTAATGAATCCTCAGGTGTTGCAGGTGTCCATGGGCAGCGGTAATTGCTTACCATCAGGCGATCCGTCTGCTCGTTTTCCTGCTATACAATAAAAAAAATAACTTATTCCAAATATTATAATATTATAATTAGTAACAATAAATAAAATTAGTTTTAGAGAATCATATTAAATATAATAAATAGATAGCAGCGATAGCTCAGTGGGGAGACCAACAGACTGCAATGCAGAGGGTCTCGGGTTCGAACCCACGTCGCGCACCAAGGACTTTCGGAAGTCATATGACTTTTCAAAATTATGTGCGTATTGATTGACGATTATCGCCTGCTCCGTGCCTCGGAGAGCACGTTAAGCCGTCGGTCCCGGCTGCCATGCACATCTATGGTAGTCGTTATTGGGAAAGTCAGTACCCTCTAATATCCTGACACTGGTCTAGCCTTAGGGTATCGTTAGCCTTCGGGTTGCGGAGGTCAGGTGGCAGCCGCAGCTCCGTGTAAAAACTGATATCCGGTCAAACCCGGTTAGACTAAAAAAGCCGACCCCAAGTGAATTGGGAATAATAAAGGCTAAGGAGAAGAGAAATAGATAATGCAATCATTAAATTCATTAAGAACATAAGTTTAATAATATAAATAAATAAATAAAAGCATGTAATAAAATATTTTCAAACACTAATAAATAGCTTAAGACTGCGCCGAGCGAAATGTGCCAAAACAGGCGGTCACAGTTAAGTGAATAAAATCAACACTTTTGTTTAATACAAATATAAAATATACATTTACCATAACAATGAATGTGTTTACAATTACTCCGTGTAAAAACTTAAAATAATTAATATTTTCGCCTACAAAATTACGTAAATTTGCAACTGCAAATGCAAAACAGTAGAAATCTATCTTATTTTACAGCTTAAACGAAACATAACTAGTTATATTACAATTTGTCTGTCCCAAATATTCAAGTTATTGGTTGACAATAAAGATACATATTTATCAAAAAAGCACTTCAAATTCTCCATACAATTTTACTATGGCGGCCGCGCGCAGGTTTGCATATGCGCCGCACGAGCTCTGTCATTATCTGTCTTAGGCTCGGCGCAGTTTTAAATAATTTTTAATAATACCTCTTTTTATTTATTAATATATTTATTGGACCATCTACAAAGATACACACAACTTAAATACTAAATACAGAAGTGTTAGGTCGATAGATTAAGTGTGCACCCTCACTTACAGTAGGCCACAGCATGCAAAGTAAAAACGTACATACAGTTGGCGCAAATTGGACAAAGTTACAAATAGCAAATTACTAATAATTAATTAAAAATAATGAATTACAAATACTTAAATGCAAATAATGAAATACTGAAATACAAATAACGGAATACAAATAATGAAATACAAATAATGAAATACAAATAATGAAATACAAATAATGAAATACAAATAACGAAATACAAATAATGAAATACAAATAATGAAATACAAATAATGAAATACAAATAATGAAATACAAATAACGAAATACAAATAATGAAATACAAATAATGAAATACAAATAATGAAATACAAATAACGAAATACAAATAATGAAATACAAATAATGAAATTACAAATAATTATTATTAAATGTTAAATAAAAATAGAAAATAAAAAATAGGCTCAATCAATGGTATCAGTCAGGTAACAATACAGGTGTTTTTTAAACACTACTAATGTCTATAATAGATGTCTTAGATAGTGAGTTGTATTGTCTACAGAGTCTGGGCAACGCAGCGAAGTGACCGAGGTTAGTTTTTGATGTTGGTATATGAAATAAGTTATAAGCATTTATTTTTATCTATTCTATTTTTAATATTTATTCTATTTTTATCTTTCCTAATATATTTAGTATGCTGTGCCCGGCAGGTCTTAGCCATAAGTCTGCCATCTATTATTATATACCTACTACATTGTGGCAAAGCAATAAAGATTTTAATTTTAATTTGATCCTTGTAATGCGTATTCTATTAAACTAAAGTAATAAACTTGTAGGTTATTTCTAAAGTCATCATAAACACAGCACATGTACAAATGTACTTACTTACAACGAACCGGACACGCATTCAGTAAAGTGGTAGAACAATTTATAGTTCCTTGTTCTGTGTTTTAAGCATTCGAAATAATAAATATGATTGCAAGCTGTAATAAAACGTGAAGTAATTTTCGTGAAAATCATGTAATTATTTTCTAAGGTCTTCGCTTGTGTACGTGTTTTAATTGGCGGATAATAAAGACGGTAGAATTAAAATTAATTAACATGAAAAGCAATTATAAATCTACGGATCTCGACGGTGCCAAACATTTCCTGTTTACTACAAAATCACATTTAGGTACATTTACTATCGTCTCACATAATATAACTATTATTAATAACTAATAATATAGGTAAATATTCTAAATTTCCTGTTATTCCAGAACGGGTATATGTTATTTCCCTAAATTAATAATTTTTATCTGCACGAAATTTGACCCTTCAGTCCAGACAATTAGTTTAACACTTAACCGCACCTTTACTAAAACCGTATTTTCGTTTATCAATTTAAAATTTAATTAGTATTGCTCAGAATACTTTAGAGGAAATACTTGTTTGTTTCAGATATTTAATCCCAAATATAATTAGTAGAAGTTCAAGGCAAAGTGATAACACGTAACATTATGCCCACATATAAAACGAATACGTATTTTTAATGTAAGGAAATTTACATCTACAATAGCAAAAACGTTAATAGTTACATATATAATGAATAATACAATTTTTAAAGATTTTATTGCGGTCTAATTAACAAAAAATATCTTAATTTATTTCGTAGATTTTTAGAATTACGCTTTATCTTTCTATGAGGATACGAGCTAAAATCAAAATAATAACAGTAAAAATAACACATTTTTCACTAACAATATAATTCCTCGAAATAAAATTAAATGAAATATGCAGTTGTCAGAAATCCTGACAACTGTGCTGACGCTGTGTTGCCTAGAGAGAGAACAATAAACTGTTTCTTTAACACTGGTATCCTAACAACTCATTTTTTATAGGGACAAGTTATGTCTCCAGTGTTTTGAACGTTTATAATTCATATCTATTTGTTTACCACCATACAGCAGTATAAAAAAAATACTAATGTCGGTAGGTATCATCAAGATCAATTCCGTTATGATACGTATAACGAGTATATAACTGCATTAGACTAATATTTCACTTAATTTGACGTATAGTGTATTGGTTTCAGTTATCTGTTCATCAATGCCACTACGCTGATTCGAATCTGACACTGTTGGATGTTCAGAGTCAGACTATTTTTTGCGTTCGTTGACTAAACGTTTGTAAAGTCTTCCAAGGAAAGAAAAGGTATTCAAGAATTGAACCCAATGCCATAGAAGAAAGCTACGCTTTAATTGATAATAGGGGACGCACCTATTGTCTTCTTATGATGACATTTCCATTCTCCGTATAGCTGCTGAAATCTTTCTAACAGGGAATTCCTATAATAATCGTTTGCAAACATAAGCACCTAAACCACAGGACTAACGATACATTAGGTATACAAAATACATGTAAATTATTTTTCTAGCCTTTATATGCTATCGGTACCTGCTAGATTATCTACTCGTAATCGTAATCGAGTCGCTAGCGGGGACACGTTGCTTGAACGTAAGTGTACCGTCAGTGCGCAATTTATTAATTATTTTACAAGCTCCAGTCCGCGCACACAAAAAAAATAATTAGTCGTTGAGTTACGTATTACTACTATGTTAGTCTATTAAACAATTATGTAATTATGTTAACAACAAAGCATATGACATTGAAGATTAATTAATTATTTTCATAATATCAATATTGATAATTATGTTAATATAATGATATGTGATTATAATTAATTATAATCAGTTGCTTAGGATGAAGTACCAACGCGGGACGACCTCCAGCCACCCTGAGGTTTGACCTGGGGGTGGCGGGCTTTGTGGGCCTGCCCGCCATCCGTTCAGCACCAGGTCCGAGAGGCGGCGTGCGTGTTCCCACGCGCGCCTCTGTGCTGAGTCCGTCTCCCCTCTAGGGGGGACAGTAGGGAGTGGTAGAAGTGCCTTTAGGGTAGGTCTTTCGTGTAGTGGCCTGCCGTTTCATACGGCGGGCCGAAACCTCGGCGGGGTCGCGACCGCATGCGAAAGTGATTCGCGCGGCCCCGTCGATAGTGGTTTTGTCGAGGAACACCGTGGTAGGTTTAGTCGGTATTCCGGGAGGTACTTTATCATCTTAACATCTTATTTTACCCCGGCGAGTCCGACATAACCCCTCCGCCCGCCCCCGCGGAGGGGTATGCGTCATGCATTCCCCAACGTAAAAAAAAAAAAAAAAAAAAAGGATGAAGTACCAAAGCAGAGGCTTCAGGGGTAGTTATTTTAAATAATCCATAACGGTTTACGATTATGCTGATAATAAATAAAAATATAATAATATTTAATAATATAATAATATTTAATAATATAATAATATTTAATAATATAATAATATAATAAATAAAAATAAAAAGAGTCTATCATAATTTTCTAACTTAAGTGTAATAAAAACCAGCTAATTTGTGATAAATGATTTATTAATAATATTTGATGGTAATATCATGGGTTTTTAGTGCAACAATTATGTAAATATCATGTTTTCTAGTTAGTAACTAATTATAACATATAAATTTACACCGATGGTTTGAAGGATTCATATTATCATCTTTTCTCTTCTTTTGTCATCTGAGTAGTAGAGCCTCGCTGATTTCAGCATGAATGAGTCGGCTCGACCGGGGAAGGACTACCCTCTCACAGAATATCGACGTGAAATAGCACCTACTGTTGTGTTTCGTTCGGTGAGTGAGAGTGCCGGAGGCCCAATCACCCTCTTTCCCCCTTCCCGCTCCTTCTCCTTCTCACTTCCTTTTATTCCTAAAGGGTCGGCAACGCGCAAGTGATGCCTCTGGTGTTGCAGGTGTCCATAGGCTACGGTGACCACTTACTATCAGGTGGGCCGTTTGCTTGCTTGCCACCTTATCTGTATAGAAAAAAAAACTTCGTTAGATAAGGCAGATATTAATAACCATATACCTTGTATTAACTATCTATTAAGAGAGAATTTATGATTATGAAATATTATTATTTATAATTGATAGCAGTAGTAGAAGTATTAATTATAAATAATTTATATTGTACATCTATTACGAGAAAGTACTCTTACAATAATGAGACGAGTATAAAGAATAAGTACCGCCTAGAACTCGGTATTAAGGTATTAGGCGTCGGATTTCAATATTTAGCTAAGAACTATTAAAATAAATTGTAATTTATTTTTTATTATACGTATTATTATAAAAGATATATATTCACCGTAAACAAGCAACATGTATGAAGTAGTGATGTGTAATTCGAATGCGCAAGTAATTAGAATGCATTCGAAACATTGATAATAATTCGAATATGTTAGTCAGAATCAAAATTTAACTAATTTACTTATAACCTGCACCGTTCTCATACTGCGAAAGAGCGTCTCCCCAGCTCAGCAGTTGGAAAGATTATAAACAGGGCCGATTTTATGACGTATAGGAAAATGACGGCTGCCGCAATAACTACAAAAAGAACTAGTCAAGCTTTATTATATCGCATTTGAAAACTCGATTATATTTTAAGTCTGCGCCGAGCGAAATGTGCCAAAACAGGCGGTCACATTTAAGTTTATAACATCAACACTTTTTGTTTAATACAAATATAAAATATACATTTACCATAACAATGAATGTGTTCCCAATTACGCCGTGTAAAAAACTTAAAATAATTAATATCTTCGCCTACAAAATTACGTAAATTTGCACGAAAAATGCAAAAACGTAAACTCGTGTTACGTGATTTTTAGATTATAACAGTATAAATCTATCCTATTTTGCAGCTTAAACGAAACATAAATAGTTATATTACAATTTGTCCGTCCCAAATATTTAAGTTGTTGGTTGACAATAAAGATACATATTTATCAAAAAAGCACTTCAAACCCTCCATACAATTTTACTATGGCGGCCGCGCGCCGATTTGAATATCGAGCTCTGTCATTCAGTTCAACCGCGTCCTACGCTCGGCGTAGTCTTAAATAAAAATCCGTGAAAAGAATTAGATCAATATTCCAATGCGAATTCGTAAACATTCTAAAGTCATTCAAATTTTTATTCCGATACAATAGTGCATCTCTAGTAACTACGAAGTCTTTTCTCCCTTAGCCTTTATTATTCCCAAGTCACTTGGGGTCGGCTTTTCTAGTCTAACCGGATTTGACTGGATATCAGTTTTTACACGGAGCGGCTGCCAACTATCGGCTAACGATACCCTAAGGCTAGACCAGTGTCAGAATATTAGGGCGTACTGACTTTCCCAATAACGACTGCCATAGATGTTCATGGCAGCCGGGACCGACGGCTTAACGTGCTCTCCGAGGCACGGAGCAGGCGATAATTGTCAATTAATACGCACATAATTTCGAAAAGACATATAACTTCCGAAAGTCAGAGGTTCGCGACGTGGGTTCGAACCCGAGACCCTCTGCATTGCAGTCTGTTGGTCTCCCCACTGAGCTATCGCTAGTAACTACGAAGTATCAAAGGTAAATCCATAGGTTTGTCAATTTAAAGCAATTCGGACAGTACTGCTAAACGCTAGTATTTCACCCTACCCTATTCTAGTAAAATTCTACTTTCGATTCTCGGCAGCGTTAACGGATTTCTTATAAGAAACCCAATAAACATCTACCATTACTTCAAACTTAAACATAATAGACTAGGTATATTGTAAAGCCTTTATACAATACTAGTTTTTGCCCGCGGCTTCGCTTGCGTAGTGTAAATTTTTACTTTATATTTTTTCCCTAGTAAACACAACTTTTTCTTAGATGAAATGTTTTTTTCTGCACTCTTGATAACGTGGATGCAAAATTTAAGAATAGTTAAGACGTGAATACGTAACAAACAAACTCTTAATCGCAATTATAATAGGTATTAGTAGCTGTGCCCGCGGTTTCGCCCGCGTTTATGGTTACTGTGCTGCCCCCATGGGTCGTAGTGTGATGTTATATAGCCTTCCTCGATAAATAGGCCATCCAACTCTAAAATATATTTTTTATTCGAATCAGTAGTTCCTGAGATTAGCGCGTTCAACCAAACCAACAAACAATCAAACAAACTCTTCAGCTTTATAATACAAGTACAGATTTAGGATAAGGATCTCAGCCTGACCTTTCAGAAGTATAGGTGTGATACAATGCAGTGTTATAATCGTAATGTCGTCGTCAAGCAGTCGATATAACCAGCCTATTAAATAGTAGGAAGTTGTAATAGATTATGGTATTACAGTAACCAATGGGTTGGCAAGACGCCATTAATTACGTTTGCAGAATAACAATACAGCATTGCATCATTTGCTTGGAACTACATAATACTAACGCGGTTAAATAACTATCCCACTGTTGGGCAAGGACTGCTTATAGTCAACCGTCTTCTCTTCTTCGGCCTTTATTATTCCCAAGTCACTTGGGATCGGCTTTTCTAGTCCAACCGAATTTGACTGGATATCAGTTTTTACACGGAGCGGCTGCCACCTGACCTCCGCAACCCAAAGGCTAACGATACCCTAAGGCTAGACCAGTGTCAGGATATTAGGGGTACTGACTTGCCCAATAACGACTGCCATAGATGTTCATGGCAGCCGGGACCGACGGCTTAAGGTGCTCTCCGAGGCACGGAGCAGGCGATAATTGTCAATCAATACGCACATAATTTCGGAAACTCATATAACTTCCGAAAGTCAGAGGTGCGCGACGTGGGTTCGAACCTGAGACCCTCTGCATTGCAGTCTGTTGGTCTCCCCACTGAGCTATCGCTGCTATTATATATAGTCATATTATATTATAGTCAACCAACGAATATAAATAAAAAACTGCCGTATGAGTAAATGAAAAATTACTTATAAACCTGAGTAACAGCGATATCCTGGTGTGAGACCGCTGCACTGCCACAGTCCAAAGGTCACAGAGATCGTGGGTTCAATCACAAAGCACGCACCTCTAACTCTTTAAACTTATGTGCGAGCGACCAATTTTTTTTTTCTTTTTTTTTTCGTGTAGTTCGTTGCCAACCTTTTGTCAAGAGTTGTTCAAGCCGCCCGTAAGCCTCTGACATGGCTTAACGACTGCTGTCAATTTGACAACAACTGGGACCGACATTTTACGTGCCCTCCGAAGCACGGAGACGCTCAGATGAAATACCACTAAGCGGTCACCCATCTATAGACTGACCGCACCCAACGTTGCTTAACCTCGCTAATCGTTTACCAATCAATGCGTGCAACTGGCTATGAGCGCCTATTAACTTGAAGTTATAGCTCGCATCAACAGCTAAGGAAAACATCGAGAGAAAACATGTCGAAGAGTTTGACTTAATGTTCTCGAAGATCTGCCAAGACGAACTGGGCCAGCATGGTAGACTATAGTCTAACTTATCATCTACCATGTTTTTCAGATACCGAGTGTTAATCGAATGTACAATCGAGTAAGTCTTATCTACAGAGGTGTAGTACTATCTGCAAGGAAACAATGGTCATTGAGTTCTCAGGGCAATGACTTTCTCTTTAACAGATCTTGAAGCGAGTGGGATCTATATATTTATTTATTTATATTATTATTTTTGTCGGCCTCGATGGCGTAGAGCTTAGCGTAACCGACTGCCACGCCTGAGGTCGCGGGTTCGATTCCCGCACAAGTCAAACATTTGTGTGCATGAACATGGATGTTTGTCTTGGTCTGGGTGTTTCTATGTATAATATGTACGTATTTACAAAAAAAAAAGTATATAAGTATGTTTATCCATTGTCTAATACCCATAGTACAAGCTCTGCTTAGTTTGGGCTAGATGGTGTTGTGTGTATGTGGTAGAATATTATTATTATTATTATTATTTATTTTATGGAGGTCAATTTATCCTAGTTTGACAAAATATTTAAATAAATATTCGATAGCCAATCACAGGTCCTCACGTTTAATATTTCATTAAAAATTACACATAATTTTTAAGAGAATAGCTATTACACGTATACAATAATTACATACAACCAAAGCACAATACAGCTCTGCTAGTAATATAACAGTTTAGTTTTGTATATGTATATAACATAAATACCGTAAGTCCCGAAAGGGTAGGCAGAGGTTTATTGCGCGTTCATGTTTTGCCCCACGTTATAGGGGGCTGTCTTATTGACATATTGGTAAAAATGTACCAGTATGGAGTCTGGAACACTGCAGGAATGTTCCAGACTCCATGCTGGTACTTTTTTGGCACGTCCCGAGAACCGAACTCGAGATCTCACGCACAGCAGTTGCAATCACCACCGCTGCGGCACTAAGTCTACCTCTTGTTCAAGTTTTATTACTTTTGAATAAATACAGTATTGATCGAACTTTAAATACATCCAAATTAATTTGTGTAATATTTTTTAAGGAAATGTTATAAAATCTTGATCTGGTAAATAAATGATTATTATTGTTATCATGAGAGTCTTTAATAGGAGACCGTTGGACTGCCACGCAGAGGTCTCAAGTTCGATCCCAAGGCAAGCATCTCTGACTTTTCGATAGTAATATTTAACTATCGCTTGCTTTAACGGTGAAGGTAAACATTGTGAAGAAACCTACATGTCTGAAAGTTCTCGATAATGTTCTCGAAGATATGTGAAGTTTGACAACCGCACTGGGCAGCGTGGTGGACTATGGCCTAACGTTTCTCACACTGAGAGGAGGTCCGCAGTGGGACTGTTTAATACAGGGCTGATATTATAAGGGTATTATTAGATTGAGAGTATGACAATATTATGTATATTGTTATTTGTTCCCTATTTATAAAGAGGTTACCGGGTCCCTCACAACGCAACACAATTTACAAGCATGTGTATCGGAATATCCCGAGACCTCATAAACAAATATGACCTATTTTATGGTAGACTAAACTCAAACATCTGAAGGGTTATTATCAGACATATAGCTTCTAAACGTTCTTAGACTTTCACGATTTGTACACATCTATATATATAAAACTCTTCCGTTACTGAGTGACTGACAGACAACGCACAGCCGAAACTACTGAACGCAAGAAGCTGAAATTTGGCATGTATGTTCCTTGGAAAGTGTAGGGGAGCACTAAGAGAGGATTTTTGGAAATTCCACCCTTAAGGGGGTGAAACGGGTGAAATCCGATATTCAGACGGGAACGGGACTTACGCGGGTGAAACCGCGGGAAAACTACTAGTACTTAATATAGCACAAAAAAAAGACTAATCTCTAAATCTATACAAATAAATAAAATTGAAGTGTCTGTTTGTAATGTCAAAATAACAGTTTTTTACTAAATGCATAGTATGAAAGTATAAAAAATTTATTATTAAAAATTTTATCTGTCTTTCTGTTTTATCTCTGAAACAGCTGGACAGATTTTGATGGCACTTTCACTGACACATAGCTGATGTTATATGGACTAACAAAGGCTACTTTTATTTTAGATTATTTCGTTAAATACCACGCGGGCGAAGTCGCAGGTAACAGCTAGTTACGTAATATAATCCTAAAAAGTATACACACTATACATATAATACTAAAAAGAAATATCTACAGTGCAAATATAAATAATATTGACCAAGTGAGGGTAGTTGCTGGTACCCGCGCTTCACAAAGGCGCCGCTGAGCTCACACCAGTCAACCTGTAACCACGATCGATGCAAGGTGGTCAAAACGTCATGCAATCAATAGGTATTTTTTATCTTTAAATACTAACTCGCGAGCATGACTCGTTATCTAGTATCGTATATGGCTCCTATACTTCGAAAGACGATCAGCTTCTAGGCTAATTCGCATGTATCTCTGTAGAGCATCACTGTTTCCTCATTAGGGCGTTACAAGTAATTATAATGGGGAATACCGGGTACGAAGCGGTTTTGATGTCCATTAAAATGAAATTAGTTTTAAGATCAGTAGTGGAAGGTTAATGGTACGTGATTTAGATAAACTTTTCGTCTTTTACATACTTACTATTTATATTACTTGTACTACCTATACTATCTATATATATAAAACTCTTCCGTTACTGAGTGACTGACAGACAACGCACAGCCGAAACTACTGAACGCAAGAAGTTGAAATTTGGCATGTATGTTCCTTGGAGAGTGCGGGGGAGCACTAAGAGAGGATTTTTGGAAATTCCTCCCCGAACGGGGTGAAAGGGGTGAAACAACATTCACACGGGAACGGGACTTACGCGGGTGAAACCGCGGGAAAACTACTAGTAATATTATAAAGCTGAAGGGTTTGTTTGTTTGTTTATTTGTTTGTTTGGTTGAACGCGCTAGTCTCAGGAACTACTGGTTTGAATTGAAAAATTTGTGTTGGATAGCCCATTTATCGAGAAAGGCTGTAGGCTATATAACATCACGTTACGACTAATAGGATCAGAGCATCAATGAAAAATGTTGCAAAAACGGGGAATATTCTCTTATGTGACGCAGACAAAGTTGCGCGGGTCAGCTAGTATTACTTGTATAGTTTTGCGTCTATAGGTATATTTTAGAGCAGCGATAGCTCAGTGTGGAGACCAACAGACTGAAATGCAGAGGGTCTCGGTTTCAAATCCACGTCGCGCACCTCTGTCTCTCGGAAGTTATATGACTTTTCGAAATTATGTCTGTATTGATTGACAATTATCGCTGCTCCGTGCCTCAGAGAGCACATTAAGCCGTCGGTCCCGGCTGCCATGAACATATATGGCAGTCGTTATTGGGAGAGTGTCGACAAAAAAGATTCAACTAGGTCGAAGTGTCGCCGGTCTGCACTGACTGGCCCCCACATAAGATACATAGGTATATTTTAAGAAGTAGGCAGAGGTGAATAACTCCTGCAATTTTCTGGCTGTGATTTTAGGTCCTACGTAATAAAGGGTGGATTAAGATTAGTAGAGCCTCGCTGATTTCAGCATGCATGGGCCGGCTCGACCAGGGAAGGACTACCCTCTCACAGAATATCGACGTGAAATAGCAGTATTTCTACTGTTGTGTGTTTCGTTCGGTGAGTGAGAGTGCCGGAGGCCCAATCACCATCTTTCCACTTTCCTACTCCTTTTCCTTCCCACTTCCGTTTTCTCTTCTTCCTTTCCCAAAGGGTCGGCAACGCGCAAGTGATGGCTATGGTGTTGCAGGCGTCCATAGGCTACGATGACCACTTGCCATCAGGTGTACCGTATGCTTGCTTGCCACCTTAGTTGTATAAAAAATAAGGTTGAGCTTGTTGACGTCTACTGGGCATAGGTCCAGACTCCGTGCTGCTACGGAGAATATCTTGACAGAAAATCTCAAGAACTTTTGCCTGAGCCGGCAATTGAAGCTGAGATCTAACTGCACGTATGGCGTAGCGATTTATATGGTCGCCTCGCCATTGACACTGTTTTGACAAAATTTGTTTGATCCATAAATAGTTGTTTTGACTTTGGATGTTCTTTGTGTCCATTGTATCAATGTCTGTGTGGTCTCAGGGACACAGGATATATTCCAAGTGCAGAGTTCTCTAGAAATACGAAACTATCATAGCCTCACACTATATCCCCAAAAAATTCGCTAGCTATGATTCTAAGTTGCACTCGATAAAAAACGAGAGTGTTGGCTTCTATCAGGCCCAGCTCCAAACACCGTGCTGCTATCGGAAATTCCTTAATAGAAAATTTTAATAACATTTTGCATCTGCCCGTCAGTTAATAGTAATAGGTTATACCCTATCATATGGGCATCAACAAATATATCTGACCAAAATGTATCTGGCGCACCTCTAGCATCTCCTAAGGTCGATATGTACATCTCTTACTTTCATAAATGTTTTCCATCCTCCCACAACAACATAACACAATATAATTGGTAAGGATTATAAGCACCAGTAATACTTACGCGTCGCACAAAGCGATAAACAAATTGTTCGCGTCGAGACTGGCTCGTTAGTACCAGGAAACAATTGCGTCTAAAAATAAAGCGCCAAAATATATCGCTTTAAAAGTGAACGCGCACTTCGCGCATCGATCGAACATACTTTTATAGCGGCGATAACCCATTATGCATTTGAGAGTTTATTTAAATCCTTTCCCGTCGCATGACAGACGTGTACATTTACTATAGCAGGAAGATTTAACAGCTCGAATTCAAATTATATAATCTCTCTAATTTATGTTCTGTTACACATAATATAAAAAGCAGCAATCAAAATAAATTGTTTTAAAGGACTGTTTATATATTACTAGCTGACCCGCGCAACTTTGTCTGTTTCACATAAGAGAATTTTCCCCGTTTTTGCAACATTTTTCATTGCTGCTCCGCTTCTACTGGCCGTAGCGTCATGTTATATAGCTTATAGCCTTTCTCGATAAATGGGCTATCCAACATTAAAAAGATTTTTCTTTTCGGACCAGTAATTTCTGAGATTAGCGCGTTCAAGCAAACAAACATACTTTTCAGCTTTATAATATTAGTATAGATATAAGGGGCAGATTGATTGATTAAATAAGTACTGTTGCAGTTTACAATAAATAATAAAAACAATATATGCCCACATCATTCATCGCAAGTCTTACTTTTCTTAGGTAGACTGCGGCGTTGCAGGTGACTAATATTGTTACCTATAACGACAGTAATTAGTGTTTTATAGAACAAAGATGGTTACTAGCGTACGCCATCTGATAGTAAACAGTTAACGTAGCATAATATAGGATAGCTTGCAATACAAGAGTTATTGATTGCGCATAGCAGACCCTATGAAAATAGGGTGGAATTCTTTTTCCACGGAAACATGGGATGAAAGACCTCCGGAATATCTCTATATCTATATGTATAGAAATACATGGTTCTACAAAATGTTAAGTTTTCCAGGTGACGTCTGAAATTCGTATTTCTGTAACAGCAATAGATTCATTGTGTTCTATGATAAATACTTAGACGGCATATTTAATACACTGCTTAGTTATAAAACATTTACATTCGGTCAGCACGTTTAGCACGTGCGGTGCAAACAACATGCGCCCACTACCGCCAAGTCCACGCTCACCTTAATACGGCTCGTAAATAAAACACCTGTATCGCATGTTCCTTGTTTTGTCTCATACTACGATATTTACTACAACACTATCTGCCTTAGATAAGATAAATGCAATAAAGTATTGTGAAAGTAACGTAACCCTGTTTCACTTTTATACAAGCGTCTGATAAACTGATATTCTATATCTAAGATTTCGGCTCTTCGATTAGATAATAGTATATCTATATGTTTTATTTTTAATTCGGTTAACGTCTTACTTTTACCAAAGCTCTTTATCTATTCGATGTACCGAACACTAGTGATGTATAAATGCTCGGCATTATTTACCGAAATTCGGCGTTCGGCCGAAATTGATCGTGGGTCGCACTTTGGGTGATATGAGTTAACATATATTATATACTTGAAGATGGATAGTTAACCTGCTTACACGGTGAAAACTGCGTATATTATTTAGGGAATACAATAATACATTAAAAAAATTACTGCATTGCATTAGTAGCTGTAGATTGTATATTTAGTAGTTATAGACAATATTCTTCGTATTAAAGCGTTGCTTTCAGTGAAGCATTGAAATCCATTTTTCTCCATATCGATCTTATGATAGTATACCGTGGTCCAAGATCGCCTGAAACAACAGAAGCGCGACTCGTACGTTGCTGACCCCGAGAAAAAGTATTAAAGATTGGATGAAAGGATACGCTGTATGTAATTATGAGAGACCTTGAGGTACCTTGAGTGAAATGAGAAACCGTTGGCATGGCAATTTAGTGAAAAGCTAGAATAGATATGTCTTAATGAATTGATAAACATAAAACAACAAAAACATTTCAGACGTGGCAAAATTGTAAACAAATATTCGGCCGGCCAATTAATCCAAATTCGGTTCATCACTATTAGAAACGTTATAAAATCTTTGCAATATTTTCATGGAAAATTTTAAATACGTGGTATTTACTATACAAATGAACGCGGAAGGAAAATTTATTGTATTTTCGTAAAGTAAGTACCTACCGAGATAGATATCGATATTTTTCAATCTAAAGTTTCTAGTTACTGATAAAGAGCTAAGTGTCATAGAATAGTTCCGTTATGTATTAATCTATAATTAATTATTTGCCTGTCAGACGGTATTTTCATAAATTTATAATCCCTAAATAAAACTATATTTCTTTCATATGTATGAAAAATGATAAATTATATCGCCTATAATATGCCTTCAAAGTCAAGGTTAAGCTCAATGGAATTGAAGTCAGTCCTAACCGAATCCATCTTGTATTTATCATAAACAAATATAGCCAGACGTCTTTCTAGAGCATGATTTGTTATAATCACAATTTCGACCATGACTCGTCCTTAAGCCTCAGGCACCCGAATGCGACACCAACAAAAAACGGCATCGCAAAAAAAAACAAAAACAATAAAAAAGTGTTGCAAATGTATGAAATATTCAAAGCTGGCTGAATTGGTTACAATGGGTGGCGTGTGACCGATAGATGTTATACTACCGTGTTATGTACACCCAACCTTTCCCCCATTCCTATCGGATCCCATAGAATGTGTGTACTTCTAAAACTGGTCATATAATACTGGTGTAAAAAATGGTCGGTGAGATCAGCAGTGTGACCTTGAAACTGCGACGCGGATAGCGCGCCAATTGAATTGGCCGTTGTATTATTATTTTCTTTTTGCTTTACGGAATAATTCACATTACACAAATACAGCAGAATAACTTTCGTTGAAGGAAATACAAACTTAATCAAAATATTTTTAAAGTCAAACATTATTTTGTCTATTGAATAGATCTTGAGAGTGATCACTGTTTCTCTATTATAACTAGAAATAGTTAATCTTTAACTCTATAAATTATTTGTGTAATTTTTATTTTTGTATCTACATACATGAATAAATAAAACTTAGCTAAATGCCTCTTGTCAATTTCGTCATATCAATAAATAAACTAAAATTCAATACTCATAATTTATTTGTCTATTCTCTCTGAAATTCACAAACGACAACGATATAAAGGTAAGTTAAACCACAAATCTTGCAATCAAATCATTCGCATCTATTGCATTATTGACATGAGAAACCAACTTTAATTACCACAAGATTAACTAAAGATAACTTGCAATATACAATCCAATAGAACTCCTAGCTTAAGACATGTTTTTACGGCAGTATAATATTAAGCATCAGCATATTAAACCCTGACATTGTCTATCTTCGGATAGAAGTATTACAAAACAAAACAACAAACAGACCGTGTCATAATTTATAAATGATCATTATTTAATTTACGCCAATTCTGTCAAAGCGCGCTTTGGCTGTGAGAATGAAATTCGTGATAGCTTCTCGTCTCGTTTCCTGCTTCGTTCATACAAACAAAACTGATATTAGCACGCTAACTATTCATTAAACTAATATTGTGAATATCCTTTTTTCGAGTAGAAGGACTTGGCGTTGTAGATAAATAGTACGTATAAGCCAGCTTGTTCGAGGTAGAGCCACCTTCTTACAGACAATCAGCGGAAGAGTAGTAACAATGTATCTGGGTTTCACCCGATGATTAGGAATTCTGTATATATGTTACGGCTAAAGGTGGGTGTGAACATAAACTTAAGATTAGCCGGCTACAACTAGGTGCAGCCGGCCACATGCGGTTAGGTTATGTTAGGTTACTTTTGAGTTTAGCCGGCTAAAACTAGGTGTAGCCACACTTCGGCTATTAGCCGTAACATATACATATCATATGTAAGCGCCTTTCGACTCATTCCTTACATTCGATTTTAAATTTCGTTTGTGATAATCAATACCTATTGTAAGCAATTAATGGGTACATATACATATATATA
This sequence comes from Catocala fraxini, assembly GCA_930367265.1. NCBI lineage: Eukaryota > Metazoa > Arthropoda > Insecta > Lepidoptera > Erebidae > Catocala > Catocala fraxini. The sequence continues at coordinate 29,183,030 of OV884025.1, read as the reverse complement.
TATGTTATAGAAAAAGAAATTCTTCTTCAGGGTAAGTCTACTGAGGGTATTGTCTATTGGTTTAAGAGAAGAGGCTTTAAACATGCCTTTCACAAACACGATTGCTTGCTACCATATACAATGTTCAAACTTTGTTTGATTTGTCCAAATATGTACTTATCACGTATATTTGTGAGACACTGCTATGTCATAATATAATGAAGAACAGGCTAAGAAATCACGCAGTGTTTTAGTGCCATCATTATAAATACGTATGTTCTTATTTTAAAAGTCTTACCACCGGCTGCAAAGGCCGATCAATACAAAACATTGTTAACAAACGCTCGAAACGCATGTCAACTGCTGTGATTGGCTGACTGAATTAGCAACAGCCAATCACTTGACATGAGTTTTATTTTGACAGTTTGTTGATTAGCCTATTAGAGACCGCGTGTAGCTGTAGACCTATAGTCTACGATAAAAATATAAAGACATACTTCTCTTTATTTGTACATGATGAAAAAAGAAACAGATAAGATTAATATTAGGTTATTAAAATGATTACAACTTGCAAAAATGTTAACATCCGCACACTTTATTTGCGTGTCTAATCGGTAGTGATTAATCACTGAACATTGATTAGTTATACAAATAATAAGTTATGAAGGTCAAGTTGACTATAAACACCATAACTACATTCTTAGACCGCTCATAACTATCCTTGAAACATGATAAAGCAATATATCTTTAGTGTATGAACATAATATAACGTGCCGCTTATTTTAAATATTCCTGTAAAGCTAAACAATTATGATATATTAATGATGATGAAGGATGCCTATATAGGCATGAGACTGTGATTGTACGAGGATATCCTCGAAGGACAAGACAAATCTCTGTCTAACCCTGGGTGTATTACACCCAGTTTTCGCTAGCTAGTTCTAAGTACTACGTAACTTATTACGTGCTCCCTATGGCAAGCCTAGCGTCATCTACAAAGCAAAATTCTAGAATCCGTGCTGCTACCGGCAATTACTCGTCAAAAATCCGATTACACATTGCACGTCCTGAACACCAAAGACCTCATGCACAGCAATCGAAATTACTAGTACTATAAATTACTAATGAGACAAAATAGCAAAAGTTGAAAGACAATATAAGAGACGTTTTGGAAGAACACCAGGGTAAGTGTTTGCTGACAAAAATGGACGTGAATGAAAACTGTGCAGAGATTAAATGAAGCAAGAGAGTTATGCCAGGATTGCAGCAAAAGGAAATCTGTAATCTCTGCCTACGCCCCCGGGAAACTATGACATCATCACATTCTTGCCAGTATGTATGTTTATATCAACAGTTCTACTTACCGAGTGAGGGAGCCACTACTGTATTTCCTGCGCAAAACCTTACAATATTTTGTGGCTAATTGCTTAAATTTTCACTCTCATGATTAGACCAATTTACAGATATGTTGCTAGCACTGAGTGATAAGGTTTTTTAGATAAACGATATTCTTCCTGCACATAAATTCTACTAGTATTATAAAGAATTAATTTGGAAAACATGTTATATTGGATATTTGACATTTAAACCTCGTGAAACGCTGAACAGATTCGGAAAGAACTTTACATCCAAATAACACACTCTTGGAATCACACATAAGATACTTCATACCCTGATGTGCTTTCCAGTGAACCCCACTGAGTTCAAACAGATGGAGCTGCGGTCAGAAACTAAGTACCAATAACAGAAAAAACAGTTCATCTGTTCGGTAAGTATAACGATAGTTACATTAAAAGTAAACTAATTTATGAAAGACTTTTAAAAACTGTTTAACTAAGTCCGATTTGTGTGTTAGGAAATCAGATCCCCAAAACCAACTACCTATCCCTCACGTTTTCAACAAACATTGGCAACGTAATTTATGTTTTCTATCGAATAAAAAGCTTATACTTTACATTTGTAATATAAGCTAAGTTCGTCACGTGGCGTGGTAGCAACAACGTGAGTCAGGATTATGCTAACCGATAATGGTTTCCTCTCGACAGTTTTAAATCGTGGAACTTTCCTACAATGTGCATTTTATTCGCATTTTGATATTCAGTATCCTGTAAACCGAGATAAGTGTCTGTGATTATGTTAAACATACTGCAAACACAGATATATATCCACTCACATATTACGACAATATTTTACTATTACTATATCTCAGTCAATTGCGCATTATAGAGGAATGACTCATTAGTCATTATGTATAATAGCTGACCATATAACACAATTAGAACAATAATTTAACTTATCAATAGCTAGAGACAGCGATAAAAGAACATGGTGTTTAGGCCCTGGAGTCCAAGTACTGGTCAAAGGTAATTAAGAGTTCTACATTTCTATTACTAAACCTCTCTCTCTATCTTATTTGGTCACAATTTTGTCCGTCTGTCTGTTTATATGCTTTTATTCAAGCAAAGCAAAGGTAAACAAGCAAACGGTCTGAATAATGGTGATGATAAGAGGTGCCCGTTGCATATAATCTCGGTACATATTAGCCTTTAAGCCCTAGCCTTAGCCCTATGAGACCCGCATGACACGAAGACCCTAGACTTGAATTTAATGATGGAATAAACGAAATAGAATGAGAGAAGTGGGCCTAAAAAGAAAGTAACATTTCTCTTACTAATTACTCTCACACCGGTTTCCAGTAGGATGGGGATGGTGCTACCAACGGGTAGCACCAGGCTCAGCCGTACTATGGCCAAATTTCATGCTCTTTGCTAGCAGACGAGATAGCCGTCCGCCTCTCATAGACATGGTTAAGTTTTCTTAGCATCATAGAAAACATTCGGTACTGAAACTAGAAGGGCTGTAGTACAAATCAAAGTCAAAGTCAAAAATATTCATTTCCATAAAAATGTGCTAACAATTCTTGGACAAGTCAATTAATAAAAAAAGAAAAAGAAGAATAATCAATTTGTTTTTAGTCCAGACAACATAAAACTGAAGATGCTGATTATTTTTTCGAAACATTTCTAGTAGACACAACTTCGTCACAATTTCTCTCTTTACGCGACAGTCTAACAATGTCCCACTAAGCTATTGTTTCTGTTAAGGCTTATACGACGGGTAAATAAATATATTTAAAAATTGTGTTTTTAAATAACCCGAGGTAAAATCCGTATATAGTAGTTAAATTCCAATCTATATTAGACTGCCAGGACACTTGATGCGGTTATAATTAAGTTTGTTAACGCAGATAGCCGTTTATGGATACTTCTATTAAAAGAAGATGAAGGTGATGGACAGGATACAGTTGTTTAAATTGTCTTAAAGATCCAATGGCGATCTATGTATATACAATCGGGTGTCAGGTTTTCAGGTCGATTTTCAAGTCAGGAATAAAGTTACCAAATATATGCATTTAGTACTTATAATTATATAAATAACTGGCTGCACGGGTGGCGTAGTTTAGATGGTCGCAGCGCCACTACCATTGCGCTGAATGTTGTGGGTTCGAATCCCACTCGAGACAAAACTTTGTGTGAACCACAAATGGTTGTTCTCCGCGATATAAGATTTATGTCGATTACAAATATTCAAACAACGGACACAAAGAACACCCAGACTCGGAACAACCATTTGTGGATCACACAATGTTTTGTCCCGTGTAGGTTTCGAACCCACAACACTCGGCACAGTCGCAATGGCGAGGCGACCACTCAATCACTACGCCATTCGTTTAACCAATAACCGATAACCTGGCATTAGAGTAGGTACATTATACAACCAGAAGCAAAAGTTCAAATCTATTTGTTTCATATTTCTATCGCTACAAGTAAGAACCACCGGCAACACTGACCAATCAAGCCAAAGTTCATAATTTAACATCTGATATAGTATCACAAAAACTCGTAAGATCGTAAAACTGTGCACCGATTGGTCTCTATTGCAAGTTGGATCATAATCTTAGGGACGTGAGATTGATGTTTGATAGTCCGTCAGTTTATAATCTAACTAGTTATATTGGAAGCTAACAGTTCTTACAATACTCCAATGACATATATAAAGTGAAAAATGTAAACATAAATTGAGATATTACAATAGACAATACAATATTGTTTTATCTACTTCTAATAAATTGTCTATGCTATCAACAATCCAGTAATAGATATTTAGTTCTAAATCATAAACAAAATTTAAATTTATTTCGCAACACCTCGACTGTTCAGGAATGCTATCGAAAGATAAATTTACAATAAATTGATATTCTAAAAACAACTGCTTATTTATACAATTGGATACTATTAATGTAAAATATATTTTGCAAATATCGTTGAGGGATAATGTTTTATGTGTCTATTAACTTATAAGGCTATGGGTTTGAATTATAGAGATGATATGGCATGACATTGGCTACAAGGACAACGTAAACTTATAAATTAAGTAACACAATATTATATTATATTTATTTAATATAAGCACGACTATGGATTACAAATTATAAGTGAGGATGAAGATTGAAGAACCAGTCATTATCTGAAGCAGGTCGGCGTCTGGAAGTGTGCCGGGAAGGCGACAATAGACTCGTCGCCTATTTCGTGGGATCTAAAATTATTGGTGCGAAATGTGGATGTAATACAGCTCTACTCCTTCGGGCATATGCCTATATTCCACTAATGACTGTAACGAGTTAAAAATCGTTTTAATATACTACACAGCTATGTTCTGCGTCCTTTAAGCGGGGCAGGCGTGCAAGGCATTAACGTACCTCCTTAATTCGTCAAAGTTGCGACCTCGGCACCACTTCGCTTGTAATGAGCTCGTGGACTACACGACTGCTTACTTTGTTTTGCTTAGTTTGTATTTACAACAATGTGCCAATGAGACTTTCTTTCATATATTATGGTGTTTGTAATGTTCGGATTTTTACGATAAGGTGCTTACGGTAGTAAACATATGTATATTCTAAAGTAAGATCTATGCAATGATGGTATGCTTATGGCTTTTGGTAATCTGCAACTGAACTATCAATTGATTGAGCATTGTTGATCCTGCAAAATATACTAAATTAAATAATATTGTCTTCTGTTTACGCGAATATTATTCATTGAAATTAAACTACTATAAGTATACGGATTTTATCTCGTTGTTTATTTGACACTTTAGTACATAATTTTGAAAACAGTTACACTACTACTATTATTAAACTTTATTAATTTTAAGTAAATTAAATTACTATTAAAACTATTTATATTTAAGTTTACACTTTCCCCGACGTTTCGTTTCGTGAGTTATGTTAATGTTAATTTTTATAAAGCACAACCACGGCTAAAGTGGAGGTGACCCTTTTAAAAATATAAACGTATCGCAATATACTACTAAACTAACATCAGATCTTGATTTACTTTTATAATGCTTACCCTTTGCTAGGATTAGAACTCATATTGAATATGAGACTATGGGTTTCAACTCACATAATACCGTGAAGAGAGTCTTCTCTCTTAGCCTTTATTATTCCCAAGTCACTTGGGGTCGGCTTTTCTGGTCTAACTGGATTTGACTGGATATCAGTTTTTACACGGAGCGGCTGCCACCTGACCTCCGCAACTCGAAGGCTAACGATACCCTAAGGCTAGACCAGTGTCAGGATATTAGAGGGTACTGACTTTCCCAATAACGACCGCCATAGATGTTCATGGCAGCCGGGACCAACGGCTTAACGTGCTCTCCGAGGCACAGAGCAGGCGATAATTGTCAATCAATACGCACATAATTTCGAAAAGTCATATAACTTCCGAAAGTCAAAGGTGCGCGACGTGGGTTCGAACCCGAGACCCGCTGCATTGCAGTCTGTTGGTCTGCCCACTGAGCTATCGCTGCTTTTTTTTGACTCGTGAAGAGAGTAATGTTGAAAAATTTAATAAAGCCATTTTTATCACATTAGTTTTACACGCTTGTTGGGTTTGGTAAACTGAAAGGCACTCTTAGCCTTACTATAAAATGTCTCCATTTTGACTTTATAAATTATAAACCTTTACTAAAATAGAAAATCTTCTTTTATATATTAAATAATGGATAAATAAACACTTTCAACGAAGCGGATCTTAGTAGTACAAATTTTATCTCGCCTCGAGGCCAGGGACCGAGGACGTCCTAAACTAAAATGATAAATAGTACCGTCAAAACAAAAAACTATTACAACACCACTTCACTTATCTGTAAATAGGTATGTTTATTGGCTCTCTGTTTTTTCAGCGATATAAAATCAGTTGTATTAATACACCCAAAAAAAACTTATCCTCTATTAAACGTTGTATTTATCTCGTTTTTCAGCCTACAGCAAACCTTCAAGACTGCTTCGGTGACGCAGCAGCCATATTTATTGCTGCTGAATGATGTCTTGGATTCGGATCATAGGACTACTGGATAGGAGGCCAGCAAAAAGTTATTGCGTTAACCTGTCAAGAAATTCCTAGCAGCAACCCGGAGTTACTAAGATGGTGGACACCACCCCGTGTCGTGCCGTTCGTGTCGGTTTGCCCTCCTATCGAATTATTAGAATTATGGAATATAAAAATCACTTGTATATTCACATACACTTGTGCAATGAAGAGTATATTTGTGTTCGCACACACTTATGCACTATAATATCTTGTGTGGAGACCAGTCTCCATTCAGATTTGCCGCCATGACCGAAAATCGTGTGTGGAATCATATAAAAGACTAACTAAACAATCTCCTCATGTTTTCTTCAGTGACGCCCATAAATTAACTTCTCCAGCAGGGGATTCTGTCCCTTGTGCTGGCGCACTAAGTTGTTAGTTCTTTCATATCTCATTTGTCATTATTTTGTCCATACAGTACGAAAACCTTTTACCGTCTTTTATCTTATGATATTTTTTTTGTATTTGGTTTACACATTACAATTAACGTTAACCTCTTTTCTTGATATTGTCTTACGTTTACGCGAATGTTATCCATTAAAATTAAATTACTTTATATGGACTCTCTTCTTAAGCTAATACGCTTATGTTTGGAATTGGCAGTCAGTGTAATGAGAAGGATTCAAATACACAGCCTCTCTATCGCCATTCCTATAAAATTCGAACATCAATTCTCAGTTCTAAATACATATTTATATAAAAACATATCCCGCTACCGCTTACGCGAAGGCCACGCACCGCCATAAACTGCTTAATTGAACACGATCACGTGGCAATGGAAAATAGTACCTATCATTTACAACAAAAATTAACGCCCAGTAGCCAAGGCGACTATACAGGGATTTCTAATGGTTTCGAAGAACATTGTAATATGTATTATACCTACGCCGCAGTGGGGTTCGTATACTTTGCATATTAGTCAAATGGCTACATGATATTATATATTTATTAGATTGCTTATAAGCTACATTGCCTAGCGTTGGACTGTCAATCGTTGGATATACCTGAATTTAGAAGTAATTTTAGCATTATAGCAGGAGCGGGGAGGAGATCCCCGTGACCATGGCTGCTGAAAAGCAACCGAAACGTCGGGGAAAGTGTAAACTTAAATAAAAATAGATTTAATAAATTAATTAGCTTAAAAATTAGTAAAGTTCAATAGTATCTGGAAGTAGTGTGAGTTTCAAAATGTTGTAATAAAGTGTAAAATAAACAACGCGATAAAATCCGTATATAGTAGTTTAATTTCAATGAATAACATTCGCGTAAACAGAAGACAATATTACATCATAGCAGATTTTTTAAACAAAATCTGTCTTTAATTAGCTAATATCAGATCTATCTCGCTGCTAGGCACGGGCCTATTCTCAGTGTGAAAGTGTTCGGCCGTAGTCCACTATGCTGGCCCAATGCAAGTTGACAGATTTTACATAACTTCGAAATTATGGAGTACTAAAAGCGTAACAAACAAACAAACACACATTCACATTTATAATATTAGTACCTACGCGGCAGTAGGGCTCGCATGCTTTGCATATTTAAATCAAATGACTAGAAGATATATTTATTAGATTGCCTATAAGCACCATTGGCTTAGGTTGGATTTATCAATACTTGTATATTTAAACCGGAATATATCTATTGTAAACTGAGTCTGTCTTTATTTGTCAGGTTAGCTGACTGACAATGTAAAATCGACTCGTAGTAGATATATAGGCGGCCTTGATAGCGTAGTGGTTAGTGTAACCGACTGCCACGCCTAAGGTCGCGGGTTCGATTCTCGCACAAGTCAAATATTTGTGTGCATGAATATATTTGTCTTGGTCTAGGTGTTTCTATGTATAATAAGTGGGATTTTAGAAAAAGAAATATGATATTTGTATGTTTATCCATTGTCTAGTACCAATAGTACAAGCTCTGCTTAGTTTGGGCTAGATGGTGTGGTGTGTATGTGATAGAATATTATTACTATTATTATAATTTATATATGACTAGCGGACCCGACAGACGCACGAAAAAAATAACAAATCTAAACCATTCTCGAATCCACTTGAACACACACAAAAAACCCTCTTGTTTTTAAGAAGCGTCTATCCACCCCTTTGAAGTTATCGTCATAACAACTTTCGTCAAAATCGGTTGTAAATAGATTACTATTGACAAGCTAAGACAGTCACTTTCGTATAAATAATATAGGTAAGTATAATTTAGGATACGTCAAGATTTAAATTAAGTGTAATTTCATACATTCCGGTTATCGATTAGCCAGAAGCATGCATCGTTTTTTTACAATGAGCTGTGGTACGTGTGAAAACTGTCACACTTGACCACTGAATAATTGGAAATATAAAACTATATCAGTTATATTAATCAGAAATACATGAAACGTAAAACCGTTACAACAACATTAAAATCGGTGCAGCCGTTTCTAGAAGATGGTAAACCAAACAAACCGACAGACAAACATTCTGAAAGTCATAGTATAGCTCCAATACCCCCATTGGGTGAGAGAGGGAACACTCCAGGTTTTTAGTGGGTATACCAGCACTTCATGCTGGGAGTCCCACACACCCCCGCCGGTGCCGTCCCCTAGTCGGCGGGCAGTGGATCAAGCATTTTTCCTGGGAACAAAAAAAAAAGGTTAGCCCCAATTAGGTTTTCAAATGGTTTTTCAATACTGACACATCATTATTACATATATAATACATAATCTCACGCTTATATACCCGAAAGGAAATGCAGAAGTATATTATACCCATTTCGCCAGCAATAGTTTGGATCCCACATAATACAACGAGAGACCTACAAATTAAAAGCCCAAAAATATGTAGACAATCTTTACAGTATTTTAATAGCATCTATAATAATATCCTTAATAATAATATCCTCCAGACCGAATTTCGGCCACGGAGGCCAGTCTTATCGGAGATTGGCCAACTACGCCGGATTGTAGTGCACAAGTGTGTGCGTAAACACAAGTGCACTCTCTGTTCCCTAACTCTCATGATCCGATGGGACGGTAATCTGACACGACCGGAGAGAGATCAGGCGCAGGACCAACGGCTTCACGTGCTTTCTGAGGCAAGAGGGTACCGCCAACTTCCTAACGGACTGCTATTGAGATTTCTTAAGTAAAAACTCAATAACTGTTTGTTGGCCCGACCCGGGATTCGAAACCGAGACCTCATGCACAGCATGAAATTCACTTTTTTTTTGATGAAATTTATCCTACGTCATTTTCATTTCCTCTGACAACGTGTCTGCGAAATTTCATGATGAGCGGTCAAGTAATTAAGGAGTGAAAGCGTAATAAACAAACAAACTCACATTTGCATTATAATATTAGTTAGGATTACAATAATATATCTCTTATAATGCTACCGTTAGATATATAGAATATTAATATTTAGTCATGTTTAAAATATATATATTATCATTCACTACAGCAGACTACATAACACGGTTTCCGCTTGCGTAACACCCAAATCTAAATGATAGTGGATTCGATTCCCCGCGGGGTTATCAGTTTTGTAACATAACATCGTACAAATCAAGGTTGTGACACAATTTTCTTTTAGCTATGTTATCATTCGAGTGTTTCCAAGTACCATTATCGGATATAGTTGTATTTATTAAATACGCTATCTCGTTCTAACCGCATACGAAGACTGGAAAGAAGTTATGATTGTATCGCGTAACTATGACTATTGATGGCACGGATGGCACAGCGGTTAAACTAGTCACGGCTAATGTGTTGAGTGTTCAGGATTTGATGCCATATAGGACCGAAATCTGTGTGCACAAATAACTGGGCCGTCTCCGTGTTTGAATCCGTTAAGTTTGGCGTAACCGACTTTAGACGTGTTTGAAAATGTTTGTTCCAATTTTATGGAAAGATTTAAGAAACTCTTGTGATTTCAATGTTAGTAAAGCCTGTTGTGGTAGGAGGTAGGTGTATAGGAGTCACTTTAAAAAAAAGCGGGCATATATAGATATAAATCTGCCCTAGTTCCGTGGTATACGCTTATAGCCAATCTCAGAACCCTCGTTTCAAATACTGTGTTAATAAGTCTAAAGTGGTATTGGATTTTTTTGCAAATAAACGACATTGTGCTGACTGTGTTTTTGAATAAAGAGAGTTATCTGACTTCTTAAGACTGCGCCGAGCGAAATGTGCTAAAACAGGCGGTCACAGTTAAGTGAATGAAATCAACACTTTTTGTTTAATACTAATATAAAATATACATTTACCATAACAATGAATGTGTTTACAATTACTCAGTGTAAAAAACTTAAAATAATTAATATTTTCGCCTACAAAATTACGTAAATTTGTAAAAACGTAAGCTCGTGTTACGTGATTTTTAGATTATAACAACAGAAATCTATCCTATTTTACAGCTTAAACGAAACATAAATAGTTATATTACAATTTGTCCGTCCCGAATATTTAAGTAATTGGTTGACAATAAAGAGACATATTTATCAAAAAAGCACTTCAAATCCTCCATACAATTTTACTATGGCGGCCGCGCGCCGATTTGAATATGCGCCGCACGAGCTCTGTTGTTATGTCTTACGCTCGGCGCAGTCTTAAGATCTATGATGGTAAAAGTTGCTACTTATTAATATTTGCATCTTGCTCTGGCAACCCTACCTTTTTAAAGGGTTGTCAACATGTAAGCGTTCTCCTTGTTGCAAGTAACATCTATCTTCTTGCCAAACTTCAATAAAAACTGATCAGTCGTAAATAGGTAACAAACAAAAATTACTTACCCATTTAAATATTAACTAGGTTTTTGCCACGGCTTCGCTCGCGATGTAGTACATTTTGTTAATAAATTTGTATCCTTCGGGCACAGTCCTTTTTTCTGGATGAAAGGTATCCGAGGTCTTTTTTTTAACCGCTGACAACGTGTAGGTATGCGAAATTATGTTATCATTGGTTGAGTAGTTAAAGCGTAAAAAACAAACCAAATTACTTTTGCATTTATAATATTAATACGTATGTTAATAGTATAACAGTTTAACAAAGATGTGTAAGAGCTTATCCGCGACGCTATCCGAATTCAGGCCACAAGCAAGAGAGAGAATCTCGCGATAAACGTTATTACCCGGGGTTATCAAATAAAACTTGTTGCTCCATTTTAGAAATGCGAGGAAACACCACGTCTGTCTTGTAAACAAAACATATCTTTATATTTTGAGAAGCGCACATTTAAATTATTATGATTTACTGGTGCTGAGCAGACACAGTATGTTGGTACGTGTACCTCAGAAATACATGGTTTTTATATCCTTCTGATAGAGACTGGTGTGTTTCGCCAGTAATCGCTTTAGGTGCCACATAATCAGGGGCCTATTATCGCCTATAGTTCAGACTGTTCATAGTTCCAGGCTCCGTTGTATTATTGAGAATCTCTTGTAAAAATATAATATAATAATATTCTATCACATACCACAACACCATCTAGCCCAAACCAAGCAGAGCTTCAACTATGGGTACTAGACAATGGATAAACATACTAATATCTTATTTTTTTGCAAATACGTACTTATTATACATAGAAACACCCAGACCAAGACAAACATTCATGTTCATGCTCACAAGTGTTTGACGTGTGCGGGAATCGATCCTGCGATCTCAGGCGTGGCAGTCGGTTACACTGACCACGAGCCATCGAGGCCGACCTATAAATTCTTCCCTCGCCGAACTCGGGCTTTGATGAACTATAATAGATAGCATTCACTATCCGCCACCGTAATTATGGGCGAGCCTCTTGTCTTCTTTCGGGCGCACTTACAATCTTCATGGTACTGGCTAAAATTTCATGACAGTAATAACCAATAATACGTTACTTAAAACGGAAATCGAACCCGAAATCTCATGGATAAGAGTCGTATTTAGTACCGCTGCGCCACGCTGATACTAATTATAACTCAACAAAAAAAACGAACACTTTAGTCGATCCGGGTATCCGAACCAAAGACTTCATACACAGCAGAAGTCAGAAGCATTTACTACCGCCGCACCAACGCCGACATTACACATACTTACTGAAAAATTGCTCACCCATATATTACTAAGTCAGAAGAGATGAGATCCCAGAACTGCAACCCAGAATCTCAATCTAACCCTTTCTGTTACATATACAGAAAAAGACAGGTACAGGTGATAATTACCCCAATATGATGTGTGTAGGAACACAAACAAAACAACAAATTTTTGTCCCGTCTAGTATTCGAAATCACAACCCTCGACGAGTGGCGAGGCGACCACGCCATCCGTGTTTGTTTGTTTGTTACGCTTTCATGCCTTAACTACTCGACCGACTATCATGAAATTTCGCATACCCGTTGTCAGGGATACAGAAAAGGACACAGGGTGCCTTTCATCCAGGTAAAAGTACTGTTAGTAGTCTAACCAACATTGTGGCCAAAATCTGGTACTGGATAAGACAGAGACAGGTGACATGATGTGTGTAAAGAGTAACATCGGTGCATCATAGTAATGTCCACGTGCGTGCGACACTCGATACACACAGCCTACGACTCTAGGGTTACGTAACACAACGCCTACTTTCAATGTCGTAGAGCCGCATGAGCTTTATACTATGCACTGTTATTTGTTTTCTACTATTAACTCTGTTGTACACGTAGATATGCTATACTATACTATGCTAAAATATAATATAGCTTTATAGCTTAGCACAATTTCGCTGTGTACTGAGAGACATACGTATATGGATTACGCTATAACAAGAAGAACATATTTCAAGGTGAAGATTTTTTGTATTTTCGGTATATTAGACAAATATCAACCGTTTTAATTCACTTATGAATTATGACGTCATAATTTTATTGCATCATAATGCAATTTATCAGCAAATGTATCAAATATGTTCAATCAAAGTTAAAATCGCCCTCCAAACACTTTAAACTTTATGATATCTTTATTACAGAATTATTTGCCTTCGGCTTTTTATTTTTTCTTTTCTAGTATATACATAGAAAGTCAGTACCCTCTAATATCCTGACACTGGTCTAGCCTTAGGGTATCGTTAGCCTTCGGGTTGCGGAGGTCAGGTGGCAGCTGCTCCGTGTAAAAACTGATATCCAGTCAAATCCGGTTAGACCAGAAAAGCCGACCCCAAGTGACTTGGGAATAATAAAGGCTAAGAGAGAGAGACATAATTCGAGAGAATTATTACAATATATTACTACAATTACTTTATTCATGTTAGTCTATTTATCTGCAAAATATGACTTTCAATTACTTTCTGTTCAACAGAAATTAATCCAGAACTTGTATAATATGCAAGCTCATGCTCACACCACGGCATTCAATTCGTCAAATATACTGCGCTATATTACCTAATAAACATATTAAATATACTCTAAAAACTTCTTAAAATATTTAAATCCATACAACTAATTAAGGTGCCCATATTAGCTTTAACTTTCTTGTAAGCAAAATATATTCTGTGTATAATTAAAGATTGGTGTCGTAAAAGGTCGTTATTTATTTTAAAACGGCGTATGATTGTTCAAACATGTTTAATAAAACATCTATAGCGCCTATAAGCTATAATTTATATTAATATATATTCTATATTACGCGTGGTTGACGAACTTAATCAAATACATTGCACAAGTGTTCTTTATACCGACAGACTTATAAAATGCTTTAGAAATATGTGCAAGAGGATTTTGATTTTTAAAGCTAAGTTAATAAGTGTTGTTTTCGCTTAAGTATAATTTTTGAAACATGCAAAATTACTTACTTAAAAAGAAAGTATTATCAATTGTCAGAAATGTCTTGTCATTAAGATGTAAATCATTTTTATGCACTGTTTAGAAAATAAATAATTAAAATTAATTAAATGATTATCTCACTTTTTGATAGCTGAGTGCCTCGGTTGTGCAGTGATTGTGAATGCTACTGCTGTGCATGAGGTCTCGGACTCTATTCCCGGGTCCGGCAAAATGTGATCAGATTTTGTAACAAGAATATCTGAGGAGCAGCAAAGAGTCTAGGACAAAGGCCCGCCTTCTAATACCAGAAACCTAAAATCATAGCAGGAAAATTCTGTCTACCCTTTCAGGTAAATAGGCGTAAAGCAATTTATATGTGTATGTATTGAAAAAGAAATTAAAAATGTATTAAAGCAATTTATGTGTGTATGTAGTAAAAATATTAGAGGAAGTTAGTCGTATTTATTTCATAACCTACTCAACAAAATTTGTCAACTGTCCCTTTTCGTAACATTCAAGGTCGTTCGATAATCTTCCCTTTGTCAATATGACATTTAAAAGATGTTCTATAATGGATCCTTTGTCAAGGTGACAGTTCAGAGGCGTTCTATAATGGTCCCAATGTCAATTTGACCTAGTTAGATCGTTATAACTTTCAAGAATTCCGTCTTAACGTTATTTATCTTGTGAAAGATATATCAATTAAGACTATTAAAGCCATTGAAGTGTTCATTAACCTCTTGTATGCCGGAATACCAGACATAATAGAAAAAGCATTGTGTCTCGCGTAGATCCACGTTCCGGCATACCACAGGTTAATAATAATCTTCTACTATTGCATAGTTGACGGTTTTCAAGGGTAAAGAGTTTGCTCTCAATACTTCATTGTTTAACTCGCAAGACGTGTAGGGTCTTGGACAAGAATAGATGACCCCATTTCCACACATGGTATTCTAAGGGGCTAAAAGATCAAAGAATATGGATAGGCCACCTATTGACATACATACTAATATAACAATTTTCTCATTCTTTTCGTTTCAAAAGGATTACATGCAATTTGGGTTACATATGACAAGTATTTTTGGTCACCCCTCTAGCTAGGCTAAATGCTTGTATTAGGAATGAGTTTATGTCGGTAGTACAATGGATGGAATTCGAATCCACGACCTATCTCTCGCAAATTTTAACTAATGGGCTACAGCAGTAACGTTACGAATGATTTTGTCAAAGTAGTTGATATAAGGGCACTTTTATTTATAATAATAATTATTAACATTAATAGCAGTTATTTTCGATAATGATTCTACGAAACCGTTCATTAAAATGCCAAATTATAGTTTAATTTCTTCTCATCGTCACTGTCATTTGCGCCAATAAAAGTCCAATGTTGAACATTTAACATTAATTTTCGTAGAATATTTTCAGTTAATAGTGGTGGCTGATGACAACGATCAATTTTAACGAATTAAAACTCAATTAGCCAGATACTTTCGCATTATATTTGCATATTGCGTACTCCACCTGGGTCGATAATTCAGTAATAAAAATAAGTCATATCGCATACGAGTTCCACCGTATACAACATGTTTGGAATTATAATTTTACTTCAAGTAAGGGTGTTTATAGATAAAATACGATGGTGTAAAATTTGCTGCATCTATATCTTTTTCTTCTCCCTTAGCCTTTATTATTCCCAAGTCACTTGGGGTCGGCTTTTCTAGTCTAACTGGATTTGACTGGATATCAGTTTTTACACGGAGCGGCTGCCACCTGACCTCCGCAACCCAAAGGCTAACGATACCCTAAGGCTAGACCAGTGTCAGGATATTAGAGAGTACTGACTTTCCCAATAACGACTGCCATAGATATTCATGGCAGCCGGGACCGACGGCTTAAAGTGCTCTTCAAGGCACGAGGCACGGATAAAATTTGCTGCATCTATATGAATATAATTAATAAAAATGGTCTATATCTGCACATTAGAAATGTCTGAAAATTTATCAAGATTGATTATCTTTACCTATTACAGCAGCGATAGCTCAGTGGGGAGACTAACAGACTGCAATGCAGAGGGTCTCGGTTCGGACCCACGCCGCGCACCTCTGACTTTCGGCATATATATGACTTTTCGAAATTATGTGCATATTGATTGACAATTTTCGCCTGCTCCGTGCCTCGGAGAGCACGTTACGCCGTCGGTCTCGGCTGCCATGAACATCTATGGCAGTCGTTATTGGGAGAGTGTCGACACAAAAGATCCCACTGTGTCGAAGTGTCACCGGTCTGCACTGACTGGCCCCCACATAAGATACATACATACATATATACATCGATACCTACTAATATTATAAAGCTGAAGAGTTTGTTTGTTTGTTTAATTAACCGGTCGTATACCGCCGGCTCGCATACCAGCCGGCAGATTTGTACCCGTCGTAGGCCGGTGGCTCGCATGCGAGCCACCAAATTGGTGCCAAAACGCCGCGCGCCGCCTTCGCTTTAGCTTAAGCTAACGTAAAACCAATTTGGTGGCTCGCATGCGAGCCACCGGCCTACGACGAGTACAAATCTGCCGGCTGGTATGCGAGCCGGCGGTATACGACCGGTTAAACGCGCTAATCTCAGGAACAACTGGTTCAAATTGCAAAATTATTTTAGTGTTGGATAGCGCATTTATCGAGGAAGGCTATAGGCTATAGAATATAACATCACGCTACGACTAACAGAAGCGGAGCATCAATGAAAAATTTTGCAAAAACGGAGAAAATTCTCTTATGTGAAGCAGACGAAGTTGCGCGGGTCAGCTAGTGTAATATAATCTAAATCCATAAAAACATCTTTCAATGTTATTTGTATGTGTTTATATATTTTATACTAGTTCTTGCGCGTGGCTCCGCTCATGTAGTACCTACATCTATAAAAAATAGCATATGCCCTTTCCCAAAAAAAGTTTATCGGTTGAGTGGTTTAGCCGTGAAAAGGTAACAGACAGACAGTTACTTTCAAATTTATAATATTAGTAAGGATAATGTGCGTTTGTTTGGTCCACTGTCACGTGAAACTAACCTAACTTATTTGATGCGTTCATTCCATTTGATTGTGTTCCATATAATAGCGATATGATGCATCTACACGAATTAAATCACAGTCAAAACCGCGAGGATATGCTAGTATCTTGATATTCTAATTTTCACACTATTTAATGTTTCAATTGAAGGAATGCCAGACAGACACACAATATTAAGTCTGGTCGCTAGTGTGCCGCTAAGACTCAACAGGTTAAAGAAAAACATAAAACGGACAAACATCTTGTAACCTTTTATTACATTATTCATAATAACCAGAAAGTATATAATAAAACAGGTCTCATGAATTAAAGTACTTGCCGAAATAATAAAATTAAAATAGAATTCAAGGAGTGTGTACTTGTTAAATAATAATTATAAAGTGTAAAAATAAAAATCATCATTTAATTTAATGTTTAAATTAAAACATATTTATTTTTATAATAATAGAACATTAAAATATTCGTTGTAGTTACTTCTGTGGAAAAACAGAATAATTACGACTAAATTAATGTTTATCACGTCATTTTCATGAAGGTTCGAGAAAGTTCTATAATTTATCTGTTCAAAAAGTAAAATATGAAAGTCATCATCATTCATACAACAAAGTTGACAAACCATAAGCTTATGATAAGTGGTTACTGAAATTGCTTGTAAGATCAAGGTTATGACCCGCACGTTGCCAACCTTAAGCAAAAAGAATTAAAGATAAGAAGAAAGGAAAGAAATGAGGGCTATAGATATGGGCGCCTCTGTAACTCTGACTTACCAAGAGAAGAGAGTAAGAGACTAATCTCACGACGAATTTCTGCTAACGAGTGCTATTTACAGTTAGAGTTCACAAGGATTATATCCTTGAAGGAGGCCTATGCCCAGCAGTGGACGTGTTTCGGGTGACACGATGATGATGATGATGAGCGTTACCCTTGGCGGGCCAATGCTATTTAGACTCCTGTAATAAAGACCTTATTAGTTTAAGAATCATGATTAGCGATTATGCAGTACTTACTTGAATTAATTCACATCAGTTGTGCCAAATTCCTACTGGGGCTATATAAATAAAACGGAACAATCGTCACTATATCTCAGCGTGGAGTTAGATTTAGTATATAACAATTATATCCGCATTGCTAACAGCTACAATAATATCCTTCAGACCGAATTTCAGTCACGGCAGCCAACACAAGGATTCTCTCTGTTCCCTAATTCTCGTAATCCGATGGGACGGCAATCCGACACGACCGGAGATAAATCAGGCGCAGGACCAACGGTTTTACGTACTTTCCGACACATAGGAGCGTGTTGTTACACACACTGCCAAGTTCTGAACACTGGGCTGCTACTAAGAATCATATCACAATAGACCAATAACTTTTTGTTGGCCCTACCTGATATTCGAACCCAAGACTCATGCTAAGCAGTCGCATATCGACAAACCCACAGCACAGAATAACAGATAGTACTAACATGTAAAAGGATATTCGTCTACAAAGTATTGAGTAATGATAACTAAAGCTGTTTCTAAATATTTTCTTAGCATTCAAGGTCATGTTTATCAACGTGTCATATTTTCTACAATATACAATATTCTACAATAGACTCTTTGTCATCGTAACATTTCGGACACGTTTTACAATAGTCCCGGTGTCAATATGACCTACTTAATTTGCTGTGACATTACAGCAACCCAACGTAGTCAAAATGTTATTCAATATATTAACGAAACTGTTAATAAGGGGTCAAATTCATATTCAAAATAAATTTATTCAATTTAGGTTACAAGGTAACAGTTATGAATGTCAAAGTTACACTAAATTTTTTTCTGTGAATTTACATTTAGGTACTGCCACGTTCAGCAAAGCAAGGTGTAGGGCTACCATTCTAGCTCAACACAGGGCAGTTCTATGGTACGCTCTATAGACAGACAAGTTATGTCTTTGCGTTCCCTGCAAGTTATTGTGTTTGCAACAAGTATTGAAGAACCACCGTGAATAGCTTGTGTTCTTCAAAAAGTGCTATGTACCATAGAATTCATACTATTTAAAAAACTTACTTCTTAGCTTTTGAGCCAATGTTCTGTAATACACATAACCTGAACATTGTGGGTCTCTAGAAATAAACGTAACTGTAAATCTTTACCGGATAGTCCTTGTATGTTTGGATGAGCAACATTCAATTGATAACCTCTATCCTTTGTTTCAACCTTAAGTTTAAATCAACTTTGTCATTATTTATAATAGAAGAATTGATTGAAATAGAATTATTTACAGAAATTAAATTTATGGATACCCTACAGGTACCTGTGTCATTTTGTATATTATGTGCTAATCATTTAGCAAGTTGTCGTTTGTAATATGATGAGAGATACATATTATCTTTTGTCAAAATAAAATTACTAATAAATATATTAGTATCAAAACATCAAATGTCCTTATATTGACATGTCAGAGTATACATGCATAAATTCATGTCATGGATATATTTATTTTCATCATAATGAAATTTATTTGAGTAAGGTAATGCACATGTTATAAATTTACATCCTTATTTATTTTGTAGAGACAGCATTACCTCTGTCAGATCGATAATATTCTTTTTTGTAACTGATAGGACTGTAATATATAGAATTATAGTAGAGTTTAATAAAACTGCTATTTTCTGTAAGGCAAAATCTTTGAGCAAAAGGGCCTGCTCGCTCAAGAGTGCCTACCTGAAAAACCACCTCACCCTATAAAGAATGCATTTAAATTAGCTTTGTTCCTATGAAGCTTCTTAAATTTCCAAATCTTGAAATGCAGACATAATTAAAAAGCTATTATAACTAGACTCCGAAATGTGTCATTTTTTCGATACGTATTCTCTCGAAAGGAATATGAATAATTAATTGTAAGTTCTGCCCGAAATTTGTGATAAACATTTTTATAGTAGACGTACCTACTGTTCTGTCAATGGGGCTGGTAATGATCTTTATGTCATGTTTTGACAGGATAACAATTTTCTTTTCTAAGTTTTGTCAGCATGCTTAATTACTTATTATTAAAATCTGATTCCAATAAACTATTGTCAGAACTACAAAAGGTCTTCTCCTGGAACCGGCTTTTTCAATGCTAACTTTTTTATTTCCTTTATATTAATAGTTAATTGACATATCCAATTGTGCATTGTATGCACATTTTTATGAAAATTACGATTTTTGACTTTAACTTTGAAGCCCCTGGCATTACAATTGTCTATAGCGTACAGTAATTGTAAGTACCACGCAATTAATATAACTACTCACCACTCACAATCTTAGGAATACAAAAAAAACAGGCACTAAATAGGAGCCTGCATCAAAACTGAGCTGGTACAATATAATTCTACATATCGATGCTGCGAGTGCAGCCGATCTGTAAGCACCCTAACAACAACTGCCTTTTAATAATATTCACATGTAAATTAAAACAAGTTTCAATTAACATCGTCTGCTAGCATTTACAATTGACAGTTGTGCTGTCGCAAGTGTAAACGTCATTTTGACAGCTAAAACGAATAGCGTTGACAGTTTAAAAATGTCATGTAGCTTCATCCCAATGAAGTGATAGATACCGGTAATGATAAATGTATTGAACAGTTAATTTAGATTGTCACAGATTAATTAGTAGATAATAGATATTATTTTTTAATTGAACACGCATGGATGACTATGTTGCTTACTCCCTGTTTTGGCTTATCCTTAACGAGGGATAACAAATGATCCACAAAACAATTATTCCATCTAAAAAGTCTAATATATTGACTATTTTAAACCCTGTTTAAAGTATGACGATATTTATACTTCAATTTTCAGGAGTACAGGAGCACCTATACATTTCTTAATTGCAACGAAAATGCAGGAATTTCCTTACCCATTGATAGACGTCCAAATAACAGCGAAGCAGTATCCACAAAAAAAGTAATAAAATACTTATTGACTACTAGATGTGCCCGCGGTTTAACCCGCGTTAATGATTACTGCGCCGCTCCCGTGGGTTGTAGCGTGATGTTATATAGCCTATAGCCTTCCTTGATAAATGAGCTATCTAACACTAAAATAATTTTTCATATGGGACCAATAGTTCTTGAGATTAGCGCATTCAAACAAACAAACAAACAACAAACTCTTCAGCTTTATAACATTAGTATAGATTAATATTGTACTAGATTTTGTCCGCGGCTTCGTTCGCGTAAATGTAGATTAGGTTAGATTCGTAAAAGTACTTTTGTCTGGAAGAAAATCACCCTATATCCTTTTCTGCGTCTCTAACAACGTGTATGCGAAATTTCATGATGATCGGTCAAGTAATTAAGGCGTGAAAGCGTAACAAACAAACATACTCACATTCTTATTTATAATATTAGTTAGGATGGTATTACACGCAGAAAAGAGGCAGATATTATGTTACTAGCTCAGAGATGTCCCATTAGTGTCATTTTGCTGCTGTATTCAACAAAAAGGTTCAATGAAATATATACCTGGCAAGAAATTAAAGTGTCATAATTATGACAGCTATCTTTTGTACTACTCATTCGTTCAAATTGTCAACATGTATGCAATAGAACCAAAATAGTCTGGACTCACGATTTTCGACGTCCATTATTATGTACATAGAATATCTCGTATTGAATACATAGCATTTGCATATCGATAATATAAATGACACACATTTTCAGAAGTATTACAATATAAAATACCAAGAAATGCGAGGCCGGCTTATTGGTCGCATAGCACGAATTTCTTAAATTCGCATACCTTATACCTTATTTTTCAGATCGATTCGTTTTGCATTCAAATTATATAAAAAGATGAAGATTTAACTAAAATAAATGATGATTTAGATGAAGATCTGTTTAATTCGTTACCTAAACCTAAAATTCCTGAAGATAAGGTACCACATACTAGTAATTTCAATAATGATTTTGCTATGCCCGATGATTTGCTTGTATTTAGTGACGTTCCCATAACTTATGAATGATGATGTACTTAAGCCTGATGATATAGTTGAACCAGATAATAATACTATGAATGAATGTGCACAAATCGACACTCTTAAAGTGTCGATTTGTGCACATTCATTCATAGTATTAGAGTATTCAGTCTTTTTTAAAAGTGTGGTTTCGTTCAATTCGTGCGACCAGATTTGTGAGAAGCGACCAATAAGCCGCGAGGCCTAAACCAATTCTATAATTGTATAAATAAATAAAATATATAATAAAATAATTAATTCATTTCGCAACAATAAAAAGGAATGTTTCATCTAGTATATATACGTTCATATATCATGATAAACACTTATGTTACTATGAGTTTATTTGCTTACACAGCTTGTTTACACATCAACCTAATATTTAACATCTAAATAAAAATACATTTAGACTTGCTAATATACAATAATTTACATACCTACACGAGAAAAATATTATTTATTTTATTCGGTTTGTAAACTGGGATTAGACGCTAAGAATATAATTTAAGAGTAGTAGTGCCTCGCTGATTTCAGCATGAATGGTCCGGTTCGGCCGGGAAAGGACTACCCTCTCACAGAATATCGACGTAAAATAGCAGTATGTATTCCTACTGTTGTGTTTCGTTCGGTGAGTGAGAGTAGCTCCTTCTCCTTCCCACTTCCTTTGTAGCAGGACGTGAGCCGGTGTCTCCTCGGTCTCCATGCAGCCTCTACATAAGGGGCTGTCAGTGATGCCGATGTTGAATAGGTGTTTATTGAGTGAGCAGTGACCTGTTATTATACCCACTAGATGTCGCAGGTTTTTCCTTGAAGAATGTAGCAGTTTGCGTGACAGATGTATGTCTAAGAATGGAAGGGCTTCCTTTGACTGTCTACATTCCTTTGTTTCTGCCCATTGTTTTTCGTGTAGTTTCGTGGTTCTGTCACACAACCATGTTTTGAGCTGGCAGAAGGGTATCGGGACAATTGATTCGGGTCCTACCATTTTAATGCTCGATCCTCTCTTTGCCAATTGGTCTGCAGCGTCATTGCCAGAAGAGTTGCTGTGGCCGCGTATCCACTGCAACGTTACCTGATTTTTTGTTGCAATGCTTGGCAGCTCACGATGACACTCCAGGATGAGTCCACTGTTAAAGCAGCTGGAGACATGTAGTTGCAATAAGTACACTTTTGCCTACTCTTACTTACTTAGTGATATACCTAGGTACTATATAGGTACATATATTATGTATTAATATATTATTAATTAGTATTCATGTATCAGTCATAAAGATACGCTCGCAGTTTTTAATATTCATAGCGACAGCATATTGACAAAACATACCCATTCAAGTCAGTCAACTAATCAAAAATTCGCCAAATAATAACAAAATATACAAGGACCTGTTTTACAAAACCGTTACCCGCATGACCCATTTCATGTTACCAAATATTCATTAAAACAATGACAGGTCAATCATCGGTCGAACAATAAAATAATACACATAACTTGGCGCTGGTCCAAATATTGTAATGATTGTAGAGAACAATCGATGTGTTTTAATTAGGTAGCATTCCCACGTCGCGTACAATTTGCTACTAAGTGACAATTTACTTGTGTTAGTAAGCGATAAATATTATAGTTTTAAAGGAAATTCGAGCAGCCTTTAGGCCATACAAACGTATTCCTTTCTTCTTCTCTGAATAATGACACTAACAACAACAAGTGAGAAACGGCCATGAATTGCCGTAAATATTAGAGTTCGAAAAAAATGGTATCACCTATCTCAGAGGTCAAAGGTCATAGTTATTTCGGGGTATATCCACTATGCTGAGTCGAATGGCGTTGACTGCGAGTATCTATCTCTTACGGATCTTGAGTTGAAAGATGGTATCACGTGACCTTGAGGTCAAAGGTCAAAGGTCATAGTCATTTCGAGGTATATCGACTATGTTGAGTCGAATAGCGTTGACTGCGAGTATCTATCTCTTACGGTTCTTAAGTTGAAATATGGTATCACGTGACCTTGAGATCATAGGTGAAAGATCATAGTCATTTCGGGGGTATATCGACTATGCTGAGTCGAATGGCGTTAACCGCGAGTCTCTAGCTCTTACGGTTCTTGAGTTGAAAGTTGTATAAAAGACGGACGGACAGACGGACGGACAAAGCTGTTGTAAAAGGGTTTCTAGAACTCTAAAAATGTACATTACTTTAATCCCATCCTTACTAATATTATAAATACGAATGTACTCGACCGATCATTATGAAATTTTGCATACACGTTGTTTAAGGTACTACAAAAAATTACATAGGGTACCTATCATTTAGGAATAGGAAGGCTCTGTTCTCGAGCAAAGCTACAGGAAAAAGTTAGTAATCTTTATTTTCCATTG
This sequence comes from Catocala fraxini, assembly GCA_930367265.1. Lineage (NCBI taxonomy): Eukaryota > Metazoa > Arthropoda > Insecta > Lepidoptera > Erebidae > Catocala > Catocala fraxini. Next base: position 29,158,439 of record OV884025.1, on the reverse strand, counting down.
CCATGTACCTACGTTTTGTTTATTTCATAGTTTAATTATTACAAGCACTAGAAACGTTTGGAAATTACATAAATCGCTCGGTTATAGCGCTGATTTCAAATTTAAAAATTATTTTATTAGTTTCATTAAATTTGAAATATGTCAAGCATTTTGATTATTGATTATGCCTGTATGGTTTTATAAATAAAACCATACAGGCATAATCAATAATCAAAATGCTTGTCATATTATATGAGAAAAAAATTACAATTGTTTAGTTTCGGAGGAAGAAACAGGGAGGTACTTATGACTATTCAGAGTTATGTATGTAGTTACTATTATGAGTAGTAGAGCCTCGCTGATGTCAGCATGAATGGAATATCGATGTGAAATATCGTTTTTGCATTTTTCGTGCAAATTTACGTAATTTTGTAGGCGAAAATATTAATTGTTTTAAGTTTTTTACACGGTGTTATTGTAAACACATTCATTGTTATGGTAAATGTATGTTTTATATTTGTATTAAACAAAAAGTGTTGATTTTATTGTCTTAACTGAGACCGCCTGTTTTGGCACATTTCGCTCGGCGCAATCTTAATGATTTATGTAGTTCATACTAAACATATATGCGATAATGGTCGCCGATCTTAGTCTGCTTTCTATACGCGCTAAAATTTGGTTTGAGTAATGATAACCACTTTAGCATAACAGCAACAAAATTTTTATAACGGGTGGGAATGCCATTTACTCCTTCTCCGCGGAAAAGGTGAGCGAAGAGGGTGTGTCGGGTTCACCCAGGAAAAGATGGAAAGTCCCGGGCCCTACCGGCTCCTTAACCGGTAGAACCCAGGATCCGGATATGATGATCCCCAGCCTTGAGTGGTGGGTAGGTGACTAGAACTGGAACTAGTATAAACGCAACTCCTGACTTAATATCTTGAAAATAAATACCGAACAGGGTTCAAATTGGTATTAAGGTATTTGTCCAGAATCTTTCAATAAAATTGGACTTCGATGAATTCGTTCTCCATCGAAGAATGAGTAAAATGTTTTATCATTAATGATAATTTCAGTCGATTTACTAAAAGAAAATATCCTCGATATAACGTCCGGACTTAATATATATAGTTAGTATACATTTTAGGTTATTAAAGACTTTTTGGAAGGTTTTTTAACACCATTAGTTCAGCTATTAATCACTCGAAAAAACGGCTTAGTGTTGGCACACTTCTGTGCAAATAATATCATTAGGCTAGTGTGGACACGCTCTAAATGAATGTTTATACTAAGTAGTCGTCACGTAGAAAGCATGCGCACCTCATTGGCTCCATACTTTGTGACACGAGTTGCATGAACTTACAACTAACTGCAAAGGTAGAATGATTTATAAAGTATTAAATTAGTATGTACTACTTATTAGAAGAGACTATTTAAGTACTGACACTTGTACGTTAGAGTGATCTCCGTCCTGTCGTCAGGGTGACACACTTGGCGTATCCACACGTTTAATTGCGAAACTTTATTAAATATTCCTTCATGTATATTGCAGTTCAGCTTAATTAATTAGCAGCGAAAGCCTAGTGGGAAAATGTTGGACTGACACGCAGAGTTCTCGAGTTCGATCCTGAGGAGCGCATCTTTCTTATTAATTTTTTTATTAAACTATGGTGGCAAACAAGCATACGGCCCACCTGATGGTATGTGGTCACCGTAGCCTATGGACGCCTGCAACACCAGAGGCATCACTTGTGCGTTGCTGACCCTGTAGGAAAGGTAGAAGAGGAAAAGGAAGCGGAAAGGAGAAGGAGTGGGAAGGGGAAAGAGTGTGATTGGGCCTTCGGCACTCTTACTCACCGAACGAAACTTAACAGTAAGAATATTGCTATTTCACGTCGATATTCTGTGAGAGAGTAGTCCTTCCCTGGTCGAGCCGGCCCAATCATGCTGAAATCAGCAAGGCTCTACTACTCCAAAAATCTCTGACTAATAGAAGTTATGTGCGTATTAAATAGTAAATTATCGCTTGCTTTAACGGTGACTCGTAAATAAACCTGCATGTCTGGGTTTCTATATAATGTTCTTGAAGATGTGTGAAGTCTGCCAACACGAACTAGGCGAGCGTTAACCTAACCTAACATACCTCTCCGCGGGGCGACAACCTAACCTAACCTAACCCTTCTCACATTGAGAAGAGGCTCATGCCCAGCAGTGGGACAGTTTAATACAGGGCTGATATTATTATTTTATGCAGTAGTAGTTGCAGGCAACTCATAGCTCAGTCTAGGTAAGTGACATAGAGAGCATGCACTTTTACATGTGTTACAAACGATTAAATTGCGTCTTCTATTACATAGGTATAAATAACTAACGCAATGTAATCAAGTTGTTTCTTTTTGAACGACTATTATCAACACGCCACGCCGCCAATTCTTACTAATAGGTACTTTCTTTTATGCAACAAAATATCGCTACTTAGTACTTTTACTAACTTATGCACAAATATGTATTCGTAATGTTTCCTAAGCGTTTACCATAGTTTATGATAGCTTCGAAAATCTTTTTCTAGTCGTCAGTCCTAGAGCGTATAGAATGGGAGGGCTAGGTGTATAAGCTTCCAGTGCTTTTACTCACTGGGTAAAACACAGTAACAATATTATTTAAGAATAGTCTATCACTGGTTGCTGGTTACGCGTCTAGCGTTAGACTATTCGTAGACGCCGACGCCGATAACCGACTCGCTCAGAAAAGTACTTACCACCGTACTTGCCTGAGCAAGTCGGCTCATTCATACCGTCACAAAATATTTTACACTAATATTTTTTTTTGTTTAAGCACATGCGTTTACTGGCATCCAGCGGAAGACTATTCTTAGACGCCGACAACTAGAGCCGACTCGCTCGGAAAATAACCATCGTACTTCTCTGAGCAAGTTTGAATCGTACCGTCGCAAAATATTTAACCTAATTTAGAAAATACTTTCAATTTACCCCGCTAACTAAATGCAGCTTGAAAAACACATCGATTCTCACTCGGCTTAGTGAATGGATAGTTGTAATAACAGATAGTTGTAATTCCGTCACGTTCCATCCACGTTACTATTATAGTTATCTTGGAAAACGATCAGAAATATGTGTGAACGGGTCATGACCGCACCTAAATCTACATATTTTAATGAATACAATTAAACGATAATTAATATCAGCTCTTTACGAGCTACGTGCAATCCACAGATCCTCAAAAGTGAAGATAAGAACATAATCTCCGAATTTATTAAAATGTAGGTTCAAATACTTTCGACAACATGTTGTTAAATGTCTTCACGTTTTTATTTTTACTTTTAACGTATTTTCATAAGAACTTTGTACTTAGAATTATGTTTTTTTTATACTCTAATAGGCTTGCGTTTGACCACGATCTCACCTGACCTTAAGTGAAGATGCAGTCGACGATGGAGCACGCTTGCCTAGAAGATACCTATTCACTCGCGACTTGGAGACACCCAGATTGTACTCATCGGGAAACACAGACTTAGGTAGCGAATTCCACTCCTTAGCGGTACGCATTATAAAATTGGAAGCAAATCTTCGTGCGTAAATGTGGTATATCCACCATGTACCTGTGTCGCTGGCCTGATTGTCTGGTCGTCCGATGGTAGAATGGGGAAGGAGCAATCAAATTATGCAGTTCCTCTGCACACTCTCCGAAATGTATCCGATAGAAAACCGAGAGACTAGCAACCTTACGACGATGCTCCAAGCTTTGGAGTCGTGTGTTGACCAGTTAGTCATCGCCGATAAGTCTCCTGGCCTGATTGATATGTTACATTGAAACGCGAGTACAGAGATTTTGATCTTTTTTGGTGACTGATCAAGAATGAGAATCGAGCCCAAGAGACTTCCTGCCCAGAATTGCAACACTAACGCTGATACTTAGTGCAGGAGTCCTTATGATAAGTAATGCGGTAATGGGCACTGCGCGCAGTGTTATGGGTTATAGCTGGATCCAAAATTTGTGATCAAGAAATACTTGTTCCGAATATGGATATTCTTTGTTTCCGTTGTTTAAATCTTTTTGAATTCACCCGCGACATAGGATTTACTTATAGTGTCCCGCATTATGAATAAATTTAGTGTCGCGTATTATTTTTAGAAGAAGAGAAGAAAATATTGAGGTTTTATAAATTATTCTAGGTTTTCAGTTAATTGTAAGTTATTTATTAGACTAAATAATAATATAAAATAAACTAAAAAACTAGAAAGTCTTTGACCAGTGTGTGTTGCCAGTGATGACTTACGGCTCAGAAAAGTGGTCGCTCACTACGGGCCTTATCAGAAGGCTCAAGGTCACGCAAAAGGCGATGGAGAGAGCTATGCTTAGGGTTTCCCTGCAAGATCGAATCTGAAATGAGGAGATCCGCAGGAAAACTAAAGTTGGCGACATAGCTCTCCGGATAGCCAAGCTGAAGTGGCAGTGGGCAGGGCACATAGCACGCAGAACCGATGGCCGTTGGGGCGGAAAGGTTCTACAGTGGCGGCCACGCACCGGAACACGCAGCAGGGGTAGGCCCCACAAGGTGGACCGACGACCTGGTAAGGGTCGCGGGAAGCGGTTGGATGCGGGTGGCCCAAGACCGGTCTGTGTGGAAATCCTTGGGGGAGGCCTATGTCCAGCAGTGGACGTCTTTCGGCTGAGATGATGATGATTATTAGAATTAAAAAAATATTTAACAAAAAATTTTTACTAAAAAGACAAAATGAAACGTAAAAAGACTTGTACTGTTAGTAGGCTGCCACAGCTTTCTCAAAGTAAGTTTCCATACAACGCATAATTTTCTACTACCAATAGAATATATATGATAACTAGTAACTGCCAGTCTGAGACAGTTTCACGTGGTCATTTTAAACTTGCACCAAAGTGAAAGCAATCAGCCTTTCTTTCATTTCCCGTCCGTTCCAATGGAAAAACGAAAGGAAACGCAAATAATACAGGCGTTAAATTATATATTTTTCACGGTACTCTGATACATAGCACAAAGTCTTTTAGACCGCAAAAGAAAGCTTATATAGAAACGGAATAACTGGGTCATATTTAGATCGAAACATGTAAATAGTAAACTTGTCAGCCTAAAAACATTTAGGTAAAATTATGTGGGTTATTATGACGTACTTCCTCTTTCCTAATTTGCTGTGCCCGACAGGGTGCATAATGACCTAATTTGTTTTATAAGTCTATCTTTATATAACATTATGAAATGCAATAAAATATAGAGTACTAAGTTAAGTTCTCTAGTGCATTTAGTCTACTAAAAAAACTCTTGAATTATTGCCCGTTCAACAAAAATGTGCAGTTATAAATTATTGTATAGATAACAAGTGAGAAACGGCAACGAATTGCCGTAAATCTCAGAGTTTAAAAATGTTATCACGTGACCTTGAAAGAGGTCAGAGGTCAAAGGGCATAGTCATTTCGGTGGTATACCGACTATGCTGAGTCAAATTGCGTTGACCACGAGTCTCTAACTCTTACGGTTCTTGAGTTGAAAGTTGTATAACAAACTGACAGATAGACGGACGGACAAAGCTGCTGTATAAGAGTTTTTCTGAACTCTAAAAATAGACATACTCGGTCTCACGTACATATCCTTGAAGGGCAAGGCATACCTAGGTACTAAACCTACATTCGTTCAAGTGAAGTATTAAATCCCACGTAACAGTATGCGAACTTATTGCCGTCCACTTCAAGCTAACAATTTCTTGGCAGGACAATACAATGTCAACTTGCCCTTATTTACAGCACACCGTCTTCTTAAGGACGCTTGTTTTTTACGTGGTGGTATGCTGTGACGCATACACCTCCACAGGGGCGGGCGGATGGGTTATGTCGGGCTCACCCGGGGAAAGATAGAAAGTCCCGAGTCTTACCGACTAAACCTACCACGGTATTCCTTCACACGGTCTATGGCCGGGCAGGCGCTCGCGCATTCCTCCTGCAGTCCCGTTTTTAGGGATCCTGAACATTGTATTCACCGCCTAAATACAACACAAGATTGTTGGTTGTGATCTTTTGTTAGCCGGAGCAGCCTTCTCAAGTAAGAATGTCCCAAAAAAAATTCTCAGACACAAAGAAACAATTAATGTGTCTCGCGTAGATTGCGTACATCGTCATATGAGAGGTTAAACGAGGAAAGATTAAATCTTCTTAATAAAAATATTTAATCATATTGGCGAAAGTAACTTAGTCTAGAAATAAATTAAAGTCAGACAGGTTCAATTATATACCCTATTAAAGCGCTTAATGGTGCCAATGACCTTAAACAGAGAGGTTGGCCTGGTACAAAAATACTGCAACAAGATACATTTTATTTTAAAAAGGTTATTTTCACACTAGGATTTTATGCTATCGTGTAATACGGGTGATTTAGGAACATCCAAACAATGGACACTAAGAACATTCAAACTCCCAAGAAGTATTGGATAACATAATTTTTGACCTCCTTTGGGGATCGAACGCAAAACAATTAACATTGCACCCTACCACCAACCGCACCTCATTATGTTAATATTTACTTGCCCCCTGCGGTTCCACCCGCTTTAATGATTGCTGCTCCGCTCCTGTGGTTCGTAGCGTGATGTTACATAGCCTATGTAACTTAGGAATAAAGTATCTTTCTAATGATAAAAGAATCCATTAAATGGTCCAGTAGTTTTTGAGTTTATTCGTTGTCAACAAATTACCAAACATAAAAAATATAAATCTATAAAGTATTATAGATGATAAGTTATTCTATGATGTGAAATGGTTGCCAAAACATTTTAACCTTATGACTTCTTTTCGTTTTAAAAAGGTAATGCACATTACTTATATCGCAGGGGACTTAATGAACATTGAAACATTGGGCACAAAGACTTACCAGACTCAGATTAATTACGAGTATTACTTGTGGATCATATACATTTTTGTGCTATGTCAGGATTGTATCCGCAATACTCGGCGTAACTCCAATAGCGAGGCGACTACACCATCCAGCCATCCATATGGTTTTAGCAGACGTATACGATATTATTCGATAATTTAACAAGACTGAGCACCTCACTTATCTCTGGTCGCTTTTAATTACCGTTTACCAGACTAACCTTTATTCATTCCATACTCGACCATGCCATCTAGCAAGTACACGAAGTATCTGAACTATAAAATAAGTGTAAACATCAGTAAGTACTTAACAAGGATCTTGAAGTGTGGTTCAAAGAATTCAGCGGCCTCCAACAGCGGAAGTACTGTTGTTATAAGCCGTTTGTGTTAATTTTCTCACGCCATCTCTTAGTCATGCCTGCTGAAATAGCTACTAATTGTAAAAACAACCTCTTTTTAAGTAACTTCGATAAGAAAATAGTTTATTTATTCTTTTTTAAACGAAAATGATGTATTTATATAAAGTGGCGGTAGCCCAATGGATAATGTGTTGGGCTTGCGATCGAGAGGTCGCGGGTTCGAATACCACCCATTGCACTACTGACGTGAACACTCCTTATACAAGTATTTTAGCTTAGCTGGTGGGGTTAACAAAAAAGGATGGAATGAAGGAAGATAGTAATCAATATAAAATAAAAAAAATAATGTTTGTATGTATCTTATGTGGGTGCCAGTCAGTGCAGACCGGCGACACTTCGACCCAGTGGGATCTTTTGTGTCGACACTCTCCCAATAACGACTGCCATAGATGTTCATGGCAGCCGGGACCGACGGCTTAACGTGCTCTCCGAGGCACGGAGCAAGCGATAATTGTCAATCAATACGCACATAATTTCGAAAAGTCATATAGTTTCCGAAAGTCATAGGTGCGCGACGTGGGTTCGAACCCGAGATTCTCTGCATTGCAGTCTGTTGGTCTCCCAAATGAGCTATCGCTGCTCATAAAAAAAAATGTAAGTTTCTTTTGAAGTAAAAACTTCTTTAGGCGCGTTGAGCACTTTTAGGTTAAACAAAAATCATGGAACTCGCGTCATCGTCACCGCATTCAAAATTCAAAAATAATAATCTAATATCTCGACGACACAATTCACAAGTTACTTAGTTTTCACTTCTATCGGCAGTCCCCAAAGACTGCCCCGCATGTTTTTTTATTTTATTACTTACGCTTTAGCTGTGTCTAACATTTAATACGCGCGTGTATGATCGTATCAGATCTAGGTATTTTAACGCACTATAAAATAGATAGCTGTAAGGGTAGGCAAAGATGTATTTCAACTACATTTCGCGAACTATGGTTTCTAAGTCGCAAATGAAAAATTCTTGATAGAAAAACACAACACTTTATCAGCAGATCTAAAGGAAAGAAACCCTAAAATATGTTAGCTTAGGCACATCAATACAGCACTAAAAACCACATCGAAGTTGTTTCACACAAACTTTTATTCTTGAAAACGTAAACAGTATTAACTACGTTTGTAACATTAGTAGTAAATCTGTAAGTTCGCCTTACTTTAAAAATAGCCTATATCCCCACGTACGCGTTACATCCATGCCTTTTACTTAAATTTCTTTAGCTGTTCAGACTTAGAAAGACTAATACAATATATTTTTTAATAATTGGCCTCAATATTGCTAAAAGAACAAAACTATTAAGAACATCGCAAAAAAAGCGTGTTATATCTAGTATACGATTGTATACATGTGTAGGTGAATGTGATCATCATCATCATCATCATCGGGCTATAATAGTCCACTGCTGGACTCAGGTGAATGTGATAATACCTTAAAATATCCAGTATTTATCTGATATCTTTTCTTATCTCTGTTACTATGTCTCTATCTCTATTGAAATCACTCTCTTACAATATTGTAAGAGAGTGATTCGTATTGTCAATGGAAAGCGTTGGATATCAATCCAACGCTTTCCATTGACAATACAAATAAACGACTAATCTCTTTAATTAATGTTTATTGGAATTATAGTTAATAATATCAGTTCTGTTTATTAATCTGTCCCACTGCTGGGCACGAAGTTTTCCTCAGTAAAAGGGTCTCTATCACAGTGGCTTGGTATAACTTATCAGACTTTACATATACATTTATAGAACATTATAAAACGTAATGAAATATATTTAACTAGCGACCCGCCCCGACTTCGCACGAGTAGTACAAAACCTTAACAAACTATACACCTAAACCTTCCTCATAATTCACTCTGTCTATTGGTGAAAACCGCTTGAAAATCCGTTCAGTAGTTTTTGAGTTTATCGCGAACAGATAGACAGACCCGGCGGAGAACTTTGTTTTATAATATGTAGTGACAGTGATGTAGCGATATGCATGTAAGGAAAAAAGTAGAAGTTGTAAAATGTTAGAGTCGTCTGCGTGGCAATCCAATGTATGTTCACCCCAAGAACGACGATCCTGAAAACTACATGACTTTTATGAGTTGCTAGTTTAGATTCTGCTTATGTATATTATGTTTATGAAAATATAAGCAATAGCATATTCTGCAATACCCAAAGCCCGACATTTCACTCGAACTGGGGAAATTCGTCAGAAAGAAAAAAATAATGCCCTACAAAAGATGGCTACCATGCAACCTTATGTACTGTTCCGGTGGGGAGTGAAGTTCGCGGGCTCCTTGTATAGCCAGCAAGCGCACGTGTGAGTGCTGCCTCTTGGACTAATAACACTACGACATCTATTTAAAAGGGTTGGTATTGCGAACACCCTTAGGTTACGATAACCACTTGCCATTAAGCAGAGCACGTCCGACAATATTGATACGAGTATACCATATGTAAACACGAGCTTATGAACATGCTTTCACTTAACCTATGAGGCACGTGTTCTGTTACTGCTTTTCGCTTGGAGAGGAAAGACTGACTACCCTTTCCATTCCTCATATCCCTTTTTTAATTCCTTAACATAAGGTCAGCAACGCGCCGCCCTTGGTAAAACCGGCAAGACGTAACCATAGGCTACCTATAATCGCTTGCAATAATTGCTTACCGTCAGTTGGGCTATAATTATAAATGTTTGCCACAATGCAGGTTATATAAAATATACTTTAATAATAATGATATAACGTTTATTTTCTCATCTCAATATTACGTAGATACATTACACAGGTTAGGTACATAATAATTACAGTGTACAATATTGTGTGAGACTGGTGTCTAAGCTAAGCTTGTGGCTTGTATTTCAGGACACCAGGTCTCCACCTCATTCTACATCTTGGTTATGTACTTATATGCATACAAAAAGCACTATGTTTGCTAATTACAAACTAATTATATTTGTAAAACGCATTTAAAAACAAGAGAATAATAAGCAAGAAATTGTTAGTAGTTAGGTTATGAGTGAAAGTACATATGTCTGGGACTGACTTTGCAGGGACACGAAAAGATTAATTGAGATTTTGAGCATTGAGCAGGTTACTTTTCCAGACACGGCGTTTTGGGTTGCCGCTTTACCTTATTATGTCTTAAATGATGACTGTAGACTAGAATTCTGAAAAATTCATCGTGATTATCAGTCATGAGACTATGACGATAACGCTTTACGTTTACCACTAAACTGACTGACTGTACGGATGGCGTAATGGTTTAAGTAGTCACCTCGCCACTGTTAGTACCCCGAATGTTGTGGGTTCGAATCCCACACGGGACAAAAACTTGTATTATCCACAAATTGTTGTTCCGAGTCTGGATGTTCTCTGTGTCCGTAGTTTGAATGTTTGTAAAGATTTCCGCGACACATGAATTACTCCTAGTGCGAGAGCTGCATTTCAATCGCAAATTAAAAAAAAAATACTGTTTATTACTACTGTGTTACAAAGACCTCGTTAAAACTACAAATAATATTTACATTTTACACTATTGATTGATCTATCTATCTAATCTATATATTAATACGTGAAGCAAAAACTTTGTACTCCTTTTTACGAAAATTGCGCAGATGGAGGAGTATGAAATTTGGCACAGTTAAAGTATATATGGAGAAGGAGGGGCGAATCTAATATTTTTATAAAATATGCAAAAAAATACATTAAGTTAATGAAAAAACACTACACGCACACAACCATGCATTTGACACAAGCAGTCGAATCGCGTTCGTAGTATTTCGGCATTGTTCAGTTGACTTCGTAGAATGCTTTGTAACTATGGTTACATACATATGTATATGAAGTAGATGACTAAATTAAATGTGATTATAAGAGTATTAAGTTATAGACAATAAAACTATAAAAACGATCAAATTTAAAATTTAAATAAATTATGGGCGAATTTCGACCTCTTGGCGACCGCTAGTTACAATAAACATGACAATTTCCACGGATTGCCAAAGAAAACGTAACGCTTATCGGCTTATGTATCGACTGGGGGAATCGGGTTACGTTTTGTGAGGCGATAAGCTAGCAACACCAACCTGTAGCCATTATGTAATTCTCTTATATTTTAGCTCGGCACTTTCTTTGCACGTGGCGAACGTAACAAGACACTGACTTGACTCACTTCTGTCCGTTCCTGTTTATGTTTATCAAACTTTGCCTTCAATTTGCATGGAAAGGTGCTTATTGGCGCATTGTTTGCACCTTTCGTCACATTTTTTTATAATTAGGAGTTTCTTTCTTTGCTTGATTCGATGGGTTGACCTTTCAATTCAAAACTGTTTTCGTTTTTGTTTTTAGTATTTTGGTTTTTAAATAACCAGTATTATTGTAGACTCAACTAAACAAAATGCTGATGTTAGGTATTCACGCCGGTAGTGCAATGTTTAGAAATCGAACCCAATGCGTTGTCTATCGAGCTACCTCCGCTTTTAATTTTGTTACTTTCTACCGTAGGCTTTTAAACCCTATTTAAATCTTAAGTTGTCTTTAGTATACTTAGTGAAAAGTGAAAATTGCTAGATTATTTTACTGTAAAACTGCTAATTTTGTTAGTGAAACATGTAACTAGACTCAAATGAGAAAGAAAGTGTAAACGAATTCATACACTTTAGTTCTAAGTTAAAACGGAACTAAATCATCTGAGGAGACTATTAAATAGAAATGCAAACAAAAACCTACACGTTCTCTCTCACACATATGTACTTATTCGCTAACGAAAGTGCGCTACCTACTTATTTTCCTCTAAATACTTGTATGTATATACATTTTACTGATTAACCAATTTCACTTCGTTTCCAACACACACATTAACTTTTCGGTTTAGAAAGTGAATATTTATAGCTCGTATTAAAGTAGACAATTCTTTATACTCTATTCGCATCATATAAAATGTATCTATACATATAAATACTTACATACGTGTTCCCATTTCCAAATAATAACTTGTCTGTATGCAAAACTGCGTGTTAAAATAGGATAATATATGTGTTTACGTTTTCAATTATACGATTTCCATTTTCTGACGTTGTAACCGAAAGGATAAAATCTATTAATAGCCAGTGTGAAGTCATCGGTAAAAACATATCGATGATTTGTATTTGGTAATGTTTTGATGTAAAAGCGAGGAGCGTGCGACAGCAGTACGGGCGCTGGGCGGCGGCGCGACGGGCGCGGGACGCGGGCGCTCGGGACGGGAGAAGCCGCGGTCGCGTGGCGCGGGAGTTGCGGGAAGCGACCTTGACGCCTCACGAGGAATGAATCACGGCAGCGAAAGTGGGAGAAATGTGCCGCCGCGCCCCGCGCCGCTCACTTTTACTTTCCAGTGTGGCGCAACCGAGCGCGGCCTGGCGGAGCGCGCGCGCCACTCGCCCGGCGCCCGCGGCCCGCAGCGCCGTCGCGCCGACCCGAACACCGCGCTCCCGATACTCACCGTCCGCGCCTGTGACCGTGCCCGGATTACAGTGATACAACCACACAGTGCATCACACACGATTCAGTTTGAGTGATTCCCGTGGCGAAAGTAGAAACCGGGTCGCTGATAAGCGTTGTGCAACAAGTTGCGCGCGGAACTCACGCGCGGCCTCGCACTCTCCCGCAGGAAGCGTGTCGCAACTGGGGAAGTGGCGCAAGCGCCGGGAAGCCGTCGCGTGCGCTCCTGCACACACACACACCCTGGATTGCCCTGGCGATACTGGATTCTCTTCTAACATAGTCCCCTGGTAAGAGTCATCGATGTGTACCTAGTTGTATGTAGTAGGCTTATGTCGCGAATTAGAAAGTGTCAGGCTACAGAGAAAAGCAGTAATTAGAGGTCGCGTTCGCGTAGTGTTCCATCCTGCGTTCGCGTCTAAACGTCGGAGATCGCAGTGAAGGGGACCAAGTGTCACCAACACACTCAAAGCGCACAATTGGCGTCACCGCCGACTGAACTTCGGCTCGGGTGTCGGAAACGCTACAAATAAAGAAGTGAAATATCCAAGGACAATACAACTTTCAAGTGATTTCGCGCGCGGCCGACAATAAAAACTTCGTAACGCGCCTGCGCAACCTCTCGGTCTCACTTTCGACGTCTGCGCCGAGCCTCGCTCGACGAGCCGCGCTTTCAATAACTATTACAAAACCTCCGGCATGTCGAATTTTCTTTCGAAAGTTATCGCTGCTAGAAGTTTGATTCTGTGAAGTAACGGACATTTCAAAACATTTATTAGCTTAGGTGATGTTGAAAATGTGAAAATTGTGACCGACCACATGTGACGGTGGAAAACCTTGTAATCTCCGTGACCACAACTGAGTCATTGAGTCGGAGCCATTACAAACAGCACGTTGCGAGCAACTGTCATCATTAAGGAGAACTGAAAGGAACACGGTCCAAGGCCAGTTGGATAACGAATTTTCGTTTAATATTAATAAATGGCAAGCACGGCCGATCGTGACGGATCCAATGGTGCACGCGGATGCATAGGATCTGTGACCGACAACACTTTCACGCGAACGCCGCGCGATCACAACAACCGAGCCAAATCAACACAATAAAGACACGATATAGATGATATAATCGTTCGTAATTGACGAAATTCATTTCACGCAATTAATTCGGTTGCTATGCTAGCGATACGAATTCTTTGTGCCGATATCTCGGATACAATTAAACGTGTCTATTTTTAACGATTAAAAATAGTTACCTTCGTTTTAAAATCAGTAACTTTAAAGCCCATAATAGAAACATGTGCGATAAATATATAAGAAAATGAGACCTCGTGACATTATTGTACAAATTCGATGAACGTTGAGCAGGTTGTTTCTCACACAAGCCACGCGGATATCGATAAATCCTTTCTAAAAGAACCGTTGATCTACAACACATCGTGATAAGGAACGAGTTATGCAATTCACGCGTGCAATAGCTGCTTAAACGCTTTCATTTTCAAACTCGAACATTAGTGGGCGTGCCTCTAAATGTCAGGATTAAGATTTATGATAAACATCGTGATTAAGCAGTGACAAAAGTACAATGAATATAGTTAAACTTTCACCCGGAGAAATGGCGGCGTGAAAGTGCGTCCGTTGAGCGAACAGTTCATCCTGATTTCACGAGGCGATTTAACGAAATTATACCTACGTATTGAACTACACGCATCGAACTCTGAGGATATGTTGAAAACGTGAATAGGTTTTTCCACTGCGGTGAAAATGCATTTATAATTAATTAAAGGATGTTCATTTATATGACGCAAAATTAGATTGCTCAATTCAAATTCTTGCAGTTGTAAATTAGCAGAATAACATGTCACAAAGATCTTAGCAAGTTCCGAATTATTTTACGTTGAATCATAAAGATGGTTGATGATGAAATATCATAATAAACTTTAGAGTGTGCATCACAAGTGGTGCCTTTATAAGGCGTGTGAGTTTTTGTAGTGTTGTAATCCCATTGAGGTACAGAACGTCACAATAATCTCTGAACTAGTAATACGACAATACCGTGGCGACAAATGCTTTGATAGTGTTATATTTACCTAATATGATTAGAAAAAGTTACAACTACTCGCGTGTACGTATCAAAGAAACTATTCAATTGTTGATATTTTACACTAATGACTGTGTTTTAGTGGAACATAGATATTTCGTAAAACCGTGAACAGACCATTGTTTTGCAACGCATATGAAAAGGCCTGTTACAAATACTATGATAAATGAATAGTTCTACACAACGACAGTTCACTATTTATCAATAGATCCATTTATAAAACATCACTTTTGCATGATATCATGTTTCCGTGTTTAATTAATTCAATGGCAATAAATATATAATAAATATTCGCATCGAGATAAACAATAGGATTATACACGACACAGGCGTTGTGGGAGCCTCTTACTTTGTTACAAAATAAGTTTCAATAACAAAAAACTAAATTGAGACTTAAAAACAAGTAGCAATTAAAGTAATTCTCACAGCAGCGGCTGATGATGTGTTTACGTAATTTGTGTCTTTTGAAGAAATTCACTGTGTTATCCAATCCGTTTAGACAATGATAGTGAGGAAATGAAAGTGGAAAGCTGTTACGAGAACGGCATGGCAGCGTTTATAGTCATATTAGTGCGTTATAAAGTTTACACTGAACCATCTGGTTCGAATGCTCCATATCTAAATCTACATATTCATCGATATGCTAATATCCACACGAAAAAATCAATATTAATTACAATAACTGTGGTTTTGTGGTACATGTAACCTTTATTTCGTTACTATTAATAATAAATAGACCATTTTGTATGCAAATGTCATGAGGACATCCGTATTGCTAAAACCTCCAGCCGCGGAAGGACAATGTGACAATCTCCACAATCCTGTTCTGTATATATACATTAATATTTTTTAGCAGTATTTAAGCGTTTTTATAGTGTTTTTTATTCGTGTCTGTAGTAAAAATGTTGTATCGGAATACGTATCTGTATAAAATATATTTTATATGTAAATCTGGTGTTAATACATCTTCTAATTTGATACCACGATTGATGTGTTCCGTTTCTACAAGAAGAAAAGGTATACACATTTATAATGTTTAAAATATAACTTCAAAATTGTTGTAAGTCTTTCTTTGCCCTCGCTAACAGCTCTATTTGCTTTAAACAAATGTGTATCATTACAACCATTTGCGAACTCTCTAATGACCTACTTGTGTGCATTATCTTAAACGTCTTCACCTACTGTAATTGCGCCACGGTCTCCATTTCTCAGTGACCACCCACGCTAAATACGTGTCAAATTGCTAATAGCATTATCAACTTTCATTGCATCATCGTCGTCATCAGTAGTAATTATAGTGTTTGTCCAGGCGACACCGCTTGTTATAACAATAAAGCTATCTGCTACGCTCATTAGTCAATACTTATAAAACTACTTCAATATTTATTTTCGACCTGCAGTTTGCTAAGTCCTAGATCACATCTCTAGATTGAAAATAAACATCTTATATGGAAGCATCGCTTAATCTGTCGGTACCGTCAAGTAGGTAACAGCGGCGTAGGCGATGGCGGTACACATTGCAACGTGCCGATTCATATCCAAGGTCTTTCCTAGTGGAAGAGAACGGAGTTTCCTGCGGCCGCCTATCTCTCGCGCACACCGACATTCGCACGTGAACGCACACGCGCCCACGTGTCGTATTCTTTGTGTTCAATCTTTCCTAGCTACCGTTGCGTCTCGGGAGGCATCTTCTTTTTGTGCCGTCCGGTGGCGTTTGAAGTTTGAGCCTCCGACCGCTTCATTATATAGGCGACGGGCGATGCGCGCGCTTCGCAGTTAGTGTGTCACTAGAGCCGGCGCGAGAGGTGGCCTGCAAGGACTGTACCGCGCCAACCTTTTTTTCTGTGCGTGCGATGTTTTCACTTTCGTCATTTTGACCGGGCCAGTTTGATTTGACGTCGCTCGCGCACGGACGTGCCTAGGTTCCGGCGTTGTGTTATCCTGTGATTGCTGGTGCTCTGGATTGTTATTGTTTATGAAATAATTTTTTTGTGAAAATTATGGCTGTGATAAAGTGTTAATATGTTCGATAGTAACATTCTTTTTAATTTCTACAATGAGATTGCAAATAGAAGTGCACTACAGTTGGCAAGGTAAGGTTGTTTTGTTTGTTTACCTTAATATTTAGTAGGTATGCGGGGATGCGCATGTGGGTGTGGGCGGCGGGTAGGTAGTCACAATGTTCGCAGTCCGGTGGGACGGTCGGCACAACCTTGGCTCTAATGAACGCACTATTCGCCGCTTCATCCGCCTCTCGCCTTCGCCTGAGCCTCGCTCGGCGAAGAGGTTAATAGGTTCACATTAGATGGTGGTTTGCGAAATCGTCTGACTGAGCTCAGCGTACCAACTGCGCCCGCGACGCTTTTCCACGGTTGGTTTCGCGCGCATTCGATACACACAAGTTTATTAAAGATTAGTATGCGATCATTCACAGTTTTACATATTAAAACAATGATTGATTCACATAAATATTCAACTTTTACGATAATTAAACCGGAAGTAATTTTTGTATCATTTCACTTAGCATAATTTATGCGTTATTTAATTAATTAGCAGATAAACAACACAACATAAAAATGTTTAGAAACACTACAACAGCTTTTTTCAGAATTCAATGTCAAAAACTTATTTTCCGAACAAAGTTTTAGAAGACTCATCGTTTTCGTTCACCGAGGCATGTTAACGAACGCCAATTAATTACCTGTTTAACCGCGAATTTCACTTTTGATTGCTCGAGCATAAAATCGATTTCGGAACTGATAACTACTCGTTTCGCAATAGTAAAAGTCGACTCATTGCTTTTGATACGTAATTACCGAACATCGAAACGATTATTAAACCTAAATATTACGATACCATCGCATCATCTAACCAATACGACCTTAATCAATCATATTTCTGTTTGTTATCTATGTATAAGTATAAATGAAAATCAGTATCGTAGGATCTTTCGATTTTATTTTAATTGCATTCATTAAGTCTACCGCAAGACGAACTAAACTAATATCATTTAGTAATTTATTTTCTATTAATCTTAGAATTGGTTTATCAATTATTAATAATTACCTATCCAAGGCTCCAAAATAATCTTGTTGATAACTCGTGTTATTGACAAAATATATTGTTATGATTGAGATCCGTGCGTGATTGACGAATGTTTGGATCACTTCCTTGATCCATTAAATACTTTAGTATAAAAAGCAATTAATCACTCCCGGAACAATAGTTTTTGTGTATAGCTAATAAATAACCATATAGAAATAACTAACTATAAAAATATCCTACAATAAAATTTGTAAAATTTAGTTTAGAAGGGATATTTGAAATTGACTGTACTGTATTCATAAATGCACAACCACTTTATTTTTGACTATTAAACTCAATAACTGAATTACCTAATAAAGAAACATAATATTTAGAACAAAACAAAAAAGTCTCGGAAGTAAAATAGTCTTTAAACAAAAGACAATAGAATACGCTACAGTTCAAAGTACGTGAGGTATCTACAAGTGTATTGTTTCAAATTACTTTATTACATAAACTACAAAGAAAAACGCACACAGCCACTGATACAACCTCCTTGCTACTGCACGGCATCTTTAAAAACATATTTATTCAATGTAACTAATAAAAGTTATGTATTATGTATAAGTTTTAAGATATACATAAATATTTAACCCTTTTGTATCATACCTAAAATAAAATGTCACGTTCGTATAGGGGAAAACTAACGTATAAGAAAAAGCGTATAAATACCGATTGAAAATATTAATGTTTAACCTTCATATGTAGATAAACTGATTTTTAATTCACCGAAGTAATATATGATAAAAGAATAAGCAAACAACAAAAATCGCGAATCGTCCAAATATAATTCAACAAACCGACTATTTCGGGTTAAGGGCAACTAAAATGCCATCCTTTATTACGATACCTGGTATTGACATTTACACAAAATTGATGATCAGAAGCGCGTTGATGAAAATTACGCAATGTGAATTGATACTGATGTTGGAAGAGAGAATTGTGTCAATGAAGCAGAGGTGTTGGCAGTTGGCACGAGTCAACAATTAAAGGGCGAGCTACGAATGATCGCCCAATGCCGTTTTTCTATTTGACTTAACGAATATCACGTGTATTTTTAGTGTTCCATGGTGTACCGAAATAAACTGCATGTTTGTCAATTTCTACTAAATTATTTTGTTCTTGTTGTTGTTTCTGTGTTTGATAGACAGCAAGGCTTTGCTTATTACGTAGGACCTAAACATAGCTTTTGGAATGTGGGTGTGATTGATACTTGAACATAACCTCAAGGGATATACAGAAGATATCTTAATCTAATATCAATGTGAAACTAACGCAAATATGACTATAGTCTTATAAGAGTATTTTCAATGAGTATACCTTTAAAATTTGCACACCAATAAGACTAATGCATTTCAATCAGATTCTATTACACAAAATCTTATTCGCCATTGAGATCTTTAGAATTTTTAATTTTCCAAATTCTTCTAGTTCGTCTTAACTAAGAATATGATAATGGCTCCTTGAACTATTCTATGTTGATGATATACATTCAATATTCATTCCAAATAAATTATGAAAAGTTAAAATTTCGTCTTATAAATGTATTAATAAACAACAAACCTTGGTATTCAAATGCGGTGTTATGAAATGTTATCGACTTGAATTAACTGTGGATGTAACATTTTAAAACATGTCTTTAGACCGGCCTTCGTTCAGTATTGTCTGATTAACACGATGGACACTACGATAACAGCCACCGTTAACAGTTTGATAAGATTTTGATTTGAGTAACCTTTATATTTTTATATAAACTCAACCAATTTGCAATCCATATTTTCTACTTGCATTCTAATAAGATTCGTTGTTTTTATCTTGTCTTGTAAGTCTCAGTGTCTTATAATATAAATCTATTCTAATTTACTCAAAAATTTTACGTGTAGCTTATCTAACATCCAATGCAAATATACTGTTAAAATGTCTAATATTTTGAGATTTTACACCATTCATACTTTATCATCTTAGAAACAACTAATTATGCAGTTACACAATTCAAATATAAGATAATCTTTTTAGCAAACGCAACAGACTTGAGCAAAATAATTGTGTAGCTGCATAGATACAGTCGTTCCACAAAACTAACCAGTAGCTACACAATCAAATAATTAGTTTCGCATTGTCAAACACGACATTAATTAAACACGATAATATTTATTTTACACAATATCAAATATGGCTTCTGCGTAGAACAATCCACAACTTTATCGGCTACACGTGGACGCAAACTAGATCTTTTCCCCTCTGCAGTTTGCATACACTAATTAATAACATGACCAAGGGCCTATATTTGTTCAGTAATAATCTATTCGTTAGCGTTACAAATAATTGTAATATGACCAGAAATGTAACTGTCGTAATTGGGTCACGCTATGATTCGATTGTAACTCCTATTTCCTGGAAATATGCCACTACTACTATGAATTTATCACAGCCATTATATGAACGTTGCATAGCAATAGGAAAAATCTTGAATCTAATTATTATTACCATCTATAATTGTCTTGAATAATAACAGACATAGGAAGTATAGAGAATAAGGCAACATAAACGCTCTTGATGATAGCACACGTTTAACTGACAAAAACTAGTCGGAGTGGTTTGTGAAAATCTAAAATTTCAATGGACTCATAATTAGTTAAACGCATCGTTTGTTCGCAGGCTTTGTGCACGTATTTAACGTGCCGAGAAACTAGGTTTACAACGTAGAAACGCAAACATTTCTAAAATCCCAAATGCAAGAGCCGAGTAGAGCTCGATGTTATTTCGCAATCGACATTTACTCCTTGCAAAGTTGACATAAACATTTTCTCAGAACTACAAATATGTTCGGCATCAATGCGCTAAGAGTTATCCATCCAAATAAAAATAATGTCAACCTCTTTATCGTTTGATGGAATTTCTTCATAGTTCTTCGTAGCGTTTGACATTGAACTGAATTAAAAAGCGTTATCAGAGGGCTCGATATGTTTGTCAGTAGTGTGCGTCGGTTGTGACTTGTGAAACACTCGTAACATTTGGACAGTAGTTATATAGAGGCTCATTAACACCTTTTCTTTTGGTTTTAATCATTATTTAATCGAATTTTAATGTATCATTACTATACGAATGTGACGGTCACAGGCCGTGTCCGTCTATTAGCACAGT
Organism: Catocala fraxini; assembly: GCA_930367265.1. NCBI lineage: Eukaryota > Metazoa > Arthropoda > Insecta > Lepidoptera > Erebidae > Catocala > Catocala fraxini. The sequence continues at coordinate 29,137,335 of OV884025.1, read as the reverse complement.
TAACAAGTTTCAATTCGACCACACATACGTATAGCAGCTAATTCTGCGGTTTCGATGCCGACATTTTAAATTTCAAGCACACTCGAATAGACTAAAATAAAAACGCTGTCCGTCTAAACTTCTAAAACTTAAGTCAAGGTTATAAAAGACGGCAAGCATTGAAGAATATTATAAAAGTAAGAATAATATAAAGCGGCAGATATGGTAGTTCAAAGAGAACCATTGTGTTAGGACAATAATATTTAGAATAGTCGTCAAATTACTCCCAGCCCTTTCTTGTTCCCGTTCACGGTACAAATTACCGAAGGACGTTGGAACTGGGTCACTTCGGAAATAGTTTATTGTTATCGGCTAGTCTGCGCGCACGCAATGCTCACACGCACGCCCAAGCGGCGTTCGATTTTCAAACGTTTACGCACACGAACGAACCCCCGACTCAATTAGGGTTCATCCTTTATGGCTCTCGGAAGTCCTTGTACTAGTTCGCCTTCAGAGTCTTCGATATCATCATCGTTTATATCTATGGGTGCGGTTTCAAACGGCTTCCGCTTTCGTACAAAAATATAAAAACGTACTTTCCTAAGGCCAACGAGTCAATAAAATTGAAAAGGTGTCAGATTTATATTTTCATAATATTTTTAATATAATGTCAATACGACTGTTGAGGCCAGTGTTTTGGTCTATTAGTTTTATTACGCAGTTACCCTTGCTTTGAATATTTAATATTAATGGTTTTTCACGGTTTCGAAGACCCTTGGTAACGAACGCTCTTCGAAACTAGTACATACTTAGTACAAGGCTCTTCGTTTCATTACTTCTTGTTAAACGATGCACCTCGTAGTGCATCGCTCCTACAATTGTTTATTACGTTACCAGTACACCTAATGCATCACTTTAGTAATAACCTTTAAAACCTTGACCACGCCAATAAATTAATTATAGTCGCTTGTCACAGTCGGCAATAAAAATTCTCATCTAGGCATAAAGTCTGATTGTTCACAATTTTATAGGCAATTCGATTAGTGGCAAGTTGTAAAATAACTTAGAGACCTCAAGGTTTCCAAACAATAACTCACACACGGCCATGTCGCTGGCACACCGCCACACAATGAATAATACTGTTTCATAGATAACGCATAGACCTATCAATTTGGTCTAGCACATTCACAGGCGTACAAATCTGCGCTCACATCCGGAGTAGGGCGTGTTGAGCGAGTGTGAGTGCACTCACACTGTCACACCATTTCCCACAGGCCCCACTCCGACTGCGCACGCGCGCGCCTGCACTACCACACACACACCCTATAGTAAAGACTAATAAAACTGAAGTATCGTGAACGAAAGCGCACGTTTCACGCCCAACATGTATTTTTAGCAAAATTCTACGCCGTACGGGTAGGTCAGTTACTATTATGACTGAAATTTTGATAACAGCCATTGACTCTATCGTAATGAGAGTTACATAACACCTTTCATTATTTCTTATCTCTCCATTCATGTAACCTCGGACAACACTGTCCATGTCTGTGTGTATTGTTTGGACAGTCAGGTGTAAATATTATTTAGGAAATTTATTTATACGATCAGCATCTTTAGTTTAGGCACAAACTTTTACTATCAGATTTATGGAAAGCGAACATGAGCTTCACTATCCATCAAACAACAGGTTTTCTATGACAATTTTTTCTTGAAGTATTGAGATTAATACTTCTGATTAGTGGATATTTTGGATTACAAATCACGTAGAATTTTAAAGAACATAGAAAGTTATAATATAAAGCTTACATACCTATCTCTGTGAGTCAGGCTATAGTTTGAATTGACAAAGCGTGATTCAATTGTTGTATACCTAAATTTTAGCGAGAAAGGCTAATAGATCATCGTTAAATTTAGAACCGCAACGATTTTAAATGAGATGATTTTTTTCGATGTATCCATTTACCTCGTACAGTTCTCTGAACTGAACAGCTTTATCAAATCTCGCTAGAATAGTTATGGCCAGTCCCACAACTAACAAGTAAAAGTTATCCGAAAGATAAATCGCAAGTTGTCTCACTCTTGTTAGGTTAAAGAAAAGAGATGGCGAGACTTTTATCTTATAGATAAATGCTATTTGGAGATGGTGGGACAAGTCCTTACTCTTTACATTTATTTCAATTTACTTCTGCTAACCAACTACTTAAATATCTGGTCCCTACGCTGAGGTACTTCTTCTTTTGTTTTTCTTCTTCTTTACGTGTGGTTAGTGGCCAACCTGTTGTCAAGAGTTGATCAAGGCGCCCGTAGGCCTCTGACATGACTTAACGACTGCTGTCAATTTGACAACAACCGAGACCGACTTTTTACGTGTCCTCCGAAGCACGGAGACGCTCTGATGAAATACCACTAAGCGGGCACCCATCTATTGACTGACCGCACCCAACGTTGCTTACTCTCGCTAATCGATAACCGATCAGTGAGTGCAACTGGCTATGAGGTTCAAAGCAACGTATCTAACGGCACAATCGTATAGTATAACTATATTAGTTGAAACCAATAGTTACCAGTATATTTGAGAGTACTGAGTTTCCATATCGATTTTTGTAGATTCGTGTCAATCGGAACCGTTTTATTTGTAACTGGCGAGCCCACCTCGGCTTCACACGGGTAGTAGGTACAAAACCTTAACAAATTATACACCTAAACTTTACTTGCTCTGTCTATTAGTGCCGCATGAAAATCCGTTCAGTAGTTTTTGAGTTTATCGCGAACAGACAGACAGACCCGGCGGGAGACTTTGTTTTATAATATGCAGTGATGATACGCTTAGGCATTTTGATTCTTTAAGGATTCGACATCAGTATTGTGGCTTTTTATCGCATTGGTACTCTATAAGAGATATTACAAAGACTCAAGATTTTTAGAAGCCACCATTTAGAAACCTGAATTACGGATTTGCTAGCCAATAATTTTGTTCACGTGTAACACGCAATCACTGTCTGTCGATGTACAAAATGACTAACTTCCATCAGACAACTGCATGCGATATGACAAGCATTCTGTAGTTCTGTTTAGACCCCTGATCTTTGGGATATAGAGGATATTAAAATCTTTGAGAAGTATATATACTATTGAATTGAAAAAGAAGCATGTGTGCCAATAAATCAGTCTCCAATTTTACAAGTTATTATATTAGCACAAAATATCGCTAAGGTATTTTTTTCTACGTTGGTGAATGCTTTGACGCATACCCCTCCGCGGGGGCGGGCAGAGGGGCTATTTCGGACTCACCAGGTTAAAAGAGAGATGGGAATGATGATAAGAATGGACCTGCCGGTAATACCGACTAAACCTACCACGGTGTTCCTCGACAGAACCGCAATCGGCGGGGCCGCGCGAATCATTTTCAAATGCAGTCGCGACCCCGCCAAGGCTTCGGCCCGCCGTATGAAACGGCAGGCCACTACACGATAAGACCTACCCTTTGATCACCACTACTTTTAAAATCCCTACTGTCCCTCCCCTAGAGGGGAGACCGACACGACACAGAGGCGCGCGTGGGAACACGCACGCAGCCTCTCGGACCTGGTGCTGATCGGATGGCGGGCAGGCCCACGAAGCCCGCCACCCCCAGGTCAAACCTCAGGGTAGCTGGAGGTCGTCTCGCGCCCTCCGGTGCTCGGTTCTGCGGTTGGGGAGAGGGTTTGAGCGCTCCTTCTCCCGCTCCGCCGCCTCCTTGACGGAAATTACTTCCTTACAGAAGGAGGCGACGGCGTTATCGCTAAGGTAACTTATCCTTGCTTTAAACTTTTATTGCTTTTTTGGCCGTAAGTATAAACAAACTAACTTTTCTTAAAAGTAGTATCTATCTATCTATTGTGGGGGCCAGTCAGTGCAGACCGGCGACACTTCGACCCAGTGGGATCTTTTGTATCGACACTCTCCCAATAACGACTGCCATAGATGTTCATGGCAGCCGGAACCGACGGCTTAACGTGCTCTCAGAGGCACGGAGCAGACGATAATTGTCAATCAATACGCACATAATTTCGAAAAGTTATATAACTTCCGAAAGTCAGAGGTGCGCGACGTGGGTTCGAACCCTAGACCCTCTGCATTGCAGTCTGTTGGTTTCCCTACTGAGCTATCGCTGCTTTTAAAAGTAGTAACTTATTACACTCTTTTAAGCATATTTAAGATATTAACCTTTTTATGTCCGCCGTTGTAGTAATTATTAACATTATAGCAACCAATTCAACATACTTTTTAATGGAAGACCGACAAATGAAACTTCCTTTATTGATACTGAGTTGTGATTAGCCTTTATTATGTCAAATACATACCTATATTATTAGTAGTTACTATGCCAAGAATTTTAACGGAGAAACACAATATTTATGACTTATTTAGGCCATCATTAGTTATTGTAGCCGTGTATAATAACCTAGACTTCTTGCTGATGTTCCACATAAATAAATACAAAAAGTTATTTTATATGTATTTCCTCTTATATTCTCTATTTATTTTCCTGTACCATTAAAGATAATGGGAACCACTTTAACCACTATTTCCATAAGTATTCACCTTTATAAATAACTTTATTGACGCTGTTATTTCTATTTGAAATAATTATACAAGAATTATTGAAATGATTCGACATTTCGTTTGCTTTCAAAACGTAAGTATGATCTAATGTTACCCTTTCTCTTTCATTCGTTCTGCTTTAAAATAATGTTGCCATTTCTCGTTTTCTATTTCATCATGTGTCAACATTGTTCAAGTTATCTACGAAATGATATTTTCACGAACACGCTCCATTTTCCAAACGCACTCAATGTTTGCAGTTGTTGTGAAAGACGATGGTTATCTCATTAAAATTACGGCACATTTTCCCACTTGAGCAACCGTTACACTCGGTTGATGCAACAAAAAATGAAATTATTTTTACATTGTCCTATGTTTTTTAAGTTACGCGCCACATTAATTCAGTTTTATGGAAAGCACATGTTCTACTTAGAAATAAATGGTACGTCCGTTTTTAAAATAATAATAATAATATTCTACCACATACACCATCTAGCCCAAACTAAGCAGAGCTTGTACTATGGGTACTAGACAATGGATAAACATACATATATGTTTTTTTTTTAATACATATATATTATACATAGAATTTATGGCCAAATATATTGCCATTTATGGCCAACTACCTGTCAAATATATTTGTTTAATAATTGTTTTTTTATTATCAGTTCCGTATCAAATATTTTATACTAATAAGACATTCATATAAAAATATTTGTATTATTTCAATCAATATATCTACAAGTTAATATAATACCTATCACTGATCTGCGATTATTTGTTCGGTATCAAATGCGAACCAATCGAGTCATTAGGAATTGTGACAGTATAAGACAAATCCGATGTTTGCTTATCGCCGAGCAGTAGCGTACATACAGTTTCGTTGATATTTAACGTTGCTGATAACTCAGAAATTAGGACAGTGATTGTATTGTGGTTCTCTAACGTTTCGTGCTTAATCTTCGCTTAGTTACTTTTTGCCGTCGGCGGTTAATCATTCTACGCTATTGCGCACTTTTAAGCAGTACAAAGTAAATGTAATAGAATAAACATCTTTAGGTTTAGCTAAGTATTAATTTCTAAAAACACAAGAGTTTTTGCTACGGTTAGAATATATATATAAGATAAATAACAATAATAACCTCTTCTTAATGCACAGTATAAAATGTTTCCATTAGGTATGTAATTAAAACTAATAAGTCACCTCAATGTTATATTGTGATGTTTTCCTCGACATTGTTTACCGATTTTAGCACTTACGTCTTTATACCTAGAATTCATAAAAAGTTGTTAGAACTATCTTTGAGAATAAAATGGAAAATTCCAAAGACCTCTCATCAATTGACGTAAGACATTGCAGCGTACTACTTTTATTAAAAATTATTAAGTTATAATAAACCAATCAAACAATAATCCTTATAAGGACACTCGACAAGATATAAGAATTGAATAAAGATCTTCAATTATAAAAAGATATAACACCATGAATATACATGACGATAGACGTAAAAGGAAATATCCGTATGAATGGCGAATAAATTGTGTAGACACACCTCTAATGAATGCAAAAATACGCACAGCCTTTTCATAAGGCTAAGAATCTACAGTTCTAATACGTAAATGGAACAGATGAGCATGGCGAATATTAGAGCCGAAAATCTAAATGACGAAAATCTACTAAAACGAAATGAGGATTATTAACATTGCAACACTAACGGTAAAACGAGGCCTCTCTCAAAATTACCCCGAAAATATTCACGTAACCGTGATGGACATAAAAGCAAGGAAATCAAAACTGAGTCGCTACAACAGTTACGTGGTCGCATTACGTAAAGCCTTTCGCATACTTTCTCTGACAGCAAAATTTAGTGTTGCCGTTATGCAACTTTACAAAATGGCAGTCGACTAAATTTCATCATTTCGACTACAGAGAAGATCACGGGCTCATATATGGAAGTGAGCGATGATGACGAAATAAGAAATGCTGAGATGTGTTTTTATTTATTTTAAGAAAACGTGTCGTTCTTATTCACTCTATGAACATTCACACACATTTCGTTAATTAATTAAAACCTCGTTCGGAAAGAAATTACGTCATTAAACAGTATAGAAACCTCTTTCCTATTACGTATTCTATTTGACTGTGTTACTAAGAAATGTTTACCTGATATAAAATAATACGATAACTAATTTGTCATGACAGATAAAAATTTACAATTTTACCACATTTGTATAAATAACAATTATAGACAATTATGCAAAACAACAAATAACAATAAGTACTTCAGAAGAACAGTGAGTATGTACTCGAGACCGGTATTCTTTTTAATAATACCTCAACTAGATACAGGAAATTTTCAATTTAAAAAATCAAACATATCAATGAATTACCATAAATTCTTCTATAATAACAATATAATTATTAAAGCTGTCAGTCTGTTTTGATCTGATTTGAACGATGCAAATGTGAGTTTTTACCTAAGACTTGAGTGAAGTAACTTTCTAAAAACTGCTCGAGTGACCTTGAAATAAAACGCTGTTACAAAACCGCGGGCCGCTCGCCGGCGCTAACTCCCCCCTCCTTTGCAATGTGCCCGCGGATCTACGCACGCTCCACCACCACACGCGCACGCGCAGCGCCGCTGTGTGCGCTGCGTATACACACACACACACTCACGCACTGGCCGACACACGCACGCACACACGCGCATACACAAACACAAACAACACGTGTAGCTCATGTGTGGGTTAATCAGTTGAATGTGTAGAAAGGAGTGGTGAAAAATCTAGTCCGGTCCTACAACCTCACAACATTCTAAAGATTGACATGTAATTCTTTGAACACGTGATACTAAATAAAGAACTTCTAACAACTGTGTGATTAATAAAATGAGTCACTCGTCACTCCCGATCTATTGTGCGGTCTTGGATTTGCGTCACTACTGCACGGGAAAACCGAAGAAAATAACTAGCTTTTTTCACATTATTTAAATTCTCAAAGGTCATAAAATTATTCCATTCATACATTAATGCATCTGCGGCGCGATAACATAACACACCTTAAAATTCTGTCAGTTTTGAAATCATCGAATTCCATATATGTGAAATCCTTGAACATGGATGTGGGTCATGATCAGGTTCCAATATGTGTCTCGTGCTCGGTTATTAGCATAGAGTTTTGAGACGCGCGCACCGATACGTTGCGCAATACTGTTGACTTTCATCCTGAAGGTCAAGTGCCATCCTATTTCAAAACGGACCTTGGACGAGTCTGGTTTACCTCGGACCGTTTGTAGAGAACAGTCGAGTAAACGGAAGAGATTGGTGCTAATAGATATTAATCAAACAAAGAAGACGTCTTTATGTTTCGTTAGCTGTTGGCTTTTAAATAATTGCTTGTAAATAAGAAAGATCAATCGCAGAAACACTTCAAACAATCGAATGTAACTTTTTAGATAAGTATCGTTTTAGTAATAGTCGTATTCAATATAAACTTATATTCAATTTGATACAAAGCGGCCACGGATGCGAAGGTCAACTAATTTCGCGGCGTGAGAACGCCTCTATATAGACGATTTAATTCATCATAATTTGCTGTAATAACACCAGAGATATTCAAATGACTGCCGACAATCAAATTCGACCTTTTCTTAGACACGTTCTTTATAAATAGTCATCTAACTGCCGCAGTGATCGCAAAATGTCGAACACGAACTCGATTTGTTTCCGAACCAAAACAGTTGCGAAAATGTAGAAATACGCCAAAGGCGACGTGTTGATCAGCGCAACGACGACGGCGACGACGGCGACGACTACGCCATTACTTCAGGAATACAGCAGATCTTCATCTGTCCCGATGGGTGTCAATGTTTCGCAATCAGATTCCAAAACGGCTGACGTTACATTTGTAATAAGCGCGTATGTACATTAGAGCTGTTTGCAGTAACAGTTAACAAGTATCTGGCACAAGGGATCGATCGTCAATCAAACGCAAGGTGAGAGTGTAACTGCGTAGCTATTTTAGCATCATCGAAGGTAAAACTGATTTGCGCTTTCGGCCCAAGACTCTCTCGTACAAGGGTACGATGGCATTTATAAATAAATACGTTTGTCAGCTGCCAACGACACCAATGTTATGTTTGATTATTGATTAGTCTACACACTGCTACTCATGACATTCCAGATTACACCCACATAAATCAAATACTCGTCATAATAGCAAAGTTTGGCCACAGATCACAAGAATACCTATCACATTATCATGCGCCTATATTCAAAAGAATCAATAAAACGCAATTAAAAAAACAGTAAACCGATGAATGAAACAGAACAGCGTTTTATGTTGATGTGAAACGTAAAGCTAATCATTATCACCCAAATTATCGTAATGGCAATGATCTCATTTGACTCGAGACTCGGCACTGATTAAAATAACTAATTTGGATAGATCCTTGTATTTACAACGCAAAAGGAAATTATCAGCGATAAGTTATCGATCCAGCGTGAATTCCTAAGAGTATGTTTTCGTCACACGTTGTGTGATTATTGACACACGTCGAAGACAGCGGGTGTGGCGAATGGCGATTCAGTGGAGAGGGAATGCATTGATGGTGCAGAGAATACAGAGGCGAGCGTCGTTCTTATGAATGAAGTGGCATTTGTTGTGGAGTCGCATTACATAATGTATGTGGTGCTGCGGCAGAGCGCAGTGCTGGCTCCAAACATTTCGTCCGAAGGCCGCAGCACAAAGCGTGTGCGGCGTATCGCTCGCCACGCGCGCCCAGCGGTTTCCTGTTTGACGACTATCGACTTACATCACTATCGCTTTCTGTCATACCTCGCACGCCTGTTAGAAGCTTGTAAAGGGGTCTGGCTTGTTGCTAAGTACCTTTGTATGTACGTTTGTCATTGAAGCTGTCTACTACCGGCATTATTATTACGACTTCCCAATCTCGCAACAGAGCTCTTCCTTATTATTAATTTATTCAAACGCTCGTTTTCGTTATATCATTATAGCGCATAGCGTGGTTAATTGATATATTTGCATTTCGTAACCGATCGGCGTGAAGTGAGTGCTGCGGAGATTGTCGCGAAAATTTCAACGGGTTACAGAATTGGCGTTAAAATAGATACAGACAATTTAATTTAACCGATCATTTCAGTTATGTAAGTAGAGCAGAAAACCATTCACGAGCATGTAAATGCAGCTTATGAGATACTGTGAGCAAACGGGCAGAATGGCGTCGATCCGGTGTGTCAATCGGAACGCATCGGAGCATGCTGAGATCTAGCCTGGATACACTGACGTGTAATTGTTTCTCGAATTCTAAACGAATAGATTTATCACTTTGTTTCTAACGCGAATGCGCTTTACCAATAAGCCAATTGGTAATTATTCATTCTCTTAGTAATGTCTTAATTTACATGAAAATGAAAATTAGCATATAATTTAAATGTTACTTTTTCTGTCGTTTCGACGGCTGACATTTTATGAGGTTTCAATTTTTACGTCCAAATGTGACATTACGCAGATATTCATCATTATATTGCATTCAATCCTTGTACTCGACATGGCTTCGCGATTGTTTACAATGACAATATTTCATTGACAATTACGTTGTGATTTCTATGAGAGTCATATTGCAAGAGGCGTAATGGGACTGACCTCCAAGTGATGACGTCAGCACTGACGTCTTGGTCATCTTAGATTTATTTACTATTTGAACTTCATAAACGTTATATTGTGAAATTATATCAATCACTGACTATTGACAATAAGCGTGTAATAGCTGTTGTGAATGGAATTTCAAGTGGCGGACTGTTCTAATGTTAGGGTTCAGTCGGTTTAGTTTATTTTTGATTGTGTGGTGACAGTTGTTGGGCAACACACTGTTTAAGGCAACATTGTAGGCCTATGCGGTTTGCGCAACAACCACTCGTTTCATAGTTCTGTACACATTACGCTGCAATATTTCCCATGACGAATAATTGTTAAAACAGTCTACCTATTATAAATAGAAAAGTTGCTTTTGTCACACGCTTACAAATGTTTGCTACTGACTAAAGTAAATTATTTTACTTGCCAAATAGAACTGAATCTAAAACAAAGTGATAATTGTTATATTGGAATCTAGATTATGCTGTAGATCAGATCGCTGCGATAGGGTTATCGTCATAGATAGACAAAATTGACTCCATTCTCAAACAGCCACAGCAGTCGAGAAATTCAAAACTGTTTTTATTTCTCAATTTGAATAAGGCCTCTTTAGTACCACAGTTCTATTATTTACTCATAAAATATGCTAACAAGTGTTATGCCTCCCTTTTGTAAACAAAACAGCCTTTACGTCGCAGATTATGCCCAAAGTAACGTCCTTGTGTACCACTCGGCCCATTGTAAATATTTGTTATATAATTATTATTTAAATTTTTCATCGTTTCAAATTTAATTTCTACATATTTTAAATAAATTTCCATAAATAATAGTAATTGTTTTGAATTGAAACATATGAACATACAAACTTTGAAAGCCCTTGTAATTTTCCATGTAGGTACTATTTTTATTGTTGCTGTGTATATTCCAGATTAATTAACACCACTTAAAGATAATTCAATAACATAAGTATTAGTACTTATTATTGTACAAATAAATAGCGTCAACTATGCTTTTAGGCTAAGCGAACCAAACCTTTTTAATGGTGCATTTTCCTTGCTATTTCTGAGTCACTTAAACATTTTATCGTTGCATTGCTATGACATTATCTAGTATTGCATGTATTAGGGTGCGTTTGGAGTAGGTACTGCTTATACCTTAACTAGTAAACCCTCAGTCATCAGAGGTTTAGTTATGCCATAAAGCATGCCATGCTTATGATAGAAAGCTGTCATTCATTATTAATTAGAACTAAACTTTCCGCGCAGTTGTGTTAGTAATATTTCAGTAAATCATGTTCTTTTCTTCACAAGGAAAATTTATAGCTTATAGCTGTTTTTCTTAGTATTCGCCAAGGAAAACACGTTAAGTTTATAGACAGCGATATTAAAATTAAATGCCAATAAATCATTGTATGACATTGTTATTCTTCCATTTTCTTATGACACATAATGACATGACGTACTAAGAACGCGCGAAATGCTAATGTCATCCACTGACGCTTTGATATTCACATACCCATAGAAAGAAACACATAAATATCGAAATGATAAATGAATCAACAAGAGTTTATTATACTTGTTTTAATAACTTTATTTCATTTATTTTCCAAAAGTATATAGGTACTAACTAATCTGACAGCCTGGAAACCTAGATTATAGATCTGCTTAGTTTAGGAACACCAGTTGTTTAATTTTAGAGGTTATTTAATATATAGTTCCTGTTGCCAGAATACCCTAAAGAATATCTATCAAAATCGAAAAATAACACACGAAAGAATGTCTAGTATTATGTTTAACTTAGAAAATTCTTTATATACCTACACATTATGAAAAAGAAAATAAAGTTGTGCTCTCCAAATTTTGAGGAATAATTATAAAAATTTTGGGTAACAGCCGCCGCATTTAGGTTTATTCATCGTCTTATCTACAGTTTACGTTTACAGTTTACACAGATTACAAAACTATAGAAAATTGATCAGCATAGTCCATAAATCAAGATTTAACATAGACATTTTCGTAACTTTCAACTATTTGCCAATGGACGGCGAAAGTTTCTACTTTTTTCAATCGTACGCTCCAGTAGTCCAACAGTGGCTGTCTTGTACAATTTCTAGGCTTGCAACACTGACAATGCGATGTTTCGTAAAACCGTTTATTTGGCGTCAAATGGCACTGTCTCAATTATATAGTCAATTAATTGTCATCTGTTGTTTTACAACTTGCAGCATTGATGACAATCTTTGTAAAATCTGTTATTTATTTTTTAAAGTATTAATACGCATTTGTTGGTTATCTTGAGACGTAGTTGACTACAAAGTCTGCTTACGAAATATTCAATGATCTTGCGTCGGCGCCTATAATAGTAATGACTTCATTTTTCTGACATTTTACCTTCATTTTTTTACATCGCTCCCTACCTTCACTCAAAACATTATGATACTCTAATAAAGTATACAGTACTCTAGGCAGTCTAAGTAATAAACCTAAATTAAATTAAAATTAATTAAATTTAACGTAATTTAGTGATTTTTGTTAATTGATTGTTTGGCGCCGACTCAAAATGTCTTGGTATACTTACCTTAGTTTAAGAACTTAGTTCCGCCGATAGTGGTTTTGTCGAGGAACACCGTGGTAGGTTTAGTCGGTATTCCGGGAGGTACGTTATCATCTTTACCATCTTCTTTTACCCCGGCGAGTCCGACATAACCCCTCCGCCCGCCCCCGCGGAGGGGTATGCGTCATGCATTTCCCACCCTTGGGGAAGAATTTTATTCCAAATTTATATGAGACCAACTTCGGGGTATACCCTTTCCAATAAAAAAACAATTATCAAAATCGGACTACTCTGTAAAAAGATAAACGTGGTCATACAAAAAAAAAGTACTCGTCGACTTGAGAACCTCCTCCGTTTTTTCGTCAGTTAAAATATACAGTACCGTAGGCAGTCTAAGTAATAAACCATTACAAGAATATATTTTATAATTTCATACCTATAACTTACAAGCAATCAATTCCCTTAAAAGTTGTTAAAGAAACATACTCGTTAGAGAAACATGCCATTACTTTTGTCCTGCGCTACGACTTACTAATTATTTATAAGTACATATTGAGTTACAATTATGTCGTTCTATTCCTCCTTTTACAGTGACATGGTTGTCATAAAAACCATTAAGAGAGCAACAATCTCGAGTGAGTACTGATCGGGTTAGATCGTAATGTCGACTATTCTAGGTTACTGAGTACGTGCTTAATTAGTGTGGGCAGGATTATGTAAGCCTGGCGGGCGTTTCTTTTATGAGCCAACCTTGATTCTTGGACTGATAGAGATATTTTTATAGATGTTGATATTGTAAATAACTGTTGTTTTTGTTCTTCCTGATTGTTAACAGCTGTTTTTGTTGATTGGTTCTCGTTGAGTCTCGTGTTTGTTACTGGCGCGTAGTTCGAGTTGTTTTTCGTTGAGTTTAGAGAGGTGTTCTTATCTGTGCAAATATTTTGTAATGCTCTCCTAGTTATGTTTTGCATTTTTTATATTTATCATTTTCTGTAAATAAATGTAAACTCTGCCTGTAATACCTAAAGCATGAAGAGGTGTATCATACTCACACTTCAGCGGCAATTTTAAGATCTCACAAAATTTAGCAGCAAGTATTCCTTAATTTTTCTGCTTGATATTATAAAGCAGATTTTATTTTCATATAATAGATAATATAAAATTGTCTAGAATATCTAAGGTGTGATTTAAATTACGAGCGAATCACAAAATTTCTAATACAATGACATTGAAAATCTTAACATTAATTAATTATTATGTTTGTTTTGTACACCATGTTCGATTTCCTTATGAGGTAATCAATGCTTCAGGCGATATACAAGGCAATTAAATTAATACCTAGTTGTGTATATATTACAATAGAATAGTTCACTATTATTACTACATTGTTACTAGCCTAGCCCCGTGACCTGTTTTGATAACATTTCTCAGTGAAAGCTGTTCGCATAGCTTTGATCACTGAACCACATAGTTACGTTAACTTGTACTTAGGTTTGTATTACCGTCGTTTTTATCGAAAACATCATAAAACAACAATGTTTTGAACTATATTGCTTAACTAAATTACCTTCGTCTGCTCCAAATGAATAAGTAACCGGTAAAGAGATTGTGTTTATTATTAAATATCCGGAATTTTGTTTACTGAATAGTGTTGGTGAAAGTAAGTGTGTGTGCAACGAAGGCCGCGTGTAAAAGGCCATGCAAATATAAAAACGTCGGTTTTATCTTTCATTCAGTTTTAGATAATGCCGTAAGCATACATCGCTTTGGCTATGTACTGCCATCTGTTAGTGATTGTGGCAACTGTTTGCTGCCATCTAGCGGTATAAAAATAAAATTATTAGAAAGTAGTTATTGATGTGGGAGTTCATTCATAGATGGAGCTTTACGTAATACTTTAAGTAGTACTTCAAAACTATTAAATGCAACGCAGCGAGTACTAAATATGAATAGCTACTGTTGTATTTATAATAATAAACTACTTAGATCTTGCGTACAAGAAAACCTGTTTTGTGCTGTTGCAAAACGTTTACCTTGATTTGTTGATAATGCCACTTCAAAAAACAAAGGTAACAATGTGAAAAACATTGTTACTACCAACGATTATTATCTTACATCAGTCTTGACTTTATACAAACAATTTTTATTGTATACATACAAAAATTGCAAATGCTGTTAACTTTATTGCATAAAAACATAGACTTATATACAAGTATACCTAACATATGATAGAACAAGAGATAATAAGAGAAATAAAGACATAAAAATATTTCTCATTTATTGTCAAGTTAGTAAAGATACAATAAAACTGAAAACTGTAACACTGATAACTTTAAATAAATTATATGTATTAAGTATTGAATAATCTATTACTTATAATGACAAAATAAATGAGTTACGTCTTCATGTTTATCAAATAAAATATCAAAATTCACGTGAATACATTAAGAAGTAATACAAGCACGAGTAATTTCAGTCCAACCTTGAATATTTAAATTAACTCGCCGTGTGATTGACTCACAATAAATAAATTTAACATTTTAACTATTTACGATGTTGTGTGTAGCTTTATGTTCTATTTTTACTATTTCATCTTGTGGTATTTAATTCAAATCTTTACCTCCAAGTTCGTCTGAGATATTATGTTTCTTATTGAAAACTAGTCCCAATGCCAATTTGAAAATATTGTATGCTCATCATTAAATTTTATTATTCAGTAATCTTATTGCGAAATTTCATAAAAATCTGCTTAACGATTTGTAGGTCAAACAATATTATAGAAGCAGTCATACAAAATATATAATATATTATCTGCAAGAAAACTATGTTTTATGAAGCAGTCTCTCCCACAGGATTTTGTAATAAACGAAGTAGGTAGCTACTTAATAAAATGCCATGGTAACCTGACAAAGAATCGCCGACAAACCTTGAACCGGCTTCAGACATACAGCCAACCCTAGATAACACTAATTCGATGCAAAACATGGGAACTGCATCGTTTCGAGCGGCTACACAAGCACAATGGCGGGTGAGCCTGCCTCGCATCGCTGGCCAGGCCTGAAAATTACACTATGTATAGTATAGGATGAACAGATCGGCGTTGCGTTGTCCCGCCCAGTGCCGCCCAAGGACGCTGCAAACGCCCATTATGAAAAGAGACATTGGATGAGGAAATGGTGACATGGTTTACTTGTTGCTGAAAATCTAGAATACAACTAAAAGATGTGGTTCAACTAATTGAATTTAAACACTTTAGAGAAATCAATATAATTTTATTTAAAAAATATTATGGTTTCTCAAAATAATATTCATTGTCAAATGGTGCTCATTACAAAGGAATATGCACAAAGCACTACGTACAAAGTAATCAACTGCTTTATATCATGTTCTGTGTAAATATTTGTTCAAACCGGTTTGTTTGATAGTTGCTCTCTGAAACTCTAAAATAATAACCAGTTATCGATCTATCTTCAATACTTGTTACTTTTACCGCTGCCGATGCCGCCGACGCTTAACCTTCGATTAGTTCCACATTCATTACAAAAATTTTGACGCACACTTGTTCAGAAATATATTCTAACTCGGATTTTTTCAATAGTGATCACGTCATATAATAAACATTTGGTATTAATTATGTGGCCTTCAATTAGAGCCTCATTAAAACAGACTCAGCCCACATTCATCGCCCAAGGAAAATTTTAGCATCATGGTCTTCAACATAATACAAATCTCATTTTTTGTGGCCATGTGCCGATACAAAGCATTTAATTCTCGTTTCAATGACTGCTCGTTTCCCGCGCTCAAGGAAATGTTCACTTTTTGTCAAGTCGTATGTAATTTTTATGTAAAACCTAATTAAAATTTGCCGTACCAGCTTATTGTTAGTTTGCTAATGTTTTTTGACAAATTACCCATAAATGTTTTCAACTTGTCACAGTGAATCTGGAAATATTTTAATAACACAATATCAATATTTCAGTGCCTGTACTTAAGTTATGTGGTGGTAGGTACTCTCTAATATTGGCTCAAATGTTTAGCGTCCCATCTGTCTAAACTGTAGCGTTTCATAGCAACAAAAAGTTTGAAACAATCCATTGAAAACGGTATGATTACGAAGTCGTGACATAACGACGATTAAGATCATCTTGTGCGAGAACATTCCGCGGCGATGCACACGCTTACTTGTCCCTCATTGCACTTTTATATACCACCGCAATTAAATATGACTTTTGAGCGAAACAGTGCAACAATGGAGCAGCAGTTGCCGACAACAATGAGCAGTATTCCACCGCTTGTGACCCCACCGTTGCTAAACCCCGACACAATGCAAAAGAAGCGCCTGTTGATCGTCTTTTAAACGATCTTGCGCTTCTATCGCAACGCTAATAGCACGTTGCGATGCTTTATCGGGCCAAGGTCCTATTGCAACAGGCTTTCTAGCACCTGCGACTAGGACTTCTGTAGCTACTTTTGGCAGTCCAAGAACACGTCAGCTGTTCACGTTAATTTAAATTCTCCTCACCTTTTAACCTTTTTAATTTGGTTGAGAAACTAGAATTGTTTGAGTAAGCGCTATTGTGTCGTATCACCGAATAATGGTGTATGTGAACGTTGAGTTTTACTCAGATATAGATTCTAATTTAGCGAGCAATGATATTGAATCGTTTGTTATTGTAACAGTCGGCTGGCTGCAGCCTTGTCTTCCTTTAAACTGGCGGTTTCAGTCTGACATAGAACAAGGCTAATGAACCGAGAACATTATGACTGAGCCACAATTTAGGCAAGATTTCACTTAATTACGTGCTTAATTATAAAACGCGTCTGATCACGAAACAATAATTGAACTCATCTTCCAATTAGATAACTTCATTAATAGGAATAAAACGACGTCGAAAATAGTCGTTTTGTAAATCGGTTCTTTTAATTGCCACGTTTTTATGGCAATTTTAAATAATAATAGCTGCACTTCCTTATGTCTATAACAGATAACAAAAACTTAGATATAATGATTTCAAAGTCTTCACACGTTAGTCAAGTACAATAGATATTTGTTATGCGGTACGCCTCGAATTTCACACAATTGTAAAAAGTGGGAGCGTGATCACCGTATAGATAGGTTTTATTTTTCATTTCATTCAATTATATCCATATGGATATGGAAAGTAACAATTTCATAATTATCAATCAAGCAATATTTCGTATATAAACTGAATCAGATCGATTAATTCATTACTTTCCAAAATAGTAAACGAATATTTTAAGTTTTCACTTGATACGCCGCATATCCCATTCTATTATTTTTCAACTGTCTTCGACTATCCATCGTAGAAGACTGTATTATCCTACGTTACCTAAAATGCTATTAAAAATTATACAATCGTTACTACACCTAATGCCATACCATACGACGTGACAACCCGCCAGTTTTTGTCATGTTCTCGAACTAAAAGACTTATGTATTTTTTTTGTTTCCAGTGCTGGAATGATGGGCGAGGGCCTGCTGACTCTGACGTACGGCAAGCACCACGCCTGCATCCTGAACGAGGTGGGCGCAGCGTGGCGTGGCGCTCGCTACTCGGACCTGGTGCTGGTATGCGACGACGCTGTGCCCCTGGCTGCGCACAGGATCGTCATGGCCGCCGCTAGTCCACTCATCAGGTAACAACTTAATAATATAATCATTCAAACTGATTTATATGTCAAGTAAAATATACTGGATTAAGTAATGCATTTAAATTTTATATTGATTATCGCTTTTAATATTTATCTTTATTTCTTCTACCTTTGTCATCTTATAATTGTAATATTTAGAATGTAATGCATGCTGAATTCACCTGTAGTTAGCTATACATTTGGTTAGACTCAAAATGTTTCTCACAAGTATATTTGATATTGTAGTATCTGATGGTGAATCTTAATAAATAAATTGTAAATAGCATAAATAAGAATCAAAAGAACTGTATGGTTATATGGCACCACTTGGGGTTTTACTTCGTTCAGCCGAACAAAGAATCATTAACACAATATCGAAACAGTAAATTAGAGATTATATTTAAATACGAGACATATAATATTGTCTTCTGTTTACGCGAATGTTATTCATTGAAATTAAACTACTTTATACGATTTTTATCGTGTTGTTTATTTAACACTTTATTACATAATTATTATTTTGAAAACTGTTACACTACTACTAATACTATTAAACTTTACTAATTTATAAGCTAATTAATTTATTAAAACTATTAAAAATGTGTGAGCATGTGCAACAGGAGACCAACCACTACTTGAGATTTGACAAATCACAGATTCTCATTAAAGAACACCGATTCCTGCCAAGGATGCTTCGCGAGGCTATTGAAATAAAAAAAAAACATCCTAATTGTAATAGAGAAGATGGTTGGAATGTACCACCAGCTTGGGATCAAGTCATTCAAATAGTCAAACCCAAGAAGAAGCAAACCACAGTTAAACTTCATAATAATTTAAGCTCATTCTGCGTAAATAGAAACATGAATAATTAAATTATGTTCGGGTACTCTGAAATAACTTAACTGGTACATTGAGACAACTACCATCTTAGTCTCCCCGTGACCATGGCTGCTGGAAAGCAACCGAAACGTCGGGGAAAGTGTAAAATGAAATACCAATAATTTATCATAAATTAATTAGCTTAAACATTATTAAAATTGAATGGTATTAGTAGTAGTGTAACAGTTTTCAAAATATTAATTACGAGACATAATTAAAAATCTATTGTATCTAGCCACCGGTGTACCGCTGCAACTCAATAGGCTAAACAACAAAAGAATACATTCAATAATATAATGTATTTTAGATTGTATGAAGTACCTTTCTCTAAGTGGAAACGGTAGCAAGAGTAGGAAGCAGTTACCTTCAAACAAATTATATGTATTACATCACGCGGCGGTAATTTTCACTACGAGTA
The DNA here is from genome assembly GCA_930367265.1 of Catocala fraxini. Lineage (NCBI taxonomy): Eukaryota > Metazoa > Arthropoda > Insecta > Lepidoptera > Erebidae > Catocala > Catocala fraxini. The sequence continues at coordinate 29,117,614 of OV884025.1, read as the reverse complement.
CTACAATAGTTCTCGAACAGACCATCAGTGTAATCTAATCTTAATTATTTAATAAGGTTAATTGGTAAGCCAATCCAATAACACTCTGAAGCAACCGGTATCAAGTAGGTGTAAGGCAATGAATATACGCGGAAGATAGATACAATTTTATCTGGACTTTAGACCAGGATATATAAATAAAATTACAATTACTTAACTATAAGTTTTATTACAAACTTAGGTAACTAACAAGATATCTGAGATTCTAAGAAAAATATAAAGCTAATGATTTTATTTATTTTCCAGGAAAATACTGGATGATACGCCGTCAGTCGAGAATCCGGTCACGATTCACATGTCGGGCATCAGCAGCACGCTCATGAGGCATCTCCTTGTGTTCTTGTACAGCGGCCAAGCCTACATAGAGGTTAGCATCTACTTTATTTATTCATTGACTACACAGCCACATTAACATGAATTAATTAGTCGTCAACTTATCAGAACAACTATTCATTTACATTTAATGTTAACATATATCAATAGTTCTATAATTATTGACTGCCTCGGTGACGCAGCGGTATTCAATGCGAACGATATGCATGGGGACTCTGGTTCGATTCCCAGATCTGACAAAGTGTTATTGGGATTATCTGTTAAGAAATTCTCAGTAACTGCATCTCTTACATAAGACCTCAAATAATACGTGAAATGTAGCGATATACAGTCTTGTCTACTCTTTCAGAGATATAGACCTGAGACGATATAGGTAATAGATTAATAAACTTGTTAGAGTTCGAAAAACTGTTATACAACAGCTTTGTCCGTCCGTCTGTCTGTTATACAACTTTCAACTCAAGAACCGTAAGAGCTAGAGACTCGCAGTCAACGCCATTCAACTCAGCATAGTCGATATACCCCCGAAATGACTATGACCTTTGACCTCTGACGTCAAGATCACGTGGTATAACGTGACCTTTGTACATTACTGAAAACATTTTTTTTAACTCTAAGATTTACTCCAATTCATTGCCGTTTCTCTCTTGTTGTTTTTTTACAGTCCGGTGAAATAGATGATATGCAAGAACTGTTCGAACTATTGGAAATAAAGTCGGACGTTTGGAAATCAACAAAAGAACGACAACAAGCTGAAGAACGGAACAGATCGTGCGAGCGACTAAAATCAAAGACATTGAAGACAGATATAAATAGCAACGAGAGCAGTAAACACGATGCACCCTCAGGATCCTCACACTCGGAGAGTGAACTTGTCACTCCTGGCGCGGGATACAGCAAAGACAAAGGAGATGAAAACATGAGTATAAAGAAAGAAAATATGTCAACCAGCAGTAATGATGAAAGAGAGGAAGAGGAACACGACGGAGAAAACAGAGAAAAAGAATGCGGACGACTTATGGCGCGGCGAAGAAGTTCATCCAATCCGGTTAACTTATCACTTGCGAGGAATTCAGAGAACACAGGCAGTGAACACGACGACTCACAGGACGTTGATGTGGAAACAGTTGCGGCAAAGGTAAATTTAATAATCTTTACAAAATAATACATATATATAGATTCACGCCTGTTTCCCAGAGGGATAGGCAGAGACTACGGATTTCCATTTGCAAAATAAATATACTGAAAAATTACTTTAAAGATTAAAATATTAAGCAATACTTATTTTTTATTTCCAGAACATTAACAGAAGAAGATCAACATCGTCAAGTCAGGATGATCAGCCACAGGAAACAGTGTACCGAAGACAATTACTTAGCGATCGATTAGGACGTGGAATTGAACGAGCTAAAAGGAAATCACATTACTTAGAACCGCCAGAATTAGACTTACGAACTGTCAAATTAGAGGACTACGCACATCTCAAACCCCCTGACCAAGACTTGATATCACTCGTGCAAACATCTCCCGAAAACTACGTCGTCACACCTCATCGGAAAAGAAGACCTGGCTTCCACAACTCACCCTCACAGAATCCTCCTTTCGTATCATTCCCCCCAAGTTACTTAGAAGAAATGGCGCATCTGCGGTATACACAAGGTGCTGGCACTGCTGCCGCGGTTGCCGCTAGCGCTCGCCTCGGAGTTTTACACCCGCTGAGCACATCGGCGCCGCCGTACTTACCCGAGCGAAGCGCGACGCCCCCGGCAGCCACGCACGAGGACGCTCTGAAGTATAGACCTCCAAGTGCGGGCTCATGGGGCCCTTGGTTGTGCCAACCACAGATGGGTGGGGATGACACACCCGCGACGGAACATGACCAAGGCTCGAGTAAACAGGCACCAGTCCGAGAATATCGTTGCGAATATTGTGGCAAACAATTTGGCATGTCATGGAATCTCAAGACTCACTTACGAGTGCACACGGGAGAGAAGCCGTTCGCTTGTCGACTGTGCGTCGCTATGTTCAAACAGAAGGCTCACCTGCTAAAACACTTATGTTCGGTGCATCGGAACGTCATATCGTCGAGCGAGAATGACGGGCGAACGAATACACCGGGCCGGTTTAACTGCTGTTTCTGTCAACTCACATTCGAGGCACTGCCAGAACTCATCAGGCACTTGTCAGGGCCGCACAATAGTTTGCTTCTTAGCAAAAACTTGCACGAATGACGCCCGCCCACGTGACGCGGGCGCGCGTAACTTTGAACTTTGAAACTTCTTCTCTCATAGCGAGAGTTCAATTGTGATATGTGTTTAGAAGGATATAATGTTAAGTGTTTAGTTATAAGACATGTGATATCGCAGAGCGATACTCATGGTGAGGCATTCGCAGAAGTACACTGCGGGTGTGATGTTAATGACTAATTATAAAAATCACATGTTTGCCGAATGGGTCCAATTTGTTATAATTTGTTTAAAAATTATAATCCGGGACCAACACCTTCCAAGATAGTATTTATTTGCAAGATGTATTTCATTAGGGTAAATATTATTAAAAGCCACCGACACATTAATTCCTTAAGCATAGAAAATAGACATGTTTGTCAAAGAAAAGTTGCGAAGTATTTAAGGCCTAAAGAGATGACGTCACATAAACTACCTCCTAATTTAAATCAGTATCTTGATGAATCTACTGTGGCGTTAAATAAGTTCGTATTGACTATATACTTCATACCAAGTATACAGTCAATAGATCTAGTCAGAATTGGAACTTAGAATTAGAACAGGTTTAAGTTTAGAATATATTTCAATTGGTATCAATAAAGCTACGTCAGTATTTCGGTGCTTCTGAACAAATGTATATCGCTATTAATGTGCCACTAAAATATACTGAATACTCCATTTCAACGTTGTTTTCAATCACAACTTCGTTCCAAATCATCTGACTCGACATTTCGCAGCTTTTTACGACATTTACAATCTCAATATTAGATTTTATCATTTTATGTAACTTCTAGAAAAAAAATGTGTTCGTAATAATATAATTTATAGTTTGCATATCCTTCCATTCGTTCGTGCCGATTATTGCAATGTGGATAAGCACCAAAGATTTGTAAAGCATTGAAAACGTTTTGGTGTACAATTAAGAGAAATTAAAGGGACCTGAAATTATTTTGATTTTGTTAAACTTAAAGTATGTAGGTACCAATTTAATAATCTCATCTGTAGTACTAACGTTCTACTCTCTTTATTACTTCCGTAATTCCGTTACGAACTTTATTGTGAAGCTTGAATATCTTTCTATTCTTCGATTAATTTACTTTAGTGTTAATACGAAGCTTACCAGGCATTATTTTCAAATGGATATTGTTATCAACTAGTACTTTAGCTTTATTAAAAATCTTCGAAACTTAATTTCGATGTCGCTTTTTATCGAACACATTACTGTGGCCAGTTATATTAATGCTAATATTGTAATGAAGGCTGGATGTTCAATCTTAATTAAGGCTTCTATTATACAAAGTATACAAAATTAGCGATCGATTGTTTCATCAGTACGATGCCAAATCTTTTTTATTATATTCATCAATACGTGGTATTGAATTCCGATGTTAATTCCAATTGCCAGTTCGATACTGGATAATGGAGAATATTATTCCGAAATACTCATTTTGTACAATCCATTTATACGTACTTTAATTTGGAATTCCATTTATTTTATATTCTCATTCGTACGGATACTTATCAATGCAATTATTGTTGTTTATTTATACTTCAATAAAACTAAAGTTACCATCGAGTTGTTCAAAACTTAAAGTAAGCTATGGAATTTTTGAGTTACTTTAAAGTCTTTTTCGAACGTTACCTATTATACCTGATTTTTGTCGTTTTTTTTTTCGTGTTATAATCGACGTCGTTATTGACGTAATTATTAATTGGGGAACAATTTATTTTTAAGGATTGTGATTTTAAGGAATCGTTTAGGTTTATTCTATGTGATAATTGTCTGTTTTTCTCTTAAGTAGGCACGTTGAGAACGCTGTCTTCCATTGCGTTTTCCATTTTGAAATCCTTGTTACTGGCACACGGGAATATATTGAAAATAAACTTAGCACCAAAAAAATAAAGTCACTTCAAAAAAATAATAATATATTGTTTTTCTCACTTGGAACACTTCTGTAATTATTTTTTTGTGATCAGTCATATCGGTGTTCTTTGTATTAACGTGTACCAATATTCGTGTAAATAAAAAATAGAATTAAGTCAACGATGCATGACAATAAAATCATCCACAAACCGCTGCCTAAACTATACGTAAATTGAACAAATTGTATTTTTATAACATTTTCTTCGAAAACCAACTTGTAGTGTAGGAATTGTTGTGATATCTCGGCGAAAGTCGGCATTGCCTTAATATAAAATATCAATGCAAGTAGGTGTCTCACTAATACGTAATTGTGTTTCTTAGATATTTGTATGACTATATATTTGATACTTGTAACATAAATAAGTGCACAGGCCAAATCCTTGCTTCGAAAGTATTGAAATTTATTATTTTTGTAATATTTTTAAACAGGAATACTGCACTGTGCGAATAATGCCTAAACATAAAATAGTAAGCAATACATGTATATCTAAGTAACACGAAAACGCCGATTCGAAATATTAATTTGTAAAGAACATGACGTTGTTAAGAATAAAAAAAATGTAAATAGTAACTAGTTTGTAAGTTTAATGGTAAATAAAGCTTAACTTAATCTTGTTGAACTTGAATATTGATTTTCTCTGTTAATTGTAAATTAAAAAGTATTTGATAAGTTTTCACATACTTGTACAATTTTATGTAGATATTGTATAGAAAATAACATTCTGTAAAAATGTGTTCTTACCGTAGTAAATTAAATAACGAGAATATTTTAGTTACACACGCCACTCTTATTTATTTATTACCAATGGGAAATGATATGAGATATTCTACAATGATAAATGCACGTTTAATATAGGCCAATCAAATTATTACACTACTACCTTTTAGCTTACACATGAATATCATCGGTTTTTTTATACATCCTATTAAAATAAATTATTTTTGTTAAATGTAGAACCTCGACCGTTTTTGTAGTAGTATACACTTCTAATTGATGCCATTTTAAAAAGTAACAGATATTAGACGACCTCAAGATCTTTGATGACCACAATCAGTCTATTGATCGTGATCAATCTGCTACCTCTGTGACCGCACAGAAACAGTAGGGTAATCGAAATCAATTATTATCAAATCAATATTTATTCTGAGTTACAAATAATATCAATTATAATATGTTATTTTGGATATCACACGCATAATCCCCTTCTTCGCCGTGTACTTATGATCCATTCCACTAGCAAATTACATTTCAATACGACATTAATTAGAATTTCTATAAGAAACATTTTCATAACAATGCCAACATCTTGCCCAATCTTTTAAGGCCGCAGCCATTCATATTTACATAGAAGCATGAATGAAAAGGTCTACACTAAGAAACAAGTAATAAATTGCATTAGCTAATAAAAATCAAAACTAAAGGCACATAACCCACGTATACATAATGATAAGTAATATATACAACTTATACATCGTTTTGTAAGAGGTCGTTATAACTTGTAAAGTTATTAACGTCAAACGAAGTATTGTTTAAGAGTGTAAGATTGTTCCTAAGGTCGCAGCGCGCATATTTTGTTCGTAGCAATTGACACAAACTGCAGTAGGTATAATAACTAAGTATGTTTATCTAAAAGTCAACTGAGTTATGAATAACTTAAGATATTTAATAGTTTTCGACGCTACTTGTCACGTTGCTCTACCATATGTTCGGATAGTCAACAATAAATGGTATAGGAGCTGTAATACCTTGAATTTATGGGTAGCAAAATAATTTCAAGGTTGTGACTTATGACTCACAAAAGTGAGTTTCTTGCAGGTATCTTCTCATAGACCCTCAGCCCTTTACCTGAACCTAGTAACTAACATAAATATTATTTCTCTAACTTTAGTAAAGTTACACACACTATGCACTTCTTTGACGTTCATGAGTTTTACTTTTTGACTTAGATAAACAAATGATTTTTTACTTTAACCTAACATTCGTTTGATAAGCAACACTTCTTAGTTAAAATCAACGGATGCGCACTGGAAGACCATCTGGTTACCAGTGGTTTCGAACCAAGGCACGCAACTCTGACTTTTAGAAGTTATGGCAGTGTAGCAATTTCTCTACTCGAACAATTCCAGATTAAAGCGAAGATCTGTTGTGACCTGCTCTATCATTATCTTATTCTATTTTTGCTATCTATCTATTTATTATTGACGCATAAACTTGCTCCTTCTTCGCTACACTCAATCAGTCTATAGCAGTCGACCCCTGGACAATTTTTGACGATAAGCAGTAATAGTATTTTTAAAATATCGCTAACAAATGATTTTTGACATCGATATCACAGCTCTATTAGTATACCAGTATTAGTTCTAAGTACACTAATTTAGAGAAAAATGGCAAAAATTTATGTTAGCATTTTAAACGGCTTTTGGTAGCTGTGAAGTGATTTCTTGGTAGCGAAAGCCAGTCTAACTATATAATGTTTACAGTACATCTTGATTCATAGACTTTTCCATCAGAAGTTATTTTAGAAAATGATTGTATGGCAGGACAATGTGACAATCACCCTTACAAGTACTTTAGGGGATGGTAAAATCACCGTGGACTCATTTTAATTGGACCTTCTCTTCAAAAATTGTATACTGATCCAAATATGTACGAAAAATTACTTGGTTGTCCACTTCCATAGCTACCTGTAAAATGAACATATTCGATATCAATGTAAAGATACAAAGGCCTAAAATCTTAAAATATATCGTTCCATATGATTTATAAACAATTATAATTATGCAACAACACAAAGACCCTGTACTATTTATGTTCTACTCGAACAACGATCTAAGGTTGACTCAGTACACAAATAGCCATTTTGTTTACACTATTGATCTTTTAAACAAGCAGTTGACTACTTTGTTTCGACGTATACCAAAAGAGGGCGCTAAATTAAGTTATGAACACATGGTATTATATGTATATTGTAATATCGTTTTATGGAGGCCATGTTATTGGTTATATATTAGCAGTACAGTTTGTGTAAATATAAAATATGAACCATACCTATAATTAGGTATATGGTCTATGGTTAATATTCAACCAAGTTGGCGCACCAATCATATGAATGGCGCATGAACTTGGTTGGTTGTTTCGATTCTGGGCTATGATGATAGCCAAGAACAGGGAGAATTACATAAATAATATAATTAATTGCATTTTATTTGATTATGTTATGGCTAGCCCAGATTGACTTTGACATGGACGCAATGATGTTCAACCAATGCAATGTTACCAAAAACACACTCGGCAAAACGTTTTAAACATTTTAAAATCATCTATCTATTTAGGTGCGCCTTTAAGCAAAACATAAACGTAGATTGTATCATTAGTTTGTTGCAATGTTTATACCCAGTTTTATATGTCTTCGATATGAGATTTTGTGATACTGCTCCTTCACTGTTACTGTAAACTAAAAATATACGGTAAAAGAATATGTTAGTGTTTGAAAATTTACCATAACGCACTCGAAGACAAGTGGAGTAGGTACTTGTCTAAGCTAGTGGAATATGCTCTCATCGTTATATGGCTTATAGCCTAATTGCAAGCTATTTGGACATAATATATCCCGTTCTACCATCTATAATTATTATACATGTAATAGTTAGTGAAGATGCTTAGATGTTTCATTCGCTGTCGTGCCTAACCCAATGAACAAATTTTAATTAAACTTTATACACTTAATAGATAGATGTCCTGGATAAACACATATGCTAGTTTAAGTATAAATTACCGTAGGATTCATGGAGGCGAATCTATTCGAGATGATTAATGTACTAAAAAGAAATCACCAAGTTTATATACCTACATACATACTTACACCACTGTAGTTATATTGGGAATATACAGCCAAGCCAGCTGGCCAAATCTGCAACAACCCTTGTATAACACTCAAATTTGTCAACTATGTTTTTAACCGACTTCAAAACAAAAATATAGTTTATATTTATAACCCAGCTACGTAAATAAAGGGGTCTAAAAAGGACGAATTTAAGATTTATATAGCCTATGTCACCCGGACCATTATTACAAATCTATTGACATCTCATTCGTTTAAATCGATCCAGTAGTTTAGGCGCTACGGTGGAACATACAAACATACATACCCAGACTGCCAAAATCATTACCCTTCCTTTTGGCTTTGCCGTAGTCGGGTAAAAAGGAGGAGGTTCTCAATTCGACTGTATGTTCTGTTTTTTTATGTTTGTTACCTCGTAACTTTTTTTCTAGGTGAACCGATTTTGAGGATTCTTTTTTTTAAGTTGCATGTAATAGGTGACAAGTCTAATCTCGTATAGCGGGCATATTTCTAGACTGCGTGATGCTACTGAATTTTTTTTAATAGCGGAACTTTATTAGCCTTTACCCGACCCGGGCATCAAGTCCAGGACGGTAACTTAAGCTACTGAACCAACAAAGCATTTCACTAAGCATATAAATAAATCTTTCGTAGTGCGTAGGACAAAATTAAACCAAGTAAACTGGATAAGCGAAGAAAATGTTCTATTGGTCGAAGTAATCTTATTACGTATGGTCACGCGTGACGAAGCCCTATGATATAACGAGGAGAAGCAGTCCAAGTTGTGACCTGACTGCCCACCAGGTGAGTTGTGCACTCAATATTCAATTATTCAGAACATTCACACAACAGTATACTATATATTATAGTTTTTTTATATAGAGGACCCATTCTCGGCAAAAAAAATGTGCCAAATTAGAGTGCCGATCTGAATTGGTCTAATAAACGTCAAATGTGAGCTGAAATGCAATTTATGTTCCGATTGCGTTTTATTTTAATTTAAGAGAATAATATTTGAGATTTAATGACACTCAAATAGTTTCAGTTTCATTAACCACTACTCTTTTAAAATCTTATTTTACGACACTTGCACCACAGGTTTGTGAACGTTGATATTGTAAAAATTTCATAATTGTAATATCTAATGATTATAAATAAAATAATTTATTAATATTGTCTTCTATTTACGCGAATATTATTCATTGAAATTAAACTGCTATATACGGATTTTATCGCGTTGTTTATTTGACACTTTATTACAAAATTTTGAAAATTGTTTCACTACTACTACTATTAAACTTTACTAATTTTTAAGCTAATTAAATTATTATTAAACTATTTAGATTTAATTTATTTTTACTTTTACACTTTCCCCGACGTTTCGGTTGCTTTTCAGCAGCCAAATAAACGCAAAATGATATCATAATGATGTCAAATAAACAACGCGATAAAATCCGTATATAGCAGTTTAATTTCAATGAATAATTTATTAACTTTGTTTTAATGGTGGAGATAAAATCGTCATGAAACATTTATGTCTGAGAGTTCTCTGTAATGTTCTCGAATGTGTATATACCGGCTTCTTCCCAGTATGAGATGTGTTGGTTTATAGTCCACCATGCTAGGCCAGGACGAGTTGATAAATTGACGATCTTCACATGCCTTGGAGAACGTTATAGGTACTTATATAAAATTCCCACAGCTATTTTCACGATGTACTTATACGTTCACCGTTTATTTCTGTAAATTTATCATTTAAACTGCTGCTTCCTGTGACTTCATTTACAATTAAGAAGCGATGCCATATATCCTATAAATTAATAAACGGTTTAATTACATTAGATATCTTACCATGTGTCAAATATAACATTGCGCTTTTATTTTGGGTCAAATGATCGAGTAGAATCTGATTTCAAATTGGCTTAGTCCCAATTATCTCTTGTCATCGACTCTGCTTACCTTAAATCAGTAAAGCGTATTGATAAAACTAAAATATTATTTTTCACATAGTATAAAAGCACGCAGAAAGTAGCCTTATTCACAGGCGAACAAATAAGTCATGCATTCCTGTTCTGCCAATGACTATTTATATTTTTTTTACATAGCCGAGTGGGCCTGTAAATAGACATAACCATAATTAGATGTGCTTATACGGGAGAGTTGATTAAAAAACTGGTGAACATGCTCATTGGAAGTGGGTTCCTTACATGTAAAAAAATACTTAGCTATTAAATTTCATTCGGTTTTCATTAAAGTAGTGTATTATCGAAAGATCTTAAACGCTACTTTAGAGAGAGCCCAGTAATGTATTATAATAACTATATATTTTCTTAATTCTTAGTCGCCATTGAATACAGAAACTATAATTGCATGCTAAAATATAACATAACTTATACAACAATACAAGCCTCGAGCTTAGTGCGGAAGCCGCTGCCAATTATAAAAATGTGTAATGTAGTAAATATACAAATAAAATAAAATAAATAAATACGTCTGTATGTATAAAAATAGAACTCCAAGAACTAGTCGCATTTCATTATAATTTGTTCAGTGTATCAGCATAACTACACAGGGTGTCACAGAATATGTGAATCAAATTGTAACGGGAGATTCCTTAGGTAAGCACCTTTCAAATGTGCTAAATTTAAAAGAAATAAATATAATGACCTTTGTGTAAAAATTAATAAAATTTTTCAGTCTTTAAACTACAGGTGCTTCGTTTATGGCTAATTTTAATTTTTTCTTTATTATTATTTGTGAAGGATTGATTCGTCAAACTACAAACGATTTTTTTTAAACTGACATATGTTTAAAGTCACGACATTATTTTGTTGTATTTTTTTTGCACCAACGGAAATGTTGTAAGTTTGACCAACAACACAACATATTTTTTTTTATTTAGCACATTTGATAGGTCATTACTTAAGGAATCTCCCTTTACAATTTGATTCACATATTCTGGGACATCCTGTATGTTATAAATTACAGACACGAGTGAAATTTAAAGAAGACATATTTATTATATAAAATTTCTTTAATACTCGTTTTAGATTTCAATTGCGCGTATTATGTACATAAACTTTGAAGAATTACTGCTTACCATCAGGAGGAGTGTGGTCATTCTGACGAGCAAAATAAAAAATAACATTATTTGATGCATAATATTGTCTTCTGTTTACACGAATGTTAATTATTGAAATTAAACTACTATATACGGATTTGTAAAATAAATAACGCGATAACATCCGTATATAGTCGTTTAATTTCAATTATTTGATTCCTTAATTTGCCGTATGAATTTGCCAGCGTTCTTCTCTATAGTTAACAGAACCCTAAGAAACAAGCTAGGCCAGCAATTTGGTCCTGCAGGTCTTGGTATAAAAATAGATGGGAACAGATAGAAAATAAAAAGTTGTGCCGGGACGTGGAACCGGTAAGAACGCAGATGGCTTCGGCCTTTTTGCTCAGCACTGGAAACATTCTTACCTCGACTTATTGTCGATTACAGGGCCGCAGGTTGTTGGATAAGTTACTCCTACTAGTTTTGCGCTATTGCTGCTTTCAAATTATTACTGTTCATATAAATAACAAGCTGTTGCCCGTGACTTCGTCCGCGTGGACTTTAATTTATTACCCAATACCTACTTTTAATTTGTTATCTAATTTTAATATATAAAACTACAACTAAAGAAATTAATAAGTCTAACTACACCTATATAGGTGTAGTTAGCTATATATTCAAAAAATACATATGGTATTGCAGATTTTTTTGTAGATATTGATACGTTCTATAATACTGTAGAACATTTTTTTGTTCTATCATCAATAGTTTCCGCAGCGCACGCGATGACAGATTTCTTATAATTATTTTTTTTACACCTTGGGTTATATTAATGCATTTTTATTAAGGATCCCTATTTTTTTAATGTAATATAGCCTATGTCACTCAGTGAAGATGCAGCTATCTAATGGTGAAAGAATTTTTGAAATCGGTCAAGTAGTTTTTGTGTGAAAACATTACAAACATACATACAAAAACACAAATGTTTCCTCTTTATAATATTAGTTTAGATTGTATTATGCAATGCTACTTTTATACGTTTTGGGTTACAAATGATTGGTCATATAGGATTAGACAGAATATTGAAATTGTTTGTGTTTAACATAAAAATGCATTGATTGATATAATGTCTACTTTGGTAAATTAATTTAGAAGAATCGGATGACTTAGGTTTATTATACATATATTGATAGGTATTACTTACAATAAATAAATTATAGGTGAAATTTCGTAATAAAACATGTTAATATTTCAAATAGCTCCATTATTAGGTTTTCATTTTGCGAGTCAGGCATTCGTTTGCTTTTATTTTATGTTATTTCATTAGAATTTCACGTGACATAAAAATAGCGTAATTTATATAGGAATGGAATCACAACTTTTAGTCTAGTTTATATTGTTGGAACTTCTCAGTTGGGCATCACAACACCTATGCCCGACTAAGAAACTAAATAGGTCAATTTAATAACTAAAACTAAAAGTAGATCGCAAAACGCCTGATCGACGTTTCGCGTGATCAGAAGGCTGGTCTTTTCTTAGCCCAAAGAATCAGCATTGCCATTCAACGTGGCAATGCTGCCAGTCTTCTGGGCACGTTACCAGTTGACAGCGATGCTGAAGAATTCTACGATGCCTAAACCATTTTTGTAAATATTTAGTATTATAATTATTTGTGTTTTTGTGATAACTAAGTAGAATTTTTGTGATAATAGTAAGAATACCTACTTGTGAATCCTAGAAAATAAATTGCGTTTTATATTTATTATGTGGCACTTAATAAAGATTAAATAACCTATTTACATATATAGCTACTATATTCGCCCCATTTAAACTGTAATCATAGATGCATTTACATTATTTTGTTAAAAATTAAAGAGATAATGACATCTGCTTATTCCGCATTAGGGCTATACTTATATGCTATACAAAATTTTAAACAACACTCTGTGGATCGCAGAATCCTTGATCCTTTATGAGCAATGGACCCATAACTACAGTTGTGGTAAGATGAGCACCTAAACAACTACGCCACCTGCACAGTCAATTGGATTTTCCAAAGCAAAGCTAACAAAATACCAAACAGCATATGGTTAAGTAATATTTATTTTCACTCTCCTACAAAAACTCTTTTAAGTATTGCAAAGACATCGGATGTAGACAAAACCGAGCAAACAAAGACAGCCATTAACGCACACACGCGCACGCATTACCTAACAAGGATCGCTGCGAAATTCATTACAGCTTGCAACGGCTATAATAAATCAACCTTGACTTATGTATCTCAAAGTTTGCACCCTTGACAGTGGTAGAAGGATGCCACTACCTGGCTACGTTCATCAAATAGGATAGTTGCCTATGTCTGGTTTTGTATATTATTCTACAGGCAAGAGATGTTTGCAATCAAAATAAATCTTTATGTGCTGACGGTTTCAAAATTGTTTGTTAATAACAGTGGGGAACAGTCATTTTGCGGCATGGTAACTTAAAGTCAATTTTGTGTGCTGAGTACGAGAAAATATCAGATTTCTTAAATTGACTCTAGTTTATGAGATAAGACTTTATAACTATATGACTGAGAGAAGGTTGAAATAAAAATACAATTACATATTAAATCTATATTTTAGAAGCGGCTATATAATAACGACAAGAAAACTTAATACATATGCTATTAACAAAAAATCATAAAAAAGATATTAGAAAATACTTTATCTGTAAGAAATCTGTTCTATTGTGTTTATGTTTAGGACAATCCATTATTAAACTCACGCAATAGTCTGCCATCATCGGCCTTGGTATCTTTCTTTTATTGTTCTAATGTCCTGATGGAACCGTTCTTTTTGTTGAATAACTCAAGAACCAGAGTCAATCCATACAAAGTAAATACATTTCGGGTATGACTGATGAAGGTGTTTATTAAAATCAGTAACAAAATTAAAGCCGCGAAAATAATATTTTTTGTTCCCCTGTGTAATTTAAACTTGGATATAAGGAAAAATGGGGTTGTAGTCAGTTACGTCATCGTTTGTATCGACCATTCTTTTATCTATCATTTACCTATTAGATATATAGATTTAAAACGCTTGTATCGTATTTAATACTACTGAAGCAATCTCAATAACTTGAATTAAATAATAAAAATGTGATTAAAGTACTTTCATCTTTGTTTTGGCCTACATTACATCAAAAACAATAAATTTTTAGATTCAAGAGGAATCTCGTGCAACAAGATCCGATTTGGTAACAAGATCTATCTATCACGTCACTTTAAGCACTAGATGGTACAACGGCTCGGTCTCTTATAAGTTGTGAGGTCTCTTGTAAGGTTGGATGGAGTAGAAAATATATCATACATTTTGGTAGACTGTTATTGTAAGGATGGTACGGTGATGATCATAATATATTACGGAAGTCAATCCATTTATTGTTTTAGGATATAGATTGATATATTATACATTGAATTAATTAAAATTTTTAATTAAAAAAAATTCTGGTGAAAATATTTTCATTTTTCCACCTCAATTTTTTGCTTTTTTCAGCATATTGATGCTGAAGATTTCATATTTAATCGACTGCCTATTTTCTATACTATTACGAAGGAGTTATAAAACAAGAAAGTAGCGCTTGAGAATCGCTGTCCTAGTGCTTACTAGATAAGGTGTCCCATTAGATGCGTGCAGGTTCCAGACCGGTTGTGGTGAGCTGCGAAGGTTTATAAGCGAGTGTCGGGACGTCCCACGCCATTCCCGTGTTCACTCCCTTGGGCATACCTCGTCTCTCCTGGAACTCCCTGGACATCAGAAACTTCAAGATGTGGCGTCTGTTTCTTCTGGGTTTCCTCGCAACGGCATCCGCGCAGATCCCCTCACTGGGATGGTGCCCTGACTTTCAAGTAAGATGTTTTAAATATTGTCTTTAGACGTATACACATAATAATTTAGATTTTCTAATGTTTTCGTAAGAAGAAGTATAGATTTTCATGGGTTTATTAGTTTATTAATAACTTGTTTCTATTTAGGGCTTCGCTGACTTAGAATGTCACTGAAGCATAGCCTATGTGTTGTTAGCAGCGATAGCTCAGTGGGGAGACCAACAGACTGCAATGCAGAGGGTTTCGGGTTCAAACCCACGTCGCGCACCTCTGACTTTCGGAAGTTATATGACTTTTTGAAATTATGTGCGTATTGATTGACATTTATCGCCTGCTCCGTGCCTCGGAGAGCACGTTAAGCCGTCGGTCCCGGCTGCCATGAACATCTAAGGCAGTCGTTATTGGGAGAGTGTCGACACAAAAGATCCCACTGGTTCAAAGTGTCGCCGGTCGGCACTGACTGGCCTTCACATAAGATACATAAGATATGATAATGATAAGATTATGTTAACGATCTACCTCAAGCAATACAAAAGCACGATTGTGTTTTGTTTGCTGATGATACGACAGTAATTATAGAAAGTGACGATACCGTTAATTGCGAAAATCAAATAAATAATACATTTCTTGATATTAATAATTAACTTAACTTAAATAAATTAAAAATGAATATAGATAAAACAAAAGCTATTCACTTTAGATCGTTTAACAACAAACACAAACAGTTAAATATTAAATGCAATAACCAAGTAGTTGAACAAATACAGAGCACAAAATTTTTAGGTGTCACGGTTGACGAACATCTTACGTGGAAACCACATATAGATAACGTTTGCAAAAAAATTAATAAATTTGTTTTTGCCTTAAGAAAGGTTAAGGATGTGGCTTCAAGAAAATCTGCATTGTTGGTTTACCATGCATACGTTTGCTCCATAATTCACTATGGTGTATTAGTTTGGGGCTACTCATCAGAAATGACTCGGGTATTTATAGCTCGGAAGAAATGCATCCGGGTAATATTTACTATGCAGTGGTCTGACTCATGTAAGCAAATATTTAAAGCAGAAAGTCTTTTAACTGTGCCTAGTATATATATTTAAGAAGTAGCGAAATTTGTTAAATGTAATTTAGAATTGTTCGAAGTTAAAGATAATAAGAATAACCGTAAAATTAACCATAACTATTTTAAAATGCCCATACCTCGATTAGAGATGTTTAAAGTAAGCTGTGTGTATATGGCGCCACTTATTTCACGCGATACCTAAACATATATGTAGTAAAACTACCATACAATAAATTTTGATCTGCACTAAAAAAATGGCTGATTGAAGAAAGTTTTTACTCTGTAAATGAATTTCTGAAAAAAATTGCCTCACAGTCTTATCATTTTAGAAATACATTGTGTTAATAAAAATATTAAATTGTGTAAATGAAACCTTTAATACTATAAATTGTTCTCATTTAAAATTTGCATGCTATTGTATTATGGCGAAATGTGTTTTGTGCTCTTTGTTTTTTTGTCATCTTTGTATCCACCACATTTTATGCAAATAATTTTATTATTATTATTATTATTATTATTATACCTACAATTGTGAATATCATCGTGCCAGAGTGAGTTGTTTGGCTCATTGACTCCACTCATCTACAATTCTGTAATAGCTTAAAATATGCTATATTTTAGTTCGGACTTAAAAATTTTATAAATGCGATTCATTTACCAGTATGACAATAAGCTAGTACCAGACATAATGCATGAGCTGGTTGTAATCTCCTTTAAGGCGTAGGACATTTTGACAAGGTGTCATTCGTGTTATACATTTTTACTTTAACTATTTAAAAAATAATTTTATTGCACGACCTCACAATTTTTTTGGTATGTCGGGTCTTTAATTATATTGTATTTATTTCTCGCATAATAATGTCCGGAGAGCTTAACTTAGTCCACAAGATCTTAAAATTTATTAAACATGTCGTGTGATTTTTAATATAATATTCTCGCCCAATAATGTCCGAAAAGCATAACTTAGCTTTAAAAAAACAGCTATGCTTTATCTTTTAGCCACAATTACACATCACAACCATGCTGAAGAATTTTAGGGTACCTATAGGAACCATGACGATATTATATATTTCCTTCTCCTTTTAAAAACCTTGAAATAATTATATTCGTAAATATTCGTGATGATTTCTAAAAATATAAGAAACTAAATTATTAATAAGCGCTTAAATTGAAAAACTTACTACAAGTATTATACGAGTATAACTGAAAAAACTGTTCACGCATGTACACAATGTAAATACCAACAGAAACGTTTTTGTCTAATTAAACAAGCATCTTGTAATTTATCTTACATCTCGGAGATAACGTAACAAACCTGTTATAACTTTCTCGACCACAACACTTGCAAAAAGCGTACTTATTTCTCCTCACACCGAATGTTTGACCTTGACCTTCCCGGCAGGTGGCACACGTAACATCCCTGACCATGGTCAACGCAACTGGTCGTGGTCGACGACCGCGCACCCATACCATAGTTATTCACTTTCCTTTTCTATAAGCGAATGTATGCTGCTTCCTAAACTGGTCGGTAGAGGAAACACTGCTTTGGAAAAATAAAGGTTTTTTAGTTTTGATTCAAGCAATACTATTTTTATTACTAGTAGTTTTCCTGCGGTTTCACCCGCGTAAGTCCCGTTCCCGTGTGAATATCGGGTTTCACCCCTTTCACCCCGATCGGGGTGGAATTTCCAAAAATCCCCTCTTAGTGCTCTCCTACACTCTCCAAGGAACATACATGCCAAATTTCAGCTTCTTACGTTCAGTGGTTTCGGCTGTGCGTTGTCTGTCAGTCACTCAGTAACGGAAGAGTTTTATATATATAGATGTGTTGATAATGGATTACTTTATTAAATAGAATTAATCATCAGTGATTGATATTAAATGAGTATTTTAATTCAAAGTGTTATCTGCGTTCTTATTATTACATATTTTACTTTATAGTTATTTGTATATATTAACTATTACTAGTTCTATAATATATTCAAGCAATTTTCCTTCAAAGAAGATATACAATCGACTGTATAAAATAACGTGCTTATAAAGAACGACGCTATATTATCGGGCTTATTAAGGCTTGTGATTAAAATTATGAAATAAAAAAGTATAATAATACCTCGGCATACAAAAATTGGGATATTCACAAACCGTACCGTAATAGATTTAGTCACATCTAGTTTTCTTTACACTACACAGCTTAGCTAGCATCTTTTGAACCAATATCAGTACGACGGTCACCTTTTTCTATCACATACCTAATTCGTCCATCAACGTACGGATGCCGGCATTGAGACACAATTCTTTTACCATTACGTCTCGATATGGTTAAGCTAATAGGCTTGAAACAAGAAGTGGTTTGTAGCCGGGTAAAGTTTACCAAGCTACGGCGAACTTCAATTCAAATCAACGCGTCGTCCATATATTTGTATCGTGAGCCTATTTTATTCATCAGCGTACTTCGCTAATGGACAAAAAAGGCACGCCTTCACAATGTTTTAATCATTAAAGTTCGATATGGTTTAGCTGTCAGGTTAAAAACAGCTTTGTTTACTAGGCTATGGCGAACTTCAACATGAACCGTTTCCTGGGCACGTGGTACGAAGCGGAGCGGTACTTTACCGTGAGTGAGCTGGGCACCCGTTGCGTCACCACCCACTACACTGCCACTCCTGAGGGCAGGATCCTCATCACCAACGAGATCACCAATTCCATGTAAGTAAACCGCTGTTCCTTAAAACACTAAAGTCTGAATCCCTCTTTTCGTGTTTATACGTGACATACGTTCCAGATTTTCCTTACAAAAAAACCAGAAATACTAAGCCCAGGTTTCAAAACTAGGATCTCACGGTCATAAGGTCTTAATATAACTTATGCCACAGGACCATAAAATACCAACACAAATTTAATATTAAATATTCAAGACTGAAAAATAAAGCAGCAAACGATACGTAAATAATTGATTTACAGCATAGCGCATATAATCACAATAAAGGTTATAAAGAAAAAGAAATACATGATTATCAGATACAAAGAATATAAATACAACCATTAAACCAAAGGCCTGTTTCCCAGAGGGATAGGCAGGGATTATAGATTTCAACATACTACGATCCTGGCATATCGCGTGTTTAATTCACATTCATTGATCAATATAATAAAGTATTATATCTACAGACAAATCAAGAAAACCATAATCTTATATCATTAATTTAATGTCCTCTAAGTCACTTGACATATTTTCTACGAAATTATATGTTAACGTTTTTCTACTT
This sequence comes from Catocala fraxini, assembly GCA_930367265.1. Taxonomy (NCBI): domain Eukaryota; kingdom Metazoa; phylum Arthropoda; class Insecta; order Lepidoptera; family Erebidae; genus Catocala; species Catocala fraxini. Next base: position 29,097,990 of record OV884025.1, on the reverse strand, counting down.
TAGTACTGGCTTCAAGAGAATAATGGAAGGTCACCTCCAAATGGTCGGTCGGGAAGGCGAGGGCCGCGTCCTGGTCAAGTACTCGTCTGTACCGCTGCCCTACGACTTTGAATACAGCATCCTCGACACCGACTATGATAGCTATGCTGTCATGTGGGCTTGCAGCGGCATCGGACCTGTTCACACACGTGAGTGACTATTATGAAAAATTTTAAGTCTTAACAATTACGGAACCTTTAAAAATAGTGTCCTGTGCTCTTGAGAGTGTTGAGATCAAATGAAAAAAATAAAAAATAATCTGCAGAATTGTTGATACGCAAAGAAGAACATGGGTTTCCATGTTCTACTGACTATATACAGTTTGCATAGCCAAAAATATATAATTATAAACATCATACACGTGATATGTATAGTCCTAAGGCAAACAGCCTTACTTGTTGTGCTAATAATTGACTCATAATTAATCTACATATACATATATACACAGCAATTATTGCTATTTGAGCAAATATTGCTGTGGTGTTTAGCCAAAACACCATTTCCGGCAATGGATAAAATTCAGTTGGTGTTCGGAAGGAGTATCTGCCCTGTAATTTATTCCTGGGGCAATAATAATAATATTCTACCACATACACACATCACCATCTAGCCCAAACTAAGCAGAGCTTGTACTATGGGTACTAGACAATGGATAAACATACATAAATCCTTTTTTTATGTAAATACATACATAGTATACATAGAAACACCCAGACCAAGACAAACATTCATGTTCATGCCACACAAATGTTTGACTTATGCGGGAATCGAATCCGCGACCTCAGGCGTGGCAGTCGGTTACACTAACCACTATGCCATCGAGGTCACACCACTAACTAGTACATACTGTTCTATAATATTATTGCTAACAATGCTTCTATCCTGCCACGTTATAAATAATCATTTATATCTTTTATGATAGGTGTATTAGAACCGCTTCAAAACCACCTAAAAATATTCCGAAGCAATGTTTAACTTATAACATAAATATCATGAAACTTACTTATTTTTATCCAAATTATGTTTTTTTTTTATTATTTTGCAGAGAACACCTGGCTCCTTACTCGGGATAGACTCCCGTCTCTCAGCATCATGCAGAACGCATACGCCGTGTTGGACAGATACAAGATTTCCAGGACCTTTTTCCAAAAGACCAATCAAGCTGACTGCACGATCTTGCCTGCGCCGGCGGCGGCTAGCGAGCTAGCCAAGAACGCTGATGTGGTGGTACCTGCTGAGGTCCCGGAGAAGGATGTTGAACAGCCCATTGAGGTATGAAATGTATCAAATAACATTTCAAATAAACGAATTCAAACTTCAATTAAACATTTTTATGACAGCTTTGGTACTTTTAATTATGTGTAAGATGCATAAAAAATTATAACGGGTACAAAATTACATCGACTCAGCATTACTATCTGTTACCTCAATATCGATATCATGTACCTACTTATTGATGCTTCGTAAGCAAAAAGCAAGGCGAATAAACAGAAACTAAATAAATATTACGACAATTTTTGCTTACACCTTAAATTAAAGAAAATAGAGTTACCTAATTTATTAACCAGGAAAGCGCATATATTTCTACGGACAAGTACCTTTTATATGACATGTCATAACATTTAAATTAATAGTAGGTATATATTTTCCAACAGAAGCGAGTAGACCCAGAAGTAAAAGCTAGCGAACCTGAAGTGCGATCAGCAATCCCTGACACGCCCGAGAAAACAGAAGAAGCCAAACTAATGCAAGTTCCGGAGCTGATCATGTCGGAATCGGAGAAAAAAGAGGAGAAAATTGAGAAGCTAAAGGAGCCAATTATGCCAGCCAAGGAAATGAAGGAAACTCCTGCCCAGTAAACAGAATATAAGGCATATCCAGGACTGCAGCTCAATAAAGGTAGCTCTCAAACAATGACAATGTCAAAGAAATTTTTGTGACGTAGGTAAAAATATATATATGATTATTACATAGTTATAGAAGTTATATTTATATCTACGTCAATAAATTTTGCTTATATTAATAAACATCCAAAACTAAACACCTAATGTTGATGTCTTAGATGTTGACCCTTAATGCAGCCCTGGATTTTTGTCGACGAGTGAATATTGTGAGCCTTCAATGGTGTCTCCTTAGGGCTACTTTACCAAATAAGTAATGAGTACCTACTCGACACACAGCGGTGCTTACTGCGGCGAGCAACGTTTAGTTTTAACTTGAAAGTCATTGTAATAAGTGAAGTAAGCTCTGAATAAAATAGTAACAGAAACGGTGCTGTTTTATTTACGTACTAGTAGTTTTCCCGCGGTTTCACCCGCGTAAGTCCCGTTCCCGTGTGAATATCGGGTTTCACCCCTTTCACCCCCTTAAGGGTGGAATTTCCAAAAATCCTCTCTTAGTGCTCCCCTACACTCTCCAAGGAACATACATGCCAAATTTCAGCTTCTTGCGTTCAGTAGCTTCGGCTGTGCGTTGTCTGTCAGTCACTCAGTAACGGAAGAGTTTTATATATATAGTCTTTTCTTAAAATGCAACTGCCGCATACTGATTGTCTTCTATGTCTAAGACACACATCGAAAATTCAGAGTGGTTTCATTGCATGATTGGGCCGGCTCGACCGGGGAAGAACTACCCTCTCACAGAATATCGACGTGAAATACCAGTATTCCTACTGTTGTGTTTCGTTTGGTGAGTGAGAGTGCCAGAGGCTCAATCACCCTCTTTCCCCCTTCCCGCTCCTTCTCCTTCCCACTTCCTTTTTTCCTGAAGGGTCGGCAACGCGCAAGTGATGCCTCTGGTATTGCAGGCGTCCATAGGCTACGGTGACCACTTACTATCAGGTGGGCTGCTGGTGGTATGCTTGTTTGCCACCTTAGTGGCATAAAAAAGAAACAATTTTAATACTCACCTTAGTTCCGTGTAGTAACCAAATTCATAGCACTTGGCATACTGACAGTGTCGAGGTGTGTACCTGTACTACTCCGCTAACCACACAGTCATATATATCAATACTTTATCAGTTTAATATAACACTGTAAATATAGATAGTCAGGTCATTATCATATTTAGATATTATGATTATGAGTTCTATTATTGTCACAATATTGTAACAGTCTCTAGCTATACTAACAGTAAAATACCTTACCTCATTAGTTGTGAAGCATAAATTTACAAATATAAGCAATATATCAATTTAATGTCAAGCAAAAAGAAACGGGTCTGATTATATTGGTCGGGCTGTCACTGAGCACTCACTCCCGGCCGCTATCCCACTACTGCCCGATACGGGGACTTTTGGCTGCTGGGTTTCCCCCCTGGCCCGGTTCGCCCCTCCTTAGTTAACCTGCATCCCCCAGACTCCTCCGGGGGATCCATATTAATACCGGGCTTAGTGTGGACGTCCAGTCAACATGAGCCACTCAGCACCAGAACTCCCGACCTCAAACCATCCTCCGCTTCCGACCTCCGAGAAGCCGGATTACAGGAGACGCCACGCTCCCAGTCGAAAGATATGCTCAAATTATCGAACGATTTACGACAAAATGACGTCACTTCGAATCCACCAAATCACATTTCTAATTTTCTATGTATAATATTTCTGAAATTTTTTATTATATTCTCCATAGTTTTAGTAATTATTTTATAGCTATAACATAAATAATGAATAAAATTAATCTCAAGTGTATCTACACGAACGCTATCTGCTGGTTTTATCAGGAACTAGCAATCAATACACTTACCTAAACTCGTAGCTTGAGAAAGTAGGAGGTACCTACAATATGTTAGTTCTGCTTTGATAGTACATACGTACGTACATATAAAATTCAATTAAGACAAAAACCATCATCCATTGAAACGGAGCGAGGCTGCAGCGCGAACAAACGCAGACATATTAACCTATAGGATTGCGTACTGGAGCGGCGCGGAGATTTTATGCAGTCCTATTGGTTAATATTTCTCCGTTCAGCCTTATAAAATCGATTCAACTATCGCCTTATTCTACGTCTTGTATGTATGTATCTATCTTATGTGGGGGCCAGTCAGTGCAGACCGGCGACACTTCGACCCAGTGGGATCTTTTGTGTCGATACTCTCCCAATAACGACTGCCATAGATGTTCATGGCAGCCGGGACCGACGGCTTAACGTGCTCTCCGAGTCATGGAACAGGCGATAATTGTCAATCAATGCGCACATAATTTCGAAAAGTCATATAACTTCCGAAAGTCAGAGATGCGCGACGTGGGTTCGAACCCAAGACCCTCTGCATTGCAGTCTGTTGGTCTCCCCACCGAGCTATCGCTGCTATTTATTATTCTACGTCTTACTGATTAAAGGCACACGCAAACTAGGAAAAATTATGTACAGAGCTGATATTTATTATGAGTAATCAATCAAAATTAAAGCCTCTGCCATAATTTCTTTTCTGGTCCTAAATAATAGTTTAAAATCAGGCACAAAGTTATACAATTTCTTAATTATAGGTACCTATACACTTTTGCAAATGGTCTTCCTAATTATATTTATATAATCAATTCTCATTTACTCCTCATTTTAACATTTCTATATAAAATCTCTCACAATACTTTTGATTGTAATGTACGTATGAAACTATATTCATATTCACATACCCACTAGCTCTGTAATAAATTGAAACATATACCTATGTGTAGTCTTAATCTATTACCTCCCTAAAACAAGAAAAACACCTCACGTGAACACGCTCCTCTACGGGAAATTTGAAAGTAATATAATGCCAATTTCCTTGACATTCATTTACTTCAGTTTTGACCTGTAACCATCTAAATTTTAAAATGCTGTATTGCAAAAATGTCGTAACATAACCTAACGTCATTGAATTATTAACTACTAAATATTAGTAGGTAGTTTGCGCGTCTGTAACAATATTAATCAGAGATAACCAAAATAATTTAACAGAGAAAATACTTTATCTACAAGCACTGATTGCCCAAGGCCATTTTATATGACTAATTCCGGTATAGTAGTATATTTTTTCAACAGAAGATTGTAGACCGAGAAGTAAAAGCTTATCAGCCTTAAATGCTATCAGCCATTCCTAACACTACAGAAAAGGCTGGAAGAGCTAAGGCGAAGCAAATTACGGAGCTGATCATGACAGGATCAGAGCTGAAAGAGGGAAAAATTAGCAATCAGAGGAGTCAATCATGTCAGGAAAGAAATGAAGGTAACACCTGCCCAGTAAACGAGTGACAGGGTTTTTAACAGTATACTTGGAATTATAGCAATGACATAACTACTACTACCTAAAGATGTTAGATTTAAGTGAATAGTTCCATTGACCATAAATTAATAAGGATATAATATATCATGTATGCTCGCTATGTATTTCCTTTCTTTTCTGAATATCTGTAAAGTTAGTGTAGACAAGAACTCGAATTCAAGGTGTATGCTGAAACAATATAATGATAAGTAATATGATACATAAACAAAAGCGCAGCACGTTAAGACTGCGCCGAGCGAAATGTGCCAAAACCGGCAGTCACAGTTAAGTGAATAAAATCAACACTCTTTGTTTAATACAAATATAAAATATACATTCACCATAACAATGAATGTGTTTACAATTACTCCTTGTAAAAAACTTAAAATAATTAATATTTTCGCCTACAAAATTACGTAAATTTGCACGAAAAATGCAAAAGCGTAAGCTCGTGTTACATGGTTTTTAGATTATAACAGTAGGAATCTATCCTATTTTACAGCTTAAACGAAACATAAATAGTTATATTACAATTTGTCCGTGCCAAATATTTAAGTTTTTGGTTGACAATAAAGATACATATTTATCAAAAAAGCTCTTAAAATCCTCCATACAATTTTACTATGGCGGCCGCGCGCCGATTTCAATATGCGCCGTACGAGCTCTGTTATTATCTGTCTTACGCTCGGCGCAGTCTTAAATAATAAACGTAAAGCAAAAGATTACCCGTTTATTTTTGCTCTTCGAGTACACTTGCTTCAAACGATACACAAGTATACGGTACTCAAAAGGCAAAAAGAGACGGGTCTGATTATATTGGTCGAGCTGTTACTGAACACTCACTCCCGGCCGCTATCCCACTACTGCCCGATACGGGGACTTTTGGCTGCTGGGATTCTCCCCCCTGGCCCGGTTCGCCCCTCCCTAGTTAACCTGCATCCCCCAGACTCCTCCGGGGGATCCATATTAATATCGGGCTTAGTGTGGACGTCCAGTCAACATGGGCCACTCAGCACCAGAACTCCCGACTTCAAACCATCCTCCGCTTCCGACCTCCGAGAAGCCGGATTACAGGAGACGCCACGCTCCCAGTCGAAAGACACGCTTAAATTATCGAATAGTTTACACCGAACTGACGTCATTTCAAATTTACAAAAACATGTTTTCAATTTACTATGCCCATTATTTTATAACATTTCTTATATATTATTCTTAATTTTACAACCATATTTATAAATATTACATTAAAAAAACATAAAATGAAACTAAATTCTACACGAGCTCTATCTGTCGATTTTATTAAATACTAACAGTGAACGTACTTACCTAAACTAATTGCTCGAGTAAGTGGTGAGCACCGGCCAGTTAAAATAAAACTCAAGCACGACAAATAAGCTGAAATAATTTATTCATAACTGATGATAATGAAACTATAGCCTAAACCTTCTCATACGAAAAGAGGGCCGCGCCCAACATAAGAACTGCTTATTAACAGAGCTAATATTATTATAATTACCCATAATAAAATTGCCTCTGGTCTTTATCCCCTTTAAATAATAGTTTCTAATCGTGTACCTGACACAATCTACGTTTTTTTTAATTATAATTTATTCACACAAAATGGTTTTAATACAAGTACTAGAATAGATAAATTCGTCCTAACTACATTTAGAAATATTGTACCTTAATCAATGGTACTTTTTTTGTAACCACTTTCTTTGTAAATCATAATTATTCGATAATATTGTCTTCTGTTTATTACACTACTCTATACGGATTTTATCGCGTTGTTTATTTAACACTTATTATATAATTTTGAATCTGTTACACTACTATTATTAAACTTTAGTAATTTTTAAGCTAATTAAATTATTGAAATTATTTGTATTTAATTTTACACTTCCCCTAAATTATTCAAACTTACTTTTCTTTAATTATAGGTATCCATAGTTATTTAGTGCATACAGTGTTTGCTTTTTTTAGAAAGCCTGTCATGCTATGTATTTATTTTGTGATTGTAATATTGTAACATTTTTAACAGACATAAATAAATAATGATTTTTATAAAAAAATATCTTGTTAATTTTGATTATAATTAACTTATGAATCAAATTTATATTTGTATATCCAGTACCTATTATTTTAAAAAACTAACCATTTTTATATTTTTACTGATTAGTGATTACACTAATGAATGTCGCCAATAACTACTAAACAAAATAAACCACAAGAAAATTTGTTGGCAAACAGGAGAAAACTTTTTGAAGAGAATTTCTACCATGAAAATGTCTACCCGAAACTACGGGCCGAACCTGAAAAGCTCAAATGAAGTTTCTTCAGTTTTATTTCTTTCAAAATGACATTACTTAATTTTTCGACTGCTTTATGAAAGGGTTTAGGACAATCAAGAGATGACGTACTGATATTTAGGAAGAAATTCGGAATAAATGTGTTTTGCGGTACGAACAGTCAGCCTGAAACTTCGGCATTTACATTTCATGGTAGGCCTATACTGACATGGTAGGGTACCGTACCGGTTTAACCTTACCTATTCGTATAGATGTGTAGTAATACGTACGGTCAGTATGCAGGTCATATATGAAAGCAGGAAGCGCTGAAGCATTATGAATATGGTATGTATTCATTTGCATGTGCAGTTTCATTATGCGAACAAGGTAGTTGCGTGTACAATGAGAATGCTCTATACATTTTTACCTATTCTATGCGGTCACGGCGTCTTTCTCGTCTTTCTATAAGTCCTTCTGACTAACCTCAGCCAAGTGAACAAAATTTACTCATTATAATTAGTTTCCTATGCCAGTATTACTTACTAACAATGACAATCCATCTAAAATAATAATTGCAAATTAACTAGAGTATATATAAACTAGCTAACTCGGCAAAAGTAGTTCTGCTAGATAGAGACAACCTAATCACTGAACGGTATGAAACATACTTCACGACCAATTCTCATATATACTTACATAAAAAAATTCATAAAAATCAGTCTAGCTGTTTCGAAGGAGTGCGACCACAAACACCGTGACACGAGATTTTTATAATATACAGGTTGTCTGGTAATTAATGGATAACATTGAAATGTCTTATAGTAAAACTAACGGCGATTCAGAAAAAAAAGAAAAATGAGGTGTTTCTTTTTAAATTCTATAATGTTTTACCTTATTTAACTTTCTTGTACACTACGACCATAAATTAATGAATTCCATCAGTTTTTTGTTGTTTTATTATAAACACTAATTATGCTAATAGATAGATAGTCAAAAGGATGATTAGCTATTGAACTTTTAAAAATAAAATAATCAATCTATTTCTTTTGTTGAAAAAGACAACATTTATTTTTTAATTAAATTTTAAACATCTTGGGTAAACTGTAATTTGATAGGAAGAATCCTATCAAATTACAGTTCAGTATTGTAATAATTCATGGTATAAATAAAACCAAGTATTATGAGTATTAAATAAAAACTATCAATAACGAACAGCGCAGCGCGTTAATAATAGAATATAGAATATTAAGTAAAGCAAACATTAGAAGCAAAAGGCAAAAAGAGACGGGTCTGATTATATTGGTCGGGCTGTCACTGAGCACTCACTCCCGGCCGTTATCCCACTACTGCCCGATACGGGGACTTTTGGCTGCTGGGTTTCCCCCCTGGCCCGGTTCGCCCCTCCTTAGTTAACCTGCATCCCCCAGACTCCTCCGGGGGATCCATATTAATACCGGGCTTAGTGTGGACGTCCAGTCAACATGGGCCACTCAGCACCAGAACTCCCGACCTCAAACCATCCTCCGCTTCCGACCTCCGAGAAGCCGGATTACAGGAGAAGCCACGCTCCCAGTCGAAAGATACGCTTAAATTATCGAACGCTTTTCGCCGAAATGACGGTATATCAAATCTATCAATTCAAGTTATAATTTTCAATGTACTTTATTTTTAACATTATATTATATTATTTTTATAATTTTAGCTTATATTTTTACAGCCAAATCATTAAAAGTATACAAAATTAATCTCAAGTCTACACATACTCTACCTGCCGGTTTTGTCAAGAACTAACAATGAATGTACTTATCTCAACTAATTGCTTGTGTAAGTACTTACCTGTAATAAAACTCAACCAAAACAAATGAGCAGAACCTTTTTACCCTAATTACCCATAACTAATACTAAGGGGCCATCCATAAATTATGTCACTCGTTAAGGGGAGGGAGGGGGTCGACGAAGTGTGACATTGTATAACAAGGGATGGGAGGGGACCTGAATTTCGTGACGTCACATTTCAAAATCTAATATCCCAATTTACGGAAAGTGGGCATTCCCAAATACAAAAAAACAAATTTTGGATCTGCTGTTTTAAATTAATAATTTCCAGATGTATAATTGCAAAATATGTGTAAAATGACGACAAAACAACGTAAAGCAAAGTAAATCGGTTGGCAAACAGAGGAGAAAAAGGTACTGAACAGTGGTCCTACCATGAAAATGTCTACCCGAAACTAAGGGCCTAAAAAACTACATTGTTTTTTTTTCGAATTACTTTCTTTCAAATTGATATTAATCCCTGGTTCGGAATTCTTTATGAAAGGGTTAAGGACAATCAAGAGGTTACCTACCAAATTCAAAACGTATTTCGGAATAAATGTGTTTTGTGGTAGAAACAGTCGACCCGAAACTTCGGCATTTACGTGTCATGGTTCAGCTACTGTTTTGTCTTTACCTATTTATATAAATGTGTTATTACTAATTATAGGAGCAATAACAATCCAATTAAAATAATTATTGTATATTTCATAAATTCATTACTCTATAGTTTAGATGTTGGTAGATTGGTGGTCAAGAATAATAAATCAATATTTAATCTAAAATATTTTGACCGTTATGCCAACTATTTGTCTTTCTGTTCATCAAGTTACTCTTCCCTGTAACTGTAATTCAAGGTATAAACAAAATTAAATGACAATAATAAAACCAAACGAACATCGCAGCACGTTAAAGTAATAATTATATACTAAAACTAAGAACTAAATAAAATATTAGAAGTGAAATCAAAAAGCAAAAAGAAACGGGTCTGATTATATTGGTCGGGCTGTCACTGAGCACTCACTCCCGGCCGTTATCCCACTACTGCCCGATACGGGGACTTTTGGCTGCTGGGTTTCCCCCCTGGCCCGGTTCGCCCCTCCTTAGTTAACCTGCATCCCCCAGACTCCTCCGGGGGATCCATATTAATACCGGGCTTAGTGTGGACGTCCAGTCAACATGGGCCACTCAGCACCAGAACTCCCGACCTCAAACCATCCTCCGCTTCCGACCTCCGAGAAGCCGGATTACAGGAGACGCCACGCTCCCAGTCGAAAGAGACGTTCAAATTATCGAACAGTATTCGCCGAAATTACGTCACTTCAAATTTATCAATTCAAGTTATAATTTACAATGTACTTTATTTTTAACAATTATATAATACTTTTTTATAATTTTACCAAATATTTTTACAGCCAAATCATTAAAAGTATACAAAACTAATCACAAGTCTACATGTACTCTATCTGCCGGTTTTGTCAAGAACTAACAATGATAGTACTTATCTAAACTAATTGCTTAAATAAGTACCGGTAATAAAACTCAACCAACACAAATGAACAGAAACTAATTACACTATTTACACATAAAGAATACTAATGAGCGTATAGCCTAATTCTTCTCTAATTGGGAAGGCCCGTGCCCAACGTATATAGGTACAGTAGTATAAACATGGCTGATATTATTAAATATAATAACCCAGAATAAAATTGCATATCAGCTTTTCGCTTTCAGCATTTGCATATCAGCTTTTTTTTGTCGGCCTCGATGGTGTAGTGGTTAGTGTAACCTACTGCCACGCCTAAGGTCGCGGGTTCGATTCCCGCACAAGTCAAACATTTGTGTGCATGAACATGGATGTTTGTCTTGGTCTGGGTGTTTCTATGTATAATATGGATGTATTAAAAAAAAAGTATATATGTATGTTTACCCACTCTCTAGTACCCATAGTACAAGCTCTGCTTAGTTTGGGCTAGATAGTGTTGTGTGTGTGTGTGGTAGAATATTATTATTATCTCTTTAAATTATCATTTCAAATCGTGTACTTCACACCAATTTCTGAAGTTTTTTATTACCAATGACTAATACAATATAGTCTAAGAACAATACTTTACTCTATAAATACACTCAAAATATAGTAGGTATTTTGACCAAACATTTTAAATAAAAATTATCTCATTAATTTCGACTATAATAATCTTATGAACACAATTCATATTAGCACTTACCTATAAAAAAAATACAATGGCTACTAAACAAAATAAAACAAAGGGAATCGGTTGAAAAACAGATAAAATTTACTGAAAAGTGGTTCTACTATGAAAATGTTAATGTTACTACTGAAACAATGAGCCGAAAAAAAAACCAACTGAAGTTATTTAGCATTACTTTCTTTCAAAATGGTATAACTCCGTCGTTCGGAATACTTTATGAAAGGGTTAAGAACAGTGAAGAGATGACGTACCTTAATTCAGGACGGATTTCTGAATAAATGTGTTTTGCGGTACGAACAATCGTTCCGAAACTTCGGTATTTGAGTATCATGGTAGGGCTACCGTTTTGTCTTCACCTATTTATATACAGATGTATAATTATTACTAATAAAAACTGCAATTATAATCCAGTTAAAATAATAATGATTGTAAATTAACTACTTAGTAAATATGAATCGATTTCATTACTTAAAAGTTTAAAACGTTGGTAGATATTAAGTGGTCGAGATTAATAAATCAATATTTAATCTAAAATGACCGTAATGCCCATTATTTGTCTTTCGGTTTATCAAGTTACTTTACGCTACTACAATGCCAAAAAATAATGTAAATAAAATATTAGAAGTGAAATCAAAAAGCAAAAAGAAACGGGTCTGATTATATTGGTCGGGCTGTTACTGAGCACTCACTCCCGGCCGCTATCCCACTACTGCCCGATACGGGGACTTTTGGCTGCTGGGTTTCCCCCCTGGCCCGGTTCGCCCCTCCTTAGTTAACCTGCATCCCCCAGACTCCTCCGGGGGATCCATATTAATACCGGGCTTAGTGTGGACGTCCAGTCAACATGGGCCACTCAGCACCAGAACTCCCGACCTCAAACCATCCTCCGCTTCCGACCTCCGAGAAGCCGGATTACAGGAGACGCCACGCTCCCAGTCGAAAGAGACGTTCAAATTATCGAACAGTATTCGCCGAAATTACGTCACTTCAAATTTATTAAAACATTTTAGTAATTTACGACTCACAATATTATTTTTACGGATTTTAGTATTTTGTTATATATTTTTCCGAACATTATAAGTACTATAACAATAAATAAAGTTAAATGTTACTCAAATCTACACGAGCTCTATCTGTCGGTTTTATTACACACTATCAGTGAACGTACTTACCTAAACTGAGCGCTCGGATACCTACCGGTTAGTTCCACTTAAGTAGTACAGATGTCGCTAGGCGGCCATGATTCGCCGCGGCACGCCTCGATTAATCTAATTATGGAACATTCTTGATATTATCTACACAACGTTTTAGTTTCACGTATTTTATCACGGTTAATTTCATTTATATTATTCATACTGACCCAAAGTTTGCTTCAAAATTTTCTTTCCGTAATTATATCTTTTTGAAATATACCTGTTATTGATCCATTTTCCCTGATAAAAGACCTAATTGTTGTTCGTATTCTGGAGATGTTCATACTCTTCTGTGCGATAACTTTCCTATATTTTGGTTATGATTTTTCAGCGAGCCGAGCGAATTTTGAAGGGTGGTCATGGCCAAATTTTCTGAAAATATTTCCCTACCATTTGCTTTCTCTTAAGCCATTTTTTCCCAAACTTAGATCAGTACAGAATCGGATGACGCAATAACATTAATTCAATGCGTGCTATCCACATATTAAACGAGTTTGAGTCCTAGCCAGGGAAACTGATAGTTCAAAATCTATTTTAGTTTAGTACCTAAAGTCTCTTTGGAGTATTATACTCTATATCATTAGTTCCCAAAGTATCCAGGTGGACCCCAGGGGTCCACGGGCGACTCAACGGGGGACTACGTTGACGTGACAAGAAAATGGGGGTCCACGAAAATTGATTTGCTTTCGATAGGGAAGAACTAAAATAAAGACTTGTAAAAACTTGCATATTCCATATTCAGTACCAAACCTATCGATTTTTCGGTAGAGAATGTCTAGGTCGGCCGTCAGAGATTTGATCAAATTTTTTATATATAAATACGAATGCCAAGGAATATAGTAGAAATGTAGCTGCAGGAGGTCCACCGATCCTGCAACATTTTTAAAGTGGTCTATGAGAAAAGAAGTCTGCTCTATATCCTACAGTTTCGATTTTTGCCTTTTTCGTACACTTGAAAAAAGTCACCCTGTATATGTAGCATAACAGAACTTAGAATTGTAATGTTGTCGTTAATACATAAATGTTACCTTGTAACGTTAGTGAATTGTTTTTTTGATATTGATATAATATTCCGTATATTGCCAACAGTGACATGTATGTAGGTATGTCACAAGTATTAGAGGATCAAAGTACACCTCTTTGTACAAAATAAATATATAACTACATTTAAATTATCGAAAAAAATTGTTAAGTATTCCCAATTTTTCATAGGACTCATAATTCAGTGATAAATGGTGGGAAAATTTTAACAGTGTGACAATCAAGAAAAAGTTCCTGTTAGTCACACTGGTGTGACCACGAGTCCGCAATGGTTTTAAGTGATCTATTATTTTCATTCTATTTGTCTAGTAATTATTATTTCTTTAATCTCACTGTAATAAATAAAATTTTACATTGAAATTAAACTACTATATACGGATTTTATCACGTTGTTTATTTGACACATTATTACATAATATTGAAAACTGTTACACTACTACTACTATTAAACTTTACTAATTTTTAAGCTAATTAAATTATTATTAAAACTATTTAGATTTAATTCAATTTTACACTTTCCACGACGCGGCGACGTTTCGGTTGCTTTTCAGCAGCCATGGTCACGGGGAGACTAAGATGGTTAGTTGTCTCAATGTTCCAGTCAACATTAGCTTAAAATTAGTAAAGTTTAATGGTAGTAGTAGTGTAACAGTTTTCAAAATTATGTAATAAAGTGTCAAATAAACAACGCGATAAAATCCGTATATAATAGTTTAATTTCAATTAATAATATTCGCGTAAACAGAAGACAATATTAGGTATAACATTTTACAGTAACTAAGCTACGAGTATCATAACTTATGAGCAGCGATAGCTCAGTGGGGAGACCAACAGACTGCAATGCCGAGGGTCTCGGGTTCGAACCCATGTCGCGCACCTCTGACTTTCGGAAGTTATATGACTTTTCGAAATTATGTGCGTATTGATTGACAACTATCGCCTGTTACGTGCCTCGGAGAGCACGTTAAGCCGTCGGTCCCGGCTGCCATGAACATCTATGGCAGTCGTTATTGGGAGAGTGTCGTTACAAAAGATCCCACTGGGTCGAAGTGTCGCCGGTCTGCACTGACTGGCCTCCACATAAGATACATACATACATCATAACTTATGATACTCGTAGCTTAGTTACTGTTGAATTCATAAGAAGTATTTTATTTAATAAACATTATAGTACCTATAGTATACTTCCTACTAACAATAGTTAGCAGGTAATATTAATAGATACGATATTATAATGATTACTGCCTATTAACGCTAACTAAGACGACGAACGGGTAGGCAGTGGTGATTACACCACTAAGTCTATTAAGACCCACATTGGTTTATCTTGACATATTTGACATTATATATTATGATCGCTTACGCTTCAACATTTTTATTTTTATTTTTTTACCACTTGGGTGGTAACAAGCATACGGCTCACCTGATGGTAAGTGGTCACCGTAGCCTATGGACGCCTGCAACACCAGAGGCATCACTTGCGCGTTGCCGACCCATTAGGGAAAAAAGGAAATGGGAAGGAGAAGGAGCGGGAAGGAGGAAAGAGGGTGATTGGGCCTCCGCCACTCTAACTCATCGAACGAAACAAAACAGTAGGAATAATGCTTTTTCACGTCGATATTCTGTGAGAGGATAGTACTGCCGCGGTCGAGCTGGGGAAATATTATCTGATGAAAAGGAATTAGACCGGTTACCTGACAGCACCGGCCCACGTAGTAGCTCAATATACCATCCATAACTCTGATAACTTTATATCTTTGAGCACTCCTTCACACATCAGCAGCTTTTATATCTTGATTCTTAATCGTAAAGTCAAGATCCGTAAAGAATATATTATAAACAGTATTAATTACTACACAGCTTAACTTATTATTATTAACATACTAATCTGTTTAAAACTATTTATTTATGGATAACCAACAAAGCATACACTAACTAAACCATTTTGATAAAACATAAATACCTACGGATACATTACGTAGTGCCGCCTCACTAACAGGCTGCTACGGCATGCATTAATAAAAAATAAAAAAATATATTTACAATATATATCTTTGCTCGTTTCAGAAATTACGAAAATGTAACAATAATTTCATTAAACAAACATACAAACAAATAAAGGCATTTAAATAAAAAAAGCAATAACAGACTACAGGCAGTGTTTACATATACATAAATTATATTAAAAAGGGAAATTGAAATGACAATTATTAATTATTATAAAACTTAAAATTAATAATTTAAACTATGTTCCCTAGACGACGTTACACAATCATTAAGTTTTAGGGAGTTAAATTCTTCTTCTCCCTAGCTATTATTATTCCCAAGTCACTTGGGGTCGGCTTTTTCTAGTCTAACCGGATTTGACTGTATATCAGTTTTTACACGGAGCGGCTGCCACCTGACCTCCGCAACCCAAAGGCTAACGATACCCTAAAGCTAGACCAGTGTCAGGATATTAGAGGGTACTGACTTTTCCAATAAAGACTGCCATAGATGTTCATGGCAGCCGGGACCGACGGCTTAACGTGCTCTCCGAGGCACGGAGCAGGTGATAATTGTCAATCAATACGCACATAATTTTGAAAAGTCATAAAACTTCCGAAAGTCAGTGGTGCGCGACGTGGGTTCGAACCCGAGACCCTCTGCATTGCAGTCTGTTGGTCTCCCTACTGAGCTGAGTATCCAATTAAAAATCGAACTAAATGTTACAATAGTAGTTTTGGAAATACTAAACACATTATTGAAACTAACCGACCAAATATTTAATTACAAAATTATTAACAAGACATGATGGAATTTTTTTTATTCGTAGCCGTCCTGAATCTGAACCAGACCAAGTACAAACAATTCCAGAGAGCCGTAATAAGTACTAAGAGATAATTAATTACTGCTATAGTACTTTCAGAAAATAAGACCAAATACGTAGTCTCTAACGCTGTCTCTTTTGTAATTTATTATTAGAATAATCCTTACGAAGAGAAGTTTGTTTCTTTGTTGTTTATTACGCTTTCACGCCTTAACTACTCTACCGATTACCATGAAATTTTGCAAACACGTTGTCAGGGGTACAGAAAAGGATATAGAGTACCGTTCATCCAGGAAATAGTACTGTAGTACTACATTTACGTGACTCAAGCTGCGGGCAAAATCTAGTACTAGATACTATAAGAATAAACATGGGTACATCTTGATAATTACATTGATCATCGATGTCGGTATATAACGAAGGTGATGTTATCATAACAAACAATAATAAAATTACTAACCGCACCTCATAAGCATCGTATTACATTATCTATTACAAATACTTGTCTAGGCAAGCTCTGCAGTTATCTGTTGGAACAATGAGCAATTCTTGAATACTTATTGATCAGTATCTAACATATTGCACAGTATAAATGTAGATAGTTGTTTCCAAAAAGCAACTAGAACTCATAAAATACTAATTATAACTAATATTACAAATGCGAAAGTTTTTTTTAAACACTTTCACGAACTACTCGACTGATCATCCTGAAATTTCGCAAACACGTTATCAGGTGTGGGGCCAGGACAGGACCATCAGGACATATTTATACAGAAAAAGTACTGTTTCCAAGCGAAACTGAGGGCAAAGCTTTGTAAGGATATACCTAGTTGTAATAATAGTTATGTATACAAAAGAGAGATGTATACAAAATCTTTTAAGCTACACAAACTTTCACTATCGTGATTATGACTTGGTAATCTAAATTAATAAATGATTTTATATTTGATTTAAGTACATAACATCATGAAAAATTAACCTGTTAACTATCGGGATGCCGGACATAATGGAAAACGGCCAGTAAGCCGCTGCGACTCTACAATAAGTAAAGAAACGTTTCAAGATTTATCTACATACTGTATATTTCCCAAAGATCCCAAATAGACCAACCCATTCAAAACAAACAGAATACAAAAGAAAAGAACAGTATTTTTTGTCAAGTTACAATACTATAAATACACCTCCTAATTTACAAAATCCAGACCCAAAACTAATACACGCGATACTATACCGCCGTAATATCTAATCTGAACAATAAAGATAAGGAACGAATAGGCTGCCGAGAAAATCGATTGGTGTACTTCCACGTAACGCTCTCGGTCCGAACCGGTCAATGTCTAGGTCGACGTCAGTAACCGCTTTCCTCATATCGAAACGGCAATGCGTCACACCACACGCCATCATGGCAGCCAGTAAATACTGGCAAAATCCTCGATACGATTATTATACAATAAAATGTAACATTTTGTTGGGATAATATTTGCCGCCGTGACTGAAAATGTCCTCCAGACCGAATTTGGGTCACGGCCGCCAATTTTAACTGGACTGGCACAAGTGCACTCTGTTCCCTAACTCTCATGATCTGATGGGACGGCAATCCGACACGTCCGGAGAGAGATCAGACGCAGGACCAACGGCTTTACGTGCTTGCCGAGGCACGAGGGTCTCTAACACCGCCAACTTCCTAACTCCGAGCTGGAATTGAGATTTCTTAACAGGAAAACCTAATAACTTTTTGTTAGCTCGAACCGGGATTCGAACACGAGACCTTATACCCAGCAGTCGCATTCACTACCGCTGCGTCACGGAAGCAAGTAAAGTTTTGTTGGGATACTAAGACGATGTATAATTATTCTCAAATATAGACTATAAGCCCAAACATGTTATTTATTTAACTGTAACGGCAATTCATCACACGCCACCATGGCAGGTATATGCCGGCAAAGACCTCGATACGGTTGTTTTAGAACCGGCATGATTGTATCATTACAACGACCATAACAGCAATCAAACACTAGTGACGTAACTGAACTCTAAATTTAAATGTGTTTCCATGTTTTCCAGTTGTCTAAAATGAAATGTTAAGATTGGTAGTACCTACACACCGGTATACTGAAAGCTCTTGGACTTATTATAACACTTCATTTTACCCGCGGCTTAGCTTGCGTTAATTTGATTAGGTATGTCAATTTTCTATCCTTCGGGAACTGCTTTGTTCTCGACGAAAGCTACCCTCCGGCTTTTGTACCCCTGAAAACGTGTATGCAAAATAACATGATGATCGGTGAAAGAGTTAAGGCGTTAAAGCGTTACAAACAAACTCACATTCGCTTAATAACACAGGCCTACAAAATCAAAATTTTTTTTTGCAGACCTGTTTGTTTCTTTAGTCGATAAGGATGGTAATGTACAATATATTGATATACTCACGTCATTTTAACTTACTCATTTTGAGGTTTTCAAAAACAGTAATTCTTACAATAACCAATTCAATTTATCTTATTATTTCATTATGGCTAATACGTTCAGATGTTGTGATACATATTGAAAAATCAGCGAAAATCATTTACAGACACTGTGATTCACTTGTATTTTAATTAGTTGGATGTTTTATATCGAAATTTGAAATCAAGATAAAGTGTGTGTGCAAATCATTGCAGTTCAGTCTCCAAGACAATTGCATTTGAGAAAATCACTCAAAAGACAATTAAATTGATATTTTTGTAAAAAGTGCATTTATTTTTAGCTTACGAACTAGAGCTGTTACAAAAATATCAGTAGCATCTTTGATATCACCGTATAAGATATACTATATGAAATACTACACCAAAAAGGCTAGTGTAATATATTATAATTTTTTAAATACAACTCCGGCACATTCAGCCAACGGACACATAGAACATCCAAACTCGGAACAACCATTTGTGGATCACACAAATTTTTGTACCGTGTGAGGATCGAACCTTTAACACTACTTAACTACTACGCCATCTATGCAGTAAAATAAATATTCATTCGTATTTTTATTTATTTGGGTAACCAACGATTAGTTACACTGATACAAATTATACTATATACAATATTAGAAATATAGATAAGTGCACTAATCAATTACAGGTTAACACTTCATGCACAGATTTTGTGAATATTGAAATGATTAAAACTATGAATAGTGTATAAACATGTAACTACAACAACTCAACAAAAAGCAAGCATCTTCAAGAACTAAATGACACTTAAATAAGCATAAAACAATGAACCGACGACGCAATACTTAGTGTTTTTAATCAATACAAAATCAGGCATTAGTTGAAATCTTCGCGTTGCGTACGCGCAACTTGTAAACAGCTGAGGTGCTGAAGCGCTCTCAGATGGCATGCAACTGTCAGTGCGAGCAGTCTTGTGTTGTGTTGTGTTAGATAAGCGTACCTTGTGATATAAAAGTCAAGGTAAGATACTTTAAATCTGTTTATTTGGCTAAGGTTAAACTAATCGATATTAAGGTCTTCATATACCTACGTTTTAGTTCAATTATGAAAACATATTATTCAATTGAATTATAATTTATATTATTCTGGCTTTAAAATTTCAGCATCTACCAACGCGACTAATATTTTAAAATCGCATCCTTGATCACTGCGTGATTATAAAAAACTATATCTAAACAACACTAGACTAGACTAGATTCTAGACAAGTAGCGATTTATAAATTGGGTCAATAAATTACTTTCTCCTGCAATGCATGTCCAATCATCTACTGATATTTGGAAGCCAAACAAGTCACAGCCGGTATATCGTGGATATTCCACATATACTCATGAAGCACTCCTTCCACGTTCGTTGTGTGTACCGCGTAGTAAAACTTTTTGCTTGTGACTGTGTTCCCTGGAGAGTTCATACTGGTTATCTTCAGTTAAAAAAATAATAAATACTTCGTAGGCAAACGCTCTTCATGCTTGACTACATCCTTGTTAACATCATGTGGGTTATAGCTAAGCACAAGCTATTATACAATCCATAAATCTTAATTATATAATCCCTCAGGTATAAAGAATATATAACTTAAATATTTATTTGCATAATTATCCAAAAATTGATCATTAAACCATGGCTGAATATAGGGCACCTTATCCTGACATCCGTCAGCCTGATTAAACCAGGTCTTGCCGGAAGATATTCATCAGACCATCTATGTTTCCAACATTACTTGCTGTACTATTGCCCGTTATATAAAAATATACGCAATTATGTTCAACAGATAAGTTATTATGCGTATTTTAATTAGATAAGATTTTAACAAAGAATAATTACTTTAAAACACGTCAGTCTCAAATTCGCCTATATTTTGATCTAACACTTTTTGTATTCGAATGAAATTTATACTCCTCAAAAGCTAGCCCAAGGGGTTTATAAAAAAAAATTGAATCTGATAATAATATTTAATATTATATTTGTAACAAAATCGTAAACACATTTTTATCTGTGCATTTATGCACGTTAATCTCCACAGTGACTCTTCCAATTCCAATTATGTATGTATCTCTTTATTATCTTGGCTAACTGTAAGTGTTTTTTTAATTAAATCCGTTGACAGACAAAAAATATATGTTAATGTACATTT
The DNA here is from genome assembly GCA_930367265.1 of Catocala fraxini. Lineage (NCBI taxonomy): Eukaryota > Metazoa > Arthropoda > Insecta > Lepidoptera > Erebidae > Catocala > Catocala fraxini. The sequence goes on along the minus strand of OV884025.1, from coordinate 29,076,730 downwards.
TGTAAGGATACGTAGATAATTAAGGATACGTACATTGCTGACACAATTAGTTTCAAATATAAAGTCATAATCCCAAACATGATACTTGTTTACCTGTAATGGTTCAAATATTTATTAATCTTTAGCAAATTCACGAGCACGGATCAAAAAGGTCTATCCACATCATATCTGATCCCAGTTACAGTTACAGCAGTTTAGTCTTAATACCTAGTCTCTAGTGTACAAAGTAATAATAATAATAATATTCTATCACATACACACTACACCATCTAGCCCAAACTAAGCAGAGCTTGTACTATGGGTACAAGACAATGGATAAACATACATATAAACTATTTTTTGTAAATACATACATATTATACATAGAAACACCCAGACCAAGACAAACATCCACGTTCATGCACGCAAATGTTTGACTTGTGCGGGAATCGAACCCGCGACCTCAGGCGTGGCAGTCGGTTACACTAACCACTACGCCATCGAGGCCGTCAAAGTCAAAATCTTTACAATAATAATGGAGGTATATATACTTTTTGGACACGTCCGAATATTTATAATATTATTCAACAAAAACGCAATAGCAATTTAGTGTTGATGAAGAAAGCTTGTTCGAAGAGTACAGCTGTCATAAGAAAAGCAGGCAAGAATGTTCGGTACTACATTACCTATTTCAAAGTCTTACTAATGTCCCGAGACCATAAGCTGCTATTTCAAATTATTTATTTCTAGTAATTATAAAACATAAAAAGCCTCATTCGTCCTTCATAAAAAAAAAAACATCATTTTCGCTTAACACAAAGTATAACTTTTAAAAGCTTTCTAGTGTGACACATTGTCAGAGTTGGCCCACTTCAGGCTAAATATGAAAGTGCAGTCACAACGAAAGTGCTTTCGTATCTATACAAACAACCGGTTTTAGAACGTGTAAGTAAAATTTAAAAAATTTGCTATAAATGAGAAAGTTCTTTATAATCCTTAGCCAAAGCACGTTTGTATGATTAAAGAATGTTCACTTCTACGCCTTATCTACTTTTAAGAGTTCGAAAAACTCTTATACAACAGCTTTTTCCGTCCGTCTGTCTGTCTGTTATACAACTTTCAACTCAAGAACCGTAAGAGCTAGAGACTCGCGGTCAATGCCATTCGGCTCAGCATAGTCGATATACCCCCGACATTACTATGATCTTTGACCTCTGACCTCAAGGTCACATGATACAATTTTTTCGAACTCTAAGATTTACGGCAATTTATGGCCGTTTCTTACTTGTTTTATACTATACATACAACGAAGGTGGCAAAAAACACACAGTCCGTCTAATGGTGTCAACCATTAGACGAACTGTGCTTTTTTGCCACGATTGGCGTATTGGTTAAGGTGATCGCCTCGCCACTAATGCCGCGTCGAAGCCCCGAAACGACACGGCAGAAAAATTTGTGTGATCCACAAATTGCTTTTCAAGTTTGGGTGGACTTTGTGTCCGTCGTATGAATGATTGTAAAGTCGCGATACAGGATTACTATGCCAAGAGTAGCCTTTTTTAAATTTAAAAAATGCTACGCAAAACCAGCATCACATGAGAGTGATGGTGATCATCATCACTCGCACGTTACCAATTCCATGACAAAGAATTAAAGATTGAAATCAAAAGGCGTTTCAATGGATTTCAATCGAAACCTCTGGAGCTCTTGTCGTACCAAACGCAGTAACAGTGTTACATTTAGATATGCCGGTTTCTTGTAAGAGAGCCAGCTCATTCGTATCAACTGGGTTGCCGCAGCTGGCATATTGTGATTTTTCTAAATTAATTAAGTAAAATCGATAGTGGTGGATCAGCTTAATCTGAGTGAGAAAAATCTGTATATTTTCAATGCCAAAACAAGTTATTGACATTTCTCATAATAGCATCTATCATGGATGTATGCATAACAGCTTGAACTTACATATTCCTATTGACACGTAGCTTAAACAAATATAAACGTGACGTTTGAATAAATTCACAAACACGGTAATAATAAATGAACATACTACGTTTAACACATGTGTTTTAATAGAAGTGATTAGCAAAAATATAAAAGACAAGAATAGTAAATCAAGAGGAATCTTTAAAAAAGACAGACATCGGAACATGTTTGAACCAGACGAAAGAAGAATCCAGGTCTCGAAATCATTTCAGTAAAAGCCGCTGTGAAGAGCCCTTTTTATAGAGGCCTGGAATTGAAGCCATTCTGGCGTCTACTAAAACAGGCACTGATTATACCCACATTTCGTCAGCCATATTCTACATACACTCTATTAGTATACCGTTCTTTTCATTGTCCTTTTAAGGTCACTGCGTAACCCCACGGTTTCTTAGTCCCATTAAATAATCTTCTGACCGTATTGGCTAGTTCTCAATTGTTATTTAACCGAAGGACATAAAAAAGATGCGGTAGAATGAGTCGAAACTCAGGAGCTGTCTTTTAAAGCAAAATTATTGCATGAACAAGAACGAGATGAAATTAATTATAGCATATAAGAGAACGAGACAAAGCTATACTTTCTGTAATGCGCTGTCATATTCATTCTTTATTGAGATGGTGGTAAGGTCCCTGAACTTACAGTTAGATATAAAGTGGTCATCATAAATGTGTACCGGGTGAAAAACCTTAGCAGTACCGTTAAGTTTCTTGCGTCCGCGCCATGAGCCATAAAATTATCACTTCAAGACTCTAAACCAGCTATTCCCAGCTTTACTACAGTAAGCAGCACATTGCTTATATATAGACATAGTGCCAGCTATTACCAGGCACCCAGTCTGGACCGAGAAAAATATATTAATAATAATAATATTCTATCACATACACACAACACCATGTAGCCCAAACTAAGCAGAGCTTGTACTATGGCTCCTAACCAATGGATAAACATACATACATATATACTTTATTTTTGTAAATACATACATACTATACATAGAAATATCCAGACCAAGACAAACATTTATGTTCATGCACACAAATTTGTTTTAATCTATGATGCAGATTGTATCCATTTTTGGTACACAAGTTATTCTCACACCTATTTCTCAAGAAGGAGAGAAGAAGTGTATGACACCATGATTTTACCACTATGCCATACCAGCTATGGTTTTCGATCCCACATAATAATTGGTGAGCTAATTACCGTCTGCCGGGCACAGTTCCAGACCCCATGCGGCTACTCATAATTTCTTGAAAGAAAAATCCAATATTAGATTTCTTGGCTCTTATATCGAGTCTGACACCTGATGTATAGCAGTCACATTCACTGCAGCAAAATAAGGTCAAAAATCGCTTGCACCTGTTTATAGCACTATCGATGGTTGATCATTTTCTGATAGTCATTTGTTTGGTAGACGTTCATTTGTTTTACACAATTTTTTTATTTGTACATAATAATGATATCAAAAGGTTAATAGATAATAATGTCGGCCTCGTTGGCGTAGTGTTTAGTGTAACCGACTGCCACGGGTCGTTCGCGGGTTCGATTCCCGCACAAGTCAAACATTTGTATAATATGTACGAATTTACAAAAAAAAAAACGTATATATATGTATGTTTATCCATTTTCTAGTACTCATAGTACAAGCTCTGCTTAGTTTGGGCTAGATGGTGTTGTGTGTATGTGGTAGAATATTATTATTATTATTAATAATATGTCGAGCAACTTTTAATGTGTATCTGGAAATGACATTTCAATCGGTGGCACGAAGAGGAAATGAAATTCCTTCTCGTACCACTGGTGGCACGAGTTGGTGGTACGACGAGGAGGACGCCGAAAAATCAAATACATGGCATATTAGCATTGTCGATGTCAGTCACAGTACCAAACCCTGTGCTCGTTAAAAAGAGGCCCGTGGCGAGGAGTACACCCATATATTGTAACAAGCGCATATTCAGCAGAGGCTTACGTAGTATATAAAACAATAAAATCATCTAAGTATGACATAACAACAAACAGTTTTTTACAAATCTTCATACACGTCAGCTTTGGTTTTTGTGATATAAAATACGATCAGCAAATCCGTATGAATCACTAGTATACAGGTCCACAATTTTATTGAGGAACTGACAACACTGGAAACGTAAAGCTATGCCAAAATGTTTCCCTAACACGCATTTATGCTAATTTGTGACGATTTAAATACTAACTAGGAAGTAACAGCCAGCCATTTTTTAAGGTGAAAATTAAAAGCACTTGACACCGCTGTTTGTTTGTTTTATAATATCCTAATACTAAAACTACAAGTTATCTAGTTAAAAAAAAATCTATATATATAAAACTCTTCCGTTACTGAGTGACTGACAGACAACGCACAGCCGAAACTACTGAACGCAAGAACCTGAAATTTGGCATGTATGTTCCTTGGAGTGTGTAGGGGAGCACTAAGAGAGGATTTTTGGAAATTCCACCCAGAAGGGGTGAAAGGGGTGAAACCCGATATTCACACGGGAACGGGACTTACGCGAGTAAAACCGCGGGAAAACTACTAGTATATTATAAATCTGAATGTCAGTTAGTTTGTTTATTTGTTTGTTGGTTACGCTTTAACCCCTTAACTACTATACCCACTATACTATACGGATCGCCATGAAATTTGGCATACACGTTACATACTAGGTACATGGGAGTACATAATACGATAAATGATAGCTTTCATTAAAAATAAATGCTGTTCCCGAGGGATAAAAATGTTAACACGAGCGAAGCCACGGTTTAAATGTATCTTTTGTTATAATTTTTTAGTTATCATGATTAGTTTATGATCATTTTTCTTTAAAAATGCTTTTCTTACAAAAGTAATTAGAATCCGTAGTTTAGTTGAGACAACATAAACCGTACCGTACCATTATGTTTCAATGGTATTTTACCTTAACTACAATACAGCTAAGAAACACTTAACCCCATAAAAGGTCAACCAAATTCTTTCAAATGCAACTTTTACTATAGACTTTAGATCATTAATGGTTAATGATATATTTAAAAAGACTATTTATCATACAATGCACTTATAGACACTAATGGTCTTTGTTTCTTTACACATTTCGAAAATCCTTTTTACGTTTTCAATGGCGACTCTAAAGCCCTTTATATTGTCGCAATGGTTCGGCGGCCGACTCAAAACAAATGAAGGTACTACAAGCCGAGCGAAATGTGTCAAAACAGGCGGTCACAGTTAAGTGAATAAAATCAACACTTTTTGTTTAATACAAATATAAAATATACATTTACCATAACAATGAATGTGTTTACAATTACTCCGTATAAAAAACTTAATATAATTAATATTTTCACTTAGAAAATTACGTAAATTTGCAAAAACGTAAGCACGTGTTATGTGATTTTTAGATTATAACAGTAGAAATCTATCTAAAATAGGATAGACAGGTTAAACGAAACATAAATAGTTATATTACAATTTGTCCGTCCCAAATATTTAAGTTATTGGTTGACAATAATATGGTTGACAATAATATACGGTTGACACATATTTATCAAAAAAGCATTTCAAATCCTCCATACAATTTTACTATGGCGACCGCGCGCCAATTTGAATATGCGCCGCACGAGCTCTGTCATTATCCGTCTTACGCTCGACGCAGTCTTCAATCATGCCACAGATTTCAAATGCCACAGCTTCAGTACAAAATACAACTTTCTTTTAAATCATTATTTATATTGGTAGTCTGTCTAACTTTGGAGTGCATCTTCACTTTTGACGTACAAAATAAACGTCTTTCAGAGTGGATCTGGGTTATAAGTTTTAGGATAGAAGCGATGGTCAATCAGTTCCTCTTTTTAAAATTGGCTGAAATTACTTATAAATATATTTAGGTTTAATAACAAATATATTAAATTAAGTTTTTGTTTCTTGAAAACAAATCAGTCAGTTTTGTAAATTTTAAAAGCATATTGTTTTCATTAGGTACATTTTCTGTATTTTATTTTGTGAAATCCTAGATAACGCACGGTCAGCTGGACATTGATCGAAGTTTTCCAAATACAGAATAATCTAAGTATAATAAATAACCAATAAGTCCAATGAAGATGGATAGGTCGTGGTCGAATCTCACCCATTGTGATGACGTCAACTCACTCCTAATGCAAGCGTGCTAGCAAAGCTGGAGGGGTTAGCAAGAATATTAGTAATACACAATCCAAACTCCTATTAAAGTAAAAAAAAACGATGTGTCAATGCTTAATGTCAATCCGTTTGTACCGTTGTCCCCATTCTTCTACATCGAATGTCACTTGACACACTACATCAAAGATCAACAATACTTGTGAACATTAATATCTTTTATGCGTTTGTGGAACGCATCTCGTGAATCGCTCTCGCCTATTATCTGCACTGTCACTGGCAATCTACCGTTAACCGGTACCGTAATACTAGCACACTTACTAAGGATAAAGTTGACCTACTGTGTTCATGTTCTATAGCGTGTAACAATAAGATGCGGTCACAGTCATTTTTTAAGGTCGTATAGTGGACGTTAATCTCATTAAACTTTATGAAATCTATATTTTAGGCGAAACAAAGTAATCTTGCACATAATAAAATAAATTTAAAAGTTTGAAAAGAAAACTGAATAACACAATGCTTGACCAAGAAAATGAATCAGAAATCTTACATACGCGCGCAAACTTATACGACAGAGCTAACGATGCAGTCTGGTGCACTTTAAATGTAATAAATGAAGATACATAAATAGATTTACAGAATCTTTAATCGATTTGCATGTTATTTAGCGACAGTCCATTTTAAAATAATAATTGCAAAGAGAGAAACTCACCATGCGCACTCAGATTCTCAACACAAACTATATCAATAGAAAAAGATTTATTATATCGAACTCCTCTGATGGTAAAAGCTTTGTGAGATTCAAGTGTTCTCCAACTTGCAGTAGTCCACTTCGAACGCTCAACGCAATACCAAGAGAATTGGCAACGACAATTACTAACAACTGATTTGACTGCATGGGTGATTAGTGGTTTCAGTGGTCGCTTGCCACTGCCACTGCACCTAGTGTTGTGGGTTCGACTCCCACACGGGACTAAAAATTTTGTAATCCGCAAATATCTATATGTATAAGTATTATACAGGGTGTCCGGTAATTAATGAATAACCTTGAAATATCTTATAGAAAAACTGAAGGCCGTTCAGAAGAATATAAAAAAAAATTTAAAAAAACTCAATACCTGGTCATACTTTTGACTGTCTATCTATTAGCATAATTAGTACACACCCTGTATAAATACCAATATTATTATTTAGTATAAAAATACTTTAGCCATCTATGACCACCTTCTGCCAAATTTTTTTAAATTGTAGTTTTGTTTTTTTGTTATTTTATTTTTTATTGAGTTATGTATTGTTACTGCCTACATGAACTGAAATCATGCAGGCTCTGCGAGAATACTAGCGTTGTGGATATACTGCAACATTGCTGACGCAGGACCTTATTTGTTCTTATACCTACTTATTGGTTGTGTTTCCTGTTACCTTATGAGCGTGGAAAAAATAATGCATGAGTAGTAGAGCCTCGCTGATTTCAGCATGAATGGGCCGGCTCGACCGGGGAAGGACTACCCTCGACGTGAAATAGCAGTATTCCTACTGCTGTGTTTCGTTCGGTGAGTGAGAGTGCCGGAGCTCGGAGGCCCAATCACTCTCTGCCCCCCTTCCCGCTCCTTCTCCTTCCCACTTCCTTTCCTAAAGGGTCGGCAACGCGTAAGTGATGCCTCTGGTGTTGCAGGCGTATATAGGCTACGGTGACTTCTTACCATCAGGTGGGCCGTATGCTTGAATGACACATTAGTTGTAGAAAAAAAAATCCCCTCTTTCTTACCGAGTCTGTATTATTTGTGTCCATTGTTTTAATGTTTGTAAAGATCCCGTCACGGGAATTACTCCTAGCGGCAGTGGTTTTTAAAGAAATGAAGTAGAATAAGTCATGAAGATATTAAATTTGCTGATTCAATGATGAACAAGATATGTATTTGTAAAGTTTATTAAGAGAGGTGTTAATATGCCAGTCGGTTGAAGCTGGATTTCACGTCACTTGATATCTTTATTTGTAGGAAATTTAATAGATATCGATGAAGCTTTCTTGTGGGTGAAGAGCTAGAAAGTAAATTGTGTAGATATATTTTGTATTAGTAAGCGTGTCAGCGGCAATATTAAACAAACCAATATATTGTTATTATAAGCAATTTCTTTACATAGAAATCTTTTATTTTTTTGTTGCTTGCATGTAAATTGAATAATATGCTATATATTGCCTCTACTGGACTAATGGTATTATGCATCAATAAACCCATAGTTAAAAATACGTGTTTAGCACCAATCTGCCTTATATCTATACTAATATTATAAAGCTGAAGAGTTTGTTTTTTTGGTTGAACGCGCTAATCTTAGGAACTACTGGTTCAAATAGAAAATTATTTTAGTGTTGGATAGCCTATTTATTGAGGAAGGCTATAGGCTATATAACATCACGCTACGACCCACGGGGGCGGCGCAGTAACAATAAACGCGGGTGAAACCGCGGGCACATCTAGTGTAATATGCAGGGGAAAAGCTATGATTATATTCTGATAAAAGCAAATCTCTTGACCCTGAGGCAATCACCATCCCTTTTTGTAATTCACTTTCATCTTGACCTCTTGGTACACAACATCCATTTTCTTTGTCTTTCTAATCATGGTCATTCCTATTATCTTACAAACATATCAGTTAGAACATGTGTATTTAGCATACAATCGCCTTGTGTCTGTGACCTACTGCACTATATTGTCCATTCAACAAACATACTCAAGTATTACTTAAATTGTAATTACTTGTCGAAATTAAAATCGACGCGTCAAATTAACATATTATGTGAAATATGCTGATTGCTTTATCTTTTAGAATAATCGTTGTATTGCTCTTGGTTTTGCATCCATAGAAATGTAGGGCATTGGGATTTCGCTCCAACTGGAATCGTGACTGAAATAATATTTCCACTCTGCAGAAGATCTTAGCTATACAACAGAGCGTCGTGTTTCTGCAGTGACTAGAGTACCCAGGTCACATAATCTGTCAAGTACTAGAATACGAGATATAATTAAAACCCTATTGTGTCTGGCAACCGGTGTTGCTCTGCTACTCAATAGGTTAAAGAAGTGTTGTATTGACTACAAAGAACCAGCAGTCTTTACCCCTTGCGCTGGCAAGTAACTCCTTGTTTAAAAGGTTGGCAATGCATAAGTATTTGTGTTGCAAGTATCTGTAGGCTACGGTTATTGCCGATATTAATCAAAGAGTACGCATGCTTGAATGCCACTGTACCTATATTTAAAACTTATTTGTATACAATATATCTCTATCTATTTTTAATTGTTTCGTGGCTGTGATTATTTTGTATTAAAACTAGGTTTTGCCCGCGGTTTCGCTTGCTCGGGAACAAGATTTTGTTCTGGCTGAATGGTATCTTATATCCTTTTGCGTACTCGTGTAAGCATTATTTCATGATAATCGGCAGATTAGTCAAGGCGTGAGAGCGTAAAAACTCACAAATAAACAAACTCACATTTGCACTTATTATATTAGTTAGAATACATTTATTTTCCATTCAAGAATAATATAATAGCGCCAAATTTTCCAAAGTCATCACACAGCAAAAAATGGCAGCGATACGAGAATGACCTTCTGTTCTCTTCCGCAATTCAACTGACGAATGTACCTACTCAAATTAAATTTGTGGAACAATGTTATATAGTTCAGTATGTGCACTAAAGTATGAACTAATGTCGTAGGATTTGGCTTTTGACAATATAACATAAAGCTTTTAGGCGCGGCTTCACCTCTATCATCATAATTTCAGCTGAAGGACGTCCACTGCTGAGCATAGGCCTTCCCTAAGATTTTTCACACAGACCGGTCTTGGGTCATCCAATCTCATTAAAAAGAGTGGCCATGAGTATCTTGCCCGTTCTTCTCATGAGCCCTACACCCTTGTTTTGCTGAACGTGGCAGTAAATATAAATTTACAGGAAAAATTAAGTGTAACTTTGACATTCATATGTGTTACCTTGTAACCTAATCTGAATAAATTTATATCGAATTTTTGAACTTTTTGAATTTCATCCTCTATGGTTCTAAGTAAAATATTATCCCATAAGGACGGTAAACTTTACCGGGCTAAAATGTCTATGCCACTCTCTGGCCCTCTGGTCTGTTACTACGTGAAGAAGGATAATCAACAAATAGACTTTCGCAATAGCTGTTAGTCACAGGTAATGTCCCGGCTCAGCTTAAATTCTCGGTTTAGTCAATGTTCTTTTTTTTAGTCAGGAACATTGTAGTACCTAGCAATTCTTAGTGTAAAATTGAGGCGTTCATAGCCAGTTGCATTCACTGATCGGTAAACGATTATCGAGGTTAAGCAACGTTGGGTGCGGTCAGTCTGATAAGTGATCGCTTAGTGGTATTTCATCTTAGCGTCTCCGTGCTTCGGAGGGCACGTAAAAAGTCGGTCCCGGTTGTTGTCAAATTAACAGCAGTCGTTAAGCCATGTCAGAGGCCTACGGGCGGCTTGAACAACTCTTGACAAAAGGTTGGCCACAAACCACACGAAAAGAAAAAAAAGAAGAAGTGTAAATCCTAATCCTATGTATGTATGTATGTATGTATGTATGTATCTTATGTTGGGACCAGTCAGTGCAGACCGGCGACACTTCGAGCCAGTGGGATCTTTTGTGTCGACACTCTCCCGATAACGACTGCCATAGATGGTCATGGCAGCCGGGACCGACGGCTTAACGTGCTCTCCGAGGCACGGAGCACGCGATAATTGTCAATCAATACGCACATAATTTCGAAAAGTCATATAACTTCCTAAAGTCAGAGGTGCGCGACGTGGGTTCGAATCCGAGACCCTCTGCATTGCAGTCTGTTGGTCTCCCCACTAAGCTATCGCTGCTACTAGCTATTGAATAAATATAAATAATTTAAATAGCAAAGTGTCTTTGAACTACTTAGTTGTTTTTATATTAAATAATCTTGTTAAATACCAATGTCAAATATTTACTAAGATCCACATCCGTAAAATGCTAATTACATGGACGACTAAACAAATAAACACAAATTTAATTAATTATTATATAATAATACCACTTACAATGTCAAATGAAAATGCAATTAGCATTTTATATTAATATTATAAGATCAATTCGTTTGAATATCAACCAAGGCCGACTCGATCCAAGATCGAATGTTCGTGATCCAGAATTCGGCATAATTGAATAGGATTAGCGCAAGCGCATCGGCTGGCAGAATACAAAGCACGAAAACTGATACACTAACACACATTCGCCTGACTTGTTAACGTTCTGACCTTGGTGACAACGGTACTGTATGCAAATAATAATAATAAATAATTTATTGCCCTTTAAAAATTACAGATAGTACATAATGATATGACATGATTTCGAAAGTTTTTTTGTAATGCATTTTATGTGTATAGGACTCCTGTCTGCCAAACTAGGTAATAACCTGTATCTTGGGAGTCAGTGTTCCTCCGCTAGATTTACGACATTAAACTGCTGTGAAGTAGTTGTAAGTTCTAGTTAATTTACATAGGTACAGGTTGTCCCATAATATATGAATCAAATTGTAACGGGAGACTCCTTAGGTAAGAACCTCTCAATTGTGCTAAGTTTTTAAAAAAGTACGACTTTTCTAGACTTTCAACTACAGGTGCTATTGTTAATTTTCTTTTTTCCACTGTTATTATTTGTAAAGGATTGGTTCGTCAAACTGGAAAAGATTTTTTAAACTGCCCTAATTTTGAAATCCTAGCATTATTTTGGTGTATTTTTTTGCACCAAAGAAAATCTTGTTTGTTTGTTTTTTATTTTTACACTAAGGCTACAGGTAATTATTTTATTTTTTTATTTTGTTGAAATTAAACTGCTATATACGGATTTTATCGCGTTGTTTATTTGACACTTTATTACAAAATTTTGAAAATTGTTACTCTACTACTCCTATTAAACTTTAATAATTTTTAAGCTAATTAAATTATTATTAAACTATTTAGATTTCATTTATTTTTACACTTTCCCCGACGTTTCGGTTGCTTTTCAGCAGCCATGGTCACGGGGAGATTTAACGGTCGGATTTTTTTATTTTGCACATTTAACGGTCCTTACGTAAGGAATCTCCCGTTACAATTTGATTCACATATTCTGGGACAACTTGTATATGTATGTGGATATTATGCAAATGCTGTACTTTTGTACGGTACGGTTATACGGTTGTACGGTTTGATTCCCTAACTCGGTCAGCAGCATATTTCTAGGTTTATCTATCGAAGAATACTTCGTTGCAGTATGGCGCCTGGAACTGTGCCCGGTAAACCGCTATAAGTTAGCTCTCTGTTATGAAGGACCAAAAATTAGAAACGGAGAAATATGTGTGTAATAAATCCCCGCCTTCCCCTTTGAGTATATGAACATGAGACAAAGTATGTATGTATGTTCCGAAACTGATATAAGCATGAGCTTATAAGTGAATGTGTCTATTTCAGTGCGAAGAAAAAAGCTGGTTTTCTGTGTGTTTTGTTCAGTCCTCACTTAGATGGTATCAAGACATCGACTCGATGTAATTCTTGTAACATCACACATACATAGAGAATTAGCCTGATATCTATCAGATACATTTTCAGATTCCGTGCTACTAAATAGAATTTCCCAGTAGAAAAAACTAATAACACTTCGCACGTCCCGGCAGTCTCGAAAAAATTTGTAACCTCAGGACGCAAATATAAGCACAATTTTATACCACGACAACAAAGAGCTAGTGTATTTTTTCTAGCGTTACGTAAACCATCAATGGTAATATTTACATACATGATATAATATAATCTCAGTGTCATTAAACATGAAATGAGTCATTATTTCGAAGACAGTCACCACAGCCATATTGCCAGCCTTGTCAGTTGTACACTTGACCGGTTTTCTCTTTCTATATTAGAATAGAAACAATAGAATATACGTCATTGTCTCGTACACGTCTATCGTCACGAGAACCATTAACATCAGTATACATACGTTAATTACCGTGAAGTTTTACTGGTGGTTGATGACCCACCTCAACGCATACATTTGTATAAATTTCTCCTTTGTTTTCTATTGTCCTTTCTTGTCCCTTGGTATTTGTCTCGCTTTTATCTTGCCTTTTGTTCTTTTCTTGCTTTTTAAGCTTTGGAGTATTTTTACGCTTTGCAGACAGGCATAAACAACTTGTTTCGAATAGCGTTAATTGCAGATTATCTAAGCTAGTGAGTTCAAGTCTTGTGTCAGGGTTGCAATGTCCTCTTTAGAAGTTTAAGATATTTTAATAAGCTTATTATGTGCCTAATGGTAAGCGATTGCTGTAAGCTTTACAGACTAGTAACACTAGACTATGATACGAGCGTTGCAGACCCACCAAAAACGGATTGCTGATGCCAGTGCATCTTTAGATTTCATAATCGGATCTGACAAAAGGGCTAGAGGTATTAAAATAATTTAAAAAATAAAAGCACAGAATATAAAGTTCATTGCTGACCGGCCGTTGTTCGAGAGAACCACCCGTGAATGCCAACCGACATGGCGACCATACCAGTAGACAGCTGCAGTTGACCACAGTCAGACTCAGACGTATCTGTCCTTGGCGATACTTTTTTTTCAAGGGACAGAAATATTCGAGTAGAAATCCATAATGCCGGTTAAATTGCCCGGTCCGACCTTGACCGTTGACTACGTCGCAGTCCCTTAGCATAGCTAAAAGCAGTAAAGTCTTTGACCGAAAATTACATATATCTATGAAAAGTTATTAGTTTATTTATAAGGTATCTATAAAAATATTACGCTAATTGCATCGTCACTTACAAGTCATGCCTCAGTTAGTTCATAAGAACGTGTTATTTAGCAAATATTATTCTGAAATAGAATGTTTAGAATGTCAGTATATAATAAAATATTATTCATCGCGTTGCTGTTTACTTGTGTACCTTTTTATTACTGTATTGCATCATACTTTAAAATGTCTAGAATGTTATAATTATGTACTATATATCATATGTATATAGTTAGTAGGTCATGCAACCTCAACCTGTGAGCTCACTCGCGTTTTTATGTAAGCGTTGTTTGAAACTTCTTAGGATTTATAATATTATCGCCGCGAGATTATACCAATACAAATTTAACAGTTAACCTGTTAAAATCCAGCAAGCAATACATTTCACCTCTGTGAACTACGTTTACAGTCAAAAAGAATGATGCAAACAATAAAACCAGTAAAATGGATATAAATAATGAATCACTTACACAAAGTAGTGACCCAACAATAAGTTTCGATGACGTAACCTGTACCTAATACTTTAGTAGAAATATTGAAGGTCAGTAAATCCCAATGTACATACACACATAAAAACCAATGCCAAAATATATTCGAGAACGTAGACAAATACACCGCCAGGCATCAATTAACAGTTCAATAAAAAATTAAGACGTTTGTAGACAATCATGTTTGGCTCGAACACTGAAATAAAAAAATGTATGAATGGAAAAATTTACTGCAACGAGAATCAAATTTATAATATATTTTCCACTGTATTATTATACTCCGAATGTAAGTTGGTTTGTTATGCTTTCACGGCTTACCTACTCGACCGATCATCATGAAATTTTGCATACACATTGTCAGGGACACAGAAAAAACATAGGGTTTCATCCAGAAAAAAGCACTGGTGCAGAGGAATAAAAATTTATTGAGAAAATCTAGATTAACGTGAGCGAAGCCGCGGGCAAAATCTAGTCTTTTTTATAAGTATAATGTAGAAACATTTGAGAGGGAAACCATGATCTATGTACATAATTATACGGTTAAACTCAAATTTTGTTACCCTCATCGGGTTTGAAACTAGTCGGGCAAACACGAATGAAAAATGTAAGTTGAACTGTTTTCCAGATTACATTAATTTTTAACACGCTTTTATTAGCTTCACCTGTATGTTTGTTTGTTTGTTAGTTTGTTTGTAACCGACTCCATTGGACTTGATTTTGACCCACCCAGTAAATTTTTATTTAAACGTTTGTAGACTTATCGAGGACCGATGAAAATACAATAACTTAGAAAAATAAAAAAAAAATTTAAAAACTAAAAAACACGCTTTATTAAAAAAAACAAACTAAAAAGTAGAAAATAATTTAATATTTTTTATGTAAACAAGCGTGGGGTGCTTCCTATGATATTTTGATAACCCCTACCCCACGCCCTACCCCACCCTCAAGAACCGTAAGAGCTAGAAACTCGCGGTCAACGCCATTCGACTCAGCATAGTCGATATACCCCCGAAATGACTATGATCTTTGACCTCTTACCTCAAGGTCAGATCACGTGACCTTTGCATATTACTTGAACCATTTTTTCGAACTCTTATATTTACGGCAATTCATTGCTGATTCGCACTTGTTTTTTTACACAACTAAGGTGACAAACAAGCTTACGACCCACCTGATGGTAAGTGGTCACCGTAGCCTATGGACGCCTGCAACACTAAAGGCATCACTTGCGCTTTGCCGACCCTTTAGGAAAGGAAGAGGGAAGGAGAAGAAGCGGGAAGGGGAAAGAGAGTGATTGGGCCTGCGGCACTCTCACTCACCGAACGAAACAACAGTAGGAAAACTTCTATTTCACGTCAATATTCTGTGAGACGGTAGTCCTTTCCCGGTCGAGCTGGCCCATACATATTGAAATCAGCGAGGCTCTATTACTCATACCCACTCTTGTTCTTAACACTCGATATTGTTAAGCTAACTGGTTAAGTCTTATTCATAGCATACATTATATTTTGTCACCTACCAAAACATTCTTTACTTTCATTAATATTTATAAAATCCCTGTTTAAATAATAATTCAATTCGACGTTTTTAATTCCAGCCTTAGTATCCATTCTTTAATGTGGCATGTAATATTTATACAAACCCTAAACAATTCCAGATGTCAGTACTAAGGGCGATAGCAGTGTTCCTCTGCGGATTTCTGTCTCTGAGAATGATCAGAGCGCAGATAATTATGCCGGGAGCCTGCCCTGATATTAAGGCTATGGACAACTTTGATGCAAGTCGAGTAAGTAGTCAATTACACATTAATGGTTACGTCTATATCTTATATGACTTTTCGAAATTATGTGCGTATTGATTGACAATTATCGCCTGCTCCGTGCCTCGGAGAGCACGTTAAGCCGTCGGTCCCGGCTGCCATGAACATCTATGGCAGTCGTTATTGGGAGAGTGTCGACACAAAAGATCCCACTGGGTCGAAGTGTCGCCGGTCTGCACTGACTGGCCCCCACATAAGATACATACATACGTCTATATCCCGAAGCGAAGGGCAGTAGTGGCCTTATTGGTTTCCGAACGTTAGTGACGATAGGCTCCAGTGGAAAATCTGGTTCTTGGGACCAGGCAAATGCTGAACTGGAGTCCTGATTGCTGCAGCTGTGGAACGCATGTGTCACAAGATGTTTATTGGTTTTATTCTGTTACTCAGTGTTCGCTTGCTTTTCTACTTAATTATTATTTGTTTTTATCCTTATACACATTGTGCCTTCATAAAAGCTGTATAGCAATGAAGATTTCTTTCTTTCTTTCTATTAGGTACACCAAAATGTTGCCAGTATCTAAACGCCTATTAAACAGGAAGCAAGCCTAGCTCTTTAAGTATTTATTGACAAAAAGCTCTTTAACACTTCACTTGACTTTACCGTATCGGAGCCTGACGATCGGCAGATACATAAGTCTGAACTATTGCCAAGGTGTTGACAAGGTAGTTAAGAATTAACTAAATTCAAAGTCAAGAAATTTAATTTTAAATGTTAATGTTTTTAGATTAATGAATACAGGTCACAGAATCGAAATGATATCATAAACTACATTTATATAGATGACATTAAAATTAATGTTCTAGACCAAGTAAAAATGATCAGCAATTAACTTGAAGGTCTCATGGCGAATCTTACGCGAATGATATTCACTGAAATGAAATAATTTTTACGGATTTTGTCGCGTTGTTTATTTTTAAACACGTATATTACATCATTTTGAACTATACACCACTATTATTGAATTGAAATAGCAGCGATAGCTCAGTGGGGAGACCAACATACAGCAATGCAGAGAGTCTCGGGTTCGAACCCACGTCGCGCCTCTCTGACTTTTAGAAGTTATATGACTTTTCGAAATTATGTGCGTATTGACTGATAATTATCGCCTGCTCCGTGCCTCGGAGAGCACGTTAAGCCATTGGTTTCGGCTGCCATGGACATCTATGGCAGTCGTTATTGGGAAAGTCAGTACCCTCTAATATCCTGACACTGGTCTAGCCTTAGGGTATCGTTAGCCTTCGGGTTGCGGAGGTCAGGTGGCAGCCGCTCCGTGTAAAAACTGATATCCAGTCAAATCCGGTTAGACCAGAAAAGCCGACCCCAAGTGACTTGGGAATAATAAAGGCTAAGAGAGAAGAAGACACTACTATTATTGAACTTTATTGCAATTTGAGCTTTTTAAATTAAAACTAATTATATTTAAGTTTACACTTTTTCCAACGTTTTGGTTGCTCTACAGCAGCCATGGTCACCGGGAGACTAAGACAGTAGTGAAATGTTCACTACTATCTTAGTTTCTTAGCTATAAACAACGCGACAAAATCCTTAAAAAGGTAGTTTAATTTCAATGTCTTATGGCAGTGTTCTTATTATTTCAGTACTTGGGCACGTGGTATGAGGCTGAGAAGTATTTCTTCGTGTTTGAGTTTGGAGGCAAATGCATCACGGCTGACTACACTCAGAAGAAGGATGGCGTCGTTGGAGTCGTTAACAAGCAGATTAGTGTTATGTGAGTGCATTGAACTATAAAGGCAGATGCTAGTTAAGAACCCACCATCTTCCTTTATTACATTTGATTATTTATGAAGAATCTTGGAGAGTGGTTAGTGAAATTACAAACTTATTTTAAGAGAGGAATCAAAGAAATCTAACCTTGAACTGGAAACAATAAACTTGCCTGGGACCACACTAACATATCTTAAATCATTGCTTTTTATTCAGTTTTTGTTTCGTATTAGGGTCATAGCCATGACACACTTGGCATATGGGTAGTAGCAAACTGATGTCATCCATGCAGTATCAGATATTTGCTTGCATTTGACAGTACTAGAATAATAACAAAATATGGGTTTTAAGGCAAGCTATGAGACAGGGAAATATGTTACTCTTCAGCAATCTTACTAATGAGTAAAATTGCTAAAGAGGTGGAACGCTATAACAGTGTAACAACTTTTTTTCAGTTTCCTGTGAGAGGGTTTTGGTATTTCCCCACAAGATTAGGCTCATTCGTACCATATCAAGTAATTAGCACCGATGGGCTCTTTCTTTTGTCTGTCTTATCCTCATACCTATACCGTGCTTGTCGTAACTTGGATGAGATTCACTTCGACAATACAAGTGCCGTATTAAATTGTAATGTACCGCCACTTCAATGTTGTTTTTCGCTGTTTTCAGATCAGGCATCCAGTCAGAGATTAGAGGCAAAGCGACGCAAGTGAGCCGGTCTGATGAAGCTAAGCTTTCAGTCTCATTCCCGTCACTGCCGTACAATGTGGAGGCGCCATATTGGGTGTTAGATACCGACTATGACTCCTACTCCGTCGTCTGGAGCTGTTATGAGTTTGGACCTTTGCACACAGGTATAACTAGTTTCACTTTTTTATTGCTATCTGTTTTTAGCCTAAGCCAGTCGGACACAAGGAAATGTTAGCTGTGGTATGCATACTACATAGATAATCCAAACGAAGGCAGATATTTAAAGATGAATTCCGCTTAGTGAGCAGTTTTGAAAACAGTAATTATGCTATTTCATGTAGACACACACACAAAAGAAGCATCACAAGCCATTCTAAAATTAATAAATAAGTTATACCAGACTTTACCCATGACTTCACCTACGGGTATGCATAACGAGATAAAAAGACCTTATATGTTTTATTCCATGATCTATCCCTGTGCTAAGTTTTATTTAAATCCGTTCAGCGGTTTACGTGTGATTCAAGTAAGAAACATCCAAACATATTCACAAACTTTTACATTTATTAACCTCTGAGTCTTCTTCGAAGAGGTTAATGAAGACACTATGTGGGTCTCTATGACTGTCTGTGACAGTTTGCTAGTGACAGGCATAGCTCCGGAACCACTGGACCGATTGACTTGTAACTTGTAGTGCAGACACCTTGGGGTCATCCCTCGGTCGAGTTTGACCCCCGAGATATAGGGGTCACAAGGTCATACGGTCAGGGGATATCCACCAACAGAGTGATTTGAAAGTCCAAGGGAGAGGCTTTTGCCCAGCAGTGGGACATTACAAAAGCTGATAGTAAAAAAAGGTCACGTGAAGACGAAGAGGTTGAATCCTGGGTTTTACACCCATCTCGTTATATTCATAGAATGAGTGAATCACTTTATCCTATGTTCTATTAAGTCTAATGATGAAGGTTTTAATGGTACTTACTTTATTTTTCTTAGAAATAATATACTTGACCTTAATTATTAACATTATATTCTTACATAAGTCTTGGATCAATTTTAAAAGCCTATCTTTTGTCCTATGTTTTTACATAAAGTTTAAAACCAAACACTAAAATTCCGCTGCTCAAATTTCAGTGAACACCTGGATCCTAACAAGGGAAAGGCATCCACCGGTAGAAGTGCTGGAGAAGTCGTACTCAATATTGGACAAAAACCGTATCAGCCGAGCGTACCTCATCAGAACAAACCAGAGAGACTGCCCAGAAGCAAACAACTGATGCATTGAATAGGAGATCACAAGTACGTCTTCGGAAATAGAAACAAAAAGTGATACTGATGAATAGAAAGATAAATTGTTGAATTTATTTTATATGATGTAACTACTTAAAAGAACTCTAACATAATAATCTATTCAATCAAAAGTTTGGCACCTAGTTGTATTAGCAGACATAACGAATCCAAATTAGCTGTATTCATTTTATTTAATTCAAGCTTAGTAGCTCTTTTAATTACAAAATTTGGTGAGGTATGGTATCTTTCGAATTCTGATGAAAGATCTTGGGCAACCGCCACATTCAATAGTTAATTGTTAAAATAATATCACCAATAAAGCATTTTATTCTACAAATGCATATATTTACGCGATGTTCATAGTCATAAGATAAGTAAGAAACCTTCATCTTAAGCTTAAAGATATTAAAATATTATTATATTTTATTCTAATTAACAACTTGTAGTGGAATACAGAAGGTGCAGTGAAAAGTTTTGTTAAAACAATGTAAGATTGCATTAATGTCCAGGGTTTCATATTCAAGCAATCCTAATGCGTGAGATCAATTTTACGTATTCCGGGTCTGGTCTAATGGTTATTTACATCTTGGTTTTAGCACAACACATATTCACTGTACTTCCGTGCACAATTCCAAAGTATTGTTTTCAAGTTAAAGCTATCAAAAATATTGTTTTGTTTTGCCTAAGCATTGTATAATTATCATAGCAGTGTCAATATTCACTTAAGGAAGATTTTATTAAATACACATATGCATACTGATTGAAACGCACTGCATCATTAGGTAGATGCAAAGTAGCTATAAAAAGTGTGATTTCGTGATAAACAGTCATGCATTTATTACTTTAGTCGATAATTCTTAGTGTCCATTATCATGACCTAAAGTTATTGTTATATATAAGAAGCTTATGAAAATGGACACAAATCATAGTTTAAGTTTCATTTACTGTAAGTAGTTAAAGTAATTAACTATTTTTGTACTAGAAATATTCATTTACTTTATACGTAAGCACCTTTAAGTACACGTATATTAAATTAGAGATCACAATTATATATAAGATGCCCCAATGCTCGAATTGTCTTTGGTAAATGTTTGATCCACCGTAATAATTTATTATATTCCATTTAGCATTCGACCACGGCAACAGAATTTAAAAATTAATCTAAATCAAGATTTATTTTACTTAATTTACTTAGAACGTTATATAACGAGCGTGTCTTATTCTGAAGACCTAGGCATGCCATTCTTAAACCTTTATTTGAATATTATCGTATAGATTTATACATATTCAAGTCCTGTACATTAATATAGTTTAGAATAAGTTTATGTAGAAATAAAACGATGAATAATCCTCAACCATGTATATTATCCATAATCTACAACTTAAATAAATTAAAGCCTTTACAAAAGTTGTTTAGTTTATTACTCTATTTATAAAATTAGTGCAGTTAAATGTATGCGATTGGAAAACGACTTATTTTAACTTAACTTCATTATCTTTAAGTTATTTTTATATGGATAGTTAGTGTATTCTTGGGCGTAGCCAAAGTCAACCATTCCACGTAAATGCTCAGATTTTGGTATAATATTATCTCTTGTGTCTATTCCTTGGCTACACCTAAGGATAATTTCGACGTGATTCACGAAAAGTCGAAAACTATTCTCAAGGTCTTTGGTTTGACTGTGTTCATTGTTGCCTTAAGTCGGAGTGCTGTCATCCGAGTGCCAACTTTTCCTGTGTTCGGCCGTAGCTTCGTCATAGCTCGGTGGAGGTGGGATGTTATCGCTCTTGGTTTTCGTAGGAGGTTTTGTCGGTACAGTTAGTCGGTCTTCTTCGGCTTCTTCAGGGATGGAGTCGCGGCGTCTAGGGTCGTACTCGGAGAGGGCTGGCTGTGATATATTGTTACGAGTTCCAAGTCCAACAAGACCCAGTTTTGGAGCGCTTTGTGCTTGCTAAAATTTAGTATTGAATAACTATCATACCTTTTTATTGTTTTTGTCGTCGTCAAAAGATATGTATTAAACATAACGAGTCAAAAATATTAATCAAAGTCAAAGTTATTTTTCTTCTTTTTTTCATTTTCGCTTTTGTTGACTTTACTGAAGGTAAGTAGCCAAGCACAAGAAACAACTGAGCCTACGAGAAGATATCCTACAAAAACTCGAGTTCTGGCGGCCATAGCTCATTTTTTATCCTATAAACTAGGCAATCGAAGACCTCGTGAGTACACGATCTTTAGAAGTAACAATTTTCCAGGCATTGATATGTATTAATGCCTGGAAAATTGCTACTTCTAAATTCAATATACTTTATTATATTAAGCGTATGTACGCTTAATATAATAAAGCATATTGAATTTTGGTGTCAGACATAAAACTGTTTTCATGTCAGTTGTAACTGTAATGATTTTTACAAAATGAACTACTATGTAACTTTAATCAGGGTAATAAACGATACTACGTCACAGCAAAGATAGAGAGAGTAAATAAAATAATAATATGTAAGATCATAAGCAAGGTTTCGTACTATTTACGTTGGCATCAACTATATTTATAGCCTTCACAATTATTTACGCATGTGAAAAATTATTTGGTAAATGTTTATCAATAGAGCAAAAATTTTTTCGAGTTAGAGTTTTGCTCATATATTTTTTTACTCATTCTATTTTTTTATATTATTAAGAATAAAATTAAACAGAATGTTAAACTATATTATAACTTAAGCAAGATTGTCAGTTCGGATTAGTAACTACTCAGCGCATCGTTTGGACAACGCACCCAATGGTTTATTTCAAATGACGTTGCATTTTCTGATTTCATCTCGATCTTTATAGATTTTAGATGTTTACTCGTACGTCATATAGTTTTGAGTAGAGTCATACAAATAATTAAAATACTTTAATTAATTAATGCTTTTAAACGTTTTGCTTCTACACACGGACTAGTTATCCGCCAACTAGTTTAAAAAAATAAAGTATATTCTTAGGATTGTGACTTGAGAAGATTATTATAAGCTAAAAACAGCCGTCAGGCTGTTAAAAAAAACTCCTAGGAAAAGCTGTTAGACTGTCAAGTCTAACAGCTTTTCTTCAGTCGGCCTTCACTAAAGAAAAATGCTATACAATCGACCAGTCAAATTTTTTTTTAATCATACTCTGAATGCTATTTCCAGAATTTTCAAAGCAGCCACGTCCAGCAACGTTTATTCTTGTACAGGCAGCCTAGTGCTATCTCCTTTCCAGGGTAAGAGTAAAAAAATACTACTAGCTGTATCGGTATTCGCAATACCAAAACAGCTACTAGCCTCTTCAGCTACGTTGACCACAAATCTACTGTGGGGTTGCGAACATATATCCTTAAAAATATCATAAAAAGAATAAAGACGACGATACTTACATTACTGACTTTGTAATGGTTACTCGGTCTACTAATCGATAGC
Organism: Catocala fraxini; assembly: GCA_930367265.1. NCBI lineage: Eukaryota > Metazoa > Arthropoda > Insecta > Lepidoptera > Erebidae > Catocala > Catocala fraxini. The sequence continues at coordinate 29,053,372 of OV884025.1, read as the reverse complement.
ACTGGATTTGAGATGTGTCCTTTGCCTGTATGATGGTGACTAATCTCCAGCGCTGATCGCAGCATATCAACTTTAGAAGCAGAGCCTTCATAGTTGCTGCCGCGCCGTTGACTGTTGCTGCCGCTGCGGCTGCGGCAGTGCTCGTTTATGTCACCTTGGGAGAACTGGAAAATATCCATATTGAGTTAAAATATTCTTATCCATAATATTGTCTTCTATTTACGCGAATATTATTCATTGAAATTAAACTGCTATATACGGATTTTATCGCGTTGTTTACTTGACACTTTATTACAAAATTTTGAAAATTGTTACACCACTACTACTATTAAAGTTTACTAATTTTTAAGCTAATTAAATTATTATTAAACTATTTAGATTTAATTTATTTTTACACTTTCCCCGACGTTTCGGTTGCTTTTCAGCAGCCATGGTCACGGGGAGACTCATCACTCATTAGCTTAAAAATTAGTAAAGTTTAATAGTAGTAGTAGTGTAACAATTTTCAAAATTTTGTAATAAAGTGTCAAATAAACAACGCGATAAAATCCGTATATAGCAGTTTAATATTCTTATCCCTTAGCCTTTATTATTCCCAAGTCACTTGGGGTCGGCTTTTCCGGTCTAACCGGATTTGACTAGATATCAGTTTTCACACGGAGCGGCTGCCACCTGATCTCCGCAACCCAAAGGCTAACGATACCCTAAAGCTAGACCAGTGTCAGGATATTAGAGGGTACTGACTTGCCCAATAACGACTGCCATAGATGTTCATGGCAGCCGGGACCAACGGCTTAACGTGCTCTCCGAGACACGGAGCAGGCGATAATTGTCAATCAATAAGTAAGTTAAACTATTATTATAATTATATTATAGGCAATGATAGCCTGGTGGAAAACCATTGAACTGTTAGACGCAGATCTCGAGTGAACTCACAGACGCCCCCAAATTGTCAAAATTGTATGGTTATTATAATAGTTTATTCGCTTTAACGGTGAAGAAAAACATCATGCGCGTACCCGCATATTTAAGAGTAATTATTCCATAATGTTAGCAAAGGTAAGCCTACCAACCCGTAGTGGACTAGCCATGGATGAAAGATTAATCTTTCTCATATTGAAAAAAGGGTCCTGATGAGTTTATATTGTGGCATGTATGATTCTCATATGTTTAGGTAAACTGTAAACCCAACTCTAAGCAGTAAAAATGAGCAAATATCTGTATGTCATATACACCATAGTCTAACTAACCAAGATAACTGAAAAGCTCACGTTAGGTTAGGTTAGATAAATACACGTGCAAACTTCTGCCACAGAACCAGCAAGGCAATCATCAATCAATCATCGCCAATACTACACTCCGTTAAAACTATTTTATATAAAAAAAAATTATATGTATAGCAAATATGAAATACTAACTGGAATTTTATAAATGTATGCGTATTTTATAAGTACTCTATGTCTTTTACTATAGTTCAAGCTATCGTTATACCAAAGTGGCTGTTCACCGTGAACTCACCCACGTTCATGACTACTACTCCGATCCCGTGGCTCATAGCGTGATAGAGCCTACAACTTTCCTCAGGAATCACGCAAAATGTTTTCCAAATCCAAATGGTAGTTCTAGAGTTTAACACATTCATACGAAAGTTAGAATTCAATTAAAAATCATAGAGAGATGACACACAGTGTAATCCGGCAAAATGACGGTGCAGAAAAATTGTAGATCATCCGCCCAAACTCGCGGCAAAAGTAAATTTACGATTGTTATCATAAATTAATTTGCAAATACCATACTAATAATATAAATGCGAAAGCTAAAAGTTGTTTTGTCTTTGTGCGAAAGTACCTAACTACTAAACCAAACGCATTTATATAACAAATATCAGTACCTATGGATAACGAAAAAGGATGTGTTAAGTAGACGCCTACGTATGAATCTTCCACTTCTAGATGATGAATATTAATGACATTATGTACAAAAGTGGCACAACAACAACTTGCAAGACGTTGCCGAACGCCCTTGAAGTTAATAATTTGCCTATCCTTTTCAAATAGAGCTGGTGAGGTAATCTGTAGATCCGTCCGTTAGCAAACTACCAAATTGTACCTACCGAAAATTTTGAAAACATACCGCTCACTATCGTAGCAGGGTTCATCCTTTCCACCTGGATATGTTTTCGTCTAGATTGCTCCGGTAAACCTACCGCAGTATTTCTGTATGTGCTATGTCTTTTGCTTTTCCACAATTAATGAAAAGACATGACGCCGATTAAACATGATGTGGTGTGTCTAAAGGTATAAGGACTTATAGCGACCGCCCTGCAAGACATTTTTACTAACTAACTCACTTATCATAAAGTCTCCAAAATTATCAAAGGACTTTAGTCCTACCTAAAGATTATTTTTTTCCTTTATCGCAAACAATTCCTAAAAATTTAATAAATTAATACCTCTAAAAACTATTCTATATGAACTTACCCTAGAGCGAGAGCCTCTTGGTAATGAATGTAGGGAACCAAGGGGATTATACCGCGTAATCATGTGCAGTCTTTCCAGAGATATCATGGTCTCAGCATCCTTTCGAAGTGGCTCGCCATTCAGCTTATCTCCTTCACCGCTTTCTGTAACAATTTACTATGAAAGAACTTTGATGCTACCAAACCTAACAGCAAAGACCAACTGGTATCAACAAACAGACGGTCTAACAAAATTTGTAAAGAAGCAGCCCAGCTACGGATATACACCAGTTCTTTTCCACAGGGTCGATAAGGTGCTACCCTGCCACAGCCAGCAGGCATTCCTGATGGAACGCGGTGTCTGTAGACAGATGCAAGATCGTATGCTTGTTTGGGACCTTGGTTGTAAATGCTGTAAAATGTGTTTTAGATGCGCTATTTGTTTTAAAGGAAATTTAACTTATGCAATAAAACCAATACATTAATAATACAGAATTTTATGATTTCATTACCTGTATCTGGTTCACACGCGTCCTGCATCCCTGTCATGTTAATATTCTTTAACCAAAAGTAATGGAGTAGTCCATATAGGACTCCACCAAGGAAAGCGATCAGTCCCATGTAGCGGAATGCTTCTCTTGTTCCCAGCGAGGCTATCAGAAGGCCTCCTCCAAAACTGCCGCTGCCTCTGCCTGAAGATTTTATAATATGATATATTCATAATTAGTTACGAGATTAATTAGATAAGAACATAAATCTACGTGAAGACCATATACCTACGTAATATGTGGAAAGTAGCAAAAATGTCGTAAGAGAAAGTCGATATCAGCATATCTCCAAATGCATTATTACTTAAAACTCCAAAATACTACAATGCTTTAGTGATTGTTTCTGATCTTATATGACATAAAAGATTATATGGCTTCCTATTTTCTTTTTGAGTCATAGTATACACATAATATTAGTAACCAGGCAGGCAGAAACGTGGATCCTTATAAAATCAAAAATTCTAGTGACGGAATATTTTTTAAGCTTCGTAACAGAACATAAAATTTAATTTGTTCGAAACAAAAACAAAGCATGGTCAGATTGTTATAGAGTTGCTTTAACATGACGTCAATGTTATCTGAGTTCGAATTGTACGTAAATTGTAATACTCGCGGCTTAGATTATTCAATATTTAACTAAAGATTTGAATGCGAATGTATTCTGATCTTAATTATTATCTTGTTTTCTCTCAAACAACCTCCTGTTTTCTTTTACATTATTTAAAGTCAATAGTCGGTTCGTGTCTTTTAAAACCAATTGCGCATGTACGACTGCTTTATAAGTGAAATATAAATAAAGGTAATCTTTATTCTGGTACCCTACAAGAACAAATAACTACACACCAGAGGGCCAAAACTCGCAATAAAACTGTTTAATATTATTCTTATCTAGTCTTAGTGTCATAAATGTGACGTTAAATGTACCTATACATCAATTGCATTTCAGTTCACATCATATGCTTATAAGATTGACCTGCCTTGCCTTTGGACTGGCTCTCTGTTTAGCACAGAGTCGTAAATCAACAAATAAAACTTCTATGTAGAAAGAGTAAAAAGGCACTTCAATGAACTTAGAACATTAGCCAGCAGGTGAATTAAACTATCATAATTATAGTCTCAGTTCTCTACAAAAATTTGGCGTGGGCACCGCGATTTATTTTTCTTTGGCGTACCTTTTTGCCTTTTGCCAGCCAAATGTCGAGGCTAGAATAAGCTTATATACTATAGCAACTACACATAAAGGCCAACTTACTTTTCATTTACTTTGATAGGTACTAACCAAGACTGAAATGCGCCATTCCCAGAACACCAATTAACGTTGCAAGCAGGCTCTTCGGAGCAAGCATCGCGCAGTAGGTCGCTGCTGCCACCCACATCAAATGCACTGAGAGAGACTCCATAGCCTCAAATGGGAAACACCACCAGGAATTCCTAAGAATAAATTAAGAAGTTCATAACTTATTTTTGTATAATGTAAAACTAATAAAATCATGAGTCACAAACAAAATCTGACTTCTGACAATCTTTCTAAGGTGACTTTATTACTAGGTCAATAACATCAACTTAGATTTTGAACTTTATTACACAATTAAAACTCACACATGCAAATGAGGATGTGTGTTCTCATCCTTATTTGCTATGTAATATAATTTTTTTGTTATTCCCATAACCCTTTGTTCTTTTTTTGTATATTTAGCTTAATTGTCATACACGTATGCTTGCTTTCCTAGCGTCTTATACACTTAAAGAAAAGCAGTAATGTAGGTTGCCTAGTTTTAAGTGATTCTGTTAATTATATAATGTAGTGTGCTGTATGACATTCCTATCTAATTAAAATAATATTCAGCAAAGTCAACCTATAAAGAGCTCTAGGTAATCCTCTTATCGATAGTTCGGCTATTATTATGCAATCAGAAAAGTCATAATTCTACCGATTGTCTGAAATCTGAGCATGCAAAAACATTGTTTGAATAATTCTGTGTTTTATTATCTGATGAGTTGCAAAGTTCCGTGATATACGCAGTATTATATCAGGTAACCGTTTCAATTAGAGCCTTCCCACGCGCCATCATTGGACTCATAAACTTGACAGTGCGCGCTCGTAAATACATTCATCTTGGAAATGGTGGTTTAATCCGAAAGGACATCACGAAGACCCAGCTGCTTGCTACAATGTTGATTTAAATTGTAGAAATGCTTTTGGGAGCGAGCTATCTTAGACAATGGTTTTAATGCGTAATCACTTTATTTGCTTTTGCTATATGATAAAATAGTGAAAATATTGTAAATATGGGCTTTTCAGAGACTACCAATTGACAGTGCTATTATAAAACATCATTGATATTTACATAAGTCTAGGTTCTTTAAAGGCAGCGTATTAATTGTAGATAGATATAGATATACTTTTAATGATTGTTCTTGAGATTCATTTACTATATTTACGTTTTAAACATCTAAAGACTGAAATACTCTTATTTTCAATATCTTCTCGTGATCATCAGATTAGCAGTATTTAAATTAGTAATGAAATGGCTATTATCTATACAACTATTACATTAAGGTAATAAACTACACCCAGAAATAGCTTCTTATCTGGCCATAAAAAAGGTTAACAAACCTTTTTTACGGTCAGATAAGAAGCAATTTCTGGGTGTAGTTACTGAAATGATTTTATAACATATTTCATTAATAAAAAGCCTCGGTATTTTTGAATAACATAGGTGAATCAAGTCATGGTTTAAGCGTAAATAATAAATTAATAACATAACATAAAGTTACTCAACACAATATGTACGTAATTTTTATGCACCGGGAGAACGTCTTTATATATATTTTCATTTAAATGGCAACCGAATCTCGTTTTAGTTATAGCTCTAAAGCTTTGATCCTATTATCTCTGCTCACTCTCCTTGAACATACGTTCATCCTGTATTAATTTCGTCACAGTTATAAATATACTTACTTTATAATATTCCATCGCATGTATGAATTGTATCTAAATGTGTCATTGCCAGGGTTCAGTTATCGGATGCCCCATATTAACACAATTGTGTGTAAGACAATCAGTGAATGCGCCATGCCTTTATCTTACTTAACACATACTTCTGCCATTGTTGTATCATTTAATGTCACTTAGTGCGAGCATACTGGACAAGAACCGAATGTGTACTAAAGTAAATCTACAACTACTATTTACCACACATCTGCAATACAAATTCTACGCAGAACGTAGTCAGTATGTTATCTTAAACAAGCTTTACTGGACAATCAGAGGATATGAAACATAAATTAAACAATCATAAAAATATAATGAACTCACGTGTTGGAAGTAAGGACACGTTAATAATGCGGAAGACAGGAGATACTTACTCGATAAACGAGTAGCCTACGAGCCTGGCTGCGTGGGAGAAGAACGCGACTATGATGACATTCACGTGGCCGATGCGCGCGGTGATGGCGTCCGCGCCGTAGAGGAACGGGATGCTGCTCAGCGTCCCCACGGTCACGGTTATACCTAGACACACGATCCACTCGATATAGAACATACTACAAACCACATAATGACCACTACACAGATTGTTTGCGCTGATAAACTCGGCTGCGAATTTAATCTCTCCGACTTGTTAACAAACATTTCATAATAAGGATTAATATAGTCTGGTACAACTGTACTTACCTAACAAGAAATTGGGTGCTCCTAATTCCTTCAAGTAAATAAATAGATAAGATTCGATAAATCCCCAAAAGTTTCCCAATGCGAAGAGGAAAAATATGAAAATAATGATATGTGGCATCTTAATAATGTTGACCAGATCTCTAAGTAGATTGTCTGCGGGCAATTTAGCTCCTAAAGGCATGACGGCGACGGTAACTGCCGATATTAGAAGCAGTACATCGTAAGTATAAAACGCAGCTGAATAGTCAGTGTAACCTGTAATCAACAAACCGATGTAAACATTTAGTAACGCTATTGACATTAGTGATAACGATTACGGGATGCCACATACGTACCGACTTGTTTGCTCCTCATATCTATAAGCATGCCCGTGATAGGAGAAAATATAGCCATTCCAATACTAGAAAAAAGCCTTTCTCTGCCAAAGTCCCCGCCGTATTTTTGGATCATGGTCAAAGCTATTGGGTCCATAATAGTGACACCGGCTGACAACATTATAGTTCCCATGAATCTCAAGAAAAAGTAGATGTAAAATGTTTTATCGTCGCTTTCTTTATAATCCGGTGGGCAAGTATCAGGGCCACCTCTCCTGTAAAATTCCAATGATAATAATTTACCTTTAGATAGCTGCCGTTTGTTTGTTAAACTTTAGATAAATATTAAGTAGTTGGCTTACAAATAATATTATAATCAAATAAAGGTATTAAAGCGAGTATCTTGCTACATTACCTAAAATCACACTTTTGTACCATACAATCAGCAGATAATATCTCGAGACGTTGTTGGGACAGTTTAGTCATATTATGCAACATCACAAGTCCACCGCATCTAAGATCTTCTTTATCTAAGGCTGTAATGTTCACACCTTGCGCTATAAGAAGTTTCTCACCAAATCTTGATCTGAAATCTGTTATTTGATCGTCTTCATCCTAAAACATATACATTCACTGTTTATATTTAATATTTATATACTCGCAGTGCAGTTGTGAAATAATATGAGATCACTCACTCTTTCCATTTCGATGCCTAGTTGTTCCTTCGGTTCTTCTAAATCATCGTGAACTTCAATTAAAAAGTATGCGGCGTCGTTATAGTCTTCATCATCAGTCATATTTAAGTAACCGCTAAAAACAGAACACGCTTAGAATTTAATGGTACTTGACATACGAGTAACACGAAATATTGTGATAATAACCTGTATCATAATTACTTATAATCTTTGATAGTGTTGTGATGTTAGAGTTCGTGTTAATTTTGAACGATCTCACGGTATGAGGTCAAATAAACACAATATATTTATTTTGTTGAGACAATGGTTCACTAGGATCCCATAACTGGCGCAGTAATCACAATATTTAGAAAGAAATACTTTAAAAACATTTTTAGGGATAGCAGCTGGTATTTATCTATAATTCTTAATTCATCTTTCAACAACTAAATAAGTGAAGACAGCCGTCTGCATTCTGTAAGATATCCTCGTAATATTTACTTGGAACTCCAGTAACTACATTGTTATCAACATTATTTAACATGACTAATAAAGTCATTTACATGATTACTACTGCGCATTTCAAGTAACAGTAGAGCTAATAATATATATTAAAATAAAGTCCACACAATATTACTCTTCGAGATTAAAGGGGAGGAAAATATTATAAACGTGACCAAAATATAAACACCATGACAAAATATAAACACCATGACAAAATATAAACACCATGACAAAAATTATGATTTAGTTGATTGTGACTATTGCTGTTTTTTGATAATATCAGACAAAGAGCTTACGTAGCGTTAGATAAATTCGGAGGCTGAATCTTATGACTGATGTGAAAATCTAAGTCATCCTTATCATCAGAAGGATCGCTGGCTGGACTTTCTGTAGCTGGCCTGGACAGCTGGCAATGGTCTACGCATCGATCCAAAACAAAATCCACAGTCTCATCTTCGCCTGGACATTCTCTACTAGGACAGGGGCTCCACCAGATCTAGAAATGATGTATAACTGATCTTAGAACAAAGATATAACCAGCAATATTTAGTTAATCCGCATACTCAGTTAAACAAACGATGTGGCCTTCCCTTCTAATATATTTAACGACTTTGAATCGAAATTATAGGGTCGCAGCGGATGGTCCATTAAACCAGTCAAGGGTAAAGTCCAACATGCATAAATTTAGCTTAATTCCCTTAACTAATTCAAAGATACAGTCTCACAAGACACTGCTAGTTAATTCGCCCTGAGGCCGGATGACGCCGATTTGCTCAAATTCTTAGGTGTATACTGTGTTAGTACATAACAAGGTCCAACGTGTTTAGGGGTCGATTTCGAAACAAATGTATTTATATACCTCAACGCTGTTCGTGATCGGGTGCCGCATGACGTAAGCTGATGGCATCATCCCCGGGGTCTCTTGATGAGGGATCAATAGCAGCGAGTGATGAAAGGCGGCATTCAGAATCAGGGCAGTGATAACCACCGGTTTGTATTCTCCAAAACGGTCCACCAGAAATCCTACAATCATTAAAATGTTTCTCTAACTTCTGTAAAAAAGGTATATTCGGTTCAAGCATTCAAACTTACCGGTAATTGGTGGACTTAAAAACGTGGTGAACGGCAAAGCTAAATACACAAAAGATATTTCGGGCACCGTAAGTCCAATACTCTGCATGTGTATCGTCAAATACGGCAAGAGAGATGCAGTAGCTCCATACATTACAAACAGAGTCACTTTCAACATTATCAGGTTGGGATTGATCCGCAGCCACACCATAAGCCGACCCACGCATCCTACCTCCTCCTCACTGTCTCCGTCCATGGTGGTATCGTCTTCACTATTTTTCTTCACTTCAACAGATTTTGCCATATTCTAATCACTCACATTCACATTTTCATAACGAAAGGATGTTTGTTCGTGGGCTATATCTTATCGACTGCCGCTTGATTCGGTAGCAAAGGCTGTCGGTGGTGTGCTATGACGATTATTTACATAAGGGTTCTTCACCGAGTTTTACTTGTATTGAGAATGTGTGTACTTGTGCTCGGAGCCAACGGGAGAGCCAGGGAGGGTCCCGTGCTCCCGAGCGACTGCGACGCGGCCAGTTCGCGGCGGACGTCGCTCGGTACACCAATTTACAAATAATAGCAAATTACCTTCGTTTAAGAAGTGTCACGGCGATTGGTGGGGATGCTGACTAAATCGGCTGGCAATCCGAAGACCTTGTGGCTAATGGCTGGGGTCGGGGCGCCCGATACTCCTTTAGTTCCCGAGATGATCGCGCGGATCGCGAAATAGCGCTGACATTGCGGCTCGCCATTTGTAAGTTCTCTTTGATTTTTGCTTTCATTTTCTGGACACTAATACTACGCTTTTTATTACTTACGTATACATACTAAATATAATAATGTTACTCTTTTTTAAATCTCCTGAAGTGTTACGTAACACATGATCGTTCGACTTACTTACTTTATTTCATATTAATAACAAATCGTTAAAAAATTTCCACGGTTGTCTTCTATCGGTACTTACTCTGCCCATCCTCCTGAAGGAGCTTAAGGAGGACGGATATGATATGACAAACATAGATACTCGCTAACGTATAACTGCGTAGATAATCGTCTGCTAGTCACAATTCTTGCGGGGAAATAAAATAGGATATTATAAAATCTCATTTCATACAATTTAACACAAACAAACAACAAACAAATCCATTACCCGTTATGAAAATTTTCTAGACTTTTTATAATATCTATGGTTCAATCTGTAACATTGCCTTGCTGGAAAGCATCTGAAATGTTGTACGTCAAAAATAACACAATTCATTCATATTTATTTTCGTAGAAATGTTATGTGCGTTTTTATTTAGAACTCTACATAATCACAAGAAAATCACTTCACATCTCTAGTTCGCCTATATTACTCCTGGCACGTTGTAGATTGTTTTACAATGAAATGAATAAATCTGGGTTCTATTTTACTAATTATTCCGAGATTTGCCAAACATGTAATATACATTTTCGAGTACTAACGTTGATTTATTAATTGCTAGTAACGTATTATTCGAACATGTATTAATTTTCACGAACTCCCATATTAAACTTTGACGCCTTTAACGCTTTACCGAACACGATGATGGAATATTTTGGCTTAGCTAACCATCTGCAGTAATATATTAGGAATATATATATTGATCTAGGAATGTTAAATTCGAATAAAATGTTTTTCATAATATATCTAAGAAAGAATAAGATTAATCAATATTGTATTCCTGCCATCTTGCTATGTTTTACAAATAAATTATTATTATGATTATAATTCTTATATTACACCATCGATCACTAATAAAACTGTAGGTATAAGTAATTGAACAAAAATTTTTTTTAATGCTATATTTTAATAAATTTAAATAATGTAAAACAAATACAACTAGTGATACTCAATTATGAAAACGAAATTGTAAAATAATGGATGAAATTATAATTTTATTAATCATTTATTTAAATTGTACCATTCTAACTATATTGTATGATTCAAATCAAAACGTAAATGTACTGTACCGATGTCGTAGGTACCGAGTAAATGTTTACCTCGTCAATGCACTGATTGTTGTGAGTTCGATCCCGATGCAAGTTAAATAAATATACTTACAAATTTTTCGAATTTTGGTGTTCTTTATGTCCGTTGTAGGAATGTTTGTAAAGTCCCAGGCGATACAGAGATTATTCTTAGTATAGAAGTAAATTTTTTGATAAACACAGAAGCAAGACGAAGTCTATAATAATTACAATAATAAATACATTTTATACACTGCCCTCTAGTGACAAATAATATAAACGAGTTCTAACTTTCTTCTTTGACTTCGAATAAGTGCCACCTATTGTTGAATAGCGGTACTATTGGTAAGATACAATCACGTTCAGCGCGCACTCCGAAAGATTTCTTGTGGCGAAATGGAGCAACTATTCGTTTTTAGTACAAACAAATACTTGGCAATTTTGTAGAGACTAGCCTGTGGGATTTCTTTTGTGACGGGCATTCTACAGTGATATAGGTATGGTTGACCAATTATTATAAATAAGAAAACATTTCATGATTTCTAAAACTGTGCTCTGCGAGAACGAGACTGACTATCCCTACTTAAAATCCATCTACCAAAACTATAGATATTTTGTAAAACTTATAGCGTAGCCTGACTAAAAAAATTAAATAAAACATCGCCATGTTGTGGCAAATTATCGAAACTTATATTTGAAGAGTTATCTCTTAACTGTCAAAATTACTATAAAATACGCAAAGTTCCCAAATTACAATGTTTTCATTTGCTCGTGTTATTTATTTATAGATTGATATGACTAAACTTCAAAGAATCCTTTTTTTTTGCGGAACTCTACAAACTGACAACTGAATCTATGTCAATCAAAGTTGCAGTTTGATAAACTATTGACCATGTTATCCATGCTATAAAATACCTCGACCTTTATTGGGAAAGGACTGGTATAACTTATTGTTAGTTATCGGCGCGGTACAAAAGTCAAAATTACCACGAATTGCAAAGTTGTCTTATAAATTGTGACAACATTTACAATTGTGACAGATAAATCTTCGCTTGTCATTACCAGCCTTTTGATCTGTCACAGAAAGTTATAAAACCAAGGTGCGATGGTTAAATATTTATTATAATATGTAGGTGATATAGATAGATCATTCGTATTAAATACCAGCAAACATTTCTGCCCAAATTATTAAATACAATATATTATTTTTATGTTGATGATGAAGTTAATTCCTTTAATAAGTTAATTTTTACTAATAAGAAGTAAAGAAATTCATATATTATGTTATAATTTGATGTTTTAGTTTTATATTATTAAATTATGTGTAATATTTTTAAAGTTTACTACTGCCATCTAGCGACCATAGATCAGAACTACTTCAACTCCGTCTAGAATGTCTATAGTCTACTGCAAATTGTCAACCATAATGCATTGCGCATAAATGGCCGCCATGTTGCTGCCGTCTGAAAGATGTTCGCAACTGTGTGTGTTTACTAATGAATTTTAAGAACTTATATAGTTAAATTACTGTGTTTGTGAAATTGTGAGTGTACCATGATTTTATATTTCATGTCTTATTGTGATTGAAAGGTCTATCAAATGTCTCTGAAGCCAATAAACAGTGAAATTTTCTTTAGATAGTCATTCGGTTCGGACGGCATAATGGCTGACAATCTGATTCAAAAGTCACATAAAACTAGTGAGAAAAACAAGTATAACAACGTTGTTCACCGTACGACGAGTGAATCTCTTCGACTGAACGAGTCGGAGAAGGTAGTGACTCACCCGACGAGTCTGCAAGCTGCCCATAACCCAAGGAAAATATCTTCATTTCAGATCACCAGTGTGACGGTCGGCTCTCGAGTGAGCACTGATGCTGGCGAGGACTCCGCCGACGATCTAGATGAATCTCACACCGACGACATATCGAGAGTGACCGACATAGAGAATGAAACGCCTAGTTATTCCGAAGACACGTTCTCCAAGGATGATGTGTTCTACAACGCGTCGAGTGCATCTTTAGGCTGCGCCCCCGTCATCCCGACCAGCTCGCAATACGGACTCGCGATTGTCGGCCAGGACAACGCCACTAACCAGATAGGAGGAGCAGTGCCAAATAGTAATAATACAGAAGTGCCTGACATGCATGTCAGCGTCACTAACGCCGGAGCAGGCAGCATTATCAATCTCATAGGAAATGCTAAACCACAAGAAGGTATGAAAGAAATACAAGAACATGTTAGAAATGAACGGTTTAAAGTTGTAAAAATTGAAAGCACTGAACCTTTCCGTAGGGGCCGATGGATGTGTATGGACTACTTAGATCATACTAATTCTCAACAAAATGCACCGATGACATTGAATAATAACCTGGATGTGACAGAGACTAATGCGCTGCAGGCTCCTGACAGTGGTGTAGTGATTAACGATAGTCAACATGATGAAGTGTCTAATGATCTAACTAATAAAGGGCCTAAAGACATGCAAGGAAATGCTCCTACTGTACAGCAGCTAGAACAAACTCTTCAAAAACAATTCCCTATGGCTTCCCCTGGGCAATCACTGACCCAGCCTTTAAACGTGGTGCAGCAACAGATGCCTGTTTCTCAGCCAGTTTCTGTTCAGTCGCCACCCTTAGAAATGCCACAACAGATGCCAAATCCTAATATGCAGCCTAACCAACAAGTTGGGCAGCAGCATCCTCAGAGCATGACACACATCACCATGCAGAACGCTGCTCAGAATCACCCCCAGCAAACCCAACCGCAGCAAGTGCAACAAATTCCACAAAGTTTCCCTCAACACCAACTACAACAAGTCATAGCTCAATCTCATGCAATGCAACAAATTCCTATGCACCAACAAATGCCACAGCAGATGCAGCAAATACCTAATCAACAAATGCAGCAAATGGGTCAGCATATGCCCCAGGCACAAATACCTAATATGTCACAGATGCAGCAGCAAATGCCACAGATGCAGGCTATGCCTAATCAAGGACAGATGCCGCAGGTAGCCAGTCAGCAACCTCAAATGCAGCAGATGCAAATGCAACAGATACAAGGCCAACCTAATCCCCAGATGCATATGCAACAACCTCAAATACCTAATATGGGTCAACCTCACCATCTGCAAGGACAGCAGCCAATGGGAGCACAACAAGCCCAGTTACAGCATTTGCCTAGCCAGGCTCAGATACAAGCTCTACAAAATCAACAAATACCTAATCATATTCAACAGATGCAGATGCCTGCCCAACTAACTGGTGCCAACCAACAGATACCACAGATGCAAACTCAAATGCATCAGTTGCCATCACAACCACAGCAATCAGTTGTGCCGGGGATGCATCCACAAATGCAACAACAGGGAATGTCTGGAGTCCAGCAACAATACAATCAAGCTGTCAGTCAGCAATCTAATGCTCAGTCAATGATTAGTGCTAGCATGCCATCATCACAACAACAGATGGTACAACCACAGCATAGTGTTCCTCAGTACCATGCGCAGCAACCGCAGATGAGCCAGCAAGGCCAAACTATGCCACAAGAGGTGCTTACAAGTATTGTTACATCACAGCAAGGTGCAACTTTACCTACCAATCTTCAGCCAATGGCTTCTCAACCTCAGGGTTCTACGCTGCCTGCGAATCTCCAAAGCCTCAGTCAGCAGCAGCCAACCACAGTGCACAACATTGCTCCACAGCAAGGGAATGTGCCTCAGGGGAATATACAACAAATGATGGCTGCGGCTCCTCAGAATATGCAGATGACTCTAGACGGGAATCAGCCTAGTATGCAGATACCCGCCTCAGATCCTATATTCATGCAGCCAGCTAATGTCGGTCAGCAGATGCCAGTTGGGCAGCACATGGGGCAACAGAACATGTTGCCCCAGCAGGTGGGCGGCCAAGGGCAAATGGGGGGCGTGCAGTATGTGGCTAATCAGCCAGTGGCGCAGGTGTCAATGGCGCACCAGAACATTCCGATGTCGATGCAGCCGTCCATGCCGGTCGGGATGGGCGGCGGGGTCCACCCTAACGTTGTGCAGTCCCAGACCAGCATGGGTCTGGGCTACGGCAGCGTCGTGTCGGTCATGTCTCAGAGCAGCGTGGCACCCGGGGAGGCGACCGTGTCGGGGACTAACTCGCCCGTGGTGTCGATGCCGGTGAGCTCGACCGCTTACGTGGCTAACGCGCCGCAGCCCGGCCATGACAGTCAGGGCTTTGGCAGCCCCGTGAGTGCGGTAGTGTCTCATGCGATTAGTGGCGCAGTGATGAGCAGTGTGAATGTGAATGCGTGTGATAGTGGTGCTCCGGACGTGTCTGCGGATAACCTGCAGGCCGGCGACACTGGCGATGGCAAGGAGGAGCCGCAGACCGCTCCGCCGCCCGAAGATGAAAGGTCAGTAGCATTTTGACATCATTAGCAGTCTATTACCGCACCTTTATGGTGCTCTCTGTATAAAATGTAATCGTAAAATGTACTTTCTGAAAGAAGAAAAATGAAGTGACTGTTGTTAGGTAATAAAACCTCATTATTGGACTTAGTCTATAATTTTCAATGAAATTCAAAGACGGTAATTAAAATTTGCCCTTGGCAAATTTATTAACTTTTTGTGGTGTAAAACTTTTCTGTTTTAATTTATTGTATATTGTCTTAAGTTTACAATTTATTTAAGTATATCATGGCTAGTGTTATAATTTATCTAAGTTAACAATCAGAAAGGTTTCTTAAATAATACTTCAAAGGTTACAATATTGATCCGGCAAATAATTGAACTAAGTTGAAGTTATTAAAATTACTGAAAACACAAGCTCTGAATGGAAAAAGAGTTTCTTACTGATTTAAATATTGATACTAATGAAAACGATTCAAATTGTTAGTGAGAATTGGTAAATAGGTATTACATTCAATGATATATTTTGTAAATGTTATAAATTATTGTTTTCATAGTAATTATTCATTATATTATTAGGTATATTCTAAAATCTTAAAACATACTATTGCACTAATAACACTATAATTTCTTAAATTATTTATTTATTATATTAGTATTGTACGATTTTCAATTTTTTACACAATCTAAACTTGTTTGTCCTTCAAACTCTACTACTTATAATTACTTATCTAGTAATAGTTAATTTCATTATGTATGATGCATTAGTCCATTAGCATTCCTTAAATATCATTGGTGTTCCAGCCATTAAAAATATGATACTCATTTTTTCATATAATGAAGATAAAACTTCATCTTATGATTCACTTAATCTTTATACATGCATATTATTCAAAAACCAAGTTATGACTGCAACAACATTTTAGAGCTGTTAGAATAAGATAGGTATAAGACTTGATGTGATGCTAGTGCAATCTTAATTAGCCTGACATTAGGCATCTTACATACATGCTTTTAGCTTGTTCACATGCTGCGTCTTTTGCTCGGCAAGGCGACTGTGAACGAAACTCTTGTGTAGCACGCCTAAGATTCTTAACTTAACCGGCTTGGCATAGCGACAAGTTGAACGCATATGGCTGAAAGTGGCGAATCCCGTGTCTATTTGCGAAAATAACTCATCCGTAGACAATGGTGGTTGTTTTCGTTGCTTTCGGTTGGTGCCCGCACCGCCGCCGAGCGGAATCCGACGTCCCTTTGATGCTGTTTATTTGCGCGTTCGTCCTGCGACATAAATAGGTGGTTGACACGTACAGTGCATGGTGCGCGCCGGTATGCCGCCGGGTGACTCACGCGCAACGCACCCGATCTACGGCCTGGCTAAAAAAGCGACGATCGTGCGTTCTTTTTCGTCTGACCTCCTCAACGATGCACGTTACACGGTTTATATTGAGCTACATTTCTCGCGAATCTATTGTACCTAAATACTTAAGCATCGTCTCAGTTTATTATTAGGTATTGCTGCTGGTCCTTATAATGCGTTTTTGTAATCCAATTGCGATTAAAACGATATCAGTAATTAGGGTCACGTGTAATTATTGTTGGATTGGAAACTCACTTGGTAACTTAAACCGCATTCCTGTAGTCAAGTAACCCTGAGTAAAACCGCGAATTTATTCAGAGTACTAAAGACTTCCTTATGTATTCATGACACGAAGCCGCAGAGAAGCTGGTGTAGGCGCCAGCGCTCCTACGTCACTGGCGTCGTTGGTAATCGAGTAGAGAACCGAAGGCCATGAAACCCGAACCTTCCATTCGCTTCTGATCGACTTGAATGCACTACCATTTGTGCTTAAAATAGTCTAAGTACTCACTTAATATGACTAACAAGATACTTATACGAAGCTGTTTATGATTAAAACATGGTATCATAGTGTTGAACATGCTGCTTGATGTTTACTTAAAAAATAGCACTTCAGCTCCCGTTATTTTATTGCTTGTAAAGATTCCTCGAGTTTTCAATGGCCCATTGTTCATTCTGAACGTGCTGTTTTTGAACTCCTATCCATTCATGGAATCATTGCTGGGTACGGCAAGTTCCATAGGCAACAGCTATAACTGCGATGTAATATACTCGTATATTGTAGATTTTGTCTTGCACAAGAATTTATACCGTCGCTTTACTTTGAGTAATTGACATTAAGCTTGTTTCTCTGTAAATTATTACGATAATACGTAATAGCCTGTCGATAGCAATTCCATTGTTAAATCAATTCATATTGCAAGTATGCTATCTTCATGAATAGGCGATGTAATCTTGAGAACTATTGACCCGAGTTAATGGGACTTCGTCATTCACAATAAAATTATATGATCAAGTTATAAGCCGCAACAAGATTTCGACTTTACAGCATTGGAAAGAGTACGATCCGTTGAAAAAATCAGAGTACATTATTAAAGAATTTCATGTTCGTATGTAGTATTGCATGTAAACACAGTATCCAATAGGTATAAACTACGAGAACAAAGATCGATTAATTTGAAGTTAACTTGCTAGCCAAGTAGATTTCTAACACACTAATGTAACACTTATCTCGCGCTTGCACTAAGTGTGTCTGTTACTGATAATCATTACATTACTAAGTGAAAATAGAACAATTATCCTTATTGTGAACCACATAACGTGTTTTAGGTTATTTCGTCTTCCAAGTGAAAATTTGCTATTGGCAATTCGAGAGAATTATCCGCGCGCACATTTTCTACCTCGCGATGCAATCTATTGGCGTGCTTATATTGGTGAAAGTGGATGCACAAAATACCATCTTAGCTGCGATTTGCGCGCTGGACATTGTCAAACAAAGCGGCCATTTGCAAAAAAGAATGTGGGCGTGTTTTACAAGTTTGTAATTTATATGGTCGAAACTAGTTTGGCGATTTTATGGGTTCTCGGTTTTATTGGTATTACACGCTTTATGTCATGATTGAGTTGCTCCTTTTAAATACACGACGGGTTCTGAATATCGATGGTTTGGGTATTATTGTTTCTGGATTGCATAATTCTGTGTTTATGATCTCAGTGATGTGTTGACGTCATAATTTCACCATACAGGCGGCGCGATTAATCAATTTCACGAGCATACGTCACAGATACATTCGCGCATCGAATATGATTCATTTGAGTAATAATTAGAAAAGTCGCATCGCCCATGTTATAGTGCATAATTTTTCCATTGGACGGGTGAGGTGATAAGGGGTTGAAGAACACTCTATCTGTACGTCACAGCGGTCGTGTCGAGCATCACCATTAATAATATGATAACATACGCCATATCGCGTTAGTTTGTTGTCAAACAAACAGCTGTGGGCCGACGGTGCGTGACGGTGGCGCGCCTCGCAAGGACGTCCAGGGCTCGAAAAAACGCGTCGAGCGACGCGCGATCACTGTCTCACTTTTTCATCTCGTGCTCAGTTCAACTAATAGGTATCGTTTTTTGTAAAACGTTTAAGAACTACTTTGAGGAACCTCGAAGTGCCGATAACTGCGCAGTTTCATGTCATTGTACCAACGATATAATATGTAAAATGAAGCGGCTTAGACAAATATTAGTGTTATGATTATGAGGTCAATATTTATATGTTAACCTGCGAGCTCGAGTAGCACAAAGGTATCTATTGCATTTTTATCAAATACTGCATAGTACGTAGTTTGATGAGAACGAAATATCTACATAATCAATTAGTTTAAACATATTATAAACAATAAAATAAATATCATATTAAAGGACCTCACTAATCATAATTCTATTAAAGTTTGTTGACTGATAATGGCCCAATGATAAACAACAGCTCAACGAACCGTTTCAATGATATGAAAACTATTAACTGTTCCAAATATTGATAAGATAGTGATTTATTGCAATTAAACATGTTCAGTACATGACTGCGGGACCTATAAATTTTAAAGTCGCTTTCACTTTTACGATACATTTCTTCATTGCCATACGAATTACGATCATTCTTATTACTATAGAAAGCCAGGATTGTACACTTAATAATAATGTTACCTTATTTGCTTAATAAATGGATGCCACAGTTTGAACGGTTTCGTGCGAATAATTAGACTGGATGTTAGAAGTGTTGGATCTCACGTGCATTCCTTGCATACTTCAACGGCAACTAATTAATGTTGTGACCTCAAACTGAACGAAATAATGATTATTTACCGACTATATCGTTTAATTAATCCAACAATAAAGTGTTACAGTGTTAAAAAATTATACAAACTGCATTCGTTGTTCTCAAATACGAAAAAAATGAACTATTTATCTTTCTTGCATAATGACGTGATTCTTTTTACATAATTTAAAAACTGTCAAGTGTGACAGACAAGCGTTAAAATTGTAATCAAACTTATTGAGACAGTGTTATATTACTAAGAAATTGATATTTTTGACCGTTTATCGTAGCAGACTGTTACAGTAAAGGAATGTGTTATAGAAAGATATGCGAATAATTAAGTTCAATAATCTGATAGTGTTGCTTTTATAAAATATTACAGCGGAGCCATTGGAAATTACGAGGCGATGTGTGTTGACCCCTGTACCACACAATATTTCTAATTATAAACCTTTATCGTTCTTTGTTTCGAAATGTTATAAACTTGACAATGGACACTGTTCAAACGTTCAATTATAACTAGCCGTTAATTAATGTCTATACAGCTGTTTAATTTCTTAGAAAGAGAGATTATAGTGTAAGCAATGATTTTCTTTCACTATCGTGTTTGTATGCCGGGATATATAATATTGGGAGAGTATATTCGTAAAGCTATTTTTAAATCGTATTTCGTATGACGTTGATTAATAACAAAAGCTTGTTGGAGCAGACTGATTATAGTCGCAATTTCCTACCTCGTTAACCTTTTGGAATTAATATTCAATCTGATCAATACAGGATTGAAGATATCGTGTTTAATAGATGACAAGCTAAGATTTAAAAATTGAATCTTGTTAAGTTATTTTCCTACGTTTGAAACGGATATAAAATTGACAAGTACTCAATTAATTTTATAATGTAATAAAATTATGTTTCTACAAAAGATCATACTTACTGTGTTGTGAATCTCAAATTACCTCCCAAAAAAGAACAAGAAAATATAAAACAACTATTAATTACATATTTATTTTCTACCTGTATACTTAATATTTAAAAGGCTAACTTCAATATTAAGGTTTTAGATTAACGAGGCATATTAAAATGAATCTATCTCGTTAGTCCAGTAATCGCAAGCGAGACAATCGAGTGAATTGTAGTAACCAGATAATATGAACATGTACTAGTGACGAAATCATTTGCTTACCAATCACAAAGCATACTTACGCTAAATTTGTTAGTAGTCACTTACCGACTCAGTAGCCCTATAAACATCATTAGCATACAAACTTGCTAATAATAGTAAAAGCTGCTAGGGATGACGAGCTACGTGGTCTCGGTTCATCATCACGAGTCTCGAATACACTATCACTAGGATTTCCCCTCAGTCACATAAAACTGAAGATGAGGTCTTGCATGTTGGCCACCATATTGCATTCAGTGATCGAAATATTAGATTTCGTAGGCCTCGTCTTTATAAATGACGACTCATCTGTGAAGACAATTTCATATATTTTCAATTTAACACTGCAGCAGGGCTCGTCTTTTGATTCTTGATTCGGTGAATCGCGAGCGGTATGTCGTCTTTCTTTAAAACATATAATTATGTGCTAGCAGTGAAACAGTCACATAAGGTAGAAGCTTGGTTGTGTATATCCTTTCACTATCGAACTTCATAAGAAACGGTTACCACTCACCCTAGTGTGAACCGCAAGCTTATATTCCACTGTAGAAAAAGAAAGTCTCTAGTGGAAGTTTTGCTTTTTCGCTGTTATGTTACACCGTCTGTCATCATCGTCGTCGAGAGCTAACAAACCCGTACTAAAATACTGGACTGCCGTATCGCTTGCTTATTTTGTGGTTTTTACTTATATCATGAAGGTTTAAAAGTCTCTAAATTTGCATAAGTGTCCCTGACAGAAAATATCACCCGTTATTCATCGACATTAAAAGTGTCAATTGCTGGAAAGACATAATTGAAAAACAATTGTGTCTGGCGGCCGGCGAGCTGCTACAGCTTAAGAAGTATTTTTAAATAACAAAATGCGATACAAGGATTAATTAATCTTAAGGAAAAGATAAGTCTATTAAAAGATTATATATAAAACTAGTAGTTTTCCCCGCAGTTTCACCCGCGTAAGTCCCGTTCCCGTGTGAATATCGGGTTTCACCGTTTTCACCCCCTTAAGGGTGGAATTTCCAAAAATCCTCTCTTAGTGCTCCCCTACACTCTCCAAGGAACATACATGTCAAATTTCAGCTTCATGCGTTCAGTAGATTCGGCTGTGCGTTGTCTGTCAGTCACTCAGTAACGGAAGAGTTTTATATATATCGATATATAAACCACCAATTAAAAATAACCAACTAATTTCTTCATCGATATAGTAATCTTTTCTGCAAGTTTTGTATTGAGAATGTTGTTTAAAACAACAAGTGCAATACACAAGAGCTTTCCTGCGAAGTGGGAAGCGTTGGAGTTTAGATAAGGTTTGCACGCCGCGTGCGGTTCCAGTTTTGCTATCGACACAGAAATGTATATTGCGTTTGATAAAAGCTTCTCGGTTTGTTGACCCACATCCATAGATTCTCGTACATCGTACTTAGAGAATTCCCTAGCCTTATGAAATGTTACTTTACGAAAAGCTTTTCATAAAGTAAACAACACAAATGTTTTATAATGACGCATGGCACAACCTCGTCCGCTTGCAATTGTAATTCAGGCGTCGCCAGAACGAAACGGCAGTAGCCGGCGCTTGCCGGAAACGTCCTCAGAATGGCACATTGCCAGTCTTAATGAATGTAAGTATCATCCTTACAGAATTTATTGCGTTACAATTGCCATAAAATATTTATTCGCGCTAAAATCAGTTTGACCGGGCTGAAATTATCGCGCGAGGTATTTGACTCGTTCTAACCCGTAGCGATGCCCTCGAGCTTCGCATTTAGATCTAATAGACGTGGGAATATATCTACTTAGCCGTTGCATTTTGTTGAGGCATTTGCAATTCAAACGCAACGCTTTATTGGCTGTATGTACGCTGGGGCGCCCAATGAAAATTCTAGCAATAAATTGTGTTTAAGGCGGCTAAATTACGTAGTTGTTGGTTCATACGAGCCGTTATGAATTTATGGTGTATGCGAAGGTGTTCGGATAATGTTCGTTCCGCGACAGTACCTGTGTGACCCAGTGGCGCGAGGCTGCATTTGCTTTCCCGGCGGCATCGCCAAGTTCATTGGCACCGTGTACCCCCACCTCCCCCCTCCTGGAGCTGCCGGTCAAGCCTAAAAACTGACACGATATTGCTCTTTATAGAGAAAGTAGTTTCGCGATTGATGTCTATTTTTAAAGCTGTCATAAGTAGACAATTAACGATGGCTCACCTTCGGATTAGCCTGACCGAATAAAAGTTCAAAGCGTATGTGGGTCTATCGGATAAAGCTGAATCATCAACAGTCGAAAAGACAGAATATATACAAGTCATTCAGCATAGTTATATCGTACGGCCACCTGGCTTATTAAGCCTGCGTTTGAGCATTCAACATTGTGCTCATGACTTAAGAAAAAAACGCTATTTAAATTACAACTCTTTAAAGAAGCTACGTTCTTGTTGTCATTGTAATATTTATTTATGTATAAAATATAATAAGTACGTAATCTAAAAGGTCATCATACATCCTCTCCGAAATTGTCGCAAAATGCCATGCATCCGTTCAGACCAAACTACAAAAATGTTACCTCTTTATACACGGAAAGCCTTTGAGTATGATCGCTAAGTAAGCCGCGAACGTATAACAAATGTATCAGTAAATTAAATCTTCAGACCCCATGTGTCTAGACTGACCCCGCCGCTGAACAAATATTGTGTAACGAGATCAAATAAAGTAATACCAGCAATACTTCCTGTACAGTAATCTTTTCGGCGCAACCTTACGTAATCTAATATTCGATTAATAAAACATGATGGAGTTCTTTATGTATTCATCAGTGTTAATGATAAATAGAATATTATACATTAAAAAGATAGCATCTCTATTTACGGACAATTCATTAAGATAATTCTAACGGCCGGTAATACTAGCTATAATCATTCTTTGCTTAGTCTGTATAAATCTCTACTATAATGGAGATTTGGTTATTTCACTTTCATTTAAGCGCTTTCCTATTGTTAAGTAGTAAGTTATTATGAATAACTTGTTGTACGTTTACACAGTTATTACAAGAGGATAAAGATAATACAGACATCAATTTGAAATTCTGTACAGGAAACGAGAAAACCATATTTATTTTGTCTCTGAAAATAAATTCTAAACGTTAAATGTCGGGAACCTTAAATCCCAGGCCATGCTTTTATACCGACGTTCATCGTAATAGATTATAGCACCGATTCTCAACCTGGAAGGTCACGAACTCCCGATGCGGTGGATCGCGATCGAGAATTATTATAAGTAATAGCACGTATTTCGAGAGATGCGAACGTGACAAATCGCTTCAATGAACACAAAGACTATCCTAAGATCAAAAATAAGGTCAAATGGTCATAAATTGATATTGGTAAATTAAATATTTTCAAGAAATTGCAAAATTATGCATCACTCTACATAAACATTATTATTTCAAAGAAGAGGAATTATACAGTTAGATTGAGATACATTTTATTACAAAATAATATTAGAGCAGATAAACCAACCACCCACCTCGAGCTGCCAACTCCAACGACAATATAAAAAGGTTGACAATAGCGGCTGAGCCAGGTAGCTCAGGATCAGCCGTTGCCAAACTGTCTTGAATATGCCTCGTGTAGACGAAACACGTGTCGGCCCATGACGCTCCAGTCCATTAACAGAGAAGTTTGGTATTGTTAACCTATTTCTATCGAAACCATTGAGGTTGGCAAACTGAGGGGGCGTGGTGGGTTTCTCTTCTCAGTCATTATTAGACATATTATATTCGGACAACGCAACCAATTTTTTATTTAAATACACGTGCTCAATACCTAACAGGAAAAATATCAGTGCTTTACTTTCGACGATTTGACATTCAATATTTTTTGCTAGCCGATTCTCGGACTAAAAGTGTAAGCAGTACTTCGTTCTATTTTTATCTATGATATACTAATTTACCGTTACATCGAAGTTGTACTACACCATACATCTCCATTGATGAATAATTACGACTACGGCACGTACGGTATGCTTGTAAAATACAAACTAATACGCTTGTAAGTGCTATTTTCTCATGAACTAGTCAGTTCGCATTATTAGAAAATAGCACTGTTTCACTTAAGTGATTTCTATGCCACAGTTTATTTACCATTTTAGTTGTAAACAAATATAATTTTAATCAAGGATATGACTAGAGCTTTGATGTCTTTACGAAACGAGACTAAAGTGCCAGCGCAATGGACAAAGATTTTTGATCTAACTAGTAAAAGTCTTCAGCAAAGCAGAACTACTCATCGCAGACATTTCTTCAATTCAGTTTAGTGCCCAACCAGCCTGATCCAGGCATGCCGAAATGCTTCATCTAGCAAACATCATATAAGACAATTGAAATTATTTACTAAAACAATATCGACGATATATTATTATAATCACTGCTATCTATCCTGCAGCCTGGCTACATTGTAGTGTGTGCCTCCAAGTCTTATAATAATTAATCATAGATGGCAATGTGTACACATATACACATTAATGGTCCGGCTAACACACACATAAATTGTTTATTGGCTGCCCTTTTGAGATGTAATTAATATCTAATTGAAATTCTATACGCGGCTGTTCTAAGGTTAATATCCTAAAGTTATGACTAATATACCGTGCACACTGACACTTTATTGCGTTTTATAAATGTCGCTTTAGTGTTATGTGACTATATATTTTAACTACAATGTAGTAAAACTAGAATCTACATCATTTAATTATTCGAGCGGTATACGTAAAAAGACAGATTTTGTTTTGCAACATGTCATGGGAATGAATCTAACAATATTTATAACAAATTGTTTAAAAAGACATCAAAATAGAAGCAAAGGTGGGCTTGCGCACTTTCGAGGTCCGACACTGCAGTGGTATACCCGTTCAAATCCAGGAAACCACGACAACAAAAGTAATTTCAACCTAGAAGATAACGTGGCGCAATTATTATTTTGTTCTTGTTTCTAATTAATAATTGATAAGAAGTAAATAAGTAAACATTTCTAGCTATTTTGCAATTTCGACCTACATGAGGATGAATGAAATAGGCGACGAAAGTTCGTATGGAAGCCCAAACAAATCTGTCTATTTTTACAATACATAAATTTATAGCAAACATTGTATAATTAGTAAAAAATCGTCTATATATATACATGTCGCGCGAGCGCGCCATACATAATGAACGATGCGCCGACGGCGGCGCAGCGCGGCGTTTGTAACATTAGCAAAAGCGGTGAGCGCGAAAATGCCTGTTTTAAGGCGTCTGTAATAATACAGACGTCTTAAAACAGGCATTTTGTAGTCAGACAAAACTTTTTACGTGTGCCCATAAGGTTATACGTAAAAAAAAATTGTCCGACTATAAATATGCGAGTACAACACAACGATTCTCACTCAGGCAATATGCGACTGCTCTTCTAAAAGTCGGAGAAGATTGTATGCTTACAGACAGTAACAGCATGATAACACTAAGACGTGAATTCTGTCCAACTGTCGATAACACAGATGATTTAAATAATATGTCTATCCAGACCTACAAATAAGTATAGGCAATCGAGAATGGTTGTGTAACAGGTCAATTTGACCAACAAATGAGACAGTAGGTCAGATAAAAGAACAAATTATGTCAGATGTTGAGGGAGATGTTGTCGTGTACCTCTCAGTAGACAATGTTATGAACACTGAACAAGTGACATCGTACCCTATAGAGTACCTCAACTCTTTAGAATTATCGGGAGTGCCTTCCCATAAGTTAAGGCTGAAAGTTGGTATTCCAGTCCTGTCAATGAGAAATCTTCCCGCACAAAGGCAAATAGCAAAAGGAGAAAATGTTTTAATTCCCCGTATTCCGATAATGCCGAGCAATTTGCCATTTTAGTTTATAAGAGTGCAGATTTCCTTAAAAGGAGCATTTACGATAATAATAAACAAAACTGTTTTCCATGGAAAAATCTATGTGGCGTGCCCACGAGTATCAAACCCGCGAAATCTATATGTTTTAGTAAAGGGCGGAATACAAAAAATCTTAGTTTATAAAAATGTATTAAAATAAGCTATTTGCAGTAAACCAAAGCATTTATAATTGTACGTACTTGCAATATAGCTTTCTTGAAAAATTAAAAATGCTGCCCATAGTAACTAGTCCACGCGGACGAAGTCGTGGGCAAAAGCTAGTTAATAAAAGAGTAATATTCTAGAGTGGCCAGCTTTCATATTTACAAAAACTAATAATCAGATCTCACGCCTATAAAAATATAATAAAGAATTCTGCATATTTTCCGTTAGACAACTAAATAATGCTATAAGAAGCTTATTGATCAACGAGAAATCGTTTAGCCGAGTACAAGATGTTTCATGAGTGGCACACCTTGTTGTCTGTGTTTAGACATGATCCGTGCTTATTTGCAATGAATGAAGATTAACATAAACTGCGTCGCCGTCGGATGCAGTGCGGATGCCGCCCAAGCTTCGAGAATACTAAATATTCGTTTTATATTGAAATGTTGATTTTACGTACAACCCAATGATCTAGTCGAGCCTCTGTTTCTAAATATAGAATCATGTTGGACTATCTATGAAATAACTTTTCGACGATTAATTTATTTCTCCAAAGAGGTAGGCGCATGAGTATTACACACATATTATGCTAGATATTTTTAAGTCCCATGTGGTAGAAAGCAAGCATGTGCCCGGCCACCGGGCAATTTCTAAACTCCTTGCTGACACCTAAAACATAACTTAGGACTTTTAACACTACCCGTGTCGCAAATATAAGCATTAAAAGGCCACGGTTCCAAAGAAGAAGTCATGGTATTATTTCTGTGTGTTAAATAATTATAAAAAAAAGTAAAAAGAAATAATTATTAAAACACCAATATTTAATGCCTCTGGAAATCCCCTACAACAACCGTTATACTGACCTAGGTTGTGATAAATTTATAACTAAGATTTTAGTATACTGAGTGAGATATTTATGACGATAGTTATAGTAGTCATTATAATTATTTTTATTTTTGTTTTGACAAGAACGGATTTATTACCACCGTCAATTTAATATAGCATAATTTCATGACTGGACAGTTTTTAATGGAAAACTGTCTTTAATTAGGTTCAATGGCACGAACACTCGTATTTTATTATAAACCTTAAATATAAAAAAATCTGCTCAAAAATAGTCTCTGTAACAATATGGCGTATCGGCCTCTCAACTAAACGTCGACTATATATTTCGAACTATTTCGTTTACAGGAAATAGATATCACTCTTAAGACTGCGCCGAGCGTAAGAGAGATAATGACAGAGCTCGTGCGGCGCATTGTCAAATCGGTGCGCGTCGGCCATAGTAAAATTGTATGAAGGATTTGAAGTGCTTTTATAATAAATATGTATCTTTATTGTCAACCAATAACTTAAATATTTGGGACGGACAAATTGTAATATAGCTATTTGTTTCGTTTAAGCTGTAAAATAATTAATAAGATTTCTACTGTTATAATCTAAAAATCAAGTAACACGAGCTTACGTTTTTGCATTTTTCGTGCAAATTTATAGGCGAAAATATTAATTATTTTAAGTTTTAAACACGGAGGAATTGTAAACACATTCATTGTTATGGTAAATGTATATTTTATATTTGTATTAAACAAAAAGTGTTGATTTTATTCACTTAATTGTGACCACCTGTTTTGGCACATTTCGCTCGGCGCAGTCTTAATAACCTTAACTTAAGAGTAGTAGAGTCTCGCTGAATTCAGCATGAATGGGCCGGCTCGACCAGGGAAGGACTACCCTCTTACAGAATATCGACGTAAAATAGCACTATTCCTTCTGTTGTGTTTCGTTCGGTGAGTGGAAGTGCCGGAGGCCCAATCTCCCTCTTTTCCCCTCCCCGCTTTTTCTCGTTCCCATTTCTTTTCCTAAAAGGTCGCCAACGCGCAAGTGATGCCTCTGGTATTGCAGGCGTCCATAGGCTACGGCAATGAGTAAAGTAATACATAGGGAAAAGAGTATTTAAATTGTTTTGTATCAATCGTATTTGTGTAACATAAAAAAATATGCAAATAAAAATTGGGCGTTATTAAATTAAAACAAATAGAATGTTACAAAAATAGATCAAACAAAACAATTTAAATACAATAAGTATAGGGTGCATATCGTAGTATAAGAATAAAACACAGCAAATAACATTTTATTTCTTTTTATTATGTTTATGTTTATTAAAATATAACTGCGCAGCGGACTTGGTATCGTCATCACCATCTATCTAATTTGGCCCGACAAAATCCGATGGAAAAACCGCACAACACTAAACACCAAAAACGTCTCTATCGCACACTGATAACAACAATTTTCGATAGGAAGATTTAACACAAGGCGGAGGAACACAGAGCTCGACTTAACGCACTTACATAAGACCTTCACAGCAGGAAAATACACAATATAGGACGAAAAACTACAAACGTGCGCACGGGCAAGATGCAGTCGCCATATTGTTATTGTACTGATTGTGTTATTTTTGACATTCACAAATCCACTGTTTGAATTTACTATTTGTATTTTATGACATTTTAATGATAAAAACAATTAAAATGAGAATAAAATATGATCCTAGATAAATTAAATATATAAAAGTATAGATAGCTAAGAACTGAAACGAAATAACAAATTAAAATTTGTTTAAGCGCCATCTTCTGCGATGGATTTACAGCACAAGTACGGAGTCAAAAACACAGATGTCAATCCTATATTTGGATAGAGAAAGGTATTGGGCATATATTTTGTTGCCGATCTTCTATTTGAATTAAAAGTATAATTTATTTAAAGCCTGGTGCAATTCCTAAATACTATTTGCACATGATCTCATGTTTACAAAACGGGTCAGTTGACCAACTTGGTGACACGCGCATGATAAACGTTTGCCGCTACCTTCGTCCTCTCTTTTCCGTTATATACTACGATAGCGCTAGTATAAAATACTGATAGTTTCGGTGACATATACGGTTATATATATTTAAATAAAAAGTATTTATTAACTAAATGAAAGCTATTTCTCAAACACGATTTGAATTTAAACCGTAACTGTATTTTGGTAAACCGTAACTTTTATTAATTGTTATTTTTAGTTACGGTTTTTGATATTATAAATTGTGATAGTTTAATTTTACGTTTTAAACCTAAACTTTAAGATTTATATTATTAGTGGTGTTAATATTCCCTCTATCTTACGTACAACTTCCTTATTATATATAACATGAAATTAATTTGAAATATTAGATTCTTTGAACCGTTAAACAGTAATTGACTCCACGGTTATTCTAGTCCTCTGATGGACAGCATTATGTGCCACTCAACCATGATTTATTTTATGGCTCCATACTCCGTATGGAAATGAATACGACTAGGATATGCATCAGACTGAAAGAAAATAAATTACTGCATTGTGTTTATCGTATTTGATACTCTTGTACTTAATTTACTATAAAACTTTCAAGTAGTCTTTATAGAAGCTGTTCTTTAAATGAAACAATAATTTTATTTTCAATATGCTTTTTAGCCGCGGATCCATTCTCGGGATTCGGGAAAATTCAGGATTCGACAAAACTATCTTAGCAAACCGTGTAGTTTGCGCTGAGAAAACTCTAAGCCTATATCGCTGTCTGGCCAAACTAAACTAAATCCAATACCAAAAAATATTAGTTAATCTGTACATATGGCGCTGATAGTCCATGACTTTATGCATTCTCAACTATTCTCTTTTTGAGAGGCGGATGCGTCCAACAGCAAGCTATGCGTCTGAAACCGAACACGAAAATTTGTATGTAGGGCTAATATTATAATGGCTTATCTTAAACGTTTATTAATACTAGTAACTTAAAACAATAATCGATATTAAGACCTTGCCTTAATAAACGCTTTACTAGTAACACTTTCAATAATTCATTATAATGACAACTTAATAAGCAAATCATTATTATTATATATTATATATTTACATTATCATCGAGCTGTCAAATTAGTTTGCTTGCTTGTTGTCGACCTACATTTCTGAAGCCACCTTTTACCACCATCTCTTAGAATTAGAATTTATTTATTTGCCTATAAGTGTTGGTACAGTTCAGGTCTAAAACTTAGTAAATACATGTCCAAGAACACTTGTCATTATAGTGACATGCAAATAATGAATATAATAAAAATTGATTAATTAATTAAATTTAAATTTTATATAATCAGAAATTATGTAAGTAATTAGTAATTTTTATTAATTACAACATTAGGAGCCAATTTAATATTATTGGCCATGATGATATAAATTTAAAAAGTCGGATGTACAGTAAAAGTTATTTTCTATTAGCCAAGACTTAGTTCTCTTACAAATTTGTTTATTTGTAAAACTTTTAGGTTATCTAGTATAGCGTTATATATTTTATACAAAGTTGTCTTAGGAATAACTGGTAAAACAATTCTGTCGGGCCGCCTAGTATTCCTAGGAAACATTTCATGAGCTTTTTTGAATAGCTTAGGATTTTCTTTAACAATTTACCACATTCTAATATATACATACACGGTAAAGTTAAAATCTTGAGCTTTTTAAACACTGGTTTTCAGGATTCCC
This sequence comes from Catocala fraxini, assembly GCA_930367265.1. Taxonomy (NCBI): domain Eukaryota; kingdom Metazoa; phylum Arthropoda; class Insecta; order Lepidoptera; family Erebidae; genus Catocala; species Catocala fraxini. The sequence goes on along the minus strand of OV884025.1, from coordinate 29,021,782 downwards.
AAGGACATAGCCCAGCAATAGCCCGGATGCAATTTGTTTGTGCAATGAACACTCTTTGAAAATTTGTTTAGTTGCCTCAGAGAATAAGACCGTATCTTAAAACAGACGCAATATAACCATGATACGCTGCAAAGTTTGCAGTTTTGATGTTTTAGTTAGTTCATATAATACATATACAAATTTATTTATTTTCGAACAGAATTTTATCAATTTGAAACTTCTAGTTCCAATTTTTATCGAGTATGATACCAAGAAACACGGTTTTATCTACTTCTTTTAATTTAAGTCCTCTGTAGTTAATATCCAATGTCATATTTTTATGTTTATATGTACCAAACTAAATAAAATTCGTTTTTGTGAGGTTTACATGCAAATATTTAGAATTAAGCCATGTCATTAATTAGCAATGTCAGTACTATTAGATATCATTAATAATAATATATCATCGGCATATAAAAATCAAGAGTTATTTGTTACATCTGGAAGGTCATTTACATACAATAAAAAAAGAAGAGGCCCCAAAATACTTCCTTGCTGCACACCTGAACCATTATGTCTAAAATTTGATCGGTAGTGTTTTAATTTATGATTACTATTTATCTGAGATACTTCTTACATTAAGTTCTATCCTGCAAGTCACTTCTAATCCATTAGAGTGCAGGGTCGCGGATACCATACTTTTCCAGTTTATTCAATAATAAATTATGTACTTAAAACAAAATCAAATGCCTTAGCCATATCGAAGAAGATTGCCAAGTTTCTTCTATCTATATTATTCATAATTGCATGCATGAGATTAAAACATGCTAATGTAGTGGATTTTCCCTTTTGAGAACCATATTGTTCTTTCTTTAGGATACTATGTTTGTCAGTAAAGTTTGAAATACATGTATGCAAAGAAACTCGAAAATATATTAAATTACTGGTATTAGTGTAACAGGTCGATAATTATTATCTAGAGCAGATTTATCACTTTTTTATTTAGTGGTTTTACTATGGATAATTTTAGTAAGCTAGGAAAAGTGCCAGAGCTAAATGATAAATTTATTAAGAATGTTAAAACAGTCTTAATTTCATACGAACAACTTTTTAAAATCCTTGTCGAAAATTCATCATAGCCTTCGGAATTAGTATCGTTCAATGATAGTAGTATTCTTTGTATTTCGTTATAGCTATATGGACGTAGAAATATACTGCTATCGACAGATTATTTAAGAGTAAAAGAATGTTCGTTTTGTTTATTGTTTGACAGATTCATCCAGTACTTATAAAAAGCCTGTGCTATTTTCTCAGGAGTGCTTTTTATAACATCATCCTTTCTTACCATATCAATAAATTGCTTTTGCATGTTCTGATTAGATTCTTTGTTAATAATTTGCCATGCTGACGTACATTTGTTTTTAGAATTACTAATAAATTTATGATTTGTTATTTTAATAGACTCTTACATGCATTTACGGAGTAGTTTGTAATACTTTTTTAAATTTCGCTTTATTTCCGTACGTCCTGGTTGTATAGCACTTTTTTGGCAAATATCGTTTTGTTTTACAGCTAACTTTAATACCCTTAGATATGGGTATTAAAGTTGGCTATTAGGGCAAGACTATTTGGGCAAAGGGCCAAGGATATTAATTCGTAAAATTTTTGATATGCAATATTGACGTTGGATTCATTATAAACTTCTATAAACGATAATTTGGACATACATTCTTTACACTTATTAATGTACTGTTTATTATAATCTCTTTTATAGAAAGAAAATGTTTCCAATGGAACCTCTTTTAACTTGACAGGTATACTTAATAACTGTGCGGTGTTGTGATCGGAGATGCACAATTGAAGGAGTTCATCTTTAGCAGATTTTAGGCTGCTTAAGAGATGGTCTATGCAAGAATTAAGTCACGTAGGTTCATTTATGTGGAGTAGTAAATTATAATTGGAAATAATAGCAAATAATGCTCTAGTCTTGTTACTAAGTTTCAATGTATTGATATTTAGGTATCCAGCTATAACCACGTTTTTCTTCTTAAATTTGTGTGTAATATGATGAAGTATTTTTATAAGACTCTCAAAAATCTTAGTTATATTAGAAATTGGAGTTCTGTATAAGCAAATGATAAATAAGTTTTGATTTTTGACCTCCACACCGCAACATTCAAAAATGCTATTAATTGAGTTGTAATGCAAAAATAATATCTCACTAAATACAATTCCGGTTTTAACTAGACTACAAAATCCGCCACGTTTTTGTATTTTCGACTTGTAGTACGAAGCTGCTAATTTGTAACCATAAATATTTATTATGCTTTCATTTCCTTTCTCCACAAATGTTTCCGACAAACAAACAACATCTGGACACATTTTACGATTTCTTAGTTCTATAAGTGTATTTCAAGTATATGGGATTTGCTCAATAAGCCGGCGACATTTTGATGCAGTATTCTAAATAAATATTTACTGTCGAAAAACGTCTTTCGGCTTAGTAGAACCCAATGTATCCTGCTCATGCTGAGCTATATTATCAACATTGGAAATGCAAAGTGTAGCCTCTGAAACTAGATCAATATCACTTGTTTGAGTACTAGAGTCCTTCAATACTGGTCTACTCTCCGTGTTACGTCTGAATACTTTGGACAGAGGATCATTTATTATATTTATTTTATGCCGTGTATGTACATATATTATGATTCTTATATTGCAAAAATGTTGTATCGTAGTCTATTTGGACTATGACAGAACTTATTTTACTACATAACTTATAAATATTGTAAGAGGCATAAGATTGATTTATCATGAAGTCTACAAATATACAATTTCTGTATTGTTTACTAATGAATCGATACATTTAGTTTAATTTATTTTCATTTAAATGATCAGTTTTTGATACTTTTAGGACAAGGAAAAGCGTGAAAATTTTAGGAATACGCTTAATTCTGCCATGACTTTGAACGGATTGGGGTCATGTTGTCCGACGCACACTATCATATGGTCTTCGGAAGAAATATCGAACATCTTGACACTTTTCAATATGTCCTCCTTCGTTAAGTTTGGTTTAATTACTGAATTTACTTCATACTTCTCATAGCGACTGTCCATCCTTGTTTTAAGAAGGCATTGTGCTAGTCCAACGCACTGTCTGCCACCGAATATGATAACTCTTTTCTTAGTTTTAGGTGAAACTGATACTGGCTTGAGCTGTGATTCAATGGGAGGTTGCTCATGTATTTGAACAAATTCCGAAAGTGGTAGAGCCTGTTCTTGTTCAATTTTCTGTTGCTGTGGTTTTTGTATTGAGTTAGCGTTTGGAGTTGATGTAGGTACTGTTGTCAGAGGTGCCTGTTGAGTTTCAGTGTCCATTTCTTCTCGCATCTCGCACGACGGTTCAAATTGTGAACAATTGGTATTAAACAAATCTCTATTTGGAAATGTAGAAGTCAGGGCTAAGGCAAAAATCTTTTGCTAGCCGCCGTCTAACTTTCTTTTTACCGCTAAATTTCGAAATTGTCTTTTTATTGAAAAGGGATGACCTGTACACAATTGTTTTAATACGTCTAATTCGTGGTATAAATGATGTATTTGCTTTTTTAGATCTACATTTTCAAGAACAATATTATCTAATTCAGTTTAGGTACTTTTCAGCTTACTTTTTAGTTGTTCTATTTCATCCTTGAATTCTTCAGTACATTAATCTTGCCTTTTTGTAGACAGGTCCAAGCTTCTACCTAACATGTCCACAGATAGTGTAGAATCAATCGAGCTATTTTGTAGCAAATTTATTGTAATAGTATATTAGGAAAGAACGAAAACAGCTTTGTACAGACAATAGCTCTATTTCGATCTCTAAAACTCAAAAAACTACAATAAATCTGCTTTGAAAAAGATACTGCTGATACGGTCTTAGATCACGTTGAGCACTTGTTATCTTATTGTAACATGCGCATTTCTGTCATCTCCAGCACGTAATAAAGACAGGAGGCAAGTTTCTTGAATCAAGTATTTAGTCAAAAAACAATGACAACATCACACTTTCTTCAAGAATCTTGCTCTTTGCACATCTATCTGCAACACGGATATAACAGCGCAGATGACATTTGCGTTTAATGTCATAATTACTTATAGTAATCACTAAATACTTATCACTTATCAACGCCATTGTATTGTCCTTGAAATAATGTTAATGTAGCAAATAATTCAAAAAGCTTCTGTACTTTATGAGACAGTTTCTAACAGACATAACAAACTGACAAACTTTGTTAGTGAAGATTATCGTTAAGCCCTAATGTTGAACCAAATGGTCTTAAATGAGTCGTGGTGGTTTAAGGTTAGTTTATACTAGAAATAAACAACTTTAGCAGTATCGTCCTAATAGCCATGTTATTTGAAGTCGGCGAGGAATTTGATTTTCTTTAATACATACATAAACTCACATCTCTTTCCCGCAAGGATAATTAAATATTATGGATTTCCACTTGCATGTTTCTCTCGCTTTATTCAATCTTGCTCTTAACCTGTGCTTTTTCATGAATGTTTCGAATCTAGTCAAAGAACATTCGCCTAGGTCTTCCTCTGACGGTCTTGCCACTAGTCTTTCTTAATTTTCAATCTGGTATCCAGACATTTTTAATACTTATAATTATCTCTCTCTCTCTCTCTCTCTCTCTCTCTCTCTCTCCCTCTCTCTCCCTCTCCCCCTCTCCCTCTCTCCCTCTCTCCCTCTCTCCCCCTCCCTCTTTCTCCCTCTTCTCATTGGATCTCCATTCATCTTTTCAAATAATTTAATATCAAAACCAAATGTTAGATTTAATATGAAAACCTTAATATAACCATTATTGTCTATATTTTTAACTTTAAGTTCGTCCTTGTTCCCTGTAGTTTACAGACCTTTTACATAATAGGGCTAAAATTTAATAATATATACGGTGATAATACGAAAAAGCAGATTCGATACCGTACCGTACCGTATAATATACATATACAGGAAAGGGAAAGGAAAGAGTATCTTAGAGCAACACGTACTGCCTTTTTCTCGGTAACTAAGAGGAGGCTCCCATTCTTTTTCCTACAAGCAGACAACGCTTGATAGATCGAGTGTTACCCATGGAATAGTGTGGGTATCACTCGATCAATCAAAGGATTATCCTCCACTGTAACGCCTCAATTTGCTCACTATCAGGCTGACCGCATGCTGGTGTGCCTTTCATAGTTGAATTTTAATACAGGTGTACAATTGTACACCTGTATTAAAAAATGGTAATGACAGCATGTATTATTTTTAATTAGATAGTACAGGCTGGTCATTAACAAAATAAGAGGTTAGTACGAAAAAAAAATTAAATCTGTAGCGAACCTTGTGTTTATATTCTAAGAATACGCCCATCGATTCGTTTGTGGTTCATTTTGCAAACGAGCGTACCAAGGTCATGGTACCGCACCAGCTCGTACCACGTAAATTTCTTTACTCTTTGCTCAGTTTATTGTCTCGTGTCCCTAATATCGATTCTGTAAAAAATGGAGGGGCGAACTTTTATTAATATCACAACTCCCTTCATAAATGCACGATTAATTTTTTTTTTGAGCAACTGACTGGTTAAGTATGTCGTTTGCGAATTAAATTGTGCCAGTATCATGCTGTGACTAGTTAAAATGTTGGTATTTAAAAACATCTTAGTGTTAAGTAGGTATTTGATACGCGCAAAACGTGTTGTGGGTGACGTCACTAACGGATTTTGTTTGGTACGCAACAATCAAGAATGAACGATCGCACTATTCAAGTTTGAACTTGTTCGAATTCGGGGCCAATGTTACTTCTGTACTGTTTTGAATCTGATTAATTGCCAAAATCTATACTAATCTTGTAAAAGTGGGCAGGTTGTATGTTTGGACGCACTAATCTCGGGAACTACTAGTCCGAATAGAAAATTAATAGTTCTTGTATGTTTGATAGCCCGTATATTGAGTGAAATTATAAGCCAACTAGAGAAACACAAATACAAGTTATTTAAGGCAGGTGAAACAGCGATGCGCCGCTAGTTAATAATAAATCTAAGTCAAAATATACAGATTAAAGATATCATCAGTCATGCTCATGATGCAACGCTTCTTATTTCTGGCAGATGATGTATGAATGTAGAACTTGACGTGTATTTAAATCATGAATATTTTGATTTTGATCTATCGATACGCCCAGTTGGCTACAAATATGCATCTTGCTTATCGTCTGATTATTCGGTAAAATGCACATCGTTAAATAGATTAAGATTCCAATTACGATAAGTGCTTCTTCTGATTCTGTCTAATGAATGCGGCACCCAGATAATTCACTTCCATTCCTGGTTTGAAATTAATTTAATAGGTGTTTCTCACGTGAGCGTCAGATATCTATGAGCGTACTAAAAATATCGATGTCTGGAATTTTCATGACTGCGAGAGAATGCGATACGGTCATATGTACCATCAGTGACGTTGATGGTTGCTATAAAGTTTGCTGATCGTAAAATCTTCACCTGTTGATGTATCAGTGGGCTTGTCCTGGCTGCCATTTTGTCATTTATTTTTTCGAAAATAGAACCCGTAATGTAATTAAGCACAAGGCGGCTCGAAGTCTAGTTTATTTTGGTAATCCCTCTCGGGAAATGTGTTATTTTTTTTTTCTAGACAATGTTCAAGGCAGTTACTTGACCTATATTTCGGTATACGCCAGCAATTTTCTAAAGCTTTTGTGGCTTTCAACTCGTTTATATCGACGAAGTATGAACATGGTTTTAAAATTTTATTTCTCGTGATTATCGAACGTTGCTATAAAACTAGAGCTGGCATTGACTGGTTTGATCGAAATGTTGGAAGAAAAATATTCACATTGCCAGTTTGTTATTCTATTCTATGTTGAGTTCAAACGTCTAGATAATTTGAAGCAATAACCATTGACATGATCGGAGCTGCTAAGTCGTATGCTAAGTTAATCACAGATTTTTTTCGCCTTACCAATCTCATACAAACACGAGCCGTTATTTGGACACAATAATTTAGTTTAATTCAAATTATATAACGTGGTACACAAAGCAAGTTTCGTTATAATAGCTTGACAACAGGCGTAGGAAATAAAATATTATATAAAAACTATGTATTAACATTGATTTAATTATTTTATTACTTATTGACGTCTTATTTAGCACGATTTAGGCGTTAAATGACAAATTACGTCATTACACAATTGCGTATACACAAGCAGTCTCGCACTTAGAGAACTATATGAATATTGACTACTATTGGATGAACACAAATAAACGCATTTATGCTTACCTGTTATTTTGCAAGGATTTTTTTCGCGTTTACAACAGTGTATCAATCGCTAGATTCTTCGAAAAGCACTTACCTATTGAACGGTAAACAGCCATCGATAATATTATGAGATTTTATCCATCCCCGATAAATGTATAAAGAATAATAAATATAGATCAAATTGCTGAAAGCAAGCATAACAATGAACACTTCAGTGTTAATGGGCAACTTTCAAAGCGGTACTGAAAACCGAAAGATATCTTCGCAAAGAATTTGCAGTCTTAATGCCAAGACATTAGGGTGATAATCATATGGAAGAATAGCCGATAACAGCATCCTCCACTTTAAGTTTCGCACTTGCGGCCATCTGCAATGTTACATCTGAAAAGGGTGACGAGCAAATGCCCTTTATACAGTTACATTTAATTTCATGTGTACGGAAAGTGCAATATAGATTAAACATATGGTCGACAGCCGACTTTATATTTACCGCTGCTGCTTGTAAATAAAAAAAGTGTAAGTATGATTTTTTGCTAGTGATCCATTTAGAGCTTACAGATGAGGACTGGGTCATCAGAATAAGTACAGTTATTTTATTTATAGCTATGCGAATTCTCAGTACCGAGTACGCTCTCTCACCACAACTCTTTTGTCTAGCGATAGCTAAGAATCAACTGTAATTTCCTGTTCCGATTCGTAACTCACAATGATTTTGAATTGACGAGTCATTAATAAATATGTATGTTTTGTATCTGTGTGTATAACCCACCTACACGAGAATGAGAATTCTAACACAGTCCCGATGTTTAACTCATTATTGGGTACTAAAGATTTAAATATTCATTTAGTCGCCGCTACAATGTTATTCAATATTCATAATATTGCTCCATAAATAAAATATGAACATTTTTCAGCAGGACATTATAGACGCTGCACTACATTACTTTGTATCTAATCTTTTCTAGAATGTGTACTGATAGTAATGATGCATTAACAATGACAATGTTAATCAGTATTACGCATGCCTCTCATTAAAGGACAGCTTCAGAGCATTTTCGGTCAACGACCCCTCCCCTCTCCGCGGCCAAATTCGCGACTTTCTAATAAGAATAAAGTTAGCCACTGCACGAACACAAAATGACGCGCAGTCGGAATGCAGCCGCTGCACTGGGTAATTGCATCCGTCGACGTTAATTATTATATCCGATGCAAAATCGCTGAAATTCCGCTTAATAAACTGTTGTTGCCGTCGTGACGTTAATGACGACAATTTAAACAGTATCATAGAATGAATCAATTAGATTTATAAATCAATTATCCAAACAAAATAACTTTTATAAGCTCTGACCGTTACACTGATTCAATGAGTCGATTTACTGAACGTGTGTATTTAGGTACGTTCTTGTGGAGCTAGAGATCGCAAGGGCAGACGGACTTTCACCGTCTTGTCTCGCGAATTACACCTGTAATTTGAAAACTATCCCTGCTACCTTCGGTTAAGGTAGTTATTAGCTTGACGACTCGTATCTTCCCAACTTTCTGCTGCTGTCACGCGGAGGAGTTATTGATTTGGCACTCAATATTACATGCCTTTGTACATTATGCTTTATGCTCTTGTACCAGGGTTTGTTTATGCTTGCCCAATCAGGTGTGTGGCGTGCAGCCGCGAGGTATCGTCGGCGGCGCAGTGCAAAGAGGATTAGCCCAATTTCGCAGACTGTTTTCTCAACGCCGTCTGACGGGTAATCCTTTTAGTGTATGAAAGCGGTCGCCGGGGTCGAGGCCTTCCAGTCAGTTGAGCAGTTTCACAAATAAACGAACAGTTTTAAGATGATTGTCCCGAATAAGTGCTAAATTGCCTGATGTATGACTGCACGTAATTTTAATTTGCCGCAGCTTGCTATATAATTTTATAAGTGCACGATAGCGTTTTATATTCAAGAAAGCTGCTATGATTATATCTTGTCAGGTTGACGAGAAAATGTCGATATAACCGTGTCCCCGTTCGAAACGAATTCCTCTAGGTTAAGATGGGAATCGATGGCTGTAAACGCGGAGCTTAGTGGGACATTTATTGGATTTTTTATGAGATAAATATTTTGGTTAAACACGTCGTTCTGTTTGACAAAACTGGCGTACGTATACCATTCCTCTATTAATCTCAAACATATAAGCTTTTAAATTCGTCGGAACGAATTAATAAGTAGCCGTATAGCAAATGAAAATAAACAAAGATAATGGTAGTAACTCCCACTCGTGTAAAGTGGTTCATCATTTCGGAAGTCGATTGCCGTTACCTCTATAGACGATCAAACAACTCGCATTCTGATTTAATGGTCGTTCATCTCGATTTTATGTCACAGTATTCGATTTATACAACGATTGTTTATAATACTATTTATTCTGTAAGTGTATAATTACATGATATGTAGCGGCTATTCGGGCGAGTAAGCCCAAAATGTACCTAAATATTAAAACCACGTGAAACGAATACTATTATTATAGGGCTTTAGCAACATTGTCGTTGTAATCTGTTTAAAAAGCCGATAAATTACGCAGTTTAGTTGCCTATAAAAGTAGGCCGGGCCATTGGGCATAAACGAAGGTTTCACCACAGATCTACTGAACCGAATTTTCTTTAACAGAAAGCTGCACTAAATTATTGCTGAGTAACATTGACTATGTCTTAATGGCATGCAGGCTACGTCGCAAGCAGAAGCTAGATATAATATAAAGAAATCACAAAAACGAGTTCAACATCATAAGTAAACGAACATTCTATTATTTTGGGATTTTTGCCAAGAATATATTATGACGTTCTGCACTTATATTTTGTTGAACAAACTAAACTCTTCATATGACGTTTATTAAATCATTATACATTTCCGCGTAGTTTAATGATGAATATATGACGGTCGTGATTTGTCACGTTACGAAAGTGGAACTGTCAAATATATAACGGAAGTGTATTTATGAATAGTACCAGTTATAAGAGGTCCTGTTAAGGCTTCCGGCGTTCCTCCAATGTCGTATCTGTTTAAACATTCGACGTATTCTGATATTATCGCGTCGCTTAAAATAGCCTTTATCTCGTCCGAGCTGAGGTCAGTGGGCGCTGTGGCGGCGCTCGCGCACGCCCGATCGTTAACAACACTGATTAAAAATCCCTTACACTTCTGCGTAGTAATTGTTCCACGTTATCATTACCACAGTCATTCAGAATGAAAATAAAATCAACGTTCGTGATTCATTTACGATTACTTACGAACTTTTAATCTAGCTTAGCTTCGTTGCGACACTGCTATCTATAATTTTGTAGGTACTACATTAATAATTTATTTTTAAATTCTGAACATTTTATTATAGTTTTCACGTGAGTTTAATGGGGAACGGCGGAATGAGGGTTTATAGGTCAAAAGCCTTTAAACTCGTTGAAAAGAATGTCGGGTTACTTCTGGTTGTAAGCCAAAAACTATTTCATAATAATTAAAATTAACGAATAGATTAACGGTTGATTATTCATGCTTTGTCATATCACATTTAAAGATAATTAACATCACAATTACGAATATAAATTCGTTGCTTTAGATTTAATATGTTGGCAACATTGATGCATAAATGTCATTTGTCACGTCTGTTATGACAATAATATGTCACTTGTCATGTGCCAAACTTACTGCGGAGAACACATCGATCGAAACACATTTCTCTTTGTTCTGTAACATACCAGTTTACATTATGATTATTTATTTCTTATCTTGTCTTTTACCCCTACAATAACGTTGTGTATCGTTTAACATAGTCAATCTATTCTGCTTATCCTATTGCTGATGATGGGTTTACATGATCGATGAGAGAGGTTAAGTAAGGCCATAGTCTATTCGATACGGGCGGGCGCATTGACAGACAATATTGTATGCTATTAAAAAGGCAACATTCTTCAAGATCAAACAAATGCTATTTCTGTATTCAGATTTTATTTGCTCAGTGACGAAATATGAAGAAGCGTGCTGTTTTTAATACGACAATATAAAATATAAAGGGTATTACTCTTCTGCAAGTACGCGAAATATATTATTTAATAGTTTGTCCTTTACTTTTATTTATTACAACTAGTTATACAAATATATTTAATTTGCCACGTCTAGCATTGAGAAACGGCATTTTTAACATTGAAACTCGTTTTACTAGAAGAGCTTTTATCTATTGCTACTTGCAACACGATTCGATATATTGAATGATAAATAGGTACCCATATTATCATATTAATATTGTAAAATTTAATTGAATGTTGTTATATCTTGCAACCAACTTAGTTATTTTATATCAGAACTTGTATTTTCACGTAAAACTTTAATTTCAAATTAGCACAACCCAAATCCCGGGTCTCCAATTAGCGAATAAATTTTCAGAGTAAGTATTCACCCTGCGCCGTAAACTTCCTCCGGCTGTTACATTGTGTTCTTTAAAAATAAATATATATTAATTCAAAAAATCTCACTTAATGTATTCAAACAGATACATATATTAAGTTAAGATACATATCTAGACTTTCACGAGCCTACTTACAATAATCTTTTATGTATGAAAGAAAATATTGCACCACATCGTCCGTGTGCTTTAAACTTCACGTCGCCTTTTTGAACGGCGCGGCGTTTCGAATTTTACAGCTTTACTATAAGTAACTAAAGGAAACGCACTCACAGTTTTACTGTTGTCGTAAATGCGTTTGATCATGGCGATATTAAATTCGCGTCTCTGTGGGTCTTGCTGAGAAATGCAATAAATAACTTGACGCAGACTCTCGCCATATGCCCTTAGATGATTTAGTGCTGGGCGTACCAACCGCCTGACTTGTTTAGGATTCAACGTGCTCGTTAAATGAAATACACGCAAAGATCACTTGATTTCATTGCACTGAATGTAAGTGAATTCCAAATATAAAGTGTGCTCCATTTCCATGAAATTGGATTTCGTTTTAGTGATTCTAAAGTGAGCTTCAATCCAGAATAAGATTTGGCGACGCGATCGTCTCTTTTTTGAACTTTTATTACGTGCGTATATTATAAAGAAACAAACACGTGCACGATTAATGTGCGTCTTATAATTGAGTACTTTATGTGATAGAAAAACCATTAGTTAATTACAGGAAGATGGCGCCTTAGTATTTTTTGTGCTATTAACTTTTTTGCTTGTAACGGGTTGATTTGACGTAAGGTGATGAGTGTGGCCATCTGTTACGCCCAAAAAGTAGCTGCTGATTAACCGAAAGAAAGATTGATTGTGGTACCGCTGAAATGATTGATCACAAAAACTAAAGATTGAAACCACCGTGCAATTTGTTTTACTTTCGTTTTTATATCCCATAATTATTAATAAAGTCAGAAACATTACTTTCTCTTTTTCGAGTTTTGATTTCGCCCAGCTATTGCGTAATATCAAAAACGTAATTGTAGTGGGTAAATAATACCACTTTAACTACGGTTATCGTTGGATCAATCTTCGTCTAACTAGCTGCCTGCTAGCAATACTAGCTATCCGTGAGTCATGCTATACAACTGCGTAGCTTAAATTATTGATTGTTTAGTCATTAACAACCGGCCGGAAAAGTGTATTACTTTAATCGATGTTTGACGCCACTTTGTTGCTGCATCTGTCTTTTAGGCCTAAATATCTGAGTTAATCTTAACTTATAAAACTAACTTAAAACACTTAAATTGCCAAAAAGTGGTATATATTTTTTATTTAAATCGATCTAAAGAGATCTCTTCACATTATTTATTATGCCATTCATTTTGTTGCATTATTGCTATTTCATTGTATAGTTACCTTTTAAGTTTTAATGTCTGTAAACATTGCAACATTGAATGCGATATTTGTCAAGACTAGTCATTTAAACCAACATTATATAACATAATATTGTCTTATATTTACGCGAATGTTATATATTGAAATTAAACAAACTGTATACGGATTTTATCGCGTTGTCTGCTGTCACAGATCCCAAGAAAAGCCAGCCACAATCGAGCGCCAGTATGCTATACTGCCTTATGTAAGGGGTGTCACTGACAAGATTGGCTACATCTTGAAGCGAGCTTCAATCAACACATACTTCAAGCCGCCAACGAAGATAAGTCAATTTTTACCATTCGTCAAGTGCCAACTATCTTTACAAGATAGACCCCTGGTCTATAAAATAGATTGTGACTCTCATACATTGGTCAAACCAAGAGAAGCATAGGCACCCGCATAAAAGAACACAGCTGATGTAAAACACCAACGCTCGTTGAAGTCTGCTGTGTGTGAACATGTGCAACAGGGGACCAACCACTACCTGAGATTTGACAAACCACAGATTCTCGCTAAAGAACACCGATTCCTACCAAAGATGCTTCGCGCGGCGATTGAAATAAAAAAACTAATTTCAATAGAGAAGATGGTTGGAATGTACCACCAGCTTGGGATCCAATAATTCAAATAGTCAAACCCAAGAAGAAGCAAACCACAGCTAGACTTCATGATACTTTGAGCTCATTCTGCGTAAATAGAAACACCAATGATTAAATTATGTTTCGGGTACTTTGAAATAACTACACTGGAACATTGAGACAACTACCATCTTAGTCTCCCCGTGACCATGGCTGCTGAAAAGCAATCGAAACGTCAGGGAAAGTGTAAAATTAAATCTAAATTGTTTGTATAATTTAAATAGCTTAAATTGAAGTAAACAGTAACTAGTAAGTGTTTAACAATAGTAGTTAAAAGTTTTTAAATTATGTAACATTAGTGTTTTATAAATCATAAACAACGCGATAAAATCCGTATAAAGTTCGTTTCATTTCAAAATTATATAACATGTTCAATGTTACGTCAGCAAATAATTAAGAATTATAAATTAAATAATTATAGTCTAGTCTGTAGACTAGTCGAAAGCTTACCTTCTCATTGTGTTAAAATATAGGGTAAGCTTAAGTGGGTAAGTTATAATCGCGGTTTCGTAAACATTTATTTATTTCCAAGTTTCTGAACCAATCAGTGTTCGAACATTAGTTCCAATTACTTAGATTTTACGTGTGAATTAACTCGTGTTCTGACTTGAAGCTATTAATTTGTTCAGACGTAATTGTGTGACAAAGTGAAATATTTGCTGCAACGCAAACAACCAGTATAATTAGTACTAAAGTAAGTGATGGATTACCGATACGCACACGTGCTGTACAATACTTGTCTTTGCATTTAAGTTTGAGCTAAAAGCATAAAAATTTTATGCGTAAAGTTGACGTCATATTACGTAATATGCGAATATGACGACATTTTGTTCTAAATTTAAATAAAACGTTAAAATCTCTGGTGCGAAGTTTGATTTTTCAACGAATTCGTGTTTAATTAGGCGCTCGCTTAACCTTGTCTGCGTCGAGGGCTGCGCGATGCTAAATATTAGACATACAACTGCGCAGTACCAAGATAAATAAAATTAGAAAATATTGATTTTAAATCGATCCGATAGCTGGTGGGTGATGTGATTAATGTTAATATTGTTTGTATTAAAAAGTAGCATGAGAGTACTATTAGATATTGTATTTAAGTTCGATATAATAACTAGAAATTTCACCATTGTACCGAACGAGTAATCAGCGGATTTCCACTAGCTGCAATCCTGACATACCTCTTTTTCTGCGTTCGTGCCCATTAAATACTTCACGCACGCTTGTCGGATTTAAAGCACTCTTAACCTGGCCTTTTTCCAAAACTTCGCTGATTTCCACAGAGACCGTTCGCCTAGGCTTTTTTCTTCGCACAGTCCAATAAGAATGTTACCTACGAAAACTTGTCAAGTTCTTATTCAGTCGAAGTAATTTTCAATTTACATATATTTACTTTATTCGAAGCAGGAAGATAATTTTACTTAGCAAATGAATATGTATGTGTAATGGTCTCGCCGGGTATTCTGCGTATGCGCAAGTTATACGTTCACGTTTTTATGAAAGTTTATTGTTGTCGTATTTACGTCGACACTCCGCTAAATGAGTATAATTCTGTACTGCGTACCTTGCTACCGAAGAGATATTAATGACTTTACCGAGGACTAAGAGTTTGTTAAAGTATTCATGCTAAGTAATACCTACTTGATTGGCTTTTGTGTTTGATTATATCTAAAAGTGTACGAGTACGTGGCGCTCAAATTTTAATAGAAATGGAAGAAATTGACATGGGGCAACCTTTGCTTTGATATAGTTGAAGTCAACGTAATAGATAGCCTGATCTATTGCTTTTGAAAATATTTCGACTGTTATTGATGCAGAATAATTTATTAGTTTCTTATTCATGGCTATGTGTCTAACTAGCAGTTCAGAAACGTTAATCGTACATTTTAATATAAAATAATTCAAAACTTAATTTCTTTTTGCTAAAGAAGTCTCAAAAGTTTAATTAAAGGTTTGTAATAAGTAATTTATGTATTTATAATATGTATTAAAATTCACTATATTTAGGGCATTAAAGTGTGATTGTTGGTTTACTGACATCCAGAAATGCTATTGCTATTATGAATAATCATACAAATTAGTTTAAATAGATCATAGTATTCTTCCATTTGAACCAAAATATTACTTACCGCAAACACCTTAAATCTCAACATAGTACATTCATTTTTATTAAGCTCACCCTGTTTTTATTCATTTATTCAAGATACTAAAATGTCCTCTTTTCAGAAACTTTCGAGTGCTGGTTTCTGTAAAATCTCTAAGCTTAGTCGACTACTTAGGATAGCATTTAATTCCTTTATACTACCTTTTTTGAATTAAATGCTTTCCTAAGTAGTTGACTCAAGCTCATCCAACTAAGCATTTTATGCAAACATACAATGGTATGTTTGCATAAAACGCTTAGTTGGATGAGCTTGAGGTTTATAAAGCTAAATAACAATGATGCACTCATTCCTCGAAAAGATTGTGCTTAGACAATGTGTGGATTTTAATTCAGTGTTACTCATCGTGCATTATTGCAGACATTCAAATGTAAATTAGTCTGTATACCATCGGAGCTATATTTTCTCGTGTAGACGAATAATGTTGCATTGCTGCAAGTTTAAATATTGTTCCTTAGCATAAGATAAAAGAATTTCTAAGAAAGTGGTCTCTATGTGACAAGCAAACTGGTTATAGTGAACCTGTTTCGTCTCTCACTATTCAATGACCTTGTAGAGGTCGTCTCTGTCTATTCGCACTCATTCGGCAATAAAGCAGTTGTTCAATGAATTAAACCGATTAAAAAGAACCATTGGCTAGATGCCAGTCCTCGTCCGTATAAACATTGCGAATTTAAAGAAAATGTCGTTGCGTAACACGAGGAGATAACAGTTTTGATGTATACTGCGGCACGCGCGTCATGAACCCGTGATATCATTGTAGATCCATAAAACAAGTGTATTTTCATACACCACGTCAATAGAGGGTTCGGCCGAATTACATATTTCAAGCCCAAATCACCGAACAAATCTGTGTCACCCAAACGCTCATGAAATTGGAAATCAAACTTAAAGTGAAACAACATTTGCTTTTAGACAGAATGTTTTATATAATGTATACAGAAACCGCTTATTACTTAAACATTAAGTCCACCCACAGAGATGGAAAGATCAATATCTTACTTTAGCACAAAATAATTACTAAAGTACTAGCTTTGGTTACAATAGATGTTAGGCGTGTTGTACGCACGTAGTTTACACTCATATTTAGTTGCGGTGCGTCGACCTCCTTACTTAAAGCTAACAAAGAAAGTTCTGGAACAGTCAGCTTCCATTTCTGGAAACAGATACAATTTGCTCGCTACGCCTACGGGAATATTGTTGTAAATCACATCTCGGCCGCGACTCATACCATGACTAACTTAGTATACGTGTTGCTAGCTGCGTTTGCCATCTATTTTATATTCGCTAACACAATTTGCGAACTCTCTGCTTACAATAATTAATAAGTGCTCGAGGAAAATCCAGTTACCTATTCAGTGAATTGAATTGATTTGATTAATCTGCATTCATTCGCATATCACATGCAAATACAATTCAGCCCAGTAGCTTAGTTTTATCAACATAATCATTATCAAATAGAGAAACGAAAATACATTTTTCGATGCTATTTATAAGAAAGCTGTCAACGTGCTTTTAAATAGGATGGTACTATAGCGATCGAGCGTGGGTTTAACTCGCGTTTGTGTAGTTACACACATCGCTCTAGAGCTTTTTCAATACTTCACAATTCATTATAACGTAGTCATAATCGATCTATCAGATAGCATTGTGTGCTTCGAAAAGTGAACGTGATGAATCTTAATACGCGTCGTCATTCAAGTCCTCGCGGTGTGAATTCTCAACGAGTTGAAAAGCCGCTTGTGGTGGTTGTTTCACATGTCGATCCTTGTCTACGCCATAATTATTGTGTGTATTTATATTGGTGCCGGAGACAGGTGGCGTCCTGTACATTGACTCCGCGACCTTGGCGTCCCTCGTTTCAATGGCATGCTAAAGCCGTGTTATGGCATGGGCTTAAGTTTTTTTCTGTCAAGGCCAACGGCTTTATATTCGCTTGTAATGTCGGCATGGACGGTGGCATTTTGTTCTAGGAAGCTTTTCATTCGTTGTTTAAATTGTTAACATTCCTTTTTTTTTTTTTAAATATAGACATCAACATTTTCCTCGTTAATTATTCCGTAGCACAATGGAATCGGTTTTTTTTAACTGCATGGTACTTTCAGTTTTGCAAATTTAGGCTTGAATATGCAACGGCACTCGCTTTGCCAACGCATTGTTTTCTTTAACGCGATATATGTATGCATACCTACTAAATTACTCGGCTGATATTTGTTTGCTTTAAAATTTTGTATCTGGGTTAAAAGCTAGTAAAACGCTTAAGTTTCCCATTGCGCTTACTTGGGCAAATCATGTTTGTGCAACTAAATGCTTGGTCGGTCAAACAATAATTCAATGATGTAAAAAAGGACGCTAACTTGTAGCACATTTTATTTTTGCCTAAATATTCAGTCAGTCTCAAAATGTTCCATATAATCAGCCCGATGCAAAGACGTCGTGTCCCGCGTAGTCGCAGTGTTTATTTTAAAGCCACATTATATCTTTAGCAGTCCCACAATCGTTTCAATATATCATATTTAAATTGAAATAAATTAAACGTCACATTTCGTTACAATACACGTCTTTTAAATAACAAATGAAGTTAACTAAGCCTGATAGGCCCGCTGCCCCAATTGGCTGATCACGCTGTGACGTCACCGGCGTCTGTGCATCGTCTGCCGCCGCTTCCCGGAACGGTTGGCCACAGTGCCTTCCTGCTGCTCACGCCCTCATTATCACTATGAATGAACTCTTGTACAGTTCAGTATAACACTTGGACATCATACTTGTTTAAAAAAAACGAACATTTACCCTTATTGGCTCTTCGCTTGATGACGTCATCTATGTCTGTTACTTGTCTGTCATTATTCCTAATAGCGGCACTACTGCTCTAGTAATGGTTTATAATGATGAATGGATTTCACTCTCTCGATGTCATTGAACTTTGATCTAGTTTTATGTGTGGGTGTAAAAATGACAAGCGACAAATTCACTAGTATTCATTTTGAACTAGTAAAAACTTACACGTGTCTTATTTTCTGTGTTTTCTTTTTAGTTATATTTGCAGTTTTGAGAAATGACAATTTTACACTTTTGTCATATTCTCATTCTTCGAAAAGGAAGGAACGACTTGAAATTTCATTTACGTTTCTGACAATACCGTACACTGCGCAAAGACGTATCTTCATAATGCAAATTACCTTGCAATGTGCATTGTTGACTTAACACGTTTTTTCAAGGATAGCTTAAAATTGTAAGAGCTGCTTACGACGAATTTGGTTTACCATGAAAGTCCGTCGTTTGAGGCCACAATTTATATTCTTCTAATGTCCACTGGCCAGGAAGCGGTATACCGTTTACTTCACATTACGTTAGCTTATTGTGTTCACGGTGTATTGTCCAGCAAGTGATGCTTTGCATTAAAATTTAACGTGTATTGACACTTGCCGACGTTTGAATTGCGTCTAGTGTCATATTTCCTTTCAAATAACATCCATCATTAAATTTGGTTGACGTTTTATAAATTGCTTTGCTTTAAGCTAGTTTAATTTGGGAACGACAAAAATTTTAAATCTAGACTAGACGTCTCAGAAATCAATGTAAAAGGTTGGTGTCGCACTGCAGATATCTACCTACACGCCGCTTCGCTTAGTGGAGAAAGTTACTCGACCTATTTTCGGGATTTCCTTCCAGGCATGGAACTGCGAATAGTTTGCACTCACGTTCTGAGTTCTGCATTCCGTTAGCAAGAAAGATTAATTATTATAATTTTTCTCTTAGTGTTTGCATGTAGGATAAATTGGTCGTCAATTATCCACGTATTAGTCTAATTACTAGTAACATCTTTAGACATGAAGCCCGATATGACCAGTGGTGTGCTCTGTTAACTTTACTGGCCTTGGTATGACAGGTGCTGGTCTTGAGGGTTACCTTGCCAAAACCTTGACATTATCCATAGCGCAAGTTTAGAAAATGCCGCAATACCAGTAAAGTACTACGATATATGGTAAGGACAGAGTCAGCGTTTCAGAAAACAGCGCGCTGGATATAGATCTCTAAGATGTGTTGGTTTTCTCGTCATATTACAATTGAAACAATTTGCTCGCAAAATATGAGAAATATGCTGTATGCAGAACGGTTATCTGTAGTTAAGGCCTATTGTCATTGTTATACTTCCGACAATACAATGATTGAATGCTAAAGGAAAATAATTGACTCATGGTAAAAGCAAATGCCTATATTTTGAAGTGATAGTTCAATTTACGCGCTTTAGTAGTAGATATGTGAAAAAGTAAAATTAATCATTTTAGTGTTAGAAATAATGGATCCTACTACATCACCCCGGTTATCAAGTCCAAGAATTGCAAAGTAGTGAGTAATCGAATTTTTATCAATTATAAGGAAAGAGTAGTGCTGTTTGTAAAATATATTTTATCATTTGAGTGCATGAACATGGATGTTTGTCTTGGTCTGGGTGTTTCTATGTATAATATGTATGTATTTACAAAAAAAAAAGTATATATGTATGTTTATCCATTGTCTAGTATCCATAGTACAAGCTCTGCTTAGTTTGGCCTAGATGGTGTTGTGTGTATGTGGTAGAATATTATTATTATTATTATTATTATTATTTGGTTCGACTTTAAAACTTATTCACAGACTATATATTTTTATTGTAATTACATTTATTTACCGTAATCGATGCCGTACTCGAATAATAAATGCGTAGCCAGCAAGAGTTCACGTCCGATCATTAAGAGCGTCAAAACAATACTGATGGTGCTACATCAACTACTTGCCATTGACTGGCATGGATCACGTTGTAAAAAATGTGTGAAACAATATAGTTTTCTCTGAAAGTATCGTTCGCAGAAGTGATTGTCCCGTGCCACTGATGTAGGCTTTATTCCATGTTTATATCTGATGCTTTACCATTTTATCCATTGACATAGACATTACAAATATTAAAGTGGTATAAATAGCAGATTTGCAGCAGAAACCATGCTGCACTCACCGCCATCGACCATAATTCCGACTGAATAGTTTATTACAGTATTAATTTAGAGGCGTACAGAGATCGGATCTCGCCGTCAGCCGGCGGCGATGGGCGCTGTTGTCTTCAATTAACCCAGTTCTGGTCCGGCCATTGTGTGCAGTCTGCCCGGTGTCTGCTTTCTTCCACTAGCCAGTAATGAGTATAAGTAATGAGAGACTTGCGGTGAAGGCTTTGTTTAGGCGTCATTTGAGAACTGTACACACATGTGCCGTAAGTAATATCACGTTCAATACTATTGTTATATCACCCAAATTGTACGCAATTATCTGATCAAATGTACCATTAAATCGATCATTGATTTCACATTATCTTGAGCGTTCGATATAAATTTCATTTCAATCTCATGATAATGCTTTTTTAGGTTTATAACCGTTTGTTTCAAATCAAATCCTAATTGGACAAATCCGTCGTTATTTTTTAAATTACATTTCTAAATTTGAATCGTTATATGACGCAATTTATATCAAATAAGTAATGAAACGCGCATTTCTGATGGTAGCTTATCGCTTAAACCTCGCATTAATCTTCCAGTTATTGCGATTTAAACTATAAAGAATGGTGATCCCAATTAATGTAATTTTTTATATCCAACGTCTTACCATTTAATGTGATTAAGTGTCGTGTTACTCTATTCAATTTCCTTCTATAATGACAAAGAGAAATTAGTAAATTTGCTTTATATAAGTGTTACGTAAAAGCTCTTTGCGTCGCACTAACTAACAGCTTTATTAAGAAAACAAGAAATTGATTTATACGTTTGGAGGTATGCGCACCAAATTTCTGTAACAATTGCTTGTTAGAACGTCTATTAACTTGTTTGCCGTCCTTCGTCTACGATTTTCCTACGAATTTAAGCAAAGTACCATATTCCCAAATTGATTCAATGTTTTTTCGTTGTTCGTTTTCAATATTACTATTGCGGCTCATCAAGCTGGTACGTAAATATGTAAATATTGATTAAATTCAAAGCTTGACTGTGTGTGGTGCAATACAAACATCGCTTCAAGTCTCAATGATTTTCATAATGCTAAAACAAATATCGACACGTCAACGGTGCAGCTACTTTCTATAGCAAAAGTTCGTTGAACTCAACACAATGATTCAGCTAGCCTAACATAAAATGATACTGCAGAGACATACCTACAAAAAGATTCCGATATTCTGAAGGTATAAGGAAAATCAAGCTATTTATCCAAGCTTTTGTAGTGTACCTTTCGTTTCACGATCGTTGGAGTGAGAAAGCGACAAGCTAGACATTGACCAGACAGCGTAACAGTACAACGTCGTTGGGTTAAATGATCCGTCAGTATCTTTTTTCACTATAAACAATGCAATAAATCTAAAAATACGTAACTTACATAATAGCCAGTTTTACCAAAACAGTTAGCAAAGTAGTGTTTATAAAGATTGATAAACAAGAATTCGTTTGACAAAAAGGCTCCAGTCCATACAGGAAACAAATAATTATTACTTGCTCTAAAAAGAGCAACGTGAAATTGGAATAATGCCCTTGAGTGTTCTTTATACATTGCCATTTTCATGTAATCATTCAACGTTGGCATTTCTGTATTGTGAGAGAAAGTTTACCTGTTAGCTATTTTCCCTCTATTTCTTGACAGATATCTGACCCAATTGGCACACGGGACGATTTTTCGGACTACATACGGTTTCTTCCTTATTTTACGACGCAATTTTGAGATTAGGGAGGCGTAAACTGAACATCTAAATTAAACGCACGCCCTACGTGTGACGTCGCCAAACATTCTTCTACATTCTATTTAACTAGCAATTGCCCCTGTCTAGATGATCTATTAATATCATACTGATGACTTGTAAATGCGTACGCACAAATCTTCGGCCTGTGACTATAGTAGTAATACAACTCTCGGTTTTGGCATGTGACAGAAGTGTGCCATCCTAATATAATTACATGCCACCGTGTCTTCTATCAAAGCGCTGTACTAAATACAAGCTTACACTCGCATCGCAAAGAGAAATCTTAATAGCGATGGGAATACTCTCACATCTTGGATAGAACAGGTGAATAACCAACACAGATTTCAGAAAATTTTCTAAGTTTGTAGTATATACACGCAATTTTTTAATATTTTCGGTTTTTCAGACTGTCTATATAACAGTATAAGATCATTGCAGAATTTGCTCATGCATAAAAATGGCGGGCGTCGGCTCCCGTGACGTGTGGTCATTTTACACGTCCAGTTGCGTGCCGGCCGAGTGAAAAAACTTGGCAATGATGCCAGTTCGTTCTATCCTATGGCGCTCTCTGTGTCAGTGGCGTCTGCTAGCGGCGCTTGCGCATCTTTTTACGTTACCACTCTGTCTTTACACCTGTTTAATTTTTTTGTTTTATTTTGTATTTTGCCTGACATATTTTGATGAAAACATTCCAATTGCGCCGTATGTTTTTTGTGGATTGGTTTTCCTTTGTCGACGAAGAAGCTTTTAGAATTAATATCAGATAGAATTAGTAGTTCGTAAAAAATCGTTCTTATGTTTATCGCAATGGTCATAACCTTCTTTGTGTTGGATCATTTGGATTGAAATTGCGATTACAAAGTTAGAAAAAAATATTATAGTTATAATAAAAATCTAAATATATATATTTTTCAAATATTAGAAAGGGTAAAGAAATTTCGGTTGCGTTGAGCATATCACAAGTACATTAAACGCCAGCGAAGAAGCTTTAATTGGACGCTTGTCATTTGGCACGAAGATTGGTACGATGTCCCTCTTACGAGTTTTCACGTACAATAAACTTAAATTCAACGTGAATTATATTTAAAGATATTTATTGTCACGATATTATGTTAGAATTTTTGTGGTTCAGACTTTACTTTTTTCTAATGAGACCATTCGGCGTTACTACGAATCATGATGATTTAAATCAACATATCAAATATCATAAAATCTAATATCAAACATAAAATCAATTTCACTTACAATGCAATATTTTCGCACCATTAATTCGCGCCGATCGAGCGCCCGATCGGAACTTATAAAAACAGACTTGTCTGTAGTACAGGTTGTTTAGTTGTAATTGCACGAAGCAGACTTTCAAACACCGCGCCGTCTGTCACTCAAGAGTGGTTTTCTATGTTGTAAAACACTTGGACTTACACATAGATGTTCGCTGTTTCAATATCGACAGAACCAGTCTCGGCGCGCACCGCCTACAATTCTAGACTTTATTGTGCAAAAAACATACACGTATTTGAAATACTCACGCAGATACTGTAAAACGATTATCCTCACAATTTAATCGTCTCAAATTTATTTATTTCCTCGTAGTTACTTGTTAATTACTATTAAATTGACGTGTATATTTACAGCTTAAAAGCCTGCATTTAATACGTTAAAGATCGTTAATTACAGGAATAGATTAAACGTTGATCATCGCTGTGAAAGTGCACTTTGTAAAACAGTCTTGAAGAAGTTTCACGATTGTCCGCCCACGCGGCAATATAATGTATGTACGCGATTGAAATTTCTTATAAACTATAATTGATCTATAAATAATATAGTTTTTATGCACGCAAAAACGGATTCCTGTAATATTACTGTGATAAATTTAATGTAAAGAATGTCTACGGAGATAATCGGTCTACTAAAGTGATTAGTGGTTATCGTGATTCATCCATCTTATTGAAATATAAATATAATAATGGTCTCTTTGGTCCCGTACCGACTTACGTCTGACGACGTCGACTACCGTACTTGACGTAAGTTTGCGCTGATCTCGACGTCAAATTATAAGGTCCAGGTTCGTGGGATATGTTAAGAATTTCCTAAGATAGTATTTATTAGGAAATTCACAATAACAGCACGGACATGAGCCCGGTAGACCGCAATACGTTATTACGTAAAACTTAAAACACACCACCTGCCTACTCCTTGGAATATATACTAACAGCCGTGTGTCTATGTAAATGTACATATTTACGTATGTATATAACGTAATTGTGATTTATTCGAGCTATTCTAAAAATAGTTGTCTTATGGTGATGTGTGTATGTGGTAGAATATTATTATTATTATTATTTACGCGGGTACGTAGGAATGATAAACATTTCAATCCAACTCGCATCATACTCTATGTATTTCGATGTTTTCTACGCACTATTTCGTAAACGATTGGCGTTTAATCAAGTGTACATAAACGCTGTTGCCTAAACTTCATATAGACTTGCGTGACAAACAGTGATGGTTCCGATCGTACGTTGCAAATATCGCTTCCTTGCATTTAGAATTTTATATAAGACGGTTTGGAAACATCGTGTGTCTAGTTTATAAACTGGCACATTGATTTGTTTTGGAAATTCTTTAGTGATGAGCGGGAAAACTACTGCTAATCCGTTGAATCATGGTGTTATTTCAAATGAGTAGTTCAAATATTAATAAACTCACGCGGGTGGAATGCAGAATCAAACGGGTTGGCTCCAGTTTTTATATTCTGGAGAAATCGCTGACACGATTGTTCATGGAATCTTAGATCTCATACGCACTGAGCGGACTACGCGCATTGAGACCAGCTGCCTTAGCGCAAGCGAACAATAAAATGTATAATATGACAGCTCAACGTTCCTATGCAATATCTACGTTGCAATTTTATACCACGTTTTCTTCATATTTACCGTGCATATAGTATGTCGTATCTTGATGGATGGATACACGTGTAGTGTCCAAACTGCCGGATCAATCCGGTTACTTTTGACGACAATGTATAAGGGTTGTTTAGTAGCAACTACTGGTAGCAATAATATACTTTAGGACGAATTGAGCATTGTATATAAACTGTATACATTTCCGATATTTGAGTTACCTAGAATGATTCAAATAAACCTACAATTATATCTCTCTCTCACTAGACAAACTGCATAAATCTTTTGCAGTATATGTGTATATCACCAGTGCAACCTTAGCGCAAACACTTCTGAATGGGTATGGTTATTCATCCATTTCTGGTTGTTTGTCTTTATTTTTATGATACATAATACCTATATATATATATAACTTTTATATGTAATTAAGAGCCGAGTTGGCCGCAGCCGCAATGCAGCTGGTCGCTAGTACATATGCGGACTAAGGAAGGCAGCATGGTGTCCATTTCAATGTACATCGCACTAAATTAATTCTAATCTATCACAAAATTTATTACACGTTTTTCAACAAGGGAGACTTTTTGTTGACAACACTTCCTCTCTCTCTTGTTTATACACAAAGAAACACAACATTTTTATATTTAGAAGAAAAAGAAACCAAAATAAAAATGGTGTTTACTAAATTCAAAAGTTTATAACGCTTCATCCTATTTGTTTATAGTAGATAGTAGAAAAAAAATTCTTCGTACTATCCTAGGTTCTTAAAGAGGGGCGTAGAAGAGTATTACTTCAGGTCTGTAATGAGGACTACTATCCTACATTTGCAATTGGTACAGCCCAATTGCAAATATGAAAGTGGGATAGCAATAGTAAAATCCATATTTTACTAAATGCTTCAAACCAAAAAAGCAAATTAGTGAAGTTTTAGCCATAAATTTGAAATATACCAGATTAGAGAAATATAAGTAGGTACACAATTGTAATATGCAAAACTAAATTACTAAGACCCTTGATACCGCAGCTTGTGTTAAAGTAAGTAGCTTCCAACTTCACTGACGCGCCTCAGATTAATCCCCTTGAAACTATAGCCCGCAGCTTTCCCTCCAGCAGTGCGAATTAATTTGAGTGCTAATGAATTCATACTGTGTCGTATCTCTTCGTTACTTCTATCTATAGCCTTAATATGTATACGGTACAACGTCCTCTTCAATTTCTAGCTCAATCATTCTGCAAATATTAGGCACTCGAGTCTGAGAAAATAAGCATTTCAAAAAGGTCAAAACCGAAATGTAATAAATCATCTCCAATATTCATACGCGACATTATAAAGCACACATTAAGTGTATCAAAATATTAACATAATATATGGGTGTGCAAATACTTCCTGTTTTTTTTTTTTTGCTAAATTCCATCAAATCAATATGACGGAAATTAATTTATATAGATAAACAAGTGGTGTAATTATCTAGTTTTTCTTACTTACTAATTTATATATAGATAAACAAGTGGTGTAATTATCTAGTTTTGCTTACTTACCTATATTTAAATATTTGTATTCTAAATATTTAAAAACATTTAAAAGTATTGAAAGAAGATATCATTTATGGGAGAAGGAAGAAGCATGGAGTAAAATTTAAAGGTGAGGGCAGTCTTACAATTCCCCTTTCCAAAATAATGTTTTTGTATCCTAACGAAACAACGGTTCAGTCTTTGTCTATGTAATTTGTATGGGACATAATTATATAAAATATACATGTTATACTTTTGTAAAAAACTAGCTAGTATCAGACCTAATTACAGGTATTTAGTTTTTTGTCTAATGCATGTTTGACACGTTCGTTAAACACGAGAGCTTCAAAAGATTCCAAACAGATTATCTGTATGAGATCTCAATAAGCGTTCAAATGATTTGCGCGACCTTGATGCCCATTAACCTCAACATGTAGTGACCTAGTTACTTAACAATTATGACGGACACGATGCATTTTTCAGTTTAATCTGTGGAAGTAAACATTCCACTAGCCCAGATTCTGAATAGCTTTGATTTCTTAAATATAGAAGAGTATTTTAGTGTTGATACATTCCGATAAAATTCTGTGTATCAATCCAATAGATCCATTTTGATCGAAATGTTCGGCATCCCATTTGCAAGTGTTAACAGAGTAGAGTTTATGCGGCTCTTGTGCAAAGAAACCTCTAGATTTTAAGGAAGATGTAACGTTTTTGAAGAACGAAGTTACTTTAAAAAATATGTTTCTTTTCGATATACTAGATGCTAGCTTGTTATAATCTACAAAATGCTCTATTAGATTATACACTGCCCGGCCGACATTAGCGCTTGCAATCGCTGTACTTACGACAGACAATATACAAATTTACTTTTATATCATTTTACCTGTACCATTAGAGACACTGTCTACCAGCCTTAAGTGGGTACATGCAGACAATGCTCCGAAAAGTCGTTGAAGCTCGAGAAAGTCGAAGGTACATACTCGACGAATTTATCGTGCGTGTGGTTTTGTTGCCATCTCGTTTGGATGCTGATAGCTTCGTGATTGTATTACAGATAACCTGATCATTTTATTATAATACCTGACATAAGGTTACAAAGTGTGATATCCAGGCGCTTTTTTAATCGATAAAATCAGTTGGGAATATGAACGACCCTGCCATTTATGTTGTTATATAATAAAATTACATTACCAACTACGCCCAAAAGGTTTCTTATTAAGCTGATGACATGCTTTTATATAAACTCCAAGTTAAAAACTTAAAAGGCTAATATGCAATTCAAATAAATGCGATTACATACGATAGTTTTATTCCAAGTCTTAAACCGTTTTGTCTGACGCTAAGGATTAGACTACAGATGATTTCATCAACGTCTACCACCAAATTAACATTACTAATGCGTAATAAAAAATTACGTTATATTGCCTCTGGTCCACAAATTATGTAATTGCTCATAAGGTCAATATAATACCCAAGGCCGATCGTGGGTGATATCAAACCTGTTCAAGTGGTTAGCCGTTGGTTTGTGGAAGTTCCTTCAGTAATTGACGATCCCTTAACGTAGAATTATGTTGTTGAGGAGGTGATACGGTTTGTAAGATAATTCTGTCTCTCAAATTGCATTCTCAGAACGGTCAATTCAAGGTTCCAGCGTTGAAATAAACATCTGTAATAATCTAATTTTCCAATTTCACGCATCAGGACCAGTAGTTGTTGTATCAGTGTAGATATCCTATTGTGTTTGACATGTTTTTTGTGATATATGATATTGATCACTAAACTTGTTTCATGGAACTTGATTTGTTTTGGAAATAATAATATGTAGAATAAAGCTTTGTAACAAGTTATATTGGGTTTCTTTGTAGAATGTTCGACAGTGTGACCCGCTAGTGAAAGAAAAACTTCATGGTAGTTTTCTAAAGGTTAATATCGTCTATTTCTCTAACAATTCTTGGCTTTTATCCATAGGATAGGAAGTTTCTATCTTATTATGTTATAAATCCAGCCTCTTACATTATAAACTGTGTATTTGCTGCCGACACGTATAGTTCTTTTCACGTATTGTTTTATTAATTGTCGTTTTGCGTAAGGGGGAAAACCTAGTAGTAAGTCTTCATCCGATTCCGATGACTTGCCATCCTGACACTATTACTACGACGCACTGGAAAAGTTCCTTGTTATAAGGTGACAATCGATTCACGTAGGATCATTCGTTTATTGTTGTTTAACAAGCAAGGTAAATTAACCTCGATAGTATCATTCAGTTCTGTATAAAAATTAAGTACAAAAGTTATTCAATTAATAGTTTTATCAATGTGCATTATGGTAATTTACCTCGATAATACTTCATTTATAATAATATAAATAATTTAACTACAAGTAAGTACACATTAAGTAATATTAGAATAGTAAAACGTTTATTAAATGGATAACATTCACAAAACAAAACCACTTAGGTTTTCCATCGACGTTTTGTTAGCTAGAAACTAGGATACTGGATGAGACAGATATTTGAAACAAATGTGCGGCGCTGTGCAAATCTCGCTCGCTTACCAACGTCCGAAATTTCATCCTAGACAAATGTTTAGGTAGCTAAAAGCTTATTGATTAGTCTTGCCTGACTGATAGACATATTTGTTGAAATTGCCTGGAGTGAGTGAGCCTTTCTGTGTAGCCTAGGCGCGTCGCAGGGCGTGGGCGAAACTAATTTTATAGTAGTTATTATAACTAGCAATACATTACTGTGGTGTTGATAATGTAGTATTGATATCGGTAGAGTACGGTTCATTCACATTGCGCTCTGTCAACGAGAGACTGGAAACATTTATCTGTGTTTAAACGTCATTATAAACTGCATCTGCGTACACAGTCCACTGAAAGAATGAGTGAGTATTTTTACTACATACAAATCAATTCTTCAATACTCGATTTCATTAGTTTATCACATAACGTTAAATAAATCAGATTTTAATGTGCTGGGCCATTGCGAGACGATATTAACTAACCATTTTAAATGGAACTTTTTCTCCGTTAATAAGGCTTGTCTTATCTTAACCTGCATGCCTCAGAATTATTCATAATGTTCTAGAAGGTGTTTAAGGTCTGTCAAGAGACATTTGTGTCATTTATAACCTAAAATCTTCCTTTTTAACATCAAGTCATCTACCTTTAGGGAAAATGTATATAATAGAGCTGGCATATTATTTATGTTCACTGTTTCATATCTAAAACATGACTTTTAATTTTTACCTTCGAATATTAGTAGGATCTTGTTATAAAAACTTCTTGATCATTCGACCAAATAAGATCACTTGATGTTCCATCTGTCCAATTCTCGTTTAAGTATGTGAAGTTTTAAGTCGGTGGCTGTGTATCATGTTAAGCAATATCTTAAATGGCGCGGAGACGCAACTTGCTACCATATGGTCAACAAACGCGGGTTTTGTACATGACTCACTGATTAAAATTGAAAAGTAAAGAGAAAATGTCACTGGCATGTCAAACATCGCATTAACTCACTTTAATGTCAATTATTTTTAAATGGAGTACACATGTCTGTTATTAACTTATTACATTTTGTGTTGTGGAAAGTACATGTGTCACAGATTGGGCAGTTACTTACTTAAATAATTGTAAATAAATTTAATATTACATATTGCAATTGCCCGCTTTTGGTAGTCATATAACATAAATTACATATGACTTTATTTTCTAATAATACTCTATACTTTCCAGTAGGTTATTAAATGTAGTAGATAATTAACTTTATAATAAGGAAAAATAACGGAGAGCTCGTTATAAATATAAATTGTGTTTACTCAATTATTATTTGACAAACGTATAATGAATAAGGCCAATATATCAATTAATATAACAATACCTTACACTTTTTTAACACAACAACAAACGGAACTGTCCACTTTGTATGGGGGTTTTGGCTTGGAATGGACAGTCACGGAGAATAATAATTATATATTAATTTAGAAGCATTAACCAGTAGGAATTAGAAAAATAACAAGGTTTTGTGTCAAGGTGTTCCTAATTCGTTTGTTGTGGTGGTTTATATAAAGGTATTTGAAATGAAATATCATTGTTTTTATGTTATTTTTCCTATTATTCTGATTCATATGTAACTAAAATGTTATCTAGGAACTGGGCTGGTAGATTTAAATTGTTTTGATATCTTGCCCAACTCAAAAACCAAATAATTGTCATTATATGGGCGCAGCAACCTACTGTCTGTCGACCGTAGGATCGACTTTAATTGTTTTTATGTATGAATTCTGTTCACGCTAAGCCAATAATGGACAATTCCCTTTATAAGATGTTTATTTTCCTAAATTACGACTTCTTTAATTACCTTATCATGTGTTAATTGTAGTAATCCTGGTTCTTAATCCAATATTTCACTTTTAATCCATGACGACTTTATAATGCTATATACTAAAACATGACACCGATATAATTAATGTAAATATATATCTAGTCTTCATAAATATTGATTATTTTGTCGCCCGGTTCGCTAAGGGTATGATTAACTTAGTTGCGATTTCCACGACAGTTTAACGTTCTCCCGGCTTTCACGAGTGTCAAAACCTGCAATTTTCCATGGTCATCAACGCTGAACCTGTCTACACAGGTGTTACAGTAGTGGGACTGCTGTTGCGATAAGTACAAATAAAATATATACTTACTTAAAACATTTTACGAAGACTCAATCAAACATTTTGTACGGCAGAGCTAAATTTAATACGTAAGTAGACCATTATAATTTGTAAAATTATATACATTAACGAAGAAACTAAAGAAGTAATTGTTGCATGTATGTTAAACATTACTTTTACGTAGCCGACAAGAAGTTAACCGTTATTTATTAAATAAGCAAGCCATAGCTTTTTTGTACTGTATGCATGCATTTACATTTGGTAAATATACTGTTAATTAAATAATTTGAACAACTTTCTGTCAAAAAAAAGACAGGACTCGGTTGAACTATTTTGACAGCTCTATGTAAACAGAACACTTGATCGGGTCCCCTTTATCCTAATTCATATTTCGTGATAAACTAAAGGCCTAGCTTGTAGCAATTATTGGATGATTTCTGCCGCCAACTAAAAGACCGCGGGGTGTTCAAATTCCTATGTCACCGAATGAATTCGAGACCTTATTACCTGATGCTTTAGTGATATCCGCTGATGCATTGAAATTAAACTATTTATACGAAGTTTATCACGGTTTATTTTCATTACAAATTTTATCTAATTAAATATTATTTAAAACAATTTATATTTACATTTTTCACGCGATAAAATACTCAAAGAATAGTTTAATTGTAATGCGTCAGAAAATATCAATATGTATAATTTGCGTAAAAGTAACAATATCATTACATATATTATATGCCGGGTTAATATTTTCTGAAGCGTTGGCACACCGTATGTAGCTTAGGTTTTAAGACCCCAAACTACCACAGAAGCGGATCAATAGCCGCTAGATGAAAGATGAAGTCAAAATTGTTACAATGCATGATTTTAGTTGACTCTTCTAAACAGTTAAACCCAAAGCGTCTTTTTAAAACATCACATAAGCCATGACAGTTTTTGTTATTTGCATAAAATATTTGTTTAATAATAATAGCCAGGCCGCTAAACATCCTTTTAACACATACGAATTTATTATGTAACTTTAACATTCTACTTTTTGTTACTGTACGTTATGTTCAATTGATGTCTAGTGACACCAAAATTGTTATTTTATATCGTCAAAAATACCGATAAAATACAAAACATCCCGAAAATCAGGTTATCGTAAAATTTTATGCAAATTGTATCCATAAAGTGTGTCGCAAAACGAGAAATTAATGCAGAGGTTAAATTTGATTATCTTAATTCAATAGCTGTATCGTTGGTGATGAAAAATATCCTTACCTGACGCAATAGATTAGCAGTTGCTGAAATAGAGTATTATTATCGGTTGAAATAATTTAAGAATATAACACACATATATATATATATATATATATATATATATATATATATATACTAATATTAGGAATTTAATCTATTTAAAATAGGACTCTCTACTGCAATGTCTCCTGATCGACCACAATGCACATTCTACTAAGTAGTTGAGCTTTTGAACGAACAATGCAAACCGCCATCGTGTCTGCTCAAACACTCGTGGAGTGAGCCTAGAAGAGTACGCAATATAAAAAAGATCTGTTAGATTGTAGTAATTCCCTACGTAGAAGTCCCAATATCTAAAAGTAGGAATAAATAAAATATACCTCGAAAAGGTAGTCAGCCCTCTATTATATTCATATTTCGCCAATTATGCGTTTAGATCCCACCGGGATCAGCCTCTTGCAGTCCACTGGCCAATTGAAGGGTGCTTTTAAAAAATATCTATCTAAAAGCCAATACGCTGCGCGCGATCGTAAGGTCTTGCCCGGCCCGTGCATCGAACAAAAAACGCATCTCTATTTATAATTTCTGGCAAACAAAACCAAGCTCGGACCAGTATACTCGCAGAATTACCACCTGAAAGTAATATCCAGTACCTAAACCAATACCCACAATATATTTCGCATAGAAAGTTCCATTTTCGCTTTACACTTCAAAAGTCATCGAATCTATGGACTTTAATATTTACAGTCTAGCGATTATAGACGTAAAAGTGTAGGTAATCATTCACTCATTAGCAATTACCGTTGATTGCTTAATCAATATTAAAATATTACGATATATGACTCTAGGTAGCGCGGCTGTATTGAATGCAACTGCAGACGGGCCAAGTGATTTATGTTGTCAAATTCTTAGTGGACGTACGAATTCTGAAAATTTGTGAAAATGGTGTAGTGGTTCTAGTGGTCGACATGGGACAAAAAATTTAGATATTCACATATAGTTGTGCCAGGTTTAACTGTTCTTTGTGTCCGATGTTTGAATGTTTAGCAATTCTTCCGTGACACAGGTAGGGTAGCCAACCGTACTATAATATATAGTATTGTATAATATATGTATATATTTCGAGTCTGCATACTATATACTGTTGAAGAATATACCTACTGTTGAAGAAATATATAGTATGCAAAAATAATATATTTCAACAATGAAAAACTACAAACTGAAACCTTCATTTAAAAAAACTATTTACGCTCGTTTACTTATAACAGCTATAACTGATGTGAAAGCATGTATCCATACTCATTGTGCATAAATCCGTTTCGATCCTGTCCGTAATGTCAAATTAACAAAGTCAAACAAATTTCAAAAAAGTACAATATTTTTTTTAGATTGATAGGTACTATATTTTTTTATAGCTTATTTTAAAAATACTATATTTTGTCGAAAATGTGTTGGCAACCCTAGACACAGGAGTGATACCAAGAGCGATATTCGTCTTTGTAAATAAAAAAGAAACTGCTGGGTATGCAGCAAAATGTTCGCCTCCCTATCTGAAACCTAAAACCATAACTGACGAAAGGTGTCTCACACTTCTACCTATCCTTTTCGAATATAAGCGTGCATCTATGTACTAGGCATGCCTTTTAAGTTCTGTCGTTTCCATATTTCCCGTCAATTTTGAATTTGGATCTGTTCTATATTCGAATGTGTTTAAATTTTGAATCTCAAAACAGTTAAAAGTATTAGGATTAATGCTATTGTTTAGTTACAGCGTCGATTGGAATCTGTCAGGTTACGTACGAAAATGAATCTTTCTAAGGAAAATGTTCGTGCAATAATTTTCTACAACTTTAGAAGAGGCCTGACACGGCTTCAGTGTTTTAAAGAGCTAACATCTGTATTCAGTGATGAAGGCCCATGTCTGCGGACTGTCGAACGCAGGTATTTAGAATTCCAGCGTGGACATTCTAGTGTTAGTGACAAATCTCGCGAAGGACGCCCAAAATCCGCCTTCACTGAAGATAACATCATTGCTGTGAGACAACTAATTCTCGAAGATCGTCATGTGACGTATCGAGAGATAGAGGCTCTATTAGGCATCTCAGGGACAATCATTCAGAAGATCTTGCATGAAGCGCTTGGTGTGAGAAAGCTAGCTTGCCGTTGGATACCGCATCTGCTTTCCGACGATCACAAGGCGGTACGCGTCAGATGGTGTAAGAAAACTCTGCAAAGGTTCAACTGAGGAGAGTCAAATCACGTCTACGTCATCATCAGTGGTGACGAATCCTGGATCTATGCCTACGACCTGATTCCAAACAACAATCTACAATCTGGGTCTTTCAAGACGAGCCAAAGCCGACTAAAGTTGTTCGTTCTCGAAGCACTTCAAAGAAGATGGTGGCCACGTTCGTTGGAAAAACCGGCCATGTTGCGACTATTGCACTTGAAGATCGTAGAATGGTTAACGCAGAGTGGTATACCACAGTTTCTTTACCACAAGTCATCGCCGAACTTCGAAAATCTAACTCAAAGCGACGCATCATCCTGCACCACGACAACGCAAGCTCACACAGCGCTCGTCAAACGATTGAGTATTTGAAGCAGGAAAAAGTAGAAATTCTTGACCATCTTACATACAGTCCTGACCTAAGCCCTAACGATTTCTTTACATTTCCTAAAATTAAGAAAAGTCTTCGTGGTCAAAGGTTTCAGTCCGGTGAAGAAGCAGTCGACGCTTTCAGGTCAGCCATTTGTGTGTAAATGTTATAATAACTGGTTTGAGCGAATGGAAAAGTGTTTTAAGCTACGTGGTGAATACTTTGAAAAACAATAAAAAGTACTATAAGGTTCTAGTTGTGTTTTTTCTTCAAACGACAAAACTTAAAAGGCATGCCTCGTATGTATGAATATGTAAACTGTCTGAAATGTTAATAATAATATACTTAATAATAATATTCTATCACATACACACAACACTATCTAGCCCAAACTAAGCAGAGCTTGTACTATGGGTACTAGACAATGGATAAACATACATATATACTTTTTTTTTTTGTATATACATATATATTATACATAGAAACACCCAGACCAAGACAAACATACATGTTCATGCACACAAATGTTTGACTTGTGCGGTAATCGAACCCGCGACTTTAGGCGTGGCAGTCGGTTACACTAACCACTACGCCACCGAGGCTGACAAATTTTAATAGCATCACGGCTGTATATCCTGAACGAGGCAATAGTAAGAGTTCTTATATAAAGGAAAACAGAGATTTCTATCTCAGAGCCGATTCTGCTCGTGACCACGAGAGACCTCTCGCGGTCACGAGCAGAATCGGCTCAACAAATATACCTATATATATATATATATAATCGCCAATCGTAATTGTTATGGTATCCTATGAGTCATCAGTTGTTATGGTATATGTGTACGACATGTCTATATGTGTGCCAAGTTTAATGCAAATGTGTATAATGATTTACGCGTGATTAAGTAGCAAAAGCACCAAAAACCTTCACAATACACAAACCATTAAATAACAATACTTGTAAGATAAAACAATATCCTATGAGTACGTATAGAAGAACGCTCTATGGTATTCCCCTTGTTTAAAAATCTAATAGCGATATGGTTATGATATGATATTGATATTCGCTGAAGATTTCTTCCGGCGTACATTTATCTTCATCAAATCAAAATCGGTTAGATACTCTACGATAACCGATAAAAGAGTTCATTCAATCTGATAATATCAATTGTAAATAGTTATTTCTTTGTGATTAACGAATATTATTCGTTTCTGCATATCTATAAGGTTAACGCATAAATCAAAGGTTCGTTGATATGGAGGCATCTCGTCACGGTCGGGTCTTTATATGGATGGCAGCCGTATGCCTCGCCTGTACCTTTAACAAATAAAGTAACTTTTTTATCGTGTATAGAAAGAGCACGCAGTTTTTTACAAAATTAATGAATTACATTGTAGAACAGTGTTCCCCAATTAGTGATACATGAAGTAAAGTACTACAGTTACAAAATCGCCACTAAAATATGATGTACTAGCTTTTACCCGTGGCGCAACACGGGTACAGTAGATTCCTTTTTGGATATAATGTACGTACCCTATATCCTTTTATGTACGCCTGACAACGTGTATGCGATATTTCATGCTGATTGAATAGTTCAAGCGTGAAAACGTAACAAACAAACTCACATTCGCATTTATAATATTAGGTAGGATATGTAAAGAAAATTCCCTGTTCTAAAACTATAAAGTTGTGTCCTAGAATATCGTTACCTAAACAACTTGTGCGGAAGCATGAGTTGCAGCAAAATACCAAAAAAGTGTAATAATGATATACGCTATTTTAATATACCTGGCAACGAAAAAAGAAACATCAGAAAAACAAAGCTTTTTATTTTACATCGGATAACCAAATAATCTATTCCAATAGGTATTTCATAATTTAGCCATTTAAAAATGTTGGTATATAAATAGATTAATACGCTTGGTCGACACTCTGCAGTAATAGACTGTTTACGAAAATCATCACGTACGAATCCGTGAAAACCGCATTCAATTAAATCAATTAGTTAGTTTTTTAACCTACCGTCTAACAATATAATGACATTATTGATATTTTACGCCGGCCTTTTTATTTACATTTAAATAGTAAACTCGGTAGCAATTATACACGTTTTGGCGCGTGTAACTTAAGCTTGCTTTTTGAACGTCATTTTCCAGAGATTTGAGCAGTTTTCTTGGTCAATTTTAATTTTTTTTTTATCATAGCCATACTAATAATTTGTATGTGAATACTGGTTTAGCAACTAGAAGAGTACCTACTATAGTGCGTAGACGCAACTAATTTAATACGGTAGGTATATTTGCTGCATTCCAGATAATGTTACAGATATTCAAACAACGACCATCGAAAGCATCTAAATCCAGAAGAAGTGAGAGTGGGTTACACAACTTCTTTTTGTCTAGAACAATGCCGCGATATTCAATGCATTGAATGGTAGAAGCAAAGTGACGAATCTCTGTAATCATTGTGTCTTTTGTGCAATCAACAGTATCAAACAATGTGGCAGGCGAACAGACTTCGACAAATTTAAAGTACAATTTGCATCTGAGCTAACAAATAATACATCCACGCAAAGTCGCTGACGTTCGCTAGATTGTACATTTCCTTTTTGCATTGAGTCTGCGCTGACTACACCTAATACCGATAGTCGACACGTCGGCGGTACCGCTAAAACGCACTAATCACAACTTCACAACTGACCAACTTTCCGTTTGTTTGCAGGTACTATGACAGTCTACGCTGAACACCGAGACCGTGAGTCATCCGCTGATAAATGACGCCCGCTGACGTATCGCATTAAACATTGACACTATTATCAATCAAATTAAAACTAACGTAAAAATGAAAAACGAGGTTAATCGATTAATTAATTTAAATTGTACATTGTACCCTAAAAATGTCAGCATCCAATCGCAAAACCAACTTGATTGAAGTTGGACGATAAAGAAGGCATTGATTGCGCTTTTTTTATCGTTCCGCTCCGGAAATTCTATCTGTGTGCTAAACCCAGATATCGATTTTTATTCGATATCGAATATCGTCCAAAAGGTGACTGATTCTTTTTGGAGTTCAATTACTTCAGTAATGATAATGATGTCATAATGATTTGATGCGATTCGTCACTTCTCAAGACGCTTTTTGTGTCAATCAAATCTGGATAACGTTACCGTTCCTAATAAGGTCTCTTTCCTGTCTATAATTGTATAAAGTATGTCATGACTTGATACTTTTTGTTACCGTTTACATATTTTTTCGCAAGCCATGAGTCAGCCTGACCTTCAGTACAGATAAAATCAAATTTTCATGAAATATCGCGCACTGTAAGAATTCGCCTGAGAGAAGTTCTGCACTTCACAAACATAAATATTAAGCACGTAAAAGCCTCTGTTATTCAGAAGTTCAGAAGCTCCTCATTATTAATATATATCATGAGACCATACAGACGCCAAGCGTTACCTTTTATATCGAGATTTAATAAAAATGTTTTGTTCGTCATAATAATATACCTCCATCTATTTAGGTATACGTCTTGGATAACAAAAAATAATTTGTCATGTTTCGAGAATGTTACACAATAGAATGACAAATGCTAGACGGAGGAATATTGGTTTACAAACATATACAAAGAATGTTGATGTAAGGTAAAAGAGATTTTACTAGGAATCGGTTGCCCCGTTTGTACGTGACCAGTTGACCACCCATCATTGTATCGTACACGATATAATGTAACATGTTTCGGTAAATTGTAATTTTATTAGGATTATGGTAAACGTCCGCAAACCAGTTGCTATTGATGGTTTTAGGAAACGGCGGGTTCGACGCGTTAATGATTCACGGAATCGGTTTTAATAGGATTTTTTACGGTGAGCGTTTTGTGTAGTTTGTAGTTCTGTGATAATAACTTATAGAAAAAAGTAAAACCTGCGCCTCGATGTTTAAAATTACCGACAATGGAATAATAAAGTTTTTCATTTCCACAACATGAACGCAAGTTTTGCTTTTCAATGCAACTATAATCGTTTTGTTTCCAACTAAATTAGGGTTGCGACATAGCGAGAATATTCGCAGTTGTTTGTGTCATAACGCCATTCAATACCGACCTTTGTTTTTGTAAAATATTTTCAACACCGACAAAGCAACACCTGGTTATTGCAAGCGCCCGATAGGGTTCGTTGGCCTTTGTGCATATAAAAAAATAATTTTAATGGATGGCGTTACGATTTCTAGGCTTTCTAGTGCTCTCTCGTTATCCTGTGCTCGCCAAGAGAAGCCACCGTGAGCAGATCGTCCTCAGGGTTTGAAGTCCTACATGGTTTGTTGTTGGCAAGGCTACCACAATTTGTTTTTGATTTGTTATTAATATTTTACTTTCATACGTTTATTTTATTTGACTTACAAATCATCATTTTCTCTCTTGTTTTTTTTTTTTTACTAATAACCACATTTTTTGTAGTATATAACGCTAACTATGTCTACACCCTAGTTCCACTTTATTGAACGTCTAGACCACGAATGCAAGTTAGTTCACGCGCGCCATCTAGTGTCGAATAGCTGTATTAGTATCAAAGTTGGCATTTGTGTTACGACGTGTATCATTGTCGCCACTCTTATAGGTAATAGAGCAAGCAGACTTCATTATACCTATAGATACTTTTTTCTTTTTATCCAACACTATTTTAAGTATCTACTAGATTTTATTAACACATAATATGTTCTAAATGCGTCAGTATATATTTTCTTTATGATACTGCTACTATAATAAAAGCGTGACGAAAACTATATTATCTCATTTATATTGAAATTAAAAAAAAAATATTTCAAATATTAAAAAAAAATACTTGTTAATATGATTGTTAGTTTACATAGCCGCCATTTAGAACAGAACATGTTTTATGCCAACTCTTCCATGAGCCCGGATAGCTCAGTCGGTAGAGCATTGGACTTTTAATCCAAGGGTCCAGGGTTCAAGTCCCTGTTCGGGCGGCTCTCTTTTTGTAAACACTTTAATTATTTTTTACTTTTAATTATTTTAATATAAAATATTAGTAAATTATATTATTATTTTATAAAAGATTTACAATTCGTGTATTGTATGGTCAATACACGAATCATGGTCATGTCTTCTTTTTTGTGTATATAATAAAGAATTATATAATATATTATCTCTATACATTTTTTTATACTAATATATTTAATTTAAAAAAAATACAATATTATAGTTTTCGCTTTAAATGATTATTGATAAAATTTATATATTAAGACACATTTTTTGTTACATGTAAAATCTGTATCGCTTTCGTATTTACACATTCTGAAATTATTTGAATTTTATAGACATTACATAATGATAAATTAATATAATAATTGAGAAAGCGCCATCTATCGAAGTTCTAGTGTAATACTTAAACAGTTACTTTGGTCGCATGATTCAGCTTAGTGGTGAGCCATGTAACTTTAACACATCACACTAGATGGCGTTAAAACAACATTCAAAATAGTTCCTTGCAAACAAAACAGATGGCAGGAGTTGATTCGTTTCAGCAATTATGTTTTCATATAATATGACTAAACGTATTATTGTCTGGTAGTATTAAAAATAATTGTTTTTACATTATTGTAATATTTTTACAAAGATAAAATATCTTACCACTAGGTTCAAAGATCAAATCTACATGTTGAGTCCACATTAACTGAAAATGATTTAATTATCAGTTGACCTTACACGGGCACATGCTATAGACGCATTGTTTATTTACTTACCACATAATAACGACCTATTGTTTTAATTATAATGTTTTGTTTATTATCATGGGAATAATAAAAAATATTTAGTAACATAATTTTAATGCGAATTTACCTTAACAACCATATTAAGGCAAACTAAAATAAACGAAAATTTGCATTTGACGAAGTATTTTCTTGTAATGTACATAAACACATCTAAAAAATGTGTTATCAAGTTACGAAGTAAGGTAAGCTTGTAATCGTTAAATAATG
The DNA here is from genome assembly GCA_930367265.1 of Catocala fraxini. Taxonomy (NCBI): domain Eukaryota; kingdom Metazoa; phylum Arthropoda; class Insecta; order Lepidoptera; family Erebidae; genus Catocala; species Catocala fraxini. Next base: position 28,980,190 of record OV884025.1, on the reverse strand, counting down.
ATAAACAAAGTCGCTAAGCAACATTACATAATACCTACATTAATTATTATATACGGTAATTTATAATCACACATAATATATAGACTGGTAAACTTGCAAGATGACCTAGTGCAACCTATACATTTATCTTAGTTGTACTTAACGATTAAGACATCATAGACGTAATAGTTTTTAATGTTGCGATAAACATGTGTTGTTTAATCGTTGATACATTAATTAGTCGCTTTTCCAGTAGAGATCATAGAAAAAAGTGCTCTCTTTGTGGGTATTTTAGGCTATTCCCATACGAGCTTCAATGTTACACCAGCCAAATCCCAACAGTGAATGTTACACCTATGTAGCCAGGTGGCTACATAGGTGTAACATTAAAGAACGGTTGGGAACCAGACTACTATTTTGAATTGTATTTTGTTTGAAATAATTAAATAACTTATGAGCCGATTTTAAAAATACATCATTAGAAAGCTAGTTTACTTTACATTATCCAGGAAGAACTAGATAACATCATGCTGTAAGCGACGAGAGCGGATGAGTAATCGTACACTTAGGAGAAATTGCGGGGAACAACTAGTCTTGAATAAATAGTAGCCCATGTCATTCTCCAGGACATAAACTATCTATGGAATTATATCGATCCGATGCTCCGTTGCTACGTGAAAGAAAGACAAACAAACACACTTTCGCATTCATCACGAATGGACAGAACCATACAGTTCAGTAAAGGCTTAAATTAACAAAATATCTTTCGATTGTTTAGCATTGTATTTATTAAAGATGAATAATTTGACTTAACAATTATAAAGCTTCTGTCAAACTTCTTTCGCTAGTAGGTCAATCAAAATATAGGTTACTCAAAGTCAAAGTCAAAAATCTTTATTTCCATATAACAGTGTTAACAATTCTTGGACACGTCAATTAACCGATATATACATTAATAATAAAAAGAAAACAAAAAAACATCTTGCATTAAAAAATGCCTGTTCCAGTGTCTTAATAATTTTGGTCTTCAAATGTTTAGGTTTGGCACATATGATGTGTCCCTAACAAAAGACTAACAGTGACTAACAAGATGCTTTGTACGTTAAATAGTTGTAAAAATCATAATTAATTTTTGAATTTTCTTCGGTCTTCCTTTACTGACAGACGTCGTCTTGCCTAAAAGGGATCCGTATTTAGACTATACGCTAACCCAGATCTTTTTAAGCGACAAAGTCAGTTGTTGCCAATTATGTGACGGTACCTACACTATGAGGCGAATGTTCGGGGAAGTAGCTTCAGTACAATCTAATACAAGACTCCGACGTAAAAGTAAAGTAACATTGTGTTTTACTCGGTGCATAAAAGTGCCGAAGACTCACATGACTTCCTCTCCCTTTACTTTCTCTTTATCCCATCTTTCGTTTCTTGTAGCCAAGGGTCGGCAACGTGAGTTATTCTTCTGGTGTTGCAAACATAGTCTTTTACAATTGTATACCATCGCGTGGGTGGGACGCTAATCTGTCACTATTGTTGATTAAAACAGATATTTTTATACATTTAATTATTAGAATTAAATTGTTAACTTTATCATGCTTTATATTGTTTACGAAGTTTTATCTTTGGTCACAGAGACTGGTCGTCTACCGATATAAGTATTATTATCAAAAGTTTTCAGTTACCTAAACTACGTTTTATTTTTTATTGCGTTATTTTTTATTGTTTACGCATTTTTATCTCAAGTCATTTGAAGACTGGTGGTCTACAATGTTAGTATTTTTATTAAATCAACGGTAATAATATAGTTTAGTTATTCTTTGTTTATAAATTGTTATCTACCATAACTTGAAGAACGACAGTTCCCGTGCTCAAACTAAAATCGAGACTGAATGCTTAGAACCGGTTCAATTATAGGTCAAATTTAATATTCGTGCAAGTCTCTGTATTTGAAATAGGTATTTCCAAAATTACCAAGGCAAGAATTGCCGTATTTTGCCTAAATAAAAATGGTACTCTTAAGTCCACTGGCTTCTTTCCATTTTTGTAAACGCGTAAGTTGGGCAAGTCGAGAGAGAGTCTCCTGTCCAGGGAGAGATAGTGGTACATATACCTATACTACGATAAGTCGTTTTTGAAATGCCAATTTTTGCTAAGAAGGCTTCGGTCCATCAGCTGGTAAGCGGTTGCCGTAGCCTGTGAACGCTTAAAATACCAGTTCTATCACTTGCATGTAGCTTACTCTAGAGAGAAGCTAATAAAGATGGGATCAAAGTAAAGGAACTGAATAACCTCATTTTTGTCTTTTGGTACTATATTAGGCTTTTGGTATTATATTACGACAGCGCTATCTGCAAAGTGTCACTAATGTTACGCTGGTTTTGTGTACCTATGTGAGTTTGTTTATGACTTTCCCGGGTTGCCCTTTTGTACCGTCGTTATGTATTTTGTTGGATTACTATTTATTTTAATTACATACATAGTCCCACGCCAAAGTGTACGAACAGGGCTAGGGTGTATTAGAACTTTTCTCCAGCTATGGTTATAAGTCCAACATGACATATGGCGAGCCTATTACCGTTTCTCAAGCACAGTTCCAAACTCCGTGCTGCACAATTCCAAACTACCAAGAAGTCCTTGGCAGAAGAACCCAAGAGCTCGTGTCCCGACTCGAAACCAATTTGGAATTGAAACTAAGTACTCATACACAGTCGCATTCACGACATCTACAACACAGAAGCATATAATTTTTTAATTTACTTTGATATAGAATTCTTCTAACCTTGACTGATACAAGGTGAGGCACACACAAACACGAGTTATCATTAACTCTGTTATATATCCGGGAACGGATAAGATAAAACATTACCTTTGTCTAGTTATCTAGCAGATAGCATAGCAATTACTTTATCATAGCCATTGTTTCTATGTAGGACATTGGCGTGGCCTTTGCGAACAATGAAGTGAGGATTAGGATTTATAAAGTCAGTACTAAAATGCATTGTCATACCACCAATGGAGTAAAATTGTCTATGTTTTGCGGGAGTTAATTAAGCCCGTTCGAGTATTATTTGTGTTTGTATGTACTGAATAAATTATTTATTTATTTATTTATTTATTAGTATAAATAAATGGACAACATAACAGTATACACCAAATCGTTGTACAAGTTAAAACTTATATCTAAAGTTATATACATTTATATTACCCGACATAATATACAAGGCTTATATAATTTATTAGAACATCTGCTTACATGAATGCAATAAAAGATTCGTAACTTAGTAACTAACTAAATATCTATCATCTCACAAAATCTTAAACAACTACGACTCACATCCATCCATCCCGAAGCAAATAGATCACATTCAGATTCTGATGTCAGTAGCATATTTAGTAAGGTCAGTGCACGAACAAGGGGCGAGTTGGCATGCGCCACAGTACGTGCATAAGGCACCGCTAGTAACTGGACTTTGCGTGATCTAAGTTGTATTTTAGGTACAATGGGGACAAATAACCTAACCATCTGTGTTACTAGTTCCGGACAGTCACATTTACCACGCAAAGCCTGGCAGACAAAGGTAAGTAAGTGGTAATTACGCCTTACTTCCAGAGAATTAAAGCATAACATTCCGAGTAAAAATTTTGTTGGATAGAGGAAAGGATAATAATGATAAAGTTTTTTATAAAAGAAGCGTAAAAATGACTTTTGAATTTTCTCGAGAAGTAATACGTATGTACTCTCATAGGGTCTCCAGATCATAGACGCTGACTCCAGTTTGCTTCTTACTAGTGCCATATAAACGAGTTTAATCGCAGTAGGGTTGTCAAAATCTCGCATATTGCGTATTACGAATCCAAGTTTCTTATTACAGTCAACAACTAATGTCTTTATATGCTCATGAAAGGTAAGGTGTGTATCAAACAGCACTCCCAAATCTTTAACTAAGTTGACGCGAGCCATCGGCTCGACACCCAAGAAGTATGGCATATGTAAGGGGTTTCGTCCGCGACTAAAGGACATGACAATGATTTAGCATTGTTAAAAGCAAGTTTATTGTTAATACTCCACTGCAGAAGAGCGTTGATATCCTCTTGTATTGTTACTGTATCAGCAACCGTTTCCACCCCATACACCACTTTGAGGTCATCAGCGTAAAGCAAACATCTGCTATGTTTGAGGACTGACTCAATATCGTTAACCATGATGTTAAATAGTAATGGTCCCAGGATTGAGCCTTGGCTCACACCAGACCGGGTGTGATACGGAGCGGAGACAAAACAACCATGGCGAACGTATTGTTGACGGTTACTAAGATAGCTAGCAAAAAGTTTTAATAATTTGGGAGAAAAACCTATTCCTAAAAGCTTGTTCAGTAGTAGTTCATTATCTACACGATCAAAAGCTTTTTTAAAATCGAAGTAAAGGACATCAACTTGTATGCCTTTATCCAAGTGCTCTGAGACAAGATTCACGAGCGTTATAAGATTGGTAGTTACAGATCGGTTTGAACGAAAGCCATGCTGAGCGTCACTAAGATATGGTTGGACTTGGGGAGAGATATGTGAGTGCAATACGGATTCAAACAATTTTGGAAGTAACGGGAGTATAGCTATAGGCCGATAGTTTTCAACCTGGGACGTGTCACTTGACTTAGGTATTGGTTGCACTCGCGAAACTTTCCAGCGCTGAGGGTACAGCCCGGTTGTAAGCGCAATATTAAATATGTGTAAAATTGGTTTTATCAGATGTTCCTTGCAACCTTTTAATATAAAGCTAGGAAAAAAGTCTGGTCCTAATGCGGAGTTAGATTTAAGCTTATCTACAGCGGCATATATATCCGGTTCCTTAATCTCGTTAATGTGTATCCGATTTGATGATATTAATTTACTATTATCTAAAATATTATTATGATCAAGAACAGGGGTATTGGTTAAAAATACGCTTGCAAAATACTTAGAAAAGGCCTGCGCAGCATCACTTCCAATATACTCTTTCCCTTCATATGAAACTCGAGGTGCAAACCCGCCTTTAGATTTTAGACTGGTTATATGCTGCCAAAACATGCGAGGATTATATTTTAATTTTGTTTGTATATGTGATATATATGTGTCGTAAGCAATAGATATTTGTTGCTTAATGAAAGATCTGATATTTGAAAAAGTTTTATAAAATTCCTGATTTTTAGTAATTTTCCATTTACGATGAACTCTAGATTTGTATTTAATGGCTGATATAATGTCAGACGTAAACCAGACTGGATAGCGCCTGCAGGGGGCACTGGGCCTAATTTTTTTAGGTATACATTTATCAAATATTGCATATATGATATTGTAAAAACAATCAACTGCTGTATCAGCATCTTGCGCAGAGATTACATCTTGCCATGACACGCTAGAAATCAATTCGTACAGTAACTCATAGTTACCTTTCGAGAAATTCCAGTCTCCCTGTTTATTGATATTACTAGGATCACATTTTTCTGTATTAGTTCTATCTATATAATTATATACAAAGCAAATACCTCCAAAGGCGGATGATAAGCATCTCTTCGTGGAACAAGCCCTCCACCATTTATTTCAAATACTTCTACGCAGTCGACGCAATCTGACACTAGAACCACATCCAATTTACCTCCATACGCATTAAACACACAATTTCTTTCAACTAAACCAAACACAGCAGTAAAATAACAGTAATAATTTAAAATATTCTTAGAGCTAAAGTTAGGATTAAGATTAATGTCACCAACTATAATCACTATACCCTTTAAAGAGTCAATTACCGCTTCAACTTTTTGAAACCACTGCATATATGTGTAGTCAGGTGATCTGGGAGGAATATACACAACGCACAAATGAAAGGAGATGTCATCTGTAGAAATCTTTGCCCATAGGTCCTCGCCTGTTTGTGTTTCGAGTTCTAGGCAACGCGATATAGTGATGCCTGGACGCGCGCCGAGTAACACTCCTCCACCAGCACCGGTTATACGGTCTCGTCGCAATACATTCCAGCCATTACAAACAACCTCGGAATCAAATACTGAATCGGTGAGAAATGTTTCAGTTAAGGCAATGATATTATTTTATTATATTATACATAGGTATGTGTTGTATTTTATCAGTATGTTAAGACTTATAACATCCTAGCTTTTGCTTCGCTCGCAAAAAATTTGGTTAGGTTATGTTGATAAAAGTACTTTTATTTTTAAATAAAATAAATCCTATGTTACTCGGTGATAATATAGCTTTCTAACGATGAAAGAATTTTACAAACAAACAAACAAACAAACAAAAAATGTAAAATTTTGCCCTTTTTATAATATTATCTATATATATAAATATATATCCCGTGCCTCGGAGAGCACGTTAAGCCGTCGGTCCCGGCTGTCATGAACATCTATGGCAGTCGTTATTGGGAAAGTCAGTACCCTCTAATATCCTGACACTGGTCTAGCCTTAGGGTATCGTTAGCCTTTGGGTTGCGGCGGTCAGGTGGCAGCCGCTCCGTGTAAAAACTGATATCCAGTCAAATCCGGTTAGACCAGAAAAGCCGACCCCAAGTGACTTGGGAATAATAAAGGCTAAGAGAGAAGATCTATATATATAAAACTCTTCCGTTACTGAGTGACTGACAGACAACGCACAGCTGAAACTACTGAACGCAAGAAGCTGATATTTGGCATGTATGTTCCTTGGAGAGTGTAGGGGAGCACTAAGAGAGGATTTTTGGAAATTCCACCCTGAAGGGAGTGAAAGGGGTGAAACCCGATATTCACACGGGAACGGTACTTACGCGGGTGAATACGCGGGAAAACTACTAATTACATATAAAAGACTAGCTGTGCTCAGTTGCTCAGATTTCGTTTGCGGTTTTTAAGTATCATTATAGCTCCGCACCTGTGTGTCACAAAGTAATGTTGTTATATAGCCTATAACCTTTATTAAAACGCAGTTTATGTGCCGCAAAAGAATATGTCAGATTAGACTGGTAGTTCCATATACAAAATATACACACAAAGACATACATACTTTTCAAATTTATTATATAGAATAAACTCCAATTGACTTGTCTTATTTAAACAAATATAGAGTACGGGTCCGGGTAGCTAGTGACAATACATAGTGGGCCATTTTTATTCAATCTGCAACGAATTAACACAATGGCTCCTATAAATTATAAACCTAGTTGTTATATTTAGATTATTTTGTACTGAAAAGTAGGTTACTCGCTAAAGTGCAAAAATATAAAATAATTTGTATTTACATGTAATTCGTCGAATACATAGGAAAATTGCGTTTAACGTAAATTTGAATAATCACACATGTACGGCTAATTAACAGTAAAATGTATTATATTACAAAGCTATTGACTGCACGGATGGTGCAGTGGTTTAAGTGGTAATTTGCCATTGTCGACTGAGAGTATTGGAAGAATCGAACACGCGACATATATTTGTGTGTACACACGGCTACACATCAAGTTAGACACCCTATATACGCATAACTACGCTACATACAAAATAGAGAATTGTCGGAAAGGGACAGTGCATATTGGTGTCGATGTAATGGTAAGGATAGAGCGTAACAAAAATATAACGCACTCTCTCACACGATTCGCAGCGTTCAACTTCTAATACACACATCAAAAATGTCTAGGGATCAAGTACATTTTTAAGTATAAAAGACTATCAAATTAATTTTTTGTCAAATCTAGTCTTCCAGACTAGCTTTTTACTTTAATTCCTATGTTTAAGTTATTAAACTCTACCTAAGCTTTGTAAAAATCAAGAAAATTTAAAATTTTAGCAAATTGTTAAAATTTATTCCAGGTTTAATGTCTTCAAATAAATGGGAAAATAGAAAAAAATTAGGATCTTTTATAATTTTTATTTTAATGATGTGTTTTCACCATTGTCACAAATAACACAATCACAGCGATTTGCCATGCTTAAAATCAGTTCATCAAAATCACTTTGAGGAGTGGCCGCCCACGTTCTTTCTAACAAGTCAAAAAGTTGTTGTGATCCATACTCGGCCAAGCTGTTCTTTGGAGTATATCCCATGCGTGCTTAATTGGGTTGAGGTCTGGAGATTGAGCAGGCCACGGTAGGACGTTGATACGAGCATCGGCAAGAGTACGTGTTACGACTCCAGCCGTGTGTAGACGTGCATTGTCATGCATTAGTCGAAATGAATCATCCAAGAGTTTCGCAAAGGGATGATCACGCCTGAAACAATCCTCTGCGCATAAATCTGAGCATTGAGGTTGCCCCTGATCCAAGTGAGATCGGTTCTTCCACCGATCCAAATACCGGCCTAAACCATTATTGTTCCACCTCCATATGAATAAACTTCCTGACAAAATTTCAAACGTTTTGACGTTCAGAGGTCCTCCAAATCTGAGTACATCTTGTATCTGGTCACACCGAAACGAGATTCATCGGCAAAGCAAACAACGCCAGTCTACTTCCTCCCAATTTCTGGATTCGCGAGACCACTGCTAACGGGACCTAAGATTGCAGGTTACTATAGATGGAACCCTCAGCGGCCTTCGGGAATGCAGACCCACTTCACGTAAACGATTTCGGATGGCTTGGTAGCTTATCAGCAAGCCTGAAGAGCTGTGGAGCCTCGTAGCTAAAACCATGGCGGTCATGTTACGATTCCGTCGAGCATTGTTTTGGATGTACCGGTCCTGTATGCGAGTGGTCATGCGAGATCGTCCTCTATGTCGCTCCGCCACGCTGCGCGTGATACGATAGTGTTTCCAGAGACGACTTATAACGCTCTGTGTAGTGCCAAGAGCAACAGCCATAGTACGTTGCCTTGAACCAGCTTGCAACATTCCGACAGCTTTCATCATCTCTTCTCGTGTTAATTGATGTCTTCGCTCCATATTGATGCAGTTTTTTTCAGTTCCGATGCAAAAATTGTAATGGTTTTATAAAAACGCTATTACACACTTTTATAGAAATCTTGATTGACCGTAGATTTTTTATTTTTTATCGAAATTTAAAGAAAATTATTTTTTCACATATTGAAAATCACTAAAAAGAATCAATTACAATCAAAAATAGTTAAAATAATAATCCTCAATTGCGGTGAGCCTCTAAAACGTATTTGATCCCTAGACTCTTTTGATATGTGTGGTTCAAAGTCCAAACAGTTTAGGTTGATGTGTCGCTGTGTGTACCTCAATAATTATATCATAATTAACTCGGAATGTTTTTAAAATGTTCCCTTGCTATTAGGGCTAGCCTATTCGGACGATGTATTAAAAGTAATTATAATTTATAATGCGTTAAGACAACAGAACAGAGGGACTACTAATTTCTTATAATATTTAATTAGGAATACATTTATTTCTCCGTAATAACGTAAGTGACCTGTATAAATGGATATATTTTACGTAATCATTTCATTGATTATTGCCAGATTTGCATAACTACACAAAGAAAGCTAGAAATAGTCCAGTAAATGTATATATTTTGGCAAAATTATTATTGTTGCAACCATTTGGCAAATGTAGATAGATGCGTATCATGCCATACTCAGTCGATTTATTGAATACAGTTTTGCAATAACTTGTGCTAGCTTATTTAGTTATGGCAATACTGGCAGGCTTTTGGCCCAGTGTTCTCACACCTACGTTTAGTAATAAATTTATCATTATTTACAATTACCTACTATTAAATATATTATTCATGACTTATTTTAATAAATGTCGGTAGGGCTCACCACAACAATATATTATTACAATTTAGTACTTCAGTCACATAAAAATTAATTTAACTGATGATGAAAATTAACGAGTTTACTGAATTATTGTAATATATTTTAAATGGATGCTATAAAATTCTCAACAGATGATTTTACTAATTTATTGCTTTAGACTATTAAAGACCGTTTTTATGAAATGTTCTTGTTGACACTAACATTCAACTCCCACGCCGACCTTCGATCCTTTGGTTTATAAATATTATATGATTTATTCATTGTTTACAATAATTCTGAATTTAAATACTATTGCCTTTTATATATTTACAAACCTTGAATATTTGTGCGCAATCGTATATTTAGAAGTGACGTATTCCGTTTTATCCTTGAATCATTATTCAGGGAGACGGGAAAATACGGTTGTATGAAGGAAACGCTGCCCGTATTTCCTCTTAAGCAATTCTTCGTAATCATTTTACATACTTAGTAACGTTTACTAAAAAGTAGTAATACTCATGATTGCAGTCGATTTGTATTCGACTACATTTATGACTATGTCCTTAGACTTATGACATCAGTGCATTCGAAATACAATTCCGAAATTATGCACATTTATTTATTAAATAGCTACAACAACGACTTATTCACTAAATTCTACGTCGAAAATTATTACAATCGTCAAGGAATATTGTGAATCTGTCTCTTACAGGTAACGACACTTGTATGGAAGGTAAACAATGAAATACATTATTTAACATAATCTAATCATGTAACATCTATACTAATATTATAACCAGGAAAGATTTGATATTTTGTTTGTTTGTAAGTGTTAACTCAAAAACTACTAAACCAAGCTCTTAAAATTCTTTCAACAATAAAAAGCTTTTTTATAAGCGAGTAACATAGGACATTTAAAACAAAATATAAGTACTGTTATAACCTAAGCTACTTTTACGCGAGCGAATCCGCAAGCAAAAGCTAGTGTAATATAAAATCGTCACAAATGGAGTCACAAGTAATCATTGAATGTGTGTGTGTGTGTGTCGTGTGTGTCGATTACAGTCCCCCAAGTTAATTCTCAAGCCAACATGAACCACTAATACGGTATACATACTCATCGGACACACTGCGACTATGCCAATCAGTTCATCAATCTCACTCTATCAGAAACATTCGATTGGTTTATCGTCTCCCAGACATCTTATACATACTAATTTATATGTGTGTTACGTGAGTTGGCTATTGATAGTCATACTTTAAAGCTTACGGTGAAACTATCAAATGACATGGACTCTGACAATAAGGTTTTTATTCTTTACTAGTGGTCAAATATCGAACTAGAATACATTTTTTAGCGGCGTTAGACTAATAAATAAGGCCTTGGACTTGCGATCGAGAGGTCGCGGTTTCGAATCCCACCCATTGCACTACCGACGTGAACGCGCTCCTAATACAAGCATTCTAACTTAGCTGGAGCTGTTAACAAGGATACTAGTAACTTGAAAACAAAATTGCTGGTAAGTAATCGTAACAAAAAAAATGCTCCTTCGCCATTAAACATGACTATGCCAAAAAACACACTTTTTTGCGCGTTATATGAAAACAAAGGAGTACAAAGATTTCTATTTACGTATAATCTATATATTAATACGTGAAGTAAAAACTTTGTGCCCCTTTTTACGAAAATTGCGCGGACGGACGAGTATGAAATTTGGCACAGTTAAAGTTTATATGGAGAAGGAGGGGCGAATATTATTATAAAATAGTCATTAGTAAAACTTTAAATTAATGAAGAAACACTTCACGCTCATATCCATGCATTTGACACACGCAGTCGAATCGCGTTCGTAGTATTTCGGCATTGTTCGTCTGACGTCGTACAATTCTTTGTAACTATGGTTACCTATACCTTATTTGTATGTAATAAAGAAAAAAAGAAAATAAAGTAGCAAGCTTAGGATTTTTGGTCGAATTTTGACCACTAGGCGACCGCTAGTAATATAGAATTAATTATTAGTAAATAATCAATAATAATGTTTAGCGGCGTAGACAATGACGCAGATTCAATTATTTAATAATGATGAGACAAAGACAGTCTTACAGAATTATGACGTAACGCGTTAGTGACCGCAATGGCGGTATTTTTATACAAGCCCAAGAGCCTGGCTTACCTTATTAAAATGTTCGATCTAGAATATTTAATAAATTATCTTTACTTTAGTATTGGCATGTCTTCAATGTGAATTAAAATTAAAGAATGAAACAAAATCTATAGCACTACCATCGTTTTTAAAGATTATTCATTTCTCGTACAAATTACTAGTATTATTGTTGACCTAAGTTACAACGATGCCCTAAGGTGAGGGTTCTTGTCAGAAGTACAAGGAAGGAAGGCTTGGATTCAAAACCACGATCTCTTGTTAGCAATGTCTTACGCATTGGGATACCGCCGCTCAATTCATATATAATATCGTTAAAAATCCATATTGGGCTCGCCTTACTTTGAAACCCTAGACACGCCAACAGTAAAGCCAACAGTTGACAGTAGCTGCATACACAGTTCTCATTAGAGTAAATGAGACAGAGAATGTCCTATGCCGTAACATTTAAAGCTTATAACTTCTTTAACAGTTAACTAGTTGCGACCCATGACTTCGTTTGCGTTTTGAAAGTACACAAAATCAGGTAGGCCTTTCAAGGTTGAAGCTATCTTCATATCAAATTTGATTTAAATTGCTTTAGCCGCTTAGCAATAAAATAGGCAAACCGATAGAGTTCCTTTCGATTTTATATGTTTTTATGTCAACTCTGTGTGATGGTTCATCATGTCACGGATTGACATAATTCAGATATGTTCGAGAGCATGGTAATCTTTCAGAACTATAGGTTTACTCATGACGAGTTTCTTCATTGTAAAGCAAGTGATAGTTTAATATCTAACAATCATTGCATTTACATTAGCCATGCGATCGAGAGGTCGTGGATTCAACATACAAGCATATTAGCTTAACTGGAAATGTTTACGAACAGACTAGTCATTGAAAAGTTAGTGGTGTGTGTCTTGGTAACTAACTCGAGACCTTATACATAGCAGTCAAACAGTCTCCCCACTAAGATACTTCTACTATATAGTACAGGTTTTTTTATTATGTTCTTACATGGGCAGTTTTATTTATTATTCAATGAGTTGTAACCGTAGTCGTTTATATTGATAACAGAACTGTGGTCACACATCCATTTACCATGCACGGTGTCTACACACAACGGTCCCTCTGGACATTTCCGGGGTACCGTGAGTCACAACATCGTGTCATTGTGTACATGATGTAATATATTTCGATGTCATTGAGCATTATTCACACAAAAACGGGAAGGAAAATAGCCGTAGTTACTGCGTCACGTATAAACACAGTATTGTTGATGATTATGTATAAGTAAATGTTATACCAGCAAACAGATTAACACCTTTTTTATTGTTTGCTTAAAACTATTATTTGCTTAATGTGTGAATAAACATGATTGGAATTTTAAATCGAGGTATAAAAGCAATGACTTTAAATTGAGTTAATATGTACTACATATTAGTGAAGACAACTAAAGTATTATTTTGAAGGTGCATTAGAGTGCACACTCTCTAACTAAATTAAACTACGCGATGCGCTCACTGTATAAACACGTTGCAATATTTTAATATTAAAAATATGCCTTCATGTTTTAGACGAAATAACACACATTAAGAAAGTACATATTTTTATTGTAAAAATAATAGGCAACAAAATGTTGACTAAGGACGGTATATGTGTATTTATGTATAGGTATAGGCTTTTGAATCCACATGAAATGGTCACAGACGGCAGGGAAAAATCGCTGAATAGATCAGAGCTCGTTCTTACGTGTTGGAGAAAGGAGAAGTAACAATGCCGTCGAGAGCGCATTAAGAATTCGAAGAGAATGAATAAAGCAAGAGAAATGAAAATGTCGGGATTGTAGTAATTGGAATTCCGTAGTCCGTGAATAGTTTATCTCAAAATACACACAGCTTCGTAAAAAATCTATGATCGTATATACATATATACTAAAACATTGCAATAGCTCACTTCTCGTAGTCACTTCAAAAATAAGCAAGGTTATTTAAAAGCTTTATGGCAAATTCAATATAAACGCAGTTATTGAACGTAACAACCATAATTACGTTGCGGTTTCAATCTGATTATTTTCAAGTAATATCCATTGCGGTTTGTTTAGTAAGTACCTGACTTGGGTAAACTTAAATAAATAGAGAGATATAGGAGAGGTTAAACATGGAGCAGGCTGATTGAAAAAGTTCACGTTCACTTTTTCACTTTATAACAAGGCATGACCGACTCTCCACACTTAAAACTGAGATTTCGTTGTAAATGGCATGAACTGTCTGAAGACCTCAACCGAGTTATCATCAGTAGTGTGCCTGCTGTGAGCAGGGTTTCCTAGGTGTGCTATCCATGAAAAGGCTTATAGGTTCTTTGTCTCCTGCTCTGACAAAACAGCGACTTCTTTTTAAGTGTGGTGATACTTTAAGCAAAGTGGCCTAGGCTACGGTAACCGCTTAACAAGCCAACCGAGTTTTATATTTGTTTGCCATCTACATAATATAAAAATAAATAGCTGTATGTTTTTGGCCTAGACTGGAAGGTAATTTTAGAGCCCTTTAAGATCTTGTGGTGGGCCATACTCCCAGCAGTAAATAGACAAATGATCTATCCTCTTCTAGTAACTTAGGCTTGCAGCCGAGCGACTGCCTATGGCGCAGGATCTTGAACGCGTGACCTTACAGTTTTTTTTTATATAGAACTTAGCTGGCTTACAAGCATACGGCCCACCTGATGGTAGGTGGTCACCGTAGCCTATGGACGCCTGCAATACCAGAGGCATCACTTGCGCGTTGCCAAACCTTTAAAAAAAAAGGAATTGGGAAGGAGAAGGAACGTCAAGGGGAAAAGAGGGTTATAGGACCTCCGGCACTCTCACTCACCAAACGAATCACAACAGTAGGAACACTGCTATTTCACGTCGATATTCTGTGAGAGGATAGTACTTCTCCGTTCGAGCCGGCCCATTCATGCTGAAATCAGCAAGGCTCTACTACTTTGTGAGTGAGGGAGTGTGAAGAGCATCCTTAACCAACGATAACCGCCTACCATCAAATGACCCTATGCTCCTTCCCCTACTACCTTAAATGTTTATAAAAATAGACCCCATAATGTGTTGTTTACAAAAGTGTAACCGGTCCCCCTTTTAAATCGATATCGAATGTGTTTTTAAAAACGTAATCGACTTGTCACAGCTAAAAATAGAATCGCGTGATGCCGACCCACTCCGTGAATAAATGTTGCGATTTTTATCAATTCGGTATAAAATGTAGCTTTTTTAAACTTGAAGTTTAAAGTTGAATCGTAACGGATTTGGAATGATTCGGTGATTTGTATCGTGATTAACTAAACTATTGTGCAGGCTAGACAAAAAGTTTGCGGTTTATCAGAAAAACTCATATAGATAATTTAATTTAAAATACCGTAGCTGTAGACAAGTTTTTGTCTGAAAATTAAAGCGTCGTGCTTCGCTAACTAACTTGTATAGATTTCCCGTAAATTTTATCTTGTACACGAATCTTCTAGTTGTTTTATTACTGCCTCGTTAGCATAGTGCCATAAGAGTAAATACGATTCCTAATCTTAAAGTTCCGGGTCTTCTGCCAGATAATTGCAGCATAAGCAATAGGTTTACATAATTAAGTCTCTAAACGCACCTACATGACCCGATATGTTTTTGATCACTCAAACTAGGCATAATTAAAAGTTGCGTGCGTCCGCGTGTGCAACTTTACAAACATTACGAGCATTATACTCAGCGTGTGCGACTTTACAAATTTTGAATAACGGACACAAATACACCCAGACTCAGAACAACATTTTGTGGCCCGCTTTATAACTGTGTATCTGGTATACAAGACCAGCGCAATGTCAGTGACTTTAAATTGACCATTTGAACCACAATGTCATCCGTTAGACAGTACAATCAATAATATGTGTCATACTTTTCTGTCTAATTTGTCATCACCCTTAAGGCATGATGTAATTATGTTTGTTTATTATTATTTGCCGATGACCTGAAATTAGTTCACCGAATAAAACAGAGAGAGGATCATAACATTCTACAACAGGATATAACTAGAATTGAAGAATGGGGTTTAGAAAATAAATTAAAATTTAACGTAGCCAAATGTTCAGTATTATCATTCAGTAGATCGCGACACCCGAGTCATCATCAATATTACATGGACGGAAAGCCACTGCAACGTGTTTCTCAGGTCAGGGATTTAGGTGTGCACTTCTCTGCTGATGTGAATTTTAAGGCCCATATTGTGAACGTTTGTAAAAAAGCTTACCGAAATTTAGGCATGGTTTTACGCTTGGCTAATCAATTTAGTAACCTTTGCGCTCTGAGGGCACTGTACGAAGCACTTGTAAAAAGTCATTTGGAGTGTAATGCCGTTGTTTGGTCACCGTATGAGGACAAGTACAAACTAATGCTTGAGCGTATACAAAACAAATTTGTTAGATTTATGTATTTAAGAATGTATGGTACTTACCCGGGTTATCCGATTTTGTATCCCACGCTGTTCGTATTGGGCATGGTCGGCTATTTTAAAATTGAAGCAAGGAGGGATGTAGCTGTCGCCACTTACTTATTTAAAGTATTGCGTGGTAAAATACATAACCCGAAGGTTTTAGAGTTGGTTGCACATAATTATGTTGGATCCTGTAGTGCAAACCTTTAAAAACATTTATTTAATTTATTTAAAACATCTAGGCATACTAATTACATTTTAATTTCATTTGTTACATTTATTGACATTATTATTTTGCTTAATTTCTTATCTAAATATGTAATTTGATAATTTAATGTATTTCTATTATTATTATTTTTAAAGTTGACATTCATACGCCTTCTCAGGCAGATTTTGGTGATACTAATTTAACCTTTTTGTAATCATGTGATACCCAAAATTAATTGAATGAATAAATGATTTATGATTTATGATTTAAACGATGAACACCCAGACTCAAAATAACTATTTGTGGTTTACTTAAATTTTTGTCTCCTCTTGGATTAAAACCTCCAATACTTGAAGCGTGTTAACTGGCAAGGGGACCACTAACACCATTACGCCATTATGAAATCAACTCAAATAGAACAATTGAGGTATAGACATCAGGTTAATAAGAACATGAACGGTTTTACAAAGAGATGCAGCGTAAATCGTCGGCCTGCAAGCAGGTGACATACCGTTCTCTCATTCATTCTGAGCGCGGTAACAGATTACGTAGATTAACATATTCGTGACCAAGTTAATTCTGTGTCGTGCGCGTAAACGAAACGCGTTACGATAACGTTTCTGTGCCAAGTTTAAATTCGTCGTTCGTATGTTATAACATATGCAGTTGGTTGTATTGAATGCACGGATGGCGCAGCTGGTAAATTGTAACTGGTAATCCACTGGGTGTGCAGGACGAATATTTGTGTCATCAATGGATTTCATTTTGATATCTAGGTTGTTTCATTAATTATTATAGTAGTATTCTACGATATAGCTTTAGGCGGAACAAGATTTGTCTTTCAATAAAATGCATATACAACAACTAACGCCTGTTTTCCGAAAAGAATAGCAGAGACTATGAATTTTCACTTGCTGATATATCTTCTGTTTTATAGTCTCTCATCGTATTTTAGCAATAAAATTAAACCTTATACTTATTTGCACCTTTTGACAAGCAAGTCAACATATTATTCTTACTGTTTTGATCGTATGATGCCGCATTATAGGATTAATATGATAATCAACATAAGCCGGCTCTGTTTACATTTTTTCGACGTACCGTCAAAACAAGCCAGTTTGGATAATATTCTAATTTGTATTCAAACGCTCAAAATAAAATACAATCGTATTAGAATTAATGTTTATGCTAATGTGTAGTTAATACGATTCACATTTAATTAAAATAAGTTTAAATTTTTATTTTCTAATCTCTATGATTGATGGTCTTTTTTAAAGAAAACACTTTTTTGTTTGTATGACTCATTTATTAGATGATATCTGAACGTGTAATACAGTTATTTCAAACTGAATTTGCTTAGATCACGAATATGGAGATAGTTTTCTGTTAAGCAAGCAAGAGGGTTGTAAATCAAGAGCGGCCCTGAAATTCTCTCGAGTCTAGGCCGTTACAGATAATACGGCCTCTAAGTTTTAAAGGAAACAATCTTTCAGCTTCATTACTGTCGTTTTTCGTTGCAATATATTCACTATTCGAATAACCACGTAACAACGTGAAACGTGGAAAAATATACAAAGTCATTATTGTGAATTTTCTCCAATTACCGTCAGTGCTTACTGCCGCCATTGATTTCGACTAATCGCCAATGGACGATGGAAAATTACTCACGTGCCGTCTACTTATTGGAAACACACTGTGTAATGCGGTATAACAACCGACACTATCGAAAAAAAAAAAAAACATCAATCGCTATCACCATAATTTCACATAACAATAACCATTTTAGAAATACGTTTAAATAACGTAATAAAATATCATGGCCTATTGTTTATACAACGTTAAAGCTTAAACGCTCTTTATTTATTATCCGCTTTCTAAGCAACGTACATTGAAAGACCAAATAAAGGTGTTGATGTCAGGTAATCCTATTAACCAGCATTATTCATAAGGTAAAGACGCTAAAGTGTAATGCGCTCAGCAAAGCTTCGTAGTACCAGCGACCCGACGCTGCGGCGACGTAGATCCTCGCTGGTGATGTCACAGCCCCGCATAGGGATTCGTTCGATGACATCATAAAGGTTACGCCACCAGCAGGATCTAAAAATACATGTCCTTTACTTCGATTGAAAAATAAAACATAACCATAAAAGATTACGCAAACTTGGATAATTCTGATCGATAAGATAGCAACTTTGTTGCAATCGGAGCTCATAAAACAAAAAAATGGACTTAATATTGACGACCTTGATACAACACGAGTAAGCTATGAAACTTTGTCTCACAAGGTTGTCTGGCTTAAAAGCGTTTCAACATCTGCATTGGCCTCTAGGGATCTTTAACTATTTAGCTTCGCAGAAGCTTTATTTAAACTAACAAAGGCCTACTTTACATGATTCTACAAGTAAAATATAGATAAGACATCTCAGACGAAAGCTTTTGCTAAAACAAAACCTTGGCGATGATAGCATTTAAAGAATTTTTATCTGTCATCTATCGATTGCTAATGAATTGGACTCGTCCTTTAAATTAACATTACGTCATAAAAGATCCATGGGGGTCAGTTCACTGACCCCTTCCAATTAAGCGGCGAAGTAATTGAGTGATTTTTGGCTGTCATTTTCATTCCACGGTATGTTTACTCGGTGGTGTATTTAATTTACCGTTTAAGAGATTAATTAATTCGAGAACTTATAATAATATCTATCTATCGGAGTACTGATTCAAATATGGATTGATAAACAAAATATTGAGTTCACAGTTAATATTAGTACCTACTAGTATTCTTGTGGGCTCGATCTCCACAAAGAACAAATATTAAATGACCAGCATTTATGTGTGTAGTTGCGCCGACTATGAGTGTGTACATTTTATTAATGTTTATGAAGTTCGTCACGATACAGAAATTACAGCTTAAAAAGAAGTTATAATTTTATTAGATATAATAATGAATTGCCGACCGCTTTATTGCGAAGCAATTCTGTTTAACCTTCCAGAATTATTTATATTATTAATTATATTTAATTTACAACTCCAGATGATCACGAACTCCATTTTAAACCATTTATTGTCAACATATGTATTTCTTATGCATTCGTACACCGAAATGCACTGACATTTTTCCACAGTCGTGCCAAATAAATAAACCAGTTGGAATACTGCAAACAAAGAGCTGTTTATAAATTTCCCGTAGGAAATACTGGAGAGGTTCATGATCAATTGCCGCATAATGTCAGCCCCGTGTGCTTTCATTGTTCTGGGTTACTTCCAGCACATAATACCTGCGCCATCTTTTAAAACAATTAATTATAAATTAGTTACGTACTTATATGAATTACTAGAATTTGCCCGCGGCTTCGCTCGCGTTAGTCTAGATTTTGTCATTAAATTTATATCGCTCGAGACACTCCTTTTTTCTAGGTGCAAGGTCTTTTTCTATACGTCTGACGACGTGTATGCAAAATTTCATAATTATCGGTCGAGTACTTAACGTGTGAATGCGTAACAAACATACTCCCATTCGGATTTATAATATTAATTTAGGATTAGTTACCTCGTAATGTCTAAAGTACCAAACCGATTTTAATAAATTAGGATTGAAAATGTCTCACTTTATTACATCATTATGTGATTACCATAGCATGGCGTTTAAATCTCTTCTGACAATCTCTTTGGTTCATTGACGTAATAACAAGCTCGATTACCGATCGTGAATCGATCGTATATTTTTCTGTCAGGCAATTATTAGTATTCTAGACATAATCGTCGAAATGTGGGTGTTCGACCAAATCGCCAATACGCCTTTGTTTAACCTTTTCGAGATTCTCTACCAAAGTGGGTTCTGACAATCGAAGTTAGTTCCTTTTTGTCGTATAGGTATTATATATATATAACCTTTTAATCAAATAAACTTCGGAGCAGTAGGCGATGCCGCGTATTTTCAAAAGCTTTTCATTTGTCATGTATTTGATGCGACTGTTTGTACAAAATCAATTTATTTTATGCGACAATTTCATTGATTTGTTGTTACCCATTCACAATGAAATGTCATATTGTACTAAGTACTCGACGCTTTTCAGTAAGTTATTTAATATTTGTTAAAGTGGTTAGCCATCTTTTTTGGCGGGTATTTTCACTTTTCTTCTCCTAGCAACTACTTTGGCTTTTGCTTCAATTTTCTGTGAAACATTTTAGTGGAAACCTTTACAAACATTTTAGCTTTGAAATCTCTTGAGAGGTTGAATATTGTGTGAAATAAAACGTCTGAAAATTATTCTGAGATCATTTAATTTTTTATGCCGCCGTCGCGACGTTTCCAGCACTTGAACGTTCTGCAGATTTTTCTGAAGTCTTTAGTATAATTTATTTTATTAATACTATTTCCCTTGCTATATGGTTGTTAACATTTTATATCACCATTTCATGAAGTAATTTTTTAGGTCATTGCTGACTAGAAATAGTAAGAGCTCAAAGCACTGTGGAGACCCCCCCACAGTACCTATTAATAAAATAGTAAGATTTTTGGATAGTTGATATAACGTTGAAAAGTCCATGGTCTTGTTGACACAAAACATATTATTTCAGAACTTACCGATCTTGAACTCTGCTATTCAAAATCCAATAAAAGGCATCGGGTACATTGCCCGGCATTATTGTAGCATAAGTTTAAGCGTACGTTCGTGGGCCAGCCTAGAAATGAAATGGCCGGTCGTATTACCGTGTTTCCCTGTTCGGAAATTCTCGTTAGCAGCACAGTAATTTGCCTGCTAGGCTCCAAATGTAGGCGTTATAGACATCTGCCAACCCTTTTAGGAATGCACACTCATAATGCTATGTATGTATTGTCAAGCACATAGTGCCTAGCACAAAAAAACAATACTGTTTTATTATAGTTTATTCTCTGTAAACTAGTTGCCTTATCGAACGCGATTGCGTCTTGCGTAAGGTATCGGTCACTTCAGCTGTCGTTCGTGATTAATAAATGCGTGAACATAAAGAATCTATTCAACAGTCTTATATTAATGTTTCAATACTAGGTGTTATGAATACTTTGATGGCATACCGGTGTTTACAGGTTGGGCAAGTGTAGCAGAAATTATGATATTGATACTATTTATTATGACATTTTAATGTAGTAGACTGATGCTTTGGTCACAAGTTGTTATTTGTAGCTAAATTGATGTTCTTGTTAATCGAGCCGAGGGGTATGTTTTTTGTATGAATAAATTGGTATCATCGCCTTGCATGTTATTGCTTGCGGTTTTGTATTGCACTGTGTCAAATTTCATACATACAGCCTTACATTTTTATTCCCGAAAGGGTAAACAGTTATGTATTTTACCGACATTGCGCAAGTATGGTTTTTACTTCATATTTAATAGGGGTGAACCCTATTGCTGTCTGCCGAGGACAGATCCAGACTGCTTTGGAAAATTTCTTGACTTAATAACACTTTTCTCGAACCGGGAATTGAACCTGATACCTCATGCACAGCAGCCACATCCACTAGCAAAGTACCAAGTTCCATATGATTTGTAAACAATATTCATATTGAAATGGTTACGTTATCATAGTACAATGCAAACTTACAAAACAACAGTTCAAAGCGCAGCCTATTATTAAAATCCAATTTTCATAAACACGTTATTCCCCGAATTAGAAAGCCATTAACAAGCGAGTTGGTATTACGCTCAATTTTCTGTCTTAACTAACCAATCACACTTACAGCCACAAATGCATTACATAGAGCACGGGATAGGCTGTGAACAGAACGGGTTGCCAACCGATTATTAAGACTGCGCCGAGCGAAATGTGCTAAAACAGGCGGTGACAGTTAAGTGAATAAAATCAACAGCTTTTGTTTAATACAAATATAAAATATACATTTACCATAACAATGAATGTGTTTACAATTCCTCCGTGTAAAAAACTTAAAATAATCAATATTTTCGCCTACAAAATTACGTAAATTTGCGAAAACATAAGCTCGTGTCACGTGATTTTTAGATTAGTTTATAACAGTAGAAATCTATCCTATTTTACAGCTTAAGCGAAACATAACTAGTTATATTACAATGTGTCCGTCCCAAATATTTATGTTATTGGTTTACAATAAAGATACATATTTACCAAAAAAGCACTTCAAATCCTCCATACAATTTTACTATGGAGGCCGCGCGCCGATTTGAATATGCGCCGTACGAGCTCTGTCATTATCTCTCTTACGCTCGGCGCAGTCTTAACGCAATTAGCAATATCATCACAGAACACATAGCTACAGATGCGATATCAGATTAAATGCGTCCATTATCATTTGATCGAAATCAACCGAAAATGCTTTACGGACATACAGAAACGTAGACACATGCGTCTACCTGTCAGTGTTGTTTTAATAATAGTTTAAAAGTATTGCTTTTATTAAAAAACGCAATAAAATTCGTAAATAGTATTTTAATTTCAATGAATGTTTATTTTCTTGTGCCAAGTGGTGCCAGCCATATGTGTCTGTCTTTGTAACTTGTGATGTTGTCTACGGTGTGTTGTTGTTGTCAAAACATATAGATTCCAACTTTCTACACGTATTTTCCAGAAGAAGAATAGTGCTGGTAGTGACTTTATTCAGGGCACCTAAAAATCATGGACATAGACTTATCTAATATATCTACATATAGCCTCAATATATTTTTGTTCCGTGTAAACACCTGAAACCAATCGGAGCTAGCACTAGGCTGCGCGTTGTACCATCCTTACTTTAAGGTCCATTTACCTACAGGAACATTTATTAAAGCAAATAGATTGCAAATTTGGTCTTGCTTGGCAAAATAAATAGTAAGTCATGGCACTTGCTTCGTGTAAATAGGCCCTTAGTTAGCCCGAACGCGAAATGAAATTATTGTATACAAATATGTTTGACTAGCTTTTGGCCGCGCCTTTGCTCGCATAAAAGTAGGTTAGGTTATATTAGTAATAGAACTTTAAAAAAATAAAATATAGCCTATGTTACTCGGTAATAAAATAGCTTTCTAATGGTGAAATAATTTTTATAATCGGTTGAGTAGTTTTTGAGTTAAATCTTTACAAACAAACATTCAAGAAATCTTATCATTACTCTTTGTAAAATTTGTATAGATTTATAATATTAGTATAGATTATTGTTGACGTCAACTTACGTGTTTTAGTTCCGTATGGATTAATATTAATTTAGATACAAGGAAATGGCGACAGACAAATATAATAAAATAAATTCAAATTGTGATCATAAAATATTGTCGTCATTAATAATGTGATACCTACATACTTTATTTGCGATATGTTTACGTATGTAAATTCTAATATCGGATTCGGCAAGCTTAAATCGTAATAAGTAGAATTTATTATGCCGCCAAAAATAACATTTGAGCAGATTTTCTCAGTAGCGCTATGTGTGATGAAGTCATTCTGTATTTACATCCCTACATGCATAGATAACGGTTATTCAATTACATAATTTTATAGTCAAGTTACACCTGCATGCTTAATCAGCACTTACATAAGTACTGCTGCCTTATTGGTCAAGTTGCATAGATATGTGCACATTTGGGCAACTGACAATCGTGTGATCCTGGATTCCACTTACCATGGCTGAAAGAGTGTCAGTGAGTTTCTTACAGGTATCTTCACAGGCTCAATTCTAACAATTGACCTTAATGTAATTTCAGTAAACTTACTAGTAAATATAGATTGTGACGTTTAATAGTGTTACTTTGTGAGCTTAATGTTTTTGATTTTGACATCTTCTCCAGGCATTCTCAATAGTGACAGGGAAATCTACTGTCGAGACACTCGCATTATTATCCATGCTGTAGTAAATTTTTCGTCTGAGTTACATTGAGTATGATCTGTATCTGATTTACACATCGATCACATAAGCGTTAGATGTTACGCTCAAGCATCGAAATGGAACCGCTGTCCAAAATCCGCGACGCGTTCCATAAAAGTAGTCTCTATACGTAACGATGTAATGTTACAATAGTGAAGCCGGCTTTACATATTGTGCGTTATGTGCGCGTTGCACAGTTGCATACGTGTCGTAACAATAATGCGTAATGTCGTAGATAAATGGGTGATTAAAATAAATATGCGTGTGAAACCGGAGCGTCGCAAGTGGAGCGCATCGGAAGCGCTGACAACGTTGCCCACCTGTGGTTATTGAAAAGTGTGATTTAAAAAATCTAGTTATAGTCTAATAGAACTAGATCTACTAGAAATAGATGGTCGGTTGTCAGTATAACTGGCGATGTGATGATTTATAGTTTTGATTGGAACTACGAGTGGTATGGTAGCTTTTGCTGCTACCCGAGTTTTTAAAACTTCTTTAGGCGCGTTGAGCACTTTTTGGTTAAACAAAAATCATGGAATTCGCGTCATCGTCACCGAACGCATTCAAAATTCAAAAATAATAATCTAATAGCTCGACAATGCAATTCACAAGTTACTTAGTTTTCACATCTATCGGCAGTCCCCTAAGACTGCCCCGCATGTTTTTTATATTAGTTCCGGGTCAATGTTTCCAGTCTTTCATTTAATTTTCTTTGAAGTAAAGAATAGTTAATGTTGGATGGAACATTTGTGTCTTTCTACGTACGAACTTCAACGCACACTGGAATTTAAATTAATAATTTATTTAATTAATTGTTAAACGGGATTTAAATGAGCGGCGTAATTTGTGCATCTATTAGTGAAAATATTATAAGGCATAAATACGCTCAATTCATGTGTACACAAAAGCTTACACTAAAAATGTAATAAGGGTGAGAGATATCCCAAAATGGTAGAAACTGTAACTCCGCAGTCTCTTCTCATCCCTCTGGGAAACAAGTACTGAGAGAGCCTCGCTGATTTCAACATGAAACCCATGGACTACCCTCTCACAGAATATCGACGTAAAATAGCAGTATTCCTACTGTTGTGTTTCGTTCGGTGAGTGAGAGTCCCGGAGGCCCAATCACCCTCTTTCCCCCTTCCCGCACGTTCTCCTTCCCACTCCCATTTTCTCTTCTTCCTTTCCTAAAGGGTCGGCAACGCGCAAGTGATGCCTCTGGTGTTGCAGGCGTCCATAGGCTACGGTGACCACTTACCATCAGGTGGACCGTATGCTTGTTTGCCATCGTAGATGTATAAAAAAAAACGTATGTATAAGTTACATCGATCAGTCATTTACAGTAAAGGTTTTTTAACAATATTTTTTTTAACGTACGCCTATTACATAATTGACCTATTGATTTGCAGCGGCACACCGCTGGCTAGACCTAATAGGTTTTCAATTATATCTGGCATTCCTAGAATTGCCAGGTAAAGTGGATGTTGTTGTGGCAACAGCATATACTGCTATACATGATTAGAATTCTGTGTGTGGGTGAAGTATTCTATAGCAATATTATTATACTTGACCTACAAGTAAAGATACACAGACGCAGTTTACCACTATTATTTGATTCCGTTAGCTGTTGGATGCTTGCTCTTTTTTTTCTTAAGCAAGTTCGCACAGAACTGTTTTATGACCTCTTGACTCCTAAAATTGTAAGCGGCACCAATCGATGGGAAGTTTTCCATTAAAGCAACTCGTGAAGGTCGGCACACTAAAATACACTGGCATTTGTATGAACATATTTTTACGATCTTGTTTTATAAAATAGAAGATGTCACTTCCAGCGATGTCTGTAAATATAACATTTTACGATCCTGTATAAACTTATAAATAGTTTAACAGATCATCAAATAAGCTATTTACGTAGATAGAACAAGACACAATAAATACTTGAATTGAAATACCGAGATTACTAAGTGTCAAGAGATACACGGACTTGAAAAGGTTAGGTATTCCAGCACCTCACTATATCATTCCAAAAATAATACAGGATCAACTTGACAGACTGCAAGTTGAAAGAACATGCTTATATCCCTTTGAAATAGCGATGTCCATAAATGGACCAAAAAGAACTTAACTTCCCGTGACAAACGCCGGGAATGGTTAATGTGTTTCGATTAACTCTTTCTACATTTCAACTTATCTATTTTAGAATACTAACAAAATATAAACAAATGGTTTGTGTTACCTTACTACGTAACGACGCTGTTCTAGGAAAACGTGTATGCCCGGAAGCTGTTTTAGGAATCTTGGATTCTAGCTGTAAGCAATGGGATCTTTATCCGTGGGATTTCCACTGCAAAAGTATCATAAATTATTATCAGCCTGTGAGAATTTTGCCTTATCCAGATAGCGCATACGTAGAATTTTTTTTGTTTATCTGAAATAACGAGCTTATTTCGCATGTAAACATGATTGTGAGTAATGTGCCGTTGTGCGTAATACAGAAGGGTTATCCGCCAGGTTAACAGTTACTAATAACCAGTTTGTTTATGTTCTTATAATCTCTCCAGCATATCCGCCAAGGGAAAACATACTAATCCTTCATATTTTTACGATTATCGTAAATGTTATCTAATAACTATACTAGTTAATATAAGGCACATGTATTATCTCGGTAGAAAGTCGTCTAAACATAATCATATTGTTGGTTGCCCCGTAAGTATTGATACGTATGGTTTATTATCGACTTTCTTCATATTTGAATGCGAAATTGACTAAGTAAAATTACATTCCTTAGGATTTCTACAAAGACACTTAAGACTAGTTACAGCCAATAAGTTCATTGGTTGTTATTTGCATACTCGTAAATGATTTCATGTCTTCTTCGCCCATAAAGTTGCCTGCAGTTAATATCTGAAGTTATAGAAAGTTTACCTAACCGGCAACGTAGTAAGCTATAGGAAAATATGTTTGTGACAACAAAATTGGGTAAACAAACGATTTGAATACAACTACCAAGTGAATAGCGAAAGTAAATTGAACTCGAATCGGCATCAACAACACTGACAATCTTGTTTTCTCTTTGTTCCTTTTTTATTTATTATGTGCCGGTATTCATTGTTCAATATGAGTGTGGGTCAGTGTTATATCAAGGTTCTATAGCTGTCATTCTTACGTCGTGACCCAATATCAAACTACCGGGTACAAGCAAAAGTGCATTAAATTCAACTGTCGCCAAGTAACTTAAATTTTTACGTCAACATAAACCCAGCGAGCATAACGATAGCCATAATAATGATGGCAGTTTTCCATAATATAGTGCTAGTAATACTTTACACAACAAATTGCATTAAGCTTAGTACGAAGGCTGGCCACTGTCGCACTCCGCGCACGCAATTATTGTGATTTACATTGACGTTCAGTGGACGGCTGCGATGCGTTGCGTCCACTCTAAATTATTGCTAGCATTATCTTTGATACATGTTTGTTGTAACAAACTTATTGTACAGGTAATAAAATACCAGTTTGGGCGGTCTAGATGTGTTGAAAAATACTGATAAAATCTAGTTTATATATAGATTAGTTATGGACGAGTTGATTCAAGTTTTATATTGAGCAAACGAGGTTTAATCGTTTCGAGTTGGAACCAAAAAAAATTTAGATCAACCATGATTGATGTGCAAACTAGATATTTGCTCAACTTATCTGTAACTAGAGGATAAGTTTTTGTTTAACAAGCAAATTGTCCGATATTTATTTTACATGATTTTTTATTTAACATGACATATCATTTAGTACGCTTTGCCGACCCCAAAGAAAACGGTTAAAGGTGAAATAAAATGATAAGTATGGAAAATGTAGATCTCTTACCAGATGAAACCCGTGGAAGTACAAGTAACAGTGTTAGTGGTACTTCCGCGGGCGAGCTGGCTCATCTGTGCCATCACCAAATAATTGCTACCTAACGGAGGTATCATCCACCCGTAACAAGTCTGCGGCGTCACGCAAGTCCGGAACACTCTAGTCATTCTCTACCAAATCGAACACGTTACCCGACGCCCTATAAACGCGCAGTCAATAACTTATAAATTTCAGGTCACTTCTGTCATTTATTTGTCGGTAAATATTATCTACACTTAATATCTTATATAGGGAAAGTGGATTTTAATAATAGTTACACACCAGATATGAAACTAATTATTTTATATTATGTCCCTTGAACTGTTCGTTTTATCCGGTAACAGAATCTTTAAACACTCCATCGCCTTTCTCTTTTTTTTTTCCTTTAATGTAACTAACGTCATTTGTAAATAACAGTAATGTATTAGATTTTGATAACAGAACGAATATCTTGTGGTCGCAAAATGTGACGAATACAATGACACTTCTGTAAGGTTTTAATATGTTTTACTAGCTAATGCATTGTCGTGATATGATATCGCACCACGTAGGTATTGTCGTAAATCCCAATATATGTATGTATAATTGTCTTTAATTGTATGCAAATTTCTAAATACTGTATTCAACACAAATATACATGCTAATTACCGGATGCCATAGAACCATTAATCGAAATGCTGTTAAAAAAGTATTGAAAACAACAGACCGCCATGAAAACGTAAAGCTAAATTTCATTTCCTTAAGGTATATTTACATTCTTAACCTTCGCAAACAATGTAATGGCCGTGGTTTCATAAAACCCTTATATTAAACTGTAATGACGGAGACCTTTGTATGAAAATTGTCTAGAGTCAATCAGCATTTGATTTATACACGCGGAATGGACAGAATGTAGATCGTTCTAACAACGGTATGGGAACAATACCAGAGTTGCGCAAACGCAACCTATGTCCTTCCAATGCGTGTCACAATCGCGCCGTTCCATCCGCGTATTATAATAGACAGTTATTTATACAACTAATGATTTTATACTTTGATGTATGAGTTAATAAGCTAGTATATTACTATATAAGGTAATTTATTTACAGGGCTGTAGATATTTCCAAGTCGGGTACGTAAAGCATTCAGGGTTAAAACTTGATTGTACCTAGGACATTTGTTTGATACTTAAATAAGGTTATCCACTCGAACTTGGAGGGTGCAACTAGGTAAGTATCGCCATCTTATCGAAGAGCTAAATAACCTTTTATTGTGTTGTTGCGGTTAGTAGGACATTAACCAAACGTAAAGTACGTTAGATAACTTCTAAGGTAGCGACTGAGTTAGCAGTCTGCTCAAACAAATGAAAAACATGGCAAGCTTAAACAGCTGTTCGTTATAAGAATTTTAATAAAATGTCATCATGTTATGCTCGAATTTACTTTTGCGTGCAGCAATAAGAAGCTATAATTTAATAATAAAAATATTACGGATGCTAATCGACCTCATCACCGTATATAAGGCAAGTCGAGTAGCCATTCTGTTTCACAGCACATTACCTCAAACACACCTCAACCTAATCTCATTCAAACACGCACTATGTCAAACAAGATAAAATATTATATATTACCGTCATTACCTGTCTCATAATGCCCTACATAGTTAGAAAAACATCCGGCAAAATGAGTCATCACTCTTTACCCCGTATGGGGTGTAATGGTTGCATTATAAATTTACAACTACGCCATCTTTGGTATACACGTAGTATAACTTATAGTGACTACATTCACCGAGACTATCATTGCATAGATCTGAATGATAGATTAACTTGCTTTTCGTTCCCAGATTAATTTACACTCTATGTGCAATGTTTCATTTGCATGTAAAATAGTGCCCGTCCCGTTTCATTAAAACGAAGGAACGCCACTTCAAAGATTTTCCCTTTCATACTTAACACTTCGACCTAGACCTTTTAATCTTTAAGAAGGTTTAAACACACGTGCATTCGCACGGTGTTTTTATAAAACATTTTTCAGCCCTAATGGGTTTAGGCTTGAGGTCAGTGTAGGTCGTCAAACGAGGAGTGAGCTCATCGGGTTCGTTTCTCTGATGACGTCAACGCTCCGGGTAAACAAGCTGGGCTTGGTGATATTTAATCTTTTGTTTTGATGCCTCTTTACACACGCCATGCGTGTGTTAGCGAACTGCCGACATGGATTAGTACGGTTCGTATTTTATATTAGGCACGTCTTATACCATTACGTCAGCACCTTGTTGTGATATTTAGGCGAAATTGGACAGCACTAACTTAAATTATATAAGTTTTTGAATTAGTTTATTCAAGTACTAAAATTCTAGGAACTGTGTTTCAGTACAATAGCTATTACAGAGTGTCAAGGATACGTATTACGTAAATATATACGGTATAATTGGATTTGATTATTTTCACGATAAGTCAAAGTGTTCTTTATTGTACAGTGAAATATAATTTTTACGATCTTTATGTTTACCACCTGAAAATCTCTGTACCTAGTTATATGCGGAAAAATATCCATAAACTGTAGTATTAAAACGTAATTGCTATATGGCTTCATGCTGAACCCGTAGCAACATAATCTCTAAATAAAAGCAGACCTGCTAATTTTCGCATAACAGTATTAGTAGCATGTTTAACAGCTTAACCGTTGGTAATAATTTGCAAGCATCCGCTAAATTTGACGGACGCTAAACGTTTTATTTATTTACCTTTGATTCCGCATCGAGCTTAAGTGTTTTGTATTAGAAAATTAAGCATTGCACACCATATACGCGATTACGTGTGTTGGAAATGATCGCGTACAATATGTGCCAATCGTCAAAGAACGTATCCAAACGAGTTTAACAGTTAAAATGTTTTAATATCTAAACGTTGTATTACGGAATTCGCAATCGTACCAAGGTCGAACATGGCTCATTAAAACCATAGGCTAGACGGCAAATTGAAATTTAGCAAGGAATGTTGATAGTGGTATTATTTTGCCGAATACATTTGCGTTTTTACATACCAATTATGAGTTATTTTCGACGTTGTGTGTTTAATATCTTTGCACGAGAATGAATGACAAACAAACGAGTATGGCGCCACAAATATTTAAAATGTTAACTTCAATTGACGCCACATAATGGAAAAGCAAATTGTTGAACAAGAACTAATCCAATAAGATAAATTTACATTAAATTAAATCATTCGTTTGTTTTATAGTGATAGGTATATGTAGTAAGTTTTTTTAATGTGGTGGGTATTTAGTAGTAAATGAGCTATAAAGTAATCTGAAGCTGCCCAAATATGTTTGGCTTGGCTTTCAGCATGGAATAAACCAGTCGCTAGAAAACCTTGTAATATCTGCTGTCATTAACGTTCATGGTAGCCAGAGCTATATGGATTTATATGCTGGCTGCAATCCTTTCTGCTAGACAACATTAAGACCACAAATAACATTGATCCATATGACAGGCCCAATTAAATACTAGAAAAATTCACTTACACATATAAGTTAGCATGCCCATTACGGAATTCAGCCGCCTCTGTTGAGTGTCATTTTGTAACAATGTATTGACCCAAACTTCTGTACCTCTTGCGTTCTGTGCTAACACTGCCTAATCAAGTGATCATACCTCCTCAACACGCCCAAAAGTTTGTTAATTTGCGCTTATACTGCAGAACCAATGCGGTATCTATTTTAACTCTCAGTCACCAACCACCATAATACTATTAATTTTACAAAATTAATCTAATACAGTGAACAACAAAAAGGACGTCTCATCTCACAAACTCTTTATTAACGCATGGATGACAACGCTCGGTTATTTTAGGGTGTATCATGTAAGGGAACGCTTTACTGCGTTGAGTGACAGGCTAACACAAGCATATGGAACTATTTCTGTGGCCGATCAATTCGCAGGGACTGCGGGAAAGTTCAATGCACGCGGTAATAACGGTCACCTGTGTATACCCACTATAAAAGTGCTTCATTGAAAGTATTTTTGTTTCTAATGACGAATGAGAGTTTTGTACTATTCATTGTTGAACACAATACAATGCTTTATAACGCTTCTATAGAATATGTATAATAATAGGATTCTAAATATAAATTAAGATATGATATTAACTGTTATCATTTTCCAAACATATCACTAGATGGCGCTACGTTATGGCAATAAAACAAACGAAGATACTCGGCGAATTATATTTAACGTCTTTGTACCTTCGAATCTATAGCTATAATATAGACTACAATTATTATATCTCAATAAATAGTCATGTGAGTACGGATTACCGTGACCCCAATTAAATATTAGATATTCTGGTTACGTAACCGAATAATTAGATTAAGTCTTCATTATCATCTCAGCCGAAAGACGTGCACTGTTGGCCATAGACCTCTCCACATATCGGTCTTTGACCGCTCTCATCAAACCGCTGCCCGCGACGCTACCAGTTTAAGTATTAATACTTAAATGAACAAGATTCTGAAAAAAATCTATAATCATGTTTTGAAGTGCCAAATTAGTAAGTGATTTATAAGCTGCAGCCATGCCATAGGACGCTAAATTAAACATTGATCCTGCTAAGATTGGTGTGAATCATGCTAATTTCTTTCAAATCGTGATCAGATAATAAATAATGTTTAATATATAACCTCTGTACACAGTGTACGACTCAGATGTTGGCTAAATTTGTTATCACAATCGCTTGCTCCGCTTATTATAATTACATGACATAAATATCGCGAATTGAGATGAATCACTTTGCAGGATGTGCGTTATCTCTTTGGGAAAATATTACATTATTGTATTAATGTATCATCATCCTATAAACTATGCTCCGCAATTTAAGTCCATCATACGATGTTACGCCCATTAGTCATGTTTGTTTGATGACGGCACTAAATTGAGGTGAAGGAACCAACCCATTAATTAGAAAGATCGAATTCAAAAATGATGTGTGCGAAAATGTTTCGCAAATAGTTTTTCATAATCTGCGGTATACAAACCTTAATTTGCAACATCATTACACTGGTCATTGAACCGCTAATAGCATCAGTTACTATGGCGACCACCGTAATGTCCCATCAATCAGGATTTAGCACCCGGAAGCCGCTAGAATGTTCGATCAACGGCCTTTACACGCGACCTTGGTGGTGTCAAATTACGACCAACCCCAATCGTACAAAGATATAAGTATCAGGTGCCTGAACGATTCCCCTTTCTGCTCGTATCGGTTGTAAATCTCTCACTCTATTTTGATCTTATCTTTTGGAGCCATTATATGGAGCAGCCAATGCTTTTCTCAAATAAATATATTTATAGTTTTAATGCTATGTTACGATCAGTTTAAAATGGATTTAATGCAATATGTCCGCATTAAACAAAACACGTTTCCAATAATGTGATCAGTAGGTATGTTTTAAATGTTTCCATTCTATAAATATGACACATTACTTTACAAACACCATATATTCTATCGATTTGAATGAGTTTGTATATGAATTTTATACATTTATTTGCTCTCCATATAATTAACAAATAGCGTGACTAACAGAAAGAAAACTTTGTTTTATTATCACACTTCAAAAGTTTTACACCGAATTGTACATAATAAAATATTCGGTAGGCATAATAGAGCTTTGTCAAAATCGACCCCTAGAGGTGGCGTCATCGGTCACTACCCCCGCGAGCGCTCGGGCTCACCCTCGTGATTGTTCAAGGTTCACCGCACGACCTTCACGGCTTGTCACGGTGTCACTTTACTAATGTTATTAGTACCAAGTTACTAAGCAAGCCCGTTCGGTTGCACCGTCACTATTTTTGTACTGCTTTCACTGTTTGTTTGTTCCTTACAAATGTTTTGTCGATTATTATTATTTGATTTCAATTCCCATGTTGTCTGAATAAACACGATTTCTATAGTGAAACTTGGCAACTATCCCTACATCACGTAAAAGTTTCCAACTTGTATGTAATTTGCTACAGAAGTTTTATTTCTTATCAACAAACATCTCGCGCTCCATCGTCATAATCGGCTGTTTATTACATTTGTTCTTGTTAGAACATTAATTCTAATTTCTTTTTCAACAAACGTCATGTTTCGTTAATTTTGTTATCTTTCGTTGTCCTCTGCATCGTATACCGAGCACGTCTTGTCGCTCTCATAACACTTTGCATTCGTCATTCGTCTAATTTTGTTAGCCGTGGGTGTCGGCCGGCGGTCTTTACATTTGCCACGAGATACAATTAAAGCACTTTATATTGTTGTTAATATATTTTGCATCACGTCTCTGACATTCAAAATAGTTTGCTTTCGCGATAGAACGTTGGATACAAATCTGTCAGTCGAAAGTATTCACGTCTTGTTTTCATAAATTAAATATATCAACATTGTTTGCTATATTAACAAAACTCTTAAACATTGACTTTGTTATTTCCATAATAACTTCACGTAAGTGTATGCGCATTGGAGTTACGACAAATTGCTCTCTTCAATGTGCTGGAATTTAAGTGACAGTTTCAACGCGTGTGAGAGCTTTTATAAATCTGGTGCCATTTCGGAGAGGGAAACCGCCGGCGTCATTATATTAAGGATTCTAATTTCTCACGACAGTGCAGCACAATATTTTATTCGACACGATTTTAAGGCTGTAACCTAATTTACTTAAAGCTCGCGTACTACTAGTACTGATTCCATTCTACCAATTATTTTAGCGATTTCTGTATGCTCCACTATAACTTTTTCTCCAGTTTGAAACTAGCTATCAAAGAAACTTGTTCGGATATAAATTAGTTAACTAACGTAAAGCTCTGGTAAACCAGCACCCAAACAAACTTCAATTTAAAAATTAGTTCATTTCAACCCACGCATCAATCGATTCCGCTTGTTATTAACGATCTGTTTACGTATCGTAAAAATGCGTTGATCTAGGCGTGTGCCAGTATGTATGCCCAAGAGTCTAGACTCGCGAGTCAACATCGACGACGATTCGGCCTTCGGACGCTAACCTTTCTTTTTTGCTGTTTTCGTCGCAACAGTCTCTCGTGTATTGCAAAACAAAACCGATACGGCGTGATGAAAGTGGAACCGGACTTAATAAATTCATCACAATTTACGAGTTTCATAAACCACACTATACGCTTTGAGATGGATTCTTGTGTAAATGTATTTTATGTTGAAAACACCAATCAAACCTTTTATACATTTGTGTCGTCGATTTTTCGTCGGCTATAAACACTAATGGACATTAGTCGTTATTAAAGCTCCGCATGGATCACTCAAATAGTTAAGAAATCAGTTTTAGATTTTATACCGCCGCTAAATCTTGATGACGTAACACTGAATTAAAATTTACTTTATAGCTCACCTCTCGTTCTTTAGAATAAAAGATAAACGTGGAGTTAGCAATATACCTACTTTTTCTGTATACATTAAGGAGAGTTTCGTTTTAATCTTCATTTTGTTTCGAATTAATTTCTCGTAAAGATTGTTGTTGACGTATGCTTTGAATTTATCTTTCTTACCTTATAGTGCCAACCAGTTTCGTTCAAAATAAACGTTAAATATGCGGAATCTTCCGGTTAGTAATGCGCAATACGTAACAGCAGTGAGGGGGTGGAAGGCCAGCCTTCCGTAGTTTGTTGCACCGCCGAACTCCGGTCAAGGCGAGTACGGCGCCAATCCGGAGCCGACACTAAAAATACTCGATTTACCAAAACATAAATAAATTCGGGTGAATCTGCAAAGTGTCCGGATGCACCCACTTGAGAAGGTGAATCCGTAAGACTCGCAGAGGACACGTGTTTCGAGATTAGCAACGGAGATAGCAAGGCAACATTGTATAAATAAACTAAGACTTGTCTTAGAACCGTTACTTTTCATTCACCACTCGTCGTATAAACTGATAACAAAAGTCTTCATTTGGGAACCAATGAATCTCGTCGGAAATAGAATTAGGCAGACGAAATGACAGGCGCGATTAGAGACAGCGCCTGCGGCGATGCTGACGCAACCTTCCAGCGATTCCGTGTCAAAATATATTATACATATTATGTGGCGTTTGCCTAAATTTAATGTTCTACGACATCTAATACACCTTGTCATAAATAATAATTTTTGATATAAATGATTCTGTTTTGAGTTGGTATCGCAGAAACATCATACGCGTTTATTTTTACTCAAGGGATTTTTTATTAACGTCTTGTATTTTAAGTGAATACTCCTCGTGTTCACCACTAGATTATTTTCAGATGAAAGATTTATTTCTATTGCGACATAGAATTCTTTTCTCACGACAATTTTAAAGTTAGTTAACAAAAAAAAAAGAATTGTAATGAAATTTACTACTGTGTCATGATTAGTGTCATATGACTCATGACCGAAAGAAATACACATGATAATACATTTCTAAACGTTTAATCGCACAACTACGGAAGTACTTGAGTGCCAAAATAAACAATAATGTTGATGAAAATAATAGAAAAGTAGCGCAAATGCGGCAATTGTTGACGATTATGTTAATATATACTAGTGTATTTAAATATTGCACATTATCAGCTGTTGCGTTCTGGGTTAATGCATACTATTAAAGTGTATTATTTTCTATATATTCACGTTAATTAATCATAATGTTCTCACTCCGGCTCTGGGCTCATTTGCGGCAGCTTTTATCTATTTCTGCGGTCACGAACCACGAATACCTACCATATTGTGTTTGTAATTTATTCAAATGGTAACTCTTTCCAAGAAATAAGGGTTACAGCAAACGTGATTCCGAATTAAAGGGCGATTGTTTTCTACTATTTATCACAATTCATGGTCCATTGCGTCCACAATGAACTCGCGTACACGTTTATCCAGTAAATTGAGCTTTATGTTGTAAATGTAAAGCGTAATTTGTATTGTCGCGGATTAATCGTATGCAGCTGATTGTGTCTCGTTGTTATCGTGTCGTATCGAGTGGCGCACGCGCCACAAACGACCGCTTGTATGATTTACAACGTGCTCTACTGAAAGGTACCATTGTAGGTTTAACAGCTTCGACAACGATTACACAATCGCATCGTTTGACGCCTGTCGAAGGTTATCTCTAACTGTGTGCACCGCGCCGCGCTCAACTTGACCGATCTCTTATATTGTTAATGCGCTTTGTTCATGGTATATCACGTTTCTGAACTTTTTACGCCTACTATTGACCATTATCCGAGGAATTCGTGCCCTTTTCCGGCCTAACTCAAAAACGCAGGCGTGCGCTCCAAACTATTTCAATGTTGCCCAACCTCACCTGGCTTATGAAGTGTTCCAATTTTTCACATAATGACGACTGACCGGCTGAGTAAAGACTAATTAGAAGTAATTTAATGCAGCTCGATGTTGAAATTGTCGCATAAATTAAACGTTATTCGATCGTTAAGGATCACGTATACACGTAATAATATCTGTGCGTAATGTTCTCGAAGTTCCGTGCACATTGTGGATGCAATAACAAACTGGCATCAGTTCCAATCGTTCCAATTAGCGTAAATCAATTACATGGTTTCGAAGATTCAACATTAACTAACTGCCTTAAGGTGGCACGTATGATTCACCACATTTGGTGTTTTGCCAAACAGTTGGCACTTCGCATTCTGCAGCCACATTGGAATTTGTGTTTTTATTAATATCAGGATTAATATATTGCGATGGCGCAGTTTGTATTTTATATTTACACCAACTACGAATACACCAATGACAGTTTGAGCTGTGTGTACGTTTCATAACTGTAGCAAACATCATGAGCGCACACGTTTTTGCGCAGTGTTCTGCGAATAAGAAGATGTAAACGCTACCTAGCATAGCTGCAGTGTAATTACGTTCGACCCACTGCCGCTGGAACTCAACACAATTATTTATTATACTTATAAAGCTAAGTTCTCAAGACGAAGAACGAATCGATTTCTGTCTAATAACCTAGAAAATCATAAAACGATATATCAGCCATATAATCTATAGTATAGCACTAATAGTTTCTTGTCGCTCAGTTTATTATTTGTTGGCGTGCAACATGTGACGCAGCCGTTGTATGACTCACTCGCTGCATACACTATCTATGGTAATTTATGTCATTGCGCATGCAGAAAGCAATGATGCTTAAGTACTTCATAATTATAGATAAAGATGAAAAAGTGAATGGTGCAATCGTTACCAGTAATATTCATTCAATACCTGACGTTTATGACAAATTAGTGTTTTCATACGATTTAATCTTTATTACAGTTTGTAAAGTATTCATATTGTAGGTTTTTATTGCAGTATTTGACACATCCGTGCTAAAATTAAAATATTTATTGGCATGGTGGAATGTAGGTTGATTGTTATATGTCGCCTGTCGCTCAATACTGACAGTCGTCCTCCTTACTGTTGCTATTTTGATACATACGCTGCCAGTAAAGTGATAAAGAAATATAGGTATGATAATAAACACAAAATTTTCAGCTAAATATTATTAATACGTGAAGAGAAAACGCGGTGACCCTTTTTAGGAATATTGCGCGCTTGTATAATTTTGCATAGTTGGAGTTTATAAGGAGAATTCTTTTTCATATAAAGTATGTAAAAACACACAATCTTTTGTGCAAATAGCTAAAATGTATAAAGAAGAAACTAAACAACAAACTACTATCGAAATTCGACCACTGGGCGACCTAGTTAGTATAAATATTATTAGATATGTATATTGTGATAAAGTTAACTCTCAAATAAACATGGCATTGGACGAATGGATTGTTTATTTGAGAGTTAACTTTACTATTGCTTGATAGTCTTACTATTTGGTAGCTGAATTCGTATAACAGCTGGTGTACCTACCTATTACAAATACGTAAGAAAAATTATATTAAAAGGAATTTTAAGTTTTGTGCTATTATTTTTATTATTATTATTATTATTACTATAAAACCTATACATATTACCAAGATAAACGTTAAAAAAACTAATTTAAATGAACATCTCTAAATGCCGCATTCCTTTTGTCTGCCGGTACTGAAAGCTTATCAGTAAATTCAATCATAATTACTAACACAGCTTACAAGTTTATTCAGTCATAAATATGGCTTTTCTCTTACTGCTATTACGGTCTAGCTAAATCAAATACGCATATGAGTACCAACTGACTATTTCTTTAACAGGTACTTTCAGGCAAGGGCTGTGAAGGATCGTTAACAGTTGTTAACAGATGTATTGATTGGTATATATTGCGAGTATTATAAATGCATATCACGACCAATTTTTGAAAACAACTGTCTTGTCTTTACTTCTTCAAAACAACTATGAATGCGCAGCGATAGTAAACGCGAATGTGGGGTCGGGCCACTGCGAAAAATTTTTTGTCAGTAGCAACCAATACCTCTTCAAGTACTTGGGGTATCTGACAACAGATTCTTAATAGAAACAGTGCCCGGTACACAGCTAAAATCTTGTCCAAATAATTTAATTAATCTTAATGAAGTTTGGTCCGGAGAAAATTATGCTTTGGTGATAGACACAGAATGTATCTTATGTGGGGGCCAGTCAGTGCAGACCGGCGACACTTCGACCCAGTGGGATCTTTTGTGTCGACACTCTCCCAATAACGACTGCCATAGATGTTCATGGCAGCCAGGACCGACGGCTTAACGTGCTCTCCGAGGGACGGAGCAGGCGATAATTGTCAATCAATGCGCACATAATTTCGAAAAGTCATATAACTTCTGAAAGTCAGAGGTGCGCGACGTGGGTTCGAACCCGAGACCCTCTGCATTGCAGTCTGTTGGTCTCCCCACTGAGCTATCGCTGCTCATTAGACACAGGATACTTGAAAAAGGCGAGTGGTGAAATCACAAGTAACAGCTAAGTATAGTTACGTGATCATAATAAGAAATTGCACTATGTAGTCATAATTACCTACAAATTACGCAACGCGCCCTAATCTTGCTCATTAGATATCTATTTCAGGCCTCTCCTGCATATCCTCATTTAGAAAATTTTAATGTAGAATGAGAATACAGTTTTTCTTACTAGAGTAGGAAAAACTGTATTCTCATTCTTAATTAAAATATCAGAATCTATCTCAACAGTTTCTCTTTGTTCTAATAAAGTGAAACAATTTGAAATCATATTGCTCAAATGATGCAACGTAATCATTTGCACAATAAAATGCTATTATTGCTATTGCAAACATAGGAATAACCAACTCATTGGACAGTTATCTTTCTTCTATATATTAAAAATACAACACAAATCAAATAAATAAATAATTTCTGTGTCGCAGGGCACTTTGAAACATTCAAACAACAAAGAACAACCAGACTCAGAACAACCAATTATGGAACACACAATTTTTTGTTTATTTATTTTACATAAAGACAATGTTTATTTATTTATTTACATCCAAAGCTTACATCTATTATTACAGGCTTAGCCTAATGCAATAGAATTAGACGGATATGCGTGTATGCATCGCACCAACAACACTCCGGAAAGCTATAACTTAAACCACTACGCCATCCGTGCAAAGTGCAGTTAGCTTATTAATAATATTCTACCACATATACACAACACCATCTGGCCCAAACTAAGCAGAGCTTGTACTATGGGTACTAGACAATGGATAAACATACATATTCATATCCTTTTTTTTTAAATAAATACTTACATATTTATACATAGAAACACCCAGACCAAGACAAACATCCATGTTCATGCACACAAATGTTTGACTTGTGCGGTAATCGAACCCGCGACCTCAGGCGTGTCAGTCGGTTACATTAACCACTACGCCATCGAGGCCGACTATTGACGAGATAACACACGCCTATAGGATGCAAATTCTTTTTTAAATATATTTCCTTGATTTTATAACACATTGATACTGCTATATTCACGATGGAAATCCCTTCAATACAAAATGCATTACAATTAATTGGAAGCAATTTTATTTGTACTCGATTATATATCTGTCACTGTAAGCGATAGCACATCTAAAATAAGAACAAAGCTCATTGGTTTTCCCATTCAATATTCCAGCACTTACAAAGAGAGTAATGTAAATGTTAGGGTAGTAAAATGTAAATGGAATTTGTCGTCATACCCGTTATCAATGCTACGTAAGTCGTAAAAGTTGACGCACAGAAAAAGTACCTAGCTATTGTATTGGTACATGAACAATTGTAATAAAATGTTAATATTGTTTGTAAGAAAAACAACTTGAATTGTGTATCACCACGAACGTTGTTTGACAGATTTGATGCAGCCTTTAGAGATTTTGATTTGATTGTAATGCGGGTATTGTAAAGACTTAACTCAGAAAATCCCTATGTTTACTAATATTGAAACAACTGACACAAAGCACACACAGATTCAGAACAACTACATATTTGTGTATTATACCCCGTTTGTGTCCCGTTTTATGAACATCGAACTTATCAGTCAGTGCAGTGAAGTGACCATTTAAAATTAAACCAATGCGTCATCCGTGTTTCTTACAATAAACTACTGGTACGGCTCTTGATCATATTACGTCTTGTAAGCTCCGATAATATAGTTACTTGTAACCTTAATACCGGCCTTGGCGCCAACGGTAAATAGTGAAATGCAACAGACATGACGCAATTGTCTGCTACTGAACAAATATGTATTTATAACTTTCAATAGCTTTATTTGTTATCGATTTGTATTTGATTCGTTGTTAATTTAAGGACTGTGCACTCAAAGCAAATACAACTGCTTCTTGTTACATATAGGTTTGTTGTTGTGTGGATCTACATAGATCTCCTGGACTTACCTACGTGAACTTTAATTCTTTGTTCGATTCTGACAGGCGGCACGTTATGAGCAATGACAATATAATTAGGGATGTTAATCGGAATAGTCGACGCTATTACTATTATCTCTCTGCAAAGGTTTATCCTCAAAAATATTTTAAGGTAATGGCAGATTTTAGGTAATTTCACGTTCTTGTTTATAAATACAACTCCCACACTAAGGTTTAGTGGACTTTACAAACATTGAAACGACGGGCACAAAGAACGCCCAGACTCTCTTTTGGTCTTGTATGGATCGAACTTACGACAGTCGGTGCGTAGCAAGTGAGGCGACAACTTAAACTGTGATATCATTGGTACAGTCCATCTGCAATTGCATTTTATTATTTTTAAATGAGGGCCATGAGAAATTGATGACCAGAAAATCCGGCATGTCCGCAATAACTCTTACTTGCTAATAGAACGTAAAGGTACCCTTTAAATCTTGTT
Organism: Catocala fraxini; assembly: GCA_930367265.1. Lineage (NCBI taxonomy): Eukaryota > Metazoa > Arthropoda > Insecta > Lepidoptera > Erebidae > Catocala > Catocala fraxini. Next base: position 28,937,662 of record OV884025.1, on the reverse strand, counting down.
TACAGCTTCTACAGTTTGATATTTCTTAATTGCTGTTTACTGCATTTATTAATCGCCACCGCGTATCGTAAGTGCGGGTGTAATGAATAGGAAATGCAATTTTAATATTGTTTACATTCGTCTGGCCCTTGAAACGTCCGAGAAATCGACGTTATCAAACTCATTATACTTTGCATGCATGGTAATGCCGAGGTCGCCGCATGCATGCACAACAATGGGCGCCGCGATAAAAACTTTATCGCCCCGGGTTGTTGCTAGGCAATCTAGTTAAAGCTCGTGTTATATCCAAATGAAAACTTTGTTCAAAATAAATCATTTCGTTGACGATAACTGGCCCATGTATGGTCCAGATCAATAGCTTTTCTCAGACAAAACAAAAGGACCCAAAGAAGAACTCAAGTCTACAACTTTCTACACTATGGATCAAAGAAGATTTGGTCTTATGAGGTGATTAATGCATGCCATTGGTATTCATTCCCTATGATTACATTATGGGGCATTTCAGTTCAAACACAAGATGCATTAAGGGCAAAGTGCATACGCCCTTAGATTTCGCAACATTTTCGGTACATCTCACGCATGCAAGTTTCATCGCCTCGAATGTTTTATTCAAACCAAATAAACCTTAATCTCTATTGTCGAAAATTCACCTACAAATAAACACAATTTATTCACAGCACATATACGTAGCATTAGACTCGAGCACAATACAACGAACGAGATGCAAGACAAAGGACTTGCATATTTACCTTTATTTTGTGCCAGACTATGTTGCAACTGACTGACGACGTGTAATTTCTATGATGTATACTTTAGCACGACGCGACGGCGACGCATTGCAGTTGCTTAGACAACAAAGACAATGCCCAACAACAGACGCTGTATTGTCAAACCAAATTACTTAATAGCTTCTACATAAAGGACCTGTGAAACGATCAATTTCACTATCAATGTATTCTATAAACACATAAAATAAATTGTCATTAGTTTTATTGATCAAGTTGTTTACTGTCAAACAATTGTTAGCAAAGTGATTTTGATTAAGTTGATGCAATAACTATAGAAAGTAATTAAATTGTGTATTTTAATTTTGATACATCAAAGATGAAACAAAGCCTTCGCTCGCTTAATACAAGCGATAAATAACAACTATTATACAACAGGTACTTGAATAGCAAGTGAGTATATTGTTTTACAATTCAGTCTACGTTACTTAGATGATGAATTGATGATAGTGTCATTTTAGTTAGGCGCCAGATATGTTGCATTATTTTTCTACACCAAGAAATTACAAATTATTTGTTCAAAATGTGATGTAGAATCGCATGCCAAAAAACGATATGTAAAATAATATAATAGGTATGTTGTTTGGATATACCTGATTTGCTTCTATAATGTTTCTATTTTCTTAAGATTATTTTCTACATTTTGATAATATTTTATGCCTTAAAAACATTCTATCGATTCTATTTCTTGTTCTGAACAAACTAGGTCAGGTTTATGGTATACTAAAAAATGTTGTAAGATATGATTTAACGTTGCACTAAAAACAATTTAGGTCACAAAGAAATACTTATACATTTTTACAGTTTACGGAGAGGTAACCGGGCAAGAAATTAACTAGTTTCTATGTTGTCGTGAAGCACGATTCTAGAATCTCATAGTATGACAATGTTCGAACACGCCTTACAAATTTAAACCTTAGTTAAAAAACACAACAAAAACTTAATGCACTATGGATTATGTAATATAATAAGAACAAAACGTGATCGAATTGACGTCAATAGTAATTACAGCACGAGCCAATCAAATAATCGTTACATTTAAAAGGATATTTGTTTTGCCTATGTCACTTTGTTAAATTGCTTCACATTTATCATAAAATAAGTTTTAAAAGAAACAACAGCGATATTCATTTTGTACAAACAGTTCTACTTCAAAGTGACATTTAGACATACGTGGGCTGCAGTATTCACGTGTTTAGTACTCTTTACACTTTTAGCTGTGTTTCAACACCTACTATCGTGTTCGAACTACATATTCAGTGCTTACCTACTTGACTCTTAAGTATACAGAATACCAATGTCGTTAGGCTGTTTACACGCGACCTCTTTGGCACCACAACCAGGAATACACCTACCGTTTCGAATATCACGCAATCGCGAAAAATATTGACGAAATTTCTGGTGCAACCAGCTGAAACTATCGTAGGAATTTTGACGTCGCAGACAGTTTTTACACAATGACATGTCTGAGTAACATCGTGGTGCTCAAAATTGTTTATACTATGAGTAAGCTCACCGAAAATACTCTTATTGCTCTCAGTTGCATATTCAAAGACATCGTTTTCCGCAGATGTTAATAATAACAATTTATGTTTACTCCAAACTTCCGCCAAGTGTGACCTGAGACCGTGACGCTTGACCTTCACATTTTATGGTCATGTAAAAATGACAATTTACGGAAATAAACGCTTTAATGCGAAGGTGGTTGAAGACAATTTTATTATAATGCACACTCATATAATATGATGTATATAATGTATAATGTACAAAATAAATAAATATCCTTATTTATAATGATTACAATTGACGTCACTTTTAATTCTGTTGGCGCCGTGAAAAATAACTACTTAACAAGTCTTCTTTCAACTTCCGCCACATAACTACTACTACTACTACGTGTAGTAACATTATTTCGACAATTCAACAGTCATTATTGAGATATTCTGCAAGTTGTATGTTAAATATCCGAATGAGTCTAGCGGCTAGCAATCATAACCAGTGTAGAATATACCTGTATAGGGACTTCCATTGAAATACAGTTTATGTTTAAGTCACGATAACGTTTAGCCCGTTCTCTTCGCAATTCTAATCTGCACTAATATATAGTTTTTAAACACTTTCTGTGAATTTGTATATATCGCACACAAGCGATGGAAGGTTGGTTAATTACAAAACACCATCACGCCAGCCAATGATTATCGTATCCGTATAATTTCAGAGTTATTCTTCGGCATCTGACTATTAATAACATTTTATTTTGATACGAGAAAAAGTATCGTTCATCAACCTCTCCATCACGGTAATTTTAGCTGAAATATTTGACGTCGACACTGTGCTTATTGCCAACTAAAACTGTGACATGGATTTTTAAGACAATACTATTTAATATCCAATGAATATATGAATGTACAGTCGATTAATGTTAACACTGAGTGATTTCAGCTCACATTAGTGTGACAATGCGAGGCCTTGACGATGGCGACGGCTTGGCTGCTTTGTTGCCACACGACCGGGACACGCACTCGCCCATTCATACTCCCGATGCGTTTGTGCGACATTATTCTTTACTGCTGACGTGAACGGCGCAGCTAATTGCCTGTTCTCGCCCACTTCTTAACTTCGTGACTGATCCTTCGGCAATTTCCTCTTGACGCTTATCTTCTTCGACTCCATGATTGGCATCACAATCGTCATTACTATTATTCACTCTGACCACTATTAAGGCTCGGCTGATTTATTTCATTGTTGCATCGCTAACCGTCTAGACAAGTCTTTGTTCTCTCAACCACGTTACTTTAATTAATTTCGATTGCAATAGATGGACACCGTCCAACAAATATTGCAGTTGATACATTTATTGTTCTATCTTGATGGATGGATCTTCATCTATGAATGAGTTTTATTGTATGATAACATTGTCATCGAAGACCGGTGCATCTACGACAGATTGCGTGCGGAATGCTTGCTTGCCAATAATTTACTTTTATTATTATGACTGACACTCCCGTTTGCCTTGCCACTAACTAAACATCACTGCTTATGTATCTTCACCCCGCTGAGAATGCTCTGCTTCGCTCGGCTGTTTGTAGTCCTATAACAAAATATACAAACACGATAGAGTTACAGAGGCATCTATACTATAACAATTAGACTTGGCGGGATAACATCACTAGGGTTTTGATGTAACAAAGATTAGATAATGTGATAATCATGAGAATTAGCAACATTGATAGAAAATATCGATCCTAGTATGAAAATTAGCTTTGGCTTATCTGCTCCAAGGTTTCACTGAATGTATCTAACCTAGTTTAGTATTGATGTTCTGTGTGTTTGCGGCGTGTAAGTAAAGTCGGAGGGAAGGTTGGAGCAGCTAGGTCTGTGTACTGTGGGCGTTGGACGCTAGGGCTCTGGTGACGTGGTCATGTGTCGGCAGCATCAGCGGGCTGGCGCTGGCGCTGGGCGGCAGCGGTGCAGGCAGTCCCGCGGCAGCGGCCGACTCGCGGGACCAGACGACGACGTCATCTCGCGCGCCGTCCCCGCCGCCCTCCGAGAGGCAGCAACACTCCAGGTAGACGCGCTCCACGCTCGGAACGTTTGGCTTCTCTGGCTATGGCTGTTTTTTTTGTTCACTATGGAATACTAGCTTTGTCATGTAGAGCTTGTAATTAATTTGTGTCGATACTATCGACGATTGCTCAATGCTAGTGTTCCATTTGTAAAGGTGTTGGTTCCGTTTCTGTACTGTAAATTTATGTGGGTCACGGTCGTTCCAAAATTATTTTTTTTGTATTATTAGAACGCCATACAACGTTCCTAGTATGTGTGCATGCTTGCCTGCCTGAGTGTTATTTTTTGGTGGTAGACAACTTTTTGTGCTATTTGTTTTGTGTATCTCTGTATGTTTGTATATTGTATTCATATGTTATTATCCCTAGTTTTTGTGTCGTGTTCTAAGGTTGTTTTTTCCATACAGTTGTACGTCGCCGTCGCCGATAATAGCGTGTCAGTTTATCACATCCACCTACAGACGATGCTACAAAGAGTAATTGCTGTGTATAACTAAAAATAAAAGAGTTTATAAATAATTCAAAGAGGAAATTAAGTTTAATGTTCGCTCTAAACGTTACAATGTCAAAGTCGTACTTATCGTATTTTCCTGTCAGCAACCGGGTGACGTCAAGTTTAAATAAAACAATGATCCTTCTTATTGGTCGCCTTTGTACCTGCATTTGGGACCGTTTAAACAAGAACAGTTTATGTGGTGCCGATGTGTGATTAATGAGGGTAGAGATAATGATACCACCATGCTGAATAACAAACGTATTCATTAAATAACACACGATTTTTAATACATACCTTTAGAAGGAAGAACTTATTGACTGATTGATTGACTGCCGTATAAGCGCTGCGCTCAGTTTGCAGGTTCTAGAAACGTCAAGTTTTGGACAAAGGTTTCTTGTAGCATTGCATTGCCACACAATAAGAAAGGACTTTTCAAAATTGATTTAAACTTTCTCTAAAGAAAATGTGCAATAGTAAGTATTATTAAGTCAAAGCTTTATATAAATACTCAAAAATAAATGCATTAAACATATATTACTGTTTCCCATAAACTCTGCGGGGAAATGGTGTCGAAATACAGTAAACAAAGTAGACAGTTCCATTAAGTGTTAAGTGTTTCATGGGTTTAAGATGACAAATAGAGTACTTTCATCGTGAGCCATGTACATAGTTTCAAACACCGGTTTGTCTAAGAATTTCTATACAGAAGGATCCCGTGTTATCTGGGAATTGAACCAGTAACACCACGATCGGTAATTGCGTATGCGCACACTTATGCACCTAGATTAACGAGACAGCTAGTAATCATAACGTCAGCTACAATTTTATGTCCTATGGGAACCTGACTTACGAAGACATAATGAAATCCTATCTTAGATTTCATCTAGCTGTTTCCCGGGTAGATAAACGTCAGATTGCTATAATAATTATGCCTTGATCTGACCCTATCCTCAATCTAATTAGACGTTCAGTAAAAGCTACATTTAATTAAGGAACTAGGAAGCTTGAAACCAATAAATTATTACGTTAGTATCAGTGTTATTGCGTGGTCGCATCTATGACGTAGAAGACCTAGGTAAATGTTCTTTGAACAATATACCGAGTCATCGCGTTCGGATAAATAATCGAATATGATATCATTCTTTTGATACCGATATTGTTTCGAGCAGTATAAAAGATTTAAATGTAGAATTCAATACGATTTTTAACCGAGTAAATATAGATTTTACCAATCTGACAGCCGGTACATTTCTGAACTAGAAATATAGTGAAATGTATTACATTAAACTATATTAGCGTGATGTTCTGAATCGCCCTTTAAATTAGAGAAATTCTAGAAAAAGACCAGGGTAAGAGTGCGCAAGGAAGGTAATAAGAGTAAATGAAACAAAATAGATATGTCAGCTTCGTAGCAAGTAAAAAGCTGAAATCGCTGCCTACTTCCCGGAAAACAGAACTCAGGTACTATCTAATTTAAATAATTCAAAATACCAGATCTCTATTCTCTGGTGCATTAAATAATATAAGAAGTGGAAAGAATTTACAGCAATACGAAACAAACTGTGACACCAACCGTAAAATAATTGCACTTACTGCGGTGAAGAGAGTTTGAAACAAGAAGTGTTATGTATCGCAATAATTCCTGTATAACTGGATTAGGTTAGGTCACACCATGAAAACTTTGAGTGTGAGAATGTGAGTAGTATAGTAGTAAGATGTGCCAGGGCGTTGCGTCGGAGTCGTTGCCCATAGACGTTAGTCCGGCGTGGGGCCCTCGTGGTCTGTTTACTAATGCAGTTGCGGTTTCAGCGGTCCTCCCACGAGCAAAGCAGCGAGTAGGTAAACTAGTGATTGAATTTGGTAGGCCCGAACCTCGGGAGAGCCTGACATAACTCGTCTCCACTTGTGACGAGGAGAAAGCATAACGTGGAGAAATGCCTCCACGTTATAAAAAAAGATAACGCATAATGCCCCAATGCTAACAGCTGCATTCGTATATGATCAGTAACAGCTTAACGTCTAGCTAGTCGTATGCTCATTTACCAACTAAAATGTTATAAAAAATTTACATATACCTACTACACAATAGTGTAACGTTATTTTTCTATGGCCTTGATCTTAGTAATCGTGTCGCAAATATTTAATGTATGCAGCGCATACAGTTGTTGACCTTGATCACACACGCTTCTGAAGTATTTGTTTAGTTCGGTTATGCATATCGGCATATAATATTTCTAACCAGCTTTTGCCTATATATTATGCCACAATTCTGGATCAACTTAATATATTCAAATGAACCGCAATTTAGATTTTTGAACTCCTACTAATCTGAGATAACATTATCGAAATCCGGTCAGTGGTTTTTGTATGATGCCGTAGCAAACATTCTAAAAGCCACTGTTTTGTATTTTGCGGTATAGAGTCAGGACAATCATGCTTACTGCAGAAATACCACGCAAGGTGTTTGACCGTGATCTTCCATAGGGTGGTACTTTCCCAGACGGGCAACTCCTTTATGACCGAAATGATAGGCTTAATCGATCCTCTTAACCATATCCAGACATAATGATAAAAGCATAATGTCTGGACACCAGTAACCGTACGCCGATGGTAGAATTAAACCTAGATCGCGCAGCTCTCTACTTCTCCCAAAACAACTACGTTTCTGTAGATAATACAAATGTTAGTTCCGTGCCAGGACCTAACCTTTTATACTCGGCGACCACTTAGAATAATAATCATCAACCATCAGTGCACTCGTGTAATATTGTACGACGGTCGCCATTATTTATACGTAATTTTCCTGTATCAAACTCCACTTTATTAACATAGACTTTGACCTAGGATATCATTAAACAAGTTCAAATTATCATAACAAAGCACGCTGCTAGAACTAGTATAACTAATTAGCCATATGTTAAATTGGATAGTTGCCATTGCTCTTTATATATTTTTGATGTTCACAAACAATTTGTCGGTTCTGATAATTGTTTGGAATGTCATCAGCTTAGTTGAAAAACATATATGAATATATAAAGTCACGCTTGTATATCTCTGGGACCCAAAAGAGAGACATATACCACATATTTTGTCGCCTGTAGTCATTTTTCGATTACCCATAGCTTGGGCTAGCGAGGTAACGATGCGATACTGCTGTCAGTAGGAAACCAAAGAAGTTTGTATGACTTGTATGGCGCCTACGAGCTACGATAAACGCTTACTTTCATGCAGACATATGTTTGTTCGCTATAGATACTTTGATTCATGACTGTGAGTTCAAAGACAGTGAGTGTTACCCACATTTAGCCAGCATTACTACAAAGTTCGCGTAATAAAAGTAAAAGGGGCGAGTCTACTGTTTACCGGGGTATTGGCAGACCCTGTGCTGCTACCGAGAATTTCTTAATACGCTTCGAGCCCAACTACTTTGAATATTCAAAAAAGCATACAATGTACCGTGCAAACATTATCCTTTGGTATCATTAAGCGCTAACGAGAAGACGTTGAGTAATTACGATAAATGCGCGCTGCCATCTTCATCCCAAAAACTATATGTGCTGATCATCTTATAATTTAAGTTCGTAATTTCTGTGCAGCCTTACGTCATGCTCCCAGAATAGAGCCGGCTTTCAGTGTATAGTTAGTTATTGTAGATTTTTTGCTGTCAGGTTATTGACTTGTACGTTTAGATGTCATGGCAAGGGTACCGGTGGTCGGGACGCTGTTACACCGAAGCACCGCTGCGAATGTGCAAAACGACTGAATGGCAACATTGTTCGCTACTGCGGTGTCGTAAAGAGTTTTACTACAGCTTCAATTAAGGAAGTCGTTTCGTAGTTCATTTTTCTTTTTGAATTTGATGTTGATGACAACTTTTACGTATTGTTGTTTTAAACACTTGTTTCTTTTAATTCATTTTATGTACTACAATGTACTATCTATCACAAAAGCTATCAGAATAGCAAAAGTTTTAGTATAGATGCAATGAGAAATCTGTTGTTACTATTCAACAAATTTAAAAACAGATATTGCCTCGTGTGGGGTTCAAACCTACAACATATGGTGTATCGTAGTAGTGTGCTCAATACTTAAACCGTTACTCCTTGCGTGCAGTAAAAAGAAAACAAGATTTACAGTTAGTAGGTGATATTGATTATATTAGAAATTGTACAACTGTACTTTCATTCTTAATTCGGGTTATTTTTAATAGTCTGGCTAGATTTGGACCCAACCGGGGCTTTAGTTATGAGCAGAGGTATCCTCGACGTTAGGTGCGTCAGAAAGTAGCCGTCTACAGCTTAGGCAAACAAAATATACCTACAACCTTCCCCCTATCTTCACAAACATACATTGACTGACGTTCGCTTCCCGGGTTAGGTAGAAACTACGGTTTTTCATTTAGTACGAACCTTAAATATCTCTCTGGCTTAATCCCCTAACATTTAGTCAGCAGAGCATAGCACTCTGATATCGTCAACTAGCTGACCCGCCCAACTTCTCCGTTTTTGCAACATTTTTCATTGATGCTCCGCTCCTATTATTCGTAGCATGATGTTATATAGCCTATAGCCGTTGTCGATAAATGGACTATCCAACACTAAAAGAATTTTTCAATTCGAACCAGTAGTTCATGAGATAAGTGCTTTTAACCAAACAAACTAACTCTTCAGCTTTATAATATTAGTATAGATTATAGCTAGGTCTGATATATGCCAATTGCACAGGCACACAGGTTGATTTCAATTGAAAACAGCAAATCGTTCTGTTAATGACATTTTCTTGGTTGGAAATCGACAGTTTAAATGCAGCAATAAGCATAATAAACGCTTACGAAACAGTTAATAAATGTGCAAATAAATCATAAATTAAATTGTCCGCGGTTTCTCCGTCTAGGTACTAAACATCGATCCAACGGAAATGTGTATATTTTCCATATAGAGGTTACCTTATATCACTCTCACGTCCGTTTCTATGCTATACTTTCGCAATACCAGCAATCAAAGAAATTTAATTTAGTTTATATTACTAATATAATAAAACCGAACAACGCATTACTCTGTAATTACCAGTTTGATTGTAACTCTTCTTTTTGCATTTGATAGCCCAATTCTTGAGGTAGGTTATATAATATATATAACACATAAACATAAAAGTAGGTGAAACCGCGGGCGATAGCTAGTTACATTATACATGCCGTGGACTCGCCCATTATTATGTACGACTTTAAAATCTTAGCTGCTGAAAAATAGGTCTACATACAGGCGTGAGTTGTACATACATACAAAGCAGTATGTATACATAAACATAAAGTAAATACTGTATGTATAAATTGTTTTTTTTTGTATTTTGTCTAGAAATGATCGAATAGTATTATTTCCGTCACTATAACTCATACAGTGTAAATAATCCTAAAATCAACAATAGTGCTAATATAATCAGTAAATAACACTTATTACTTAAACACGTACACACACTTCAAGTAACAGTGTACATACATACTCATCTATCTTATCAAGCTGCTTGAAAACTTGTGCCAGGTCCTCCAAAAATACACACAAAGGTGCGAACTTCTTATAACACTTAAGGTCTGTTTCGCAATAATCAAGTAAAAGATATTAGAAATATAAATGTTATGCTGTCGTCCTCTTGTTTAGTTAAATGAGAGTGATGGCGAGACTTTTATCTTATGGATCAATTATATTTGGAGAACATGGACCTGTTCCATAATCTCCAAATTACAAGTCTTAAGTAACTTATACAGTTTATGGGCACTTTCACCCTTTCGCTGTCCCGTGATAGACACTATAGAAAATATATTGTTATGTATCATATGTGATTCATCGGACAGAGAACCTGTTAAGATGCACATATTAGTTCTAAAAAAGTGTTATGCGATTCATTTTATACAATAATATGATGAATAAATACGGCTTTGTATGAACTAAATCACTAGAGCATTAAACTTAAGCTCAAGGCCTGCAATCGAGAGCGAGATTCTATACTCAATTATTGGGTAGAAGAATGTACATACATATCATATAAGATTTATTTTGTTACTCTGAAGGGATCGACATGTGTATATAACACTTTCATTTCGTCACCTATGATTGGTTCCCACGTAGTAGAGAGCGAGCCTTTGTTCGTCTACGAGGCACAGTTCCTAACTGCGTGCTGCTAGTGAAAATTTCTTGATAGAAATCCCAATAATACCATAACCCATAACTTTGTTCGAACACGAGACCTCGCTCACAACAAAAGCACTCCTTATCAACGATTTAGTTGTAGAGGACACAGCTATTGAAGATTTCCATTTAGCAGCATACAACGCACAGGCGCGGCGCTCCTACAAAGTCCGGTCATTACATAGGACCAAAACATAGCTTGCAAATCGTGAGTCCAATAGTTCTCTGTCGGCTTGTCTATTATGATGCTTATGTTAATGTTATGTATAAATAAATACTTAACAAGTTTATTTTAAATGCGTGGGCGATATACATTTGTCACGTACTCAGTTTAGACCTTAAAACGAAGTAAGTCAATGTAAACTGGTTGTTTAATATTAACAAATAGTTAATTATATTGTCATGACAATATCTACGTATTAGATCATTAGTACAACAGCTGTGAATCGTCTCAACTTATTAAGTTTATTGCATTAACTTGTTCTAACTTTTGTCTATCTGAACCAACAAGAACACAGTGTTAAGACCGCGTTCCTTATGTTCTTGGGTTTTAAACATCACGTAGACTATTGCTTCTGTTCGATACACTTACATACATAGTCAAACTTCTGATTCTGAAGACACTACACAAGCCCGGAGATGGAACCCTATTCTCATGAACGGCAATCGCATTTACTACAGCCGCGTCACCGAGACACGTTCTTTATTCGATAAATAACAGCGAAACACACTTAAAACATTCAAAAACACGTCTATGTGTTAAAGATGTATTAAAATAGACAATAACTTGATGATTTAAGAGCTGTGAGTTTAATGAGGTCGATTTTATTATGGCACACGTTGAGGGAAATATTTACATTTATGATAATATGTACACTCATATATAAGAACTAGGCTTTTGCCCGCGGCTTTGCTCACGTAAAAATAGGTTAGGTTATGTTAATAAAACTACTTTTATAAAATAAAACATAGCCTGTTACTCGGTCATAGTACAGCTTTCTAATGTTGAGTAGTTTTTGAATTTAAATCCTTACAAACAAACAAAAAATCAAATCTTATCTCTTTTATAATATTAGTATAGATAAATGATAAATGTATTTACATAGGATCATTCTTGTCCCTGTAAGCTTAGATAGATGTGTATAATACCCACATTTGGCTCGCTATATTTAGGCTCCATGTAGCAGGAGTCGTCCTTATTCCAGTCTCCCGGCCAGTTTCAAACCTTATGTATTTATTAGATGCATTTTTCCTTTTAGTTCGCTATACTCCAGCTTCTCACGGTAGGTAAGAACAAGCGTTATTCTTAACACACCTTCGAGAATTGAATCTATTAAGACGAGTATACATGTCGTTTTAAGGCTCATTCAATCTCCATTTGGGTTAGGGTCAGATAGTCTGGATAGTAAAAAGTCTGAGTAAACAAAATTACTAGAATGCAGAATGATTGGGTAGGCAAAACGTCTAGGTTTCTAATTTACATATATACAGACAGACAGACAGACACAGAATGACTTCATCGCATAAAGACTTGATTGCATAATCCCTTGATATGCAAAACGTTATAATTTCAAAATGTCTGGATTGTATAATGACAAGATAAGTATATACGTAACCGTAAGATATTAAGAATGCTTATTTTATAATAAAATAATAATTCCTTTATGGTTAATGTCTCGCCACCGTCTAAAGAGGCAACATTTAATAGGGTTACTCTTTCTGCGTGACCTGGATCAAGCCCTTTATGCAGAAGGCTTACTGCTTAACGCGGCAGGCATCGCGAGGAGAGGAACCTCCTCCTCTCTAGAGCCCTACTAACCACCGGTAAATTAGACCCTGTTCCCGATAACGTTCCCGTAGGTCTTTATAACTTTTACTTTTAAAATAAGGATTTTAAAGTCGTCAATGTGATTACGATTCAACTGTAAAATAAAAAAGAATAAAATACCAGGTGCTAAATAAAGAAAATACGGCATATAATTACATAATAATATTATCAGTCCTGTATTAAACTGTTCCTCTGCTGGGCACGGCTATGCTTTTCTCAGTGTAAGATGGCTGGGCTATGCCACCACGCTGGCCTAGTGCATGTTGGCAGACTTCACATATCTTCGAGAATATTATGGAGAACTCTCAGACATGCAGGTTTCCTCACAATGTTTTCCTTCACCGTTAAAGCGAGCGATAATTAACTATTTAATACGCATGTAACTTCGAAAAGTTAGAGATGCGTGCCTTGGGGTCGAACTCGAGGCCTCTGCGTGGCAGACCAACGGTATTTCACTAGGTTAATGGAAGTAAATAGTAAGGTTACCATTTTTAAAGCTTTACTTTCTATAGGTGTTTTTTAATCCCTGGTGGATGGTCATTATCGCTATCAAGCCATTTTGTTTAAACAGACTCTACTATGACACTAAGAATTTGCGCCTATTCAACTACGCCTATACATTCTGCAACCCAGACTTTATGCAACTAAGATGGTTTATCTACATAATCATTATGCTATCTAGACTTTTTGAAACATACACGTTTTGTCTACACGGACATTCTACAATTCAGTTTTTTAGCAACCTAGACGTTTTGCCTACCCAGTCATTCTGAAATCTAGTCATTTTGTTTACTCAGACTTTTTACTATCCAGACTATCGGACCCTAACCTCTCCATTTACCATTAACAACCGAATCAATTTATTAAATTGATGTGTTTATGCCATATATCAGAAGATCCTTCGGTCCCCATTTCGCAACATACAAGATGAATATTAAATTGATGCCCTCTTTCACTAAGAGCTCCAAGCCTTCAATTTAATTTGGTTAATAAAATGAAGGCATGCTCTCAATATATTCGAAATTTGTATTGAACTAATATATCTCACGTATTCAACTTAAGTCTCGAGATTTGACAGTGAAAAGCTTCCCAAGTGGGCAATAAAGTACCAGCAAATGCGTACGTAATCTTCACTATAATTCACGAGTAATCTTCGTTCTGAATTCTCTCGAATGAACGTTTAAACTTGTCGAGAAAAGTGAGCAATTATCGTAGTGTTAACTTGCACTCCAAGCCCAAGTACAACCACCACGCATTTACACGTAAACGTAGAAAAAGTGTTGTTTGGAAAGCAAGTAGCTGTTCTTAATGTTAGGGTTGAAAGGACTTCAAACAACTGTTGTTTGGCCACAGCTAATGAGCGTACAGCGCTAGGGTTGGAAATAACATCTATTTTCTCGAGTGGCAGCCGGTTCATGGCTGAAATGATTGATGAAGCACAGGCATGTTGATAAAACAGCGTTATTCTCGACGAATACAAAATATTTTGACGATTAATATTTTTCGCTGCTGTCGTATTAGTCCCGTTTATATTTTCGTTTAAACAACGAAAACAAAGAGAATCTGGCATAAATTATTAAAGCCGTAATACTTTATTAAGCAAGATAATAAAACAACAACGTAAAAATACAAAGTCTCACTAGCATCAAAATGACATTCGCGTGTCAAGGAGCCATTTAGTAGATCTAGGCCGCAGTGGGATGCTTAGACGTTACATTTGAGTATGAGTCAAGGTATAAAAGGACATCGATAACGAAATGACATTTAGAAAATATTCCTTGTTTATTCGAATTCGTATTTCGCATGCGGGCTTTTGAAAATTACGTAATATTTTATGACCAAGTTAATCATGTTTAAATTGGTCCTACACTTTTAGAACATTGTAGTTCTATAAAATATTCTCGTAGAAAAACAAGGCATATGTATCTTGCAACCATATTTAAGTCTTCTTAGGTTGGTCTCCTATTACTACTAAATATCGTAATAATAAAATACACTACATAACTCTCATAACTGCAGTGTTGAAAAGTCAAATTCTATTCATCTAGGTTATATACTCACTACAACTATATACAGTGTGTCCGGTCAAGGACTAGCGATATTCTAAATACTTATATAACAACTATTTTTATAAACAAATACACTTAACACTTGGGCCCAATCCACTTCCCCGCTATGTGGCAGCCATTTTGTTTTTTCGTCGAAATATTCCGTATGTGGGTACAAAAAGAATTATATCTCCCAAAGTTTTGGTCGTATTGAGATAAAATAGGCTTATTCGAAGGACAACAGTATTGTCTACCGTCTACATTACAAAACAATCTGTTCACGTGTCCATAATTATTAAAAACAATATGAAACTCAATTAAGAAGGTCAGAAAATGATGTAAATCAACAAATTATTGTAAATTACTTCAAAAACACCCTCTATAACCCTTTTCATTTTTGTACTAGGTCGACAGATGTTGAGCTAAGCTACAATACAAAATTTAATTTACAACTGTGTGTCTATTACTTTAAAAGTTATTGTTGTTTGAACATAGCCTATGCGCAAGCACAAAAGGTCTTTGTCGGAACCCTAAACAGGAAAAAATTATTAGATTTTATTTAATGGTTTTACTATATTAAATTACAATAGCTACAGCAGTTACTCAAAGTGGCCACCTTCAGCTTGTAGATACGCTACAGCTCTCTGTACCACTTAGCTTGATAGTCGTAGGAAATAAGTAAATATAGCGTCGTATAGAGAATCGTTCAGAAGGCCCGGGAAAAATACCTGACCTTCGGAAGGTCAGCTCTTGGTGGTGGTACCCCATCGGATCTCGGAAACAGTGATATCTACGGGAGTCGTTTTCGAACAAAATCTTTCTAACACCTTGGCAACTTTCAGGGGAGGCGGTAAAAACATGGCTTCCATACAAAAAAACATGGCCGCCATACAAACTTTGACCTCTAATATCTCCTAAACTGTTAGAGATAGGCGGGGTTTGTTCAAACAAATGTAATAGAGATAGACGAGATCTTTCCAGAAAAGGTCATTTTCAAGGCCATAGTATTTTTTTTTCCTTCTGGGCTTCTGTCTGGCCTTCCGCCCTCGCGGGCCGTGCAGCCTCGCGAAATACTAGATTGTGTATAAAAATATAAAAATTGTTGTTATATAAGTATTTAGAATATCGCTAGTCCATGACCGGATACACTGTATATATATATCTGCTTTAAATTTAATATCAATGTTATTAACAATTTAACAAATACAGATATACGTTTTTACCCGTCTATGGTCTCCAACCTTGACTATATTTCCAAACTTAGGTTGTCATAAACTCTTTAAAAGGATCAGCAAGTCCATTTTTGGACTAATACATACCACACAAGTAGAACTACGACAGTGCAAGAATTGTTCATAACCTTTTACTGTCACGTGTACCAACATTACATAAACAATTAATAAAACATTACATCCATATAAGAATAAAATGTGATTCAAAATGCAGAAAAATAATAGCAGCTCTGTGCCTTGTACATGAGGTTAGCACACGTGCTCGGGAGCCGCATATCAATTAATATTACGTCATGTACTATAAGGATAATTCTACACTAATGCAGTTCACTATGCGCCCATCCCACGAGTGGACATTGTCTGTACAACATACATTAGTGGGCCATGTCTCATGTCATACATTAAGTAAGGCTTGCCAAAATTTTAAATGGAATAATCTTGCGGCACAAATATCTGGTTCGGACGGGAAGGAGTCATGATAACGTTCACGTAAACGTGTGTAATTTATTATTGTGACTGTGCACGATGCTCTGATGGTATAAGAATAAATACATTTAAGTATATTATCTTTTTTATGGTTGGTCGTTGCCAAAATGTTGTCAGCTTAGTTAAATAGAGCTCTCCTGGGTGGATTCTGACATGTGACAGATAATTCAATGAAACAATAAGATAATTATAATGCAAATTAAAGCAATTCATGCGTAAGTGTTTTGTCTTTGAGTGTATCTTTATACGTACTACCGGCTCAGCAAGCATACGGTTACAATTGATCTATAAAAGTAAACAATAAATAATTAATTCTTTAGCATATTACGACTTAATTATGCTGCAGTTTCAACCGAGGTGCTTTTGAAATGTTCGATAAAGTAAAACCGAAAAGAGAGCACTCCCATACGACAAGAACTAAGACTTAGATTATTCCTAAACAAAGAGGTTGTTACATACATACGTAGTCATATATACTTAAAGCAGAGGTGTGTCCTGTCCACATTTCGGTAGTTATGCTTTTAGATCCTGCCATCAAAAACGAGTTATATCCGTCTATCAGACACAGTTCCAGTCTCCTGCTGCTATCTTAGTAGCAGAACGGAGTCTTGTTAAATATATAAAACTCTTAAATATCTCGACTACAACTTACCAAATAAGCTCGGCTCAGGAATCCGTACGAAATGCACATTTCACAGCAGTCCCGTCTACAACCGCTGCGCTACTGAGGCAGTTAGGCAGTAGTAGTAGTAGTAGGCAGTTTAGGCACGAGTTCTCATTGATATCCCTCATGGATATACCCACTCCATTTACCACCCTAGGTAGGGTTGTACCAATTAACTTAACTAAGATTATAATATTGCCACTTTGCAATCGTGCAATATTGCTGACGTGAAAATGTTCTTATTAGAACTTCATTAACTCATATATAGCTGCGTCAGAAATGTAGGCAAAGCTTTTGATTCAAATTTTGCCACGTGAGGTTTACAGATCACTGACTAATTAGACTAGTCAACTTATATTCCAACGCAGACCACGAAAGTAGCTATACTTTATATATGCATAGCAGTCTTCTAATATCTCATTGAGTATTAAAAAAACGTCTCATTGAAAAAGTGCGATAAGACTTTAATGTAACCGTTACTCAGACGTGCAGAACCGGGACCGACGCCCAAAACGAACGGAAAATGAGATATACCTATCTTTAAAGACAGCTAGAGATAATAAGAACGATTATTTCAATTACTTTTTGTCAATCAAAAGACATTGCGTGTACACATCCATCACTGGTGCTACCGCCAAACTCCACTTTGCTGTTACTCCGATAACGATCGTTCCATTTTGAGTCTTATACCGGCGCACTTAACATAAACATTCGTATTACCAATAATTACAGACTTGTTTTAGTAGTGGACTAATTGCTACGCAACTCTTGTAATTTGCCGTCGTGTAACCCGTAAAGAGGCTCTATGATGACCCGTTATAATGTACTTAGTAACAACTAGCCAGTAGAGAGTTCGATGGCCGATGAAAGCAGTGACCTCATGGATTCGCCATTCGCAATTCATCATTTCGAACAGGCTGTCTCTCCAACCATAGTAATAGTGCGATCTATGGCAGTATTACCTTTCCAATAAAAGAGGTTACAACATGGATAAAATTATCTATTTATGAGGCAATATTGTGATCTATTGTGTCCTACGTAGTCGTTAGAAGAATCGTGCATGTTCGACAGTCTGTGTGAGTTATGGGCGTCTCAAAGTAATTTTGATTCCTTTTGTCAACATTGCAAATCAGCGCTACGTGTAACTTCCATTTTAGTAACAATATTTCTTCTCGATGTTTCATGGAAATCGCACGAACTCAAATTGTATAAAGACCTAGTGAAAATATTTACTGATGACCAGACTAAAACCCAAGTAAACACCTTGTCAGTCACAAGAAATGACTACCAATTTATCTCACAACTTTTCTTTTACCCTTATCTGATTTAAAGAGTACCGGTTGCACTTTCCATCCTTGCGCTTAGCAACAACGCACTAACGTCATCTCATACGACATTGAAACCTATCCCGAGTGGTTGTAACCGCAGCCACGGGATGCGTCGGCGCACCCAGCCGTACAAGGACTCAATCTGACGTCACTCGCAACAATAGTATTACGCACACAAAATTGCATCTTTCACCTTAACTACAGAGGCGAAATTGCTCTGTAGATTATCAACTTTTAAACCTTGGAATCTTTGTATGCGGTTTTACTTTGTTGCCTTGCATTACTGTCGCGATGATAGTGCTTTGTTCGTGGGATGATGAACGGCCTATCGAACTTTTATGCGCCATAAAACGAAATACCTTGTATGAATGGCTCAATTTTGCATCACCATTTATGTTAAACGGAAACGTAACCC
This sequence comes from Catocala fraxini, assembly GCA_930367265.1. Classification (NCBI taxonomy): domain Eukaryota; kingdom Metazoa; phylum Arthropoda; class Insecta; order Lepidoptera; family Erebidae; genus Catocala; species Catocala fraxini. The sequence continues at coordinate 28,918,632 of OV884025.1, read as the reverse complement.
TAACCGCATTTCCTTATTCATGAGTAACCATTGTTAATAATAAAATACCAACTAAATCTTCGCAAATGTTCTTTCACGTATGCAGACATAAGGCAGTGATATCACTGTTTACCAGAGATTGTCGTCAAACTCGAATTACGTGGATGATATGTTATACAACTGATTTGTCAACGGATTAGCTTGTCAGTTTTTACAGTGTCAACACTTTCTATTTGTTACTTGAATATGAAAAATAATTTCATACATATAACAGCGACAGCCGCTAAGACAAGGCTTGTTTTTCAATGTATCAATCTATCTCAATTCATTGTAGCCACGAATGTTTGAAAAAATAATAAAGAAAACTCAAAGCAACTAATTATGTGTCTAATGGCCAATGGTTGGCATCCTACACGTTGTTTCTATCAAGAGTTCGTATATCATAAGCTTCAGAAGTGTATATTCTAATTAAATTACAAAACAACAGATGCTTATGGAAAGAAAATGAAATAAAATGTTCTGATTTATGAATACTGTTTACCACATGAAATCATCAAAGTGATTAACTCCAATGGCCAGTGGGGAAATATGAGCTGTTCTGTCAGACTGTCACTATTACAGGCAAAAAGCAATTACTGCTTGTTTTGATTGATATACAAAGAAATCCGCATTCCCCATTTATTCATTACGCAATTTGACACTTGAAATTACACGCGTCATCAGAGTCCGTTTTCGCTTACCTATCGGATGATTAAATATCAAACTTGACCCATATTGTCTGACGGTTTCCGGTTCCCCGGGCAATTGGCCTTGATATCCCCGCTTCAAAGGTCGACCGTGACGAAAAATATATTCGAAAACATTCATTCGATTTCGCAGCGAGAGATATATCTAATTAATAAGTATGGAAGGCAAATTTATCGCATACATCACAAGAACACGTGTAACCGCTTTTTCCTTGAGTTTTTTTGATTGCTTGTTTACTTTCCTGTATTCACCACACTATATGCAATTTATATAATCGTCAGTTAATTACTATTTATTACACGGAATTTATAATTTATGTTATCGGAAGGAACTATATATTTATTAAAATAAATCCGATTTTATTTGTTTGGTAAGGTTACCCTTAAATAATTATATAATGATGTAGGCAAGCGCCTCTGAAGATAAAGCAAAGTGCGGCATATTAAGGGGATTGCATCGCTCAAACTTTAAAAACACGCTCGGTTTATAGAAGTTAGTAGATACATCCTTTTATGTATTTACCATAAAAAAAATATACAAGTAATCTAGATTATATGGGCAAAACATCATGTTGTTTAAAATATTAATTAAGTTGTCCAAATGATACCAAAAACTTCAGAAAATAGGTCGTTATAAAACTAAATATTAAATTTTCTATATAACGGCTGAGATATCCTGTAAGAAATTTACATAAAAAAATATTTAATACCCTATTTAACAATGCATATTGTTTATTTTCACTTATTTGTTTTCAAATTTTGTAATAATCAACAATAACCCGAATCTTTACAAAATTCCGCGCCATGCAGCCGCGCTACGCCCGTGACGCTTACTCGGGACTGCAAAGCCCAGATCTTCAAGGTCATTGGGCAATGCCCTTAAACAATAAGATAGATATGGAACAAGAAATCTCTTGGTATACATCCTGAAAAGAAATAACTTTCCTACCGTTCTTAGTAATTGACCAGATGCTAGATCGTAACGGGTATGGATCGTGAAAAATATTTTGCTCGTGTTTAACATAAACCCAAATAAAAGGCTGAATGTTTGCCAACATGTTTATAGATGCGTTGAATATGGCAAAAAGGTTAACTTATCTTTATTTATGGATTACGGTCCTAACCCCTTTTGCAATTTAAGCAAAATGTACTACTAAGATAAGAAAATTCAAGGAGGCCAGCCCTCATAAATTGCTAAGTTATTTTATTACAGTATCACTACACATTACTTCGTTTCTTTATGTAAATTTCACGAAAATCTTGTTACATTTAATTATACTTGACTGTATTTCTTGAAATAAATATGATACCAGATGGAAGATCGTTCTATCAGTACGTTAGTTGTAGTCTCAATTAACCTTGCGTCACTGCACGTAACAGTGACACCGATCCGCAGGGCAACCCTCATCTCAGATTCGATTATGCAAACACTAGAGTAGATAAAATGCTACTCGCACACGTTCTACTTATTAAACAGATCTATTTATTTATGCGCTGTTTTATTGAATTTATTTTGTCAAGATAATATAGAATTGACGGTATCTGATTGTGTTTTGACGTAAAGCAAGGGATTTCAAAATAAGCTTTTACTTTTCCTGGATTTGAGCAGTGTATGGTTTTTAATTAATAAATATTTATCGCGATATATTATTTTGTAGATAAGCTGTTTGTGTTATATGTCGCATTATATTATCGTTCCGGGTTATAAATCAAACAAGTATTTCGACGCGGGTTTCCTTTAAGAACAGGTGTGAGACTGGTGCATCTAACTGATAACGTTTTATTAGAATCTTAATTATGCATATTTCTCTAGTTTCACCTTACTATAAAAAGGTTTCATATCCAATATAAAATAAAATACATAACTACTTTCCAACGTTAGATGCATTGAAACATACGTTGTTTCGCAATATACATCCAGACTTGGGTAAAAGTATTGGTGGATACCTCATTATTTTGTTCCACAGCGCTAGGCTGTGGATTCTTTTACTCGGCGCGGCGTACTGGTGTGCTAAGGTTTTCTTTTTTAAATAAAAACTATTTGCTATGGCATTAATCTGGGATCAATCCTTTGGCAGTCCCACGCTCCCATAAGTAATCAATACTGCATAATATAACTAAGTGTTATACAAAAAATGAAGCAAAGCTTTTCGATACACCCACATTTCTACAAACCCATTGTTTGCCGAATCAGTGTATTCAAATACAATGGTGGTATGATTTAAATATTAAGTGAGTACCATCTTAGACCCGTTACACACCGAAATGGGGGCGTGACTTTGCCAGCCGTGCCAAAGATTCGCGTCCTATTTGCCAAGTATTCGCCTCGGTGTTTGCCTAATGTTTGAACGTACCATGTGTACCAGTTTGGAATACGGCTCATTACAATTTCATGATAATTGAAATACATTCTTTGATTGGTTATTTAGACATTACAATGTTGATAAAGGTCATACAATAAAAAATGCCATGGTATATATTTGACACTGAATCAGTCAGTAATTTCCTTGGTCTCTTTGCCGTTGCTTGCCTAAATTCACCTTAAAAACTCTCCAAAATATTCCATCATATATCAATACCATGGCAAAACGATAGATCCTATAAACTCTATAAGCTCTTATTTTCAAATGACCTCTAAAGAATTATCTTATTAATTTACTTTAAGGATAATATTTAAAATTATATTTTTTATACATTTATTGCAAATGCCATGGATTTTAAGTTAACTAGGACTATCATCAACCTCATTATAATTGTTGACCAGTACACTAGGCACATAGAACCTAACTATGAACAGTTCACTTTTGGCCAATATTTGGCGTGTTCATAAGTCAATACATTGGCCCTCATATACACCGCAACCAGCCCAACACCATTTTAGATGACCTCGAGGCATTTGTTATTATATATATAAAAACTGGTTCTAACAAGACTAAGCTGTGCAATATATATGGCATTCTTAAAACGTCCGCGACCTCTATTTTTTCATATATGTCAGAAGGAGTAACATTGCAGCTGAGATCAAAAATATAAAAGGCGAGACGTGCAATTTATAATGTGCTATATTTACACGGTTCTGGAACCGGACTTAACAATAAAATATTACGAAAAACTGGTGTGATTTTTCATGTGAATAATTGGAAAGATTATATAAGATCTGGAAATATAGATTGTATTTTTGCAATTTAAATGAGTACAGACCAGAAAAAAGCTCTGCTAAAAGTAAACTTTATGAAAGTTATAATATACGCGGTGAATTACGTGTCAAACATGATTGAAGAAGATCCTAATATTGTCGCCCTATGTTAGACCGCAAAAAGACCTGATTATGTTTATCCCTTACACTGGCAAAGCAGCAACTCTATTTTGAGAGGGCTAGTTACGTGCGAATAATACTTATGGTGATGCAGGCAGTAAATATACTGTAAAAAGCTTTTCAACAGGTAGGTTGCTCTACTAATTGTACAAAACAATTACCCAGCACATATTACTTAGTTTAAAATACATTGAAATTGGTTATTTGCCAATTTTCCTAGGCATTTATCGCGCTAATCCTCGTGTGACGTAATGGCATAAGCCAGGGTTTACATTATTTTGCTTTGGTAAGTACCTGCACACGGTCGCTAGGAGGAAACCGAGTCCCATCTGCCACCACTGCGGGATTGTTGAGGACACGGTGCAGCAAACGCTCGAGGCATGTCCTGCCTGGGCGGTATAGCGCCGTGAACTTGTAGGCGTTGTGGGTGTCGACCTCTCACTGCCGGCCGTGATCAAAGCCATGGTCGACACCGAGAGGAACTGGATAGCGGTCGTATCCTTCTGCGAGAACGTTATCTCGCGGAAGGAGGCGGCGGAGTGGATCCGTGAGGAGAGTATTCTTGCGGATCCGAGCCGCCACCGGCGGACCGGGCGGCGCAGGCGCGCCTCTGCGCGCCTGATGCCACCATAGTGAAGGCCGCGGGCGGGAGAACGGGGATCTCCCGTCCGCTAGCCATTGAGTCGAAGTGACACCGTCTATAGTGCCGGGGTGTCACCCAGGTGTCGTCGTCCGCAGGCATTTCTTGCCCGTGTTGGTCACTGCTGGGTGGGTTGCTGATGTTATTTAAGTTCCAGCGACCCACCCACCATTCAACGCAGCGAGTTGGCACACCGTAGTAGGTTTAGTCGGTAGTACCCAGGACGTTCCATCTTTTCCCGGGTGAGCCCGACATAACCTCTCCGCTCCCCTTTTCAGCGGAGAGGAATGGGTCAATGCATTCACACAGGTTAAAAAAAAAGGTGTTTACTTTATTTAGTGTTCGATACATTTATTTACAATTCAGATAAACAAAGATAGGTGCGTTTAGATACGCTATAATAGATGTTTAGGCGTATAATATAGTATAATCGATAACATAGTATAATCGCGGACGCACTTAGTATTCAAATATTTGCACAGATCTGTTAAAACTACTGATGTGAATATTGCTTTTTAAATAAGTACATTTAAGATAGCAATGAGTTGTGGTTGTGTTTGTACAGAACTGTTTTGTCTGTAAACTTTATCACTTATCACTTGTACCTACTCGTAGTTGTTTTATTGCCCAAGTTTACACATTTATCTGTTGTTGACACTAGCAACAAGCTTTTTCACGACTTAAGCTTTAGAATTTATTTCGACTCCTATAAGTAAAAGTTAGGCGATTTTCTAAATTGCGGTGTTGTTGTTATTAATAGGTACAAAACGCGATCCACAGTATAAAAGATATAATATTGTCCTGAAATATATAGCAGATAGATATAAATAGACATGTCGGGATTACATAGACGCCTTTGGAATATTCGCTAGCAACAGAAGGAATTAGAGAAAAAGGACGAAAGCTTTGCACAAACAAAAATGATAGTTGTCTTTTCTAAGGTTGAGAAAAATCGACGGGTTCTATCAATACGATGGCTGCTTCTGCTACTATGCGCGGGGATTGTCAAAACCGAAGTATTACAGAAACATTATAATCAATACAGTACCCAATAATAAAGTGGCCCCAAAAGTTAAGCAGCTACAACGACAAGATTTCTTCAATCAGTCAGAAGCAATATCTAATAAAACGGAATTGGTTCAGCGTGCTTAAATTGCACATGAACTATCAAGGTGAAACATTTTAAAGGAACTTGTTTATTCTCTCAATCTTGAGTTCTTTAAGCGAGTGTCACAAAGTGTCCACCATTTTAGTGAAATGGTGGGTTGCATCTATTGCGTCACTACTGCATCCGTGCACTTATTGCAGTAATAGGAATAGAAACAGTGACCTGTATGTCTGGATTTCACTTACTACTTACCATCAACGCTATAGAGTCACTTTACCAGAAAAAATACACTATATTGTGCATACCAAAATCGCTTATCGTATACCGTAACAAATTAACATAAGCGAAATAGGTATCTAAAGTAACTAATTAGTCTCGAATGCGAGTACTACCCTATCGCTACTAAAAGGTCAAAAAACCAACTTTATAATGATTTACGATGTTTTTCTTGTCCAGGCACATTGTGCTGATAATCATCATATGACGTAGGCATCTGACAGTCATCGGTTTATACGCGGAAATTCATGCAGAGGCTAAATTAATACAGACTTGTCAGATGTAAAAAACGGTGTTGCTATGTGGGGTTATGTGAACATAAAAGTTTAATACACTGTAGCGTTATACCAAATTTACCTTAAACCCTCTCCCCAACCGCAGAGCCGGGCGCCGGAGGGCGCGAGACGACCTCTAGCCACCCTGAGGTTTTACCTGGGGGTGGCGGGCTTTGTGGGCCTGCCCGCCATCCATTCAGCACCAGGTCCGAGAGAGGCGGCGTGCGAGTTCCCACGCGCGCCTCTGTTTCGATTCCGTCTTCCCTCTAAGAGGGGGGGAGGGGGACAGTAGGGATTATTTCTGAGAAGTGCCAATAGGGTAGGTCTTATCGGGTAGTGGTCTGCCGTTTTATACGGCGGGCCGAAACCTCGGCGGGGTCACGACCGTATGTGAAAATGATTCGCGCGGCCCCGTCGATAGTGGTTTTGTCGAGGAACACCGTGGTAGGATTAGTCGTTATTCCGGGAGGTCCTTTACCTTTTCAACATCTTTATTTTACCCCGGCGATTCCGACATAACCCCTTCGCCCGCCCCCGCGGAGGGGTATGCGTCATGCATTCCGCAACGTAAAAAAGAAAACCATACCAACCCAACCATCAAAATATTTTATTAATATTTAAACTAATTACTATACAGAGTATTTCAGGAACGTAGTTAATGGCAATTCCTCTTTCTCTGTCTACCCCTGCTATGTACAAGCGTAAGTCTACGTTTGTATTCGTTTTAAGCTTGGTTATGTGCAGAAAGCCTAAAAAAGACACTTAAATCTGGGATACACTTAACGCACACATTGAACAGCTTTTCTTGTAGAATAATCTTTTCTGCATGAATAGCGTTATGATTTAAGTGGTCGCCACTGGCACTGCGGCGATTGTTCGAGGTTGAATCTCCGGGACAAGGGACACTATTTTGTGTGATCCATAATTTCGCTGTGTCCGTTGTTTAGATCACAAATCCTATAGGTGCCAATATAATTATAGGTCAACAGTCTCGTCCTCTATAACGAGGTTTCAAAACAAAGACGAAAAATGAATTTAATACAAAATGTATATTTATTCGATTCTTTCGGATAAAAGGCGGGTCGCACTATTGTATGTAGTTAAAAATATGTATACCTAATACAAACTCGATGCAAAAATCGGAAAACGAAACATTTTTAAGTAAACACGTTAGTCATATAAATGAACAACCTATAATGGCATCCTACCCCTTATAAAAATATGATTATATACCTTTTATTGACGACGAAATTGCACCAAAAATGAAATTTATGACATCCTCCAAGAGCATTCGCCCTGACATTTGATACTATTTTGAAGTACACTCGTCGCAAAATTAGCACTAATCTTTTATTTATGAACTCCTTGGCGACTTTAATTAATATGACTATTCTCAGGACAAAATTAATATTCCTTTAACGAACGTTCATTTATCGTTCGGAAGAGTACCCGTGTGATGATAATTATGAACTGTGGCTCTTTGAATTGAGATTGACAGCCCTACCATGCCACATTATTTAACTGTATCAATTAACCGTGTGCTAACATTGACCCGGCCCGCAAATAGAACGCACGCGCTATTCAATATGCGCGCGGGTTAATCTTATGCTGAAGTAATTTTTATATCTTAAGATACCTAGTTGAGCTTTGTTTTGCAATGAGTTTTAGAATACTTGTAACTTGGTCTAGTTGAATTATGAGTGCTTGTGCAGAAAATACTGAGTATATTGTCCCAAACCTTTATTTTCGGATCAGGCAAACTGTTGTTAGATTTAACTGTCAGGCCTTTTCTGTAAATTTCTAAACAACAGTACCAGTGACGTATAGCTCTTCTTCTCCCTAGCCTTTATTGTTCCCAAGTCACTTGGAGTCGGCATTTTCTGGTCTAGCCAGATTTAACTGAATATTAGTTTTTACACGGAGCGGCGCCACCTAACCTCCGCAACCCGAAGGCTAACGATACCCTAAAGCTAGACCAGTGTCAGGATATTATAGGGCACTGACTTCCCAATAACGACTCCTATAGATGTACATGGCAGCCGGAACCGACGGCTTAACGTGCTCTCCGAGACGAGGTATAGCTATAGCTGATATAAGGTGGTTAATAATAAAGACTTCAGTTTACGCACTGCATCGGTTATATAGGCTCTTTAGTCAACTGAGACCGCTTGAACTTATCCCGCGGTATGAGTTGACTTAACAATTAATTTTATTATTTTTGCTTTGTCAACTGATCCCACATTAAAAAGAAGAATATTATTTATATTTATGCAATATAAATATGTGAACAAAAGTGTTTGGGAAAAGAAATGACACATCATCGCTTGGTTATACTAATATATAAAAAAATGGGATTAGATATAATGACCATCAAAAATAGTAATTGCACAGTAAAATATGCTTACTAAAATACATTATAACGAGCACATATATGCCTCAAATCACTGCATTCCGTCTCGGAAGGGTTAGGTTATGTTAGGTACCTTCTTAAACCTAGCCAAAAATAGGAACCCCGCGAAGCGGGGCTCCGTTGACTTAGTTTGATCTCTTTAAATATATTTTGCTGTGCCATTAGTATTTTTTTGCTATGCAGTTAAATACTACCCATAAATCACAGTCATAACACTATTTTTTTGTGTCTGAATAAATCATAAATGTATCAATAGAATCAGTTGCCCGATTCAAAACATTCGTTAGGTCAACTGATCCCGCGGGATACGTTCGAGCGGCCTCAGTTGACTAAAGAACCACATATACAGATGTGAATATGTTACAAAGGTACAAGAAGAGTATTGCCTATACATATCGTTTTACCATTCCTAGTCAATATTATGCAAAAAACATTCAAATACTTTTAGCGTAAGTACGCATTTTAAAATATCTGGAACTGTCAAATCCTCAAGCAAGCTACGTTCCTCCATACAAAATATCGCAGTCATTTTGATTTGTGTTATTACGATGATTGAGATTTGTATAGCTACTGCGTTGTTCTGTCAGCTGATGGTCTAATGGCCATGCTCTCGCAGCACAACATTTCCTTTTTTGCGGGGTTTACAAAGCGCTGTTATATCCCTGGCGTTTCAATAGGTTACGAGAACCACTTTCCATTAGACAGGCAGTATGTTTGCCATTGTGCACTGGTACAAAATACGACCATGTTGTTAATGTAAACACATTTAAATTCAATAACATTTCTCAAAAGTCTTCTATTTGTTAACAACCCTTGTATAAATCGTGTCTTCTGAAACTCTCGGTAAATATTTTATATGTCATTGGCAATAACATTTATTGACATATTCACCCATATAATATAAAAAGTTAACAAAATATTCATGTACTGTATGTATAGTTCAAAAATAGCAGACAACCGCGAACTACGCTAATAGAGAAGATGTATATTTAACAATCCATTCTGCCCACCCACACGCACTGACGCAAATCAGTTTTTTTCACGTTAGCTGCCCATATATGGCACCATTCAATACCTATAAAAAGTGTAGAGTATACAGGTTGAATTCGTAATGGCTTTAAACATACTCCTTATAGACAAACGGCGCCACATCGTAATAATAGTAGGAGAGCCTAAGTGGGGATATCGGGATTTACTCGAGCGCGGCAGAATAACATAAGTGGGGCAACCTTGCACCTTGTGAAGTACTCCCACCATACCTGAGCCCTGGACATAGGGTCAAACGTCTAAGGCAGCCGATCGGATTAGTAAAAAAACTCGAGCGCGTCAGAATAAGGTAAGGTAAGTTAGTTACATGCAGAAAAGTGTGCATTTCAATAATCTGAGCGTTCAACAATTTGAGCGTGACATAAGGATATTGGAAGGCCACAAAGTTGTAAAAAAAAACGTGTCCTGAAAATTCTCAAGCGCGGAAAAAAAAAATATTTTGTATGAAATTAGTCACAAATCACGGAAATAATATAATCTGCCGATTTGCACAAGCCGAAGTAAGTTTGATATATGTTACAACAATGAGTGACAATCGGGCACGCCACGATCGTGTCGGTAAGTCCCGTGTTGGAGGAGTGGCTGGAGAGGCGGCATGGCGCCCTCACCTTCCGGCTGCCACAGGTAATGACTGGCCACGGTTGTTTTGGCCAGTTCCTGTGTCGTATACGCCGGCAAGAGACGCCCGGTTGTCACCACTGCGGCGACTGCCGCGACGTTATTGTGGACACGGCGCTGCACACTTTGGCGAATTGCCCCGCCTGGGCATCTCAGCGCCGTGAGTTGACCGCGGCAGTCGGATTGGTTGCCCTCTCGCTCCCGGCTGTAGTTCAGTCTATGGTCCGGAGTGAGAGGTCGTGGAACGCCGTCGCCTCCTTTTGTGAGGAAGTCATTTCCATCAAGGAGGTGGCGGAGCGGGAGAGGGAGCGTTTAAACCCTCTCCCCAACCGCAGAACCGGGCGCCGGAGGGCGCGAGATGACCTCCAGCCACCCTGAGGATTGACCTGGGGTTGGCGGGCTTTGTGGGCCTGCCCGCCATCCGTTTAGCACCAGGTCCGAGAGGCGGCGTGCGTGTTCCCACGCGCGCCTCTGTGTCGAGTCCGTCTCCCCGCTAGGGGGGACAGTAGGGATAACTTGTGAGAAGTGCCTTTAGGTAGGTCTGTTTGTGTAGTGGCCTGCCGTTTCATACGGCGGGCCGCGCGACCGCATGTGCAAGTGATTCGCGCGGTCCCGTCGATAGTGGTTTTGTCGAGGAACACCATTATCTTCTTAACATCTTTCTGTTACCTCGGCGAAACCGACATAACCCCTACGCCCCCGCCAAAGGGGTATGAGTCATACATTGCACCGAGTAAAAAAAAAAAAATGAGTGACAATAGTTCGAATTGTGTATTTTGTGGTGGAAAACATTTGGAAAATAATATTTCAAATCGTCAGATTACGGAAATTTCTCCACATAATTGTCAGATTATGGGTCAGTACGACAAGGACATAAAGATAAAGCGTCTGTATAGTAATCTGAAGCGCTCGATTATTTCTTTGTGAGTGTTATTTTTTACATTTTTGTAAACCGGACACGCTCTCCCCACCGGTAAAAGGGTATATACTTCAAATAAACTTTTTCTTTTTAGCATCTAACCTTCACAATCCAATAGGTCCCCACGACGCTCGAGTAAATCCTTATTTACTCTCTGGGGCTCCCCTACTATAATGACAATATCTATCTGTTAAGCTTTTTGGACAGTATTTGATAATACTGTGTTGTGTGTGTACCATGTTTCTACAATCATGTCATCTGTTTTTCGAGAATAGAAGCCAAACAATTATCGAGTGGGTGGTTATTCGGCTTAGTCGTTTGTTAAAACCAACAACTGTTGCACTAGAGTTTCGCTACTGGAGACTACAAACATTGAAACAAGAGACTTAAATAGAGAGATTCGAAACAACCACCTATGGATCCCACAACTTTGTGTACTCTCTCGCGAAGATCAAGCACCACATTGGTAAACGGCATAATGGTCACAAAACTCATTTCGCCTTTCGTATCGCCAAATCACAAGCTAACAGTTGAAGCGAATCCGATCGATATTCTATGTTCTTTTTAACATACCGTGTCCCTATTCTCTAAGTGCGTCGCATCTAGAAAATCCAGCCTGTATATGAAACCAAAGTCCATTGACATGCTTATAGAACCATCACCGGCGAATAAGCCGGTCTAATGCGGCCTGTCTTATGTCAAGATACATCATGTTGAATATTGAATAACGTCGTGTGTCTAGCCTGTAGTATGGCGCATAAGAAATGTTGTCTGTTACCGTTATCGTCTGTCAGTAGGTTTTATATCTGATGGACGGTGCCAGCGGTGTAACGGTGCTTCATGCATACAATGTGCTCTGCTCTCGGTCGCCCAAGGGTGGTACGGTTAGGATTCGGTGGCGATGTTGGCGAGGATCTTGTGGAATATGTATTGTCAGTTACACACGGATGTTTCACTTTACTATTGACGTTTTACTATCATGGAATTGTGACATGATAAACAGAAATGTCGCAATAAGCTACCCGTCTTCTGGTTGCAAAGAATAAGATGTGAAACTAAGGTTTAATTCTGCAGTAGTAATAAACAATACTACAATGAAACAATGTCAGTATAGTTATCTAAACATAAGATCAAGGCTTTTTCCTGGAAGTCAAGATGTGGATGTTACGATTCTGATACGCATCTATTCCTTCCATCGCATTTACTGTTATCAATATTTAGGCGAATATCTTGTAACCAAAGTAATCTCCAAAGATTAAGTTGTTAATCCTAAAGTAGGGTGTTCTTTAACGTGAAAGTCTTCGTCGTAAACCATCACAAACAAATATGAACCGGCAGTAGTAAGCTTTGTAATGTGCGAGTCTAAAACTAAAATATTTTGAATAAATTATACATAAATCATGCATTCTGGACATCAAAATATGTGTAATTTTCTCGCCTCGCTTTACTCCCGCTTTCCATATGACCTGAGTTTCACGTTGGTCTGAGAGGGCGGGCGTTTGCTCACTATCCGGGAATAAGTGACAATGATTGAGCGGTCGTGTTAGCTCGGGCTTCACGTGACGGCAAATATTCATAGCATTTTAGCCAGCGATGATACGCGAATATACTATTACATACGCATATAAATATACAACTACCATCCAACCAAAAAAAACTTAGTATATGCCGAATGATGAACTGACACAGATGTTCTAAACTTAGCAAACGATTTTTTATACTTTGTCTGTAGATATTTATGACATGCAAAATGTCTCTTATTTTTAAACGATTATACAAACAGTGATGAAAATACATCAAAATGAGACGTATTTTCACTACATAGTAATGTGTTTCTTGTGAAATACTTGAACTTTAATCTTTTAACTCTGTTTGTATGTGCATTATTTTACATAATATTCTTACACTGTGTAAAATCAAGAATACGCTATCGTAATAACGAACATGATTTGTAAAAATAAAACATGGATATGTAAAGAGTCTAACGTGATTTTCCAAAACCCCGAACAGTTCGGATTACGAGCCGTTCACGCTCCAGATACCGCGGTTAAAAGCCGAGCTCAATACACAATGATAGAATTATTGTAACAGACGTCGTTTACGTGGCTACCTATAACTAATGGTTAAATACTTATAATGTACTTGTAACGTCTTATGTAACCACTCTTACCATAACGAGCTACCATTGTTAAGATATCATAATACGGACGTCGATATTTAAAAGTAATGATATGACTATTTAGGACAATTCGCGAGCGTTTTGTTGGCCACATGATTTTCATATAAAAAGAATTTGTATGTCAATTGAGTAAGGCCTGCTTCAAACAGGTGTGTTGCTTATGTAAACTTACAATGGTTATTGAAGAATGTATATTTATGAAACCATTTAGGGAATTCCAAACGAAAATCTACAATCTGACATAAGCGAAATGTCCGCGGGGGTTTTCCCCGTAATGTTGAAATGTAACACTTTGAGAAAGAAATTACTATACAAAATGTAAAGTAATAAAAAGGTTCGAAATGGTAATTGAAACACATTGTATTTTCGAAGTGGCACGTCGTAAAAGACATGTTTGTAACCAACTCCCAACAGAGCTATTTGTCAGTGTAAATTAATAGCACTCGTAAAGGCAGTGCATAATAGAGATCACACTGCGTCGTCGTGGCTGCACTGCGCGGGCGCATGGTGCACAACGTGATTTATGCATTTCTAATCGCGCATGTGCCGCTCGCCACTTGTATAACAAACCATAGCCATGTCAATAGTAGTAATGTTGCCATGCAACAACCGCGGAAAACTTTATGAAACACGTTCTTTATTATAAATACTTGTATGCACTGTTGCAAGTACACAGGCGAGGTTCAATGTCACTCGGTCGATATGTGCGAGATTTTGTAACGTTACACCTATCTGTTAGACGTGTTGTTATATTCAAGGTCTTATTTGTATTTTTGGTGTGTTCTTTTGGCGTTTATTTGTTTGCTAATATGCTAAAGGCCTTTATGTGTTTCTGCTCTATATTGCTTTACCAAATAAAGATGTATTGTCTTCCATGTACGTACAGAGATAATAACCATTTTAAAGATAAAAAGAAACGATAACTGTCATCTCGAATTCTGTGAACAAATTATTTTCTCATCAACACGAATAAATCACGTCATTATATCCAAATGAAACAAATCAGCACACATTACTTAGTGTCTGGCAGGTGGCCCGTCGACCGGCAATGTTTACTTTGTGAATCAAACACGATTGTCTCGATCCACGTGCTTTTATTGTATCCAATACAAACGCTTTCCGTCCTATGTTTACTACCAGATAAGTAATAACGACCTTGTTCCCTGAATTCGGTTCCATTGTTGTTTGTCATAGGAAAATTCTAATGAATATATTATGCTATTTATGTTTAAAACTAGAATAACACCTGTGAATATAGAACTGTTCCATCTCGTCACACACATCGAAAAAGATGAAAGCTGCCTTAGAACTAAATAGGAATAACAGTTAACGGCAATTAGTAACAATTTTGACACAAGTTCTAACATTTCATCTATTTCTGTTTCAGGTAAGGCAATGTCTTCTAAACGGGTGACATCTTTTTCCAAAAGGAGGTAAGTACGTCATCTGCGGTGATCAATCACAAGATGTCCACACTACCATACTCTCACCAAGAAAAGTCGACCAGGCCGATGTTCCACATTCGACAAAAGTTGCTAACAAATTGTTATGTGCAAATCACTCCCCATGTTTGAGAAGGAGCTTCTTTTTATATATTTGTGCCCTTTGCGTACACGACAAAGACACGGTCATCCACCCCGGCAATGGTTACTTAATGTCCAACGATTAGTCATACAGCTCACAACAAATGTTTGCTTATTCGACGTATGGCGCGATCGTATGATTCGGCTCAAAACCGCAATATGTTATATTCCACACTCTAGTTAATACAATTAGTCATATGCAGCTGTTACGTCACGGATTTGGTCAAAAATGGAAACTTTAAGACTGAATCAGGCGTTAGCGCAATTTGAAATTATAATGTGACGTCATTATCGGTTATGTCATACTCGAAAGGTGTGACACCATTTCTTTAGACACTTTAGAAGGATATAGTTGTGGTAATATTCGTGACCATATTGAGAGTCCAGTGACGCGCCAGGTCGGAAGATCCGCGTTAGAACATAACTCGTTGAATCAACTCTCAGATCTGAAATAGATTGTTTACGCCATGTCCGGGCGCTATGCCAACGGTCACCTGAAGCCGTACAATAAGGTTTTTGGCACATAATTAAATTTTTATAAACCAATGTGGCATTTGACTCATTTATGACTGGCACTCTATTTCGCGGGAATTGATTGTGATATGTTGTATCTAATTAACTTCTGTAGATTTTGTAGTTTGCATGTCACGTTTCTGTTATGTATTAGCCGGATCGGTGACAGAAATACTTTGTAATAAAATCTAATATTAGCAGCGCTAAGCTTGGTGTTGTGAAATTGTTCAGCGATAATATAGCGAGAGGGGGCTATGTGGAACCACTTGGTCTCAGGGTGGGCTCTGATTTCGAAATTATTTATATAATACATTCATGGCGAAGGGAAACATCGTATGCAAATGTTACACTAAAGCTAACTAGTCAGCATAGTGGAGCGGTGGTAATTGGTGGGAGTGCAGTCTTTATCTTTTTATACTTAAATATATGTTTAGCATCGAAATAGGATCATAATAACATTGTTTCAAAAAATAAACCGCCATCAAAAACACAGACCGTAATTTTTCTTTTTGATGCTTGAGCAATGTAGAATTGTTGCCAACCTAACCTAGGTTAGTTGTTGTGACCTGTGGTATCATTGAGGAGTTTCATTAGTTACGCCAGAGACATCCACGTGTATTAGGAAAATTGGGAGATAGCTAACCTAAATATAACAATGTACATATATAATTAAGAATAGACAGTGTCTGTCGTAAATAATGGATAACCCATTAGTAGGTGGTAACCCTGAGGTCAGGCTTTAAGAAAATCGCTTTTCTCTCTTTCAAACCGTTGGCAACCCTGGCTTAGAAAAGCGATTTTCTTACAGCCTGGCCTCACGGCTACCACCTACTAACGGGTTATCCATTATTTACGACAGACCCTCTATTAATAGTACAGATTTAAACAAAGATTCTCCCTATTTTTGCAAATAAGATCGATTTTTATTTACTGTTGAATTAACAATTTATATTAGAGGCATTTCCAATAAGTCTATTGCATATTAGACACTAGATGTTCCCGCAGTTTCACTCACGTTTATCGTTACTGCGCCTTCCCCGTGGTTCGTAGCGTAATGTTATGTAGCCTATAGCCTTCCTCGATAAATAGGCTATCAAACACTAAAAGAATTTTCAAATCGAACCAGTAGTTCCTGAAATTAGCGCGTTCAAACAAACAAGCTCTTCAGCTTTATAATATTAGTATAGATATATTATTCGACATCTATGAAATAAAAATTAACATAGTTCTGTACGGTCTACCGTAGCATTGTAAATTGAAGCAGTCACATATTAATATATGTACTAATTGTCAACCAAAATGTAAAAGAATAGAACGTAACGTAAGTAACATTCGATAATGTGAATGACACGCGACAATGGTCGACTGTGATGTTATCGTTCCGTTGCTTCATTACCGAAGCTATCTCGCCGCGGTCGATCTCCCGCCGCGATACCATGCCTCGATAACTATCTATCGTTTTATTGTCTACACACTCGTGCTTTGAATTTCGCCCTTTGACACTGACGTCATTCAATTAGTTGAGGAGTGCTTCTACAATTATCTTGGGTAAGCCCAAGCATTGTTTATCTTCAGCTTTCAATAAAGTACTTACGTTGTTACGACGTATCATAATTAAAACTCATTGATGTACATTTCCAATAACAACGTTACGTAAATTATCGTATGTATATTTGCTTCAGAAGTTCAATCTATAATCTGTCGCTTCTTCAACTTATATAATTTAGCTGTCGACATTCCTATTAGATACGAGCAATTAACAAAAATATATTTCTTTTATTAAAATCTAGGTCGTATTTAAATATACTTTGGCATAAAAACAATTTTGTGGTTCATAGTCTGTGTTATCTTTCGGTTGATGCAAGATAACCCCTGGTTTGTAGACAGGGTAAGTATTCAATAGATCCCCGATGTCAGCCATCTTCGTGTAACAATGTTTACCTACTGTGGCGTGTTTACATATGCGCGCTTGCTTCGCGATAACTGTAATTATGTACGAGATTAACTTCAATTTTTTAATTATAAGTGTGAGAACAAATTAAGTATTTATCATCGCGGAGACATCTGAAGATTATGTGCGATGTTATGAACACATAGGTCATAATATTATCTACATATCATATTTATCTCTCAAGCATTCTAGTTTCGCAAGAGTGCTTTTATTTTACACATTAGCATCGTTAATTTTTGTGACACGGATTTCCGGGCTATTTGCGTTCAATCTACATCTGTTTCGACATTAACTTGTAATATTCAAAGAGACAGAAACAATCAGAATTCAGGAATGATTATTATCTTTACATTTCACAAAATTTTATTTTCTATATGACATAAAAATAAATTTCTGTAAGCCTTTTTGTAATATATATATCACATACCATCTGCCAAGAATAATGCCAAGAGAAATCCAATATTTATTAAGACCATTTACGTCTTAGTGTATTTTAGTATTCAGTTAATCTTATAACATAAATATCTGTTTAAAAAGTCCTGCCGGTAGCATGTTTTGAAACTTAGTTACGTAAAAGTTTTACTTGAAGTGTTTTAGACACGGTGTCGAGTGCAGCTTGTTATGAATTAAAAGTGCGCATTATGCAGTTGGCCTAGTTGCTGTAGCAGCAAGGCTTGGTAACCAACGCCGTTAGCTCTAGGTTCCGGGTCGTACACATGTCTAAACACACGACAAAAAACCATAGTCACTCTCGTAATGGCAGTAATATAACTAGTACCGTCTTTATTATCCGTTGGCCACAAATCGACGGTATAATTTTACGAGACAACTATACATCAAATCTCACAATTAGTCACGATACTACTAAAGCTGATTATAATAAATCCGCCAACAGCTAAGCTTACTATAATAATTCACAACAACGTTGCAACGCGATTATCATTAAAGGTCACACAGTACAGGGTTTCTAGAAGCAGCTGTTGTCTCGCCGCCAAGAAACAACGTCAAATCAATCTTATCAATGTCTCTAAAGCGCAAATCTAAGCGGATATGCTGAGAAACGGGTCTTAGGTCACCTAACAGCACGTGTCTCATTGACGTCAATCAACACACATTGCGATAGCTTTCTAACCACACACCTAGCCCTATTTAACACTTTATGTACATATGTTGTGATCGAAAGCCATCTATTTATTTTAATTATGGCATTGCTATCGATCTTATGCACGTGCTTGTGAAAAATCAATATTTGGAAGCACATCAACATATTTATCAAGTATATCGCTAATGAGTGTGTCCCTCATAGCTATCATAATATTCGGGCGTGTGCTGATAACCTACATCTCGGCCACGAGTCGTTTACGCTACAGCACCTAATTGTCCAAATTCGATTACGTCACTGGTTGCTGACTTGCTGCCCACATCCATTGTCCGCACAACTTCGTCGATCGATAGTCGATTAAGTATGTTATTTATTACACAACAAATTGTTTGCCCAAATAGATATTTCGCAACTTGTTTTGATATATATCTATTTTACTTAGAAGGATGTTGGTATTTTCTCGGCGGCCTCACCAATGGCGATGTTTATGTTTGTGAGCCCTTATGTTAACGGTGCTAACAATTTTGTTTACGTGTTTCTAAACTTGCATAACACATGATAATTGGCAGTGCCCTTCCTCATTAGTTTAGTGGCGTCAGAATTTAAACTTATGTCATTTTCGCTGTTTGGCAACTTGTTTACTGTTATAGTTTTTTGTGAAATCTTGGAAGATACGTTATCAGTGTTGATAATAACATGGCCCAAATTTTGTAAGCTTTTATCACGTTCGGCGAATATTATACAAACTTTACATAATATATAAGATACTGTCGTTGACTTTATTCCAGATTTCAGATGATAGAAACTCATATGCTGCGTTGTTGCTAAAAATCTAGTTGTTAATGTCGTTGGCGCGTTGCGTAACACGGTCTCCGGCTTTTGATTTACGTGCTCTTGAGATAACTACGAGCTGATGAAAATGTTGTAGTCCTCTCGGATCTCTTCCTACAGCACTCACACGACCCGAATTCTCCGCGAAATGTTTCTTAGCATTTATGACGCTATTTCATTTGATAAATCTCGACAAGTAAACTGAATGATATTTTTATACGCTAAAAAAACATCCCGCGCAGTCAGTTTATATAAGAGCTCTAAAAACTGACCGCGTAGGCCGTGTGTCATTATTTAAACCGGTTCCGATTTATTTCTGCATTTTGGAATAATATCATAGCTTTATGTTTATAAAACTTGTCTAGCACAATTTATGTTTTAGCATGCATTATCAATTTAACTGTTTATATTATAATCGGGCTTGTATGCGGATCGAGTTAAAGGTTTAACGCGTACTTAACCTACTTGAAAGTAAGTTTTACTATAAGGCTTCCACACCTTTACTCCTGCATCGATAATTCTTAACCAATACGCGGCTACTGCTCGATTCGAAGTCATTTGATTCGTTATTAAATTAAAGTTGGCTTATATAAGACTATCACGATCTATACCGTGAAAACTACAGTAATATGCCATCAATATTTAATACTGGAAAGTGAAATCTTGCAAATGCTTTTAACTTTCTGCAAATGGATATTGCACTCCCTCGTTCTCCGTTTCGGATGATGTCACTTTAGTGATGTCATTTTCTTCGATGTCGTCATCATTTGTTGTGGATCATTGCAAATGTTTTAGTGTCACTCGAGGGCGCCATATGGAGTGTAAAATGTCATCGACACCTCATTATACAATCATGCGATCATGTTTTAATTAAAACTACATATATGCGTATCGTTTTATTGTTC
Source organism: Catocala fraxini (assembly GCA_930367265.1). Lineage (NCBI taxonomy): Eukaryota > Metazoa > Arthropoda > Insecta > Lepidoptera > Erebidae > Catocala > Catocala fraxini. The sequence continues at coordinate 28,898,234 of OV884025.1, read as the reverse complement.
CATTAATCAAATTGTTTTATACAGCTTAGTTCGAATTGTCTTTGAAGTTTATTAATTATGTATATGCAGTCTAGTTTAAAAAATAATAATGATTTAATACCTACAATAATCCTAGTCACCGTAGTTACCCTATTAAAAAATAAATCTTGTTTTGTAATGTAATTATTTCTAATGTAGTTTGAATATTCAATTAAAGTTGTTGATGAGTTATTGCGATTTATAAATCAAATAAAAAGCTCACAGTTACGAAGTAGCAATAAAAGTGCAATATACATAGTTTATGTGCCTCACGCCTGTATGTCACCAAAGGGATTGGCAAATGTGTACACATCCAAATGTTGTGTGGAATTATAAGATCTACGTTCTTACCTATAGCTAATAATATCACATAATATAAACGTTCCGAAAACCTTTTTAGTAGATTACAATCAACATGATGCTATTAATATCCACTGACCAATATAAGTGTTTAATAATCCTTGCATCTCTTAAATACCCGAACATAAAAATACGATTACCAATGAATATAAGGAGGTTCTAAAATTGCAAACACTTCCTACTCAACCGGTTTATATATACACGATACAGTAAACTCGTACGAGCCGTAATAATTAATATGGCGGGTGACCTCATGGGTGTCGGACCGTGTGCTGGATTTTGATAATACAACCACTACAGTAACCGCAAACCCATCCAGTCTCAGGCGCTATGAGTTGCATCATCACTAAATCACACATTGACACCGCTCCATCGATGATGTCATCTGTTACAATTTCCTTCATCTGCATAATAATACTATGGTAATTTAATTAAGGCAGTTTCTTAGTGCTCTAGTTGCTAAATATATAAAACTATTGGGTATACATACATACATTTCAATAATATTATGATTGTGGGAAACAAGTTAACTTTGGCGTTATGCAGCCTTGTCTGTTAATCAAATGATTGTTGATATTAGTTGTTTTGGAAAGTTACTGCATTTTCTTTATGATACCAATAAAAGTGTAGATTATGCATGAAGTTTTCGAAAATACTTCAAATATTAATAAAATGATGAGTGATATTATTGTATAATGAACAAGTTTAAATATTTCGATGTGGCGAAAGAGTCTTTGTATTCAGCCCAATTCTAACTGCTCTGTATCGTCAATAACTTCCGCGTTACTATATTTACGGCATGGTTCAGAGGTATTTATCTAATTATAAACAATAAAACACATATAACTTTAAGTTTGCAAACTAGTACCATTGCCGCAATCGTATTCGATTACAATAATAATAATAAATAGACGACAACCGTTTTGAAACGCTTTCTCTAATAATCATAAGTACAAGCAAACAGATGCTGCTATCAGGCGATAACAAACGAATTAATTTTCCAGCCACGTCGCGTCGTAATAGACGCTACATTAACCATTATTAACCAGTAACGCTGATGGTATCTTTTCTAGCGTCTTGTAGTGAAAAACATACATTCGCCTCGCCGAATATACTAGGAGTTACCTAATATAAAAAAATGCAAGGAGGTCGCGGCTTCGTTAGATATACGACGGATAAACCGCCGCGGTTAAGTAATGGTGGATTGACCTATTTCGACGCGGCCGTTTACTACTTTTTATTGAGATGAGGCAAGCTTCTGCGCTCATATTGTTTATTCGTAATGTTTTTCTTTGTATATACTCAGTACTATTGTTGGCTTGACATAGATTACAAAGAGGTTTTCCCTGACAAAGACCTGCGAGATGCAATCCTATTACTATTGCTTTAACATAAGTTGTGTATCACTTGGTAGAAGTCTGCCACAGATACATATTATATCCAGCCGTCAGATTAGGTGAAGGTTACGTTGCCTGATATTCTGCTAGTCTGCCGAATAAAATCGACGCTGCTGTTGATTGATGTATGATCGTTATTGATTAATCAATGTGTTGCGTTTCGAAGCAAACAGCCAGTCTCGACGCTTATTAAAAGTTTTTAGTATTACTATCAAAGTGGTAAACAAACTTACCTACCGGCCGTCTGATAGTAGGCGATTATCGTAACTTATGATCGCGTGTATTATGACGAGTATCATGCGCGTTGCTGATTGGAAAGAAAATGACTAAAGATGTGATAAAAGGAAAGGTATGTGAGCCTCCAAAGATCTTACACACCAGGCTGATACAATAGCAGTGTTAGTTCTCTTAAGCCGAATTGCTGTAAGGGCTAAGACTTATGTACGCCAAAGGATAATCTGACTTATACGTACCGTCACCAAATAATTAGTGACAGCGGACTCTGAATGTATACGAAATATTTCTAAGGGAAGACATTATTCTTAAATAGAAATACGGATATATAATAGACACATCTATCCAGCCACCCTAATACGGGCATCTACTTTCAATTTGTCCGTATCACCTGTACTTACTACTTTCTATTTATTCTAATTCAACGTCAGCATACATGCGTTTCTTTTGATACCGCGTTTAGCATTCAGTCGTCGACATCAAGTCTGTTACCGTCTGTCGGCACATGTGACGCGCTGCATAACGCACTTAAACGATTTCACTGCACGCGATTGTTAAAAGATTATGGGATAAGCCTTCCTATTGCTTGGATATGATGTCATTAAGGAACGTGTGTAACCGTTTTGGTACAGACAAGGCATCTAGATGAAGAACAGCTATCTGCTGTAAAACTAGACGTTTATGTACATATATATCTGGTAAAATACAGTGTATTCGTCGCTTAAATTATGGCTGACCTGGCTTATCCGAAAATAGTGTTGAAAATCTCGATACCAACAAAACTAATATCAAATACTACTTCGAAGTACTGCTTTGAAAAATTTCGCTGATTCACAACATTTCTTCTCACAGTAAAAAATAAAGACAAGTAAAATACAAAGGCATTATAGCTATAACGTTATAATAAATTGTAATAATTACATTTATTGCAGACTAAAGTCGGTTTTGTTATATAAAGTTACACTTATGCAACGAAGTAAAATAAAAGAGTGATACAAGGACGTGCTTATATGATGATAAACAGAGGCACCTACTTCACCCAGATTTGGACGGCTATAATGTAACATGCAATCTCTGGGATTTAGGCGTAAGATTTTGTATGTAGAAGGGGTAGCCAGAGGTCCGACATAATAGGGAGCAAAGGCTTTTGCCATCCACTAGACATATTGCCAGATTCCGTGCTGCTGCTGAATTGAACTAAATTCTGTTTAAAACAGCCGATTCTTATCACATTTGCCGCAGTAAGGAAATCCAAGTATTCACATTAAAATACCACGAGGCCAGCGGATCTGTCTCGAAATAATAGGAATATCAGAAAAAACATCACAAGTCAAATCAAAAACCGCAAGCTTACGCTGTTATTCTATATACGTATATAAATTTTATATCTTAATATCTTAGTGTTAATATCAATAAAACTAAATACATATATTCGATTAAATAACAAAGGAGGGACGAAGTATAAGTTAAAACTAATTTATAAACTAGGGATAAACTCTAGATGATGAATGTAATTGCAAGGCTCATATACAAAAGACCTGTAATAAAATTAACAGATTTGTTTACGCTCTGTGGAGACTACACAAAATCCCAAATAAAAAATGTCTCTACAAGCATTTCATGCCTTTGTCGCATCGAACCTTAGATATGACATCGTACTTTGAGCTAATTCTGTAAAAATAAATAGATTGTTTATAGCACAGAAGCAATGTGTGAGAGCTATTTACAACGTAGCTCCCTGGACAACCTGTATGCCTCTTTTCCGTGAACTGTCCATATTAAATGTACCATCTCATCATTTATATATTTGAAACGTGTATATTTGTCAAAAATAATACTGATTTGTTATTTGTTTACTCTAGAAAAAAAATATTGCAATTTCAGTACTCGTTATCCAAACAAACTTGTTCTTCCTCTAATAAAAACAGAAATGTGTAGCCGTAATAGTTACTCTATGGCGATACGTATTTATAATCACCTGCCACAAAAGTTTCATGAATTACCAAATTATAAGTTTAAGGCTCATTTATTCAAATGGTTTATTCAAGAATGTTTTTATTCTGTGAACGAGTACCTAAATTGTAAAACATTTAAGCTAATAATTTAAAAAAGTGATGTATGTACATAATGGTGAACTATATTTGCATGCCATGGGACTTTGATGGATAATGTGTTGCTCTAATCTTGTATCACACCATCTGTATAAAAAACCACATTTTAGCAATAAACGATTTGAATTTGAATAGTAAATGTAATTCAATATTTGAATAGTAAAACAAGCTAATCTGAAGACACGCCTGACTTACAACGAAGGCTCTAAACAAAATGGTTTTATAAATATCTGTAGTACAAGCCGCTCCAGCATTAATACGTGTCATGGTCCAACATTTAATTTATTGCGTCTGCTTTACCTTTGTCATTGTTTTTGTATTCAAGTTGTTTTGCATACATATCAAGTGTTTCTATACGAGTACAAATGAACAAAACCCATTACTATTTTTAAACTTAATTAGCATTCTTCACTCTCTATGACTACATTTTTGGTCAGTGCGAAATTAAAGTCCCCATTAATCTTTCTCATGGCCATGCTAATCAGATCCTACGAAAATTATCACTCCAACATTGTTTCATCTATTTACATGTTCACTACGTGGAATTAGAACTACGTATTCTTATAAAGTGTTTTTTTTTTTAAATATTTTAGTACCCGATACAATAAAATAAAATAGGTCTCGAAGCAGCGTTGTTACCAGATATAATTATTAAGCAATCGGTGTTGTCTATCAAATCGACTTTGAATCACGACCATGTTCTATTTCTAGTGTTCGCAAAATCGATTATCAGTAAAACGAATATACTAATCGAATACCAAAGGTCGTTATTATTTTTCATCTCAATACACTTCACGGTCGTTTTCATTTGTAGCCGCAGGCGGTTCTTTATTTATTATTCAAAATGTCGCCAAAGTGTCTGTCAATTTTCTATATGGTAAACGTCAAGATTTTTTTGCATGAGTTCAAAGTACTCATAAAGATTGTTTAAAAACAATATGAACACAATATTTATTTATCTTTTTTGTCATAAGTCTTATTGATTGTCGGACGCCATGCTAATATTATACGACCATCAGCTATTGTTGTCTAACTAGACGTACCATTTTTCATTTAATATTTAGTTAGTTAGTTGCCAACCAGCGTTCGTGACTTCCGTATCAGTAACCTTATCTGTTAAACGGGGCAATAAATACAGTACGATTTAATACATATTTGGAAGAATTTATTATTAATTAATAATTTGTATAACTTACGTTATTATTTTTACATTTATTAAACAAACTTCAAGGCGACACTTGATTGATATTCGATTACTAAATATTATAAATATATATATATTATATTTATAAATCATTTTACAATTTATGAATGCCAACGATCTGACTTGCTAATCTAATGGCAACGTCGCTGAAAAATGCTAACATTGATCATCATAAAATTGCGTTTTATGTTCTGTCGCATTACGTCACCCACCTCAACTCACACAAGAGTTTTTATATCCACGCCATGGTCGGTAATCCGTCTCTGTCGTTTTCGTCACTTATCTATATGAGTCTGTCTCGCTCTAGTACTGGCGGCGACAAGCAGTCTGGTTCTTTCTGGCGGACAGTGCGTAGCAAACAAAACCCTAGGTCACGAGCACTGGACACATTTTCGTTCAAAGCCGTGTCTGAATAAGTTTTCGTGTAGTACTCCCTCGCGATTTTATCCACCTTGTTTGGATTGTGTAGCCTTCAGGTGGAATACTAAGCTGAAACTTATCTGTGTGACTTTTTCTACTTAGTATCTTATTCAGAAATGCCGACTTAATCAAAATGCAGTACTCACTTGAGCGTTATTTTTTTTTAACTTTATCTTTGAGATTATGCTCGCCAAGCTCTGAAATTTAAAAGTTCAATTTTAGGCAAAATGTACCTGCCATGTTTACGGCTGCGAGATTGGCTTACTTTACATGAAATATCAATTTAAGGTGTAATTTTATATTTTCGCGTAGCTTGCTGTTCCGCCTGCCAAATATACAGGCAAGGTCAACGCGGTACAGAGGTGCTTTAGAGAAAAACAAGGACAGCGTAAAAACTCCCTGAAACAATAAATGCGGGCGTCCCTTACTCATTGTTATTAATACAGAAATCTGATAGGCCGAAATCTTGACAGGCGAGCGTGCCAAGTAATACATTAGCATCTCATTGGAGATAGCATCGTGCCAAAATATGGGGCGGAGTGACTGACATACTGAGTACTTAAAATTTCATGGCGGAGTATGACAAATTAAACATATGTATGTCGCTATTATCGATATTATCAACCAACTGAGTATGCAGTGCAAAAAATTAATGAAATATTAGATTGAAATAACTTCTATCTGTTGTCACATAATCCATCAAAGACCAGTTACAAATCTGGTTTCAATTAGCATGTGGTCACGTTATCGCAAGTATTATATAATCGTCCGATATGCAAATTACACTCGGTTGGTCGTTAATAGGGAAATATCAATCTCCTCGTCAATCAATCACTCCTGCTAATTTTAACAGAGAAACGTTCTAAACAGTGACTGGACAGTTACGCAAAAACAAATTCGTTAAATAAAATGAATTTTAATAATTTGCCAACTGTCCGCTCGAAATACTATGTTTTGACATGTCCGTGTCATTCTTGAAATTCGCTAACGCAAATGCAAGAAAAGCGCTAGTGCAAATAATTGCATAAACATGCTTTTCTATTTTTCCAATTGTCAACGATCAAGTATACTTGCAAAACGAGCAATAAAAAATATGCTTTCAATTTAAACGTTTTACAGCTGTGTCTACTTATGCAGACCACTTCCAACGTATGCCAGACCACTTTTGTATTCTTAGCAAGAGATATGATAATTCAAAAGATTGAGAAATCTATCAAAATCCCGCTACAGAAGTAAACTGTATTTTTAGTGTGGGCAACCACCGCGTTGATGTCCGATGCGCTGCACCGACATTGCGGTGGTCTTTATATTATAGTTTGTTTTGTTACAGTTTTTATGTATTCCCTTAAATAACGATCGACTCACACAGGTTGTTTTATGGTCGTCCATTTTTATGACTCCTTTATTGCTATCGATGTCTATTGCATGAAATGATTAATACGCTTTAATGCCGCCTATGGCGTTTCTTTAACGACGTATTTATTGCTTCTCATAAATTCTATTTATTTTAAATTTATTGACGAGTAATGTATAAATTTCATTGATGCTGTAACATAGTTTTTCCTGTCATCTATATCACCAGTGTCCAGCAGTTCCAGGCACGTGGCATCAGCCCATTCCCGGAATGAGACTAGCGTCAGTGATGGCCGTGTTGATTGACGAACGTCTTCCTGCCTGTTAGTAAAGATCATTATCAAAGTAATAGCAACCTTAGCTCACCGCAATAAGCCACATTTGATGGTGACGAACTAACGATCGATTTCATAGCGGCACTTTTCACGGCTGCGATCGATTTGGCCTCAAACAAAGTGTAGGTGTCGCCGAAGAGCCAAAACCGATCATCGACTTCTACATAATGCTAATAATAGCTGAGTGCTTCACTGGAAAACAGTGTTTTCGTTTAAACTATGTTTACTATTAATTTGCACTGTGAAACTTGGCTTATCGTATGCCATTAACTGAGACAGATAAGTACGGATGAAGTCACCACTATTGTAATTTATTTTTTAATATTCTTTATCAGGGTCTACCCAGAGCAGCGATAGCTCAGTGGGGAGACCAATAGACTGCAATGCAGAGGGTCTCGGGTTCGAACCCACGTCGCGCACCTCTGACTTTCGGAAGTTATATGACTTTTCGAAATTATGTGCGTATTGATTGACAATTATCGCCTGCTCCGTGCCTCAGAGAACACGTTAAGCCGTTGGTCCCGGCTGCCATAAACATCTATGGCAGTCGTTATTGGGAAAGTCAGTACCCTCTAATATCCTGACACTGGTCTAGCCTTAGGGTATCGTTAGCCTTCGGGTTGCGGAGGTCAGGTGGCAGCCGCTCCGTGTAAAAACTGATATCCAGTCAAATCCGGTTAGGCCAGAAAAGCCGACCCCAAGTGACTTGGGAATAATAAAGGCTAAGAGAGAAGAAGAGGGTCTACCCGTTACGCAAATAGTAAGAGATTCTGCTACATAACCGATCTTTATATAGTTTCCGTAAATAGTAGTAAATAGTTTCCGTGTGTGTACGCCAAACTCAAAAAGTAGTCACATTTTAACACAGTATTGTATTTCTCGGTAAGATTATTTTTATATACATTATATCTCAAGGTCCTACGGAAACGTAAAATTAAAAACTCCAAAACTTAGCCACAGTGACGCATATCCGGGTTTAACTAGTATATGGTATACTAGTTGAGTAGCAAATTCGCTTATGTGATTCTTCACACTTTAACTGTAATATATTTAAGTAACTATTCCATTCATTACGAAGAAATAATAATTCAATAGGTATTTTGTTACATACTTGACATGAAAAGGTAATTAATTTTCTTGTAAACCTTTCATTTTCGCAAATGCTTCTTGAAAAGATCCCACGAGTGAAACATGTTCTACATAATTAAACCAGGGCAGCATTGTCCTCGTCTTGTACAGTTCGACATGCTCTTTATTTATAACACATTTGTTTAAAGAAAACACTAAATAACTGCGCACAACGTTCCCATATTTTTACCTTGCTTATCGATAAGCTACTATCCTGCTTATAAACATATTATACCGGATAGAATATATACACAGAATAGATACGTAGGCATTAGATTGTAGACAGCTGTATAAACACGTAGATGTTACCTATAGATTATATACATAGCGGTATATACAAGTTATTTAAATGCAAACGAAGCATTGTAAGCACCACCATCTGTCGAGCGCGAACAAAAAGCAATTCATCTCACATTAACATTACCAAGTGGCCGCAAAAAAATAATGACATCACTCTTTATTTTGCTTCAAGTGTTAGCCACGCTCTAAAGCGGTCAATAAGCACCGGCACTTAGCAACACAGTGCTCGTTTATCGATAAATCTAATAACAGTTAACACTGCAATTGTTTCGACCCCAAAAATTATAATGAAAGCTAACATAGTAGGCGTTGAGTTGATTGCAAATGTTAAATCGATCAAGAATACAACGGAAATTGATGTCGTTGTACTGCTATTTGGTTTGGCAGTATCAATTTTAGCTAATCTCCCCGACAATAGGCTATTTATGCTCCTACTATTATGTACAACCATCAGACAAATGGCTCGAATGTGAAATACTAGTCCCAATTTCGTATCTGATACAAGTCACGTTTTCCCGGGAATGTTGACGAGACTGTCTCGACGACACAAGTATTGCACGAAACACATTTAATCAGTACACGGAATCTGGTGGATATTACAATTATAGCGAAATTTTATATGATTTAAAATTTGCAATGTGATCAGATCTCAGACTTTGAAATACTATCAGTAAATGATATCAAACGATAGAAATATTCCATTGCTTGGTTTGTTTGACGTTGATGTTTTCATATAGTCTAATTCGAGAAAAGTATATTGCATATTGGTAGTGGATAAAAAGCTTGTAAACTAGCGTTTCATCGCTCACGCACTTACCAACACGCGCAATTTCATCCTGCGTGTTTTTTGCCAAGTTTTTTCGTACGCCTCTCGCACAAGAGTGGAACGAAACAGAATAAACAGGTCTGTTTTTGTAAGAGATTTTTCATGGTGAAGATTCGGCTTGAGCCCACGTCACGGTATGATGGAAGCGTTTTAAATTACGGCCTACAGGCTTGTGTATTTTTTTATACACGAACGTACTCATTACTTGTACCTACTATGCAAAAATGAAATATTTGGTAAATATTTACTGTACAGTATAAAGGTCGATGTAAAGATAATGTTGCCATACATTTGAGAACATTTGTAACAAATATTGAGAACAATATCGGTTATCATAACAGGCTTCAACTGCTAGATGTTATACCCATTGATACTAACAGCAGTATATGGAGACACTGACTAAGTGTCCATAAACCAGCTGCTAGGATTTTCTCCATATATTATAATATTACTGGCTGTTCCCGCGGATTCGACCGCGTTGGTGGTGTTTGTGGTTGCTACGCCCGCGCCACTTGTAGCGTTGTGTTATATTTAATCATTGTGTTCCTACTTACATATTATGTTCTTTAAATAGTTCGAAATAAACATTTATTATTACTATTACACACTTTGCAGTAGAATGATAATAATTATTAATACGCCCAAGATTGCCAGGATTCAGACAAGCGGTGTCTTGACACCAACAAACTTGTCAAATTTCCCACGAGGCTATCACTGCTCGTTAATTTAGTTGTGACATTGCATCAAGTCGCTAACTATTTCATAAACTAACGTGTACTCATATAGAGCTACGTCTTTAATATCCAATTTGTATAATAGTCTACTAGAAATTTAAGTATGTCTTAAAAAAATAACCAGACCCAACTAATAGACAATCACAACAAAGTTATTTTTGTACTCATTGTTTTGTCCTTTCTGTTATATAATACATTGTATTTAAGTAGAAACTTGAATTTGAATGTATGTTTTACACGCCTGAACCCGTCACGCTCATATTCAGTAACACTTCCTTACTTGTTAACTATTTTTTAATTCTCGGTATAAGTGTGCTTTTTGCTTATTACCCTTAATTTGCATATAGAGTGGGGCTTCATGTTTCAAGCCACCTTTAACTGGCCCTCGGGTGTAATAGGTTCACTTGTCAAGCAAGCTTTAATTAAAAATGACTTTTAACCCTTTTATACTATTAATTGGATTCTGCAAAACTTTCCCGACTAGAGACTGCATAGTAATGTCATCGTGCATATGCAGATAATGTTTTGTTACAGATGTAATTAATATTAGATGTCTGCAAAATAATTGCTTTTGTCTCATATAAATTAAGTAAATTTGCATAATTATCTCTTCTGTCTTAGTCTCTTTATTGCCACAACAAACGACCTTAGAAAGTGTTGAAACAAACTTGTTACTCAGCACTTGATTACAATATTAGCACAAAAGTGCATGGCATTAATTCAGTTGAATAAACTGTTTTGACGACGCTTATGACGTCATCAAAATCTTTAGGTGCTTCTTACTTAAAATCAAGAGCCAGTAAATATCTATTTGAAAATGACAATCCCACATAATCTTATAAATATTTAAAGATGTTAAAATATTATGCATGACGTCATATTATGAATAAGAAAAAATCTAAACAATTATACTTAGCATATATTTAGCACCTCATTTAAGACTATTTTTGGCAAAACGCAAGCTAACGAAAATCTTCCAATGTCTAGACTTCAGTGCCAAATATGTCGTGCATAATAATATGCTAATTAAATCTGTGAAACATTGGATCTATTTGTTTGTTCACATATTCAATCTGCCACTTATGGGTCTATCAATGGATCATTTAACACAATGCGTGCAAATTTGATCGCGATAAAATCAGTGAACCGACGAATAGTTGCGTGTAATCCGACGCCCGTGGCATTGAACTGGCTGTCCTCGTTTGAATAAGAAACAGCGCCAACATAGTGCGTATTAACACTATATTTTTAATATTCGCAACGGTTACTGATAAACCATCTCCTTTCGCCGGTGTAGTGCGCAGCATAACAACAATGGCCGACCGCGTCTAACTTCGGCGATGATGTCAGCTTTCCTTTAATGACCGCTCGGATCGCCTGCAGCATTTCACGAGCATAAACAACTCGATTTTTTCTCTTTTACATAAATTCATACCGATGATTACCTGTACCATCAAACGTCGAAGCAAATAACGAGCTTGTATAAGATCATTTAATTGGCCTCATTTGATGTTTCCTTTTCTACATTGTGTTGTTTTACAGTCTACATAATTCGTTGCTAACTAGTTGTGTTTACATATCGAAATAACTTTATGTATATCATGTAACAGAACGGGATGTTTAGCAATTCGGCACGCATGCGCGTTTGCTCCCATAACTGAAACTCGCCCGGCCCTTGAGAGCCCCGAAACCAATTATTAACATAATGCCCTGCCACGAGCATTATTTGGTGAACAGAATCCATCACGAAAATGATTGAAATTACTCACAACTGCGGCTTCATGTTCTCTGCTTTAAAATATTATTTTCTGGAGAGTTTCGACAAAAGCTAAATTATTATTATGGAACACGTTCGGCCACGGCTGAGCTCCGGTCAGATGTTTATCGCGCTCTGAAACATCTAGAGCTGGGTTTAGTGTGAAAATATTTTTAGTTCTTAACGCATTAAATTAAATATGTGAAAGCACTTTGGTGAAATAACTACGGGGTTAGCCAAGGTTGCCAGATTTAGAAACGCACCAGGAAGCGCCCTCAGATCGTGCTAGAAACAGGTGGTCATCGGTTTCTCCAATCCTCAGTCGGCCGTAAATTTGTTTTATTACTTCCCACCATAGATTTCATTCGTCCGCGATTTCTACCGTGTATCCTTAATAACAATGTGGTTATGTTATGTATGTGTGAGTAATGAACGGTTCCAATCTATGAACAACAGTTAGAGAAGAACTTAATAATAACAAGGACGTTGACATTACAACTTCCGTCTGCAAGATTTAGTACCTACCGTACAATTTGACTTCCAAATTGCCTTTGGGTTAATGTCCACATATTGCACTCTCGAACACTCGACCGCTTCAGATGAAAACTTAATTACCTTCAATCTGCGTTTAGGGAGGAAAATGCTTTGAAATGACCCTGCACAGCGCTGTTAAGCAAGGATAAATTGAATGAACTTTTTGTGTCTGGCACTCTCCAAGTAAATGCTTTGTTTCTTTTTTGGTACTGTACAAGTAATATTTTACTGTAATGGCGCACGGCGAATGTAAAACTACACAGCATTTTAAGTTAAATCATGTGTGTCATTTTTTGGTAATATGTCAGAAATTCACTACGAATGCCTATTTCCTAAAACCAACATCGAAAGCAAAGCTGCTGCTGTCACTTTTTCAATAACTTGCTGTTATTCGATTGTAAATCTTTCTCGCCGCAAATTATACTTCATTTGATAATAAAAACTGTTTTCAATTGAATAGTAATTACAGTTTGCGCATGCACCGCTTACAACTCACAAATTGCCGGGTCTGTTGTCGAGGAGCGCGCGTTGCGGCGTGATCCCTCTCACGATGGTGCCTTTAGACACATTAATTTATGTAATCACTGTGCAAAATGTTGAAGTTTACATCTTATATCCAAATAGCCGTACTTGATCCTAATTTTCGCCTAACAACTAGATCGTGATAAATGTACTATAGCAGTTGTGTGCACTGTTCTTCTCCAGAAAGTTCGAGAGACAAGAGAATTGTTATTGTCGAATGAATGACATTGATTTCTTAAATGAAAGTTGTTGTGTTACACTGGCAACGTTGAAATTAATTAAATTCATAGTTCATAAGCTCCTGATAAAGAGCGAAGGTCACGGATTCAATTTTTGGGAATGAGTTGCATATTTTGATTTTAAATTGCTTTAAGTGTAGATTGGTGATTGATTCATACAATTCGTTCCTCACACGTTAAATTTTTGAACGGGACATGATTCCTTATTGTAATGATATTCCGATCATTTTAACTATACCTGTGTAATGAGCATACATAAGTATAGAAACAGATTAACTTTTTTTGGACATTATTATTTAAAAATTCTTGTTTATGTTATTTTTTACATTGCCTAAATCATTTTATTATTTTTTGCCAGTCGCAACTTCGAAAGTAGTCTTCCGTCTTTTAAATTCGCCATACCATCGTTGTATTTCAGACTGTTACAAATAGTACTGCATGAAATTAAATTTAAATTATGTTTATTACCTTTACAAATTACCATAAATCTGTTATTTCCCAAATAATCTCACGAAAGCTAGCTCCCACTGCCAAAAACGTTATGATTTTGTTAGTATAAGCGTTATGATGACTTTGGGGCCAAAGTATGTGCATGACGCACACGTTTTGGCCCCAAACTTAACACTGGGATATAAAGAACAACAACAGTGTTTGTAATTTTAATTATTAGCTTCGTAATAGATTCTAATTTCGTCTTCAAAGATTAGAAGAAAGCGCCGTCCGACGGAAATGAATGACCAATATTTCATTTGAAATTTTACTTTGTGCGTGAGAGCCGTTTTATTCTTTTGTCGTCTCGTGGCTCTACACAAAATTCGTCATTTTGCATTACTAAAATAGTCTGCAACATTGTCGGGAGGACTCGAGAGCTTTACGGCCTTTTCCTTATTGCAATTATTTATGTTGTCCCTTTTGTACATGTGTGGATGGATCCTTGCACCGACGATGTGTGAAATTATTAGCTAACATGCCATAAACACGCTCTCTCGTGTAACTATCAAAAATCTATAATATTCATACCTTCCCTTTGCATTTTCAAATTTACTATTTGGCAATAAATGCATTTATTTTAAAATCGACGATGAACATTGTGCAATATCATCGTACCAAATAGCGTTACTATATGTTTCAATTAATTATATTTCTCCGCCAATATATACAATGTTTGTTTTTTGTTCTAGGTATAATTTAATGTATAATTACTGCCGCTTTCTGTTTTTATGCCGTGAAGGTAACCCACTATGTTTTTATAACGTTAGAAGTTGCATTACAACCTAGTTATATCGAGCGATCAAAGCCCTTGAACCAGTTCGTAATAATAGTTAGTGTTTAACACGTCAATAGTATGAATACTGATGACTGTAAACATAATAGTTACTGTACGTTACGAATCGCTTCGCAGAATATTGTCTAATTCGAAAAGATCTAGGTTTAGTAGATAGTTGTGCACTCGTTTCTTTTAATTGCAACTTCCTCTAGCTTTAGGTTTCAAGTTACGGTCATTATGGACGGCGACATAGTTTCTCCACGGTGTTAGTATACTTAGAAACTCAGCACAAATCTTTCTTTTTATGCACGTGTTAATAACCTGTTCGGGACAAATAACATGGGAGTAATTTTAGCGACGAAAATGGCACGTCGAGCGTTGATCAAAGCATACGGTATGAGCAGCGGTACAAAGTAGTGACGCTTATACTAATTGGTCAGATTACAGAGGTCGCTTTTGTCGTGCGACTGTCGCACGGTTGTTGCGCGACGTCGACCGTGATACGAACGAGTTTGCGGAAACTCGTATGTCTTGTTGATTAATTTGTGTTGATGCCTAATTTAGCCTTTCTAAGTGTATCTCGATATATGATTTTTCTTGTCCTTGTAAGGTATTAATGGATGAATATTTATAAAAGTTTAATTGGCATCGTTTAATGACGGTTTATATTAGTCATAAGATATTATCCGATACATATCATAGTTATATTATACATATGATAATGTCTATGTCAATAATACAAGTCACCATTCAATTATAAACTCAAGTTTCGATGTGTCAATGCGCTTCTTCTGCGAAATAATTGTACTGGGAGTTATATTAGCTCCCGGGTTATCCCCACAATTAAAATCCCATTCACTTGCCAAATATGATGTCACCAGTTTTCCTCTCTTTAATTTTCACAGAAAATATGCCTGTCTACTAATTTTAAGTACTGCACATTGTATTTTAGTAAGACGTGAATAACTAGACACATCGGTCGCATTAGTCTATCGCGAAGGACCAAAATTAGTTATTTTCTCGGAATAGCAGAGCAACTGTTGCGAATTGTGACTAATGACTCCAATGTCTCGGAGCGATTGCAAGAGTGCAACTGTATGATAAATTGTTAACCAACCTGATCGTTTATTCTTGACGTGCAGGTATATCATTTTCTAAGCAAATGGCGAGCTGAAATTTAACAAACTGTATGTTATTATTTCGTTGATGGCTTCTCAGAAATGTTATACACATTTGCGCCGCAATTCATCGGTTTTTAATGAATCAATTCCTCGCTTTCAGCATTTGATTGAGTAGACCAAGGTTAATCGGTGCGGATTATTTAAATGTTCTTTGAAACTATTTTTCTGTAAGAATTTCGTGGAATTAAAATGGACCGTAAGCAGTAAGAATGCAGACGCGCCACATTGTTTTAATAGTAGTCGGAACATAAACATGGCGTGAGAAATTCGCCCACTGGCCATAGACTGGTTCTCACGGGCATTCCCCGTCCTACACGCACACCGTACAACGCGAACATCCTGTACTTACTATATGGATGATTACATTTTGGTTTTGGTCAACTTTATCTAATAATTACTTTATAAAGATACATGGTTACTTATTTTTGTATAAACCAAGATATTATATAGTTCTATCGTTTAATTGCTTAATTATGTGCCGATGTCTTTAGTTTGGCAAATGTTCAAATGATTGCTTATAACTCTGAAAATGTTTGTGGCTATATAACGGGGCTGTCTTGTTCTGAAACCAAAGTCAGTTATTATCTACAGCAGATATAAAAAGACATAATTATGGTCAAATGTGACGAATTAAAAGAGAGCATTAGTATGGATAGTCACGACACGACGGGTTGTTACGAAAAGTAAAAGAAATCAATTGTTGACATTAAAATTATTCTTATAATTTTTTTAGATATCTGCTCATTTAAGGTTTTTATTTGTTTCTAATACTAATTAATCTCGTGGATATATTTTAAACGTATTAAAGTATCTTTCCATATCTGCAACATTGAAATAAGCCTGTCGCTACTCACAAAATATTCTCGGTATGAACGTAATGAACAATGTAAATCATAAGTAATAACTTCTTTAACTATAGGTGACCTACAATGACACATATTAAACAATAAGTGAAATATAATGTATCATGTAGAATGCATTGTTTTGTTATAAACTATAAATAATAGTAAATGGTATTTTGCCTATCTAAACCACAATTAGGTATGCTGCAACGTTGTATTATAGTGTTTCGTGTTTTAACATGTGACCAAAATGCACTTTAGGTATCAAAGCCTTTTAGCAATAATTTTAATTAGGATTTTGTTGTTTCGATGACTACATCGTGGTCAGTTCAAACATGTTTAATATTTACCCGGTATTTTGGCACGGTTTCAGTAAACTTAGGTATCCCGTCATCTTTGTTAAAGGTCTATCCAGCAGGGTTATTGTATGTATATTAGAATATCTTATCTTATCTTATCTTGTTACGGAGGCCAGTCAGTGTAGACCGGCGACACTTCGACCCAGTGGGATCTTTTGTGTCGGCCCCGAGATCTATACCTTAGCTATCTCCCTATGAATGTACTGCATCAATCGCAGCGTACACTTCAGAGGGAGAAGCCTGAAGTCTTCAGGGCTCAGATATGCCAACCCCATCAGACCCATCCTTAGTCCAGCCAACGCGTCACATTCACACAGTAGGTGTAATATGGACTCGTCCCGCTCACCACAGGCTCTGCAGATCAAATTGTTTGCCAAACTCAATCTGCACAGGAAGTCATTGGTGCCAAAGTGACCAGTAAACGCTCCTGTGAGCAGGCGTATTTGGCCCTTGTTGTACCCGCAGAACTTCCGGGTGAAGCCCGTGGCTCTGTTTGCAATGAATTTCTTGGAGTGTTCCAGACCCCTAAGGGCCATCCACTCCCGCCTGTGTTTATCATTGCCATGTGCATTCATAGCTGCCCTGACGGTACTCTCAGAGAGTCCTACAAATGGCTCGGGGCCAACAAATAGTTGCGCCGAGCCCTTCCTGGCCAATTCGTCAGCCTCCTCATTACCCTGCACACCTGCATGCCCCGGAACCCACACCAGACTGACTGTGTTTTTCCTGCCAAGATTGTTAAGGGCTTTAACACAGTTCAGGACCAGTCCGGAATCCACCCTACAGGAGTTCAGAGCCTTAAGAGCAGCTTGACTGTCACTGAGAATATAAACAGTCTTGTCAGTGACATTTTTGTTGATATTCTCCTGCGCGCAGGCAATTATAGCATAGGTTTCCGCCTGGAAGACCGTTGCATATTTGCCCATGCTTTGGCTCACCTTACAGTCGTTGGCATAAATACCAGCGCCTGATCCTGATTCCATTTTGGAACCATCGGTGTACCAGATGAGACAACCCTTGTTGGGGGATTGTAGACCTTGTCTCCATTCCTCCCTTGTGGGGACCTTTATTTTAAAATTCTTTTTGAATATGTGCATTGGTTGCATTTTGTCGCATCCCATGCTCATAATCACTTTGAGATCCTTTGAAATCTCCAGTTTTGTGTGTCGAGTTACTGGCATGTTGACGCTCCACAGCCCATGCACAGACAGTATATGTAGCGCCTTCAACGCCTCCAACTCCACAACGTTGGCGTAGACGGGAACGCTCCTGTTATAGCCATGCAGGCCAATCGCTGCACCTTAGACAGCGCTTTCCTGCATGTTGCTAGTTTAGTTCTTGGCCACCAGACAATGCTTCCATATGTGAGTATGGGTCTTATCATCATCGTGTATAGCGAATCATGAATTATTAGAATAAATATGGTTGTCAAGTTTTTCCCACAAGGTGTGTACTGGCCCCATTGGGCGTTTACTAAATCGCACCCTTCTCCAAAGTCTCTATTGGCCCTAACCACCCCTATCTTTGAAGTTTATAAATTCTTCAGAACATCTCCGATTTGTTCAGACAACGTACACATTGCCTCTGCCGATTGCTTCATTCGTTGACTTTTATCCTTCATTGATCTTGCCATTCATATTTATATTTTACCAACTCGTCATATAAAATTGAGGTCATCGGAATAATACAATGGAAACCAGCGCCAATATGACTGTCATGTCATGTATGACTTAACAAATTTCTACCCTCACCTCACAGTATTTAATTTCATCCGTTACAAAGTTTTCCTTATATTTGCGGTCATTACAAATTTGATTCGTCATTGTAATATCATATTTTCCTTGTTTACTATGGATTCGTAGAATTCTAGGTAAAGTAAGGTCTCTCGTGTACACTGTAACCTTTTCTAGAACCGTTCTTACTACATGTAATTAAAATAAACCGCCATTAATTCTATATTGACCTTAGAATAGTGTGTCAGTATTCGTGTGTGCGTATTAAAATATATTTACCGTAATTATTATCAAGATTCTATATACGGCAAATGAATTTACTTTAAGAGACTGAAACATGAAAGCACCACATATCTGTGTATATTGTATGCCATGTAGATTTGTCTTTTATTTGCATCAAATTACGTAATCAATTTCCAATAAGCAAAGATAACAATCGACAACACGAGATCCATTGATTAAAACATCAACACGAAGCAAATTCTGGGCAAAATAAAATCGTGCAATCTCGGCAATTGAAAATGCCTTGAATATCATACACCGATTAATCGTTATGTCCACGGCTACTGCAATTTAAATCGATTTACGTCGCATTATGCAATAGTGTGTTGTAGCCGTGTAATGAGACACCCGACGATGCTATGTCGGCTGATAACGTAACAAACACTCTATCGCATTCTTTCCCAGCGCACAGGTCAGCGAATACCAGTCTCGAATCACCAACAATCTCACGTGACCACGGTTATATTCGTCGTAATTAAAAGCTAAAACCGCAGCAATGTTGATTAAACTCATTGTTTGTTACGGCAAAATCGAAAACTGTATTAACGGGAATAGGGAAACGTAACAACCACGTGCGCAAACACGTTACAGTATTTTCTCCAGTCCGTCGCCACTTTTTCATTATTTAACTTAAAATTATGTATTAGGTACAGAAAACTTTACTTTGCGTGGTTTTATTTTAATGTATTTTCTTATTTGTATCTAGTCGTAAAACTTACGTTTTTCCAGTCAAATCATATATATCCGTACCTACGCTAAATTGCTTACGTAATTGCGTAAAAAACGCATTCCAATATCTCTCTACATTTATCACATGTCTAACGTAAAAAACTATTACACGACTAAGTTCCTGTACAAATATCATTTTCAGAAACATTGTTTTATTTAAAATATTTGAACTGATATGTCACGCTATGTTTTTTGGTATTTTTATACCACATACATGCCAAGATCAGCTATTAAAATCTGGAAGTTTCTTTTGCACCGATCTGATCAGTACTCACGGATAGTTGCATCATCGAAGCTTACTTAAGTGATTTACCCAATATTCTCTACAACTACAACTGCCCACACTTGGTGACACAAAATGCTGTAACTATTAGGTAGGCGATCCATAAAAGGGCTTTAGCCTTAACGAATGACGTATGTACAAGTAGTAATATTGTCAAGTCATCATTTGGCACGAGACGGGTGTGCTGCAATTGCGAACACGCTCGCCCGTTCGTAATGAGAATAATGATGGAAGCTTGCGCCATAGATCAGTTGCAGCGCGTGCGCAGCTTGCCGATAGCGGGAAATCGCTAATACTTGCGTAAATACGGCAGCCGCTGCTGGGCTTTACTTTAAATATATCTGATCTACACTGCTTCAAATGAATTTGTAATTATCCGTCATTTTGTTTCTTGTACACCTGATAGTGCGTTTCATAACTGTAACGCGATTTACTTATTGTGTATCAAGCATCTTACTACCCTTTAGTATACAAATAAATAATTGAAGACCAGTGTTATGAAGATATTTTACATAAAATACGATAATAACATTTACGGAGGCAACGATTTCACAGAAATGACAAGTGGGTCATATTGCATCAATATAACGATGCACGCGAACGTTAAAGACACCATAGAGTTGATTGCAAATACAACTTTGTAATTTTCTCGTGTCACGAACGACTAAAACGTTTGCAGGCGAAACACTTCACAGGGACCCTGTTACGTTTACAACCAGCTTATTATCTAACGCAGTTGTTCGCGAATCGTGTCATTGATATTAGCAATATCGTAACTAGCATCGATTTCCCTACCGCACAATTTGCATGCATTTGAGGCAAAAAAGAAACTTTATTAATAAACAAATTCATGCGTATTTAATTATAAGGAAGGAAGGAATGATTAACACTTCGGATAGTCTTACATATTTCCCATTGCGTATCGCTCAGACCTGTAATTTACGCACTAGAAAATATACAGGTAGTTAACTTTCAACGAGTATTTAATGTTTGTTTGACAGGTTGTACGTTTGTCTCAACTGCTGACACTGCTGTTGCCAACACATGACCGATAGAATTTAATATGAAATAATCAAGCAGATGTATGTGGTTATAAATTGATCACATTTGTTCTGGCTAATTGATTTTAGTATTGCTGCTAGGAATAACTATTAATTAGTTTTGGTGTCAAAACATCTGTTGACATTATATTCGACATTTATTCCATTGTTATGTCGTATTATTCAGTACTTGCTATTCATTTGTTTAGAATCAAAATAAATTTATTTCTTTTACACTAAAAGTTAAACACACAAAACGACTATTTATTTTCTTTTGATTTGGACTAGTCCATCACTAAAACCTGATTTCCTTTGAAATATATCTTTTGCTAGATAATATATTTTCACAAAATAATGATGTACATATAGAGCAGATAATGATAGAAATATTTTATTCCCATAAGCCTCTTATATTGTTAATGCTACTTAAGCAAGTAACTACGCGTTCTATTATAAATTCGAGAGTAGGATACAATGA
This sequence comes from Catocala fraxini, assembly GCA_930367265.1. NCBI lineage: Eukaryota > Metazoa > Arthropoda > Insecta > Lepidoptera > Erebidae > Catocala > Catocala fraxini. The sequence continues at coordinate 28,876,569 of OV884025.1, read as the reverse complement.
TGTATCTCTTTGAAAGTGTTTCTCGGAAATCAAACAGCGCTACCTCGGGAAGTCGGGAATTATTTTCTAAGAAGCCGACTTGTTGTCGTCCCTTACGTTCGACAAAAAGATTATCAAGAGAGGCGATGACACTTGGCTCTTACTTTATAACTGTGTGACGCGTAATTTATTTAATAGCTCGAAGAAATTATTGAAAGTTCATAAACGGCAACAAAAACACTAACAAGCCCCGCTATTCTTATACGATTATACTAAGCTTCTTTAGTCTGCGCAGTAGATCGCCATACTCGGGTCGACGTACTCTGTATTAAGAAATTTGATATGTCGTCGATGATCGCGCCGTTGTTTCGTAGAGCGCTGCGGTGAGCGGGTCAGATGTTAGAAGACCCGGGAGTTCATTAGACGAATTCCGAGCACCACTCGTAGCGATGGCAAAAACTACTTTACGTCATTTCGCTACGACTCCGGTGGATGGTGGGAGAGATGTTTTTTTTGTCCTCTTGTCAGATCGCTCTATCCATCAGTCCGTCACGGGGACGTTGACCGTGATTCTACTTATATTTGGGTTGTTCAGCTACTACAACACTTGTGAATATTAACAAAATTTCACTGAAATAATTAAAATATTTCAGTGTAACGTTTTAGTTTTTAAGTCTCGAATGTTTATGTCTATTCACAAGTACTATGCATTCATTCAGTTCTGTAATTTTTCACCGGCGATTTAAAAGCAAGAGTTATACTCGCAAGGGACAACTATTGTAACCTTTTAATTATAGCGCCAGTTAAAGGCCGTGTCATCTTCTGAATTAATGCTCTCTGTTAAATTATTCCCAACTGCAGACGAATGGCTTGTCGCTCAAGCTGTCTTCTTCAAAAAGTTTGTTGAAACTTTGAAGCCAAATCGTGTTGTTAAAACCAAAGATTACCTATACCTATTATTATTGGACAATGGAATAACATTATATTTAAATGAAATATTTACTATTAAGTAAATTATTTTGAAGCAGCTATGTGCTAGCTGTGTCGCTTAGGCCGCTCTTTGTCGGTCTGTCCTTTTGCCTACAGTGTCATGTATTGGCACTTTGAGAAAAGATGATATTGGCTTGCAATGTTGATGGGTATCTATCACACCTTCAATATGTAAATTAAGGTGTGCAGGCTGTGCGTGAGTTGTATATACGAGGTATAGATAGCGTGGTGAGCGGATATCGGGCGGGCGGTGAGCACGCGGCGCGAGCGCGCCCAGTCAGAGTGCCGCCGCGCCGCCAGACGCACGCGCGACCTGCACGTGCTAACTACATCTTTTATATACGACCAGCTCATCACTCAAGTTTGCGTCCAGAAAAACTTTGTTTACAACACAAACAAACAAATGATGTCAGTTTGCATGTACCTCTTTTGCCCCTGGTTTTTTCTCGTGATCTACTTGGGATTCCTAATGCTGGACGTGTGAGACCTGAAGTCTCCGTCCTAGTGGCTCTGGACGATTGAGAGCGCAGACGCGGCGTCGCGATCGATAAGTGCGGGTAGCGCGGCCGGTCGGTGTCAGGCGTGCGCCGCGCGGAGTAACACGCGGGTGGATTTGGCGCGCTCCGGCGACGGTGCGAGCGGTGCCGCGTGCCGGGAGCGCCGTTGGTGTTATGCGGGGCGGGTGCGGCCGCCGCCGGGCCGACTGCTGAGCCAGCTGAGCCGGCCGTCACGATCGCTCCGCACGCGTCGGGCACGCGGCCGCGCGGCGCGCCCGCCATGAGCGCGGCCACGCCGGAGGTGCGCGGCCCGCCGGCTGACGCAACCTCGCCGGCCGTCGCACTGCCCAGGATCAAGCCGGACCTCGGTCTCAATGACGCGACGCTGTTCGCAGTATACTGCTTTATAAAGAATTTTATTGGGTGAGTCCCATTTATCAGGATGGCTGGCACGCCGATCGCTGCGTCGGTTTGCTTTGTCTGTGTATTCTTATGTAACAGGCAAAACTAAGGACATTATGATGCTGCCAAATTCACTGTAATAACTGCAATTCTAAAGCCAATATCAAATTTTAACGTAAGCGTAGTTATAAAAAATAAAATGGTAACCTTATCTATCTTTTAAATTACACATTCGAACCAGTAAAGACCTTAGGCTACTAGTGTAATTAATCTAACGATATTGATCTCCTGATAAATTATTGCAGACAAGAAGAATATAAAGTTGCAAGGTCAGTGTATGATTAACAGTTGACCCTTGTGTTTCGAACTAATATATTAAGTAACTGTTAAATCAACGTATCGGTCAAGGAGCTTGTCGAAATAACTCATAATGACTTCTTTGATAAAACGTATTTCGGCTTCATAGCAAATGGTGCAGATTCTGCGAGAACATTACTTAACTGTTATTCTATTTTACAACACAATGGATCAGCCTTGACTGAATGAGTCGACTATTAAATCACTTGTTTACTATCGCCTAGCAACAAAATATAAATGCTCGTATGTTATTTTCTTATTGGTCGCTACTGGTCGGACGACCATGCAGCTATTCGGCCTTAACAGTACCCTGACATGAGAAATATTTACAATATTATAACGCGATATCGAATATTTCACATATTTACCAATTGCATATTTGTGTTTATGTCTGTATCTCTCAAGATAAGAATGTTTAATCGAATATATTTCTGCGTAACCTTGAAGTTAACATAATCCGATTCATGTACACTGTCCACACCTATGTTTACGTTTTTTATCGCAAACTGGGTTTGGCACGACTTGCAAAAAACTTTTTCTACATATTACCTTCGTTTTCATGATCCACTAGTATTTTCAATACTGTACGATATGAAGGACATCAAACGATGAACATGTTTTGATCATTTTAATTTCACGAAATGTATAAAGTTGCCAATTATAATTACTGTTTATGATTTCATCTGGAAACAATAAAAACTTAAAGTTTATGGTTTTCGGCGAAGTTAAATTGACCGGCAATATCACAATAATTGATGTTGGCGAGCTATCACTAAGCAATTACGCCATTTCTCGATCGGGCCATTTAGCAAGTGCTTGTTGTGCTCCAGATAATTTTCTTTTTGCCATAAATAGCACAGTGTCTGTTGCTAATTGTCGGCAATAGGGCGGAGATTTGCCATGCCGAACTTTGTTAAGAGAAAGTCTTCGTTTAGAAAGTACGCTTTGTTTTGTTTTCGTGTTCAGCTGTTCTGGTCCTTGGTAGATAAGCACCCATTAGATATACTAGATAACTCATTGTCTTTGCGCCACTATCTGAAATCGATAGTCTTGGCAATCTGCATTACTCGGCCACTATTTTCTATAAATGCATTCGCAATTAACATTCTGAGTTTCCATTTTGCATGTCTAAGCAGATTGACGTTCTATTTAGCGGCTACTTTGTCGACTGCATCAAGTGCACGTGTCTGCGGTTACTATGAAATTTCGATTTCTTTAGCAGAAAATGTTGTTTCGTTAGCACGTGTGGGTATCTAGGCAGTTCGTTTTTACGATGCCCGTCTCTGCCGGGGCCTGAACACGATTTTATATAACTTTTCACTATAGCTGCGGATGTTTTGATCGGTGGTTGGTTTTAGATGCAAACTATTGCTTTGTTGCAGCGGGCATCATCACTTTCACAAGAAGAAAAGGGAAAGTCTCGGTGGCGCCCGTTCCCTTGCGGTCAGATTAGCTCAGGCTATCGGCCGGCGCTAATTCCTCTTGTTTATTTCATTTCACACTAATGGTTGCACACTAATCTATGTCGATTTCACTACCAACATGGTAGTTTTAAGAAAAATTTCTCTTGGGTGATCCTGACGGTTTACCGTTATGAAATGCATGTGAATTTCACTAATAATTGCGTAACATCTATAAATGTACCGAGCGTATATGGGCGTTTACATAACTAATGAAGATCATATCAACATCACGTTTGTTGATTTTATCGTAATCAATCTCCGCTAGGGATGCTTTCGGCAATCTATTCTTGTCACATTTGTGGTACATTATCAGTTTCATCTTGTCTAACACGTCACTTTTTGTTTCTTATATTTATACTCGTTCATACCTACTTTTATGTTGTTGTTATTTAAGATGGTGTGTAAACTTTATTTTCCTCCTTTTACTTGTTCGTATTATGTTTCAAGATCGATAGCCTTGTTAACTTTTTCTACCTGATTTATATTCGATTCATTGCTTTTTTCATAAACCTCTGTTTTTAATCGAAGTAATCAGAGCATTTTTTACAGTTCATTAACTCTCTTTGTACTGTATTAATTTAAGAATAAATTCACTTTTAAGCGTTATTTGTATATCAAGACGTTGGCGCCTTGTTGATTCAGTGATTGAAAATGAGACTGCTGATTGTGATTTGTGAGTAACGATTGCCGATTCTAGCAAAATGCTGTCTGATGTAGTCAGACAACTCTCACTGGTAGTATGGTGTGTTACGGTACTAATTGCGTTTTTGAAAGGTTGATTGTTTATTTAGATCGTTAGACGACACGTGCTTCACTATTACATGTTATGAGTTATGCCTTTTTAAAATGGATGGCGTTTACGGCTCTAGTGATGTGCCATTAAAACATAGTCATTATTACTCGGAGATAGTCTATATTTTATTTCCGTAATAAATAAATAGGATCTGTACAGTACAGCCAGAGATTACCCTCTACATACGTCCAATCAAATTACCGAATAAAAAATATTTTTATGAATAGCCGAAATCCAGACAATGAAAAAAGCTTGTCTAAACGTCATGGTCCGAGCAACGACCAAGAGAATAATATTAGTATTGACTATTTCCCAGCTGATGACTAAGCTGCAACAACCAGTTTATGTTTGATATTACACAGTGGCAAACAAGCATATGACACGGTACTATATAATCGGTTACAGAGGTATTACGCACGCGCTACTAATCTCGCAAGAAGCTTCTCGCCGATAACTACTTGAAGTATACGTATAGTATAAGTATACTAGTAAGCACTTATACCATTTTTCCACCAGTTAGTCTACTTGAACAAAACACCACCTGGATAAATGTGCCTACAATTAAGCAGGTGCACCAGATCAGACAATATAATAATAATAATAATATTCTACCACGTACACACAACACCATCTAGCCCAAACTAAGCAGAGCTTGTACTATGGGTTCTAGACAATGGATAAACATACATATTATTATATGCTTTTTTTTTTGTAAATACATACATATTATACATAGAAACACCCAGACCAAGACAAACATCCATGTTCATGCACACAAATGTTTGACTTGTGCGGGAATCGAACCCGCGACCTCAGGCGTGGCAGTCGGTTACACCAACCACTACGCCATCCATTATTTAAAATAAAAAAATACGTACCGACCATTGTCATATTCTAAATCTATACTAATATTTAAAGCTGGAGAGTTTGTTTGTATGTTTGTTTGTTTGTTTGGATGAACACGTTAATCTCAGGAACTACTGGTACGAATTGAAAATTTCTTTAAGTGTTGTATAGCCCATTTATCGAGGAAGGCTATAGGCTATATAACATTACGCTACAAACAATAGGAGCGAAGCATCAATGAAAAATGTTGCAAAAACCGAAAATTATCTTAGCACGCTGCTTCACATAGCAGACAAAGTTGCGCGGGTCAGCTAGTTAGATATACAGAGCAATTACCGTACACTTAAAAACAGTCAGCATAGAAATAATAACTGTATTATTATGTAAGTGTAGATTTGTTTTAGAAGGAAGCCAAACACTACAAAGTTCCTCTTGTCATCATCTTGACACTTTTGTTTTACTAGCCTTTGCACGCGTGATCTACGGTTCGCCCGCAATTTTATTTACGTCGATCAAATTATGTATCATATCAGCGCGCAGCGGTGGAAACAGAATCAAATTAAACTTAGCTTAATAAGTGAACATTCAAGCTACCAAACTAAAAGCTACGCATGAAAAGCGGTGCAGTGGTTTTTGTGTGATGTCAGAAAAAACTGACAGATAGACAAAAAACGTAAAACTGTTGTATTGGCTTCAGTTAGTTGACCCCAATTAGTGCCTCAAAATATCTCCAACATAAAATACAATTTAAAAAAATAACGAGGCTGTGACAGTGCAAATACAGCCTAGTTGCAGTTTTATAATAATACTAGATTTCGCCCGCGGTTTCGCTTGCGTAAATGTAGGTTAGGTTAGGTTTGATAGGTAACAGGAGCTTTTCTGGATGAAAGATACTCTATGTCCTTTTCTGTTTTTCTGGCATTGCGTATGTGAAATTTCATGATGATCTATGGAGTAGTTAAGGCGTGAAAGCGTAACAAACAAACAAACTCACATTTGCTTTTATAATACTAGTTAGGATAGATTTATTCTCGTCGGTTCAAAATAGGTACATTAGATTTTGCACTTATATAAAAATATATTAATCATGAGCATATATTTTGTGCATTTCGTAGTAGGTACCTACTTAATGGGCGTCGGTCGGTTAGTGTCGATCAGCTGTCCGTTCTCGCAACGATGCGTTTTGATATGATAGGAGATAGTGCGTGTCCGTACCGACTGCATACGTAACTGTGAACTTGCATAACTAACACACCTTGTGATACTGTTGTAACTAGCTACACATATGTTATTTCTAATATGGTCGTTGTATTTTTTTCGAACTATTTTATCAATTATGCGTAATGACAAATCCAATTTCGACGGTATAGTTGCTTAACTTGACGCCAAGTATGGTTAGTCTTAAAGTATCAAAAATATAAATCATCATGTATTATGACATGACGTATTGAGGCAACAGAAGTAGTGAGACATTAACTATCTAAAAATAAACAATTAGACAAATATATATTGATGTGTTCAGAATACTTATTCAGAGTTTTGTCGAAATAAAAATATACATATCTAACATCACTATAATATTAATACACAAAATTGAATGTTAAAAAGGCCTAATATACCGTTTTAACATCATAAGTATCTACACTGGTATGTAGTGTAATGTTAAAATACTTATTTTATTATCAATCGTAATAAGTAGATTACGATCTTGCCAGCCATACATTTATGTCGTAAAAGTTTGGCTTGACAACGTATTTAATACAGTAAATAAAATATAAATTACATAATTAAACCTTCAAATAATATCATATTTGCCATCATTTTCCAGTTTGCGATACGCATATTATCATTATATCAGCTTATCATTTTATTGGTAGCAATATTAATAATCATTTCTGGTGCACAGTTGTACAGAAAATAACTTTCGGCATTGTGCCCTTAATATGGATGTACTAAGAATATTTGTGGCCTTGTGGCGCACCCTTGGGGAGGCTTATGTCCAGCAGTGGACTGCAATAGGCTGAAATGATGATGATGATGATGAAGAATATTTGTGCTACTAAAAGAACATCTCAAGATGCCCGAAAATACTAGATAAATAATGGATACCGAAGCTTGTATATGGTATAGTTGGCTAAGCTTACTATGAATGAGAAGTACTATAATATTGATATAGTTAGTATCGATCGTAATTCATTAGCATTTTGGTTGAATTGCCAATTGAAACATTTGCAGCATTAAATACCAGTTAGAAATCGCGGTACTCAAATGACTATTAAATCTCTAGACATAGTTAAAACAATTATTATAAGTATAACAAGTGCATGTAGACCAAGTAAAATAATAAATATTCGCGATCATGGCATTTGCATTCACATTTTCGAGAATGCTTCGTAAATGTCAAAGTTAAAAAACAGCCCTACATCACCGTTCACTGAAATATAATGTACATAGGTATTAATTCATAAACTAAGAGACTTTAATTTTGACAGCAATTATATTTTAACGAGAAACGTACCTATTTTGATAGTCTATAATTAAGCAGTAAATATTAGCCAGCGCACACAGTTTACAGATTAGATTACAACATGTTTCTTTTTTAACACAGTTTTTAAATATGTCCTACTCTTTTATGGTATGTTAAAAAAGGACATAGCGAATGTACAGTTAGTATACACACTAATTAAGGTCTTATCTCACCACATTTCCTCACCGTTATTTTATTAGTATAATTATGATTTTTATCGACGCACGTGCACTTTTTTCATTTTAATTTGGCCAGCGAATGATGCAATTTCAATCTGACATTTTATATTTAATCCAATTTTGATTGTTTATTTTGAATGTTTAATATCTTTATGTAATTAAAAGCTGCCAGTAATACTTAATCACTTCCATTCGTTTGTTTTGTTTACAACAAAACAGGTATCAAGTCAATGGAAAGTTTATAAGGTGAAGTGTCGGAAATATCACCAATTAAGTTACGCAACGGTGTTCGCATCTGCAGTGATGTGCATACGTAAACCTGTTGCGTGTGCCTTACTTGTTGCGTTTACTTTTACAATTGCATATACAGTTGCATTAATATCTAGCAAAAAAAGTGTTATATTATTTTGATTCCCCATATGATATGGAGTAATCAGCCGTTTGACGCGTGACAGTTGGACGATTAGCCAGGGATCTCATCTCGCATATTGATTGACGCGTTGCCTTGACGTAGTACCATAGCGCCACCCTATAAAGCCGCCCCTTTCACGCAAGGACGTCGGGAATAGGGACGCGCGCATACTCACTACTACGTTCGGGGTCCCTCCAGTCAGTGTATACACGATTATCGGACAGAGAGCACGCTTTCTCTCACCTCCGCGTTACTTTGACCCGCGAAAGTGCATTATAGTGTTTTTCTAACTTAAAACCATATAACCCAGTGCCCTGGAGGACTCTCTGAAACACCATTTGTAAGTACTGCATTGCATTTGTACTAAAAGCAACCCCAATACTAAAACTAGGTCAAGCTTCCGCGTCCTCGGTCCTAAAGGTTTTTATTTATGAATGGGCGTGTTGTTTTCTACCTTTCGTACGGCTTCTTCAGCAATTGTTCTAAGCAATTTATATGTACTTAGTTACGATGCACTTAATCCTCGTAGTACTAGCGATGGTGACGTCACCACCCTTATTCGCGATGGGCGCCGTGGATACGGACACGGGGTGGTTATTCCCATTCCCTGCTATTTGTTCATTGATTATTTTAACAGTGTGACCCGGAAACTTTGTCTCATGCAAAAGTTATAGTAAAGGGTTACTAAAATGTTTTCATATTTAAAGCTAAGTACCTAACTAAGAAGTGACTAAGAAATATATAACAAACTAATTTCACTGTTTACCGCTTTGCCTCTTTATTTTATATTCTTTTGTTCCATTCTGTACAAGTCTTTTGTTTTTTCACAATATACCTTCCCCTTTTTTAATTTGTGCAAACCGTGCACGAAACTTTAATAGCCCATAACGATGCAGGACAAAAGCTTTGGGTGAAATTCATAAATATATTACATCCGACAAAACGGATACAAACAAAGGGAGCAAGTAATCTAAAAGCACGGTTGCGTGAACTTCACTGGCAGATAGGTACGGCTCATGGCTTTATACCATCGGTGTAAACCATCGGACTAATAGATACTGTGATATTTACAAACACTGTTTGTTCTCTTTCGTATCCATACTAGCTCATGTGCGTGCCAATGGAGTTTATATAAAGGTCAATAACATTATCTAATTTGGGCAACAACCTGATGCTTACACACTCATGATTACTGAACCTAAAGTACATTCATGTATTGCAGAATCTTCGCTAGTATTGGGTATTTATTCAATTTCTGTGGCTATACTGCATACGGTCCGTCTGATAGTAGCGGTTACCATGTAACACCAAAAAGTTATTGTAACCAAGTAACAATTGCTAGGTAGTAGATCATTTTGTTCGAATGAGTTTATTGCCTACGCAGAAATAAGCAATCGGTTAACCTATATTATTCTGTAATATCCAGATCGACATAAAGAAAGTTACAATTAATGATTAATCTAGGAACTCAGAACACTTCCTCTTCACTGTTCTCAATTGTGTACGAGTAGGAACTATAAGCCGTGCTGATGATTACGCTCGGATAATCTCAATCTAATCTCGCTCCCCCTCATTCGGAGAAAGTTGTTATCGCAGGACACGCGCTGCCCAACGTCGACTGTTCCTTCTGTATTCATTTATTAATACCTCTACGTGTCCGCATAATAATTACACAATCGTCCATTAATCTCTCGATCTCATTACTCACGCGTTATTCCTACACACTAAAACGTATTGCGACAACGTTTTTATAGTTCGCGTGCTCTCATTATTTGATCCAAATCAAGCGAAGCGGTTATCCTCTCCGAAAATAAAATCCATTTTTATACCCAGCTGTAAACTGCGAAATGTTACTTAAGTGCGAGATGAGGACCGGCTTGCCGAAAAACCAGATCTCTATTCGGAACATTATGTTGAAAGTGGTCACATACGCTCTTATTATACTAACACCTCTGTCGAGGATTACCAAAGAACAAAGGATTACTAAAAAGTTCGTCAGCCTGCAAACATTGGCACTCACTTTTATTCTTGCATGCGACTATTGCCTAAATATCGTACAGACGTAACTGACCGCGTATCCATTACCTAAATTCCGCGTATTTATTTAATGTCGTTAGAGAATCTAAATTAGAGATTAAAACTAAGTATACTTGTGTAATCATTTATTACTAGTTATAATTAATAAAATATTTTCAGTCATTTAATCAGGTTTAGCTGTGTGAAAATAAAGTTGCATTCTTCGCTGGCTGTCTTGTTATAACGGTGGTGTGCTCGGCCGTCCACACTTCCTGCGCTGGTGGCGTCAGGTGGTGCTATTTCTACCTCTCCATGAACCGACCCGTCTCACAATTCACGTTCAAAGTCGATTATTTTAAAAACGAGAACGGAACCAAGTTTGTTTTTCGTTTATTACGATCCAAGGATTCCCGTCTCGGTTACATACCTCGAATTTCTACGTCGTGTTTGTTTACCAAATCGTGTCACCCAATCTTTCTGATTCAATTCTGGAAATACTCTGGTAAATTTCGAATGTTATTTCGATCACATTATCTGTTGCGTCCTTGGTCCAATTTGGAAGCGTTACAGCGTCCCATTTAGCTCAACTCTTCGCTTCAAACCCAAACAATGCTCGTATGACCCCGTTTCCTCTCACTGCCATTGTGATCCGCTGCAACCGACGACCTACATTTGCTATTGTTTATTGCTGTGTAATTAACGAATCGCTCATAACTGGTAGATGAACCGTGATTTGTGCCCTTGGCCGTCGAGATTGCTTTCGATTGTCGTGTCAATTAGACATACGCAAATCCTTCATGGAAAGTGAGAAAGCGAGATTATCTAGTTGTATGAAAGCGTGCGTACCGTGCGTCCCGAAGATCCCGCCTAAATATAAACATGTTTATTCCGTCTCATATACAGCACCTTGCGCGCTCATCGGGCACTTATAAAAAGCGGCGGCGAGGTCAAAGCGTCGTACGGCGGCCGACAGTGTGGAACCCGCACGCGCGTTGTAACGACGCTTGTATCGATATCGATGCTTTATTATCACGTGCAGCAGTGACGTCACGTGTGTATGCAACGGCCGAGCCAATGGCTCTTGGCAAGTTGGCTGCGATTGATTGAGGTGTACGTCTTCACTAGTGTGCGTTGCGCGGTTGAGTCCACTCGTGTCCGTATGGTGCAAAAGTTGATGGCGGAGTTGAAGGTGCTCATAGGGAAACGAGCACCGGGCGGGGGCGCGGTCCCCGCACCCGCACCGCCCGTGCCGCCCGTGCCCGGCCAACAACAGTACACGCGAAGGGACCTCAAGGCGAATCTGCACAGACACATGAGTATCGTGTTAGACAGGTCAGTAATGACTGAGCGTCAATTTCGACTTTGTTCTTCACAAACCGGACTTCACGGCTAAATATCGCCACGTATCATACCGTTTGTTTTTTTGATATATTTTAATTGTATCTTCAGATAGCGTAGCAGCAATAACAGATAATGATTTCGATAAGGACGGTACACACGATAAGTGAAAGCATTTTCACACCATACGATTAAGTTGAACGTGTTATAGTGATGTAAACGAGGCGTTTTCTGTACACTGCGGTCGGCCATAACGTCGATACTATTGAATATTTTATGATCATTTTATATCTTTGCCATCGCTTGTAGATGGTGTCGTCTAATACCGCAAATTGGCACTCAATTTTCAACTAATGTTAAGGCTACGATTGGCAATATCTATAAAAAGTTGCTGCGTAATTATGTGATGTAAGGACATTAATCTTCATTCATTGATGTCAACAAATGCAGTTGCACGACTCATTTGCATACAGTCCACTCTCCCAACTCCCGACGAACTCGATATAAGTTTATGTTAAACGAATGTAGCATACTGGATGTAAATAAACTACTGTATTTTTGGAAACTGATTCCACAAATATGCATAGTTTTAATTACATACGAGTTTAAAATAAAACTTATTTAACCTTAAACTTCATGAATACACATTAAGTTGCCAAGGTCGCACACGCATAATTTAATATTATAATACAAGTCTTAATTAATTAAAACAAAACATCTTACGGTTATGATAAGTTTCGGAGTATTATTATCTCACTGTAACGTAAACATATAAGTACCCGTATAGTTTGTATTTTTAAAATATACTCCAGTTGAGATATAGGTGCCCTCCTCCAGAAAACATAGCTCCTCTCTTCCCGTATGAATAAAGTCACCTCTGCCTCTGAGAAGTACATAAGTTTCTTACTTTAATCTGTCAATAAAAGTGTATCAAAAAATGTGTAACAAAAGCTTCATCCTTTTCCCTTGAAACCTAGAACAAAAGATACTTATTGAATATATTGTAGTCTTTGTACCTACGTTAAAAGTTTTATAAGAACGATCAATATTCACACAATTTTGGTTAGATGTGTGTGGCATACCTACTAAGTCGCCCTGTTCTTACTATAGAACCACTTTCGCAATACTACCATACATGCAGTCAATACGGCTTCCATGACAACAAGTCTAAGATTACACGAAAACAAAGCAATTACTCTATATATTAAAAATATTTCTGGCAGTTCAAAGCATGTTTTTTCTATTTGGACGATCAGTGTAACCTTAATTCGAAATCAATGCAACTCGCGAACCTTGAATAAAACATAACACTTACCAAAAATGCCTACTTTAAAACGGCGGTGTACAAGAAATCTATTTTGAGAACTGTTTTGCAACACAGACAAGATACGCGTAATATTTTATAATTTTTATAGGCCTTACATGCGTCTTTTTAATGAATAACTTTCAAGGTAGAGCCATATTTCTCAACAAAAAAACGTTTTGCTGTTATGAAACACATAGTAACTCGTTATCTTTCATAGTAATATTTCCACAAAAACAATTCGTGCTTATCGCGTGTATTAATACATTTGAATAATAAAACGATTGTAATCAAAATAATCATATCCTATTAATAAGTCTGTTTTTTACAGTATTGTCTATAATTTACGCGAATGTTGTGTAACATTCGCGTTAATTATAATAAAAACTTTTATGGCTTTTATCGCGGTTTGTTTTGTATACAATGTCCGGTCTGGTCTATGGTTATGGTTGGGGTCTCCCCGGATAGCGAAAGTGTCTAAAAAGTGTAAATAAGTGTGGCTGATTGTTGAAAGTGGCAACGGCAAACCTATAGAACGTAGAACTGGATAGAAAGTTACGCCCAATGTTCTAAATAGCATATTTTACATTATTGTTTATTTTACAAATCTCATAAATAATAATCATTCTCGTAATCTTATCTTTATTCAAATAGATTCGCAGTGTAGTATGTATTTTTTAAATATCTCTAACAGCCGTTATGACATCATTGACTCCATGTTTTTAATAACATTTACCTTAGTTCCCTCACACCATCCATCTTTTTGACCTTTATTAAACAATTGTTCTATTCGTATTATTCTTATTAGCAGTAGATATGGTAACATATCCACAAGTGCACAAAGTAATAAAAACTACTCACTCTGAGGGAGTGTCATTTGTAGTCAAAACTGAGGTTATCAGATTCTGAATCGCGATGCCGAAACGAAAACAAAACGAAACAAATAACTAATTTAGTCTCTGCAATATATTATGATAATCCTACGTTTGTCTAACATGAGAGATATTGGTTCGGTCAATATTTTTTACCAAAATGTTAAGTTGAGAAAGTTAAGAGGGTTCTTTTAAGAGCGTTTAAGCCTCGTGGCCTGTTCCGAGTGGCAACGTCGCAAGTAAGTGTCAAATTATGGGGTTTTAAATATAATTAAAATGTTTTAAATAGTGTATCACAGATATCATTATAGTTGTAGTTCTTTAAATATGTCAATAATTGATAGGGAATTTTAATTGTGCAATGTTTACAGTAGAAGGACATGAAATCGCTGTATGCTCTTAATAATATCCTTATTAATTGCATGGATGTCTCAATGATTTTAGTGAAGTTAGCACCAAGAGCAGTACAGCCGTTCTTTATCTGGGTGTTGTTACAATGTTTGTGACTTCACTTTTGCAAGTAAAGCGTCACATCCTCAGACACAAACATTCATCCACACACATACACTAACAAACACAAATACACTTGCAAACACACACTACAATACAGAACACATAATTATCATCATCTACATATATAGTTATTATTAAGTAGCATAATATATTTGTATAAGTAGCATTAATATAATAACTGTTTCTATCTGATGCAATTACTGTGAGATTAATCAGTGGAAAGAGACTGGATCGCGCAACACAGGGTATCCTAGTGCGTGATTAAGTGCCACATCTACTTTTGTGTAACTTGTATTTTTTTATGAACAAATAAAACATACAATTCATAATTTTTAAAAATTCTTTACTATCAATACATACATTGCTATTGGTCCCGAGATTCGTTCACGGTTATGAAACATCGAATTCGATTGAAACACCAGGCATATCGAATTATTTGTTAAGAAATTATTAGGATTAGCAGAATGGGTTCGACCTCATACGTGAAAGCTAAAATATAGCTAGCAAAATGTGGATGCAAATCATTTCTCGACCACGCTTTCAAGAGTATACATGTGTATAATACGTTTAAGAGCAACTCTAAGAGTCATAAAGGCATAAAGAAGGATAACGAATCGAAATCACCGGCACGACGTTTTAGAGACGTGTAAAGTAATATTGAATTCAATTTATGTGCTAGTTACTAAGCGACCAGTTCTTCCAATGACTTTTATTACTTGTTAGAAATGCTAATCAGATGACTTGTAACTTGCAACGTTTACGTTTTTGCTTTCATATTCTGATAAGCAGAGGTAAAAGACATAGTCGCGAGAATTGGAAAAACATTTCTTTTTTGCTAAAATATAAAACAAAAGGAACATAAAGCCAATGTGAACAGGTTTGGATGACAAAATCTACATAGGTTTTGATCAGATTGATCCTCGATCTGATCAGTTTGTTTACCTAAACAGACCAGATAAAAGATGTACGTAGATAAAAGCGCGTTGTGTCTAGATTGCACCTGCTGTGTTTATCTCACTTAGTACGCGACAAATATATTGCCTCTACCATATCTATCACGTCTAAATATCCAAACCAAGCACTTTTTTTCAAAACACCTTGAGTGTTGAAGCCTGGATCGCACGCAAACTGCCACCTCAAGTCTAATGAGGCATCTATAAAATCTAAATAACAGTGCCCTAAACCGTGAAACGTGGATTTAATGAGACTATTATATTTGAAGAGCAAACGATGCAGAACAGATATACAGCAATCCAAATCAAATGGAAATACTTAATCTCTGCCTACCCTTTTGAATAACAGGCTTGATAAACATTAATAGGAATACAACCTTCATTGACAGTAAAACCTTCACTTCGTCAACAGAAAGCCCTGTTGTTTTTCCAACCAAATTAATGAGTTTCGTATTCAGTTACACTACAAGTTAGTTTTCCTAATACTCCAGCTTAGTGAGTTAATCCGGTATTTGTGTTTTCGCTTGTTGCTTAAGATCGGCTTACGAATTCTCCCGGGTTCAGTTCTTCCAAGAAATTAAATATCGCTTTATGTATGGGCAAGATCTAATTTTGTTTTTTGGGTTTCCTAATAGGATTCTTTAAATCATGGTAGAGTGTAACATCATATTGAATCGCACAATGTACCTATATATAATAATCTAAACAAATGTCTGTTTGCTTTAAATATTCGCATATCCAACCTATTACAAACCCATTTCTTTACGAAGGACGCTCGAGACTTTATAATCTATATTAAAGACGAAGAAACTATCAGTGGATCACATAATCGCCACTCTTGCGTTTATCAAATCCACAACATGTAGCGTAGTAACAGTAGCCAAGTGATTACTTATTAAACTGCAGCATCCGTGCAATCATAAGAAACTTCATACCTATTCTTCTAGTAAACAAACATCTAACTTACAGGTGCTTGTTTGTTTCGATTACGTCGAAGTCCACTCTCCTAACCTATCGTAGGTTAGGAGAGTGGACTTCGTACTCGGCCTTTAATCTTTGCACTTCAATGTGTTACATACACATAGTCACTGTACAATTTTTATATGATCGTCACTTGCGTCACACATTATATCCCTGTACTGTTTCTATTTTAATTGTACTATAATTTTGCTGTCGACATCCATCAAGCGAGGTCATTAAATAATCAATGTAATGACTACTACAGGAACATGTTCATTATTATACAATTTATTGTTGAAACTGCCTCGTTAGTTCAAATGCGGTAAGGCCACTGCCGATCGGCTTTCCCGGTTTCGATTTAACATTGGAAAATTCTTAGTAAGCAGTATAAGTCGTGTGAGTGCTCTTTATTTTTGAAGACATTTATTTTGTTAAATGTTCGTTCCTTTATATTTCTACTTAACCCTGCGGGTGTACGTTGTACAAAAGACAACTTTGTGTAATATTTACTAATTTGTGTCCGCGGCTTCGCCTTTGGAGTCCCACGGAAACGAAAACCGGGACAAAAATACTCTATATGTTTATTCAGAACATGGAATATCTGTGTGCCAAGTTCCACCTATAAACGTCTCATGCGTGATTGAGTAACAAACATACCAAACCACACATGTTAAGAAACTGTCACATTTATAATATAAGTAGATATGATTATAGTTTACGAATTCACTAACAAGAAAAGTATTTATACATCACAACTGCGTCAATTTTAATTTCGATCAATTCAACCTAATGAGCTACAAGACCAGCAAATTGATATTCCATCCTGTATCTCTTGGGAAATATTTATCCGGTCGGGATAAAACGTAGCCCATTTCCCTTTCCGCGATATAATCTAACGGCTAAAATGTTATCCTTCCTACCCTCATCGGTCCATTGAGGCTTGATCCAAATATGTCGATGGCGTTTACATTTCTTTTTGGTATAAATCCAATCCTCTATAAAAAATATAGATATCCTGCTTTCTTGCTGAACTGGGACGCATAAAAATGTATTACCTACTTAGTTATTGACCCGCAGAAGCCGTTGACCCGTAAATTCGAATAATAATAAGGGTATACTGGGCATTAGACTAGTTTTATCGTGGCTCGATCTAGTGGTTTTAACTAGTGACTGACCGCGGCTTTTCTCGCAAGAATCCTAATGAAATATTAGGGGTTAAAGTATGAAATCGCCGAAATGTACAAAAAATTAAAACTCATTTTTTCTAAGATGTACCATATTTATTTAATCGAAATATATACCCTTATTATCTATACATTGCTGCCATCTAAACGGAAGTTCATTTATGCCTTTACGATAGAACTCCGAGGATCTAGATTCGACAAACTGCGTGAAAGCATTTTGTACTGCCTCCTGGGAAGAAAATTTTTTATCACGTAGAAAATCAGCCAAGCAATGTCGAAATACTACGAACGCGATTCAACTGCGTGTGTTAAATGCATGGTTGTGTGCCTGTAGTGTTTTTTAATTAATTTAATGTATTTCTAATGCATATTTTATAGAAATATTAGGATTCGTCCCTCCTTCTTCATATAAACTTTAACTGTGCCAAATCTCATACTCCTGCGTCCTGTCCAAATCATGAAAAAATAGTAGTCCGTTGGCGCAAGGTCTGGCAAGTACGGAGGATGACGTATGGTTTCTAACTGCAGCTCCTGTAGAGTTACAACGGTACCTCGTGCAGTGTGATGTCTTACGTTATCAATTATCATAGAGCAATAATTGTGAAGATCAATTCACGAGTCGGGGCTGTTTCACTGCCAGTTTCGCCATCATTGTTCGAAGTTCGGTACAGTAAACATCTGCTGTCATTGCTTGACCAGACCTGAGAAAGCTAAAGTGAATAACACCATGAAGATACCACCAAACAGTTACTATTACCTTTTATTGGTAAGCTTTGCTTTAGGGCAGTGTTGCAGCGTTTGAGCTGGGGTCAGCCATTGCATTTTTCGCTTACGGTTATCATTAAGAATCCACTTTTCGTATCATGTCACAATTTCAACATTTCTGTACCGATTCAACAAGGCAACACTAGTTTCAACACGCATTTCTTTCTGCAGATCAGTCAAATCATGAGGCATTTTTCATATTTTTTATCTTACCGATTTGATTCAAATGAGCCAATATTGTAGGTAGGGTAACGATAAACCATGCCGCTAATTCCTGGGTAGTATGATTCGGATCGGCTTCCACCATCTTCTTCAATTCAGCTTTATTCACCTGTGTGGACGGTCTTCCACGTGGTACGTTCTTCAAGTCGAAGTTACCATTACGAAAGCGTTTAAACCAAAAACGCACGGTGCGTTCATTAGCAGTCTTCTCTCCAAACGCAGCTTTGATATTGCGAGCCGTTTCCGCCGCGTTAGTTCCGCTTCGGTACTCGTATTCAAAAATGACTCGGATTTTCGAAGTATCCATCTTTCCCGTCTAAGCTGCATAAAAAAACAATTGAAAGTCGAAAATCGAATGTTGCATATTTTTTAAAAGAAGAATCTTATAGGTATCATGTGAAAAAAGTTTCACTCGAAAATCTCACACCGTGAAGGTTTTATGTCAATTCAAAGTATATTTTACTATACAACGGCAACTTCATACTTTAACCCCTATTACATAACGGGATAAAACTAGCGTAACCCAAAACACTTTTAATTTTCTACCTATGTGCCAATTTTCATTGCGTTCAATGCTTAGCGCGTAATTAAGTTATAAACATCTAACGATATAGTATACAGTATCAACTAGAGCTCTTTTAGGAATAACTACTTGCTTTTAATATCTGTGCTTCAGACAGCAGCGCTCTTCCCTTGAAGATTTTACTGTATACAAGACAGATCACAAATCAATTATTAATTATGAGTTGTGCAGTGTAGGTAAGGTCAGTTACATCTGTCATTATTAAATACCTAACATCTCGTAATCATTTACATTGTATTCATTGCTTTACCCTAATTGGTGCCTCATATAACAAATTATAACGATTATACACAGCATAATACGCACTATATCTATGTTTACTTAACACCTACACGGCAACACAACATCAATCACTTCAGCAATTATACTTATAGTAATTACTTGTTTATATGCACTAAGAAATTGTGTGTCGACGTAAAATTATTCGCGTGTAGAGAAGGGTGTCCACTCGCCAATATTTAAATCCGTTACAATGATACGCGTCAAAATCTGTCGAACATTTGGCATCATGGCGCGCCCTCTGACGTACCCTAAATTAAAATAACTGATACGCACAATACATCACAGATTTCACCACAGTCTTCCTGCATATTAGTCTAAAGTCAAGTCGTAAAAACAATTTATGGATAACAAGTTATGTTGTACATTGACATTTGTTACTTGTATTGTTTATAACCGGAACTTGCTACTGCCACGGTAATTTCTATTTTATTCTTCTTGGTATGTAAGGTACTAGAAATACACACACGGTGTACTTATTAAGGCATCAATATTTTATGCGAGTTGTGGCCAACGTGATTCGTACGACACACGTACGCCTTTTCATTTTCCTGGAAAGATAACATTGACACGATCGATCGTATTCCGAAGGCTGTATACGCTTTGATACACTCCAAAGAAAGTAGTTTAAGTTTTATTTGCTCTATATACAGTTAAAGTTAATATAGGTAGGAGAACGTTGTAAATAAAAAATAAACTTATACAATTCTGAAGTTATGTTCGGCAAGTCTATACCGAATTCGAAGTCAACAAAGTAGCTGTATGGTGATACTATTTAGCCAGCAGATGGCTTGCCTAACAGTATTTATAACAGTTAACTTTCAGTCGGCTGATACTTTCTATATTATTATTTTTCTCCGACATCCGTGTCGTAACTATACATTTATTTTTAAGCCTAAATCGTATCGTTGGAAAATTACTGAAATATACTACTGTTCAATGTCAAATAACAAAATTAGAAGGAAGCAACATCACATTTTACGAATGCCAGCGACAAAAGCTTCGTATGATTAATTTCTAGAACAATTTAGCAGCTGGTCAGTGTTCAGAAATAACGGCTCCAGAGCGACTCAGCAGCCGGCCTTGTGCTAAATTACTGGTCTAAAATTTACAAACTGCACGCTCATAGGGACTCGCTAATCTCTCCGATCGAGAAACTTCAGCCTAATACATCAATTACATTGGACACCTGCAACTGTTGGCATTGATTTTTTTGGCCGGCTACCCACCTGTCATTATGTCTAAAGAGCTTCGGCCCCCTTGCCTGTACGCCGAGTGAAGCTAACAATTATACCTAGTAATACCGACAGCAATTATTAGCCGTTAGTTCCAGCAGTCTCTCATTACTATAACTTAAATGTGGTGAGATAACTATGTTTAGCATTAGCCAGACCGTGCCATACAACTTGTTTAAAACTAACTCTACGTCCTGGGTAGACATTTCGTTTATCTATGACAACATCAACACTTTCCGGGTGTTTTACTTATGTACACATGACAGTTGTGTAGGATTTATAGGGAAAAGAATCCTATGACCGTCAATTATTTTTACTGATCACCTGGACGGTGTCCAGAGGAATGTCGGCATGACACCTCTGTGCGAGTGGTCGTTGAGTAGACGCATGTAAATCATACGATGCTCACGTATCGCGCTACTATTTACCGCAAATATCGATATCTTCGTTAACGTTCGGATTACGCCGGACGGCGGGGGTGCTTTGTAGTGGTGACCGCAGTCGCATGCGCCGAGCCGCCCGCGCACGGCCGCCCGCCGAGGCCGTACCGAAGCCGTGCTATGCCACAACGTCTAGGTCATTACACTTATTCGCGTGTATACCTTATCGCGTTCTTATTATCGCATTAAACATATTTCATTCAAGTATCGATCGAATCCGCCGCCCGTACCGTAGAAGTCTTGAATTTCGTGCGGCGAACGCGAACGGTCGCGCGTGTATCGCTCGCCTGTCGGATGACATCAGTTAAGCCACCACGTCCGTTGGAAACAATAAGCGCTCAGTGTCCACGCCGTGGCCGTGTCGGACGCACGAGAAGCTTAATGGAGGACGGACGTTGCGCGACGTGTGAGGCCCTGGGCCGCCGCAGCCTCTCTACGAAGCTGCTTCAGGTGGCCACCGCGCAGGCGCACATGAGGACATGCTCGCACGCCCCCTCACCTGAACAGGTGCACGACTCCGAACTTGCATCCCGGGCCCTCGCAGCAAAGCGACGCAAGTCAATAGCCGGCTTCAAGCTCAACTTAACCATAGATTCACAACCGACGTCGAAATCGACCACTACCGAACAGCCCCGATCGCCTTTCGCTCGCAGGAACACGTGGTGCTCGTAAGTGACTCACTTGCATTCAAACGTAATTGATTTCAACTTGGAATGACTTCTTTTTAATTTTTGTTTACTGTAATGATAACCTTCGCCCTCGAACATTTTATATAACAAGTATTTGCACATCCTGTTGTAAAACACTTATTTGTCTACTTTATTATCTCATATCTTATCTTGTTATGTTATCGGCTTAAGATTATGCACTCGTTTCTATGATTTGCTCACATATTGTTCTTACATAGATCTTCCATGGATTTCTATTTGTATCACCACTGCGTTAGCTCACCACAATACTTTGGCGCTCGGGTTACCTTGAAGCAAATTGGAATACAAAATTTGTATAGAACTGTTTTTTCGACTATTCTCGCGGTCCCCACACTTATAGACCAGTGATAAATTAATCTTTATAACCTTGAGTATATTATTATTAGTTCAAAGATACAATCGCCCGTCGTAGTCAAATAATACTTATAGTAATCAATCTTTCTATATATAAAACTTAGGTAGATATTATACCATGACTACGAGTGATTGCAATCTTGCGTGATTTCATAATAAATAATGACTATCTACTTCGATTATGTTGCAATTTTGTATAAGTTCAATACGTTCTATTTGTACAGAATTCGATTTAAGTGACTAATGACATACGGTGCGCTATGATCTTTATTATGTACTGATAACATTTTAAATTACCTTCTGGTATTCAATTAATCAAATTAGCTACCGGTGTTCATGCTATGATATCGCATATCGTAATCGATATTACCATAATCGTCGAAGTTAAGAGTTACGTTCATCAAAGGTGGTCATGTTAATTTAAAATGCAATTATTTTCTTCGATTTTAATATTTTGTTTCAATATGTTCTTCAGGACTTTTAATAAATTATTCTTAAATTACCGAATTAAGCTCTCAGTCATTAGGAGATAGATTTGTCTGGGAAAATCCAAAAGAGTCACCGGTTCAAACTTGAACAGTGCACTATCCATTAATACGGAACTAGCGGAAATTTCAATTTGTCCGGCTAAGTACCCAGTTAAGGCAATAAAGGACAAAATCAGGAACTTGTCACTTGAGGGAATTTCTTTCTGCATTATTGTGAATTAAATTACTCATATATGAAACAAGGATATACCCAATATAGATATTCAGTCATCAGATGAGTTTTTATTTGACTTTTTACGCAACTACAACAGTACTCAACTCGAATGACCATACAATATTTTGAAGACAAACAACTTTAATATAGCCACACATTCACTTCTTGTGGTACTATGATGTAAAACCAGAAAAAAATATATGAAAAAAGGCTGATAGATGATAAACTACTCTTTGTCTATACGAGACGTATAATAAAACAATGATAACTTCTTTGTAATGACATTAAGTACAGTAAAAAATCTTTATAATGGCAATCATGTGTTTTTGCGCACTAAAGAAATATTTGATGCTGTAATTTTTCCCACTTAGATCTGTTAAAGGTCAGTATATTAATATAAATAATTCTATTATGTAATGTAAATTGATTTCAAACGTTCGTTGCGGTAATCGCTTCTAGAATGTTAATGTAATCGATAAAGGCATATGTTATGTTATTGTTGTTTTTTCTATTTGATGCCTGGATCTTGATATAAAACCGTTTATCGGTACTTTACGTACATCTGGATTTCAATGCGACAGCTTATCTAAAACATCCTTTTTATTCTTGTCGATAATTCAGGTACCACTGGTTCTTTATCATGTTTATCTTCTTAAAGTGTCATCTGTGTTACTCAATGTATCAGTTTGATTGATTATTATGAATGCCTTTTATCTACTAAATCTGGTTCTGTAGATTCTAAAAATAATGTTTTCAGATATAATGGTTCACCTCGCGTGCCCACCGTGAGTTTCTTATAAGCCGTTTGCCTTAGGTTTTCCAAGTGCTTGGAAAACCGAAATATATTGTGTCCAATAATGATAAATAGAAAATAGACTCGTTTTCTTCTTTTGCTCTTAAATTTTCCTATATCGAAAAGCTTATGCTCTATATTTATCTAATATAAGTTTAGGCGCTAAACTACATTTTACAAAGGAATGGTCGACAGCTTATAGTGTTTATAAAAATACAAAATATTACGAACTTTGTAATAGTATCGTTCAAAAGTATCAATTACTATTCTTAATTATTATAATAGTTGTATGCAAATGCATTCTAGAAAATATTGACTATAGTCAAAACCTGGCTATAATTTCTGATTACCGAATCTAGATTTAAATACCCGAGGCGATGCACAGATTAACTTTTATTAGTCATGATTTTATTAATTTTAATGACTATGCTTTCATCATCAAGCTTCGCATCGAATGTTTCAAGACATTTTTATGTATCTTAATTACGGTTGAATTATTATCACCACCTAAGTTATGCGGATATAGCAATCGATGAAATAGGCGGATGAATTCGGGGATAAAGAGATATTGAGTGTGACTTTTGACACGTTTTACTACTAATGAGAAATTCATACGGTTGTTCGTATGCTGTTTCTAAATAAAGACATAACTGTATTGTAAACAATGAGACTGTATATAAACTTAAACACTTTTACGATGGACGTACTAAATGCCAAAATTCTTTCATACTATATGCATTTTGAAAACGATGTAAAAATCCAAAGCTAATATTAGCTTATTGCAGAAGAAAATTATGATTCCATACTACGTGTTATGTGGCGTGACCCAAACACAACTCAACTCTGTTTCAAATTCTACTTTTAAATATGAAGTCACACTTGAAGCTGTTGCAGTTTATGGTGGATAAAATTTAGCCCATGATGAATTTTATGATCCGTGCACAAACGTTCACACATGATATTACAGCGCCAAGATGCATATAATAGATAACCACGTGGTCACAATATGGTTCTACGATAAATATTGATGCATTGTAATGAAACAGGCGTTTTTATTTTATCATTTAGATACAATTAATGCAGACGCTCAAGGTTAATGCGAATTATGTATGTGTCAGATGACATATCATGAATAATTAATTCATCTCGTTCTGTTAATGACAATGATATCACTTAACAAGCTACGTAACGCAGGTACACTGGTAATTTTAATTGTAACATCAAACGCGTTGTGTTCGAACCAATTAAACTAGTGCTCGATTACGAAAATATTCTAATAAGTTAACCGTTTCATAATGTAAATTTTGTAACATGAGCAGTGATGTTAGAACAAATCTTGCAAAATTTTAGTTTATACATGGCAATGTTTGGTGAAGTACGTACGTACGTACCTTGAAGTCTCGCCAAGCCACTAGTCATAGTTACAGGTGGACATGCTTCATAGTTTATGTAAATTATCACCGCGGATTGGAAACATGTCAGGATTCTATTCTGAATCACCAAATACATAATTTTATGCTACGAACCATTTAAATTTGACAAGTCGAGCGTGAGCCATGGGTTCCTTTGCTACATAATTCTATTATTGTTTTTTAATTTTCATGTCTCTCAAGTAACAGCAATTCCACATTTATTATATTCGACATTTACTTAAGACACAATATATGGCAAGATTCCTATGTAATTTTGTTAAGACATTTACTTATTCTAAATGATTTAACCTTAACATTTTAGGTGCTGCATTATTAGCATAAACGAACTGCGCGTCGGGAATTACATTTAGCATCGTTATAGTAAAGCTCTCATCTCATATTTTATATTTGTGATAAAATATGAAATGCCAACATTTCCTAGTCCTTAGATTGCGCGAAACTTGAACCCAACAGAACAATACACGGAAGCGTCAGTAGTAATGACTGTAGCAATTGTTTGATGACACTCGTCTAGCCTTCTCACTGATAATGCCTTGTTGAGACTGCCTCGTTTTATGACAAGCTCATGCGTTCATTCCAACTGAAATTCTCTGCAGCTCTCTTTCACAATCAGTTTTCATACCGTCAAACTATTACGTATATATACTTCGTTTGTTATTTTTAATCGGCATAATAAAAATAAAACGAATGCAATTCTTGATTTATAATTAAAAATACAGTCGTATCTATTCGCCTTGTTTTATTTATAGGAATTCGAACAATCGCTAAAACCACTGACCAAATCTGGTTAGCCTTGAACCTACGCGATAGATTAAATTTGAATGAGCTTCAGCGTTAAATTGGAGGTGCGGTAACTGTTAGATTTATTCTCGTTTTTGAGGTACAACGGGTGTGTCGCAAAAGCGTTGCCTTGGTGTTTCGAGGCGCCATCGTAGCCCGTAGTAGGTAGAGTCGTGCGCGCGCCACTTGCTCCGATCCCCTCCCCCGCCCGCCCCGCCTCGCTGCGACCGGCCCGGTCCCAGTTTGCCGCAACGCGTCGATCCGGTTGCCCGCGCGCCGTCACAAACATTTTTTTTACCATTGCTACCTCAGCACGCACAACGTTCTCCAACGCACAAAACAACAAAGACGGCTCCGTTGAACCCGACGACGGGGACTCGAGAGTCCCGGACGGTAAAATCGATAGGCGAAGTGAAAACCATGCAAACAAAACTTATAAGTGGAAGCTATACGTCCATCATGAACAAGCAAGATCTACTCCGAGAAGTCGTGGTCAAGTACATAGACTACTTCTATCCCGTGTGAGTACAGTTCTTTTATCCTTTTATCCGCATTGTGTTGACAAGCTGACGCATTGCGGGCCCATAGTGTTGACTGTCGATCCGTCCGAGTGACGGTGATTGTGGTGTGAAGGTTCTCACAGTGCTCAGCTAATTACCGAGCCGGTAAGTCGGTGAAGGTTCCATGACAACGTGGCTGGCTGCAGCCAGACAAACCGTTGCGCCTGACGTCAGCGCCGCCTATTGAACTTAGGTGTCTCTATCGTCTGACTGCTGTATCGATCCGTTGCACTAAGCACCATTATTCTATAGGTCTAGGTTTACGTTATTGCTAATTTCAACCTCGCGTCTATTGAATTTTTATTAATGTTTAGACTTACCGATGCAATGAAGACATGTGTTCGTCGGGACTCTAGTTTAAATTCAATCACATTTTATTTTTAGTTGCCATCAGGATCTTCCTATGACTAATCTATGTATTCACGGCCATTATCAGCCATGCGTATTATATAAAGCATAATTGCATGTATACTTTGCACAATTGTAACTAGTATAAACATATTTTCATCCATTGCCGTTCCAAAATGTGATCCTTGATGTAATTAATTGTATTGCTAGGTCAGGGTGGGAGGGTGCTAATACAGTTATTCATTCAGTCATTCATAAACACGACGGTGTTTTATGAAATCTTAGGGAAAGCACCGTTGCGTGACCGTTTCGCGTGACAAGCACTGACTACCAGCACATTATTCCCCCAGTGTCCCATAAATGCCCTTTGTATCCAATTGGTTTTAGTGTCCACATCCTACAAACAATTTTGCTTTACTAGAAACACGTGAATTACAAGTTCAGTTTTATCATTTCACGTGTTCATAGTTATGAGCTAGATTTCGACAACTAGTGTTTGGCACAAATGTTTATACTTCCTTCGTTATCAACTACAATCATAAAAGTCTGTTGCCTACATAGTCGCAAACAATTCAATAGCTCTCAATTGAATTCGTACCGACGCTTATTTCTTCGGTGCTAATTGAAAGGAACCGCGAATGTGTTATGAAACACGGCTATAAGATGTAACGCCTTTAGAGTCGGTGGCGCCAGCCATGTCAACACGACACCCAACGATTTCCCTTCGATGACTTTGCGCGCTCTCGCCGCGCCGCATGATAACAATACGCGACCACACTGCAGCTCGCCGATGATACTGATAATCCCTTATTATTACCAGTGTACTAACTGTTTTAAGTCTTAAGCCCGTGTTTAAAACCACTCCGTAGCTATCCTGAATAATACTGATGGCTTAATAAACGCAAATGTTAGTCAAGCGATACGAATCAATGAAGTCGTTTGAAATAGTCAACAGTTTAAACTAATTGAATGCTATCAGATGAATGCCGGTAGTGAACAAACAATGTGCGCTTTTAAGTGCTCATGACTAACACATTAAATTTTCATGCGGCTCGCATAATTTCTTCAGTGACCTTTGTTTTCTAGTCGGTATTGTTGTTGTGTCGATTACTTCAGCGCAATTGTTTGATGCATCATGATTCATCGGGCTAAACATACGTTGAATTCGATACTGTTATCGTAACGAAGTGTTCCTACGCAAACTATTAATACGTGATAATCGACATAATTATATCCTTTCATGTGCATTGACACGAGCTTTTATCTTTGTTCTTTCATCTTCGAGAAGACAAGTAATACATCGTACTCGGCATGCTAATCTAGACCATATCGAGTAGTCACCGTATTGTGAGTGCTATGAATAATTTAACATTCATGCGTATTTTCCACCGCGGCCATCGACAACTGATGTTAATACATTTAAACGAATTCTTACTCAACTTTGTGGTTCGACGTCTCTGACTCGTAAATACGAATCTTATGTTTTTTTACAAAACATTTCCATCAAACCAGTTTTGTAGTAATTCACTAAACTCGCACCACCGGCAAATGAGGCAGATGTTATTTTCGTTGCGATCATAACAGAAATAAAAAGTAAAGCATTATTGTTTTTGCTCATTATAATGAAAATCTTAAGAGGACCTTTTGTTCGCGCATGAAAATCTCAAAAACCTGTCGGCTCTTTGTTCGGCATGTTTAGAGTGCAGTAGACGTAGTGTGTGATCTACGCAAGCGCAAACACGCACGTGCGTGGTGACAAAACGTTTATCTCTTTGTTTGCATCTTCTATTTACTTAACATTTTTTTAAACACATTTTCATTTATGTTCTATTTAACCACTTATATTGGTATATCCAGTTTCACCATTTGCGATAAGCAGACGAGTTTTAACTAAACACTTTTTTGGTATAGGTATATAGTTTCGGTTCTATTTCTTATTGAGTTTTGCAACTGGTGTGCCGCTTGACTCGGTTGGCAGTTCGTTTTGTTGACTGACACGTATGAAACTGCCACTTGAGTTATATTTGGCAACATTTTGCTGCACATATGTAGCGTGAAAGTCTAACAGTCAACAACAGGCGCAATGCAAGAATAGCAATCGTGTATTAACGTGGGTATCAACGAATTTAAAAAATGCTAGTATATATAAATGAGTTTAGCTCTGTTTGAAATTAAAATTATCATCGTTTAGTTGTAGTCTCCACAAAGAAATGTCGTCACCTTCACAAGATACTTTCTCCGCCTCTCAGGTTTCGCTGTCTTATGTTTCAACTTTTTCATGCGACTCTACGTCGGGCTTGCAATTTTGTCAACTCCTAAACTTGCGTAATCACACACGCTATACTAAAACTTGTTTTTGCAGAGCTCCGCCTAGAGAAAGCATATGTATTTGTTGTGTGTCAACATTAGGGGCGGTGTTAGATTAGACTTTCAAATACTACTTAATTAGTGTATATTTACATAATAATGATCGTTCGAAACGTGTAGCAGCAGAAGTCGCGGCGGCTTAGTGGATTGGATTGGATAAATCGCGAGCGTTAATGGGGCGGGCGTCCATTGTTGCGGTGGTGGTTATGTGGTCCACGGCCGTTGTTTTATATCGGAGAGCTCGGTGGCGAACCGGTCGAAATCGATCCGCGACGCAGTCCTCAACGGTCGAATGGCTTCAACTTTAGCGTTGTGTTGTTCACCTCGTTGACGCGACACGGAATCCGTCGGAGAAAGTCAAGTACGCAGTCGTACGTCGTGCTACATACTAGCTACCGGACGATTACACCAGCGAGATTGGATCATAATGGGTAAGTCCGGCAATCGTGGGTAGTAATGGTATCTCTCCAGTTGCTAAGTAGAGTGTGTCGTCATTCTCGCAGTGCACGTGGGGCCGGCCGCGTGCACTTCTCGCGACACGTTGTTCGACGCATCGCGCCATTGTTTTGCTGTTGACTGTACAATTTGCGCTAATGAATGCACCGTAATGACAAAATTGTGTACAAAATGCAGTATCGCATATACAGTGACAAACAATACCTACAAGCGAGGTTTTAGACCTCGACCGATGGTACGCTGACTTGTAACGTTACAGCTCTTTCAATTAACTTCTTTTTCTCGAATCTCGCTCGGCGGCCGGCTGTCTGAACCGATCGATAGAGGTTTCTAGGTCAAGTGTCCACATCTGGCCAATGAAGAAGTATTTCTCAATTTTTAAGCACAAACTATAGGCAGACGATCGTTTATGACATCGCAAGATTACGATGTTGCTTATAACACACGAGCTTTGTTATAATTACAGCTATAGTGGAGTATAAAGGGAACAACAAACCGCGCCAGAATGTAGTCTTCCATTGTTCCCTATTGTTGTTACAAATACCGATCAGTTCAACGGGCAGGTCGCCGCTTTTGCAATATTTATCCACAGCGCTCGGCGTTAGCGTAATCATCCGCAGTGCAACTGACGGAAGCTTTTCTCAAAATTACCCGCTCGGTGCTTATTTATTACGTTAATAATTATATATTGAATGTGCATTATCTCTCTATGCGATCGAGCGCCCTTACGCCACCTTCGCAATTGCACCAATACGCTTGCTAACGTTCGCGGTAATTTTTCGCACAACGTTTGTTGTGGCGTTTAAACGTGAAAGCGTTTCGATAACACAATTTATGTTCGCATTCCAATACTGCGATAATATAATCAACTTATCGTTTACGTAAACGATAAATCTCCGTGCTAATTTCGTTTACTTGGAGACAAAGGCTTGAACGTGTAGTGCATATCAATATTGCGGAAACCCGTAGTTATATGGAAAACGTGTACTTACGCGTTATTCGCACTAATGCTTGCATTAGCCAGGACAGGCGCTCATCGGAGCGTGAATGAATTATTGGTGATACGATTAAGTTGTTCATTTTCCGCATCCCTAAAACATGTATAGGAAACTCATTAATAGATAATTATAACATGACCAGAAGCCACCTACGGTTATTGATCGAATTGCACCATTTTAATTATTCATGACAACACTTCAGGCTGATGGTAAATAGTCTATACATTACGATAAACACTGAGTGCTTTAGTTTAATATTCTTCAGCAAAGCTATATCTTTATAGTTTAGGTAAATGAATGCCTTTTTAATAAGAGTATTTACTACTATAGGACTGTCATTTATTTGGTATTACAGCACAATATCTTTATCAAGTTTTAATTAGGAAGAAACAAATTGTAAGAGTTCTGTTGACTGCCGATTACTTTGTTAACAGTTACTTATGCAAAAACCTTTCGATGTCAGTATATATTCATTCTATCACGATTGCTATGAAAACAAAGAGCAGAGTCAGTATAGCGGACCTTTTTATTGCTACAGTCATACCATTTATTTTATGCGTAATAAGCTCGAGACTAAACTATTTGTCTTGTATGTATAAATCAAATAATAGCTGAGCAATAAAGCGAGAGCGTACTAGTTTTATCTATGACTAACTTACCTATAATTGCTTTGTTTTAAATACGCTGCTGATTTTCTTCCTATTGTACGATTCTAATAGTCATTATCGTAATATTACAAAAGATTATAAGGTTACGCTGATATTTTAATTGTATATTCTCACCAATTGTATAACAAGACAGTATTTTTTGGTAACGTTTTCATGGCTTCTAAACTATAGAATCGACTGCGATAACATTTTGTTTAGCTGAAACCCTTCAGACAAAGACTGCCTTAATAAAACTATATTAATTCGCGGTTAGCGCTTACTGTTTTATAATAGTTCTGTTATATGTTCGTCTGTAAGTTGCGATTATATATGTATATTACATATGTATATTACGACACACGATGCAACTCATCCCACACTTTGTGCTATCAACGTGAACCCACTACTTTGATTGAAGTGGTTAACAAGAATAGTATTGTGCAACTAACGTAGCTATTATATACCAAAGAAGTTAGTTCAGCGCTAATACATGCTTACTGAAACTTACGGACGCTTGCGATACAAGAGATATCGCTTGTTCACTGTTTACCTTCACTGCGTTGATAGTGTAAGGCTCAACGACTACTGTGGCTCAGATCCCGCTGAGAGCACTTCTTTGCTTCGCTGAGAGCGTCTGCTTCAATCACTCTAACATTATTTGGCTTCTACATCTTGTAAGGTAAATGTACTTCTTATGACAGACAGCTTTAGTTCGTAAGTTTTAGTCTACTGCATCCTGCTGCTGTGCTACATAATGTTTTTAATTAACCATCGTATACATTTTTACCACGTCAATCGTTTTATGGTTTCACCAAGAGTGTCAATAAGCCAAACTGACAAATATTTCGACGTCGATTCTTTTTTATGTGGGCAAATAGATAGAATTTGGGTCAACATATTAAATAATACAATCGCTCTACTGTACATATCGGCACGGACCCAGATATAAAAGCGTATAACATTAATTACGATAAATTATTTTCCCATATTCTGAGAATTTTAAATGTTCGTCGTAAAATCTCGTTACAGTAATTTTCCTTCTCTCACTGATTTCATAGGCTATGTTTTATAACATAAACAAGCGAAACATTTTTACTAAATGTGGAATATTTGGAACGTTTTATCTTTGTTTGAACAAGGAGGGTTTACTTAGTCATATGGTAAAAAGGGGGACATGTCACTTACGTTATATATTAGCCATTTATAGAATTGTTTACTTATTTTATTCGTTTTTGTTACAGCGCATCGGGCACTAGCGCGGTGGCCATCGACAATAAGATCGAGCAAGCAATGGTGAGTAAATATTTTACTAATATATTTTTAAGGTACATAAAGAAGTCAAGAGTGTCGTATCCCGGCTTTAGGTGCAAAAACGTCGATCTGCGGTAACAGTTATAGTATCTCGTCAGTATCAGTAGGATTAAGATTAGTACACTCGACTGCGGATAGATGGCATTATCATTTTCAGACAAATGTCTATAAAAGACAATGACACTGCCAAAGACACTTTATTTTAGATTATTTGTTGATCATGATTTGGTAAAACCAAAGTAGTACGACAGCCAGCATAATCTTCCATTATTTAATGATGTTGCCCACTTGGGATGGAAGGTATATATGTATTATACTATCTTGTATCTTATGTGGGGGCCAGTTAGTGCAGACCGGCGACACTTCGACCCAGTGGGATCTTCTGTGTCGAACTCTCCCAATAACGACTGCCATAGATGTTCATGGCAGCCGGGACCGACGGCTTAACGTGCTCTCCGAGGCACGGAGCAGGCGATAATTGTCAATCAATACGCACATAATTTCGAAAAGTCATATAACTTCCGAAAGTCAGAGTTGCGCGCCGTGGGTTCGAACCTGAGACCCTCTGCATTGCAGTCTGTTGGTCTCCCCACTGAGCTATCGCTGCTCTATATATACTATAGCCAAACTTGATATAAAACTGTTAGTAGTTTTTCTATTTTTCTTCGTTCTCTATCTGGATCATTGTGGTTTGACATTAATTATTCCGAATAAATCAAAACAGATTTGAAGATAGTTGGAGATACAAATAGTAAATGCAAATTGCATTCATAAATCAACTTTCATCTAGAGTTCTAGACTAACAACATGAAAATTTATGGACGTATTGTATATAATTCTACGTCGAATTTAAGTGGCGTTTTACTATACAAACGAGCGGGCACCAAAAATATAATAGACTGAGCAGCATCGCATATAAGTAATAACTTATAATTTATTACGTCATCGTATAAAACTTTACCAACGGATATTTTCCGCCACTCCCCGAGACGCATGTGTAGCAAAAACGTGATTGCACTAATACTCACTAATGCAAACGCACC
This sequence comes from Catocala fraxini, assembly GCA_930367265.1. Lineage (NCBI taxonomy): Eukaryota > Metazoa > Arthropoda > Insecta > Lepidoptera > Erebidae > Catocala > Catocala fraxini. Next base: position 28,842,959 of record OV884025.1, on the reverse strand, counting down.
TGTCACGACAAACCGGTTTACTTATCTGTTTTTATTATTGATACAAAGTGACCCCTTGCTATTTAGTACCCGTCAACATGCAGTACAAAGCAATAATAAAAATAGCCGTTTCATACAAGCACCCCTGTATTATTTTGCGGAATGCTTAACCTGGTCCGGTTGCAATAAATTATTGGTATAGTGACCAGACTGCATTCGTGGCTGATCCTGATAGTGAAAGAAATAAATTTATATTAACAAGCTAAATACAATAAGATAAATCAATTCATACATTTTGCCAAATGGGACCTAGTTCAGCGTATGAGATTGAGAAATTTGTAATTGTAGCATCTTGGGCTCTTATAACATATCAAAGTTAGTAAACTTTACACAGACAAAGTATGCAAAGTTATAAATAAATAATTTCACAACTACATTAGCTATAAAATGTTTTTTTCAACATGTTTAGTAAAATACGTATGCAAATATATTCAGTTCTTTCCCCACATTGAAAAACATGTGTATGATGTTCCGAGTTTAAGTCTTCCTTGTCGCCGTTGTTTCAATTTTCGTAAAGACTCCTGCAACACAGGCATTATTTCTCAAGCAGAAATTGTTTTAAAACAATTAACCTTTACTTTGTTCTGCTCTACACTGTACCAGGTTAGTAATATTAGGAATTAAGTACAGACGTTTTGTTCCGGATTTACCATCGGACGAAGTGTAATCATTTAAGGTAAAAGATTAAAACTACTATGCAATATGCAACAGTTATAGAGCTCTGTATTAACTTTAAAATCATTCGAGATGCGGTATGTACTTGTTTCACATATATTAAAAGAGTAAGTAGTACATATACTACTATGTTTCAACCTGTTTTTAACTATCGGAAATCCAATATTTTATACCGGTTTTCATTGCAGAAACAGTTTTTTCATATATCCTCATACGTAAACAGGCTTGGTTTGCACTCGGCTGTTCTTGAAGTAAATACTGTGTTATCAGGTTAGACATGTAACTAGATGTTGCCCTTAACACACCTATGATAACAACTGGTGACGAATCTTAGTAAGAATATACACATGTAATCCCTATGCAAAGGTTCATATCAGTCGTGCAGACAATGGCATAGTTCTCACTCATTGTACAGTTAAATAATCATACACGTTCTCGAAAACTCTTTATATTAAGACTGTTCCGAGCGAAAGTGCCAAAACAGACGATCACAGTTAAGTGAATAAAATCAACACTTCTTGTTTAATACAAATATAAAATATACATTTACCATAACAATGAATGTGTTTACAATTACCCCGTGTAAAAAACTTAAAATAATTAATATTTTCGCCCACAAAATTACGTAAATTTGCACGAAAAAGGCAAAAATGTAAGCTCGTGTTAAGTGATTTTTAGATTATAACAGTAGAAATCTATCTTTTTTTACAGCTTAAACGAAACATAAATAGTTATATTACAATTTGTCCGTCCCAAATATTTAAGTTATTGGTTGATAAAGATACATATTTGTCAAAAAAGCACTTCAAATCCTCCATACCATTTTACTATGGCGGCCGCGCGCCGATTTGAATATGCGCACGAGCTCCTGTCATTATCTGTCTTACGCTCGGCGCAGTCTTAATACGTGAAGCAAAAACTTTGTACCCCTTTTCACGAAAATTGCGCGGACGGAGGAGTATGAAATTTGGCACATTTCAAGTTTATATGAAGAAGGAGGGGCGAATCCTAATATTTATATAAAATTTGCATTAGAAATACGTTAAATTAATGGAAAATCACTACACGCACACAATCATGCATTTGACACACGCAGTCGTACTTTTCTTCGTGACTATGGTTACATATATCAATATAATAATTTGTTAAACAGATATAGGTAAATTAACCTATATAGATCGAAATCATGTGATTATAAGGGTATAGTTCTAGACAATAAAACCTTAATAACTATTAAACTTAAAAGTTAAATTAATTATGGTCGAGTTTCAACCACAAGGCGACCACTAGTACATTTAAAAGTGCAAAGTAGTTAGTCACTTTTAATTATGATGCTATGATCAGCAAAGCGTCAAAGTTGTCTGGTTTCATTTCGAGACAAACCAGATCTTTTACAGATATTGGAGTAATGTTGCCTATGTATAACTGTTTAGTACGTAGTGTCCTAGAGTATTGTAGCCCTGTATGGAATATCTCAGCTATAATGAACACTCAGACAGAATGGAACCAATTCAAAAAAGGTTTTTGTTTCACATTTCGTTCACGAATAATAAATGTTTAAGTTAAAGAGCTTTTATCCTAAAGGTCAAGATTGAGTTTTTATAAGATGCAGCCATTATCCAAACGTAGAAAATGTGCTGATATAATTATGCTTTTTAAAGTAGTACGCGGCCTAGTAAACTGTCCAGCGTTTCTTGCCCGTTAGCTTTAAAATAACGAGGATTAGCAGTCGTCTTCAAAATAGGAAAACATTTTCCTTGCCTCGTTGTCGAATCAATATAGGGTAGCATGCTCCCTCATATCGAATGCTCTCTAGCTATAATGGTATCAGGACGTCCCTTGATATATTTGCTGGTTCTTTGGCCTCAGCTAAATTAAATTCATACATTGTCTAGTACCCATAGTACAAGCTCTGCTTAGTTTGGGCTAGATGGTGTTGTGTGTATGTGGTAGAATATTATTATTATTATTATAAATATCGCTAAATTGAAATTTTAAAGATTTACCTCAATCATGTTATATTTCTAGTAAGATTTTAGTATGTTTTATGTATTTTAGTTTATAATTGTAATTTTTAATGTTAAGTATTATGTATGTTTACACTCATTAGAAACAAATAAGTTTTTGTAAAGTTACCTTTGTATTAACCGTCTAATAAGCATGTTGTTGTGACCACAGGGTGGCCAATGGCAAGATTTCTTTTCATTGTTTTGAATTTTGTTGTATATTCTTCAGTCACATCCAATTTGTGAACCAAATAAATAAAAAAATATAATTGAAATATTTTACAAATTGTGAGGAAAGACATTTTACAAAAAAACACATTACAGGTCTGATAACAATTAATCGATTTTGATTCGGTTTCCATTGCAGATTTATTTATACTTCAAGTTGAAATTCTAAATTTTTAACGCAGTAAATGGACCATGTAAGGCATGGAAGGACAAATTATAGACCTTTGCGCTGAAGTGTGGCTGTTTAACTGTAAAAAAATAATTACTAGACTTTATTAATTACATAATTAAATAATTAATATAATATATACACAAATTATTTACATAAAACATTTCTATACACAGAAAACCTTTACTTAGGAGCCATCAAAGCATGAAGTCTTCTTGATAACATGAATGTGATCTTATGATCACGAAAAATATTTGATCACTGTTATAGCGTGGTCACTCTGCAGCAAGATGCAAGCGATAAATGTATAGTTTAATTGTTTACATGTCTTGTATAGCTAAATCTACCTTTATTCAAGCCGCTAGTTATCATAATTTACTTTAATAAAGGAAACGATGAATAAATACAGTGCCATTAAGACACTCGCCACGATAAAGGACTACTGCATATATTATATAATGATTAATTGATTTGCTAAATGCATATATGTCGGCCTCGATGGCGTAATGGTTAGTGTATCCGGCTGCCACGCCTGAGGTCGCGGGTTAGATTCCCGCACAAGTCAAATATTTGTGTGGCTGTTTGTCTTGGTCTTGCTGTTTCTATGTATAATATTATGTATGTAGTTACAAAAAAAAAGTATATAGGTACTTATGTATGTTTATCCATTGTCTAGTTCTGCTTAGTTTGGGCTAGATGGTGTTGTGTGTATGTGGTAAAATATTATAAAAAATATTATATATATGAGCTGCGACATGTTTTCAATTCTTTATAATTTCTTTGAAATTCGTAGACCTTTATCTACTATTGTGTGGTTTTCTTTCTTACTTCGTCTTTAATGGATCAATCTTATTGTGTTTTATAACTTTTAAGTCTTCAACTATTAATACACCATTTTACAATTCTAGTACCAAGTAATTGTGTTCCATACTTAAGTCTTTAGTAGGATTACAAGGATCGTAAGCTCTGCTTAGTATGCATTGTTGTCATCCAACGATTTCCTTAAACCTTTTAGAGGTTACTGTTGTTAGTTTATCCTCATCTTGAAATTAGAATGATGAGAAGAAGAATGTTTCTAGTATGTCTATGTCTTTTAAGAGATAAACGTTAAATTTAATCGCGACGATGCAATATTATTAATCGCCAATACTGAAGATTCAGGTCTCTTGTTAAGTATTGGGATAGCAAACAATAATGTTATCGAGATATATACGTGCAAAAATTTTAAAATGCTTTCGGTATGTCGCGCGCAATTATCTATCCTTTCTTAGTATTTAATCTTTGTCGCTAGAAATCCATCGACTGACGATCATTACTTTTTATAAGACGTCGCGTAGCAATCTAAGACATCCAGAATGTGCCGTGTCAGTCGGCCGAGCTGGTTCCGCATACTCTCAACCCTAGTAATTCGTAGAACATTTTATAACCGTCTTTGATGACGCCGCGGCCCTTTTCAACCGTAAATCGCCGCATTCAGATAAACACCACGCGTGACCAGCCGTGGCACGAATGTGCGATAGCTTTAATATTATTTTTATCTATCACAAACAAAAACAAATGCATAACTACTGATATCTGCCCGTCATCGAATAACTAGGCAGTCAATGAACTTAACAATTCTGATTCTTTTGTGTAGGTTAGCAGTTTTGATATAAGAGCCACAGTGATTGTTCTTCATAATTATAAAGTTGACTTCATCTAAAGTCTAAACAATGATGATGATATTCATCAAATATATGAACAAGTAAATAGTACTCTCCTTGAACGAAAACTTGCAAACATATATCGGTCAATCGAACCATTGACCGATATCGCACGGCGTTCTACGTAATGACGATAAACGCATCGCTTACATTATTGAGAAAATTTCGACATTATCATCGTTTTTCGCGTTGCACGTTATATCGCGGCCATTACGATTCCGTTTCACGCAGCAATTGCGTAAAGATGCAATCTCCTGAGAGTTTATCCGTGTTTATAATAGCAATCGTTGAGCTTCATAACACCGTTATTAAATCGGAGTGAGTATTTGAATCACTAATGACTTCCCTTTTTTAATGGCCAGGAAACGCGTCCCGTTCTGGCTCATAGCATAAAACACCATGAGACAATATTTTACATGGATTTATAAATTGTATATTGTACTTACAGAAAACTGTAATTTCTTAGACAGCATCTTCGATAAGATATCTGATGAAATTCACCTTCATGTATAGGTAGTTACGAGCCCGTTCGCCCCTCAAGGTTCGCCCCCTAGAAGGTATTTGTTAGATTTTCTTAAAATCCACCCAATAATAGGAGCCCCGCCAAGCGGAGCTTCGTCTTTCTATGAAAGGGGCGAAAGTCAAGTCAAGTGACGTACAGGCTCGTAGCCAGTATATGCGGTGTCCAAATGGCTCATTACTATTTTCTCAAGATGTTTTAGTGTGCTTCATTTTAGATCTTTTTACAATACAATGCTACCTTTTGTTTGTTACCTGCCGAATATAACCTACTATATTTTGAATTATGTAATTTCAAAACATCAGCATGAATGACATCTGTATATCTCGGTCTCGCTAGTATTATCGATTTTATTATTCGTCTGTTCTGATTCTCGTTTTATTTACGTTCGTGTTTCTTCCTTTTCTTTTATATTGCAATCGTCGTCCGAGTGGGCACAATGTTTGCAACAGATTTCACTTCTACCATCAAGTACATCTGCGATCGCAATTGAGATTCATCGTCGTGCACTATTGGACGCGTCTCACATCGTCTATAATTAGCCGACGCAGATGGCCTCAAGCGATTGACCCCAATCCAGCCCTAATGCTCACTACCATCGCATCATAGTATTTTTATCACTCCCCACAACACGCTTGCGATGTTCTCCTATCTCCCTATATGTCTCCTATCTCGTCATCTTACGCAAATGTATTGTTAGCTTTGTTCCGACGAGTTTGCTCTTCATGTCCACTTATTATTTGCACTGCTTATATATTCCGATACCTGTCTATTCTAAGTGCGGTCGAACCACTTTTATCGGTTTGTTTTTCAATAATAGGAACACGTGCTCGACCACGCATCTAAGATTATCGTAAGCTGTAAATATTGTTTTCTATTATTTATCAACACATTTCGGTATCTTTCCGCGCGCGAACAGTTTCATAATAATATACCTTTTAGACTTAGGCAAAAATCTCACGTATCTAATGTGTCGTAATCCTTTTAATAGTAGCTGTTTACATAATCGCCCCGATTGCATTAGTGGTAAAAGCTAATCCACATGAATACAATGCTGGAAATATGTGATTAGTACTTAGCAAACAATTTATTTTGCATAAAATGTAATATATACAGTAGTATATTAACATCTCAAGCGTCAAGCAAACGTGGTACGACCAGTATTTAAACCGGTCCACCTTGAAGACCGCCATCTTACATGGCGCACGATGAATGTACACCTGCAGATTGTATATAATTTCGGACTCCGTGGTACACTGGTTCTTGCCAGTTTTCGTAATATCTACGCCCAACGTTACGTCACTTTACTAGATATGTTTACGTGTACCGTCATATTGATGTGTAGCAGCCATAGCTAACACCACTGACCTGGTTTCACGCATCTGTTCAAACATTAATTTCTTTGATTCTGATCAAGCGTTTGCATTTTTACTGTTTAAAGTTTGACTATGATGATGGACACGGCAAGCTTTGTGTGCCATCGTGTGATTTACCAGCAAAACGCTGCGTTAGATTTTGTCGTGCTTCCAAGATGTCATTAGCAAGTATTATGAAGACGGTGTTTATTTGTTCAGAGGTGCGTGTGGAAATTTTTATTTGCCTCAAGCATCACCGTATGCTAATTCCCTTGTTGTATACGTGATTTGCATGAGCCAAACGTGACCCGACGGGACTCGGTCGGCCGAGAATAGACACGGAAGGAAAGCCGGCACCGGCGCGGAGCTGGAGTGGAGACACGTGCTCCCTCGACTATGCGGCCGATTTGTATAAGCCCACCAACTGGATAAAGACCCGGAGACGTCAGGAGGTCACACGATTCGGTCGCGTGCCGCCAATAACGTGAACGAGCGTCGAGTAATTTGCAACTAAGAGCGGCTTCGAGAGAGCACGCGCCAGATAGGGATCGCATCACGAACCCAGGAAATGCTAGAAAAGTTTTCTTGGAAAATAAACCTGCTCCTGGTAATGAAGCCGTTGTCTTATTGCGCCCGCGACTGACGATGCGTCTGCGGTTGTACTTGCTCGCCGGTCACAACTTGGTGCCATGATTTATAAATTATCTTGATCGTCACGCTGTACAAAATATTACATATAAAATATTTTATATGTAATATTTTGTACTAAACCATTTTTAGCATACTTACACGGTATCATATTCAAATACCCGCATAGACTCTATAGAGGAAATTTGGATCACGTACCTAAAAGAGATATAAAAATGTATGGAGATTGTGATGTTATACCAGAATCGCAGCAACAAGCAATCCAGTCTCTGACTAACCAACGTACATATAAACATACATATGCCTTCGCTGGTTTCCCGCGGTACTTGTATTCAAGTAAACACATGTGTGCATACGTATATCTACGCTAGTTTCCAGACTGATTACGTGTACACATACATATCTATGCTGGTTTCCAGGCTGATTCCGTGTACGATGTATACATACACAATCGCTGGTTTCCCGGTTGGTTACGTGTTAACATACGTACATCTGCACTGGTTTCCCATCTAGTTACGTGTATACATTCATAATATACATTGGTTTCTAAGATACTTACATGTACACCCCATTTTTCTCTTCAACGTGTCTTATTTTGTAAACAATAATCTATACTAATATTATAAAGCTGAAGAGTTTGTGTGTTTGCTTGAACGCGCTAATCTAAAGAACTACTGGTCCGAATTGAAAAATTATTTTAGTGTTGGATAGCCTATTTATCGAGGAAGGCTAAAGGCTATATAACATCACGCTACGACCAATAGGAGCGGAGCAGCAATGAAAAATGTTGCAAAAACGGGGAAAATTCTGTCCGGGTCAGTCAGTCAGTCTAGTCACATTATAATACCAGTTGGTCACAGTTTTTAGCCTACATACGTTCTCTTATAAATAGGGATGACAAAAAGGATAACAATACACAGAGATGGGTTTCTAAGCATTGTCTCTATCTACCAGTACGCCATATTTAGTTAGTACTAAGACTAGTAAGAGAAATAGATTTTAGACATTTACGTTGGATTATCAGACAAATATCTAGATATATATAACTTTGAATATCAAGAAGTTTTGTTAGCTATTCTCACCAGACTATCCATATCTACTTAATTCTAAATGCTAAATATAATTATATGTTGTTCACATAATTAAAATAAAGAAGTGTGTCAGGATCGTAGCAAATGGAAATCCGTAGTCTCTGCCTACTCCTCTGGGAAACAGACGTGAATCTATGTATGTATGTATAATGAAAATAAATCTGTCGCATAAGAACTGTTTCACTAAGACAAAGAACATAATAAATTATCCATTTCCGTAAGTAAATAATTCCAAAGTTAATAATCTTACCTTTATCGCAAACTCTGTAAACACATTATCAAACTTAATAACCTTGTTTATATTAATACGATCTGCATTTTGTTTATCTGTTATTTATTTTTCATGTTTTACTTGAATAAGCGTATTATCTAACATTGGAAAAATACGATATCTTTGGAAATATACCGCGATTCCACGATCTATCGATTACCTATATTGTAACGTTCGATGCTAGCAGATAAACGCTAAGCAGATCGCAAACACTGATAAACATGTTTTTCGATGAAAATATCCTTGGTTGCTAACATCTGCTGTTCATTATATGGCGTGATGATGGCTGTTTTTATATAAAAAAGTAAACATTTAACATCTTTATTACTTTACCATTCAATTTGCAGAAGACTTACTTTTTATAGTGTAATTTTTGTAAATAACATTTTTAAGCTTTAAAACAATCTGAAGCTATATAATATATCTTCAAACAAGCTTTGATATATCTTTCCGGTGGAATGTTATTCGCACCATGTTACCTTTTTATAGATTAATATGATGTTTATTTTTCTCCGATACAGACGTACGGGATGAGTATTGCAATGACATCACTTTAAAAGGTCAAAAGACCGAGCTTGATTACTGTAGCCTGTATGACCGCTGCTGAACAATTTTCACTTGTTTGTATTAACTTATCGCTCTGATAAGTATTCGACGTCAATACTTGTTTACATTATAAAAACATATAACTTGGATTATTTTATAAAGTTTATTAAATTCCATAAGGAAATCGATAACAGCGTCTGGTTTGTAATACACAGGTCAAGGGTGATGTATAACCATGTTGACCACAGAGAAATATTAATCATGTTATGTAAGCAATCAAACAAGGTAAGAAAGCAATTACTGTAATTAGCTCTATATCGGAAATTGCACGCAATAAAGATAAGAATTATCAAAGGTAAACATTAACTAATAAAACAGCAGGGAATATAGGTACAAATGTCGATAATAAACAAACACACATCCATAACACTTATTGTGTCACGTATATTAATAGACCATTGTTACCAATTGTGCAAATACATATATCCCAACACCAAGTTCTACCAAACAATAATACCTTACGATCTTAAGAATATTTAAACACATGGCGTCGAAATAACATTGCTGATTATTTAGTGTTTTCTATTTGCAAGTTTTATTTCCACAGTAATTTGCGGGGCCGTAATCATGCTAAATTTAGCATCGACACCACAAAAAGACCATTGTTGTATAGGTATTGTTGTACAATGTAACGACTATTTGCACATTACATACCTATAATATAACTCACTATTTGAATAACGGATAGTTTGTCCAATTCAACACATATTTTTCATGCAGTACAAAAAGGAATAACTCATATAATAATACTACACAGAGATTTTGAAATTTTAACGTCTGTATAAGAATGTCTGTTTAAATCTCAACATGCTAAATACAATCGCAAACAAAATGTACTCATGTTTCCCTTCATTTCATTAGGAAAGCGTTTGAATATGTTAGTAGGTAGAGGTGAAAACCTAAAGTGAACCATGTGTGGAGAATTATGCCTGCCCGACCGACCACTTTTACGAATGCTCTTTGGAAAATCGGTAACCTGTTTTGCAAGTTAATGCATATTGATGAACAACCGACTTCCACGAGTTGGTGATAATTTTATACTCCTGACAACAGACATTTTCATGTTGATCAGAACATGTCTAGAGTTTCTCCATACACACAGCAATACTGTTCTTAGAATCTTCTTTATCATATTTGATTACCTAATACCTATTTGATGCCACTATCAGTGTTTACTCCGTTATCAACTTCTCATTTTCATGTCATGTTAGTAAATGTGCCATGTTGACTTTCAGGACTTGATATGCAATAAATATATTCGTTAGAAACATTAAGTTCAAATTGATCTAGAATATTTATAAAATAAAGTGTGATCATTGCAATTTCAGAAACAATTGAGTAACAACAAGCAATTATTCTTGTAATACTAAATTGATTTTGACATATTAATCAATCAGTTAATTCCTACTAGACAGTGAGGTAGTCTGCAGTTAGAATATACCTATAAAATTTCATAGGCTCCAATCCAATAAATATAAACACAGATCATTTAATAAACAGCAACCTCGTATGCACCCACATGCACTCAAAAGCTTTATTAAAATCCAAATGCAGTTCATGTACGTATTAGTACAATACAAATCGTAAATATACCCGTAGGTATCTATTGCTAGCATCGTTACTATTGTGTATACGTTTAACTTTACGCTGTGTTGTTTTGGTGCTTGTTGGCACACATGTGTGTACAAAACAGCCGGTTTTATAATAGAGATGATGTCACTAATACAATTAAATTAAACTCGTAGTCTGCTCCAACTGTTTACGTGCTCCACTCAAACCTGTTTTTCCACCTTTGTCTTTGTATTTCTTTTCTGTTTTTTATTTTGATAATCCTCTGCTGTTGATTGATAAAAACCTTAATGTTTACGTCACTGCTTTTAATAGCCGGATGTCTATTGTATATATGTATAGATATAAAACGTTTTCAGCGATATTATTGATATTGGTAATAATCACAGATTACAAAATTGGCGGTTTTTTGTCTACGTGCTTTAGATGGTGTTTACAAGAGTAATAAAATATTTTTTATAATTGTAATGAATCTAATAGGATCATATAGTTAGAAAATGCAAGCAGTTAAGGTCATCGCTAATCCTATTAGGAGCTGAGGAGATATGCTCTTGTAACTGGTACCATCCGGTTATAATTAAAAACGATGCGACAGGTTTTAACGTATGCCCTTGGACTGGTTATATCATCGGCCACTGTATTCGGTGAGCCACTGCGCAAAAAGTTCACTGCACTCTTTATGACTGCTGTGTTTCGGTTACTGTCATCACTTTCTTTCCTACAACAGACTGTGTGTTATCATTTATTATCTGTTAAATTTACGCATCAATTACAACTTGTCTAATTCGCGTGTTTTTTTGCTTTTGTAATTTTTATCTAATTCACCTACTGACATCAAAATGTAGGTAAACAAGATAAGTGTGTCTTACTTTGCATACGAGGTGCTAACGATGGCATGTGTGTCTTATCAACCGTTTTCCTGTTGTTTTAATTTGCACGCAGAATCTCTAGTTTCTAGCAAACTTGTTCTCAATTGAGTGCCAATATATTTTAACGATGAGTACATTGGCGCCCCATCAATCCGGCACTGACGCGAATCTTGATATTGTCTGACGAGATCCGGCACAGACCGGTGTGATTTCAGCACACACAGCTTCTATACACACATTCTTCTAATTGAAGGTCGCGGCACCCACGCGAGAGCATGCACTGAATAAGATCTCATCAAGCCTTCTATTTATATCCTGTTCTAATTATATCATTACTGAAATTCACGCACAGCTGACCACATTTAGCCACCCGTTCAGCCTATGTGCATACCTTGACTCACCAAAACGCAAATGACAAGAACATTGATCGCGTTAAAATTGTTTTCACCGCATATTCTCGTAGGCGTCAGTATGTGTCCCCAATGTTGTTTGTAATAAAAAATAAATTCTATTATATATAATTTCATAAGTTGGTCTAAAAACTATTATAGTCGTCATATCTGTGACCACATCTGCGGAATCCAAATTCATAACTATGAAATCAGAATCAATCGTACTGGTATGTGGCGGTATAAAACGTCATTCATACCATGATCAATGTATAAAAAGTTATAATTGCTACGTTTTATTTTGTATGTAACTCAGATTGCCTAAAGAATTTATGTTACGATGTCTGTTCTTTCTTAAGCCAAGTAATCTATTCATTGACGCCAATGTCAAGCATCTGTAATATTGCTGCTTATTTATTTATAACAAACGATAAATTGTTCTAATAAGTAATGAATGACTGTCGCCCACTTATTCGCTCCATTATCCGCATTCTCATACTTCATTACATTATTATCATAAAAATCTCAAACTATACTTTTTTATTGGACAACAATCACCGTGGTCTTTTTCCAATGTCTGAGACCTCTATTACTCTACCATAACACAGTACCCAGCATGTGAACTTGTGGTACTTTGTTTTGTTAATTTAAAAGGTTATGCAACCTTGTATTATAACGCCACTTGTGTAATTAGTTACATACCGACACACTTCAATTATTTTATTTTTGTCGTCCGTCTATTTGTAGGCTCCTTATTAAAGGCGAAAATTTTCCAATGAAGCTTAATTGGTTCGTGTAAACAGTGGGCTGCAAGTGTCGCAAACATCTAAGTACATACGCATACAAATCTACGTTTAGCAATAATGTACTCCTTATTTGATCTGCTTGTGTAAATGTTCTCTCGCAAAATGTTCTTCTTTACTTAGATGTTCTTCAAGTTTAACAACATAATTATCGAGGTGGCGCTTGTTTGAGCTATTTATATCTACTCAATTGAAGTGCATGCTGGACTGTCATGGAAGACTTTTTATTTGCTGCAATTTATAATCAAGTGGACATCAATTACGTTTTACTTACATCCGCATGCTTATTGCGATCGTAATTATCGTTTTCATAACTTAGATATACGAATCAGGTGATTAATCTACATCTGTCTGACAATCGCGTGCTATAATGTGTTCATTAAAAATAATTGCATTTAACTCTCAGATTTTTCAATTGTGCTATTATAATAACGTAGTTATTTGTAGGTATAAATGTTTGAAAATCTAGAAAAATAAGGGCTCTGTTGATATCAATGTAGGTTGTGTCGTTGAGTTCAGGGTGCACGGCCGCCTCGCGTGGCGTGATGACGTGTTCGCCGCCATTTTAAATAGGGCGACCGCGCGCGCAGACCATCAGTCGCCTGGTAGGACGCGCGAGCGCAACTTGTCGCATAAGTTGTTCGAGTTCACGTTATCGCCAGTCGAGTTTCAGTCGTCGCCGGAGACGCACATACATTCAGTGACCCTGAAAACTAGTTTACCGCTAATTTCAATCATGATCGACGTTTTGCAAAAACCTAAAGATGGCTGCCTGTACGAGATCAGGCAGAAAGGACAAAAAGACACCTGTTACGTGGTCGTGCCTAATCCAAAAGTACGTTTTATTTATAATACGAAACGTTTTGTTCTTTGTCTATTTTTATTTTTGTTATAAACGATACTGCCTCTTCGGATGCGTTCGGCTGTAGATTAAATTCAATGGAGCGTCGTAATTTTATTACTGTGTTAGTTAAATTTGGTGTCGGCTCTTGTACTTTATTTTTTTAATTGTAGATTGTTGTGAATAAGTGATAACGTTAAGTGCATTCATGTTTATGTATTCAACAAGTGAGTAACAATTTTTCTTCTGCCTTGTTCCAGGATCTGGTTAAGAGCCACTTGATGTTCGCGGTGCGCGAGGAGGTTGAAGTACTAAAAGAGCGCATCGCCGAACTGATGGAAAGGATAAACCAGCTGGAGGTGGAGAACACATACCTGCGCGCGCACGCTAGTCAGGACACGCTGGCGCAGCTGCCGGCGGCGGCGGGCACGAAGCCGCCGGCGGCGCCGCAGGGCCCTCAGCCGCCGGTGTCGTAGGCCGGCGGTCCGGCGCCGCTGAACTCGCCCGCCGGCCACCGCCGGCCCCGGCCGCCCCCGGCCTCGCCCTCGGCGCGCGACCCCGCCACCGGCGCACGGACGTCACTATGGCTGTGCTATGTTAATTCGTAGGTTAACAAGGAACGAGTGTATACACCGGTCGAGCGCCGAGGGAAGCAGCGCGCCCGCCCCGCGCCGGGCGTCCGCCCTCGTATAAATCACACAAGTGTCTAGTTACTGTTAGCGCCGTAGTCCGTACGCCACGCGCACGCACGAGCGACATTATGCTTCGGATTCATACATATATATATTTTTTTCTGTTATTCATATTTAGGGTGCAGAATTTCGTGCTAACTGCCATGCTTTTGCTACGCATCTCAGCAACGAGTCTTTTAGTGTTTCGATGTACGTCGTGTATATTTTTTATTTGATTTAAACGTTAGGTATCGCTATCCACGTAATGTATTCCATTTAAGATAACTATAAGACGTGTGTTAATATTATAAAAATGTAATTAAATAGTTGGATATTCCTATGCATTGAACAAGGACTGTGTGTTAATTTATTATCTATATATTTTTTTAATGTAATGTTAAGTTATTTATCACGTTTCTCTAAATGTTATGTATACTACTAGGCTGCAGTAAATTGCAAGTGTTCCTGTAGGTCCGAGGATAATGATCTGTCAATAGCGAGCTACTGACTGAGTTGTGTGCAGTTTATTTTAGTTGGTACTGTTAATTACATATTTACGATTAAATATAAATGTTTGGATGTACGATAACCGCAGTTGATGTATAACGTTTAGAATAGATCGTTGCGAGACTCACCTCGTACGATTGCTGGCTTTAGTCAATTTTGCACGCTGAAACCGAAAAAAATATACTATTTTTATTCCAACCTATGATAATGGAGGTATATAGTAATTTAATATTTTTTTAATAATTAAAATTGTTTGTATATAGTACAAGTTGTAATAGAATTGTGAGTCGGAACGATGTATATAACGAAAGAATGTGATTATAAGGAACCGTTTCCGTGGTCTGTCTTCGAGGATGGTATCAGATGTTATCGCGAGAGGTATATCTAAGGTTATAATTTAAAATATTCGCTGTATTTAAATAGCTTGATTGTTTAACATTAGACAAGCGAACAAAGTGGCTGGTGACTGTTTGGACTGTGAGTAGTGGGAACATGTGAAAGTCAGGCTCCGATGTTTGTTTAAAAGCCAAAGTTAGGAAGGCGTGTCCCAGCGACTGACGTGTGTGACTATTTTACCTATAGAGTAGTATTTTGTACAACACTACTACATTTATGTATTTGTATAGACGATTTTGTTAGGTCTTCATAATTATTGTGAATATACAGTAATTTACTCCTAGAAGCGTTACTATAGATCTAGATATGATAATATGAACTATATTATACGATACAGAAATTTGTAAATATACTGTAAACAAAAGTCCAATGTAGCTTATGTTGACCAGAAAGGTTCCTCATACCCAATAAATGCAAAACTACTCAACACATTGTCTTATTTGTTATTGTACCCTACACCCGCCCACATCCAATGTATTGCCAAGTGCAATATTATTAGAAGACGAAAACACATACCCACATTATAATAAAGAAAACGTATTATATTAAACAAAAATAATATACATACTATACGTGAACAAATTACTTATATTTTTTTTTGTCATCGGTAGTTGAACAATACCTAACATCTATGTACGTTTTAACAGTAGGTATCGTAAAAACGCAAGTATTAAGAACGAAATATTATTTACAAATTAATTGTAATAAATACTACTCATACATGAAATCATAAAGAAAATAATAAAAGATATATAGACATAGAGAAAATATAAGATTTACCTACAAAATTACTCAGGCTATTTATATTATCGAATCGGAAATTAACAATACGAATAAAGTTGAATGACACATTGAAAGGTCATAGAAAGCTTTGTTTATAAAGTAACAAGCCTCCTAAATGTAAGATCCCCTTGAGATAAACCAAAACATCAGGTGATTCGATGTTTGTTTACTATCGACTTCCTTTACTGCTTTTCGTTTACCTACTCGGACGCGTAAGTAAAACCATAACGCCATCTAGGAGGCCTATAGTTCAAACTTTGCAAAATGATATTAGTTTATAGTAAGACATGTAGATGGCGTTTGTAACAATTTTTTCTACGTTTCTACTCAATGTCAATAGATGTCGTAAAAAGCAATTATTTTTACCGCTATCTAACGGTATGCCAAAGATTTAGTTCTTACTAAAATGCACAGACACGATGTACAAAGCCAGTGATCGACAATATAATAAAAATATAAATCATAAATTTGTAAGTCACTGTTTGAATGCTTCTCAAAAGCCTGATTAGATTCTAAGATTAATAAAATAAATTAATAATATAATTATAATGCAGTTTTTTATTAACCCATTGAGTCGTAACGGCACACACTGCTGGTCAAATAAAATAGATTTTGCTAGGTAGTTTCGCATTTTTGACTTGATAGATGAATATATGAAACTACGTGATTATGTCATATTTTGGTTAACATCCTGAAAGTCTGAAACTTATTTATTATCATTATAAGTACTTTCTTATTCATAAGTTAAGACTTTCCAAGGCAATGACTGTAATAGTCAAAAGATTGTTTGAAATGTTTTTTTAAATGAATATAATATGAATATATTATAATACAATGTACAGAATACTACAAGGAGTATAATAATAATTCAGGACGTTTAAGTACAAAAATATATAAATCATACATTACGCTACTCACCGCTAGATGTAGCTGCAACTAATTTTCACCGTAATTTGAAGAGTAATGTTATTACATTGAGGCTTATATTTAAATGTGTTTCTTAATAATGTTATAGAGTGCAATAAGTTTTAATTCAATCAGAAAATAAAACTATTACTAGACTATTTATATATAAGTATACTATTTATATTTAGATATATTTTCTAATATCGTTTGACACTAAACCTATTAAGCTGTAAATTTCTAAACGACTTTATAAATGTCATTATCAGTTTTGCCGATATTGCGTTTCAGATCAAATATAGTGTGAAGTTACAACTTTTAGGTAGTCCGGTAGTCGGAACGTACTTAGAATTTTGTTTACGTCACTGACATAATCTGTCATGCAAGTTCACTGAGAATATTTATAAAAATAAAACTGTAGATATGAGTTTAAAAGAGATTCAAAGTAAATTACTACTATGGGAGGCTTCAGACAATCCGCTGGCGCCTCTAACGTCCGATCAAAGAGAGGCGATTCTTGATCTAGAGTCTCTTATACTCGGTGTTTCGTCCGATTTAGAAGATGTTTGTATTTTTACCCCTATATCTAATAAATTCTTTTTTAAAATGTTTTTAATGGAAAATAAGCAAAATCAGGGCAATATCTCTAAAACAATAGACAAACAATATTAAAACCATAGATATAACAAGAAATAAAAGTTATATTTGAGTACACTGACCTGGTTTTGAACATTCATATACTTTAATGTTTGTCCATCTTTACTTCACCAACCATCACACACCACATTACTAATTTTTAGGAAAAATCGCAGAATAAAGATGAAGAAACACAGACAGGAACAATTCCCCCAGTGGACACTACATATGACTTCCTGGACTGGTACGAGAGCCTTTATGATACTAACCTGAAAGCTGATGATACTCCTTATGAGGCCTATTACAAGCAACTAGATGAGAGGAGAAATGAATGTGTTGCATTGACAAATCAGGTATTTTGTGAAACAACAAATTTTAGTTGTGTAGTCAAGGAGGTGGTTTTGTAAACTCGCAATCCTAATAGTGTTAAACATACTAGAGAGAGAGAGTTGTAGTTTAACTGTCACTTGTGGTGAGATCTCGGTGGACTATACAACTGCTTACCATCATTTGTAGGAAGTCATTTTGCCAGGCATATGAAAATATTATGGCCACCTTCCTGGAAACTACATTCAAAACAAGTATTTAGGTTGAAGCTAAATTGTACTTTATACTATAAGCTCATTGTTAGATATGGACTATGCCCAGTTCAATACATCTATAAAAACTCTTCAGGCCAGTCTTCCCATGTTCTTGGGATTGCAGATCCTTAAAACCAAAGTGGATTAGTATCTTACTTTTCTGCCAATTTATTTACAATGTGAAAAAGATACAAATCAGCTTCAGTTAACTATTAAATTTAACTTAACTTCTTTCCAGATTGGTGCTACAATGTCAGATCTAGACAAATTGTCAGAGCAGTACAACTTTGTGTCAAACAAAACAAATGCATTACACACCATGAGTGAGCAACTATTGGCTGATCAGAACAAATTGTCTAGTATTGGTAAATACACATTTTTGATACTTATACATACTAGAGACTAGTTAAATTTTCTCATAAATAAATTGTTATCCTTTCAGATCTTCAAGTTTATGCCTAAATCTCAAATGTTGTTCCTGCACATAACCATGCAAATTAGAAGAAAGTGCAGCTGCACTTTCTTGCATAAAACTAACATATTTCTGAATGCTCTCTTTTTACATCCATCTATATTATTTTATTTATCCTCCTGACACAGTTTAATGTATACACAACTGCTTTGAATAAAAGTAAATTCTGAATTGCTGTACAATACTTATTTTGTGTCTGGCCACTCAACACTGCAGTATGTATCAAAATAATACATTCCATATTACAAATGCAAATAAAGCTCTGGTCATTGTTGCACTTTGCACTCAAACAAAGCACTGAATACTTATGATGGACATTTATATATATACACTATTTACATAGCTTAAATCATGTAGGACTTGTTATTTTTTAAACAATACAAAACAATTTTGTTGACGGAAATTAACAGATACCTTTGGTATTTCAGGTGATGACATAAAACAGAAGTTACACTACTTTACTCAGGTGGAACATCTGTCTCAGCGGCTCAGCAGCCCCACTATGTCTGTCAACAGCGAAACATTCTTTAATGTGCTTGCCAAAATTGATGAGTGTTTAGATTATATGAGGACAAATGTAAGTAAAAATAGAAGGGAAAATTCTGGCTCAATATAAACTACAAATAAAAAAAATACATTTTCGGGACCACAGTTATATAATAGCATCCAAACTGAAATGAAAAGTAAAAGCACACTCACAATCTTTAAAAGAAAATTGTTGAACTACATAGCTAGTGATGATTGCTTCTTGACATAAGAAACAAATAGTTACCGCATAGGAGAGGCGAAAAAGCGTATAGCGCATAACTTGGACCACACGATTTTTACCGTCTACCGACTAACAAAATTATTGTGAATTGTATCTGTATTTTTTTTATGGTATAGCATATCGCGGCTTATTTTGCTTATAAGTTTATAAAAATTAACGTTTTAAAATTAAATTTTCCTCTTGTATTCATTCTGTTGTAATAGTTTCGTTGCAATGTGTAAGTGTGTTTTATTTGCATAAACAATTAGTGAAACTGTATAGTTAAAAGTGGTAACGGACATGTTATTTTTTAACCTTCAAGAATATTATGCTTTCTTATGTAAGTGACACTTTTTTGTATTTTAAATAAGAAATAAAGATATTATTAAACCGAAAACAGCAGTCACATAAAAAAAGTCTAGGCGTGATTGCAGTTTTGAGTAGTCATTGATGTCATAACAACAACTAAAGAATAGAAAGAAAATTACATGAATCTTTAGTAATCCTTACTTATATTTATATAATATTATAATTTGGCATAGAGGTTGTTAGAAGTACAGAATATCTATCATCCAGAAAAAAAATACTGTTTCTAACGTAACCTAGCCAATCATATATTTTCCCGAGCGAAGCCGCGGGCAAAATCTAGTATGATGTAGTAGCTTTTTAATAACGACGTATTGTGTATGTTCTATTCCAGAACAACTTCAAAGAATCACACACCTATCTCGTCAAGTACCGCCACTTACAAAACCGTGCCATCTCTCTCATCCGGTCCTACGTCTCGCACGTGCTAAACCACGCGACAGAACAAGTTCTGGCACCCAATGATGAAGACCAGAGTGACCAGGAAACTGTGGACACAGCATATGCAGTTTACTTTGGCAAATTCCAAGCCGCTGCACCTAAGTTGAAAATGGTGATTAGTGAAATTGAAAGGAGAGCAGAGAAGAATACTGAGTGAGTAGAACTATTTCTGGTTATTTTCTTCATCGGTCATATACATCATAATCATCTGAAGAAATTTAAGTGAGTAGAAAGAAATTAGCGACAAGAATTTAGAACGGTGAATAAACGTAAACGTGTGTGAAGTAACGTAAAACAAATTGTCGACAACAAATTGACAAAGTAAGTAGGTACCTATAGTATCTTTGTATAAATAGGCAACGACAAAACAGTTCAGTAGGTACCGCCTTTTCATGTGTTTGTCAATGATTTTTTTTAGTAAAATAGGTAACTGATTTTCACTTTGATGAGCTTGATTTTTTTTGTTTAGTTACTATTGACGAACTATGTTATCAATAACCGGTTATGGTCGAATTCGACCATTGAACAAACACTAGTTTGTATGTATAACATAAATCTTTACATTTTCTCCGTTATAATCGAATAGCAAAACGATTAAATAAAAAGGTGACTGGTGAACGACACGTCGTCCTAAAATGTAAAGGTGGTCAATCATCCAAAAATGGTCAATCATTAACGAATATGAAATAATAATGTGTTTAAATAAAGTTTAAAAACTATAACCCGATTACGTAAAAAAGGGGTCTCAAAAGGTCGAGTTTAAAATTTATATAGCCTACGTCACCCGGGCCATTATTATGAATCTATTGACACCAGATTAATAAAAATCAGTTCAGTAGTTTAGGCGCTACGGTGGAACATACAAATATACCCAGACTGCCAAAATCATTACCCTTCCTTTTGGCTTCGCCGTAGTCGGGAAAAAGGGTCGAGTATAGAATCCTGTGACACCCTGATTGTTGTTATTGGGTATCCAAAAGCCAAACTATCAGCCTTAGCAATATTTTGAATTTTTTGCTCTCGTGATTAACTAATATTAGATCCGTACATATAAAATTTGCGTATATGAAATTATATATTTAATTAATCGAAGTATTTACCTTTATTATCTATGTACTTTCGCCATTTCGGTAGTTCATTCATTGCTGAAAAATTGTGGGAGCGAGAATCGATAAAATCTTTAAAGGCGGTTTGGACTGCCTCATCGGAATTGATTATTTTTTCCTTGTAAGAAATTGTCCAAATTCCTAAAAAAGTGGTTATCTGTTGGAGCAATGTCCGGGATTATGGTGAATGTCGGAGACATTCAAATCGCAGCTCGTCTAATTTAGCGACCATCTGTCGTGAAGTATGGGGTCTAGCGTAGTCCTGAAACAGTAGTGGCCTAGCAATTAACCAGTCTAGGTTGCTTAACGGCTAGCTTTTCCATCATGGTTTGCAATTGTTGACAATACAGATCTGCCGTGATCGTCTGGCCAGATCTTACAAAGCTGTAGTGAATGACACCAGAACTGGTTCAGCAAACATTTACCAGTACTTTTTTCTGAGTCAACTTTCGCTTGGGTCAGAATCTGGCCGGTTTTTCAATTCAACCACGTGGATGAGCGTTTTCGATTGTCGTCATCCCTAGTTATTGTGACGGTTGAGTAATGTAATGCAGCTCACTCGTGCGCGACACCAATAAATTCAATGCGCGTTTGTTGGTGTGCTTAACTTAATTTATGCGGTACCCATGTCTAGAGGCTTTTCACTTTTGCAGTTTGTTTCAAGTGAATTAAAATTGTTTTACCACTCATACCGAACCATGACGCTAACTCCGACGTATTTTGCGATGGATCCGCTTCCACGATCACCTTTAATTTTTCATTGTCAAGTAGGGTCTACTATGGAAATACGGCATTCAGCTATGGGCATCAGCAAGCCACGCAAATGTAGAAATGCTTCAGCGCTTCCAGAACAAAGCATTGAAGACTGTGATCAATGCCCCATGGTTTATACGGAACACGGAAATGCATGAATATCTTCAAATGAGCACAATAAAAGAAGAAATAGAAAGGTATTCCAAGGCCTATAAACAAATACTTGGAATACGCAGAAACGATCTTGCCTCATCACTTCTGAACACCAGCAACTGTATTTTCCGGCTGAAAAGACCACGATTAACCTCAATTTAGTCTAGTAACATAAATATGAGAAGACATGTCACTGGATGTGCATATCTCAAAATCTATAACACTTACAACAAATCTGATTATGGATATCAGGCCGACCGAAGAAAGTAAAAAAAAAAATTCTGTATCTCGGGCCGTCCACAGGGTTTGTTTTGTAGGTCAACTTTTTAGAACGAAAACGTTGGAACCAAAACCGTACCGCGCTTTCTTTTACAGTAGCTTCCCCATACACATCATTCACAACAAATCCTTCCATGGTGTGCCTATTCGCTGCCTTGCATGATGGGTCGATAGCTGGAACTGAAACTATTTCAGTGATCCACCCAGTAGTGCCCTATGCAGGCTTAGGCTTCATTTACACGTACCACAACCACACCACATCGACGCGACAAAATGTGATCAAGCAGTGGTTACGTGTGAACAGTGTCGCTGCAGCTTTTTGCAGTTGCGTTGTGGTTCCTAGAAAATGTGGATGTGGTTGAGTTGTTGTTAGTAGTTGCGATGTGGTTGCGACGACGCAATGACACTCACGAGTGGCGACAGACAGTTCGTTGACAGGGGAGGGCGCAGGGGTGCACGCAGTGTCGGTGCGTCGACGCAGCGTTGTGTCTGCGATGTGGTCGGACGCTAGTTCGCGGTGTCGCTGGTGGTTGTGTCGTGGTTGCGATATAGTCGGTAACACCCACGTCGTTGATAATGACAGCAAAATGTGGTCCGTGTAAATTCTACTAATTATTTTCAGTACAAAATTGCGCCCACCCGTGGTGTCGTTGTGGTGTGGTTGTGGTACGTGTGAATGAAGCCTTATTGCCTGCGGGCGACGATTCTAAAACGACGATCCGGCACAATAAAGGGCGTGGCTCTAACTAACTGACCTGTAGATACGAGATACTCGTTCACGATTTTCATTTGGGAATAAATACGCTCCTCGAAAAAACAATTTTTTTTGACCCTTTAAAATCCTTTATGTATACTCCTCCACCGGGGGAGGAGGGTGGTTATGTGAGACTCTCCGCCCCTGAAGGGGGTCGGTATACTCACTAAAAACCTGGGGTGAGCAGTTCCTCCGCCGACGGGGTGGAGCGGGATGGGATCGCGTTAGCAATCACCATCCCGCCCGGGCGGTTGGCCCGGCTGATGGTGACCGGGCCTCAGCACCTGTGGAGGGGTGGCCTTGC
Source organism: Catocala fraxini (assembly GCA_930367265.1). NCBI lineage: Eukaryota > Metazoa > Arthropoda > Insecta > Lepidoptera > Erebidae > Catocala > Catocala fraxini. The sequence continues at coordinate 28,819,324 of OV884025.1, read as the reverse complement.
TCACCAAGACCACCCCTAGACGTGTGGGGCCGTGCAAGCCGGTAGAGAGTCCCCCGACTCTGTACCAGTGACCCCACTATACAGGAGCGAGAGTGCGAGCAAATCGCCTCCTCCTCGCTCCCGTCCGTCTGCGCCAGAGAGGATCAGCAAGGAGATTGTTCTCCCTGACCCTCTCTGCGGTCTCCTTCTGCGCCAAGACAGCCTCCCAGAAGGAGACCACTGCCTGCCATGACCTCTCGCCGCCGAGCATGGCGTTGATCACACTTGGCAGGATAGCAGAGATCCCCGCCTATTATGGCCGAAAGCGAGTGCCGTTGCGGCCCCCACGCAGCAGACGCCTCCAGCGTGTGGAGCGCCGAGTCTTCCGGCGCCCCACACTCATGGCAGGCCGGAGTCGCCTCCCGTCTCGCGATCTGGTACAAATACTTTCCGAAGCATCCGTGCCCAGAAAGCACCTGCACCAGTCGGAAGGTCAGCGACCCGAATCGCCTCCCTATCCACCCCCGGAGGACCGGGCGAATGGCCTCCACTGGCCCGGGAGCGGTGAAGCCAGGTTCCTCCGTCCACCGCCTCAACAGGGCGGCCCGCGCCTGTCGCCGCATGCGTGCGACTTCCTCCCACCCTGTTCTCCAAAAAACCTACGCCTACCTATATTAACTACTCACAAATCAAACACTCAGCGTCGGCATCACTGACAGCCCTTAAGTAGAGGCTGGATGGAGGCCGAGGATGCACCCGCTCACGTGCTCCTATATTGTAAAAACGTCAGCAACCAACCAGCGAAACTGAGTGCAGTAACGACGAAGGAAGTACTTCGCAACAACGGCCCCCTACTATCTTTCTGGACGGAGCTTAGGTGGTATGAGTAACTGAACAACTTTTCGTGTCCAGTTACATACGCACAATAACGTTTCCGAAAATAACGTCCTCGTCGAAGTAAGCGACCGCTACCCATTTACTCTCGCTGTTGGCCATGGAAGATCTGTTGACCATCGCTGGCAGCGAGAGTTCACTGCGGTCGTTTCTTGCCTATTTTTGATCTCTTGATGTTGTAAAAATAGATATCTATTGATAGTAAAATAACATTTAGATCTGTTATACACTTTAACCCCCCTATTTTGTAGAAACAAATATTACTATTGTACAGTTGAAAATTTTTAGACTTTTGTGATTTCTAGCTACGCTCAGCTGCTTAGTGATGTGCAGCGTGAGTACGCGTCCGGGCGCGCGCGCGTGGCGGGCGCCGCTACCGGGGGCGCACTGCGCGGTGCGGCCGCCGCCGCCGCGCGCGACCACTGCTCGCTGGCGCGCGCCGCCTGCTCGCTGCTGGCACACGCCGCGCGGGACGAGTGCGCTCTCTACAGCCATTTCTTCTCCCACTCCTCGCCTGCACTCGAGTAAGTATCGGCGGTGACCACTGCTCGATGGCACGGGCCGCGCGGGACGAGTGCGCGCTCTACAGCCATTTCTTCTCCCACCCCTCGCCTGCACTCGAGTAAGTATCGGCGGCGACCACTGCTCGATGGCACGGGCCGCGCGGGACGAGTGCGCGCTCTACAGCCATTTCTTCTCCCACCCCTCGCCTGCACTCGAGTAAGTATCGGCGGCGACCACTGCTCGATGGCACGGGCCGCGCGGGACGAGTGCGCGCTCTACAGCCATTTCTTCTCCCACCCCTCGCCTGCACTCGAGTAAGTATCGGCGGCGACCACTGCTCGATGGCACGGGCCGCGCGGGACGAGTGCGCGCTCTACAGCCATTTCTTCTCCCACCCCTCGCCTGCACTCGAGTAAGTATCGGCGGCGACCACTGCTCGCTGGCGCGCGCCGCCTGCTCGCTGCTGGCGCACGCCGCGCGGGACGAGTGCGCGCTCTACAGCCACATCTTCTCCCACCCCTCGCCTTTACTCGAGTAAGTATTGGCGGTTAACACAAATAATGTCATTAGGTCATTACAGACTTGTTAGATTTACCACACATTCAAATATTTTATGGCTAGAGTTGTAGCGTCCCAATGGGCAGTCTGTTATTCCGGCAATCGACAGATTGAAGAACTTAGTCTGTCAGTGTTACTTTCATATTTTTAAATAAATATTATTTATTTACATTACAGTGAATACTTACAATCTTTATGCAACGGTTTATACGAGACGTTGCGACCACACATCATACACATAAACCACTTGGAGACGCTTGCCGAACTGTGCGTTATACTACGAGTTGAAGTTATTGAAGAGCAAGTCAATAATGACCGTAAGTACACACATGCATACAGACTCATGCTTATTTGCTGTTAGGAGACTTCGAGTAGAAGAGCCATTATCTTGCCATTTTAGTGACGGTACAAATAAATCGGCTTTTCTGGACGAGTATGAAAGCCTCTTGCGTTAAGCTGGTTTAAGAATAGAAATATTACTACTCCGTTTTGCCCTGTGAGCAGAAGCAAAAATTTGGAGGCTCACTTCTCTCTTCTTCCACTCCTCATCATCTACCTCTCGCATGCCTTTCCTTTCAACTCGTTTTCAATTCTTTTTCCTAAGGTCAGCGTTCTTTTTTTTATATGTTTGTCAGTTTAGGGTATTCTTAATCTAAACTTAACCATGGTTACACATTGTGCACTTGAAAAATTAACTGATTTCATTACCTACTAATATTACGGAAACACCGGGCTGGCTGCACACATAAATAAATAAATAATAAATAAAACATTTGGTGTAATATAATCATCTCTCTCATCCGCATTTCCGCCACTATAACATCTACATAGTTAGATTTGGTAATAATGACCATGGAAACCACCAAGATTTGAGACTCGTGAAGTCTCGAGGAAAGTCAAATAATTAAAAGTAACTAGCGGTCACCGAGTGCTCGAAATTCGACCAAAGCCTGTAAGATATTGCTGATTTAGGTCCTTATATATTGATGTATGTAACCATAGTTACGCGCTTCGACTCCGTATGTCAAATGCACGGATGTGCGCGTGTAGTGTTTTTTCATTAATTTAATGTATTTCTAATGCATATTTTATATAAATATTAGGATTCGCCCCTCCTTCTCCATATACACTTTAACTGTGCCAAATTTCACAATCCTCCGTCTGCGCAATTTTCGTAAAAAGGGGTAGAAAGATTTTGCTTCACGTATTAATATATAGATATGAATCAAAACATAAGATTTTTATTTTGTTAAAAACGATATTCACTGCTCTCTTTTGAAACACTCGCTACTATTTAAAAGATGTGTACAGTTATGATTTGACTCTAGATTTAAAGTGTTGTATACTGTTGAACATTATTGTGTATATGTTGGTCTATAACATGCTACTGTAAAATAATAGTTTTATTTTACAGACAGGTATTTGTCCAGTGGTCTAAATTTCCATTCTAACATTTTTGATTGCCTTTCTTACATTCGTTTCTTGTATATCTAGTACCGAATGTTTTGCCTTTACTTACCTATATAAAAAAAGAACTGCTTCCAAAAGATTTCATTGACAACTAAAACTTGTCAATAGTAATAAAAAAAACAAAAAAGACTAACAGAGGAGAAAAAGGTTCTAAACTGTTTTGTTTTTCTATTTATATATGAATAGATAAAATAAAAAATATAAAAATAAGCAAGGGTATATATCCTAATATTGTCCAGTGCCAGAATGTACTTCCGTAGACCAGTTATAGTTAAGTTTTGTATACAAATCTATGTATTTGGTTCTGGATGTAGCGAGCTGCCCCTTGCGATATAGCTGGTCCATTGGCCATCCAATAACCTATATGAGGCCGACATACCAGAGCTGTAAGGCACGGTCAGTACCCGTCATACCTACGTACTGGCTAAAGACTGGGTTAGGCTCAAGTCACACTAAGTAAGTTTTTACTTGCTGAGCAGACACGTACCCGAAATGCAGTTTAACGCAGCCACTTCGCTAAAGTCATCTCCGTGCCTCGCTGCTCCTAAATCATGCTCATCAGCTCGCATGAGCGCTTGCCGAGCAAACGAACATTTTGCATTGCACCTGCGAGTACGTAGCCCCAAGTCCAAGCCTCATTGTCAGGACCGCCACCGCACCTTTAATTAGCAACCGATAAATCATGCCTTTTGAGGCGCAGTGGTTTGGGCCTGATCCCCCAGCATATTTAGCCTAAGAGGAGGCTCGAAGGTTCGAGGTTCATCCTTCTGGCCACTTTCAGCAACTAGCACAATATCGTTTCGTTATCGTTTTAATTAATTTCGTTGTTGGTTGTCGCCCGCAGCGGTCCGCCTAGCAGCGCTGGGGGCTTGCGCACGAGCTCTGCTGCAGGACGCGCAGGAGCGCCTGGTGTTCCGCGCGCACGTGCACCTGCGCGCCGACGTGCTGCTGTACCGCGCCGCGCCCGGGGACCTCGCCTACCCCGACAAGCTGCTCATGATGGAGGTAACTAAACTGACCCACATAGCGAAATTGTGACGGTGTGACGACACTTATACCGGTTTCCTATAAGGTGGTACCATGGGCGCCGGCAGCAGAATGCAAGAGGTGCTCTTGCACTGAGGGACTGTTAGGAAAGAACATACGCATTTTTTCGAAGAGTGAAATATGTTTAATCAAATACCCGCGCGATTTAAGTTTGACATTACTCATTGAAATTAAACTACTATATACGGATTTTATCGCGTTGTTTATTTGACACTTATTACATAATTTTGAAAACTGTTACACTACTTTTACTTTTAAACTTTACTAATTTTTAAGCTAATTAAATTATTATTGAAACTATTTAGATTTAATTTAATTTTACACTTTCCCCGACGTTTCGGTTGCTTTTCAGCAGCCATGGTCACGGGGAGATTAAGATGGTAGTTGTCTCAATGTTCCAGTGTAGTTATTTCAAAGTACCCGAACATAATTTAATCATTGGTGTTTCTATTTACGCAGAATGAGCTCAAAGTATCATGAAGTCTAGCTGTGGTTTGCTTCTTCTTGGGTTTGACTATTTGTATTACTGGATCCCAAGCTGGTGGTACATTCCAACCATCTTCTCTATTAAAATTAGGATGTTTTTTGATTTCAATAGCCTCGCGAAGCATCCTTGGTAGGAATCGGTGTTCTTTAGCGAGAATCTGTGGTTTGTCAAATCTCAGGTAGTGGTTGGTCCTTTTGATTAGCTTAAAAATTAGTAAAGTTTAAAAGTAAAAGTAGTGTAACAGTTTTCAAAATTATGTAATAAAGTGTCAAATAAACAACGCGATAAAATACGTATATAGTAGTTTAATTTCAATGAATAATATTCGCGTAAACAAAGACAATATTTTGACATTACTTTTATCTACATAATATATGTTGACTGTGCAATGAGGACAACAAATAAAAGACGTGTTTTTAAGTAAACTATGGTATATTGCGCAAGTACGTGACACAATGACCGCAGCGCAAGTTTGGTGAAGCCCGTTTATAGGATTAGATCGCGAACTGATTAACGACGCGATAGTAATGCGCCGCGTACGAGTTTGCTGACGCTGATTGTACAATGCACTGCTCAATATACATGTACAATTTTATATTTTATTATATCAGTTAATAGTATAATGTGTACTCGTCGATGCATATGCACCTCCCTGAAAGTAATCCTGGCGGCGACCATGGAGAGTACTATCCAGGGCAAACCGACTAATTCATACCGTCCAGCAATTAATTAGCAAAGATCGTTCACTCTTAGCATTTGAACACACGTCCAATGTAAGATTTCTGTAAACTTTACTGTGTTGTCTGTAAAACGCAACAGACTGTCTAACCTCATGCTGAAAATGTCTATACCCAACTGCAATTTATAAAGTACTAGCTTTTGCCCGCGGCTTCGCTCGTTTAGGAACAGTATTTTTTTCTGGATGAAAAGACTTTCCATCCAGTAAAAAGTGGCAGTGACAACGTGTATCCGATATTGAACGATAATCAGTCGTGGAAGCAAAGACGAAAGCGTAAAAGCGTAACAAACAAACTCACATTCGCTTTTATAAGATTAGTTAGAAGCAATTATTATAATCCTTTAATTATATTTTTCTTTTCCAGCAAATTGCAATGGAACAATCTCTAAAGCGAAGCGATTCTCGCAACTCAATGGTATCAGACATATCAGCGACATCACAAGAAGTTGCCAACATCAACGTTGAAGCTCAGAGACGACCGCACGCTTCGCCTGCAGACCTCCACGGCATGTGGTACCCAGGTGTCCGACGGACTTTGGCTGCTCTCTCAAGACTATACCGATGCCTTGAGAAGAAAGTCTTCCAGGGATTAGCTCAAGAAGCAATATCGCTATGCGTCCAATCAGTCGACAATGCAGCGAAACAAATCATACAAAACACAACCAATATCGACGGAGAACTCTTCCAAATCAAACATCTTTTAATCCTTCGAGAACAGATTGCGCCATTCCAAGTCGACTTTATAATTAAAGAAACGACTTTAGACTTCAGCAATATGAAGAATGCGGCGTACGGTCTCATACAGAAGCCGAGACAGATATTTTCTCTAAATAGTAATAATGCGCTATTAGAGTTCCTCTTGGAGGGTACTCCGATGGTCAGGGAACATCTCCTGGATTCGAGGAAGGAGGTGGATAGACAGCTGAAGGGATGCTGTGAAACTTTTATCAAAGATGCGACGGAGATACTTGCTGGACCAATAATTTCGTTTATTGAAAAGGTGAGAACTGGGTCACTGTTTAATTAATTAACAATTTGTCATTTGAAAACAAAAAAACATTCTTGCATAAATTTAGTTTACTGGCTTTCAGACAAATTATTTTCTCAATTCTATTCGTATTATTGAATGAATATGCTTTGATGGTCCTCAATTAATTATCAGCTTAAGTTCGAGTAGGTTAATTGCTAGGTTCCTTTTGTGAGGAAGTCATTTCCATCAAGGAGGCGGCGGAGCGGGAGCGGGAGCACTTAAACCCTCTCCCCATCCGCAGAACCGGGCGCCGAAGGGCGCGGGACGACTTCCAGCCACCCTGAGGTTTGACCTGGGGGCGGTAGGCTTCGTGGGCCTGCCCGCCATCCGATCAGCACCAGGGCCGAGAGGCGGCGTGCATGTTCCCACGCGCGCCTGTGTCGAGTCCGTCTTCCCTCTAAGGGGGAGACAGTAGGGTTTAAAGTGAGTGAGTGCCTTTGTGTAGGTCTCTTCGTGTAGTGGCTTGCCGTTTCATACAGCGGGCCGAAACCTCGGTGGGGTCGCGACCGCATGTGCATGTGATTCGCTCGGCCCTGTCGATAGCGGTTTTGTCGAGGAACACCGTGGTAGGTTTAGTCGGTATTCTGGGAGGAACATTATTCTTATTCCATCTTTCTCTTTTACCCCGGTGAGTCCGACATAACCCCTCCGCCCGCCGCCGAGGAGGGTATGCTTCAATGCATTCCCCCTAGTAAAAAAAAGAATGTGGTTCTTTATTAATATTTTTTTTTATTCATTGCTAGGTAGGCTTTTCTGTTAGGATATTCTAAGTAACAACGTAACGACAGAAATGGTCCATGATAGCAATAGGTTTACCCGTTATTATGATGTGCCTAAAACCTAACTGGTGAAATTTGAATGTGATGCACCTTTAACTACCTTATCTTTCATAATATACCTTTCTTAGCCTCACGCATGCATGTATAAGGATTAATCTATTTCTATATATATACCTGTCCAGTCTTGAATTGCCAGACATAATTAAACACTGAATCTGGCCGCCGGTGTGCCGCTAAAATTCTATTTTAACGTTATTAACATTTAAGTAATTCTTGTAATGTTGCAGGCACAGGCGTTCACTCCTATAGAGCAGGTTAAGGTCCAGCCATGGGCAACGCCGGAGGAGTTGGCAGTCGTCGTAAAGGAAGCTCAGAGGAGGATCAGGGCGCACCTCGCTTCGCTACAGCGATCCATGCAGCTGTACCTGGCTAATAAGGAAACTGAGTTCATTCTGTTTAGGCCTATAAGGGTATGTATCAATATTTTAGAATAAAATATTAGACATAAGAGAGAAGGCATACAGTGATTATTATTTCAGTTTATTTAATTTTATTTATTTTTTTAAATTTTCGATCGTTGCTTAATCTGGTAGAAAAGAATAGAATATAATTTGTTTATTTGCATAACAGAGTTCATGTTTTACAATTTTTACTGTAGGTTTTACCATTACCATTCGCCATGCAAATGATTGGAAGATTTAACATTTTAATTTAGTTATAAAATAAATTGCAACATATAACATAAGTATATTGTCTAGTTATATATGAATATTAATAGAATATAAGAGGAAAATAATTTAACGTTTAACATTATTATTACATGCATCAAATTAGAATGTTACTATACTAATTAAAGTCCAGTGTCATAAGTGCCATTGCCATCATACCATATGATACCTGTGTAGTGTGATGTACCTTTCTTAATAGGTATTAAGAAATATATACTTCAAAAAAGTCCAATTACAATAAATAGTTTTCTGTCGCCGAAGTTTGTTTATTCAGAAAAGAGTCAACGATTGTGTAAATAAAAAAAAATTGTATCTTTATCCTGGCAAACAAGCATACGGCCCACCTGATGGTAAGTAGTCACCGTAGCCTATAGACGCCTGCAATGCCAGAGGCATCACTTGCGCGTTGCCGACCCTTTAGGAAAAAAGGAAGTGGGAAGGAGAAAGAGCGGGAAGGGGGAAAGCGAGTGATAGGGCCTCCGGCACTCTCACTCACTAAACGAAACACAACAGTAGGAACACTGCTATTTCACGTCGATATTCTGTGAGAGGGTAGTACTTCCCCGTTCGAGCCGGCCTATTCATGCTGAAATCAGCGAGACTACTAATTTGGCGCGTAACAAGAGCTAGATTCTTTAAGAAAGAAACCTTTATATTGTATTAGTTACGTAATATAGAAAATAGTTATCCTTACATGGTTTAGGTGATTCTGACTAATTTTAAATCAAATAGGGTCATACATAAATACACTAGTTTGATGGTCAATCAAACTTAAAAGAAAATGCGTAGTACACACAGCGACACATAAACCTAGACTGTTTGGACTTTGAACTATCAACTATTAGAAGTTGAACGCTGCGAATCATGCGAGAGTGTGCGTTATATTTTTGTTACCTTCTATCCTTACCATTACATCGACACCACTATGCACTGTCCCTTTCCGACAATTCTCTATTTTGTATGTAGCGTAGTTATGCGTATATAGGGTGCCTAACTTGATGTGTAACCGTGTGTACATATTACATAACATAGATACGAGTGGAACTAACAGATTTATTGATTACATTGCCACCAGTCACCTATGACTAGCCGAACTTTGCTCGTATAGCCTGTTTAATGAGACATTTTAATAAGAATTTAGTCGTATCTAAAAATCTAGGTTAGGTTTTAGGTAAATACAAGATTTGCCCGCGGTTTCGTTCGCGTTAATACAAGTAGCTTAGGTTAGATTAGTAACAACACATTTTTCTATATGAAAGTTATCCTATGTGCTTTTCTGTACCCCTGACAACGTGAATGCAAGATTTCGTGACGATCTATCTAGTAATTAGTGCATAACAAACAAACAAACTCACTTTCGCATTTATAATATTAGTTACGATTAGGATAATAATGATCATTTTTTAAAGCAGTTCTCTGTATTTATTATTGTTTTATAATTCCAGAACAATGTAGTGGGCTACTTCGTGCAGATCGAACAGCTGTTGACAAATGCGGGCTACACGGATGAGGACATGCTGATCGTGGCGTGCCCCACTCCCGAGCAAGTGTCCGTGTTCATCTCGTCTGCGAGTCTCATCAGCCACAGCGAGCCAGTATTGCCGTACGGCAGCAAGGCTAAGCCCACCATTATTAGAAAACCCAGCGTCACCAGTGTTCAGGAGAAGATTGAACCTACGAAAGATGCGACTATAACTGTATAAGTAAACTATTTTGTTATTATTTAACATGTTCGCTTGTGAAGATACACTGTGTTTGATATTGAACTACCTATGTTATGGTTGAAAGAGAAATAAAGGGTCAGGTCGCATTGAATTGACAGCGGTTGAAGCGCTTACCGCGACTTGTACTGCGTTGCGCAACATTTGAGGTAGATTGTTAGATTGAAAAGTTAGAGATCTTTAAAACTTGAGAATATTGTATAACGACTTAAAAAGTCACGAGGGTTAGCGCTATGTGCTTTGGTAGTAGCATGTAGTCCCTTTGTGCACAAAAATCTATATCTATCTGATGTACATACGAAATGGATTTCTGATAAGAATTTAATATTTTCTTGTTTAAGATCCATTTTATTAAAGCAATGGAGTACAGCTGAATTCAACATTACATGAAAGTTTACAAAATTATCACAGCATAGTTTTCTCTTGCATGTTTGTCAGCGTAGGGCTATTCAAGTAGTGTAGTATGTAGAATAGATTGTCTAGTGAAAATATACATTACATTTTCAATAGTTTCCTTTTTAAACAGCAGCTCCAATAGAATAATCGATATGTACTAATAAGTGTACGAAAATCTATAATGGATTTTTATGGATAAAGGATAACATGCGTGGCTGTTTATGAGCTTGACATAATTGGTATGACGCATTGCGTCTGTACAATGACAAAATTCCTAGTATACTTGAATATGAACCTGTATTATATATTTTGCCAAGCCCAAAAGAAGTATTATCCCCATTCATCCATTCTGCTAGTATCTTCCCAAGTGAACAGGTTATTACCTATATTAGTTAATTTTTATTTATCAGCATTACAATAGTTTTAATTATGATCTATGTTCCATTTTATTGTTGCCAAATAAAAAAATAAATACAAAAACATGTTTATTTACACGTTTATTTACTTATTCGCCTATAATAAATACACATTTCACCAAGACACAGTGTTTTATTACAATAAAACGACAGACATTGGGAGAAAAAAAAATTTAATGTGGTTTATTTCCGATCTTATTTGATTTATATAATGTTTCTAAAATGATAATTACTACAATTGTTTAAAACCTAAGCCAGTACATGCCAGCGCGGATTCTAGAGTAGTCTGTGAGACCTTCAGTAGGACCAACAGCGGCTACAACGGGGCAGCGGTCATACAGGTACTTATAACAGACATCACGGACATTCTGAACAGAGACGGCCTCAATACGAGCATCAAGCTCATGGATAGGGATGCGACGGTTGTAGCACAGCATTTGACGACCAATATCTTCACATACTGGGGTGGTGCCATCCAGCTGGAGGAGCATGTTGGTCTTCAACAGGTTCTTGGCGCGCTCAACTTCTCCCTCTGTGACAGATGTGCAAAGCTTCATCCATTCTCCCTGAATGCAGTGAACCATGTCATCTAACTGGAGAGGCTCAGCAACGAAGTAAATGCCCCAGAGACCTGTGTCCTTGTAGCATGTATTGAAAGACTGGAAGCTGTGACACAGGTTGCCAGCAGAAGCGGCACGCGCAAGGTAGGAAGCATTGTTCATGCCACCTCCCTGAGCACGGTCCCAAGCTCCAATAAGAGTGTTAGCTACCATCAAGGGAATGTTGTCAGCTTCGGTCCATCCAGCACCCTCAACAGCGATAGCAACATGGCAAAGGGGCATAGAGTCATCACGGACTCTAATTTCAGAGCCAGTGTAACGGCAGTGAAGCAGTTCAACATCAGTGACTGTGTTCTTTAGTCCACTGAAGTGCTTCTTAGCAAGATCGGTCAGCTTCTCATGATCTACTCCACCAGCTCCAGCAAGAACAATGCGAGCGGGCTGATAGTGTGTCTTGATGTAGTTTTGAAGGTCAGCTTTGGAAATCTTCTTAATATTCTTAGTAGGCCCAAGAATGGTCTGACCTAAAGGTGTACCTTGGAAAGCAGTGGCGTGAAGGTGATCGAATACAACCTCTTGCAGGTTACTTTCGACATCCTGCATTTCGCGAAGAATGACACCTCGTTCTCGTTCGATTTCGGGTTCTGCGAGCGATGAATTCTGAATGATGTCAGCAAGGATCTCGACGGCCATGGGGACGTCATTGGCCAGGCATTTTGCGTAGAACACAGTCTGCTCCCGGGATGTGTAAGCGTTTAAATGAGCGCCCATGTTTTCTACAAGCAGTTCTAAGTCAGTTTGCGACCTCTTTGCTGTGCCTTTGAACGCCATATGCTCCAGGAAATGTGCGACTCCATTGTTTTTGGAGTTTTCGTACCTTGATCCAGCGTCGATCCATAGCCCTACGGTAGCAGTAGCCGCGCCAGAGTCTTCTGTGGCAACGCGGATTCCATTATCTAACACTGAGAGTTTTGTTGGTGGGACGTTGACTAACGCCTGCTTGTAACCGACGGCTGTGGCCAAACAACGCACCTGATTGCCCTGTTTTGAGAATAATCTCAAAGTAGTCGCCACCTTCAACATTTTTATAGTATTTCTGATCCTTCTAATTTCAAGTTTTTGCTCGCAGATTTACGTAATAAATGGGCAATACTCTCGAGATGTCAAAAACGGATGAAGTAAAATGTTACCATGATATTGAAAAATATTGCTATCCTACTAAGAAAATTTGAAAAAAACAAATATGCTATTTTTATGAATGTGTGTAAACATGATTATATTAATAAGAAACAAAGTAAAAGTAAGCGAAACAAGTAAATACGAGTCAAGGGATCCCACATAACTAAAGTTTGAAAATTGTAGAAGTAGCCTTCATAAAAAAAATTGCCTAATTATGACTATAAAAGTATATAACCACATCCCTATAAATATCAAAGAATTGAATATCATCCAATTTAAAACAAAATTAAGAAAATCGCTACTGGAGAATTGCTGTTATACATTAAATTAATATTTTAATTGCAAACAATGTTATTACACATTCTTTAAAACAAAGTGTCTATTAACAATAAAAATAATAAATAATGTATAAAATTTAAAAATGTAGTTTAATTTAATTTATCTTGACATCTATTATGTAATTATTAAACAGTAAATTGACATTGTTTATAATATTTTTTTATACAGTTACTATATTATCTATTCCTTTCGCATTTTTATAATAATTTTTACTATTGATAATTGACATTTGTTTATAATAATAATAATAATTAATAATGAGTATTATGTCTAATAAATAATTTTTTGTACTAAAACAACATTCGTACGCCTACTAAAGGCGAGATATGATGTACCTTAACCTTATAATATCCTCTGTAACCATGTCTCATGTGAATAAACTTTAATTTCATTTAAAAAAAAACTCCATCTAGAGTAACTAGACGACTTTAAGATTTGAATGAGAAAAGTTGGTTAATTTATATTAAATTGGTGATAAATTAATGTTAATATGTTGTAAATGTTATATTACTAAAAAATTAATAAATTAGTCATAATTAAAAAAAAAGGCTATTTGATGATAATATCAGCTTGTATTATTTCTACTAAATATATTGAATAGATAGGGCAACATTGAAGTTTCGAAATAATGACCATATTAAAATAATCTGTTACTTCTTTCTTCATCTATTTGGGCAAATTATAATCAAAATCATCATCAAATTTTTTAAATATTTTGTTAATTATTTATACTTTTTTTTATATATATGAAACGTGTAATAGTAATAAATTATAATCTTACAACACATCAACTCAACATGACATTATATTACGTCATCCTTTCAACGTTCCGATATCCACTAGCAATTAAAATATGATTCGCTGTGCTACAAGACACTGCTCTTTGTAGAAGGCATAAAAATTGGAATGTAAATTATAATTGTTTTCTAGTCTTTTTGATAGTACTGATAATAATTATTCTCCAAACTGAAAGATAACAGTTACGTCAATGTCACGTTTTTTCTGATAAGATCTAATTGAAATTATCCAGTTGAAGATATTTCGCGAAAAGGAACGGCATGTCCAATTACTTTGGAAATCGTTCATTTTTTATCGCACGTAATTCGTGGGATTATTACGAGAGTAACGATGTTTAGTGAAGATTACAATAAATTCAGTTTCGTTAAAGATTTTTGGGAAAGTGTGTGCCGGTAGACATAGGTATAAGGAGGGTCCCCGCAAGATGCTATCAAAAGTTTTATCTGTGATCTAGTAAATTCATCATGACTACAATGAAGAACCCTAATTCGTCGTCTTCTAAGCTCGCAGTGTTCAGCCATATCAAGTACGAGCACCTGGTAGCTGGTATATCAGGTGGCGTTACCTCCACACTCATTTTGCACCCGTTGGATTTAATAAAAATCAGATTTGCAGGTAAGCAGTGCGATTTTTTCTCACGTAATTGACATGTGAGAAATCTTGATTTTATGAGGTTAAAAATTATCGATTGCTTTTCTAAGTATACTCGTGAGTAGGAGTACCCTTTATGTAATAAATAATCACTGATGTAGTATCAGACTGTGCCCCTTCCTATTAGCAACCTTGAACTTCGTGAAGTGAAAGTGAAGACAAGACTGCTTTGTTTACATTGCACAGATAACTTCCTCAATGATCCAATTTCATATCAAGAAGATTCTAAATTTATTGCTACATATTTTGTGGTGCTTTTATAATTGTTTGATTGCCATATTACCCTTCACTATTTAGCATAGTTCGTATTTAAAGGTTTGTATATGGTGCTGCTTGATTGCCCATCTTTGTGTTTATGAACCATTATTTAAATACAGGGTCTTACTTAGACAGGGCAAGCCCCATATATTAAAATAGAAAGTGCTTGATTTCTCCAATAATCATTTAATTTGAATTAGATCTAATGTTATACAGAGAAACTTCCCATGTCTATTGTCAATCATTACTATGCACATAATTACCATACAGTTTTAGGACATTCAGTGGGTTTCCCTTAATTTAGTATAGGAAATTTTTATAAGCAATTACATAATTGAACTGAAATATGAAAACATAATGGCACTTAAAAAACTTAGCAAATTTTGCAAAGGCTTAGAAAAAGAGATATCTCTAGTTTGTTTTTGTAAAACCTAATAATTATTATTTGAAGACAACCTGTTTAATTTTGAGTGATTTAATCTCTTAGGTAATGCTCAGACTCTGAGGCCCAGTCACAATGCTTTTTCATTGTGTCTGGTTCCTGGCTAAATTATGAGTATATATTTTTTTTTACTGTTGGGAAAATAATTTTGTATTAAACAAATGATTATGACATAGACACCTTAATTTTCCATGTTAATGTATATGTGTCGTAAATGGTTAATATTATAATTTAAATAGCTGTAACATGGAAGAATTGTAATAAAAATGGAATTTCTGAAATTTCAGTTTTCATTAGTATTTGGTCTACATATTATATACATATTATATCATTATTATATATTATTATATTTTACCACATAGGTTTCAGTTAATTCTTGATTTTTCTTAAATAGTAATAATTTTTTTTCTAAAATGATCAATATTTTTATATATGGTAGTTTCTGTAGTAATGAAAAATGTTAGAACATGTAAATAACACACATAGAAAACATCCATATTCCAAAGTGTGCTTATGGATGACACTATGCTGTCTCTTAATCAAAGCAAAGTCACCTGGTCGTGACTATGTAATTTGCCACACGCACACAAATTCAATGCAGTTGTTTAAAGGATTCAGCTTGATAACTTATTCATTAAGGTCACAAAGTAATAGTCTCAAAATGAATACATTTTAAGACCATTACTTTGTGACCTTAATGAAAGCTAAAGCTTCAGGTTTATTAAGTACCTGAAGCTTTAGGTTAGTTGCTAGGTTCAGGCAAAGGCATATAAGAAGATATGTGCATGTTTGGTCACTCTTTTAAATTGTTTATTTTTACAACCCATTAACTAACTGTTGTAGATTGCTACCATTATACCATATATTACTGACTATGTAAATCTAATAAGAATAACAATAATTAATTAATTAATAATATTAAGGAGTCTTATTTATTTTTTATTTCGTCTGCTGGACGGGTTTGTAAGAGGCACATGTAGATTTGGTTGAAATAGCCATGATCTACGTGTACCCAAAAGTCAGAGATGGAAGGGTCGTCTAGGCAGTGTAGACGGCGACAGCAAATATCCGCCCTAACAAACAAGCATATCCCGGCTTTCGCGAGGAAACCCTCTTCTAACACGTAGCCGGGGTATTGCATGTAGTTCGTGTCTGCAGGACGGCGTATTTGTGTCTCCGTTAGAAAAAGCATTGTCGGCAGAGCCGTCTCTAGGTGATGGACGGCATTAAGGTTAGCGTGGAGTCCTCTGATGTTAATAAACTCCACAATATATGAAGAGCAAGCAGCGGTGGGGTTACAGCGATTGGCTGCTGTTGAATAACAATGCTTTGTTCGTACTGCCATAGAGTGAAAGGAAGGGGAAGCGTGAAATCAAAAGAGACGGCTATTCTCGCAGCAAAGTGGGGCAAGGCGCAGAGCAAGTTTCGTCATATTACCGTGTGGTATGGCGATAGCCGGACCCCGTACCCTCCCGAAAGTGGTCGCAGCCTCCGGTCACTATCCGGCACGACGAGCCACCTCGACATTATGCGCGTCATGACGAGGCAGCCAACGAAGTTGGTTAGACTCGCTAGGGCCTCTGGACTATACCGCAGGCGGCCAGTAGAGCACCGTTTCTACGGCTCTCCCTGGACGCCGAGTCGACTCGCGCCACCCACACAATGACTCTACGGATACTCTGCAGGTCCCTCATAAGCTGCGAGAATCGTCACCTCATGCTTAGGCCTCCGGCGCTCTCATTCACCGAACGAAACACTTGCTGTTTCACGTCGATTTTCTGTGAGAGGGTATTACTTCCCCGGTCGAGCCGGCCCATTCTTGCTGTAACCAGCTTGGCTCGACTACTGGTAAATTTTATTGTATTATTTAATTGTAATCTATCTATCAATTTTAATAGACAGTAGAATGACATGAGTGTGCATACACTTACACTCTGACAATCCAAAATAATAGAGATTAAAGTATGAAGTTGCCGTTGTATAGTAATAGATACTTTGAATTGACATAAAACCTTCATGGTGTGAGATTTTCGAGTGAAACTTTTTCACATGATACCGATAAGATTATTCTTTTAAAAAATGTGCTACTTTCGATTTTCGACATTCAATTGTTTTTTTTATTTAGCTTAGACGGGAAAGATGGATACTTAGAAAATCCGAGTCATTTTTTAATACAAGTTCTGACGCGGAACTAACGCGGCAGAAACGGCTCGCAATATCGACGCTGCGTTTGGAGAGGAGACTGCTAATGAACACACAGTGCGTTTTTGGATTAAACGCTTTCGTAATGGAAACTTCGACTTGAAGAACGAATCACGTGGCAGACTGCCCACACAGGCGAATAACGCTGAATTGAAGGAGATGGTGGAAGCCGATCCGAGTCAAACTACCCAAAAATTAGCGCCATGGTTTAACGTTATCCTACCTACAATATTGGCTAATTTGCATCAAATCAATAAGATAAAAAAAATATGAAAAATGGGTGCCTTATGATTTGACTGATCTGCAGACAGAAATGCGTGTTGAAACTTGTGTTGCCTTGTTGAATCGGTACAGAAATGTTGAAATTGTGACATGTTACGGAAAGTGGATTATTTATGATAACCGTAAGCGAAAAATGCAATGGCTGACCCCAGCTCAAACGCCGCAACACTGCCCTAAAGCAAAACTTATCAATACAAGGTAATAGTAACTGTTTGGTGGTATCTTCATGGTGTTATTCAATATAGCTTTCTCAGGTCTGGTCAAGCAATAACAGCAGATGTTTACTGTGCCGAACTTCGAAAAATGATGGCGAAACTGGCAGTGAAACAGCCGCGACTCGTGAATCTATCTTCACCATTATTGCTCCATGATAACGCAAGACCTCACACTGCACGAGAAACTGTTGTAACTCTACAGGAGCTGCAGTTAGAAACCATACGTCATCCTACGTACTTGCCAGACCTTGCTCTAACGGACTACCATTTTTTTCGTGATTTGGACAATTTTCTACGTGATAAAAAGATTTCTTCCCAGGAGACAAGTACAAAATGCTTTCACACAGTTTGTCGAATCTAGAGAGAATAGAGAATCTAGAGTTCTACCGTAAAGGCATAAATGAACTTCCGCTTAGATGGCAGCAATGTATAGATAATGTAGGTAAATATTTCGATTAAATAAATATGGTACATCTTAGAAAAAAACGAGTTTCTATTTTTCCTTACAAATCGGCAATTTCATACTTTAACCCCTAATATAAACTACTGTTTTATCCATCCAGTTTTCAATATCAATCTACATTACCTGCCAAAAATTAACAAAATGTTATATGCATGTATGCTGAATTGTATGCTTTTGACTTATATGTTTTATATAATATGTTAGAAGAGGTATTTATGGACCTTTTTAAAATGTTTGTTTGACTACAAGCTGTACAGGCTGTAAATAAAACCATGTGACTAAGATCAGAGCAACTGTACTTTATTCTCTTAAATAGGTTGGAATGTAGCAAAGAGTGTGCAAGTGGTTTGGGACTTTAAAAACTATTCATAAGAAATAAGTATAGTTTCTTTAACCTGTTGAGTGACAGTATCCTACCGGCAGCATGACACAAAAGGATTTTAATTAGGTATATCTGGCATTTCAATAATAGACAGGTTAATTTATTTTTAATAATAACTACATACTTCTTTTTAGTGAACGACGGCAGGACCGCAACCGTTCCAAGATATGATGGGCTTGGCAGTGCATTTGTCACCATTGTGAAGAAGGAGGGAGTCAAGGGCCTTTACAGAGGAGTCACACCTAATGTGTGGGGCTCGGGATCAGCTTGGGGCTTCTACTTTTTATTGTGAGTATTTTATACTTATTATACACATATTATATACTTCTTCATATAAAAATTGTTCAGTAGTAGGTTAGATACTGAAGCTTATTGGAATATTAGACAGGTAATCAATATTGAAAATTAACTTTAATTAAAACCATTTAAATTTACGCATTCTACAACATTTTGTTTGCTTTTTAGCAAAGCAATTGCAATAAAACCTATACAAATTAGTTTAATTTCAATGTGAATGTGTGTAACATTCACGTGAGACAACATTAGGTAGTTAATCAATAGCAAAAATGAAACATTTTATAACCCTGTATTTTCTACTAATATTATAAATCAGACAGTTTGTGAGGATGGCTTTTTGTAAGTCTTTCACACAAAACCTACTAACAGATTTTGATAAACCTTATAGTATTATTTTTTATACATCAAAATAACATATAGCCTACTAAAAATCAATCTTAAAGTAAATCTACACTAAGGCGAGCGTAGCCACGGGCATATCTGGTATTTTATTATAGTCTAAATTATTAATAAATTAATTGATGATGATTAATTAAAACTATTTTAGACTGTTTAAATGACTACCTATAGGCCATTTAAATATTAATCTAAACAGCCTCACTACTGCTTAGGTCTCTGTTTACATTGCGACCCGTTTTGACCGCATATTAACTTAACTATAAACAATAAACATACGTGAAAACACGAGGAAATTAATACTTACATCATCCTTCATATAGATTGTATGTTATGATAAAACATCTGACAACAATCTATAATTAATTACGTAATCATCAAATCGAGATTCGAATATTCGATGCCGATTCGAATTAGAATATTATCATTCGAATGCGCGAATATAAATATCAAATAGTCGTATTTCTTATCTCGTAGCTATGGCACATCACTACAAGAAATAAGTGATGTACCTTATCGTTATTTTCTATCTAGACATAATGCTTCATTCACACGTACCACAAACCACAACCACACCACATCGACGCGACAAAATGTGATCAAGCAGTGGTTACGGGTGAATAGTAGTGTCGTTGCATCTTTATGCAGTTGCGTTGTGGTTCCTAGAAAATGTGGATGTGGTTGAGTTGTCGTTAGTACTTGCGATGTGGTCGGTCGCTAGTTTGCGGTGTCACTGGTGGTTGCGTTGTGGTTGCGATGTGGCCGGTATCACCCACGTTGTCGACAATGACGGCAAAATGTGGTCCGTGTAAATTCTACTATTCATTTAATCAAATACAAAATTGCGTTGTGTGTTTGTGGTGTAGACAACTACACCTATTGTAGTGTGATTGTGGTACGTGTGAATGAAGCCTAAACTGCATGGCAATACATACTTGGCAATGCTAGACATTAAGAATGCAGAACTGGTAATTAATAAATTGCCAAGTGAAAGTTGAATCTGTTCAATTAGTGTTTAGTGCTATTTATTTAATATTGTATATACATACATACATACACAAATGAGCAGCGATAGCTCAGTGGGGAGACCAACAGACTGCAATGCGTAGGGTCTCGGGTTCGAACCCACGTCGCGCACCTCTGACTTTCGGCAATTATATGACTTTTCGAAATTATGTGCGTATTGATTGGCAATTATCGCCTGCTCCGTGCCTCGGAGAGCACGTTAAGCCGTCGGTCCCGGTTGCCATGAACATCTATGGCAGTCGTTATTGGGAAAGTCAGTACCCTATAATATCCTGACACTGGTCTAGCCTTAGGGTATCGTTAGCCTTCGAGTTGCGGAGGTCAGGTGGCAGCCGCTCCGTGTAAAAACTGATATCCAGTCAAATCCGGTTAGACCAGAAAAGCCGACCCCAAGTGACTTGGGAATAATAAAGGCTAAGAGAGAAGAACATACATACATACATACATAGTCTTACGCATAGAGGGCTATCCCTTCGTGGATATAGGATTTTTTAACTAACGAAATATGTGTATTTTAGATATATGTCTACACATAATTATAACACTGACTATTCGTTAGCTATGATTTTGGATCCCACGTCATATAAAGCGAGTCTTCTGTTCTAGACTTCATTCTGCTACTCAGAATTTCGTGACAGAAACACTTAAACTGCTACTTTTTTAATGATTGCTATTTATTTCTAGTACGTATACTTGTTAATCTCTCCAGCTAAACTAGACTGTTCGTAATATTGTCTTTGTTTACGCGAATATTATTCATTGAAATTAAACTACTATATACGGATTTTATCGCGTTGTTTATTTCACACTTATTACATAATTTTGAAAACTGTTACACTACTACAACTATTAAACTTTACTAATTTTATGCTAATTTAATTATTATTAAAGCTATTTAGATTTCATTTAATTTTACACTTTCCCCGACGTTTCGGTTGCTTTACAGCAGCCATGGTCACGAGGAGCCTCCCCGTGACCATGATAAAATTAGTAAAGTTTAATAGTTGTAGTAGTGTAACAGTTTTCAAAATTATGTAATAAAGTGTAAAATAAACAACACGATAAAATCCGTATATAGTAGTAGTTTAATTTCAATAGACTGTTCGTGCTAATGGGTTTACGCAGTCGGTGGGATTCGAACCTCGCAACCTATTGATCGCAAGTGCAATACCTTATCTAATGGTCTAACGCTGCTTTAAAGTTGTAAACTAAACTAAATGATGGGCTGATCATAGAAATTCGCTTGACTTAACGATGCTTGAATTATGTGGTTCACTAATTCAAATAATTAGGGCTCTCCCAATTTCAGTCACTTTTTCTCTCTTAGCCTTTATTATTCCCAAGTCACTTGGGGTCGGCTTTTCTGGCCTAACCGGATTTGACTGGATATCAGTTTTTACACGCAGCGGCTGCCACCTGACCTCCGCAACCCGAAGACTAACGATACCCTAAGGCTAGACCAGTGTCAGGATATTATAGGGTACTGACTTTCCCAATAACGACTGCCATAGATGTTCATGCAGCCGGGACCGACGGCTTAACGTGCTCTCCGAGGCACGGAGCAGGCGATAATTGTCAATCAATACGCACATAATTTCGAAAAGTCATATAACTTCCGAAAGTCAGAGGTGCGCGACGTGGGTTCGTACCCGAGACCTTCTGCATTGCAGTCTGTTGGTCTCCCCACTGAGCTATCGCTGCTTTCTTATTCATTTTCATTTTCAGTCACTATACATTTAAATTGTCAGTGTCATGACATGCGCGTGAACGAGACAAAGCTATATATACTCATCCTTCTCCTCATTCTCGCCCATGCTATAACAATGCTGGAGAAGAATGTGGTAAGGCGGTCTTCGGCCGTCTTCAACCAGTCCACCTTCTAAAGATCATCGGTCCAGCTACTATGATGTTGCACATATCTCATTCCTAACCGGTCATTCTATTAGTAGGTACCTACTTGGTTCACTGCCGATGAGTGATCGAATAGCGACCTATTGAATACAGATTTTCTGGGTTGTGGTTTTGTTTGTGGCCGGTCGGAACGGGGAATGGATCCTCAAACCCTACCTCCGTAGTGCGATTCCCGGGTCAGGCAAAGTTTGAGGTTTTGCTATTAGGAAATGCGCATTCATTACAAACGAGCTACTTTGCGTTCATTAAAAAAATATTATTCTAAGCTGCCATAGACTAATCTAGTTCTCTCGTTTACTAGTTTTAAAAACATAGCTAGTATTTCATGCAGCTCTGCTACCAATTCTAAGTATGAATGCTGTTCTCATACTATTATTTAATGATTACCCATCCAAAAGCTGAACTCGCAGTGCATTACTTAACCTCGACAATAATTGCTATACGGATGTGTATGACGTGACGTCACAGTGTCTCGTGAGAGTGTCGGTATTTGTTAGTCATCGGAACTATTACAATTCATCGGGCTTAGGTCCAATCTCTGGCCGGCGTTCAAAGCTATACTTAGTAGACGATTAGTTTCAGCACTTGCATCGCGAAGGTTCCATCCGTGTGTTAGACTGCGCTGTTCATTGTGCTGGTTCGATTCCCGAGAGCAGTCACCATATTTTCAAAATATTTTACGGAAAATTTACTTGTTAAGCCCGTGGATGCGGTCGCCTTTACGTCAAGAAAAATGAAATGTAAATAGTTTAAATGTAGTGATTTTACCTCGGTGGCGTAGTGAATACGACTGCTATGTCTGAGGATTCGATTCCCGGGTTGGGCAAGTGTTAATGGTATTTTCTTATCAAGAAAATAAAGTCTTTGTCTGTCCGGTGGACGGCACTCGCCCCATATTACGTAGATCTGAAAATCATAGTTTAGAAATGTGATAGACAAAGGAGTGAGATTATGTATGCTTTTAAAGGAAACCGCGATAAAATCTATAAATAGTATTTTAATTACAAAGATCTGTGTCAAATTGATATGTAGCATTTATTTCAAATTAATCGATTTCAAACGACATCCGTCATTTTATTTAGACATATGACTATTAGGCAATGTTTACTTTGTGAGAATCAGCTTCAGGTCACGATCATAAGGTCACCGTTAAAGGGTACTAGTAGACTCGAAAAAATGTCCGCACTAAGAAGAGTGAGCTCACACAAAACATTCACATGATAGTTTGTTTTTTTGAACGCGCTAATCTCAGGAACTACTGGTTCGAATTGAAAAATTCTTTCAGTCTTGGATAGCCCATTTATTGAGGAAGACTATAGGCTATATAACATTACGGTACGACCAATAGGAGCGGAGCAGCAATGAAAAATGTTGCAAAAGCGGGGTAAATTTTCTTATATGAAGCAGACGAAGTTGCGCGGGTCAGCTAATTATAATTTTCAATATGAGTGAGCGTACCGCAGTTTCGCGTAAAAGTAGGTTAGGTTATGTTAGTTACAGTACTTTTGTTGTTAATAAAGTAAAGCCTATGTTACTCGGTGATAATATAGCTTTCCATGGTGAAAGAATTTTTAAAATCGGTTGCCTAATTTTAGTTAAATCCTTACAAACAAACAAAATATCATATCTTACCTCTTTATAATGTTAGTATAGATGACAACTTAAGACTGCGCGTGCGCCGAGCGTACGACAGATAATGACAGAGCTCGTGCGGCGAATATTCAATTTGGCGCGCGGCCGCCATAATAAAATTGTATGGAGGATTTGAAGTGCTTTTTTGATAAATATGTATCTTAATTGTCAACCAATAACTTAAATATTTCAGACGGACAAATTGTAATATAACTATTTATGTTTCGTTTAAGCTGTAAAATAGGATAGATTTCTACTGTAAGAATCTAAAAATCACGTAACACGAAATTACGTTTTTACATTTTTCGTGCAAATTTACGTAATTTTGTAGACGAAAATATTAATTATTTTAAGCTTTTTACACGGAGTAATTGTAAACACATTCATTGTTATGGTAAATGTATATTTTATATTTGTATTAAACAAAAAGTGTTGATTTTATTCACTTAACTGTGACCGCCTGTTTAGTCACATTTCGCTCGGCGCAGTCTTAACGTCCAGGAAGGTGGCCATACTTAAACGTAGTAATATCTATGATTTAATTCTTTGGCCTTTCTATTAAGAACATCGTTGAAGCACGAATTCTGGAAAGGTGCCCGGTTAACTGGCAATAGCCTCGTGGGCTTGACACCATGACTGGCGAAATATTTGCTTGAAACATCTCAGTCTAGCCTTTGGGCATAATATGTAGGCTATGCTTATATATTAGTGGGCAACTACTTGGGATCGTGATTATTTGAAGCATCCTGGAGTTTGGAACAGTGCCTGATAGATAGCAATTAGCTTACGTTGTATTTTATAGGAACATACCTACATACGTTGTACCGTATTTGTGGCGTAATACTAGTTTATAGATGTGATGACATAATTTTGTTATCGTCACCATAGTAGAGTTTGTTACTTTATGGAAAATTTTGTCAGTCGAGTTTTCTCTGTTACTTATGTATATGGTTATTGCTTATAGGTGTTGGGGCACCGAGATTGTTTATTAAGTAAGATTTTTTTTATTACTACTAATGTCCGATTATAAATTTTATTAATAATATTCTTATATATAATATAATATATTATCTTATATATAATTTATATATATATATATCATGCAACGCGAAAGTTTAAAAGTTTATAATAGTATTCTTAATCCCTCAGGGTTCTTGCTAATCGGGATTTGAACAAACGATCTATCGATTGCGAGTGTAATCTATTATGGATTTAAGTTAGTGTATGTTTTTAAAGAGTTACGTTCAATCTAAAGTGCGTATATTTTGATATGCGCGTAAATATAGTCAATACAAAAGTAACCGTTTATGAAATTTCATCTGTCACTGACGAGGCACAACACGAGTGTAATAAAATAATATGTTTCAGTACATAAGTGGTTACAATTGACACGTGTACGATTAATACATTGTATGGTACGGAAGACGTCATTAAGTTATTTAAAACTCAACTAACACAACGTGCAATC
The DNA here is from genome assembly GCA_930367265.1 of Catocala fraxini. NCBI lineage: Eukaryota > Metazoa > Arthropoda > Insecta > Lepidoptera > Erebidae > Catocala > Catocala fraxini. Next base: position 28,794,075 of record OV884025.1, on the reverse strand, counting down.
GTACTTCGACCTCGTCTAAAATGATCTCTATTTATTTCCTTATAATGATTAAATATATTTTCTTTCTTTATAACAATTAAAAATCGCTGCAAACTGCAATTTGAACATTGTTCTTTCTGACAGCGAGCCGCCATTAATTTTGTTGTGTTGGCAAGATTGGCCGCATTTCCCGCGCCTGTGTAAAACGTCAAGTGCAGTGCGTATGCATGCGCGTTATTGCTTGTCGCGCATTATTTCCGAATTGGTGAAATTGTGTCGTATAATAAGAAACTAGCTTTATTTAAAAATAACTAATAAATTGTTTTATTATTTATGAAAACTCGTTCACTGAACATATTCATTGTTCTGCCTTTTTTATTTGTCGCGTTATGATCGTTATATTATTATGTATCAACTACACTGTGTCTCATTGTTCTTAATGTTTTCTTTAATTTTCAATATCTTGTCTTATACAGAGTTAAAGGAATTATTTTGTCTTCTTCGTGCATTGAATACATACCCATACCTCAACTGAAATATCAGCTAAGAGAACATTCATCATGTGCTTTTTGAGGACCATACACCGTATCAAGTCTCGAAAATGATTCCTGTTTCTCGCTTTTCTCTGAGGAAATTCCCAGCAAGAGCACGGAGTACCGCATTTTGCGTAGTCGTACGTGAGATCTAAACATAACTAGCGATTTTGTTGACTGTCTTTCTCATCATGCCTAACCATTATTTGATATACAGACTTGATGCAATGTAATGTTATGCTCCACCGCGAGATTGTTATTCTTTCGCTGCTATTTATCAAGCATAACCATGGTATCTCATAACACTGGTTGGCTCGTGAAATCCCTGAAACAATAAGTAATAATGTGCGCTGAGCCTTTGTTATTCCACTGCTGTCAACGTTGTGTTGTCGTCCGTTTTCAACAAACGAGTGGCGTCATTCGTCTCATTCATATTTTAAAAATAGATTTCGTAGAGGTACAGACTTTATTATTATAATGACGTTTGTCATTCTACGTTTCAGTACCAACCTGACCAAAAAATTATTTATATTTGGAACTAATTTTTTGGCGAGGCATTTGTTTCACAACAGTTTTATTAAATCCTCGTTATCAGGTTATCTTTTGCTTTCATTATCTTTTAGTTGTAATGCTATATATAAATATCTACATCCCTATTATGTAATATTGCATAACATTCGTATGCCTTGATTTTAAAACGATAAGATATAGTAGGTACTAGTCTTCCTGTTTTCGGAAATTCTGTGATTTCAATTGGAATGGTATAAATTATTTTTATTAGACGATAGATACTAAGATTCACGCCTTTATCGCCAAAGGGATTGGCAGTAGTGTATTACACCTAAATTTTACCAGCTATAGTTGTAGGCCCTACGTACTAGGTACGAGCCACTGCCGTCTATCGGGCACACTGCCAGATTCTTTGCTACTCTTCAGAATTTCTTGTCAAAACAACCCGTTACTGGCTTGTACGGTCAAGAAATTATTTTTACTTTGTCTAATGCGGGCATTGAAGCAGAGTGTAGAGCACAGTGTGTATCATGTACCCACTGCGCTACTGATGCAGTTGGTTTTTATTAGCAACTATTTGTTTAGTGACAAGTTGGACATATCTAATATATGGCTATTAGAATAGCGAAGTATCAGTTACGAGCCCGTTCGCCTCTCAAGGTTCGCCCCCTAGTAGGTATTTGTTAGGTTTCTTCTTAAATCCACCCAAAAATAGGAGCCCCGCGAAGCGGAACTCCGCGCAGCGGGGCTCCGTCTTCCTATGAGAGGGGCGAAAGTCCAGGGGCGTACGGGCTCGTAGCCGAAGTATCAGATGACATTAAAATAGAATAATAATGCCATTTTCGCAAACAGCAAAAACGATTAACGTTAGTAATTAAACAATATATTTTGCAACAAACTAGACTAGGTGCTTATAAAATGTCTACCTCAGTTCGTTCACCTCAAAGATAACAGCTGAAGAGTTTAATAGACATGCCACGATGTTGTTACTATCCGTAGTTAGCAGAAAATATCCTTAACTTAACTTTTGGGTAAGGCTTTACCTACGGCAGACTTCACATAATAACTTTTAAACTCGGCCGTGGTCACAAGTCAGTCAGCTTGTGACTACGGCCGGTGAAACCTGGTCGAGCCGTAAAGTATAAGAAAGGTAAACATGATCGCGTTAAGACTGCGCCGAGCAAAATGTGCCAAAACAGGCGGTCACAGTTAAGGGAATAAAATCAACACTTTTTGTTTAATACAAATATTAAATACACATTTACCATAACAATGAATGTGTTTACAATTACTCCGTATAAAAAACTTAAAATAATTAATATCTTCGCTTGCAAGTTTACGTAAATTTTCACGAAAAATGCAAAAACGTAAGCTCGTGTTACTCGATTTTTGATTATAATAGTAGAAATCCTGGTTTAAGAACTTTATTCTCATAAGAATTACAATAATTCACTTACTGAGAATCCATATTTACAATAAATGAGCATATAGAAACTTAGACGAAAGTAAAACTTTATATAAACATAAAGTGGGCAAATCTATTCTATTTAACAGCTTAAACGAAACATAAATAGTTATATTACAATTTGTCCGCTCAAATATTTAAGTTTTTGGTTGACAATAAAGATATATATTTATCAAAAAAAGCACTTCAAATCCTCCATACAATTTTACTATGGCGGCCGCGCGCCGATTTGAATGTCGAGCTCTGTCATTCAGTCTAACCGCGTCTTACGCTCGGCGCAGTCTTAATACTCATTACGTATTAAAGACTTCACATAATTAAGAACGTTATAGGTAACTTTTATCTATCAACAGCGATTTATATATGTTTTATATAGTCATGTTTTGAATTTATTATCGCTGCTTATACATATCTATATATATAATATCTCGTGTCACGGTGTTTGTGGTCGCACTCGTCCGAAACGGATCAACCGATTTTTATGAATTTTTTATCATGTATGTTTGATAGGTATGAGAATAGGTCTTAAAGTATATTTCCTATCGCTAGAGTCGGCTAGTAAAAATATATGCCTGTTTTTCAGAGGGGTAGGTAGCTAGGGGTTAGGATTACATAGGTACTTGCTATGATTTTGACATATCTCTTTATTAACTTTTATCACAGTCTGCGTGCACGCTCGTCAGATTAGGCTACTTTTACCATAGCCTTTCTTAAGAAAGTTTTCGACCTGGTCAGCGAACGTTTACCTTGGTCTGCCGCTATCTTTTTACTTTAGGTTGTAGGTACTGCCGGCGTTATTCTGTCAAAGATAAATGAACAGGCTAATGTCTGCATGTCCTAAAGGGTAGGCAGAGTTGTATTACTTACTACATTTCAACAAATATGTTTTAGGGTCTGCGGTTCTACCTCATAGATACGCAACAGGCCTTCTATTAGGCATATTGACTGAGCCGCCACTGATATATGCTAACTCAAAAACAAGTATCACTTTGTTCGAGCCGGAGACCCAACCCGGAACCTAACGACCTCACATAAAAAATATATAAATTTACCATCGAGACAGGCTTTAAATAATTCATAAAAACCTATTCTAATATTCGTAAACAATTGGATTACATAAATATCAATAAATAAGCAGACAAATGGTGGCCATTATAGATTGTAAATAGTGTATATGTGCAAATACGTAAGTAAGCGACAACAAACGTGACTGCTCAATCACGTTTTGTTCAGTACGTAACGTTGCGAAACAGAAACGTGTATCTGAAGCACTACAATCTGTCGATTTCTTTATCACAATAGATTATAAAATTAAATAATATCGTGGTCCAAATCGCACGGAAAAGTGTCTACACTAAGATACACACATTAGATAGAGAACGGAAGTGTACAATTCTTTACATGACTTAGCGTAGACATGTTAAAATTTCTGTTGTACTTATACTAAAATCTAGTGTTAAAATATTTACTACTATATTTCTGTCATTGCAACATCTGCTGCATCGGAATAACTACTAATATAGTATTATATTATCTGTGGGAAGAACTAACTAACCGACCCATTCGAAGCTAAACATTTAGCAAATACTGAATTCCGTTCAGCCGAAGTTTCAGCTGATCTTTGGCTGAAACGGAAACTATAGTTGAAATTTCATTTTATAGCCGAAACTGCCAAAAATCGAAACCGCATCTTCAGTCGGTCACAAGTTCAAATGTTTTGTTACTGAATCGTGTGAATTTACTGCGTACGAACCTGCGATTATACATACATACACATCTATACTAATATTATAAAGTTGAAGAGTATGTTTGTTTGGTTGAACGCACTAATCTCAGGAACTACTGGTTCGAATTGAAAAATTATTTTAGTGTTGGATAGCCTATTTATCAAGGAAGGCTTTAACATTACGCTGCGATTCACGGGGGCGGCGCAGTAATTATAAACGCGGGTGAAACCGCGGGCACATCTAATATCTTATATACATATTCAGTACATAAAAATTTATGTGTATTTAGTACAAACCGTGATTATACACAGGTATCTAAAATTTATATAACGTAACCGACATATGCGCGATAATCTCGTCGCGCCATCTTATCGCGTTCTTGAACTCGCGCGATCATCCGATGAGACCATCCTATTAGAAAATTACTCATTCATCGGCTATGAAAAGTAAAACATCTCGCAAAGGTGTGATATGTCCCATAATCGGGATTTTTCCTGCCTGTCTCCTTGATCTCTCCCCCCGGGAGGACAAGCAGAAAAAAAACCAAACTAATTATTTCTTATCTGGCGTACGCTGTTTCTTCAGGAGGACAAAAGGGAATAAAAAGGGTCGATTAGTCTCTTCAGACAGATTGAACTTATTTTATTTTAAGAGGGGGACAGATCTGGGGTACATACAGGAAATCAGGAATAACCGCATAATCGTGTTATAATAGGAGCGGTGCCCATTGCCTGGTAAATCATTTACAGTTTATACAGTTTTCTTTGCTATTATTAGTATATTGTAATAATAGAGCAGCGATAGCTCAGTGGGGAGACCAACAGACTGCAATGCAGAGGGTCTCGGGTTCGAACCCACGTCGCGTACCTCTGACTTTCGGAAGTTATATGACTTTTCGATATTATGTGCGTATTGATTGACAATTATCGCCTGCTCCGTGCCTCGGAGAGCACGTTAACCCGTCAGTTCCTGACTGCCATGAAAATCAATGGCAGTCGTTATTGGGAGAGTGTCGACACAAAAGATCCCACTGGGTCGAAGTGTCGCCGGTCTGCACTGACTGGCCCCCACATAAGATACATACAGATACATATTGTAATAATTATAATAATTAGGGTTGAAATTATAATAATTTATTAAATTATTAATTATTAATAGTACCTAATTAGAATTAATGTTAACTAGCTTTCGCACAATGGTCGAAATTAGATCATAATCAAACCATAGCCGTGTAATAAATAGAGCCTTTTAATAATTACCAATGCGATTAAGATCCGTTATCTAATATTATATTAAGTACGAGAATATTCTGTATTGTATTTACTTAAAAACTTTTTATATAAAAAAGGATTAACTGCTTCCAATTTCTTTTATTGGCGAGTCTGTTGTTCGTCTTAAGTTACCAAATTAAAACAAAAAATCTGTTGTTATACAAAGGAGAAAAAGGTACTAAACTGATTTGTTTTGCTTATTTATACAGGCTGGCCGTAAAGAATAGATAATCTTAAAACACCTCACATCAGAACAATAAAGAGACTATATGAAAAATTAGAAAAAAATGAGATTTCCACAAAAAAATTGTACAGCCCACATTAACATTCCACTTTTGAAATAATCACCCCACGAATGTAGTTGCTTAACAACAATAAAAATAATATCTCTGTTTATTTCTGTCAGGTATAGGTATATATCTCTTCTATTGTATGTTAGTTCCGAAATCAGCTGTTATTACTATTAGGAAAATTTCGCTACCAACAGTCGTTGAGGAGAATTCAGAACTTGCTTTGCCATATAATATTTGAGTGGAATGTTGCCAAAATCGCTTATATTTCCACGGTTGGTAACGTAAACTAGAGAAGAAAGTACTATAAATACCTTCAATATTCACATTCACCGTTATTGCTAATATCCAACTATAAATGTTATTACCGTTGCTAATTTTTCTATTTTCTTTCGCTGGCAACACAGTGACAACAATTTTTTAGGTCACAAGTATTATCTCTAGGCTAAGGTAACCGCTAAATAATTTATTTTGCCTTTTAATAATTGTCATTTTAAGCTAATGATTCTAAGTGAAAGTTCTATGTTAATTTTGAAGTATCAAGTTTCTAACTTATTAGTAAGTTAGTTTAAAATCTATTGCATTATTTGCACCGAGCAATATAAATAGAAGAAAAGTAATTAAAAGAATATGGTAAAAAAGAACGGTTATATGGTATGTTATGAATTACTATTACGGGCTTATGGCCAGTAATATAAATTTTATGCTCCATAAAGCGATTATGTGCCGTTCCGAACATTTATAATTATTCTAATTTTAGCTATTTGGATTGCGAATGTTCGTTTAGAAATTTTAGCTTGAAGTATGATGTTTTTGATCCGTTCTGGAACCTTAGCAAAGGTGATTTAGGATTGATTGCTTGAATAGGTGTATGAATTCGATATAATTATATATTCGCCTCGGGTTAATTTATTGTAAGGTAGTAAGATACGGCGCGCTTACGTGCTATTGGTACGATTTTGCGTGGATTTGGTTGGCATCCAACTGTCGCTAACGGTTTTCACTATTATACCTATACAGAATTCCATTTTTAAATGTGTTAGCCAGATCAATTCACAATTTTGTAGACCATTTTTGCCGAAATATTGAGAATTGAAACACATTAATAGACCGTAATACATGCTGTTAATTTCATGTTTCCTTTCTATAAGAAAAACCATTATTTTAGATAATCGCGTGCTATCGAAGTATAATTGAAGTAATATGTTTCAAATTTATTATTTCAATATGGAGTATAATAATGAAAGTAACTTTACCTAAACAGTATTTTGGAATGTTGCCAGTCTAGCGCTAGTAACTCGTTTAACATTGCGGTTCAATCGGTGTTCCAAAGTCACATAGTTTATGCCTAAACCTTTGTTCTCTGGTTATGGCTGTTTCGAAATTATATTATCTTAACACGAATGAATAAATAGTTGATTCTATTGTTCGATTTGAAATAATATTTTCTTTGAAATAAAAACTGCTGTTATCGTCTAGAATAAAGTGTGCTATTTATTACAGTTTTTTTAAAGCTCGCGTTATGTAATGCACTTCGTATCATAAAGGTAATAATGGTAAAGGTCTTGAAAATAAACTAATTAGGAATGGTTTTATTGCAGTTTATTTAAATAAATTTATTTTATTAAATATGAAAAGTAAAAGTCTAATAGGCTTCATAGAATTCCTCAGCATCACAGTCGACTGGTACCTACTGTGCCCAAAAGACTAGCAGCATTGCCACGTTGAATGGCAATGCTTATTCTTACTGCAAATTTAAGTGTAAATAAATGTTTTATTAAAACATTTATATTTACACAATTTTTTTACTTTAATATAAACTACAACGTGTCTGTTGCAACGTCAACTTTTCAGCGGCCATGGACACTGGTAGACAAGGATGATGTTCGTCTTAACCTTGAACTGTGTTCACTTCGTAAAAAGTGATTTAATTTTAATTACATAAACTACTTTTCTTGTTCGCGTGATCGTATGACAAAGTTATATAAAAGGACGATTGATTCAATCAGGTATTTGTAGTCCATAGCTGGACATAGATCTCTATAAAATGCTGATAATTTCCAGAGTTCTGTATGGCTTACGAATACATGTCATAGACGAGGCCTATCATGACGATACCCTTGGTCTATCGCCTGTCTCTTTGGATACAGGTGCGAGACTATATACTTACCCAGTTATCTAATTCACCACCTTCTCCAACAGTTACAACGCAATAAAAACATGGATCCAAGGCGGTAACGCGCGCACTCCCCTGGGTCCTGGCCTGCACATGCTGGCGGCGGCCGAGGCGGGCGTGCTCTCGCTCATGATGACCAACCCCATATGGGTGGTGAAGACCCGCCTCTGTCTGCAATACAGCGAGGAACACCTAGCCGATCACAAGAGATACAAGGGCATGATCGACGGTCTAGTCAAAATCTACAGGACTGAAGGAGTCAGGGGCCTGTATAGGGTGAGTGTCTATTTCTGTTATTAGCCTTAGGCAAGTAGCTGTGATAGCTTAGTGACATGACAATTAGACTGTTTCTCTTTGATGCCTTTAGTTTGAATTCACGGCATGCTACTTAATTTTTAACTGGTATATGTGAGAGTTATCAATAATATTCTATGTCTTTATTGCACACCAAATCTAAACTTCTAAACTAATATTATAAAGAGGAAACATTTGTGTTTTTGGTATGTATGTTTGTAATGTTTTCACACAAAAACTACTGGACCGAATTCAAAAATTCTTTCACCATTAGAAAGCTGCATCTTCACTGAGTGACATAGGCTATATTACATTATAAAAAAAATAGGGATCGTTAATAAAAATGCAATAATATAGCCCAAGGTGAGAAAAAATTTGTCATAAAAAATCTGTCATCGCGTGCGCTGCGGAAACTATTGATGATAGAACAAAAAAATGTTCTACAGTATTATAGAACGTATCAATATCTACAAAAAAGTCTGCGATACCATATGTATTTTTTGAATATATAGCTAACTACACCTATATAGGTGTAGTTAGACTTATAATTTCTTTAGCTGTAGTTATATATATTAAAATTATATAACAAATTAAAAGTAGGTATTGTATAATAAATTAAAGTCCACGTGGACGAAGTCGCGGGCAACAGCTAGTAATTAATAAAAAATATAGAGAGAATCTAGCGTTCCCAAAGTTGTTGAATTCTAATGATTAGTTGACGAGAACACTTCTTGTACTGAGGAGAGATTCGTGCCCAGCCCAGTAGTAAGATAGATAGTTTATCAGCAAGGTGGACGATGCTATAACGTATGCCGCACTGAAATCGTACACGGGACCTTGCGATTGCGTAACCGCAAGCTTCCAAGACCGACGAGGCAATCGGAAAAGTAAAGATGGCTTTGTTCCCTTGTCCCTGTGTCTGTTAACCAATTGTATTATTAAATCCAACAATAATATTGTTATTTAATTGGTGACTCAGTATGAGAGTATGTTTCACTCGTGATTGTTAGATCAATACGTTGCTCATCCATTGTTTGGTAATTCATTATTTCGGTTACATTCACACGTGTGTTTACAAAAATACGTTACTTTTTCAAAATGGCCTCGTAAATCTTATACTCTCATACATTATTTACAACTAAATTGGACAACTAGTCTACGGTCCGCTTGGTGGTATGCGGTTTCTAGAATCTCTTTTAAATAAATATCCTTTGCTGGCAATTTGGATTGCAAATTAGTAGTATCCTTGTTAGTAAGCTAGCCCTAGCTAAGTTATAATGTTTGTGTTATGAGTAGGCTCACGTAGGTAGTGCAATGGTTGAGATTCGAACTCACGATAATAAACGTTCTAATAACATACGGTCGCTAGTATGAGACTTGCGAACGAGGTTAGTAGAACGGTTGATCGGGCTACCACTACTTCTAAATTTAAAGAAACCAAAAACTTAATTGATGACATGTGCATGCTATTCACCTCGTTTACCTCTTCAGAGATATATATTATGGAAAAGGCGTGAGACTATGGTTGTGTCGCAGAAAAAAAATATCATAGGGGTAGACTTTAAGAGTCCCGTTATTAGGAAGACATGTTCGTTTTAGGCAAGGATCCCGCTGTAACAAACGTCTCATAACTGGACATACCTTATTGGGATAAAATGTTAATAAGATTTAATAATTAACAGCAGGGATTTTAGAAATAGTAGTTTCTCGAAGTATGGTCAACTGCAAAAGGTATGCTTCCTATATCGTGAGATTTAAACATAGCTGGCCAAATGTAAGTGTGATACTTCTCTGCCAACCCTCTAAGGAATACAAAGGCATAAGTGTATATATACATATGTACGTATAAAGATGCTGTTAAGTGTATAGCTTATGTGCTATTATGTTTACGAATAAAATCTTAATGTGTTTACAGAATCTGACATGTTTTCATCATCGTGCTAAACACATTGTAAACATTAATATTCTAATATGTGTAATCACACGTAACATGTGTAAAGTCACGTTTGTCTCCAGGAGGGGAGAGACACACCTTTTTTTCTTTATTTACTCTTAAGCTACCGGTTTAAGGCAAAACGAGATTAGGAGTACCTAATATCGCTCTTCACCAGAACGTCTTTGACCTGGCGAAAGAATTGTCACCCGACTGTCCCATTCACATTATATTCTTGATCTTTTCCCGCCATTTTCCTTCAATATGCCTAAATCAACTCGACATTTTTACATGACTGAGGATTTGCCACACCCCACTGCCATAGCTATGCTGTATAGCTCTTGCTTTTATGTACTTTAGATTTTTTGCATTGTTCCGGCTGTCATGATAATTTACGACAGTCACTAATATGACATCTTAAATCATGGTAAAACATCTTAGATTATTATTTTTGCTTTGGCTTGCTTAACATATATACATACATAGATTCACGCCTGTTTCCCAGAGGGGTAAGCAGAGACTACGGATTTCCATTTGCTACGATCCTGACACACTTCTCTGGCTTCATTAACTTTCATCACATTCCTCATACACGCCCGTCGGTTCAAGGTGCTCATAACCTGGCCTTTGTCCAGAACGCCTCCGATCTGATCGAGAAACGTTCGCCTAGGTCTTTCTCTTGCGAGTGTCCCATTTACACTAGCCTTATAAACTTTCTTAGTCAGTCTTTCCTCGTCCATTCTTTCTACATGCCTAAACCAGCTTAACATACCCTTTTCTATTCTTGTCACTATATCCACTATATCTTGCTTAAAGCCAAAGAATAATAACTATTATTACGTAAAGAAGCTACTCACTCACGTAGCAGTAAGACTGGCAGTATTTCCGCTATGCAGTCACCGGACGCCTGCAAACCAGATTTTGTTATATTTATATTATTTTATTGTTAAAAGACAACTCTCGCTCTAGGAATAATTCCTCTGTCGCAGGGGAAACATTAAAACAACGGACGGATCATTTGTGGATCACACAATTTTTTGTCCCGTGTGGGGATCGAACCCACAACACTCGGCGCGGCGGCAGTGGCGAGGCGACCACATAAACCACTACGTTCCTTAGTAGAACGTTGTCCTTGTTCTGCTCGATAGCCCCATGCTTCCGTAATAGTAGTAGGTGCTTCCCATAGAGCAGAGGTTTACAGACTTTTTCTGGAAAACCACTTTAAAAATTTAGCAGTTTCCGTTGGAACCCCTGCAGCTACATTTCTACCGTATTCCTTGGCATTCGTATTTATATTTGGTGGCTTGGTGAACAATCAAATGCAATTACAAAATTTGATCATACTCTACGGGCTGACCTTTTCCAACATTTTAGTTCTTCACTATCAAAAGCAAATAAATTTTCGTGGACCCCATTTTTTGTCACGCCAACGTAGACCCCGTCGAGACTCCCGTGGAACCCTGGGGGTCCAAGTGGACCACTTTGGGAATTTATGCCTTAGAGTATACATACTTAAGTATCGAAGGTGCGTTCAAGCCAAAGGAATAACTGTTCTTATCTAATGACTGTCGTTTCGTGAAAGCACTGATATTTGGCCAAATCTGTTTAGACTATAAAGGTTAATAAAAATGCTGAGATAAGACGGTTCGTAAGTTGAGTATTATTTATATGCATGCTCATGCTTATGTGACTGAAGATAAGATTTTGACATTCATAAGTGTTACCTTGTAACCTAATCTGAATAAATTTATTTTGAATTTTGTTGTGACACGTAACGCTGATAATGACGAAAGTGATAAGTTAACGTGAAATGTTTTTAAGAGTTGTTGTTCGCGAAATCTTTTGATTCAATATCAAGGTTAATGAATATCTTTGTTATACCGACTGCATATGTTGGCGCTGGATGGTAAAGTTGGCTAAAGTGTTATTGAGTTTTGCTGATGGGAAGTTCTCAGTAGTGCCACGGAGTCTGCAAATGTGTCTGGTAGACGCAAGTACGATAGGGCCACTATCTTACGTCGAGCTTAAACCATAGTAGGTGAAATGTGTTACTCACCTGCGCTTATCCCGTATCTTTATAAATATTAATAAAATAAATATCTTTAAATATACCTTTAATTTATGGCAATAAGTCATGGTGTTTGATAACAGTTGACAATTTCTTATCAACATTTTTATCGCTATCTATTCCTAAAGGTAGATCCATTTAAATGTAAGCAGAAAGTATCTATCCCGTGGTTTCTATGTTAATAAAAGTTATATTTAAATATATCTTTATACTTTTTGTTTAAGTAAACCGGTTTTTATTTAGTTTTAATTTGATTACAATTTTCTTATTTGCGTTTTCGTAAATATTTTGAATCCTTTTTTTATATTTATTCGTCATCGGTTTTCAATACGCGTGCCTGTCATTCAAATGTGAAACAAATCTCTACATCCAAATATTTATGTTCACGAAAGCCACCAACAGTATCAAACAGTACAAATACCGGCAGCCATTTACAAAATTCATTGCAAACTCGAGGCTACAGTTCAGACGAGAATTTGCCGTAAATAAATAAGAATAACTGCGCTGTTACCGTTAAAAATGTTAAAGTGATAGGTCAAGGACCTTTGGATGACGTCACGATGGCATTATATTGGCTATTATAGCAAGCAATCGTCTGCCTGCACAGTTGTGATCGTAATACTTAGATAGATATTGAATTTATTGAAGCTGGTGATATCAAGTTGATACAGGTTTCAATATAAGTTCTGAGAATAATGAGTTTTCTATAATGCCGCTCATATAAGCATGCCAATGCATCTCTTGAACAAATTTGTTTTTTGAGTAGCAATTCCTGGCCTTCTTTTAGGTAGCAATGCCTGCCCTATTTTAATTATTTGGCAACAGTAGGTGTGTACGCTCGGTGTAACCTAAAACTACCACGATGTTACAGGAAATCTTCCTATAACAGTTTCATTGCCTTTTGAGTCATCCCCAGAGGCTTGTAAACCTATTCTTGCCAGTCCTTTCTCTTCCCTTATTCCTCTTTATATCCTTTTAGCAAGGATGTACGTGCCTATGGTAATCGTTTACAATCAGGCGCGCTGTATGATGTATATAAAAATTCTAAGTTCAAATAGTTTATTAACCCTCAAAGTTACACTTATGAATGTTACAAGTTAAATTTACAGTGTCGGATTCGCAAACAAGATGTCGAGCTTTTCTTAGAGAAGGGATTGCGAGTACCTGTAAAAAGAATTTAAATACAATACGCTGTTAATCTTTGTTAAATCAGTACTTGGTCTCTCTGTGATATTGAGATAGTGACGTGGGTGAATGATATTCGAATAATGTATTGCAAAATGCAATAACTACTTTGTATAGTAGGAAATCGCAAGCTGCTGGTTGCTCTGATGGATACAGCAAATGCATAGAAACGTATCTGAATTTATAATACATGACGGTGCGATCTTGGTCTGAGACTGAACCATGTAAAAACAAACCACCTTCGAACATTAATTATTATAATTATATAAATAGTGTTTTCACGTGTAGAACCTGTCTTCGGATATTTACATCTAAAATTGCATAGGTATATCAGTCATGTTGGTACGCACCTAACACGAAAATGGTTGCCGTTGTTGAAATCGGCATGGTAGATAGAATCTTGCGATTCAGCTCAATATAAATTTTGTCATAAATTGACTGCTATCGAACTACTATCTACTCGTAGAAATCCTTACGAATATTACAAATGAACATATTATAAATGCGAAAATGAGTTTGTTTGTTTGTAACGCTTTGACTCCTTAACTACTAGACAGATTATCATGAAATGTCGTATACAAGTTGTTAGAGGTACAGAAGATACATATACACACACATACGGTACGTTTCATCCAGGAAAAAAGGACTGTTTCCGAAGCATAGAAATTTATCGTCAAAATCTACATTACCGCGAGCGAATCCGGGCAAAATCTTGTCCAGAATAGAAACAAATAATATTTCCACAAAAATCAATATAGTTAGTCAGCGTTTCCTGTAACTTAAATGCCTCATGAATCACAGTGAATTTACAAGGGAAAAACAAAAGGTACGAACTTCGCTACCTCAAATACCATAAACATTTCCTTTTAAACATGTCATATGACCTCTCTAAAACGTTAATTACTAACTGTCACCATTGGACTTTCGTTCTATGTCCAAGTTCAAGGGCTGATGAAAAAAAACTTCGTAAAAAACGTTCACGAGATCACTAGAATGTGCCGCTCCCAAATGGTTGCCAAGGACTCTGTTTGAAATACTTTTGTCTCTTTTTTATGTGGTTTTATGCTAAACTATACCTGGTATATTTTATTTAAAAGGAAGGTCTCGCATTGGAGATTGATACCTGTGAAACAGACAATTAAAGTTAAATTAAACAAACTAGAGTATTCTAATAGACAGACTCAGACACATAACAATAATTTGTGGATCACACAAAAAATAGTTCTGTTGGGGATTTGAAACCACAAAATCCCTCCAGTCAATAATTATTATAATCGCAAATGTGAGTTTGGTTTGTCCTTCTTTCACGCAGAAATGGTGCATCAGATTGCCGTAATTTCTTGCACAAAAACAGTTTATGAGCTGGAGAGTGACATAGTTAATGTTAAACTGTGAAAAGCCTTTCGTTTCGATCAGTCCAGTAGTATAATTCAGTATGTGGGTGTCAATAATGCTTCATATATTATGTACGGTACGCGTTCCACTTCAAGGCTAAACAGTTCATGGAAAATTAATGTCCTTCATGCGTAGGTTGCTATTGTACTTGAACTCTTCAATATTAAATGTCATTATGTAAGCATAATGTTAAGACATTGAGAAGTTCAAGACTGAGGACTATTACCCAGACACTTACCTAATACTTAGATAGTTTTATTATTAGGATTTTTCTGTAGCAGCATGGAATCCATAGCCAGTAGACAGCAATAGGTTAAAAACGTAGCTGATTAAACGTGTATTATGTATTATCAGTATTATAGTAGTATTATATATATAAATTTCAAATCTTACATTACTAATCGCACACAGAAAGTAGTGTTGAATGGTCACGAATCTGAATTTGTTCCTGTTAGTTCAGGCGTGCCACAAGGCTCAATACTAGGTCCACTATTATTTGTCATTTTTATTAACGATGTAAAATCTTGTTTCAAATTCAGCAATTTTTTACTGTATGCTGATGACATAAAAATTTATCATAAGATCGAACAAATGCATGACCATTATAAAATCCAGCAAGATCTTGACCGCTTTACACAATACTGTCTTAAGAACAAGCTTACACTTAGTCTTGATAAATGCAAATCCATTACCTTTACAAAAAAGAAAATTATCAGTTATTACAATTACAGGTTAGATGGGATACAACTTGATAAACTTGATTTCATCCGAGATTTAGGAGTTATATTAGATAGTAAACTCAACTTAGATGTACATGTTGACACAGTTATTGGTAAAGCTTATAAGATGTATGGATTTATCATGCGTTCAAGTGTACATTTTACACAGCCTGCTACTTATCTTTACTTATATAGATCTTTAGTCCGTTCTCAGCTAGAATATGCTGTGCCCATTTGGAATCCGTTTTACGATAAGTATGTTACTGCTATAGAGGCGGTTCAAAGAAAGTTTTTGCGCTGCATGCATTATAAGTGTTATCATTTTAAGTATTCATATGAGGAACTACTTGTGAAATATAAATGCATAACATTGGAACACAGACGACTATATTTGGAAGCAATGTTACTGTACGACCTTTGTCACAATAAATATGATTGCACTCAACTGACAAACAAAATATGTTACCGAATACCTTTTTTTTTTTTTTTTTTTTCGTGGGGAAATGCGCCTGATGCATACCCTCTCGCCACAAGGGGAGGCGAGAGGGCTATGTCCGGCTCTCCCGTTCTTCGGGCCTACGGACCAAAACCCCACGGTGTGCACGCTCGCTGCCTTTTATATTGGATGGGCCGCTGGTAAAAGTTACTACCTCAGCGACCCACCCAGCAGTCTACAACGCCTCGGCGACGCCCCGGCACTACATAGGGCGTCGGACCGACTCAATTGCTGGCGGGCGGGCGATTCCCGTTCGCCCGCCCGCGGCCTTCATTATGGCGGCATTAGGCGCGCGAAAGCGCGCCTGCGCCGCCCGGTTCGCCGGCGACGGCTCGGATCCGCAAGGATACTTTCTTCACGGATCCGCTCCGCCGCCTCCTTCTGCGAGATGACGTCCTCGCAGAAGGACGCGACCGCTGCCCACTTCCTCTCGCTGTCGACCATGGATGTTACCGAATACCTATTCGAACTCATAGCCGTAATCCATGTAAATTTTTTGCTACTGCTCGTTGTCGTACAAATGCAGGCAAACGAGCACCTATGTATCGCTTAGTTGAATCCTTTAACAATAATTTCAATAGTATTGATTTATTTGCAACACGCCCTGGCATATTTAAAAAATTGTTACTTAGTGCTTTATCCTTATTATGATCTTATTTGATTGATAAAACAAAACCAAAAATAAGTGAATATTCTTAATACTTGTGTTTGCTAAATATTGCACATGTCTACTGGTTCTCGTTGTAACCCATGAATGTATTGTATTAAATATGTGGTAAATGTCACTGGTGTCACAATTATGCTATATTTATTTTGTACAAACTACTGAAAACTAGATATTGTGTCATTGTTTGTATACCTAAATAAATAAAAAAAAAAAAAAAAAAAAAAAAAAAAAAAAAAAAAAACATTTATAGGTTTCATACTCTTACCAAAAGATAGTTCGCAGCTGCACATTGTGTCTCTTACACCCACTTCAATATATCATATGTCAAGGTCATCAGTGTTATTCAATCATTTAATCGTTTAAAATTCACTCTTGCAGTGGGATACGTTGATATGAATCCGTGACCTTGCCTATTTTTGCCTGTAACTAATAAAAAGCTTAAAGGTTATCCGCAAATATAGCGAAGATACAGAATAAACTCGCCGATGCATTTATTACTAAATGTTAAAATTGTTCAGATAACACAACTGGTGTGAGTTCCAAATGGGCGCCAGTTCTAACCGGCCGTGGCGGTTCAGAGTTCACTCAGATATGAAGTACGAATTGCGATATAACTATTGCTATAATAATTATACTCATCAGTTGACTAATTTATTTGGTTGATGGTAAAATGTGTGATGTAAAGGGTAGAGCATGCAATCCGAAATTCCGGAATATCGTAATTCCGTAATTTTGGAGGTTTTTCTCGATATTTTAATATCGGAATTGAAGACCCAAATATCGTAATTCCGATATTTATAAATAATACAAAGTGACATTTCTAGATAACATTTTTGTGAACGCGCCCTTAATCTACACACTATAAAGTCGCCATTCCGTCTCCCGCGACTCCGCATCCCGTGTTTCCTCCGGGCCCCCGGTCCGTTTGGTTTGAATGACCAGGGCAGGTTAAGGTTAAGTAATGCAAAAATCTATATTCAATTCTTTATAAAACTATATGCATAACATGGTGTAGATTGTAGTAGTATAATAGTCACAAGAAAATTAACTTATGTTTCAAATCAACAAAGCTTTTATTTATGTTTTTGTGGATTGGATCATTTCTGCATAACACGGTCCAATTACAAAGCTGTAAAAATAGTTGGTTTTTGTTTTAGATTTATAAGTGCAATGGTAAAATCCTGATCTATCTTACGTTGATTAATAGACTGATTTCACTTACCTAATTTGTTTATTTTTACATTATATTATTTTATTTTATCCTAGAAACGAAAAGGTCAAACTAATTACGGAATTAGTCCGGAATTCCGGAATTAACCCTCTAATATAGGAACCAATCCCGGAATTGAAAACTTTCCGATATTGCATGCCCTTGTAAAGGGCAATCAAAGCAAAGGGTACAAAATTATTTAAAATTTGCGCCACATATTAAATTGAAATAGATATACAACGACGCAATACAGACACATCCACAGATAGCACATCGTTGTACATACTAGACTGCGTGTGTGTAAAATTCAGGTCAGTTTAAACTATCTGCCGAAGTGTTACTGAGCGTTATGAATTCCTTTTTTCGTACACATTTCAAGAGTATAACTATCACGATGGGCTGCCGCTTAGCGATGTAGACTTCTAAAATTGGTGAATACTTTGATGGGCGGTTACCACTTACCAACAGCTGGTACCGCTGGCTCGTCTGCCACTAAAGAGAAGTATGCCAATTAAGCAAAACAGCGGCCTTCTGCTTGCTATCCTCCTATAGCATAGTTTGCTGAAATTCCTATAGCATATCTTATTTTCATCACATTCATCATGCACGGTCGTTTGTTTAAGGTACACTTAATAGAATATTCATTTTAATAAATCTGCTAAATATCTCTGATTTGGCCAAAGAACGTTGGTCCTAAAAACAAAGAGTAATAAATGATGCTTTATACTCATTATATTTTGAATATTTAATAAGTTATTTCAATGTCACCTATCTCTAAATAAACTTTTAAATTACAGTAATATATTAAGTTCCAATCAACCTTCACGAAATGTCAATTTGGAATGATGAAATTGTGTTTGGAATTGAGGCATTGCTTGTTTACGTATAAGTTATAAAATATGTTATCTATTTTATAGAATTGGTTTGTTTTCTTTTAGTTAATACATAATATATTGCTTTCTAACATATATCGATTATATTCGTATTGATGTTATGATTAGTTATTACGACCTTGAT
The DNA here is from genome assembly GCA_930367265.1 of Catocala fraxini. Lineage (NCBI taxonomy): Eukaryota > Metazoa > Arthropoda > Insecta > Lepidoptera > Erebidae > Catocala > Catocala fraxini. The sequence goes on along the minus strand of OV884025.1, from coordinate 28,775,140 downwards.
AACTATCGTAGTGGGGCGAAGGATTTAATCATTTAAGTAATGTGTTTGTGTCTTTATTTTTACTGACAAGTTTATTGAGTTATTAAATTAATTAATTTTAATCGTGTTAATACTATTAGATTTTAAAATTATTAAGACTTCAATACTTTAGTATATATTTGCACTAATGCTTTTCTAAGATGTTGTATGTCCTATTTTCGATCGCTGTCGCGTTTAGATATATAAAATAATCGCAGTATCAAAATTTGGCTGACTATTTCGGTACCGCAACTGTAATGAATATGACTGCTGTGTCCCCGGCTAGCCAAGTATTATTGGATTTTGCTAGAAGGAAATTCTTAGTAACAGCAAGGGATCTGGAACTGTGTCCAGCAACCGACAATAGATTCGCCCCTCTATTACGTGCGACCTTAAACAAAAGCCGGCGAAATGTTGGTGTAATTCACTTCTGACATCTCAGCCTACCTCTTCGGTGTTACAGCCGTAAGGCTATGAATAAACGTATTAAAATCTTACTGGACAGATCTCCTTCAGTATCGGAGGTTAGATTTCAAGCTCTAGAATAGTAGAAATGTATTTACTCGATATTATTTACGTAATAACAGGTCATTCATTACTCCATATCAACGTCGACACGGCTATCATATGCCATATCGGCACTGATTATGTTGATACCTTGTCATAGACGTATGAAATTATTTGCATGTGAATCTGTACTGCTCACCTAAATCACGTGCTTTCTGATATCAGACAGTATATTTATAGAATTATTTGTACGTATATAGACTCGCCTGTTTTCAGGAGAGGGGTAGGCACAAACCACGGCCTTTCACTTTTATTAACGTGTAATGAGTAGGTGTCATATTTGCTAATAACACAATTAATTAACCTATATGCAGAATTGTCGTATGTTGAATAGAATTTGAATGTAATTGCGCGCATCGCTAATTATATTTGTGCCATTATTTATTTATATATTCAAATAGAACGGTTATGTTACCAATTTAAGTAATTTAACTAAACCAATAAAAATATTCATATAAAAAATCTAGAAGCAATTAAACATAATTAAAATTTACACAAAAGTATTTTCACAATAAGTAAGACATACAGACATGACTATCGTTAAACCATCAGCAAAAATATCGCAGTCTGGGTTGGCTTCGACGAGCACGTTAATGGCGGCTAGTAGGTACATGCGGCATGGGAACGAAGCTGTCTGTTAGTGCGAAGAAAGTTATTACGGACACTACGCTAAACCAGCTTATTGTGAAGATCCGACAAGATAGATGGAAGATCTGATCAGGTGCTGTTATACTTTTTGATTCGGAGACCAACATCTGCACGGGCAAAACCTGGAGTAAAAGCATAGCTTTAAATAAACGTCATGTCCTCACCACCCTTTGACCATGCCATGTTAGCATAGTAATAAAAATCTAACTACAACGCATTAGTCGACTTTGACTGCAGGTCGATTGAAAGTTGTGATAAGACATGAGTCATGAAGTAATTATAGGCACCTGTGTATTGTACTAGGGTCTTGAATGGTACGACCTTGATTTAGAATGTTAGGCGACTGGCTGTCTGCGCAATTTTGCTATGCATAACATCGCGCTTGTCGCTTGAACGCCTTGAAGGAGCAGAAGTGAATTTATAATCAAAATTTGACACCTACGTTTTGGTCTATTGCCATCAGTCATGCAATCATGAATTTTGTTTCGGAAAGCCTTGCTTTTTCGAGACTAAATTTTGCTTGCATTACTGACAAAATAATTATATACATTGCGGCGAGCCTCAATGTACATTTTGTTAATAAACATCCATCAGTCTCGGGTATAGTTCTATTTTCCAGATGAAAGGTACCCTGTCCTTTTCTGTACCCCTGATAACGTGTATGCGAAATTTAATGATAATTGGGTTAAGGCGTAAAACGTAACAAAGAAAAAACATTTATAATATTAGTTAGGATTCGAACGTAGAACGTTATAATAATAATCTGTCCTAGCCGATTTCGGCTACAGCGACTGCTGGACAGGCTCAGCAACTGGCGTCACGTTGGTCCGCGCGGTGGTGTGCTCGCATATGGCTGTTGTAGCCAATTTTGGCTGTGAATGTTCTTGAGCATTTCGGACAAGTGAGAACGCCGCCACTATAATGGTAAATTAAAGCCCTTGTTGGTATGGCTTTTAGCTCGTCTCTTTTTGCGTCGAGCACGTCTTTACGAGTGTTTTCAAAGGCGTCGGTCTTCTGCCTTACAAGACGTCTCCATTCCGAGCGATTTGCCGCAGATGACTCCCACGATAAGGGGTCAATGCTGCAATTTTTCATATGCCTTTTAAGCACATCTTTGTATCGCAGGAGCTGTCCGCCGTGCTTGCGCTTGCCTTCTTGAAGCTCGCTATAAAAGATGCACTTTGCGATCCGTTCATTTGGCATACGGAACACGTGACCACACCAGCGTAGTTGACGCTGCATCAGATATGCTTCAATGCCGCAGATCTTAGCGCGTCGAAGAACTTCAGTGTTTCTGATGCGGTCCGTCCAGTGTATGTTCATGATGTCCCGCAGACATCGGAGGTGGAATTGGTCTAAAATCTTTATGTGTCTGCGGTAAAGGCACCAAGTCTCTGAGCCATATAACAGGCTTGGTAGGACAATAGCTCTGTTAACTGCGATTTTTGTAGTTAGTTTTAGATCGTGCGAACGAAAGACCTTAGTTCTATGTTTACCGAAAGAGGCTGAGGCAGTACCGATTCTGCAGTTTATTTCGGCATCAAGGTCGCACTGTGATGTTATTGTGCTTCCCAGGTACTTGAACTTCTCTACGCGCTTCAGGACATCTTGACCGAGACAGATTTTCAGAGGTTCATCTGTTGAAACGCCTGTTGTCATGACTTCTGTCTTACTGACACTTATCTTAAGGCCGAACGTGGTGCATGCCTCGTCAAGACCAGTCATCAGCTGTTGGAGAGAAGTTGGGGAATCAGCTAAAAAGCATAGGTCATCCGCGTACATAATTTCGGTTATCATTTTGTGAGAAACCTTGGTGCGGGCTTTCAATCTAGCTAGGTTGAAAAGCATTCCATCAGTTCGGAAGCGAATGTGGATGCCTGTAGGTACTTTTTGTAACGTCTCGTTGACTACAGCTGCAAAATAGATGGCAAATAGTGTGGGAGCAAGAACACAGCCTTGCTTAACCCCACAGGTTACGGGGAAGAAACCTGATTGTTCCCCATTTGCAGACACACAGCATGTCATGCCGTCGTGTAGTAGGCGAACTAGACGTACAAATTTCGCTGGGCAACCCACCTTCTCCAGAACAATCCATAGGGCCTCACGAGGAACACAGTCAAAAGCCTTTTCTAAGTCAACAAAACAGAGAAACAATGGTCGACCTTGTTCACGGCTTTTCTCTTGCAGCTGTCGCACACAGAAGACAGCTTCACAGGTTCCTCTTTCAGGGCGGAAGCCAAACTGGGATTCTGGAAGTATTTCTTCTGAAACTGAGGTTAGGCGGTTAAGCAAAATCCTGGCAAAGACTTTTCCGGGCGTAGAGAGCAGCGATATGCCACGATAGGAATTACAACTGGACCTGTCACCTTTATTCTTGTACAGTGAGCAGATTCGCGAGATCTTGAAGTCAGATGGAACTTGTTCATCGCACCACATCTGAGTAAAAAGTTTCCATATCATGTCATATAGCTCCTCTCCTCCGTACTTCAAAAGTTCACCAGGAATACCATCCACGCCAACCGCCTTCCCATTTTGTTGATTTTTGATAGCTACTATCACTTCCTGCAACGTCGGTGGCTCATCAAGCTCAGGTCTTTGCGGGCGAGATGTGATCGCTTTTATCTGCTGAATATCAGCTGACCGATCAACATTAAGTAGTTCCGCAAAGTACTCAGACCAACGATTCAACACGTCCTTCTTGGACGTCAACAGCGTCGCGCCGTCACGTGACCTTAAAGGTACACTTATCCGCTGAGTTGTTCCTGTGAGTGTTCTCAACTCGCCGAAGAACGCACCAAGTTGGTTTGTATCAGAGAGCCACTGCAGGTGTTCCGCTTTCTGTAGCCACCACTTCTCTTTTATCTCCCTTGTCATCTTTCTGAGATCTGAGCCACTTTGTCGTATTCTGTCCAATATATCTGTCCGACCGCGTTGTTGTTGGTATAGAAGGTCACGGTGTTGCTTAAGTGCTTTACATAGTATCTCATCATTCTCGTCAAACCAGTCTTGATGAACACGCCTTTTAAGGCCTAAGGCTTGTGTTCCAACTTCAATAATCTGAGAAGTGAGGGCACTCCAGGTGGTACTGAGATCACCGATGTCGGTGTTAGACGGCAACTTATCGGCAAGAATATGTTGGTACTCCGTCCGCGTTTCTTTATCCGCGAGCCGCTCAACATTAATGCTGGGTGGTTTTTGTCTGCAAGACTTGCACGGTGGTTGCAAGCGAAGTTTTAGTTTTGTGACTATAAGTCGATGGTCTGACCAGCAGTTAGCACCACGCATAGCGCGTGTGACATGGACTTGGGAGATATGTTTTTGTCGAACGATCGCGTAATCAATTAGATGCCAATGTTTCGACCTCGGATGCATCCAGGTGGTTTTATATTTTGCTGGTAGCCGGAAGCATGTGTTTGTGATGGTTAAGCCAAATTGAGCACACAGGCCTAGCAATAATAGACCATTACTGTTCATATTGCCAATTCCATGTCTCCCTATGACCCCTGGCCACGCTTCATAATCGCAGCCTACTCGAGCGTTAAGGTCGCCCAGCAGAAGAATCTGCTCTCTCGGGCGTATCCTGGTGAGCAAGCGTGTAAGGTCTTCATAAAATTTACCTTTAGTTTCATCATCCTTGTCCATCGTTGGAGCATATACGCTGATAACGTTCAAATAATTGTCATTGTCGAGATGCAGACGCAATGATATAACGCGGTCTGAGGTGTATTCAGGACAATCTTCCAATTTGCTAGCAATCTGGGTCTTTATTGCAAATCCAACACCAGAGCGTCTTGGTTCTGTAGCTGGGGTACCTTTCCAGAAGAATTTATATCCACCGCCGTGTTCCATGAGCTCGCCTTCATCTGACAAGTGGGTTTCGCTGAGAGCGGCTATATCCACATTGTATCGCGAAAGCTCTCTTGCCACAACAGCAGTTTTCCGTTCTGGACAAAGGTTCGCGTCACGATCGAGAAGGGTGCGGACATTCCACGCACCGAATGTCATAATAGATGTTTTTATATTATTCTTGTATCTTCGACCACGAAAAACGGGATGCTTGGGCAGCCGCGGTTACTGCCCCCCAATAAGTGTGGGACAAGCTTTGTTTAGGACACCTTTTCTAGTCCCCTCCCCATGCGGGGGAAGCAGTGCCTCCCTAAATAGGGCTGCTCCGTCACTCTGGCTGCTGCCCAATCCACGCTGTTGTCCCTGATGCAACGAGGAAACGACCATCAATACCAGAGCCGCCAGTGTGCAGGCATCAGACAAAGCCGGGTGCACATCACAACCCGACCTCTCTACCTCTGCCCATCGCCACAGGACTTAGTCTCGGGAGCCTTAATTCACGCCGCAGTCCTCTGCGCAGGATATATTTAAGTGCATAAGCGTGCGCGCAAACACAGATGCACTCTCTCGTCCTCACTCTTCTGTATCCGATGGAACGGAGAATCGCTACGACCGGAGAAGAGTTTAGATGCAGCATCTGGCCGACAGCGCTTTTGACCTCTGCTGTCGCCCTTGGCCTTCTGCAATGCCTTGCTGTTCCACCGAATCAGCCAAAAACCATTTGTTTATCAACTTTGGATTGCCGTCAAAGCCGGAACAGACTTTGTTTTATGCGGGAGGCGTCCGCAGACCTAGGAGAGACAGGAAATAGGAGTAGGATTGGAAAGGAATAATTGTGACAGTAAGAGAGGATATAAAGGTAACGGGATACTATTGACTCGGAGGATAGGTGAAGAAAAATAGTAGCTCAGGAAGCCGGGGTCGCGTACCCGTGTATCAAACCACAACTTTCGGTCCAGAAGTTGAGATTGACACCCCTGACTAAAAACGTAGTAGAACGGGTAGAACGTTATAAAGAGTAACTGTTAACCTTTTACTATCAGTGTCTATTCTACGTGAATTACAGTTGGACAAGATGAATATCTATCTTCAGGCCAATATGAAGTGATACTAGCCGGTACATATTATTTGTGTAATCTGCAAATAGACATTTTGTTGGCTGTTAATTATTAATTGTAATATCTAAAAAGCTTTTGCATGAGTTGTCTCTTAGAAAACTTCCGCTTTTTAACGCATTTCTTCAATATATAGCCTATGTCCTACCCAACGTTCTTCTACCACCATACCAAATTTCACCAAAATTTGTTCAGCGATTAGGCTTTAACAAACACCAAATTTCGAATTAGTTAAAGATAGTAATACTGAATTGTGACGTTACTATAGAAATTATAACCGCTGTCGTAGATATTTGTTACACGGTGCGGTTTTGGAACACATATTCGTTCTAGTATCTTCAAATATAGGTTGTTTAATTTCATATTTTATCAATTATCTTTAAATTATATTATTGTGAGTAAATCTTATTGGTCTATGGAGAAGTACAGTTTTTATATTAAGCTGTATTTGTAAATTGATACAACAACCTACACCACAAAAAACCACGTAGTCTATATCAGTAGGTGTTTTTTTGTCTACTCACCATAATAATTTGAAAGGTACCGGTTCTTTGCACGCCATAGTGATTTGAAGAACATGGTTTACGTACTAGCAGGGCAATGACACCAAATTACGTTCAACAATGTTTAATATAGCGTTTCTATAATAATATACCCGGTTTTCTGTCATGTGAAAAGATTTTTCTGATTATAAAATAATCTTTATCTGCCTTCTGCCAATCTTTTTAATTCCGACTGAAACACCTTTGCACTGCTCGGTCTTTATTGTTTCATGTATATATTTCGATTAAAGACGCTAATCACGTTGTTAGAGTCCTCTTTTAAAGAGCTCGATGCCACTGCTGTTCTTAACAAACCTTGAAGGCAATCGCAGAGACTTCATATACAGCGTCAACATAGTCGCAAAATCGTTGCTGCTAAAAGTAAAATATCAGTTTTGAATGCGAAAATTCGTGTCGTACTATGGCCATACATATTACATATCCCTTGACTTCTGCTTTCCTTATAACCCTTTGAAGTTATATCCATACTTGTTTGGTGTATAACCGAATGGCCTGCTTACTTTGTGCCGATTGCACCAACATTTATAATTATTTTTGTCGCCATTTAAAATCTTCTGCCTATTATAGTGACGAACGATATGTGCTGGAAAACAGCAAATTTCTGTACTGTTGTAATCTTGTATTAGCTAGATGTTATTACTGCAAATGCCGTCAAGCGTGAACTTAACAGCTGTGAATTCTGATAGTGGACAGTAATGACTAGTTATTGTAGTAAATTATAGAGTTCATTTGGGGAATTTTAGACAGGAAAACGGGGCAGATTGTTTTGGATAGCTTCAAGCTCCTGTATAATTGATCGTAGACTGACAAATCATTCGTGTTCTTGCTTATTTGAGACGGACCAAGGGCATTTATTTAAATTTTCCATTAGCATTGTTCTGGTTTTTACTTACGGTCAATTTATGGCAATTATAACTCTTAAATAGATTATATTTTGCAACCAGTTTTGACGACAACGACGACGTTTTGACGACAAGGTCTCTTAAATATTATTTGCTATTGTATATAAAACAATCTTATTGTAAATTTTGACTAATAATATTGACTGAATTTTCGGGGAAAGGATTTGGCTGTAAATTTTATTGCCAATATCAAATTGTTTTTGCATTACTGATGAATGATATCTGTGTGTATTCCAGGGGTTCGTGCCCGGCATGTTCGGCGTGTCTCACGGCGCGCTGCAGTTCATGACGTACGAGGAGATGAAGAACCGGTACAACCAGTATAGGAATCTGCCGATTGATATCAAATTGGTAAGTATTGTCAATTGCTGTCAATCGCCGCATCGAGAAAGCGAATGATGCAATGGCTGCTTCGGATGAAATAACAATCCATTATCCTCATAGAAACTGCCAATATTGAAAAGGTTTACGTGCTATATTTTTATAATACCTGGCATAATGCTGTTTGGTTGCGTGGTCTCTAGAACGGTTCACCAATTAGACAAAGCGTTTTTAGGTTTTTCTGTAAGGGAATTCGTAGTAGTAGTACGGATGTGGTTGTGTTGGTCATGTAGATTAAATTTATTGTTATGTTTATGGCCGGTAGTGACCTCATGGTTTCGAGATTGTCAGTGTTATTAAATTTTCTCTTAAAAACTCAAAAGTAGCATACATAAGGGGCATCCCATATTAAGTAAAATTTACAACATGACATGTGCACGTGATAAACCTATCTACTCACCCTTTTGACGACATAGGCTTAATGTATGAAGAAATTGCTACTTCGATCCAGTAGCCTAAACATCATTAACGAAGACGAGGCTCCTTTTGAAGGACGCAAATAAAAAAAATAATGCTCTAATAAAGCCTTGATGGATAGCATTACGGAAAATCGTAATTAAATAACCTTGCGAGTTCTTGCGCAGAGTACAATTTTCAACATTCCTTCATTCTAGTTGATGTTCGGACGCCGGCGTCCAGACAATGCTTTTATCATTATAAGAAAAGCGGTCTTCCGCGGGTAGTGCCCTTGGATAACAAGTATAGTTGTATCTTACGCCAAACCGTAATTAAATAACCTTCCGAGTTCTTGCAAAGAGTATCATTTTCAATGTTCCTGAATTCGTCCGTCGGTGTACGGATGCCGCTGTCCAGACATAATGCTGCATTATTATAAAGGCAATCTTCCGCTGGTAGAGCCCCTGCATTAAATAATCCCTAAAAAGTATTCAAGTTCAGTATCGCGTGTAATTATCCTGTATCGGAAGCGTTCATAGATATGTATATCGTTCTCTTGATAAAAGAGACTTAAACTTAAATTGGAAAGTTAGGCAATTTGATTGCTAACGAACTCAATATTAGAGTTCAAATTGATTTCTCTGTTTTACCAAGAAAACGATATGTTGAAAATGTATGTGACATTCCCACTCGGCAAATGTTCTTAATAATATTTTTAATCTTTTAGTTATTATGTACTGTGTACTTGCGAATATTTACAAGTTAACTAGATTTAATATAACACGCGTTAGACTGCATGCTCCCCAACCCAATTAGTCTAATACACGAGGAGACAAATCAAATAGATTGTTCAATATAATTAGGTAGATACGCATTAGATTAAATTAATTATACAATAATGCCCTACTGTATTTTTAATAATATTATAATGTAGAACGTGCTAATCTAATACATATGAAGGCAAGTTTTGAATATTATAATTTTTGTGTCTGCAGTAAGCGCAGAACGATACATAAGTGAGTTAGAGTGCATGCACTGTAACACATTTTGGAGTCCTATACATACATACATATGTACATAGATTTACGCCTGTTTCCTAGAGGGGTAGGCAGAAACTACGGATTTCAATTTGCTACGATCCTGACACACTTCTCTGGCTTCATGCACTTTCATCACATTTCTTATACATGCCCGAAGGTTCAAGGTGCTCTTAACCTCACCTTTGTCCAGAACGCCTGCGATCTGATCGACAAACGTTCGCCTAGGTCTTCCTTTTGCGCCTGTTCCATTCACACTAGTCTTATAAACTTTTTTAGTCAGTCTTTCCTCGTCCGTTCTTTATACATGCCAAAACCAGCTTAACATACCCTTTTCTATTCTTGTCACTGTATCCACTTTCATGCCGCATCTCTCTCTAATCACACTATTCCTTATTCTATTTTTCAGAGTCACACCACATATGCTTCTGAGCGCTCTCATTTATAGAGCATTTATTCTGCTCTCATGCTTCTTTTGCCATACCCAACTTTAACTTCCATGCATATGTGTGGGCACTAATAGTCCTCTATGAACAGCTAATTTATTATTTATACTTAGCTCCTTTGGTCGACAAGGTTGCCGACCACTGCTATAGACTATATAACTTCACGCTACGACCAATAGTAGCGCAGCATCAATGGAAAATGTAGCAAAAACGTAAAAAAAATGTAGATACGTCTTTTTTCCTTATGACGGAGAGTACATCTGTGTACATATATCTTATCTTATCTTATGCCAGTCAGTGCAGACCGGCGACACTTGGGTCGCGACCGCATGCGAAAGTGATTCGCGCGGCCCCGTCGATAGTGGTTTTGTTGAGGAACACCGTGGTAGGTTTAGTCGGTATTCCGGGAGGTACTTTAACATCTTTACCATCTTTCATTTACCCCGGCGAGTCCGACATAACCCCTCCGCCCGCCCCCGCGGAGGGGTATGCGTCATGCATTCCCCCACGTGAAAAAAAAAAAAAAAAAAGACCGGCGACACTTCGACCCAGTGGGATCTTTTGTGTCGACACTCTCCCAATAACGACTGCAATTACATAGATGTTCATGGCAGCCGGGACCGACGGCTTAACGTGCTCTTCGAGGCACGGAGCAGGCGATAATTTTCAATCAATACGCACATAATTTCAAAAAATCATATAACTTCCGAAAGTCAGAGGTGCGCGACGTGGGTTCGAACCCGAGACCCTCTGCATTGCAGTCTGTTGGTCTCTCCACTGAGCTATCGCTGCTCTGTGTACATATAGGTATATGATGCTATTTTATATAAAAACACTAAAGTATAATATTTCTAGTAAACGTAATTACTTATCTTCGTACGTCATAGCGGTAAATAGCGGTCGCGAGAACTATCAACTTTAATTGATTTAGGTATAGTTTAGATATAGATATTGAAATATTTCGAACGATTACCTCGATAATTAAATTTTGTGCTCAGAATTGATTGGGTATAGACTATTGGTGATGAAAGAACAGCCGGTATAAATATAAAATTATGGTGCTAAGGAAAATATAATGATAAAATGGTAACACCGTAAAAATATATGGGAGTATCTACTGCTGTCCATGAATTTTCGGTTTTCCAGGTGGGACTGTGGTATTCTATTTTTCTGTTAAAAATTTTAAACAGAAGCACGGGCCTGGGACTGTTTTCGTCAGATTCCTGTATCGTATGTAGGCTTCTGAATCTCCTCTGCTAATTATTTCCTTACATTCCATTTAAGATTACTTTAGATTTGGGCACACGCGCTTGATAAACCCCATATAATAATAATAATATAATAATAAAGCATTTATTTCCTCTCTCACACAGAAAATTACAGAAAAAACAATATATAACTTAGGCTAAGATAAACATTTCTTATATAGTGGAAATCTGCGTGAGAGACTGGTATCTGTACTAGGATACACCTGTATGACAGATTACCAGCCTCTCCTAACTCTGGACAGCCGGAGTTCAAATAGGTGATTTTGGTATGTGGTTATGTGATATTAGTGTGAGTGGTTACGAATATTAGTACCGTATGATGTATGTTATGTGTGTGTGACGTGTGTGTGTGTGTGTGTTTCTGTGTGTGTGTGTGTGTGGGGGGGGTGCTTGTGTGTGTGTGTGCGTGCGTGCGTGTGCGTATGAGTGTGTGTGTGTACTTACACACACACACTCATACGCACACACTTGCATGCATGTATTTGTCTGTATGCGCTAACCCTACGACAATGAGGTTATCTTGGGATCAGATTCTACTAGGAGGCTTGCAGATCTGTTAGCAGCGTGGTAGGTGTGGATGTGGAGTAGGAAATATTTTCATGGGAACTCTAATTATGAGGGAATGTGTAGTAGATTTTCTGTTTCCTCATAGCTGAGGGATTTTAACCAGCAACAGATGGTTCTTTTACAATCATATATAACAAGCGGTTACAGGCTACACAGTAAACGCTTAACAGGCAGGCGGTATACTTCTTTGGCACATACACAGCCCCACGCCGCTTCTATCTGTCTGTGCGCAATAAACTCAAAAACTACTGAACAGATTTGCATGCGGTTTTTACCAATAGATAGAGTGATTCATAAGGAAGGTTTAGGTGTATTTAGTGAAGGTTTTGTACTACCCGTGCGAAGCCGGGGCGGGTCGCTAGACTTGTATAAAAACATTGGCCTGTTATAAAAATGTGTTGTTAGAAAAGCAAACCGAGCCGGCATTCAAGAATAATAACTATACCGTGGGAGACAACACTTAAACAACGAAAAAAAAAGCACCCAATGGACAACATTTTGTATTGTTCAAAGACAACTGTTTGTTGAATCATCCAAAATTTTGACCCGTGCGGAGATCGAACCCACAAACACATGACGTACTGGCAGTAGATAATGACTACTTGGATTAGACTACTGCGCTATCATTTATTCAGTTTAACCTTGTACCACGTCATCTATAGATGATAATCGTTTCATATGTATTATGCAAATACGATCGTATTGTATGTACGTATGACATATGATAGCCATGATTGTTCTCAATACTGAGTTAATAGGTTTACTCGTGTTTTAATATACCAGGCTCATTGTGTGAAAACGTGGACTAACAATATCTCATAATGTTACTAATTAGTAAGTCGTTATGAAGTATCGTATGGTGCGAATTTCACGTGGTAATGTTTATGTATGCTTTTTTTATTGAGGGTAGTCTTTATTTTAGATTTGATTTTTGCATCTGTCCTCACATATTTTATTCGGATCAGTACTAAAGCTGATGTTTCTGTATTATATAACTGCAGGTTACTTTTTTACATTAGATTTTTTTTTTCTATTTTTCCCATTATTTCAATGTTTGTAAAGTTCACCGCGGCGCAGGCATTATTTCTAGTGAGGGTGATGATTTTTTTTTACCAAATACAATGATTGTTATTCTTTTTGTCTGTTTGTATACGTAAATACCACAGGAGATTTTGGATCCGTTTCATAATTTAATAGCTAGGAGTTCAACCTAAATTAGAAACCACGATTTATCGTATTCTGGGTAGTAGAACCGATGATTAATTTGATGATTTCAAAAGGATTATTCTTTGTTCCAGAATAGTTTGTTGTTGTTTGTTGTTAATTTCACATACCAACACATCTTCATAACTGGTCAATATTTTTCCATACTTTTGTATAACAATGCTGGCGAACAAACATACAGCCTTTCTAAAAGTTAACCGTAGCCTACGATCGTTTGCTAGACTCTAGGGAAATGGAAGCCTCCGATATTTGCTGTCCTTATGACGGTTTTATTTAAAAAGTAACTTTTCTTCATGGAAAGGGTTAGGTTTTTACCAAAAACTTGACAATAGCTCTCTCTTCCATTCGTAAAATAACTAAAAAACACGCACAATGACCAGAGTTTAACAGCACATCTGTGTAAATTCTATTTTATATCTATCCTCTCAAGGTACAGCGATAATATTGGATCGCTAAACATAGAACGCGTATGAAATCTAACTTAATATTTACTTTAAATATCTGATCATGTTTGCAGTAGGATACTAAAATATCACGTTGCTATTACGACTTGATCGTACGTTGCGACTTTATTATCTTATAGGTAATTGGATAATAAAGTTTGATATAGGATTATCTGAAATCTAATTACAGGTAGAAATTAAGACGATGAGTAATGTGATGCATTCGAACTATTACGAAACGCACGTGCGTTGCATTGACCGTATAAAATTTATTTATTTATTACATAAATTGCAAATACAGGTATTATGGGATGTTATGTTAATATGTATACAATTAGGTAACATTGTATTTAGCCTTGCGGCATGCAAGCATTAATATAAAACTAATGTGATTTGTTATTAGTATTACATCTTATCTGGTAATAAATCTTCAACAGTGTATATAGCATTTTTGCAGCAAGATTTGCTTTAAGCTTTTCTTCACAATTTTTACATTTTGTTTTTCGACAAGTGACTTAGGCAAGTGATTATAGATTCTGGGCGCCATACAAAATATACTTTTTATTGAAATACGCCGTTATGTTAGGCGGAACACTTATTTTTAAATTAGGTCTTTGACTTTTTAATTTTTCAAACATATATAAATTCTTTTTTACAAACAATACAGTTTGCAAAATATATACACACGGTAGAGTAAGAATGTTTAGCATAATGAAAAAGCATTGATAACTATTTGTTGGTTTAATTTTACTGATAGCTCTTACACATTTCTTTTGGGCTATAAATTCGTGATGTACATCTGCTGAATTTCCCCAGAAAATGATACCGTAGCGTATGATTGGAACCACGTATCCATGATAGGCGGTCAATAGCGTGGGTTTAGATGCTTTTTTTTCCAGCGTATAAGGAGCATACGAGTACTGAAATTAAACTACTATATACGGATTTTATCGCGTTGTTTATTTGACACTTTATTACATAATTTTGAAAATTGTCACACTACTACTACTATTAAACTATACTTATTTTTAAGCTAATTAAATTATTATTAAAACTATTTAGATTTAATTTAATTTTACACTTTACCCGACGTTTCGGTTGCTTTTCAGCAGCCATGGTCACGGGGAGACTAAGATGGTAGTTGTCTCAATGTTCCAGTGTAGTTATTTCAAAGTACCCGAACATAATTTAATCATTGGTGTTTCTATTTACGCAGAATGAGCTCAGAGTATCATGAAGTCTAGCTGTGGTTTGCTTCTTCTAGGGTTTGACTATTTGTATTACTGGATCCCAAGCTGGTGGTACATTCCAACCATCTTCTCTATTAAAATTAGGATGTTTTTTGATTTCAATAGCCTCGCGAAGCATCCTTGGTAGGAATCGGTGTTCTGTAGCATGAATCTGTGGTTTGTCAAATCTCAGGTAGTGGTTGGTCCCCTGTTGCACATGTTCACACACAGCAGACTTCAACAAGCGTCGGTGTTTTACATCAGCTATGTGTTTTTTATCTCAGCTATGTGTTCTTTTATGCGGGTGCCAAAAAATTCATATCACGTATTCTCTAAATGTGTCCGGTGAACGATACTAGACTCGCCATCTATTATAATAATATCAGTCCAGCCAAAAGCTTCTGTTGAGTGCGAGAAGGCAAGGGTTGGCAGACTTTACATATCTTCTAAAACATCATGTAGAAGAAAGTCAAGCTAAGAGCAGCGATAGCTCAGTGCGGAGACCAACAGACTGCAATGCAGAGGGTCTCGGGTTCGAACCCACGTCGCGCACCTCTGACTTTCGGAAGTTATATGACTTTTCGAAATTATGTGCGTATTATTTGACAATTATCGCCTGCTCCGTGCCTCGGAGAGCACGTTAAGCCGTCGGTCCCGGCTGCCATGAACATCTATGGCAGTCGTTATTGGGAGAGTGTCGACACAAAAGGTCCCACTGGGTCGAAGTGTCGCCGGCCTGCACTGACTGGCCCCAAGATAAGAGAAGATAAGATAATATGTGTTAAAACATAAGTCATCCCGCCATCTACACCTGTCTTCTCATACTCTCTTTAATACACATTAATAATAGATAATTATTTTCGTTTGCAGACATCAGTGGAATACCTAACATTCGCCGCCATATCGAAGCTTATAGCGGCGGGCGCCACATACCCATACCAGGTGGTGCGCGCGCGCCTGCAGGACCAGCACCGCACGTATGCAGGCGCGTGGCACTGCGTCTCCGAGACCTGGAGGTACGAACGTCTCAGGGGCTTCTACAAGGGCCTAACGCCGTACCTCCTACATGTAACGCCAAATATATGCCTAGTTATGCTCATTTGGGAGAAATTTACCAATAACGATTGATCACAATACTCTCATCTGATGGGAAATCATGTACAAACAACTATTTATATCTTTATTTTGTTTTTGACAGTTCACGCGCAGACATATTCCGGTGAATTTCTTTTTATTGAATCCTCTTTCGGTTTAACTTTTTTTTTGTTATCTATGGAGTGTTTAAGGTAAGCGTCCTAGTTTATAAGCGGGATAATTTATTGTATAGTCTGTATTTGTGTAATGACGCATTTTTTGTATTGTTAACTTTGACATGACTTTCGACAGCTCGAAATGGTTATATTCAAGTGATTGTAATTGAAGATTCGTATATAAATAGTTATGACATGCGACTTTGGCATACTTGCCAGTAATGGAACACTTTAGTTGGCACAACATCAAAGTGAATTTCGTGATTTTAATAGTGATTTTAAAATAATACACAGATACTGTGGTTACGCTCTGAGAAATGTAAAACTATGTCTAGAAATTATGAATTATGAAAAGCATTTTACAGTCAGTAATACAAACTTTTTGAATTTAATTTGTGTGATTATAAAAAATATAATTTATATGTACCAAAACAAAGAAAGAGAGTTTAATAATTAATAAAATATATATATTGTGGAAGCGTGTGTTACTGACTGTATCGTAAGATATAAATATAATTTAATAAAATTGTGAAATCTGTCTCACGACATGTGTTGTGTTTTTTATTATTTATTTGTCTTATTTAGTAATCTCTTATAAATAGTCGTACTCTTTCCCATCAGATTGTGACTGACGTTAATTTTAAAGCTGGCAACATTTTGATATGAAGTGTTGCCACGCATAGCACAATTTAGTTTTTAATTTATAATTTTTGTGATAATAGGGTATGTACTTAAAACTCGCGTTTGCCGGAGTATTTAACAGTTTGAAATTTTTAAAAGACATGATTTTCTCTTTGATACAACGTTACATGTGTGGTGAGACGACGCTAGGTTCTTTATTATGTAAGATAGTAACGTTTCAGCTTGCTCATACAAATAAAAAAATAATAAAAATTGCAAAAATATGTTAAATGACTTCTCCCAGAATTATTAATATAATATGCAGGTATGAAGCTATTCTGTCTTTATTATTAATATTAAATATAACTCCCGCCTTTGTTGTTGACCCAAACCATCTTCATCCCAAAAATATAAAAACCCAAAAAAAATAATTGGTCTATCCTTTTTCGCCATAGTAAAGAGTAGTACAATCACGCACAACAGTAGGTCGTGGAAGTTTTATCATAAGTAGGACATTGTTACAAAATACTCTTTCACACATCACGACTCTATATTTCGAACATTCTGAAAGTTAAACAAAAAAAAATAAAAAAATATATATATAATGTATAACTACGTTGAGCGTGACTCGAAAAATAAACCAATAAAATGGTTATATAATTAATTTCAATTCATATATAATTTGAGGCACGGTTCCACCGCTAGAGATTCGACTTAAGGCAGAATGCTATAGCAAAGATATACTTTAAAAAGTGGCACATTACATGGCGTATTTGTACAAATGTTGGCGTTAATTGGCCAAACAAAATGATTATATTTGGTAAATACGCAATGTAAAGTGCCGCTATAACGTGTGGTTTTTGTACAAATTTCGTTTTAATTTTAGTGTCGTCTTTTGTTTATTCATTATCTCTATTGTGTATGAATGAATATATACAAAAAAAGTATTGTGATGTAAATAATTCTGATTAGATAGCGTTATTGTCACTTTTCTACTTGTCTCATGTTAAAGGTAGATCTTTGTGTAATCATACGAAACCCATGTTAACGAAATAGATTAATTTAGGTGTAATTAGGTAAACGTTGTGGTTTTCGTATTTATATGCAAACTTAGCATTAGGCATAATAACATCTATCAAGTAGGTACTGTAATTTAACAAGAACATTTTAAAGTGACAATTTATATAGTCAGTCTCATCTCTTAATGTAACCATACGCATATCAATATTGATAATTTAGAAGACAATACGTGACCAGGAAATAGTCTATACTCCATTTGGTTAGGTACTTAACTAAAGGTAAACAATCTTGATGTGACTTTTTACACAAACACATATTAAACAAATAAACTACTGCTTAAACTAACGGTTCAATTAATTGAGTAATCCTTATTGTTGAACTTTCATTGATCTTTAGCGGAATTTTATTTTAAAAACTGAGTTTTTAGATAAAAAGACACATCAAGATTGTTTACCTTTGGCTAAGTACCTAACCTAATGGAGTATAGTTAATTAAGTCTTGACGTAATAGAGTAACATCTATGAAATACTTAGACATTTTATTATTTATAAAATAAATAAAACCTATGTTAATATAATATATTTTATAGCTTACTTGTCGCATAGCGTAGCTCTAGCGTTGTGACCGCACTATATTAATAATGATTGTCTTGTTCGGTGGCTGGCCACAATAACAATTTGTAAGACGTATATAATATCAATTATTATTATATTTTTATATAATCGCTAAAAGTTCAATTGTTTCAAATCGCCTATTCAATTTGTATAATCAATAAAATGATAGCAAATTGATGACTTTGTTATTTATTTATACGAAACTTCGTCATTTATTAAATTTATTATTCGTATCTACTAAATAGTAGTTTTTGATAATGCTAATTGCTATTTTATTTACAATTTGCTTAATAATTTACTTTTATGAATATTTTAGTCATTTCATTCATTCACTTCTCGCCATATTTGTGGATCAAGGGCTAATACGTGGTTATACTGTCACTTAGGGACCAGATTGATCTTTGTGCCTTGCGTTGCCCGCACACAAAATAATTTTTGTAGACGTGATGCCCACAGTATAGCAAATGATACCAGCACAGTCTGTTGACACTTGATTGCAGCACAATGTTAAAATATTGCCAGAAAAATCTCCATTTTTTTGGCAAATATGGCGAGGTTCGATTTTAACATATAATGTGGTTTCCGTTTAACACATTATTTAAATAAATATACTCCACGTATGAGATATTCTCAAGTTTGACACGTATCTATTCTATCAATCATAGTGATGTACCTCCTTAAGGTAGGTAAAATGAAATATAACACACATTTACTTCAAATGTACATTTTTAATTCTTTCATTTCACGTTCGCAGGCATGAGGGCTGGCGGGGCTTCTACAAGGGTCTCAAACCGAACCTAATCCGTGTGGTGCCTGCTACAATGATCACATTCTTGACCTACGAGAACGTATCGCACTACATGTTGAACAGGAAAGCGCGGGAAATCAAACTGCCTTCTTAAAAAGTAGAGAAATTACCGTTTCGTCTTTCAATGTTCTTGAGAATTTTACTTTTCTGAGGAATCAGAATTTTTGACTTAGACTTTGTTTATTGTTATTATATCACGGATGCTTCGCAGTCGTTATTTAATGTTATATTTGAGGAAATTGGACCTAAGGGGTGTTAAGCAACGTATAACGAAAAGTTACAGCCGTGTGAAGGAAGGCCTTGATGTTTTATTAGTGTGCTTCGATAATGTAACCAAAACTATTTGAGTTTGACACAACTTGGATGTAGGGTTTGATTGTGTTGAGTGCACAATAGATTACTCTCTCGTCTGCCGGAATCTTAAACACAATACACAAGTCATTGTGTCGCGTATATACGTGTTTCTGCGTACGAGAGGTAAGTTGTCAGGTCGTCACTAACAGTGCGCCGCAAGCTGTGGGTTTGATCTCCACACAGGACAAAATTTTATGATTCAGAAATAGTTGTTCCGACACTAAGTGTGTCCGCTTTTTAGTGTTTACCTTGTCCCTACCTGCCAGGGCTATTTCTAGTGCGGAGTACGTAGCCTGCCTTCTAAAAAATTATCTATCTTAAATATTAATATATCAACACAATTGTACGAAGCGCTTTCGTGACAATATTTTCAACAACATTATATCTGCACTAGAGAATTAAGGCCACAGCTCCATATCAAACGTCGTATGTCAAATATTAGGAACGAATAGTAATGATGAAAAAGAAAAATCGTGCTTCGTCCATTGGATGAATGTTGTCCAATCGGCACCCAAGTAACTTCTTAACTTTTTTCAACAACGATTCAAGTTACCTAATTCGAATTGTTTTTACGATAACGCGATCGAAACGTTTACCGCATTTGGCTCTCTGATTGGTTCAGAGCTTGCAGCATGCCAATCGGAGCGCGGAACGTCATAAATGTGTCAATAGCGTCAACGTAAGACAAACTCGCACTAGGCACTCTGGATACTCAGCCAAGACATTCACCGTGAATGAACGATATCGCCGGGAGTGAATAGCCTCTTTTACAAAAATAAGGGTGACATACTTGTATCCAATATTTTCACAGTTATTGATGGAGCAGGCGATAATCGGAATAGATGTGTTTTGACACTATTATAATTATTGTATTTAGTTGTTTGCTAATCTAATTTAATTCCCTTTTAGAGTTCGAAAAAACTCTTATACAACAGCTTTGTCCGTCCGTCAGTTATACAACTTTCAACTCAAGAACCATAAGAGCTAGAGACTCGGGGTCAACGCCTTTCGACTCAGCACAGTCGATATACTCCCGGAATGACTATGACCTTTGACCTCTTACCTCAAGGTCACGTGATACCATTTTTTTCGAACTCTGAGATTTACGGCAATTCATTGCCGTTTCTCACTTGTTCATTTATATTTTAGCTATTAATATTTAGATGTTAGTTGGGATTTATTTATTTAAGTACATAGTTTAATATTAGTTTTTCTGATATATTTGTGTCTGGATTTTTTTTATGTATGACTGCCTATGTTCATTTACATACATATATAGTCTAACGTATTTATCGCTAAGGGAGTAAGCAGTGGTGTATATAACATACCCACTGGGTTTTCTGTAAGGTAATTCTCAGGTGCTACTGCAAATTGTGCATGGAGTCTGGAATAGCTTATTGGGAGACCATTGGAGTACTACGCAAAGGTCTCGAGTTTGATCCCAAGTCACGCACTTCTAACTTTTCGAAGTAACGTGTGTATTAATTAGGTAATTATCGCTCGCTTTAACTGTAAAGTAAAACAGTATATACAGGACTGATAGTATTATTATCATCTGGAGATGTGTCCAGTCTCCAGCCCAGTAGGTAAGGCATTGGACTTGCGAATCTTGCGATCGATAGGTCGTGAGTTAGAATGCCGTCCATTGTACTTCCCACGTTAGCCTACTCCTAGCAGAAGTATTCTAGCTGAAAGGACAACAAAACCAGTAATTTGTAAACCAAACTGCTAATAAATAAACTTACTATAAAAACATATACCTCTGCTCACCCCATTCACGATATACAGGCGTGAGACTATGCATGTAATTAGTAATATGCTTTACTTATAGATTTTGATAAAAGCTATTATCTTACGTTACCCGCAAAGTATTAATAGCCAAAGATACCCGACAATGTAATGTTTTGAATTAATTTAAATACTCGATATTCTGCCTTTTTTAGAGCACATTAATTGCTTATTTCGAAATGATTTATGTTTCCTTTCTATCTTCCTAACCTTTCGTCGGATCATAGACACTACAGACAAAGCATTGTGTCTCCTATAGATCCGCATGCCGGCGTACAAGTGTCAACATAAATCGATAAACACGTGCGAGATTTCGATCATCTCTATATTTCATAATACTAACAAATTTTAATCTTTTATAGGAGTACAAATTAAAAGATAATTGGTATAATCAAAGTACAAAAATACAGAAATATAATTTTGATTTTTATTTTATGAAATACTCTGGCGATATTGTTAAATGTTTAGCAAGTTATGTTTTTGACTGTACGAGGGATTAATCAAGGTCACAAGTATTTTAAATTGTATATGTATAGTTATTTTATACATTAGTTTTGATTCGTTTTAAAGGCATATTTGACTGCTCTGGTTGATCCAGGGGCATAGCTTGGACACGTCTTCTGTTGATCGTGAAGTACTGATTTCGGTTTTCATTGCTGAGTCTGACATTGTGTCTGGTTTGTGGCTAAACATAAGTGCATATGGATGTTATGTATGACCTGCCTAGCCCTACCCACCCCTTCGGGAAATTAAAGTTACGACAGAAAGCTACCTTTAAATAGAAATGCCGACAATAATATATATGTATTTAAATTTAATTTTTAGTTATAATTCGATTGCATTTTATACAAAATAGGTTTGTTAAATTAGGCTGTGTTCGCAGTTCCTTTTTGTTTTTAAATCCAGCGTGGATGATGACATAAGTATGTCACACACTACAAAGATACAGAACGCCAACTCAATTAGACGCGCATATTTAAACATTAGCAGACATGTAAATGATTTCGCATCGTCGATACGCATACGAGGGAACAAGTGTGTGCGTGGGTATGTATTCTAACATTTTATTGAGTTGGACATCTGCATCTATGTGTTTTGTGGTTATATTTAAAACTTAAATACATTAAGTTAAATACATTATTTGATTGCGTTTGTAAAATAATTTGACTGCTCGAATGGCGCAGTGGTTTAAGATGTTGCCTCGCCACTGACAATTTGCCAAGTGTTGTAAGTTTGAAGATTATGTGACAAAAAATTGTATGATTCAAAAATAGTTGTGCATATTTAAAGTGATGATGTTCAGAGTCCTATCCAATTTGTTCCTAGTGTTGGCGTTGACATTTGAAAATTTAATTTAAGAGTATAGAACTTTTTAAAATATCTTTCACATTTACGCAAATGTTTTTATGCGTGGTTTATTTTATTTATAACGTTTAACTAATTTATTTAATATACAATTATTTAACTTAGTTGTACTTAAAATAAACTGCGATAAATTCCGTATAAAATAGTTTAATTTTAGTTATAACATTGTTCATACATCACGCATTGGTAAACACATATCACAATATAAATTGTAACTGCCTTCATACTCTAGAAATCTAAGCAATTAAAAATCTTAGTACCCATAGACTTTTCTTTTTACTTATCTTATTCAGTAAACTAGTATGATGCATGGCAGATTGAAACAAATCATAGAGACCCAACTTTATGTATTATCTTTTATTTTTTGACATAACAAGGAATTGTTTATGAAATGAGACAAGTAAGAAAAAAATTATATATACCTACTAAGCTCTTAGAAGACTAAGGGCCTGTCCCACCATCTCCAAATAGCATTTATCTATAAGATAAAATTCTCGCACATTTCTCTTTAACCTAACAATTGTGAAACAGCATACGATTTAGCTTTCGAATAAATTTTACTTGATTGTGGTGAAACTGGCCGTAACTATCATTATGAATATCTAGAATATTATTCACAATACATATAATTTATAATAGAATCATTCCTCTTAATAAATATTGTTATTTCACGAACCTTATATTGAAAATTATCATGTTACTACATAATACAATAATCTTTGTAATAATCGTTAAATAAACTGCATAATTAAATACTTACTTCTTAAGATTCAATTAGATATTGTTTTTGTTTCAATAAATGGATACCAACTATATATTTTTGTTCATTATTCCTTCAGCTGCGTCTCATAAGTACCTACTTAATTCATATAATCTCTAGAAAGATTGGTGAACATTGAGACGATGCAATTAATAGAACCGTTATAGTTGATTGCCTTGGTGGTGCAGTCGTAGTAAGTGCCTGCTGTGCATGGGGTCTTGGATTTGATTCCCGGGCAAAGTATTATTGGCACCAAAATATTTCTGGTATCCATAACACAAATTTAATCTTGGCTTGGGTGACAGAGTATCAAATTACTAGTAATTAACAAAGTATAAGAAAGTATTGTACGCTATTGTAATGCCTAACGTGCATACTCCTGCGTATGGAGTTAGTCCCTAATAACAGCACCTGCGAACTGACACTTGGTTTCTGAAAGACTAAATCAACGACGTGTCAAAATCAAACTCATGTTAAGTAATATGAATGGCTGTTGCTACTTCAGTTAACCAGTCCCAGCAGTTGACATGTGATGAACTGTCTGTGACATTTTTGTTTTTTTTTTGTGTTGATCTGCCGTTCAGGAATCGTGTGTCGATTAGCCAAACCCAGCAGGCGGTGACCAAATTAAAAAAAAATTGCGTTCCTCTCTGAAATCAGGTGTCAATAGGTCCAATAAAACTGTCAAAAAAATCTGTCGGACTGTAATTCTCCAACTCCTATGAAACTCTATTTGAAAATTGCTCTAAACACGACCAATCGTTCTAGTTATTACAATCAAACTACTTTACATAATTATATCTATTATTCTAGCTACACTGCATTGTTACACTTATCTTGTTTGATGTACGAGATAACAATCTATTTTAAACCTTAAGAGTCTGACATAACACATAATATTGTTTGAATATGTAGTGTGGGTGCTCTGTTGCTATGTCCTTTCTTTATGCTGAAGTGGTTCTTCATAGGACTCGTATAAATACAATGCTCCTGTGTACGTCAGTCTTACTCGAGATATACATTTCTGATCGAATTCAAAGCACTTATAAACAAAATACGTTGAACTGTTTATACCTAATACCTACTGAAAATTGTTTATTTACGGCTGAAACCGTAACCCACCCTAAAATTTTTACCGTGTGATGTGGTCGTAACAACATAAAAAAAACAATAATACGGATAACCTAAGGTGATTCTCTAACTTTGTGTTTCAAATTAAAAATGCTATTAATATAGACAGCTGAATAACTACCTATATTTAAAAGAATTGCGTGTAAGTCCTTTTAGTAATAGTTAGTTAGTAATACCTAATCAAGAGTGTCGGGTCACCCTAAACCGGTAATTGGAAACATAAACAGGACGTTATCTACACGCAAATCATGTGTACCGCAGTCGCTCGTATCGCGGCAGTATCCTCGCGAGAAACCGAGAGATGTCTACGTCGGAAAGAGGCTCCTGTTCCATCAACCAAAAAACATTCATCACACTGTCATAAATATCGCCCGAAGAAAAATCGACATCATTACACTATGGTAAGTAAAAAAAAAATGATTTTTGTCTATATCTCGTCCTAATTAGCTATTATGTCACATAGATGGCGCGGATATTAGTTTCTTTTGTAACGCTATGACGCTTTTCACGACGTGAATGCATCTTTGCATTGTAAAAGGATTTTGGAGATTGTCTTTTAATAACCATTTTAATATTGTGTCTCACTTTTACTAGTTAACAATGTTGATAAGACTAGTCTGCGTACTGTTATCTTGTATTTTATCAGTAGTTTGTAGGTAGTAGTGACGGATTAAAAATGTAGGTACTTATTCCGTAGTTTCCCTACCTAGTATTAATTTGTAGATATGTAAAACGTTATCTTGTCATTCATGGAACATGATTTTATACAAAGTCTTGGAAATGATAACAACAATAATTGTCACAAGCTACGGGAAATAAATAGAATATATAATATATATAATTATTTCGTAAGTTGTACCTAATAAAAGTTTTAAAATAAACAACGCGACAAAATCCGTAGTAACATTTGCGTAATTGTAAGACACTATTTAGTAATGCCTACTTCGATTCTATGTATAGTACTTACGTTAAAACAAGATTCCGACCTACGAAAATACTTAATGTATTACATAATGTTCAATAATGCGTAGATCCGTCCTTACTGAAGTGGTTCGAAATGAAATTATTCCATTGCGTGGCATCTCGATTAGCTAATATTATCATTTTCACTTCATTGACTGCCATAGATAAGAACGTAATCATAATTTTACCTAATTGTTCTATTGTTACAATACAATAAGCGTTGCGCACTTGTTTTGCGAGTAAGGCACATTATATCATACACTACCCACGCCTCCATATTCTTAAAGAGGCCAGCAAAGGTGAGTATTATCATATCCACTTTTCACCAGTTATATTTTACATATATACAGAGTGTCCGTTAATTAATGGATAACCTTGAAATGTCTTATAGTAGAACTGATGGAGGTAAAATTAGAAAAAAAATCTATCCTAACTACTACCTGAGATATGATTTTTTTAATTACTTCATTTCCTTTCTTGTACACTACGACCATAAATGAATGAATTCCATTGGTTTTTTGTTGTTTTATTATTAAACACTAATTATGCTAATAGACAGTCACAAGTATGAATAGCTATTGCACTTTTTTAAATATATTTTCTTCCTTTCTTTTTTGAACGACCCACCATTCTACTATAAGACATTTCAAGGTTATCCAATAATTACCGGACAACTTATATTATAGCCTCTCACCTATATTCCAGGAGGGTAGGCAGAAGTGTATTGCACCCACAATTAGCCAACTATGTTATGGTCCCATGTTATTAGAGCGAGCCTATTGCCGTCTACCAGGCACAGTTCAAGCCTCCGTGCAGCAGCACGGACGGGGTATTCTGTCAATTTAATAAATTAATAATAATAAATTTATCATGTCAATGTCAATTTAATAATAAATTGTTTGACAGAATGCCCCAACCGAGCTAGGAATATCGCTGCGCCACCGAAGTAGTCAGGATTGTACCACGTAACAGATGACGCTTCTTCTAATTTAATAGCGACAAAAAATTTTACGGTATATATACCTAAACCTTCCTCATTAATCACTCTGTCTATTGGTGAAAACCACATGAAAATCCGTTCAGTAGTTTTTGAGTTTATCACGAACAGACAGACAAACAGACGTGAGGACTTTATTTGATAATATGTACATAATTTATGATGAAAACGATAATTTTTACCTACATATCTAATCATAAATTATTTTTACAAGCTTCATAAACCTTAACTGATATAAGTGATTAAACCTGGTAGCATATTATCAGTACTCAGTAAATAGTACAAAAGAACATGTTGATAAGAGTGCATCTCAGTAAAGAAAGTCTGCCTGGTATAGGTACATAGAGTTTAATTAGATTAATTGCGTCTGGCTTGATTGTATGTAAGTACCTATGTCTGTGGAGGATAATTCGATTTCATTTGTCATTTATTGATGTAGGACGGATGTATATCTACTTAGTTGTAGAATGTTAAGGTAGGTACTTTCGTCTGGGATCCTAACTAATATTATAAATGCGAATGTAAGTTTGTTTGTGACACTTTCACCATGAAATTTTGCATACACGTTGTCTAGGGAACAGAAAAGACAAGGTATCTTACGTCCAGATAAAAGAAAATAAGATTTTGACAAAAATACACTTAAAAATAAAACAGTAACTAAATTAAACGTAAGTACCTATATTTATAAAGCTTTCTTAATACTGGGTATGTCTGCCTCTTTTTTGCACACTTTCTTGAAGACTAGAGGGCTGATGCTTTCAATCAAGTAGCGAACAGTTTCTTGCTGTATTTGTCACTAGCTCGCTTTCAGCATGTTTATGAGCTGTCTTTCCTTGTGGATGGGTTGGTTTGTGTCTCGGACGCTTCTTTTTATGTGTTCAATAGAATTCAGCTCTGGACTGTTCGCAGGCCACGACGGGACATATATACGGCCTTCTTCCAGAGCTACTCTATCGGCTCAAGCGGCATTTGCACGAGCATTGTCGTCCATTAACCCTTAAATTGGCAGTACCTTACCCCGATGATTTTTAGATACTTTTTTTATATTATGTATGTTGTTAGGTATAAATAAAGATAACATATATGAAAATTAAACAAATGTATTATATCTTGACAGGTTTTTTTAATATCACTTATAAGTGACATTGCCAACTAGTCTACAAAATTTAGCTCAGCGTATATGTCACATAAAACGTACATTGCCAGTTTAATTAGTTAACCAAATAACACAAAGTAATTTAAAATTATTAAAAAACATAAGGCTTATAACGAATTATGAGATCAAGTTACAATTTAGGAACCATGAAATTTATAAATGCTACTCACAATTAACAAAATAAAAGCTTAAATCTTGCAACAAAACTTAACTATCCAACTTTGGTTATAAAAATAAACTTCTAAAAACAAAATTAAACAAAACAATTACTTATTTTTGTGAAATAATAAATAGGAAACAATTTTTTTTTACTGTGAAACTAAGTCTCTGTTCACATTTTGAACACATTACCATCATCCGACCGGATCTTCGGCGCAGAAGGAACTCGCAATATGAATACATTGCGAATCTACCCACTTTGTAACAGCCAATCTCTTCGCATTATCGCATACAACTTCGAATGTACCACGACCTTTCTTTTTCATATCTTTGTCACTACTTAGGCACACAATTGCGCAGTCTGTCCTTTCGGATCGTGCCCAAAGACAATATCCCCATCTCGTTACGTAAATAATAAACCAGCTCCAAAGAAGTAAACCAGTTGTCAAAGTAAACCGTGGATAGAACTGGATTAGATATCGTGTTACATAGTCTGACAACTGTTTTACCCCCAACACCGAGATAATTTTGTTCCCACTCTGTAAATTGAACTCGTTGAAAAGTGTTTGCCCCATCAGCATCATAGGCAAAAAAATCATAAACCATCCCTGAGGTGCCAGCTCGAACTAAGAATTTAAACCCCCATTTATGGGGTTTTTTGGGATTATATTGCTTGCGGTTACCAGCTTTTTTACCTTTGTATGGTATAATCATTTCATCAACTGCAAATGATCTCTCTTCTTCTACTTTGAGGCACTGTTGCCGGACATGTTCGATCACGGCAGACACTTTGTGATAGCTGTCATTCTTGTCTACGTTTGTATTGTCACAAAAATGTAAAAAGCGTTTGATAGATCTAAAACGTTTTATCCCCATAGCAGAAGCAATTGGTTCAAATCTAAGATCGTTACTCCAGTAATCTTCAATTGCCGGCATCTTTACGATTCCCATAATAATCTCTATACCCAATACTATTTCTATTTCCTTTCTTGTTACACAGATAGATTTGCCTTGTTGTTGTACTGAATACAGGTTAGTCATATCTACAATATAATCTAAAAGATCGTCACCAAAAAATTTTTTGAAATATTGCTGTGGAGACTCTAATTGGTACTGTTCTGCAAAACTAACACTTGCATCTACATTCACGGCTCCTGTATATTTAGTTTTCTTAAATATAAATCCTAATTGTTTTAGTTTACGCTTTTTTGCAACGGATGCTGCGTATAAAAGTGGCATAGGGGACGACTCAACATTGGCGACTTGTCTGGTACGGCGGCGTCGTGTTGTGACTGTACTTGGTGTCAGTGGAGATCTTATGGCAGTTGCAGATGGTGTTTCCGCTACAACGCAAGGTGGTAGAACTTGAGGTCTATCTGCTAACGAAGATGATGCTGATGCCATAGTCCGTGTTTCATTTTGGTTTACATGGTTATTTGACGTAAAACCCCCTAAATCTGCCTCTGGTTCTTCGAAGTCACTGATATCCTGAATTAGGTCATAAATAGCAGGCGAAATACTTCTCACTGCTGAAGAAGTGTGAGAGCCAGGGTAGTTTTGAAGTACTCACGCGCTAATATTCTTCTCTCCTGATCATCTTCAGATTCAATCTCCGAATCTTCAGAATCGGAAGGAGGCAATAGCGCAAGAATTTGCTTAGACCTCCAGCCTTTCCTCGCTATATTACTGAAATGAATATCGTCAATTCTAAAACTTATACTATAAAAATGTGATATAAATCTATATTATGTATGATGTAATGTAAATAGATAACTTAAATTCTACTAGTAACTAACTGGCAATGGCCGTTACAAATGACAAATATAAGCATCCCTACTCTCTGAGACTTTTAGGCAAAGTCCGTTACAAGGGACAAACATAAATGTTACTCCTCGTGAGACCTAATGGGCGATGTCTGTTTCAAGTGACATTAAGATTTATTTGGATATCTAAAAGAAAATACGAATGCTACGGTAATAAAAACAATTGAACACAATCGATTTATCATTTTTGTAACTAATATAAACATAAATAGAATATAAAACAAAGAAATACTTACCTAATAACAATATTTTTGAAGAGTGCAAACTTAGTTCGCCGTTGCAATATTTCAAATGATCGATGCAACGCATCAATCCAAGCGAGAGAGCGATCCAAATACGCGAGTGCGAAAAGGATAGCCTATAAAACGCGAAGTATCACGTGACTGGCGCTAGCGTCACCTTAAATCACATTTGTGTGCGTTTTTATAACATGTCACATAAAATGGACAAAAACAATTTAAGGGTTAACTTGGAATCCTGTACCCAATCGCTGTGCATGCGGCACTACATGGGGTCTAATGACTTCCGTGATGTATCGTTGAGCTGTTATTGTGCCTTCATTTGGGAGTACTAGCTCGGTTCTACCGGTTAGACTTATGCCACCCCATACCATAACATTGGACTCCCCAAACCGGCCTCTTCCGTGAATGCATGCTTCGGAAAATCGCTTACCTTCTCTTGTCCACACTTTGATGCGACGATCATCACTATCAATCTTCACTTTACACTCATCTGTAAACAGCAAAACTCCAATCATTCATGTCCTAATCCAAATGATGCCTTGCAAATGTTAACCGATTTGCGCGATGAGCACTTGTTAATGAAAGTCGCACTATTCGTGTTCTGGAGAACTGCTGATCTTCATGTAATCGGTTTCTGATAGTTTGGTCACTGACACGAGTCCTTGTTGTCTGGTTCAGGCGGGTTTGCAAAGTGCGGGCAGTGACAGTACGCTGTCTACGTGCATTCATGCATATGTATCGGTATTCCAGTGCTGTAGTTCATCGAACACTGCCTGAACCCTGTCTTCTATTAGTTCTCCCAGTGTCTTGAAACCAATTTCATGCATTCTGGATGGCTCCTTCGCGAAAAACTCAGCTCCAAAGCAACTGAACACTGCAAATGGTCTTCTTGAATTAATGTTCCGGCCTTAGTCGTAGTAACCACATCCATATGTCGTCGAACTCTCGTCATTGTTATTTTAGAAATGCTAATGCACACTGTAACCAAACGCAGCTGAACGAAAATGTTAAATAAGTTTAAAGTTAACGTTACAAATAGAGTAGAATAAAGTGGTTTTGGAGACTGATTTCAGCATGAATCGGGCCGGCTCGACCGGGGAAGAACTACCCTCTCACAGAATATCAACGTGAAATAGCAGTATTCTTTCTGTTATGTTTTGTTTGGTGAATGAGAGTGCCGGAGGCCCAATCACGCTCTTTCCTCCTACCCGCTCCTTCTCCTTCCCACTTCCTTTCCTAAAGGGTCGGCAACGCGCAAGTGATGCCTCTGGTGTTGCAGGCGTCCATAGGCTACGGTGACCACTTACCATCAGGTGGACCGTAAGCTTGCTTGCCAACACAGTTGTATAAAAAAAATGTGGTTTCAAAAAAAAATATGTAATTACTCGGCAAATTCCCAATAATGCAGGCAAATATGAAAAAAATTGTTCGCAAAGTAACTTGAACTATACTATACTGACTATAGCACTACAGATTTCACCACTTGCGTAAAGTAAATTATCAATAAATTAAGCCTGATGTAAAATTATACAAGAGGCCCTTATTTTCTTTTGACTAGCTTATAAAAGTGTCCCATGACATTACTTGTGGTACTTACCAATATTAACTCATACTACATAAAAAACTTTTCGAGTTGCGTTGACCATAACCCTTTATTAGATATCTACAAAGGAAAAGATAACTAGAGCTTACTGGGCCAGCTTGTGAACTATAGAGTAACCTTTCTGGTACTGAGAAGAGACGCATGCACAGCTTTGGGATGGTTTATAGGTATACAGAGCTCATAATATAACGATTTAAAATTTGTTTTAGCAATAACGAGATTTGAGCCGCATCGGCGCTATCTTGGCGTCAGTAGTTAGGTGTCGGCGGGTCAGATGTCATAATAATTATTTGTACACGATTAATTCAGTGATATGCATACGACGTAGTACGCATCGCATTCCTCTCACTACAACAAGAATAGGTACCTATCAGATATTAAGCCTTGGCCAAAAACTATTATTATAACAGAAGAAAGAAATTATTATGCATATAATCTTAAGAAGGCAGGGTACAGGATGAAGCGCTGTGGCAAAAGTCGTGCCTGATAGTAAGCGTAGTTTATAAATGCTTGCAGCACTAAAGATTCTAGTAGCACGTAGACATGTTTTAAAAACGCGTTTGCTATTTTGCTGGGTAAGGGGTGAAGATTAGATCTGCCGTCCTTTAACTAAAATGCCGTTAACCCACAAGCGCGCGATTATGAGTTTTTAATGAAAAGTAATATAGTTTTGAATTCTATACTAGAATATAGATATAGGTAGATAGATAATTATATAGATAAATAGTTTTAAATTCTAGTAAAATTATAGATAGACAATTCAAAACTATTTTACTATCCATTAAAAAGTCATATTCGCGCGCTTGTGGGTTAACGGCATTTTAGTTAAAGGACGGCAGAGATACACTGCTAACGTCAAAGTGCTTCTTTAAAAAGTCTGGCAACACCTTAGTCACCTCAAGCCAATAAATAACAAGACTTTTGACTGCGATTTGCCGTAGGATACAAAGCTGCTTCGTTTTACGCGAAATCCTAGGCGTAAGGGAAAATGCTACACATCCGTGTATCATTCCGTATCGTGTTTTTTTATGGAGATACCTTGAGGCTTGAACACAAGTGAAATACTTATTCTTAAAATATAGTATTGGCAGCAGCTAATAGTACCTATAAGTATGATTTTTTTTTACTTTCTCATTCAAATAGGTACTTCCCTGTAGTCGGATTAAAGTATGAATTTAATTTGGTTTGATTTTTACCTTCATATGTCTCGATCACTGACATAGATATTTATTAAAACATTCATTGTGAATACAAAGACAGTTCTTTTGTAGAAAATAATATTTATAATTAAGTATTACTAAAATAAACATGTTTTTTAGAAGTTAATGGTTATTCCATCCCACTTAACGCATTATTAGATAAACTATCAATACCTTGTGACAGCGTGGAAAATAACTAACCGATGAGTCCTCAGGGGGATTAAGCGATAACTGACCACTTACACAAAGATGTCAATACTGTCACCTAGTTTTACAATGCGCTCATAAACTGCGTAAATGTGCTAGGTACTGACGAAAAGTAAAATTGTTTAACACCTGCTGCCGTATTTGGTCTTGTCAGCAGATCATTTATTTTTTCATGCCTAGGGATGAAACTGATGGTAGAGGAAGACTTAAGCGAATATTTCCTAAATAGAAGGATGATTCGAAACCTGGATCGGATTGGTTTGATAACTTATTAATATTTGTTTTCGATTTGATTGTGAGCAATATAGTTCTCTATCATGTACATGTTATATGCCACGACTATGATTTTTAACATTTGTATCACTGTCACCCGGATTCTGAAAGGCTCGTTGTGTCAAAATCAAACTCATGTCGAGTGACTTAATTGACTGTTGCTTATTTAGTCAGCAAATCACAGCCCTTGAAATGCGTTTGACTGTCGGTTAACAATTTTTTGTATTAATCTGGTATTCAGAAACCGGGTGTTAATTACCAATACAATAATATTGTACCTGTATATTAAATTTTTATAGTTATACCATAAACTGCATAAGCAATAAAGAGCAGCGATAGCTCAGTGGGGAGACCAACAGACTGCAATGCAGAAGGTCTCGGGTTCGAACCCACGTCGCGCACCTCTGACTTTCGGAAGTTATATGACTTTTCGAAATTATGTGCGTATTGATTGACAATTATCGCCTGCTCCGTGCCTCGAAGAGCACGTTAAGCCGTTGGTCCCGGCTGCCATGAACATCTATGGCAGTCGTTATTGGGAAAGTCAGTACCCTCTAATATCCTGACACTGGTCTTTCCTTAGGGTATCGTTAGCCTTCGGGTTGCGGAGGTTAGGTGGCAGCCGCTCCGTGTAAAAACTGATATCCAGTCAAATCCGGTTAGACCAGAAAAGCCGACCCCAAGTGACTTGGGAATAATAAAGCCTCAGAGAGAAGAAGTTATACCATAAACTGTAAATTAAATACAATCAAAATGAACTAAAGGCCGATATTTCGATCAGATAGGTAACTATTATCTTGAAAATATGTTTGACAGCTTTTGTATATAAATGATGACAAAACCGCTATATTTATTCATTTGACTAGATGACCCCGTGTACTTCGTATCACCTATCCTAACGAAGTTTTCTATATTTTCTCACCGTTTAAACCTTCCCTGGACTACGACAAACATTTCAAACCCAAAATCAGCTAAATCAGCCCAGCCGTTCTCGAGTTTTAGCGAGACAAACGAACAGCAATTGATTTTTATATATATTATATAGATTTATTTGACGGTAGAAGATTGGTCCTTAATAAAAGTAATAATCGAATCGAATCTTATAAGTAATAGAATGCTTTAAATAATAAGAATTCTACCTAATATTATAAATATGTATGTGCCTACGTCTTTTTATTTGTTACGTTTAGTTATATGAACGTAGGTACTATAATAATAATAATCTAGGTATGTTATTATTTGTATAGCAATGCTCATAATAAAACACACAAATACTACTCTATAATTTGCAAATGTATAAAAATAATAGACTTATAATTTAATTAATAATGTAACGTAAATAATTATATTATATGTTTTCATTATAATTTAATACAATTTTATAATTTCTTATACAATGTAATTTAATTCATGACATAAATTCACGATGCTAATTAATTAAGGACAATATTAATTTTATTTCATACAGTACGTATTATTATTATTTTAATGTTACCTAATATTTACATATCGTTAATCTTAAATATTAATTTTGCATATCGTTCATACGGTGAGACATGCTGTGCTTATTTTATTATTTAAACATCTTTGTAACCGTATTTCTACCAAATAAAGATTATTATTATTATTATCACTTAATAGTCAAAAACGTGAAGATGTTTTGGACTTTCTGACTACAGGTGACTCGACAAAGCCTAAACAAAGTGTGTCAATGAACGTGCAATATAAATTTGATAAATTCTTATCAAATGAAGAGTTCTATCAAGTACCAAGAGTTACTCTGTTTGACTCGGGAAAACAAGCTTGCATCGCCGTTGCCCTTAGTAAATAAAAAGCAAATAAATTAAATTAAGAAATACAGTTAAGTATGTACTGAACAATTGTTCATAATAACCGATATCGAAGGTTTTACGTCGTCAGAAAAGGAAGTAAATGGTGCACTTTTTAAAAATGGTCACGTATTCTACAAAATTCACTGTCTGCCGTGCCTCGCACAATATAATCGTACATTGCTTATATGCGGCTAGAATTGAGATAATATGTAAGTAGTATATGTATATTAACTCAATGGCTACTAGACATGCCGATTAACGATCGATCAATCAGCGCGATTGGAACTGCGTCACATACATGATCAACCGTAAAGGACAATAGTAAAAACACAAAATACAATTCTTGCAGAATAGTATTTTGTGTTTATTTTACTCGTGGTAAACGGTGTGTATGTCAGAATTAGTCACAATGTACAGATCCATACAATTTTAAAATTTGTTATTCTAATATTGTTAGTTTACTTAATAAAGGAAAAAAAATCAAGAAATACTAGACAAAATAAATTATATTTGAAGAACTATGATAAGTATGTCTTCAAGGCGACATTTGGCCTATGTATTAAGCAGAGTAGGTATTGAAGTAGTTACTACGATTACTATAACTAAATTAATTTAATAGTCTACATTAAAAAAGATAATTTCGTCAGCCCACCCAGTATGTATGTATAACAACTATTTAATTCAATGAATGGATAATTCACGTCTATCGACATTTATGACACTATTGTTATTGTTAACTGCACGTTGACCTGCGTTGCTACGCACGGTAAACAATGTTTTACTGAAAATTAATATTGCAAATAGGCATATAAATTTATTCTCGGCTTTTATCTTAGAAGAGGGAGACAATGATGAACGACCAAGTTTATTTCTCTGCGTTCGACAGATAAAGATACTTGTGCGCGCTCCATTTAAAATTTAAATTTACTTTTCGCGCCATTATTTGACGTTATTTTTTTCTCCGTGCTCAAGATCAGTAGTAGTGGCGTTTCTATGATAAAAAAGTAGTGTTACGTCACACGTTAGTGCATTTATGAACGTGAATCGAAATGCTTGTGGGAAGTATTGACTTTTTAATTAAAATTTGGCTCGTCGTGTTTTAAAAGATTATATTTAAAACAAAATCGTATAATGATAAAACATTTAAATAAAAACACCGTACACGAACATTTGTTGCAAAAAGAGAAATTGCTTGAATCTAAAACTAAGCCGAAATATAGTGGCAGCATGTCGGGCACACGGAACGGAAGATGGCTCTCACAGGTGCGTTTTTACGTCTACCGTTTTTATTATTTTATTGTATTTCCTGTATAACATTAATGGAATGATTTTATTTTCTACATAAAGAAAATCATAATATTCACGGACGAAATTGAAGTTTTACGCGACTGTAAGTACGGACTTTGTTACATTGCATTGTATCATGCAAAACATGCGAACCCCTTATCGATACCGATAACGGTTACGATATCAGTGATACACGTGTATACACCGATTAGTGTTACGTTATACTTTGCATCGAATAGGTACAACATTAATAAAGTATAAAAAATTAAATACTATGGATATCGGCCCGTGTCCGTGTTAAAAGCGATAATTGTGAAACAAATAAAGACATTTCAATGCCAATAACATCTTAGAACGATAATACTTTAAGGTCGTCAACCTAATTAGAACAATTATAATATTTCAGAATACCTAACGAATAAATATGAATTGACAAGTGTATTTTTTAATTCATACATATTGATTAGTGTGGTGGTTAATCTAGTGATGGGACAAAGAGAAAAATGATTACTGAAATAGTCTAATTGTGTCAGATATTTGTGTTATACTTAATTGTTTTTGTTATGATGGTCGCTGAGGAAGCATACGAGGTGCAACTGAGCGGAGGTTTTAAAGTAAGTTTCGGCTATGGGAATTATGTCCATTGTGCATTTTAGTTAATAAAAAGGTGTAATAAAGTTGTGTGGCCAGTTTAATGACTTAGCAAAAGTGGCAACACCGTGGACTAATAAAAAAAATATATTATCAAATTAAACACTTGCTAGATATACATATATAGATAAACTAATATCAATAAGTTATCTGTGCTTGGAAATGGATGCAATTAAAGTTTTTTTAATGGGCTCGTCTCATTTCTTGTAGACTTCGTGCTTGGTGTATTTTCATGTCAATAACGTACATGTAACGTAAAGTAACACGTGAGGTACTAACTGTTAACACGAAAACTTATTTTGTATTAAATTATTATTTACTTAATACAAAAATTGTTTGAACTACAATTTAAAATATAATTATATTGATATATAATTAGGATAACACCCTGACTCAAAGTACTTACTGAGCTGATTCGGAATGATTAGGTTAGTAAGCCTAGGACACGACGAGACAGCGGCGGCAAGACCCATCATAGAGACTCCTCTGAAAATGTGGCGGCAAAATGCCTCTGCAGCCACTCGGCATTTTGCCGCCCTCGCCTTCCGGACGACGCAGGTGCTCTCGGGGCACGGCTGCTTCGGGAAGCTATGTCGCATCGGCCGAGAGGAGACGTCCCGGTGCTATCGCTGCGAGGACACGGCGCAGCATACCCTTGAAGAGTGGCCAGCCTCGGCTGAAGAGCGTCGTGATCTCGTCGCGGCAGTAGGGGTGGAGCGTCTCTCGCTACCGGCTATGGTAGAGTCTATGGTCACGAGCGATAGCGCATGGGTAGTCGCCGCCTCCTTCTGCGAGGTAGTAATGTTCGCTAAGGAGGTGGCGGAAAGGGGACGGGAGGCGAACAGCAGTCTCCCGGCCCGCAGTCAATGCACTGGGCGCCGAAGGGCGCTAAAGGATCTCCGGCCCCTATGAGTGCTGGCCTGGGGCGACAGACTAGGACAGTCTGTCGCCCGTGCAGAAGCAGGCCCGAGACGGCGGCGCGTCGTGTTCCGCACGCGTCTGTCAATGAATGAGAATTATAAAAATTGCGACGAGGCTGCCACGACTAAGTGGCGGCCCAAATCTGCCGGGGCTGCAGGATGAATGTGCGAGTGATCCCTGCGCCCTGGCCATAGATTGTGAGATGGAACACCGTGGTAGGTTTAGTCGGTATTACCAGGATATCTCCATCTTTTCCCGGGTGAGTCCGACATAACCCTTCCGCCCGCCCCCGCGAAGGAGTATGCGCAAATGCATTACCCACGATAAAAATAAATGGATAGTAAGCCCACGTGGATTATTTTATAACCGCCAGATATAGGAGCCTCTGTAAACGGGATATTAAATAATTTTCTCGAGTCGCTTTGTTCATATTAGAATAAATAAATGTTATGTATTTTAAGAGGTACATATAGGTATAAACGATTTTATATTCAACTAGCTTTTACCCGTGGCTTTGCTTGCGTTAAAATAGTAGTTATGTTAGTAACAGTCCTTTTTTAAATAAAGTATGCCTATGTTACTCAGTGATAATATAGCTTTCTACCGGTGAAATAATTTTAAAATTCAGTTGTTTAGTTTCTGAGTAAAATTCTTACAAATAAACAAACAAAAAAACGGCTACGAGCTTGTACGCCCCTTGACTTTCGCCCCTTTCATAGGTTTTCGGATGGATTTTAAGAAGAACGGGCTCGTAACTAAAAAAACAAAGCTTTCCTCTTTATAATATTCGTAGGTATAGATGTACATTATTATGCTTATCAAAAGGAGTTATTTTAAATTGATATCTATTAATTATTATAGTAACTGATATATCTTGTTATATCTTGTACAAATCTTGAGATTTTGTTATTACGTCATGTATTACTTAGCCTTGATTTTCAAACTATTATTTAGTTAATGTCTTCTGTAGAATCAGCGCGCCAGATCTGTTGACAGATTACATGTGATATATGTGGATGACCAAAGATCGATAAAAACTACATACGTCTATACAGTAACAGCCGTCACACAATATAGGGTGTCTTGTGGGAGTTGTTTTTACGTTAACGCGATCGAAACGTTTACCGCATTTGGCTCTCTGATTGGTTAAGAGGGTGGAGCGGGCCAATCGGAACGACGAACATCATAAACGCGTCGATCGCGTTAACGTCCAACAAACTCGCACTAGGCACTACCACAGTGTACTAAGAACAGTAGTTTATCTAAGACCGCTCGGCGAGTTATTAGCCTACTCTTGCGTTGGCGCATATGGTTGTCACTTTTATTTTTAGTTAAATATTATTTGCGTATTATGAGCAGCACTACGTTTTTATTTATATAATATAACGTGTATAACATAACGTGAGAGCAGGCGAACGCGAGCGGGCGAGCTGCGTAGGTACTTGAACGCGCCCGACGACACACTCACGGTTCGGCCCACGCTGCCGCCACACTATTCCGCCGTATATAATGCTAATGTGTGCGTGGAAGCGCGCAGCGCGCACGCACACATTCAAGCCGGCAGCGGCACATTTCTATGAAGATGACTTACTGTTCTTAGTATACTGTGGCACTACTGACTATTTTACAATAAGTGATAGCCTCTGGTTTTGTTTATGTTTTCATCCGTAGCTTATATGTCACTTTGGCATTAACTACTATTTGCTGTGTTATTATAATAACACAGTCTAATGATTCAACGTTTTCATTGCACACACAGAAATGATTTCAATAGCGGCATTTTTCAATACAGCACTGTAGATACAGACCGTCAGATTCTGCTTTTAATTATAATTTATGCCATGCTCCACAAATTGTAATTTTTATTAAGACTGCGCCGAGCGTAAGATAGATAATGATGCTCTGTCAGAGCTCGTGCGGCGCATATTCAAATCGGCGCGCGGCCGCCATAGTAAAATTGTATGGAGGATTTGAAGTGCTTTTTTGATAAATGTATCTTTATCGTCAACCAATAACTTAAATATTTGGGTCGGACTAATTGTAATATAACTATTTATGTTTCGTTTAAGCTGTAAAATAGGATAGATTTCTACTGTTATAATCTAAAAATCACGTAACACGCTTACGTTTTTGCATTTTACGTAATTTTGTAAGCGAATATATTAATTATTTTAAGTTTTTTACACGGAGTAATTGTAAACACATTTATTGTTTTGGTAAATGTATATTTCATATATGTATTAAACAAAAAGTGTTGATTTTATTCACTTAACTGTGACCGACTGTTTTGGCACATTTCGCCCGGCGCAGTCTTAAGAATGTAGCATTACCATTCTTATAAGCGTAAAAGGATAAGTTTAGTATCCTGTTAGAGGCCTTTGACACTTTAGCTGCTGCTTCCAGCTTACTAAAAATAAAGGTAATTTGTACAAGTATGTACATATATGTAAAGTTATATTACTTGCCCACCAAAAGTAATGCGTAACTGTTGGTTATATTTACATCATGATCAGATTTGATAGCTGCGAAAAGGGGTATACCCCAGGGTTCTGTACTAAGACCTTTATAATTTCGTTATTGATGATATAACAATAAATTCATTTCTTTGAAATTACTTTGAAACAACTATTATTATAATTTCACTTTCGTGGTTACATGTTATAAAAGAACCGCAAAATCTCTTTTATTAATTAAGTTTCAACGTGAAGCATTCATTTATAGGTTATACATAAGACAATAATGCAATACAAGATCATTTATACATGATTTTCTGTAAGTCTACACGGGTTAAACTTTGCGCAGAGAATCTGCTTTACTCTTAATTTCATACTTACGCATGTTTATAGTTAAGTATTAATTTATTCCATGAGATTGGTTTTTAAATGAGGCTCATACCCATTAAGTACTAAGCTAGTTTATAAACAGGGACGAGTCTATTGTCGTTTTGTCGACATTTTTATGCAAAACGAGCTATTAATTTTTTTTTCTCAGCGTTCAGGCCGGTCGTCGCTTAAGGGAAGATGAGCTTACTACTCTTAATATTGTCCTACGTTTACGCGAACAACCAGATTCCTTGCTGCTAATCGGAAACCTCAACAAAACTACCCGACGCAACAGCCAAACCCAAGTATTCGCGGACTACTGCAATTGTTTTATTTTCATTATTTTGTAATCTGTATAATAAGTAACGAACTTATCACGGAATTTATATATTGAGTCCTTTTTTGTTATATTTGAGGCGAAACTAGCATTAGTCGGGTTTTTTATAATCGCCATCTTAACCTTTACTTGCAATTTATTAATCGTTTATCGGTAAACATGTTAGTTACAAAACCGGTAATCTTAAATTCTCTCACTAAGCTTCTGTATTGAGATGATTTAGTGCATGAGTTATCTAATTATGCCATTTCTTTATAATAGTATATTTATACACAATTATACTGTTATAGAATTATTAAGAATCTGTTTAAATATATATGTATATAATATGGTCTTATTCAGCAGCGATAGCTCAGTGGGGAGACCAACAGACTGCAATGCAGAGGGTCTCGGGTTTGAACCCACGTCGCGCACCTCTGACTTTCGGAAGTTATATGACTTTTCGAAATTATGTGCGTATTTATTGACAATTATCGCCTGCTCCGTGCCACGGCGAGAACGTTAAGCCGTCGGTCCCAGCTGCCATGAACATCTATGGCAGTCGTTATTGGGAAAGTCAGTACCCTCTAATATCCTGACACTGGTCTGGCCTTAGGGTATCGTTAGCCTTCGAGTTGCGGAGGCCAGGTGGCAGCCGCTCCGTGTAAAAACTGATATCCAGTCAAATCCGGTTAGACTAGAAAAGCCGACCCCAAGTGACTTGGGAATAATAAAGGCTAAGGGAGAAGAATGGTCTTATTCATAAACAATCTTGCCCTAGTCTGAATGTGATGTGTTTGCGGCCGAATGAAAAACTATACTGTCAATATGTTTGAAGTCCTGTATGTCGAGAGCATGAATGTTATTTATCTTTTAATTTCTTCTACGTTCTTCATTTAAAGTAATGAATAATTAAATATTATTATATATATTTATACGTTCAGTAATTGTAATAAGTAAGTCTTATAAACGTTCTGTAAATATCTTATTTAAAAAACGTTTTTTAAGCTTTCATTGTATACAACATCTTTTTTAGTATTTTTTTGATATCTACGTTATAAACTTCTTGGTAGTTCAATGAATATTAATACTGTTACTCTTATCTGATATTATAAATAAGATAGTGTGCATTCGTTTCTCCTCACGGCCGCTTTATATATCCAATCTCAACCGAAATGTTGCTATCTGAGTTAGAATTTTGACATATTTTCTATGGAAGATCTGACAACATTCTAACTAGATAGCAATATTTCGATTTAGATTGAATTTAGAAAGCGGCAGTAAGTCACGCAGCACTGGAACTACAGATAGGCGTGAATTCTTGCATAGAGATAGTTTAAGGGCCGGGAACTGACATTAGTTTTGTCTCGGTAAATTGCACGGGTCTTATTAGATAATATTTTAATTTAGAACTACAGGGCGGATCCGTAGATAAAATTTAGTTAAATATAGAGCAGCGATAGCTCAGTGGGGAGACCAACAGACTGCAATGCAGAGGGTCTCGGGATCGAACCCATGTTGCGCACCTCCGACTTTCGAAAGTTATATGACTTTTCGAAATTATGTGCGTATTGATTGACAATTATCGCCTGCTCCGTGCCTCGGAGAGCACGTTAAGCCGTCGGTCCCAGCTACCATGAACATCTATGGTAGTCGTTATTGGGAGAGTGTCGATACAAAAAGATCCCACTGGGTCGAAGTGTCTGTGTGACTAGCTTGTCAAATAAATAAAATGTAGTTTCGGATTCCTATTGTTTTCCTTATTTGTTGGTGCTACACGACACACGCAATACCACTGAACAGATTTTGATACGGTGTAAGTTCGATAGTTTAAGCTTTAACTTAAGATCTAAGTTGCGTTGCATGCAATTCTGTTCAGCAGAACCAAAATAATTTTGAAAGGTGTGATGTGTGTTAATGAAATTGCGGAGATACTGCTATCCACGCGAATAATAGGCTACGAGCCCGTACGCCCCTTGACTTTCGCTCCTTTCATAGAAAGACGGAGTTGGGTGATTTGATAGTCTGGGTGGATTTTAAGAAGAAACCTGACAAATCCCTCCTAGGGGGCGAATCTTGAGGGGTGAACGGGCTCCTAACCGAATAATATCACAGGGATAATTTAGTATAAAATAAATATGTATGTATATTTATTTTGATGAGGAGTAATAATATTATAATGTAACATCTTTTGTAACACCAGCATATAAACCTATCAAAGCTATTAACAAGATTTATTGCTTGTCATATCTAGCAATATATAAACATTCTCGGGTGCAATGAAATCACACATATATGTATATTTTTTTTTTAATGTGCGCTGTGACGGACAATAATAAAAATAATATAAAAAATAGAACAACACAACCTCCGACATTGCTTACTGCGGGTAATACGGGTTGCGAGACTTATCACAGGGATAAAAGAGTTTTAGGCGGCGGAGCGGGAGAGGGAGCGTTTAAACCCTCTCCCCAACCACAGAGCCGGGCGCCGGAGGGCGTGAGACGACCTCCAGC
Organism: Catocala fraxini; assembly: GCA_930367265.1. Lineage (NCBI taxonomy): Eukaryota > Metazoa > Arthropoda > Insecta > Lepidoptera > Erebidae > Catocala > Catocala fraxini. The sequence continues at coordinate 28,731,812 of OV884025.1, read as the reverse complement.
CACCCTGAGGTTTGACCTGGGGGTGGCGGGCTTTGTGGGCCTGCCCGCCATCCGTTCAGCACCAGGTCCGAGAGGCGGCGTGCGTGTTGCCACGCGCGCCTATATGTCGAGTCCGTCTCCCCTCTAGGGGGGACAGTAGGGAATGTTAGAAGTGCCAATAGGGTAGGTCTTTTGTGTAGTGGCCTGCCGTTTCATACGGCGGGCCGAAACCTCGGCAGGGTCGCGACCGCATGTGAAAGTGATTCGCGCGGCCCCGTCGATAGTGGTTTTGTCGAGGAACACCGTGGTAGGTTTAGTCGGTATTCCGGGAGGTACTTTATCATCTTTACCATCTTTCGTTTACCCCGGCGAGTCCGACATAACCCCTCCGTCCGCCCCCTCGGAGGGATATGCGTCATGCATTCACCCACGGTAAAAAAAAAAAGGGATAAAAGAGTTTGACTGGCGCAGCAGTAGTGAATACGACTGCTGTGTATCAGAAATCTCGGGTTCGAATCTCTGGTGAGACCAGCAAAAAAGTGATTGAGTTTTTCTGTCAAGAATTTCTCAATAACAGTTCGGAGTTAGGAAATGTGTGGTGTCGAACACCTCTGTGCTTCGAAAAGCACGTAAAGCCGTTGGTCCTACGTCTGATCTCTCTGCGGTCGTATTGGATTGCCGTCCCATCGGATAAAGAGAGTTAGAAAATAGAGAGTGCTCTTGTGTTTGCGGACACACCATTGCACTTAATATTAGACCTTATAGCCTGCGTATAAGGCCAGTCTTCTTTCAGATTGGTCACCTTGATCGAAAATTCGATTAAAGCAGGTAGACAGTTCCAAATTGCCTTTGGCAGTTGTTAATTCCATCATATAATTGTAAAACCAAAGTCGTATACAAGGTGCAGATTTCTTCATCTATAACAATGAAAAAGGTAAATCAGGCCACAGTGTACTACCGATATTAGCAAAAGGAAGTACCTTAATTTGTATCAATTTTCTAATACGTAGTCAATCGAGGACCTACGTCGATGCAGCTTAGCTGCACATTTTACCTGCGAGCGTTTGGAATGAATAATAATTACATTATCTCGTGGCTTTTTAACTATGCAATTATAATATATATATTAAGTATTTAAAGCCGCGATTATTTAAAACAGTGTAAGCCTACGTTGGACTGTCACGCAGAGATCTCGAATTAGATCCAAAGGCACGCATGATTTTTCGAAGTGCGTATTCATATTTAATAGTTAGTTATCGCTCTCTTTTAAACGGTAAAGGAAAACATTGTGAGGAGTCCTGTTGTTGTCCATTATGGTCTCAAAGATATGTGAAATCTGTCAACCCGTACGGGTCCAGAGTGGTAGATTAGGTCCAAACCCTTTTCACATTGAGAAGAGGTTCGTGCCCAGATGTGAGATAGATTATCTAATATTATATGTATACAGGCATTTTACTAACACTATCAAAACAGAAAGAAAGGTCAGTCTCTTTAATTTTACCTTTAAGAACTATGGAAATTCTAGGTAACTTATATTGAATGGAAAAGCTGATGACGGCACGAATGAACCGGCTTGTCTAAACGGAGACAGGAGAATATAGGATCGTTGTTGTCATATTATGTATTAACTACATTATAACGGATGACTACTATTGGTAAACTGCCTCGCTGCCGCTTCGGTAGTGAATACAAATACTGTGCATGAGGTCGCGGGGTTAATTTTCGGGTCACGACAAATATTTTCAGACAATAAATTTTTACTAGCATTGAGTCTAAGACTGCGGCAGAATATGGCAATAAGCTCGCCTTATATTACTTGAGATCTAAACCTTAGTTGGGTAATTTTGGAAGTAATACACCTTCCCACCGTTTCAGGGATAGGACACTATAATTATAAGTAAGTATGACTACAGACTACTGACTCATTAGTCCTATGATATTAATGTGCGTTGAGGACTGCAACCGATGAGGTTTTGGTTTTGAGTCTAGTATCGTGCCGTAAACGTGCAACTAAAATATAGCTGGCGAAACTTTAGTGTATACCGTTTTTCTTTTTTTTACACGTGTGGGAATGCGTTGACGCTTAGGTAGCTCTCCGCGGGGCGACGGAGAGGTTATGTCGGACTCACCGGGGATAAGGTATCCCGGTAATACCGATTATACCTTCCACGGTGTTCCTCGACATAATCAAAGTTGGCGGGCTCGCGCGAATCACTTTCACATGCAATCGCGACCCCACTAAGGTTTCGGGCCGCCGTATGAAACGGCAGGCCACTACACCAAAAGACATTTGGTCACTTCTAATTCTAACCCTGCTGTCCCCTTGAGGGGAGACGGACACACGACACAGAGGCGCGCGTGGGAACGCGCACGCCGTCTCTCGGACCTGGTCCCGAACGGGTGGCGGGCAGGCCTACGAAGCCCATCACACCCAGGTAAGTTTATACCTCTACTTACCCTTTTGAGATAAGAAGGCATCATCTTACAGACATATTGACAGTTTGCCTGATACGACTCAAAGTCAATTGATGCGATACTACGAAGTTAACAAGGACGCTCGGTTAGATCATTAAAGATGTCGAAACAGTAATGGATTCAGGAAGTATCAATAAAGGGACAGATAAACGATTGATACTGTGGAATAGTTCTCATCAATGAAACTTTATAATGTGTTTGCCTTCTTAGTAAAATAAAAATAGTTTGAAGGCAATTATGGCACGGCGGGCATTTTCGAATAAACTTGGAATTTCGTTCAAACTAATCGTGCGCTTGATTGAATATTATTAAATATGGAACTTTTATTTAGGTGAAACAAAGTGTACCGTTGTTTCACCTAAATAAAAGTTATTACCAACTTAATTTTGTATAGTGTATTATAATCATAGAGATACTAAATTTATAAAATCTAATAACCTATATTTACTAACGTATTAAAAAAGATAACATAATTACAAAAACACAAATAATTATAATACTAAATATTTACAAAAATAGTTTAGGCATCGTAGAATGCTTCAGCATCGCTGTCAACTGGTAACGTGCCCAGAAGACTGGCAGCATTGAATGAACTTATTTGGATTTTCTTTAATATTATTTTGTCTTAGGTCACTCCAGTACTTAGGTGACCAAAAAACCATTATTCAAATCTGTCAAGCCTTTTTGGAGTTTTTACGAAACTAACTCAGGGCAGTTGAATTTTATATACATAGGATGGAGTTTTGTTACTCAGTCATGCGTAAACCGTGATTTTGGCACACATATGGGATAAGTCATGGTCAGGTAACAGGTCATGGTCTGGATTAACATATAGGTCTTTTTATACCAGTATGCGTTCTCATGAGATTTAAGCGAGCGAGACCGCGGACAGAATTCAGTAAAATAAAAGCCCAATACTTAAGTAAACATTGGCGACGATAACAAATTTACCATCAGGCAGACGGTTTAATCGTATGCCCGGTTGATTCCAAAAAAATACAAGACTAAAATAATATTAATATTCATGATATTTTTACATAAAATACTTGTATATATGGAGGATTACGAGACGGCCTAAACCCCTACCACTTTTCAAAAAATCTATTCGCCATATAGCGTGTAACATAATATTTACATTTACATAATTATATTTATTATTTGAACGACCAATAAATTCTTTTTATCCTTTTAGGTCTTGAAGATAGGAAGATGCACGAATATAATTCTAAACACAGAGTATTACATACATACGCCAGTAATATATAAGTCAATGCATATATATGTAATAAATTCTGTTTAGAATGATGTATATTCTGCCCTTCTAACTATAACTACCTTATCTGCATCAATAGCTAAATGGAGAAAAACGCGGTTAAAGTTTTATTTTTTCTTTTTGTTGTAATTAACCAATTATTTATATATGTACAAATCATTCGATTTTATACGATAGAACAATTTATGGACAATTAAATAGATTGACTTTTTTAAATTTAGTTTGTATTTATTATTAAATAAATGCAAAAAAAGTGTTATCGCTAGGATATTTTTAATCTCATTAAAGCGAACCTAAGCATTATCACTTTAAGTGTCGTACATAAGGTACTAATGCTTAGGAACTGTACTTACCGTGTTTATTATTAGAAAACAATATTTTTGATTATTAGGATATGTTACGTATTACTGTACTAAATTCACACTTAAGGTAATTATATTAAGATGGATTATTGAAAATAAGAGTGCACTTAAATAAAATAACAAGTGTAGGTACACCGTATTAAATCTGTTACTGTTTTTATAGGTTAATTTAAAATAATAAATCAGCATTAAAATGTATTTATTTATGAATTTGTGACATAACAAGTTAAGTATGGAAAATAAAAATCATATAACAAACTTATACAATATAGTTACTTAATCTAGTAAGGCACGCTGTGAGATCACATGGTAATAAAAATGGAGCAAGCATTAAACCTTAAAAGAATAATCAGAACAATAATTACTATGGAAAATTTGAGATCACATATTTCAGTATAATCTTCTTAAATGCTATATAATTAATGTATTGAACTATAAAACTTGTGAATAAGTACACACAACGAATATAAACACAAATAAAAAAATATATATCCAAAGTTCTTCAATTTACACAGAGGCAAATTACGCCAATATTCTCTTCTGTTTTCTGGCATAAGTGGCGCCACTTTTGTGAGGATTTCTATTTAAGTTCCACAGTTATACCCTTTTCTTGGGTTATAGCCATGTCTCTGAAAAAAATTGTGCTTTCATTATTTTCGTCTGAAGGAAATCCAATTTTAAATAGTCATCGTTACAATTATGACTAGTTTTGTATTTGAAAGTGTAGTGTCCCCTCTCTACTGTGACAACCGCCATATCTTTCAAATAAACTCGGGGTTCTTTCTTACGCAGCTTATGCTGGGACGACCAATTTAGATAGCAATAAAAATCTGAAATTTCCATAACCTTTACATTATTTTTTCTTTGAATTTGACAACCGGACTCACTACAAAATCATAAAATCGTAGACTTTATCCATTCTTTAAGTGATTTTTCTACCTGGTGATGAAAGGAATCTGCAGACATAAACGTATGGCCACTGTCAAGATACTTCAGAGTAATTGTCTTAGCCGCTATCAAAGTGATGTTAACCAAGTCTACCAAAAACGAAAACAGAGACCAGTTCATATTTTGGGCTGCACAGTTGTCTAACCAAAGAGTGATGTGTTCTGCGTCTCTTTTATACATAAGTAAATAGTAAAATAGTAGTTTTGTAATACACAATAATATCAGTTTCACTCACAAATGAATTGATTGTTAATATTTTCTTACATTCACACAACACCATTTAGTCCTAAACTAAGTACAGCTTATAAAAACTTAGGTACATTTACCTATATAGCAACACACAGACCTAAATAAGCACTCATATCCATGCACACAAGTTTGACTTGTGCGATAATCAAACCCGCGACCGCAAGCGTAATAGGCAAGTTCAATAACCACATTAACAAAAACTTGTGGTCAAATTTGTATTTAAAATTAGTAAAAGCATTGACAATATAATATTATAATTATACAAATACTTATTTTAAGCAATCCACTCGTGGCGCATGCAAAGCACATTTTATATACCTTATTAAGAAACAACAAACTTTTAGCTCAACTTAAAATATTTAATAATTCACGATAACTCAACAGGAATGAGCGCGATAAACAAAAGTACTTACGAGATTGTGTTTTCGCGCCAAAACCGATGACGAGACGCAAAAACGGCCACTCCTGATCAGCAATCGCTCGCGGCTAACTCACTGGGAATACTCCCCACGCCCCGCATTTATCTCCCTGGACTCTGCGCTTACGCAAGCCCACCTAATCATAACTACCGTAACTGCAATACTTGATGCATATGTCCTTAGTAATACCTTAAAATCATCTTCTATTTTCTACTAAGCATAAACACAATAAGTGACAGATACGCAGATAATAATAAGTATTATTTGTTTTTATAGACGATTGTTCAACGTATAACTACCGTAAGTCATATTTTTAGTTATTATGTTTAGGATGAGCTAATAAATTTAATTTTATAGATGCGCAGTATGGGTTTAGAAAGGGCAAGTCTACAACATTGGCTTGTTATGACCTTGTGAGTTCAATAATAAATACTTTAAATGCAAGATCCTTTTGCTCAGTCCTCTTTCTTGATTTAAGTAAGGCCTTCGACCATGTGGACCATACCATCCTATTAAAAAAATTAGAAAAATATGGTATTAGAGGCCCAACTCAACAATGGCTCACAACTTATGTGAATAATAGAACACAGATCACCAGAGTCACAAAACTCGACTTAGATTCAAACAGTCTTATCAATTATGATTCGGAAGCCAAAAGCAACGGTTGTGGTGTGCCTCAAGGGAGCATTTTAGGACCCTTGCTGTTTCTAATTTATGTCAATGACTTGCCGTCAGAAATTGGACATAAGAGTATATTGTTTGCAGATGATACCACCATAGTAGTAAAATCTGGTGACATAAAAAATCATGAAATTGATGTTAATAATTGTTTTAGAAATGTAATTAATTATATGAATTCAAACAGTCTTAAAATAAATATAGATAAAACTAAAATAATCAATTTTAAAACATATAAAAGAAAACCTGTAACATTAAATATTAAGAATAACAATAAAATTATAGAACAAGTTAATAATATAAAATTCCTAGGTATACATATTGATGCACATTTGTCATGGAAGAATCACATTGAAGCTATTTGTATTAAACTAAATAATCTGGTATTTGCTTTAAAAAAATTAAAACATTGCACACCTGCAGCAACTTTACTGACAGTCTACCACGCCTATGTTTGCTCGATAATCCGATATGGTATTATTGTTTGGGGAAATGGAACAGACCTACTAAGGGTATTCATAGCGCAAAAGAAGTGTATCAGAGCTATTTATGGTATGCGATGGGATGAATCTTGTAAGCCTGTATTTAAAACTAAAAAAATACTTACTGTGCCTAGCATCTATATTTACGAGATGGCCAAATTTGTCAAACATAATATGACAATGTTCGAAGTCAATTCAAATTTCAATAAAAGGACGACTACACACATTAGTCTTAAAATGCCTGTTCCTTCCTTAGAGTTGTTCCGTAAAAATTGTTCATATATGGCACCTTTAATATACAATTCTTTGCCGCGAGAAATAATTAAACAGCCTTGCAATAAATTCTGCATGGACTTAAAAAAATGGTTAATTGAGGAGAGCTTCTATACCGTTGAAGATTTTTTACAGAAAGGGTCATGTCGATTTTATAGATATGGAAATGCACTGTAGATGAATAAATAGTGAATAATTATAGCTATTATGGTAATTATAAGTTAAATATAAGCTTAAATATTTGCATGCCAACTTTATTTGGCGGAATGTGTCGCTGCTCTAAATATAATAATATTGTACCAACTTTTGTATATACCACATTTTAGGCAAATAAATGATATTATTATTATTATTATTATTATTATTATTATTAATGTATTTTACTAATCATAACCATAGTAAATACCATATAAAGTAGATATACTTCGTACTTTTAATCGACATCATAATAAAACTTCTAAGCATAACTACGGTATATGCTCTTAGAGTAATTATGACTAGAAACTATGATAAAATTATGTTTAAAATACACCAAGTATAAAAACACTAACAGCCATTACCGCACTTATATTTAGGAATATCTTATCAGTGTTGCAGTTGCTGCGGTTATGCTTAACATTATCTCCGTTTCTATATGTTATTTCTAGATTTTAATAAATTATTCATATAGATCTCATCGTGCCGATTCTAAATATACCCATAACTCAAATTCGATAAAAATGTCAGTTAAGGTGGTTATTGTTAGCACGGCAGTTAATTGTAACATCACGCATTTTGGGGGCCATATTTTACGACGTTTTGAAAAAATATCCTGCATACACTGTTTAGACCAAACACAAGAGTCCCTATACTTTATGTCATTAATTAAATTACATTGAATAAGGAATTATAAAATTGTAATGAAAACATATAATATAATTATTTACGTTACATTATTAATTACATTATAAGTTTATTATTTTTAGTACATTTGCACATTATAGTATATGTATCTGTGTGTATTATTATGAGCATAGCTATACCAATAATAACATAACTAGATTAATTAGGATTATAATAGTTTCTACGTAAGTGTGGGTTTTCGACCCTTTTTTTATTTACTTGGGCTAGTTCATTGACGCGTACCCTACCGCGGGGGCGGGCGGAGGGGTTATGTCGGACTCGCCGGGGTAAAAGAAAGATGGTAAAGATGATAATGGACCTCCCGGAATACCAACTAAAAATACCACGGTGTTCCTCGACAAAACCGCTATCGACGGGGCCGCGCGAATCACTTGCACATACGGTCGCGACCCCGCCGAGGTTTCGGCCCGCCGTATGAAACGGCAGGCCCCTACACGAAGAGACCTATCTTTTAGGCAAAACGTCCCCAAACCCTACTTATTAAATTATTTATAAATTTTGATTAAATTACCGATATCGAATTATAATAGGGCGGGCGTCATCATTACCAATTAAAAGAACCCATAGAACTCGATTCGATTCTTGTCGACAGCGTTTAATCCCCGAATTGATACTCTCGTGTTATAGTGTGACCGGTAAACTTGTTGAACCGTTCAGTACAGCTGAACTATGACACTTGTATGGAATCTTGTCAACGTAAACGGAAGAGAAGCCCCTCAAACTTACGTTTTATATCGATAATATTATAATCTATAGGAAATACTACTAATACTGGCTGGTTACAATTAAGTAGGTGTCGCAATTCTTTTATTTTTTGCCTCTACTCTAAGATTCCTGTAAGCTTAAAACAAACTTTTGGTAAACCAAACGAGTCATTTTAGCTACGGATAGTAATATTGGATGTAGTTTTCATACATTACGTGTCAATATTAAATGTCCATAGGTAAAACGACTCGTTTCTTGAATATCGAATATTTATTGACCTTAATTTTGTTTAAATGTTATGTGATACGTAACTGATTGTTCTAGACTTACAAACAATTAACGAACGAAAAGTACACTTAGATTAAGAACAATAAATCGTGAAACACAAATATTTGTTTGAGGTTCGAACCTGCACTATCAGCAAGCAAGCGAGCAAGCGATCGTCACGCCGCTGCCACGACGGCAGCGGCGTGACGATCACTTGCTCGCTGCGCCCTCCGTGCTAATGTATGACTATTATACAAAAGTTATTTCGAAAAATAATTCATAAGCTTGCGTTTATAATGGCGGTAGTTTGTGTGGTCTCGTATAGTATACATAAAAGGGTCCCTATTACGTGGGCCTTAAAAACAAAGCCAGATAAATGTGTGTGTACTAGGTACACCTCTATGTTCTCGTTTTAAGAACTACAGGAACGTCTTTAAGGCTAGATAAGCCGGTGGCGCAATGGTTTAGATCTGAGGTTCCCAGACTCTTTTCTCATAGACCATTTGCAAAATTTAGTAGGTTCCGGTGGACCTTCTGCAGCTACATTTCTACCATATTCCTTGGCATTCGTATTTATATTAGTGAAGAATGACCTTTTTCTTTTTTTTCTGTTACTACTTTTTGTACTGAATGGAATGAGATATGCAAGATTTTACAAGTAACAGCTTCTTAAAATATCATCTGCCTACAGTGATAGGTGAAGTCAAGCCAACATTTTAGTTCTTCATTATCGAAAGCAAATAAATTTTCGTGGACCCCCACTTACAAATTGTGGACCTCCATTTTTTTGTCACGCTAACGTAGACCCCGTCGAGACTCCTGTGGACCTCTGGGGTCCACCGGGACCACTTTGGGAACTAATGGTTTAGAGCAGCGATAGCTCAGTGGGGAGACCAACAGACTGCAATGCAGAGGGTCTCGGGTTCAAACCCACGTCGCGCACCTCTGACTTTCGGAAGTTATATGACTTTTCGAAATTATGTGCGTATTGATTGACAATTATCGCCTGCTCCGTGCCTCGGAGGGCACGTTAAGCCGTCGGTCCCGGCTGCCATGAACATCTATGACAGTCGTTATTGAGAGAGTGTCGACACAAAAGATCTCACTGGGTCGAAGTGTCGCCGGTCTGCACTGACTGGCCCCCACATAAGATAATGGTTTAGATGATCACCTTGTCACTGCTGTTGTGGTTTTGATCCCTACTCGGGACTTAAAACTCGTGTGGAGTATGAGTGTTCTTTCTGTGTAGTGTTACAATGTTTGTAAAGTCTTCTTGGCACAGTGTTCTTGGATTTTTCTGTCTAGACATTTTCAGTAGAATGGTGTTTAAAGCGGTGCCCGATGGAGGTTCCCTATTTATTCGCATAAAATTTTACGTCATAATTTAATAGGGCATACTTTTATTTATTCTAATTATACGCACAATATTAATTTGCCATAACTGTTTAGCCACAATTTTTGAAGCATAATTACTTCTTCTCCCTTAGACTTTATTATTCCCAAGTCACTTGGGGTCAGCTTTTCTAGTCTAACTGATTTGACTGGATATCAGTTTTTACACGGAGCGGCTGCCACCTGACCTCCGCAACCCGAAGGCTAACGATACCCTAAGGCTAGACCAGTGTCAGGATATTAGAGGGTACTGACTTTCCTAATAACGACTGCACTAGATATTCATGGCAGCCGGGACCGACGGCATTTAAGCATAATTATAAGCATAATAATTGTTAAGCATACCAAACTAAAGCATAAATTTTAAATTTTGTAAAGTTTGTGTTGGCATTTAATAAAATACTTTTCGTATATAACATAAACATGTTGGTGGTTTAAGGGTGGCCGAAGGGTTATCCCGCCACACCCTAATTTGTTGTTACATTATAGTACCCAAGTTATATTTGCCTTATAACTTTATGTCAATCAAAATTAAGGCAAATAGTCGAAACAAAGGGTTCTCCCCGGTAGATGGCGATCGGTTATCTTAGATCTAAAATCATAGCCATCTTCTTCTCCTTAGGTTTTATTATTTCCAAGTCACTTGGGGTCGGCTTTTTTTCTAGTCTAACCGGATTTGACTGGATATCAGTTTTTACACGGAGCGGCTGCCACCTGACCTCCGCAACCCGAAGGCTAACGATACCCTAAGGCAAGACCAGTGTCAGGATATGAGAGGGTACTGACTTTCCCAATAACGACTGCCATAGATGTTCATGGCAGCCGGGACCGACGGATTAACGTACTCCTCGAGGCACGGAGCAGGCGAAAATTATCAATCAAAACGCACATAATTTCGAAAACTCATATAGCTTCCGAAAGTCGGAGGTGCGCGACGTGGATTCGAGACCGAGATACATGCATTGCAGTCTGTTGATCTTTCCACTGAGCTATCTATTTTACATAATATATTGTCTTATGTTTACACGAATTCTACACATAGAAATTTAACTACTTAAAACGTTATTTATCGCGCTGTTTTGGTTTAAAGCTTTTATTTTTATCTATTTATGTTTAATACTGTATAACTGTATTTAGCATATACCGTACATAGCAGACTACATTTTGTGTTATGAATACCTATTATTTATAGTCATCGGCTATAAACCATGCCAAAACAGGCGGTCACAGTTAAGTGAATAAAGTCAACACTTTTTGTTTAATACAAATATAAAATATACATTTACCATAACAATGAATGTGTTTACAATTACTCCGTGTAAAAAACATAAAATAATTTATATTTACGCCTACAAAATTACGTAAATTTGATTGTGTGATTTTAAGATTATAATAGTAGAAATCTATCCTATTTTACAGCTTAAACGAAACATAATTAGTTATATTACAATTTGTCCGTCCCAAATATTTAAGTTATTGGTTGACAATAAAGATACACATTTATCAAAAAAGCACTTCAAATCCTCCATACAATTTTACTATGGCGGCCGCGCGCCTATTTGAATATGCGCCGCACGAGCTCTGTCATTATCTGTCTTACATTCGGCGCAGTCTTAAATACGGTATCGATTAACAATATAACTTATTGATATTATTAATGTGAAAGTGCCTAACGATGTGCGTTTCTGGAACTGTGCCCAATAGACGGTTATGGGCTCACGGATAATTTCACAGTACCTAAAGTAATAGCGGGTAAACTGAGGGTGTCATACCCTTCTGCCTACCAATCCGGGGATGTAGACTCTGTCCTGGTTTCGATGTCTTGGGGGTACAAACTTTTATTGTGTTTTCTGTTAGGTATCTCCAGTAGTAGGACGGTGTTTGGATAAAGACACGCGCTCTGTTATACGAGATCTGGAAAAGCTGGTGTAATGCGTATATAATACACTAGCTTTTACTCGGGGCTTCGCTCGCGTATTATATAGCCTATGTTACTCGATAATAATAAAGCTATCGATCTATAAATCGTTAAATAGTCTTTGAGTTTAACCCTTACAAACAAACAAAAATCGAATATTTTATGATATTAGTAGATATAGACATCTGCCTATGTAATAAAGTCAATATATTAAAACATTAATATCTTAGATTATAAAGAAAATGGCATTTCGGTTATTGTCACTAAAATAATAAACGAAAACGCTGTTTTAAAATAGCTATGTTAATCCGCGTTATGAAGTCATATTCCGCGCGGAATCAGAGCCACAAGTTCGGTTCATAGACGGACTAAAGATGGCCTTTTAAACTATTACACCATTCGTTTAAATTTATTTTAGTTGTATCTATTTTATACTTCTTTAACATAGATATGTATTGACTAGTAATAGCCGTGACTTCATTCAATGTGTTATGGTCGTGTTCGTCTTAATTTTTTGTATTATAATTTATTGTATCTTAATTTTTATAGACCTCGGCGATACAAAACTTTATTTGCTCTTTATTATATTATATAGACCCTATTAACGAATACTGCTAATGTTATAAATATGAATGTTTGTGGCAATGTTTGGCATTTTATCACTCAATCAGGCGTGAACTATTTGGATGTAACTTAGCGCATGTCCCGGATTTCACACATAGATTAGGTACATATTTTATCCCGATATGCGTTATTGTAAGATTGATACGTGCGATGTCACGTGCTTAAGCTAGTATATCATAATTTTTTTTAATACAGCTTTTGCGTTTTTATGTCAGTGGAAGCAACTGAATTACTATAATTATTTTTCAACATTGATAATTCATGTTTTCATATCTATATAGACTCTTATATACATGTAGGTGTATATTTTATTCGTATTACAACAGCTTTGTTTTAGATGTCACATAATATTTAAAACTTTGTACCCCAAGCCATCGAAACTAGGACCACACGATCAACTGTAATCATATATCGTGGGACCGAGGACACATTCACCAATATTTTTATTTCAACATCCTCATATTAAATATATTATTAGTAAATGCCTAATCAATTTGCATTTCGTAGACGACATTGCTCCGGCCTTCAGTGTCAGCTTACCAACCAGAAAACAAACATGTGTATTGTGTGTCTTTTCCGCAAGCATATACATTAGTTAGTACACATTTTGCTTTCGTATTCTTCAGTCGTTCGGTAAACATAAATAAAAATAATGTCACTCCTATCATCGCCGATTCAGTTCCTACGCAACACTGTTAGGCAAAGGGTAAGGCTATCCCCAACGCGCCATTTTTTATTGTCAGACAAACATTTGTAGGATTTCTTTCGTTAAAATCTGAACTTGTTCGGGTTTCAAGTATTGTAATAAGTATAATTGAGTTAATCCATATTCATTGACCGTCACGGAGTGGAATGCCTGTCAGTAGTACGTACTCGTACCTAAGGGAACAAGGTCGCAAGGTATGGAGGCAGGTTGTTCTACGCCGCGCGGCAGTCGGCGAGTTGCGCTCACTCCACTACCATGCGGGACGAGGAGCCCCCCCTGCCACCCGCGTCACCCTCCCCCGCGCGCAGCGGGCCCTCGCGCCTCCGCCGCACGCTATACACGCTGCGGACGCCGTTCCGCCCCGGTTCGCCCTTCCACATCGGCTTGATCAAGCGCACCGGCTCCTCGAAGTCCGTCGGTTCAGACAGCGAGATCACGCGCGACGATCGCACGATGCGTAAGCGAAATAAGAAACAGCGCGAGGCGGCCGCCGCGGCCAGCGACGCGTCCCGCAGCACGGATAGCTCCCCAAGCATCGACAAGAAAAAAAAGGAAGCCGGCGGCAGTTTTATGCGACGGATGGGCAGTTTTGGTAAAAAGCGCCCCAGTGAGACTCCTCAGCCGTCCCAATCTCTGGAAACGGAGACGGTCGGACCGTCGACTGTCGACAGCTCACCGACAACACCCCCGGATACCGTAGTACCAAAATTAGCGACTCCCGAACCCGCTACTCCTGAAACGACGAGTCCCGAACCGGCGACTCCTGAACCGGTAAGTCCGATCGCGGCCGAACACCCCGTCGCGACACGCCCTTTTGCAAAAGCTGCGTGGAAACGCAACAGTGAGCCGGAAATGGAAAAGCCCATCGAGGAGCCTAGCCCGGAGAATGCCCTGCGGAGGCGCATCGCGTTTGTGACGCAAGCTTCGGCGGCCCTGTCGGAGGAGCACGATGAGGGAGAGAGGGGAGGCGCGCGGGTGGGGTCGCTGGAGGAGGCGGTGGCGCTGGCGCGCGAGCGCCTGGCCGTGCCCGCGCCGCCCTCGCCGGCGCAGTCGCGCGACGGCGACACGGAAGAGGAGGGGTACATAGACGCGATGCCCGCGTACGGGGATCTCTTCGAGCCCAGCGGCGACGGCGCTGCGGTGAGTGTGCGAGTGTTGGTGAGTGGCGCGTGCGCGGCGCGTTCCGCCCGCGCCGTCAGTGGCCAAAGGGTCTCCGTGCGATGCGCGCGCGCCATGACCTTCGAGGAGGCGGTTGACGACTCATATCTAACGGTGTGCGAGTGCTGCGGCTTCAGCACCGAGACGACCGTGTTGTACCCAGTACGTTACATTTCACGATAGTTTTCAGCGGACGTCACGCGGCGCGATGCCCTTCGTGAGTACGACCAGCTTGCTCGTGTGCGCTTTGCTTTGACAACACAACCCTCTTTTGTTTGTACAAGTGCACGTAGTCTCTTTGTGTTGCCGTCGGGTTGCCATTCGGCACGACGCCACGCTCCATACTATAACTACAGATATTGCAAATAATATCACACGTAAACCCAGTTAAATGTATTAAACGTTTCTTTTTTGTACGTAAAATCACCTTTCACACTAAACCTTTATTTAGTTTTTCGGTGGTTAGTTAATTATACAAATTTTTATGATGTATTTAAAACATATAAGTCGGCAAAGAAGTTTTTATACAGGTGAGGAAACTTGTTTTTATTATCTTATCTTTGAAGGAAGTTCGTACTTTTCAATACGATTTAGGTACATCGTACGTACCTACGCAATAGTGCCAAATAAGTTAGGTAATTGAAGTTCTAAAATATCTTTCGGCTTATGTATATTAAGTTGTTAACAGACAAGTATATTAGGATCATAGATGTAACATAGTAGATCCATATGCTACATCAAAACGACGCGCATTAACTAATGACAATACATCATTTGCTTTTTTAAATTATTCGTTATGATATCTGTTTTATCGTAACGTTCTCCACGAAAGATATGAGTTTTAGATAGAAGTTATGACAATAAAAGAACATATTTATGGTTTTCAACAGAGAAAATATAACTGTAATAAATGTAGTAACAATTTAAGAATTATCACAAAAGTTCTACGCAAATAACACCTGGCAAATACGTGACTCCTTCCAGTGCGACTGCACTTAAATGAAAACATTCTTCATTACGAACTTATTTTAATATTTATTATTAAACTGTAGACAGTTTTAGAAATTAGTGGTTTACTAGTTCGTAGTATAAGTTTGTAATACATATTAATTTATGTGGGAATTGACATTAAATGCAAAATATGTTCTAAATTAATTAGCATTAGGTACTATCTGTCAGAGTGACTTCATTACAAGATATCTAAATTTAAAGTGCGGATATCATTAAGAATTAATACAGAACAGATAAGGAATTAGATCAATGATAATTACCTGCCATACTGTTCAATTCTTGTTTGTATTATCTATATAGTCTTGCTTTTATATCCCAGAGGAGGTCATTAGAGGAGAACTAAGCTATAATTTATCTAACTTAAGATTTATTTTATTATTTCGAAAATATGAAGATACATTTTTCCATTGCTTTCTAAAGTATAATAGTCGTTCCCAAAAATATGACGTAATTGGTTAGAAGAAATATTTGGTTTATTGGCGAAGATTTATTGGCGGTGTTTACCATGGTCTTTGCCTAAAAGAAGCAAACAAAGCATAATAAAACAATAAAATAAAAGGAATGTAATAATAATATAATAATAATATTCTACCACATACACACAACACCATCTAGCCCAAACTAAGCAGAGCTTGTACTATGGGTACTAGACAATGGATAAACATACATATATACTTTTTTTTTTGTAAATGTATACATATTATACATAGAAACACCCAGACCAAGACAAACATCCATGTTCATACACACAAATGTTTGACTTGTACGGGAATCGAACCCGCGACCTCAGGCGTGGTAGTCGGTTACACTAACCACTACGCCATCGAGGCCGACATGTGTTTTTATTATGTATTTTAATAATCAATGAAATATAGGTACAATAATAAGGTAAGTAAAATCAATTAATTGCAATACAGATATTGAAATTAAATTATATAAATATTTGACAAGCGGGGACGTTACGCCATTTTGTTTTAAACAGGCACAAGAAACACTCAAACAGCCAGTGTTGTCAATGTTATTTATCTCCAATACACTAGAAAGTGCTGTTAACAGATAGCAGTACACCCACGCAAGCGAGGCCTTGCATCTATTTCCCCTTCACCTAATCTGTTACCTTAGTTCGATATTACTCAATTCTCTTTAGCAACACTCGATATCTGGCTACTTTGAAGAATAGATTCGTTATTTTTGCATTTATTTATTGTTGTTTATAGCCATAGTGCTGCTATCCGCTTTAAAAGGAATACTTTAATTAATTTGGATATGATATGCGGCGTCCATGTTACTAAGATAATTAATCTTTTTCAATAGTAATAGTTCAAATTGACAATTTAGTGAGAAAAAGATTTCATTTTACTACTGCGAGGAATAAGCCTTAGTTCAAGGGTAACTTTACAAACATTTAAACGGAAACAAAAAGCACTAATATTCCAAACAACTATTTATGGATCATACAAATTATTATATATAATTATATATATATATAATTATATTGTATATATTATATATAATAAGAGCAGCGATAGCTCAGTGGGGAGACCAACAGACTGCAATGCAGAGGGTCTCGGGTTCGAACCCACGTCACGCACCTCTGACTTTCGGAAGTTATATGACTTTTCGAAATTATGTGCGTATTGATTGACAATTATCGCCTGCTCCGTGCCTCGGAGAGCACGTTAAGCCGTCGGTCCCGGCTGCCATGAACATCTATGGCAGTCGTTATTGGGAAAGTCAGTACCCTCTAATATTCTGACACTGGTCTAGCCTTAGGGTATCGTTAGCCTTCGGGTTGCGGAGGTCAGGTGGCAGCCGCTCCGTGTAAAAACTGATATCCAGTCAAATCCGGTTAGACCAGAAAAGCCGACCCCAAGTGGCTTGGGAATAATAAAGGCTAAGAGAGAAGAAGACAAATTATTATATATACTATGTGAAGATTGGTTCTATAAAACGCAGCGTGGTTTAGTAGCGATGACCACTTAAATTTAATAGCGGATCATTTCATCATAGTAGGAAACTATGATGAAATATTTTTTAACTAGAACAACTTGCCACTTGTCAAACGTCTTTATAATGGTTTTTCAATGTTCAAAATCATTAAACTTTAATGGATGATTTAATTCTGTAACAATAAAATATATTATACAGTCAAATAACCATTAAGGTTCTTTAGTATTGCATAATTTATGTAATATCTACCTATAACCGGTAGCTTACTCGATAATGGCAGGTATATACAAACTATTTTTAAAACGGTTGACGTTTCCGTCATCTTCTACTGAACTTGAAGTTCACAAGCTGCAGCTTGGCCGAAATATTAAGCGTTTAAAAAGATATATAAATATCTAGCATGATTACATGTTAACTTACTTTGTAATTGACGTGTATATAAAAAATCTATTCATCCAAACATTAAACCGTCAAATGTTATCATAATATTTTTTGCCATTGCTTGTAGCGCTATGTTAAGGTTCTAGAAATGATTTAATTATATTTAAAAACAGTTTGAATTGAATTGTACGATTTGTACTGATTTTCAATCGTAAATAACAAAGTTATTTTGTACGTACGTGACGTGCAAAATAACAAAACTTAGATGTGTTTTCAACGAATAATATAATTACATTATATCAACCCTGTTTATAAACTGACTTACCGCCGGGCATAAGCCTCTTCTCAGTGTAATAGGGATTGGTCCACACTAAACCACATTGGCCGAATGCAGGTTACACATATCTTCAAAACCTTATAGAAAACTGATAAACTTACCTAATATATTATATTATACTAGCGGTTGTCTATGCAAGTATTTGTCTTCTATCTATTAGTTTCGACATTTCTATTTACAGAAGTTTTATTTTTACTTTAGTCCCATAAACTAGTTAAGAGACCAAAATGAAAATAAAACTGAATCTATTATCATAAAATAGTCAATAAATTGGTTCGACGGGTGCATAAAATACCATAACTTCCTTGGTCACTTTAAATAAATAAGTATGTAAATTAGTCAACTTTAATCCTTTTTTGTCTACATACTCGACTTTAAAGATAAAAATCGAGAAAATTCTAACTTATCTACTCCCATCGAATCGAGGTCGATATTGTCATCACTAATCGTGTCACGTATTATTGTTTTAATTTGGTTAGATTTTTAAATAACAGCTGTGATAATTAACTTTTTAATTCGTGCAGGGTTCCAAATGTCAGAGGTGTGCGTCGTGACTTAGCACCCACCTCTAACGTGAAAGTTTACCAGTATCTAAGCTAGCGATGCGCTATTGTCAGTGGAAAAAGGAATGATTTGAAAACTATAAAGTCGAATATCGACTTATGCAATGCCACTAATAGTATGCGAATCATAATGATTAAATATATAAATCATGATTTTAAGACATATTGATATACATTTCTTGACTATAGTGTTGATACCTTTTCTAAACTATCGTTAGAATTTTCTTACTGCACTGAATCCAGTTGATTGCAGTAGATAGATATTCGTAGTTAAACTCGTTAGAATCGAACATATATCAGTAATATCATGTATCGCTGTTTACATATTTAATTAATAATGATTACATTTTAATATATTCGAATTAATTGGTTATTCGAATAATTTGAATTATTTTATTATTATAAATAAATAATTTGAATTATTATATTTATTTTATTGATAATTGCATATCAATACTTCTACTACTCTATCAGAAAACCTTAATGCCTGGCAATTATTTCTAATATTCGCAATTTTATGCCATACTTGCCTCGGCCAACAACCTAAAGTAAAGAACTTGCCATAGACATGAGGCTTATGACAAACAGTATAACAGATTGTAATCAGGGCTGATATTATTGTTATGTACCTTAGAAACTAATACACATTGCACATTGTCTCCATATGAACTTCATAACTACTAGAGGATAACGTTAGGCGCGATAGACCGGCAAATTTGTACCTATAATTCATATTGTACATTTATATGGCTCTTTTATATAATTTCTGTGTAAGTATTATTATATACAGAGATTTTATAAGGTACTTATGCTACAAAGGTAGCGCGTAAGAAAGGGGGTAACTTATTATAACTTGGTGGTATCTTAAAGAAGGATAATAGTACCGTAAGACATTGGACGCTTGTGACCACGGGCAAGGATAAATTTCGCGTATTAACGAACTTCAAAAAAAGTTGTTGCGTTGCTGTCGCGCAGAGGCCAAACATCACACTGATTTACTCAGCTATTTCGTAAAGAGCCTTTTTAGGAGTAGCGATAGCTCAGTGGGGAGACCAACAAACTGCAATGCAGAGGGTCTCGGGTTCGAACCCACGTCGCGCACCGCTGACTTTCGGAAGAAATATGACTTTTCGAAATTATGTGCGTATTGATTGACAATTATCGCCTGCTCCGTGCCTCGGAGAGCACTGCATACATTTTCGCTTTTGATCACGGCCTGTTACTTAATCGAAACGTCAAACACCTAAAGGCAAACATATCGTTTGCATAATCGCGTCAATTTTCGTTACGAATTATAGAAGTATATAACATATAGCTGACCCGCGCAACTTCGTCTGCTTCACATAAAAGAATTTTCTCCGTTTATGCAACATTTTTCATTGCTGCTCCGCTCCTATTGGTCGTAGCGTGATGTTATATAGCCTATCGCCTTTCTCGATAAATGGGCTATCTAACGCTAAAATAATTTTCAATTCGGATCAGTAGTTCCTGAGATTAGCGCGTTCAAACAAACAAACAAACTCTTCAGCTTTATAATATTAGTATAGATAAGTACATACCGTTCGCACGCGAATAGTGACAAAATAAATGGTGCCGGTAATACTGCCAGTCGTACTGCCAGACGTACTGCTACGTAACTGCCCTTCTTTACATAGTTATTATTATTATTTTTGGACTATAGACTACTCCATGTTAAGCAGTTACATTAGAAATAGATGTTTGTTTTGATTGATCCTGCTAAAACAGAGTTGTTATGGAGCTAGCATTAGGCACAGTGACAATTGTTTAATATTGCGAATTTTGCGAATCTGTTACTAGTCCGCTTTTCTATAGAAAACAAAAATATAATCAAAACAACTTAAATCTTTTGACTCCATTATTTCCTCTTCGCTTACCGTTACAACATTCCTCTTCTAGATCGCCATTTTGTTGTTCGCATTTGACATTTAGTAACACTACAGAATAAAGATAATACAATACCATTCTAGTAGCAACATTCACTGCAACGTCTGCCCATATACATTACATAACGCTCTACTCCACTTAAAGTTCGTTATCATATATATTATCTGTTTTCTTATACACAATACGTAGTTGATTTATTCGATCTCAATCAGATAATAGAAATCTACGATTCGGGTGTTTCTGATCTAAATCATCTGTATTATTAGTTATCACGTTGTTAGTAGAATTTAGCAACATGACGGTTTATGATTTGCTTTATATTTTTTACTAATTTCATAGACAAGATTGCATTTAAAATTGGAATACGAAATACTTTTTTTAGCTTACAACTTAAAATAGCATATAGTCGATTTAAATGCACGGCTTAGGTAAGATATTTACCTGTACCCGAAACTTAAAGCGTTGCATTTATGTCAGCATAGCACATTTATGTAGATATGTATGTCCATCTGAAAGGTGCGTTTTGAATCCTCCGTAAGTACCTATTATAATTTATCGTGAAAAAACAAACTATGTGTTGTTATTAAAAAAAATGTGTCCGAAAATCTTGACAAGATTTTGCTCGACTCGAAAATCGTACGACGACAAGACAGACGAGCTCACAATTGTTTGCAAACTTATACTATAAGACCTATGCAGTCTCAATAGGTTAGAGGATTGACGTAGATGTAACGTTTCAAAGTAAAAAATCTGCAGCAATATCTGATTAATTTTAACGACTGAGAATCATTAAAAAGAAACGAGGTCTTAATCAGATATTATTAATTATTCAAATAAAATGCATGGTCAATACAGTGCAGTACGTTTGTAAATCAACAGCAAGCATTGACAGAAGACGTTTAGAAACGTGTGACATCAAAATAAATGTAGGTAGCCAATCAAAAAAATAATAAATATTTTTATACATATTGTTGCAAATTGATTTTAAATTATATGTGAATAATTGAATAAGTAAATTATTTCGCATACATTTTATCATATATTATATTTCTATTGGCAAACATCACACATTTTGGAGAACATTATATAGAACTAGACATACCTACAGGCTTCTGTATATGTTTCAACACCGTTTCTCGTTGTTGTTTTATTAAATTGTAGGTTAACTTCGAATAACTTGAGGCATATATTAAAAATGCGTACCAACTGCCATGACGTAACTGTAACGACTACACCCGTCAGTTTTTATTACTGGAAGAACGGGTCTATTTGGTTACTGTGAGTTGCTAGTATATAAAAATAACGGATTTTGTATTGCCAATTGTCTTTGTTTGTTGCCAGAATAAAAAGAGGACATTCTGGAGAAAGGCCATGCTGTGACTATACTTAATCGAAAAACGGACATGCATGTAATGAAATTCAATTGTGCAAATAAAATAGATCGGCATTGTAACCCCTGACCGTTGAAGGCGACCAACCAATCCGTAATCTCTGCCTACCCAAAATCTAAATTACGTCTTTTCGTATTGGTTACAAAGTAAAATGTGAAATTACATTAACATTTTCCTGTTGCCATTTTTATCAATGCAAGAGCGTAGAACCTATGAGAAGAACAGGCAAGTAACTCACGGGCCCTATTTTAAACCGCCGAATCACTAGTGTGGGGTACCGGCTAGAATCTATGTACGATTTTGTCAGAGATTGAAAGCAAGCATAGCCAATTATGGAACTAATATTATAAAAGCGAAAATTTAAAATTTATGCAAGTGCTATGGTTTTCTCTTTTTCGTACTCGGGTAAATTGATGAGATTTTAGCCATGAAATTCTCAGTTGCAGTACGGAGGCTGATATGGGTATAATATACGTTTACTTAACCATTTGGGATATAGGCGTGAAAGTTTAGACGCTTTCAATCAAGCTCGAATGGTTGAACGGATTTCGATGCACATTGTTGCATAGATAGACTTTAACCTAGATACATGAAAGATACCTATGTGAAAAATTTACTAGGTTTTAGGTGTGAATAAGCCATCGTCTCAGTTTAAACGGTACATTTGTGAGTAATTTGATTAGGATATGGAGAATCCTTACAATGTTGCGGTGAAATTATAAATTAATGGGTCAGAAAATTTGATGACTCAATTAGGGGGCTCTGATGTGGCTTCTTTAGGGCTATGATGCGACAGATGTTCACACCAAGAACAGGTGATAAAGTCGTTTTTTTTTTGTTGAATATGTCTGCTGTGTGTGGTGAATATGAAAGTCTCGGGTTTGATTTTCGGTTTGAGCAAAGCTTTTTGGTTGACAAGTAATTCTTTGTAGCAGCACGGAGTCTGGAACTGCGCTTAATAGACGTCGATAATTATTTTGCCTCTTATTACGTGGTATCTAAAACCATATTGGGCGAAGTGACTAGAGAAAAGTTATAATTAACTAGATGTGCCCGCGGTTTCACCCGCGTTTATGATTACTGCGCCGCCTCCGTGGGTCGCAGCGTAATGCTATACAGCCTATAGCCTTCCTCGATAAATAAGCTATGCAACAATAAAAAATGTTTCATTTTGAACTAGTAGTTCCTGAGATTAGCGCGTACAACCAAACAAACAACCAAACTTTTCAGCTTTCTAATATTAGTATAGATAAAATAAATAACTAAATCTATAGAATCTAGAATTTTCTATTAGCAGCATTATTCATCGGGATTGAGATTTTCTTTAAATACTTTCTGCTACTAAGAATTCTCTAACAAAAAAACTAAATATCACATTTGCCTAACCTGGGAATAAAACCCGGGATCTCGCGATCAGCTGCAAACATAAGCGCAAACTTATGTGTGCATAAGTTCGCGCTTAGAAGTAAGAATAATAAGCGAATATTTTAAATAACTCTAATATCTAAATTTAATGTAACACGTAGTACGCTGCCATACAACATGCTATAAATAAATAATTAAAAGTTTTTTACTACGTTACTAAATTAGTAACCGGTTCTTTTTTATTTCCAAGCACTTAGCAAGACTCTAAATCGTACGAGTGTTCAAGATTTGTGGCATTGAAGGTGTCTACCCACTATATCGTAACTATGACCGTGCTGCGAACGTATCAGGCACGAAGGAAACAGATACAAAATGGCTTTAAGTGGGAGGAATAGCACAGAATAAAAAAAAAATTCTTATTTTGCTTACTAAAACTAAACCAGGTAGTAAATAGGAGCGTTTATTTTTCCACATTTCTCCAGCTATATTCTAAGGTTACACGTGTAATGGGTGACCTTATTGCAGTCTCCCGGACCCTTTTATAACACCGCGATGCTACAGAGATTTTCTTAGTAGACCAAAATATATATTGTCCGAATCATGAATCAATCAGGACCCAAAGATCGGCCCCAAACATAACTACCAACTCATACTACGGGATCAGCAAAGCCTGTATCAAAACTTAAATAATATAAATTTAATCAATTTCCGTTTGTCCCAACCGTAGCTCGACGTAAGCAGAACGAATGGGGATACGGGGTTATTGTAGTCTGATATTTCTTGCTAGTCCAATCAACACATTGCGATGCTCGTCGGTGACGGGCAGCATCGAGAAATGTAGCTAATACTTTTCCGGTACTAGTCGATAGTGGACAGAGATCATTAATGGTATCAAATAATTATTGCACTGTATTTCTATTTAAAATTATCATCCCGTTTTGCTTTACTGTCGGCTTTACGCATAGGTGGTTTTAGAACATGAAATGCTATATTTAAAATGCTTAATTAACGTGTAAATATTTAATTAATATTGCAATACTTTATGACCGATTGGTGTTTCCCAATTTAACCGCTATGTGCCGATTTTTGTAATATGACAGTTTCTGTTGTCTATTTTTTTGAGATGCGAAATACTTCTCGAACACTAAAAAATAAGGTCGACACTCGATAAAAACATACTCATAAACGTTATATAAAGATTATTTTTACAGAAACGATTATTGGTCTACGACACTCGGAGCAGTAGCGAGACGGTCGGTTAAGCAACTAGGTACACCATTCATGCAGTCAAACTGTATATTGTATTTCGTAATATCAATAATATTTTAACTCTTCAATGAAATGTTTAACGACTACTTTGGTTAAGTATTTAACTAAAGGTAAACTATCTTGATGTGTCTTATCTGTTTATCTAAAAACTCAGTTTAAAAATAAAATGCTGCTAAAGATCAATGTAAATACATACAACAATAACAATTACTAAATCAATTGAACCGTTATTTTAAGCAGTATTTTATTTGTTTAATATGTGTTTGTGTAAAAAGTCACATCAAGATTGTTTACCTTTATCTTATCTTAAAACGGGGGCCAGTCAGTGTAGACCGGCGACACTTCGACCCAGTGGGATCTTTTGTGTCGTTGTTTACCTTTAGATAAATACCTAACCAAATGGAGTATAACTTCCCTATTCCCTGAATTATTCTAAGGCAATCTTTCAGGACTTAGGTAGTTATAAAGTAAACATAAAAGAAACCTAGATATACAGGAATACTTTAAAACTTCGTGAATCTATGCTGCTTGGTATAAGGTCGAGAATTATTATGATTTATTTTATTGTAACTTAATTACTATTTGGTGACTGCCGAGTGATTTATAAGGTGCTGCCATCTTTCCATTCAATTAATTTTTATTTTGTGTGCATATTATATTGTGCAGCTATTATAAGAAACCATTCGATAGCTCAGTGGGGAGACCAACAGACTGCAATGCAGAGGGTCTCGGGTTCGAACCCACGTCGCGCACCTCTGACTTTCGGAAGTTATATGACTTTTCGAAATTATGTGCGTATTGATTGACAATTATCGCCTGCTCCGTGCCTCGGAGAGCACGTTAAGCCGTCGGTCCCGGCTGCCATGAACATCTATGGCAGTCGTTATTGGGAGAGTGTCGACACAAAAGATCCCACTGGGTCGAAGTGTCGCCGGTCTGCACTGACTGGCCCCCACATAAGATACATACATACATAGTCTATTATTGCTCCTGTGGCATACCTAATATGTTTTAATAATGCGAACGACTGTAAAATCCTGGCTTGTATTCCCGAGTCAGGGAAAGTTTATTAGTGTACAATGTTTTGTAAAAACCGTAAGGTAGCTGTCACGTGATTCTGGTATTCTTGTCTGTCTAACGTAATCTAAATACTTATTTTCTGTGACTCTTAACCATACGTAAGCGAGTTTCATAGTACATTAAATAGCAAAAGTTAATATAAAAAACGGTAGACTGCTATGTGGTACGAAAATATGCTAGTTACATCGTCAGACTGTTGTAATCTAACAAATAAATGTCAAGCAAAGCGAATAATGAAATAAAAAAAAAAAAAAAAAAATAAAAAGGTTTATTGCAGAAACTTTTACAACTTTTACATAATCTTACATAGGGACCTCCTTTTAAGTAAAAGATATACTTGTGCTAGGAGGCCCCGCTCTCCAATAACAAATTATAAAATGGTAAAAGTAGTGTACAAAAAAATATAATTAAAACAGTAAATTAAAAGTTAAATCTAACAATTAAGTTAAACCTAAAATTAAACAAAAATAAAAAATAAAATATGTTTATGTGTGTGTGTATACGCGCGCGCGCGCGCGCGCGCGTGCGTGTGTGTGTGTGTGTGTGTGTGTGTGTGTGTGTGTGTGTGTGTGTGTGTGTGTGTGTGTGTGTGTGTGTGTGTGTGTGTGTGTGTGTGTGTGTGTGTGTGTGTGTGTGTGTGTGTGTGTGTGTGTGTGTGTGTGTGTGTGTGTGTGTGTGTGTGTGTGTGTGTGTGTGTGTGTGTGTGTGTGTGTGTGTGTGTGTGTGTGTGTGTGTGTGTGAATGCGCGTGAGTCTTTTCAAATCATATTGATGCTTGCAACAATACTTCAATGTCATCATATGTCTTAAGTTTTAGCCATTGAACTATTGCTTTTTTGCAGTCTTTAGTATTCATGGAATAGATGTTAATTTCTTTATTTATTTTATTATATAATGCTGCGGAATTTGTTTTAAATTGTCTGCTGGCATATGTAGTTTTAACAAAATCTACTGGTGCAACACGGTATTTTCGTCTTCTTTCCTGAAGGTGAGGGTAATAGGGCAGGACTTTGTGTAATTTTAAGACTGCATGGAGTATGTATAATTTTCTCACAGTGAGAATACCGCTAATGGAGTATAACTCATTGGTTGGGAATCTGTATGGTTTGGTATACATGACCTTGATAAGAGATCTCTGTGCTCGCTCTAGCTCAAGAAACTTCGTTTTTGTCGCACCGCCCCACACGGGTATGCAGTAGATCAGAATTGATTGAGCCAGAGAGACATAGATTTCTGTTAACATTTTTTTTGTTGTCACATGTCTTAGGTTCTTAAATATCCAGATAAGTTTTCTCGTACGGGCCATGACCATATCGGTATGAGTATGCCAAGATAACCGCTGATCAACCATTATACCTAGGTATTTTATATAAGTAACCTTTTCAATATTTTTACAAGAACAATTTGTGCTAGATATATTTTGACAAGTGTGGATTTTGAGAGTTACGTTAGGTCCGGGTTGAGTGATTTTGTAATTTGTAAATGCAATATATTTTGTTTTAGAAATATTTAATGTTAGAAGATGTGAGTTCACCCATTTAGCAATTTTGAAAAGACCCTTTTCAGCAGATTGATATACGGATTCCCATGTATCGCCAGAGAAAGCAATAGCTGTATCATCCGCATATGAGAAAACGCGACCTTTTTCTGTTGTTATTTTGCAAAGTTGGTTTATATATATTAAAAATAGAGTCGGACCGAGTACGCTTCCCTGAGGAACGCCATAGGTCACGTATGACTCCTTACTAATATACTCTCCTACCTTAACCCTTTGTCTACGATCCCGTAGATAATCTTTTAGTAGTGCTAACGGGTTCCCTCTTATGCCTATGCCTTCTAGACTATTCACAAGGATGGGGACAGAAACGGTATCGAAAGCTTTTATCAGATCAAGAAATATAGTTAGACATTTTTTTCCTGAATCTACTAGGTTAACAATATGAGTGGTTAATGCTGTCACTGCGTCTTCAGTAGATAATTTTTGCCTAAACCCGTATTGAGCTTGTGAAATAATGTTATATTTATTAGTGTAACTGATTAGTCTTTTGTTTATTAGTTTTTCAATGATTTTAGATATAGCAGGTAAGACAGAGATAGGTCTGTAGTTATTAACGTCATCTCTGTCTCCACCCTTGTGCACAGGAGTAATTATGGCTTGCTTCAGAGCTTGAGGGAATTTTCCTTGTCTAAAACACAGGTTAGCAAGATGCGATATTATGGGTACGACTAATTCATGGGCAGCTTTTAAAAATTTTGTGGTAATATTATCCCAGCCTGGAGCACTTTCAGATTTAAGACCCATTAGCACGTTATAGATTTCTCTAGGATCCGTTTCAAGAAGCATAAATGTGGAGGCCTGCGAGTTTGTTACATGATCAGAATCGAGTTGAAGTTGTGATCGGTTTGCAGAGGTAATGTCTTCAGCCAGGGTTTTCCCAATGTTAGAAAAATAATCATTTATATGATCTACCGAAGCATGAGGGGTGGTCTTTATCCCTAATAGTTCTGAGTTAAGATTTTTCTTTGGTTTCCGATGAGTTATATTATTAATTGTGTTCCACATCTGTTTCGTATTTTTATTTGCCTTAAGTAATTGTTCCTTATCATATTTTCTTCTAAGCTTTTTAACTAAACTATTGCAATAGTTACGATATCTTCTGTAAGTAATTTGTAATATATGGTTCTGAGGATCAGATCGTAGCTTTCTTTGCATATTATTTCTGTTTTTAATACAGCGTAAAATTCCTAAAGTTATCCATGGTTTAATAATGCGATTATTTCTCGGAACTAAAGTAGTAATAGTGTTTTGCTGAAGGCAATTTTGAAGTTTGTCTATTAATTGTACAGATAACGTAACTGGATCATTAATTAAATTAAGTTCAGAAATATTACTTAGTTTTAAGGATGTTATTGTTTTATCAAAGTCTACAACTAATAATAATAAAAATATTCTACCACATACACACAACACCATCTAGCTATATCTAAGCAGAGCTTGTACTATGGGTACTAGACAATGGATAAACATACATATATACTTTTTTTTTGTAAATACATACATATTATACATATAAACACCCAGACCAAGACAAACATCCATGTTCATGCACACAAATGTTTGATTTGTGCGGGAATCGAACCCGCGACCTCAGGCGTAGCAGTCGGTTACACTACCCACTACGCCATCGAGGTCGTCAAAAATCAACCATTAATTGCAGTACATTCACATATTGCAGTTATTTTGCTATTTACATGGACGCTATAAAGTTACCATCTGCTTAGCGCGCGCCGGTTCGAAAATTAGGTGCTCGATAAAGCAAACTTCAGACTAGTAGGTTCAAGAGTAATCTTCCATTTACTGTTCTGGATTATTATCAGTAACATACGTCTGATATTATAAAAACATTTACATTTTAAGGGCTTGTCCTACCACCTCCTAATCCTACCAGCTACCTCCAAGCATTTATCTATAACCAGCTGACCCGCGCAGCTTCGTTTGCTTTACATAAGAGAATTTTCCCCGTTTTTGCAACATTTTTAATTGCTGCACCGCTCCTATTGGATGTAGCGTGATGTTATATAGTCTATAGCCTTCCTTAATAAATGGGCTATCCAACACTAAAATATTTTTTTTATTCGGCCCAGTAGTTCCTGAGATTAGCGCATTCAAACAAACAAACAAACAAACTCTTCAACTTTATAATATTAGTATAGACTAGCTGACCCGCGCAACTTTGTCTGCTTCACATAAGAGAATTTTCTCCGTTTTTGCAACATTTTTCATTGCTGCTCCGTTCCTATTGGTCGTAGCGTGATGTTATATAGCCTATAGCCTTCCTCGATAAATGGGCTATCCAACACTAAAATATTTTTTAATTCAGATCAGTAGTTTCTGAGATTAGCTCGTTCAAGCAACCAAACAAACAAACAAACAAACTCTTCAGCTTTATAATATTAGTATAGATATAAAAGTCTCGCCATCTCTCTTCCTTAAACTAACAAGAGTGAGACAGCATGCAATTTATCTTTCGGATAACTTTTATTTGTAAGTTGTAGGACTGGGCGTAAGTAATCAAAAAATACAGTTATATTTAACTAGATTTTGCCTGCGGCTTCGTTCGCGTAAATGTATGTTAGATTAGGTTAGTAACAGTACTTTTTTCTAGATGAAAGGTACAACATCTAAGTGAAATTTCATGATGATCGGTCGAGTAGTTAAGGCATGAAAGTGTAAACAAACAAACAAACTCACATTCGCAGTTATAATATTAGTTAGGATAGCATCCATAGGTTTTGATATTTTTTTATAATCAGGAAGGCTGTATATTGCCAATATGATTACATAAAAAAAAATATTATTTAACCTGTATTATTAGCACTTATGTCTACAACATTAATAGAACTGAATATATCTTTCCCGCCATACAGAGATTATAATTATTGTAGCGCGGAAGTGGCTAAATACGCAAGGTTAAATTATAGAATCAACACGCGCGTTTTTTCTATCCACAGACTTTTAAAGAACCATAGATTAAATATCTGTAAATCGTAGAACACATGGTAAATTAAAAATACTAATATCATTCTACCTGTGACTCCGTTATACCTACGTTGCTTAACAACTTTTGTTAAATCTATAATACTTATATCTAATATATCTAATCCCAATGCGATAATAAAAACAATAAAACATATTTTTTATTCAGTACTATATAAACGTCTTTACAAAACGAATTATAAGCTACTTATAGTATTAAATTCACATTAAAACTATATTTAACCTAAAGGTTAATTTAAAATTTAAATATTGGACACTAGTATCTACCAGTACCCTGTACATACGTAAGTAGGTCCGAACATTATATTTTTATTTTCCAGATATAAACAACTAACAAATAGCTGCTTAATTTAAGCCAAGTATGGTTTGTCTTAAATTCTGAAAATCAGCTCAGCATTCGGAATTAATAACTATAGCGCACAGAAACAACGAAACTAGTAAGACTCTTAACAACCTAGTATTGAACACAAATATAATAATAACTAATTGATGTAAATTAAAAATAATACGTGTTAATAATATTGTATACAGTCTTCTAACGAAATAAAATTAAATATTTAAATAATATTTGTAATATTGATATTGGAGTCACAATATCAGACGTTAAAAAAAACAAGCAACAATAAGTGGCACTGACAACCGCTTTTTATGCCAAGCTATTAAAATGAGAAATACTTGGAATTTCGTAATATTTAATGACGGCCGATTATAAATGAGCTTTGTTCCTACCTGTATTAATGGATTTATGAATTATTATTAAATTTTAAATTTTCTGACGCAATATTGAGTAAGCCATGATTGTGTAATAATTTTAATACATAAATTTGTTACCAACATAGTATCGTAATTATAATATTGTCTTACGCTTACGCAAATTTTATACATTGAAATTGAGTTACTTTATACGGCTTTTATACGAAGGATAGGTAGAAACACCTATTTATTTCTCTTTAATTACCAACTTACCAGCGTAATTAAGGCCTGCTGTCTGATATAGTATTATGTGTGATAACATTTAGTTTACATGTTAAGATTTATAGTTTATGTAGCTAGTGACACTACAGGATTTACGCCATTTTGTACCTATATTTGCCGAGTGGCAACGACGCAAATAATTGTCATATTTCGAGTTTTATTATTTCATGAAAGACATGAAAAGAAACTTCTGTCGTATTGGAGTCAGGTTATACCTAAATACAGATCTAAATAATAAAATTCAAATTCTTCGCGTAAGGGCTTTTCCTGACAAAGGTAGGTACTTATGGCTAATACTTATACTAATATATATCCTGAATTGTACAAATCAATTGCGTCTCTTAGTGTTTTGCTCCTTGCGCATTGCATAATGAGATTATGTATGTTTTTTTGAGGTACTTAAATGTAATTCATTTATTCAGGTATTATTTTCAAATTTTGTTAATGCGTTCTTAAGACTAAAGTTAAACTGTACATATCATAGATCGAATATAATAGATTATATTTGTAGTCCTTTGCTAGGTACATTATGCATATAACATTTCCGATCCATTACAACATTTGTAAATTTCCAAAAAAAAAAAATGCGTCGCTGTCTTTGGGTACTGCCGATAGAAGTGAAAACTAAGTAACTTGTGAATTGTATCGTCGAGCTATTAGATTATTATTTTTGAATTTTGAATGCGTTCGATGACGATGACGCGTTCCATGTTTCATGATTTTTGTTCACTCAAAAAGTGCTCAAGGCGCCTAAAGAAGTTTTCACTTTTAAAAGATTACTAGCTGTCTCTTAAGCGTAGATACGTATCTAAGTAATAAGTATCTAGCTCCCACGTTATGCTTGCTGCTCATACTCAAGTTACATATATTACCTTGAAATTTCCTGTAGTTACAATAACCCTCAAAGATTTCCATATTGAATCCACATTCTCATGCGAGTGTCGGTCGGAGGTCGTCGTTGATGCGTGGACGTAACATAACACCGGGGCTAGGTTTACCGCGGCCGAGTCGCGGTTCCAACGGTTGTGCAATGTGCACTCCCCTGACAATATGTGACTGCCAGTATCAAGTTTATATGTACACAGTTTAATTTTAACTACCCGTTAATTTGTAGCTAGCTAGCTTGTTCTTCGACCTTCTAACTATCCGTGTTCGAAATTTAAAATTCATTCAACGACACGCAAACGCAACAAGCACAAAGAGACAATTACTTTCGCATTAATTATACTTTTTTGGAAAGCATAGATAAGTCACATTTTTTTAAATGTATTTAGTGAAATTAATGTCGTTTTCTTTACTATATATATTACATCATTAGTATAATTATTCGTAATGGCATTATAACCGTTAAGGGTGATGAAATTGTAATTCTTAATTATATAAGAATTCTATTTTGTTACAAATCGATGACCTACCTTCTAACTACCTTTTAATATTTTATTATACCAAAGTTATTATAGAAATATAAGTATGACACAACTTAATTTGGTATTTCCATGTAATAATTACATATATTTACATAATATTAAAGACGTGACATTGAACATACTAGATAATAAATTTTCTTTTTATGTAACATTCGAGGACTATTTAAACGCCTAAAACATGTGCCGTCATTATACGAAAAATATTTTATAACCTGTTTTGAATGAACAATTACATAATTTGAATGAAATAGGATCAAACAAGTTTTTTATAATTGGTCTTCTCAAGACGTTTTATCCTTTAATTTTAGCCGAAAGCTGAAGCTAACTAAAATATACACAATTTCAAATATATGTATTAATAACAATTTTTGGACTTCGGTGTAAGATTCATAACCAAAGAGGCATAAATGTGACCTAGGTTTCTCCTGTAATACTATTTATCACCAATAACCACTATTTGCCTTAAAATCTTAGAGTAATTAAAGGAAAGTTTTCCAGCTGCTGAAGCAGAAAGAAGGTCCTTCAGAAGAAGCTTTAAAATACCTTAGAGCTTGCTCTAGTACCTCTAAGATAATTTATTGCGGATACTCAACAATTAATTACCCCTCTTGAATAAAATAGGTATCAAAAAACTTAAAATTACCGGAAATATAAAAAAAGTATTTTCTATAACTTATATAGGTATCAGTTCGACACAAATATTAAATCGGTTACTGGCCAAGGAGTGCAAATGACAAATACGTCGTTATCAGGTGCCCGATAAGCGCTATCTTTCCACTCGAAGCGACTTCATAAATAGCTGGTCATCGGACCGCCTCGATAGTTTGTATTGGAAGACTAAACGATTCAGTCCTTTGCCCAGTAAAAAAGCAACAGTTGTCTATTACTGTTCCTAATTTTAATATCACCGCTTAGTTTTGTTTACGTATTTTTTGATAAAATTACACATTATTGGGTTAAAATAAATTATCGAAATATTTAATGGAGGATGAGTGAATAAAGTTGAATGTTATAAAGTGAGATGTGTTACAATATAATCGAGAAAATTCTATATCGTTCCCGTGATTTATTATATTGGACTTACTGTTGTGTTTCTTGACGACTTGTGTGGTTTAAGTACCTATCAAAGGATTTCTGAATGAAGATGTCGCCGAAACAGAAGGCGTCTAATAGCGTGAGTTGTCAGAATATTTAAATACCTAAATAAATACTTTTTAGTGTACTTCTTATGAAGTTTATGGTATATCCATTAATTTTGCGTATTGATATGATAAATAATGTGTGGCTCCAAAGTGCGTTTTAATCGCCTGCGTTGCCAATCTGATTAGACGATATTTTTGCGTGAGATAACTCGTTTATGATGGTTCTTTTTCCATAAATTCACATACCTAGTGAAGATAAATTGACAAATAATAATATGTTCCGTCTGATGGCAGGCAGTAACTTATACATGGATCATTGCTCCGCAATAAATATAAATCTACTGATATAATAAATGTGAATGCTTGTGAAAATGTTTGGATATATGACTGACGTTTGATAACCAATGAACATTTTAAACCAAAGTTATCGTGGTATTAATACAAGCTAAAGTCAATCTAATAATAATTATTACACAATTTTTACGTTGTACAAGCCTTATATAAATAGGCTTGACAACAGAGTTTTTATATCACGATCTGAACTTTGATATTATAAGTTAGGTAAGTGTGATTTATATTTATCTTGAAGCTTGATCTATTTGTGTAAAGCTAAGTATATGCGAACTGTCAAACATTAAAATACTGGGTTTGATTTCCGTTCAATGTTACTGTAGTTTTAATAGGAAAATATAGATATGATTGTATGATATGGCGATGAAACAATAATATAATAATTCCACGGAACATGATGAAATGTGTTTACAATAGGCGTCTTGTGCTAAATAACTATAAAAATATATATCAAGATAAAATTCGATGAGTCATCATTTAGGCATCTGTTCATTCGTAAATATGATGATATTGTTCTAATCGAATGAATACTTGCTATTTACTTAGCCTTCGCGATGTTCTTCCCAGAAACGTTCATAGATAATAACGGCCATTCTTAGAACGTATTCATATTTATGTGACGTATCCTTTTCCCGTTTTTAAACGATCATTGAATTAATACAACTAACTCAAAGAACTGCCAGACTCGGCTCATATATTTGTAGACATCATTCCATAATTTATTTTGTCACCTGTGGTTATCATATCAGTACGCGGTACTTTCATATAAGCCCAAAAACTAACCTTGCGTTATTGTAATCCTCAATCTAGAAAATACAAGCTATTAATCTGCATTCTCTTTGTATTTACAGAGAATTATACTGCTTATTCAGAACACGAATCAATGATGAACACGAATATTGATCTTATACACAAAATAAACTTGTATGCAACGATTCTTTAACGCAAGCCGTGCGCAGAGATGTTTTGTATTTACTCTATAAAAAACATTAACAGAAAATATAAGTAATAATTGTAAAAATAAATTCCGCATGATTAAATATGCTTGTTAGTAGGTATATAATATATTATTGTAATACCATAATTTGGTAAGAATGCTATTTGCTAAAATAACGACACCCATTACTTAAACAGGCAAAAGTATAGAATAACATCAGAGCTTATTAACCCGGCGCCGATGACGTGAAAAAAATTCCCCGGCCGATGACATCGGGTAAATTTTACCCGAATTTTAATTTGAAAATTTTTCAATAGTTTTATACATAGTTTATATTACATTTTAATTGATTATTGGTGAAACAGTATTTACGCATGTGATAAAATAAAAGATGGTACCAATTTATAATGAAAAATAACTTTTTTATTTATAACACGAAAACTATTATAAACACGAATAAAAATACGTCATGAAAATATTACACTATCACTATCTACTACGGTGGGTAAAACTTACCCGTTTTGAATTGAAACACTTGTATCTCACTACACGAGCGGCGTAATAATGATGTAAACAATAATCCAAATAGAGGGTAGTTGTATCTCCAGCTATACTGGCGGATAAGTAAGATGGACGTCAGGAAAAATAAATATACCCTCTTAAAATCACCTCGGGTAAATATTACCCAGCGTCAACGACGCCGGGTTAAACAGCGGCCTTATCTTCATTCACATGGTCATTATTCTACTTCAAATCCTTACTTAGCTTTTAATTAATTTCAATGTCGGTTTAGCTTTAATCTTTATTTAATTTGTCTCCATGCCCACTCTCGTAGAGTCCCCTCATTTTCAACTGACCTCGTCTTTTGCAGAATCGAATCATACTTTCTTAGGTCGTCCTACGGACTACGGGATTAATAAAGCAATTACAATATACCAAAACATAGTTCTATACTCTCTGCTTAATAGGTACAAAACTTTTGAAATTATTTATTTATTTATCTTTATTGGCCAACCAATAATTGTTTACTCTTAAGTGAGTACTAAGAAGTTATAGGTAAATAACAAGCTCTCTTGCGTTTCACGTTTATGATAACCGCTCTGTTCCCATGATTCGTAGCGTAATGTTATATAGCCTATGTTACTTCTGGATAAAGAAGCTTTTTGCTGGTAAAATAATTATCAAAATCGGCCCAGTAGTTTCTAAGTTTATTCATTACAAACAAAGATACAAATCTGTTCTCTTTACAAAATAAGTGTCGATGTAAATGTAGATAATATCGGTGGTTAAAATTTGACCAATTACTTAAAAGTAAGTACGAAAGTCATGTGTATATCACATAACCTTTTGTTCACATTTATGGCACAATACCTACCGTAGTTATTTGTAACGACGAGTTACTACTGAAAGGTTATCCTATATACATAGTAACAAGTCGATAACTATCAATACATGAACTAAACTCAACATTATTGGCAAGTGAAACTTTACTGAATCTAAGTTACTAATATAATAAAATAATCGTCTTATAACGCAAGACGTATTTGTTTGACGACAATTTTAATGTGTAATAAATATACAAATAAAACTACAGGTTACAGAATAAGGACATTATTAATAATATAACTTATTAACAATATTGAATAAAAATAATATTAAGTATTTTAAAGAAGGCAAGAGCGTCACATATAATGTTATAGTTATTAAAGGCAGAGCGACCTTGATTAAAATGGATCCAATATTACATTTTGTTGTTTAAATTATCATAATTTATTCCGGGCCCCAAAAACTACCTATTTAAATATATAGTAAAATGACACGTGTCGCAGAAGCTAAAAGTAGTCTGCACTAAGACGACATTTTATAAGATTATTAAATAAGGATGTCCGTTGGGTCCTCTAAAGTAAATTTTACTTATGTCGTTTGAAACGCTTAATTTTAATACATTTAGGGGAAAATACATGTATGTATTATTTTAGATATTTTATTGAAATTTTGGTTACAGAAATAAGCATCATTTAGTTTATTCTAGTAAGCGTGTTCTTAGTAATAGAAATTTTAAAATAGCTCCGTGCTTGTTTCAAGAAATATCTGCAAAGCTATGTTGATATAAAACAAATATCCTACAATTTTTTCTCATTAACTATTTTCGTAGGATCAAGCTTTTGTCAAAAGACCTGTCAGAATGTCTTTTTTTTCTCGCGATCAAGTGCCAAGCATAAACCTATAAATAGACGTCGGTATATTAATGACAAGCAACCTTTAAATTTACGATTTGCTATTCTAGAATTGCATCAAGCGTTTTATTTTATTTTGTTTCCATATTGAGATATTTCTGAGCTGGCAGCACATGAGTGAAGACCGATTCTTTACTCTGTGCTGTTACTCGGAAATACGAAGTTTTCAATGCACGCTAGAAAGACGTAGGTACTAATAAATTAATAACCAATAGGGAGTAGGTTATTCGTTCTGTAAGCGAAGTCATACAATTGGCACTAATTGCCGAGTCTAGTTCGTAATTGTTTGTCAACATGATAGGGGATAGACTTGCTTGACAGTTTACCTATCTGACTTTATCATTCAATCACAATATCGCGATATTTATAACATTAATACCACCAGTAATTAACTCGAGAAATAGGATTTAAAATTATCAATAATGTTTACAACATGCTTTCAATCAATCGTGCTATTATATAGCAATTTGCATTACATTATATAATTAGAGTAAAAAAGAAAGTCGGGTAGGTACTTGATGTTCGTTAATTGTGTTTTGTAAAGGCACCCAGATATCCTACCAATATTATAAATGTGATTGTTTGTTAGGATGGTTGAATGTTTGTTACTCTTTCACGCAAAAACGACTGAACGGATTTTGATGAAACTTTACAGTATTATTGTTTATACGTCAGAATAACATATAGGGTATTAAAATCTATCTTAACATAAATCTACCATAACGCGAGCGAAGCCGCGCGTAAAATCTAGTAGGCTATAAACAATATTGCTGGAGTTGTAAACACAAAAAAGTTATTATTCATGTATATTTTTTAATCATTCCAATCTATATCTCTATATATACGTGAAGCAAAAACTTTGAACTCCTTTTTACGAAAATTGCGCGAACGGAGGAGTATGAAATTTGGCACAGTTAAAGTTTATATGGAGGAGGGGCGAATCCTAATATTTTTATAAAATATGCTTTAGAAATACATTAAATTATTGAAAAATCACTACACGTACACAATCATGCATTCGACATACGCAGTCGAATCGCGTTCGTCGTATTTCGACATTGTTCGTCTGACGTCGCGCGTCTTACAATTCTTTGTGACTATGGTTACCTATACCTACCTTATTTATGGAGAAAAACAGAAAACAAAGTAACAAGCTTAGGAATTTTGGTCGAATCTTGACCACTAGGCGACCGCTAGTTAATATTATAAAGCTAAAAAGTTTGTTTGTTTGTTTGGTTAAACGCGCTAATCTTAGGAACTACTAGTTCGAATTGAAATATTCTTTTGGTGTTGGATAGCCCATTTATCGAGGAAGGCTATAGACTATATAACACCACGCTACGACCAATAGGAGCGGAGCATCAATGTAAAATGTTGCAAAAAAACGGGGCAAATTCTCTTATGTGAAGCAGACGAAGTTGCGCGGGTTGGCTAGTTATGAATATTTTCATGACCTAAAAATGAAACCAATGGTACAACATTTAAACGTGGCGGCCATGTATAACTCAATACTAAAATCAATATTAAATCATTGATGAATTCCTAAAGAATGCTGTTTGGATTTATCTATAATAACGAAACCAGCTATTGTTATTTTTATCAAATACAACAGTGGTTTTTTTTACGTATATTTTATCATTAATACAAACAGGTTAATTGTCAAGCAGTGTCATAAATAAACTGGTTGTAAACGGGTTCGTTCTACTTTTGGCAATGTACTTATCTATTAGTTATATCTATTTATGCTTAATATACATACTACAATATGATATATATAATTCATGTACCTACATACATATTTTAAAACATTTTTAAAATATGTAGGTAGGTATTCTATAACACACTTATTTTTATACATACTTATTACTTTTATAGTGTCATGTTCTACGGTATATTATTGTGGGGCAAGGCAGCTGACATCACATTTTTATTTGGGTCTATGAACATTTAATTTTAAAGAATATAATGTGTTTAATAATGTACTTAGTTTACTCAATATTAGTATTAATTGTTTTAATTTTGCTTTGTATTTAAAGTTTGTTCCTATTGTTGTTATTTATGTTTGCTGAACATTTATTGTTAAGTTGTGCATGCTGTGCTTACCTATAAAAGATTGTCACACTCGCTCAGTCTGCTAACCTTAAGTTTTTTTTTAAATTGTATTTGGTTGAACAATTGTTGGTTAGCCATTAAAATAAATAAATAAAAAATAAATAAATAAATACATTTTTATTCTTCAAAAGCGTGCAGTACGTGCGTAGCATTTATAATATAGGACCACGAGTTTGCCTGGAAAGGCGTTTTAAAGAAATAGGCATACTTACTGTTGCGTTGCAATATATATTTGCTAACATTATGTTTATTAAACATAATATTCACTTATATAATAAGAATAGTGATATCCATAATGTAAACACTAGAAATAAGCATAAGTTAGTAGGCCCATAACATCGTTTACATAAAGTTCACAATACATTTGCGGGACTCGGTATACGTTTTTTTAATAAACTACCTATTTATATAAATAATTGATTTACCATAGCTTAAATTTAAAAGCGCCGTTAAAATACAACTTATTCGGAAGGGTTATTATTCAGTCAACGACTATTTAAATGACTAAAACTCACGGAACTAGTTGCTTGTTGCATACAGGATTCAAAGATCTGTATTACTTATAAATTATAAGTCAATTTAGTAATGTAGTAATGTAATTTAGTAGTCACAAAGTGTAAGTGTATGCGCCATCATGAAAAAATTTACCTTAGCTCAAATTATTTCATCTCTATAATATTATTAAGTTATTATTGTTATTATCTTTAGTTTTTTATATTCAGTAGTATATGGCATAATGGCTGCAACACCTTGTTAATCTGAGTTGCAAAATACTGAAATTATATTTAATTGGCGATTTAAAAAAGTGGGCATGAGTTTCTTGCATGTTTCTTCTCACAGGCTCAACCCTTTGCCTGAACCTAGCAACTAACCTAAATGTAACTTCTGTAACTTAGTAAACTAACTAAGCTATATATTTTGACGTTCATAAGTGTTACTTTGTGATCTAAATGAATAAATGATTTTTGACTTTGACTTTGACTACACAAATACTAAAAGGATAAATATGTTTTCAAAAGTATCTATTATTTTTGTAAATATTTAGGGTACTCTATCCTAAATTATTTGTGTGACGTTATTTTATAATAATTGGACATTATTATTTTTAAGCGGATATTAAAGAATGTTCGATTTAAATATATCTTCTTTCTAATCGCCTTCAGTATGATATACCTACTACTTAATATTGTCTTCTATTTACGCGAATATTATTCATTGAAATTAAACTGCTATATACGGATTTTATCGCGTTGTTTATTTGACACTTTATTACAAAATTTTGAAAATTGTTACACTACTACTACTATTAAACTTTACTAATTTTTAAGCTAATTAAATTATTATTAAACTATTTAGATTTAATTTATTTTTACACTTTCCCCGACGTTTCGGTTGCTTTTCAGCAGCCATGGTCACGGGGAGACTCCCCGTGACAAAATTTTGTAATAAAGTGTCAAATAAACAACGCGATAAAATCCGTATATAGCAGTTTAATTTCAATTCCTACTACTACTATGTATACATGTATGTACGTATAAACTAAATCTATTTATGCGTTTTGAATATAAGCACAGTAACTGTCGACAACGTGCGACAAACGTAGATACCGAATAAACAAGCTGGTACATTATACGCCCGTCGTATCCCGCAATTCTTTTAGTCCGATAGTTATCACACTAATTATATTAATTTGCTTTAGCTAGAATGTGGTTTAAGTATTTAGTTTAGTTATTCTAACTGAAATATTAAACAGCTAGAATAATTCGTGGACATATTCAAACATACCTAAATGTAAAAAGGTAATTATAACGAGTGCTTAAATTTTAAGGGCCGATGTTGATTTTGAATAAAACACAAATTATTTAGGAAATGATTATCATTGCTTTTTATTATGATAATATTGGTATGGTTCAATTATGTATGGAACAAAATATCGGCCAAATGGCCACCGCGACCTCGGCGGCACAACTCCATCCAATGGTCCAAATTTTCGATGACGTTGCTGGTGTTTTCACATCTCCTACAGACCCGGTTTGCTCAAATTTTTGGACGATTAAATTGACCGAAAACATCACGAAGTGCACGATATGCATTTTGATTTGAACGCCCATTTTCATAATATGCCTGAATAACTTTAACGCGTTGCTCGATTGTGTATCTTTCCATGGTTCAAATTGAGTTAGTCTGAAATTGAGAAATGTCAAATGAAATGCAGAAAAAAGCTTGACGTTTAGGTGTGGTTCACATTCAACATCGGCCCTTAAAATTTAGCCACCCTTTATATATATGTATGTATTATTATTGACTGTAAAATAGTAAAGTAACAAATTCAAATATTACTCAAGTAAAGCTACAACGTGTATATGTGCGCGTGTAAATATAAACT
The DNA here is from genome assembly GCA_930367265.1 of Catocala fraxini. Taxonomy (NCBI): domain Eukaryota; kingdom Metazoa; phylum Arthropoda; class Insecta; order Lepidoptera; family Erebidae; genus Catocala; species Catocala fraxini. The sequence continues at coordinate 28,689,625 of OV884025.1, read as the reverse complement.
TTCGTCGACACACACACTAACAAACAACTAATAATCACGACCAGCTGAGAAACTCGCATACGCCCAACGGAACCATTCATGGCATGGTTCACCTGGTCTTCTACAGCCGGTTCTTATGATTTTAGTTCTATGCTTCGTAAAACTAAGCATCAAAAGGAACTAAATCAACAAGTCAACCAGGAAATCTTAATTTTCCGTTCTCTTATTCCAGTCTCACGCTTCTTCGAGCGCAGAGCGCAGAGAGCATCTCTACAAGATCCTGGTGATCGGTGAGCTAGGCACCGGGAAGACGTCCATCATCAAACGATATGTGCACCAGTTCTTCAGCCAACATTACAGAGCCACGATCGGAGTTGACTTCGCATTGAAAGTGCTTAATTGGGACGCCAATACTATCATTCGGTTGCAGTTATGGGATATCGCAGGTAAGAGAAATACAGATATAATAATTTTACTGTAATATTTTAGCACCTATTCTGTGATATGTACACATCAAAAGAATTCCGCATTCACTTGGTAAAGTTGAGATATTTTTTCTCGTGTCAAAATATTATATTTTGATTAATTAATGCATTTTTTATTGCTTTAACATTTAAAAACACATCATTTAAATGTAGATAACATAAAATCTTCTTTTGTTTTCTTATATAAAAACGATGTGAATGATAAATGACCCTCATTCTTGTTTCTGCCTGAACGCTGTTTTAATCAATTTCTCTGAAATTGTTAATTTGAAAAATGCCAGATGCATTGTCTGAAGTCTTGCGAGTAAGAACAGTGTTATTGCGTGAAAAAGGATATTCTACAAGGCGAATCAAAACCAGTGCCTTCGTTTCTTAAACCTGCGTCGTAACTACCCTACAGAAATACTAAAGCATGGGCAGCCTGGCTGATCGACCTCGTAGTGGCCGCCCGGCTGTCGTTAGTGATATTCAGAAGCGCGACATCAAACTTCTTGACGCCCGTGATCCAATAATTAACGCTACGAAACTGAGATTAGAGCTGCGAGCTGCTACTGGACTGGATATTAGCATTCAGACCATTCGTAATTGTTTAAACCACTTTAGATTACGATCAAGGAGATCCTGGCGAGCACCTCTGAATACACGGGCACGACAGCAACGCACATTGCAGAGGGCCAGGCAGCGTCAAAACGATGAAGACGAAGAAGAAGATGTCTGGTGTAATTGTCTTTTTGTTGACGAAACACGGATTGTACTAATCCGTGTTTCGTCAACAAAAAGACAATCGCAGCACTCTGATAACCGACGCGTCCGAGTTTGGAGACCACCTGAGAATTCCGAAAGGCAAAGAACTGCCACTGGAACCGCTCAGCAAGGTGGCAAATCGGTATCTTTTTGGGGCGGAATAATGATTTGAGCTTGAACGCCTTTGATCCCATACCAAGGCTCCATGACAGCTATTTGTACAAGACAGGTGTTATTGGTGGCATCACCAGATTATTCAGGATAAATTATGGTAACCATTTCGTATTGGTCGTCGATAATATAATTGTGAAAATAATTATAATTATTATATTCTACCACATACACACAACACCATCTAGCCCAAACTAAGCAGAGCTTGTACTATGGGTTCTAGACAATGGATAAACATACATATATACGATTTTTTTTTGTAAATATTTACTTATTATACATAGAAACACCCAGACCAAGACAAACATCCATGTTCATGCACACAAATGATTGACTTGTGCGGGAATCGAACCCGCGACCTCGGGCGTGGCAGTCGGTTACACTAACCACTACGCCATCGATGCCGACAATGTATTATTGTTACATATGTTACAAACCAAAGTAAATAAATTAAAAAAATAATGCGCCGGTGCATCGAGCTCAACGAGTGAGCGCCGCGCTGCTCTCCGGGAGTATGAAATCACGCGGTAAGACTGGCCTGCTGGCTCGCCGGACTTAAACCCAATCGAACTCGCATGGGACGCTCTCAAGCGAGCCGTTTGGAGTCGCTAGCCACCACCAAGAACTCTGTCAGAGATCAAGGAAGCTGCCATTCAAGAATGGGACAGCTTACCATAAGAACTATTGGACAACTTGATCTACAGCATGCCCAGGAGGATTTCCGCATGCGTTCAAGCCAGGGGAAGAGTCATTTTGTAATAAATTTCTAAATAAAAGCATATTAAAATGAATAAAATTATTAACTTTAATAATATCTTCGCATTTCTTTAAGTAAATTAGATTTTTCACAGAGATTGAAAAATTTATTTTTAAATAATACAAAATGTAATATGAATATTTTTATATTAAAATTGTGTGCTTTTAAATGTTGAAGCAATCATTAAGTACATTTTGACAAGAGAAATCAATATTTCAACTTTTCCATGTGAACGCAGACTTTTTTTGATGTGTTGTTATTTGCCAAATTTTTTATATAAACCCGTAATGTCCTACTGCAGGACAAAAGCCTTCTTATTCTCCTTCCATCTTTCTTTATTTAAAGCCACAAAGTTTCAATCTATTTTAAAGGAGTCTAGCTCGTCTCGCCATTTTATTGTGGGCCTGCCGCGATGTCGCTTGCTATCATAAGGGATGGGCTATGTTTAGGGTCCTACACAAAACTTACAAATGTGAACGGTCTAAGGCGCTGTTATGCGAGTGGCGCAATAGTATTATAAGCATTTTATAAATCGTAGTTTAAATTTAACTAAAATTGTTACGTAGGTATATAATAAAATAATTAAAATCTACAGCGATTGTAAATGTACAAAGCGTAAAACTGCTTTGTACATTTACATTCGCTGTTTTGTATAAATTAAGGTAATTAAAATTTATTTTTCAGTGCAATTAAAAGGAAAATTGAGCCGTTAAGATTTTTAGTAACTAAAATTTATATTTTTCCATTTATATGTTTTATTTAAAGTTTAAACTCTATGCAGTTGGCACAGTAGACAATCTATTGTTAGGATCATTGATGACCCAGCCGGTGTACAAACAGTTAATAAGCTGATGTTCGTAAAAATTCCAATTAACGCCTGATTTTCAATCGTCAGATAGTTTGTTATGTTTGCATCAAAACGGCTATCACTGATCGCTGCAACCCGAAGAGAACACACCAAGATTTAGAAAATTTAACACCTTTAAAAGCAGTTTCACCCATTCCACGAAAATAGGAAATTTCGAATTCTTAATAGTCACATTTAGGTATATGTAAATATATGTATATACAAAGAAATTAGCTCAAATGCGTTTTAACTACGGTAGGACTACGTTTTTAAATTGCTGCTGTGCGTTGATTGGTTATTTCAAAAGCTAAAGCTAAACCTTAATATTTCACCTCTTTCTTACTTTCTAGGCAGCATGTGAGAGTAGTTATAACCTTAACCGGTATTTTGAGAGAACCTTACTTTCTGCTGATACGACTTAACAAATAGGTGCGATGAAACTTGCTACCTTATCACAGTAATATATTCAAATGCAATATTTTCTTAATGCATCACGTTTTATCTTATCAAACTATTTTATCAAGTCTGTTGTAAATGTGCGTTGCGCGATGTAGTATTTTAATGTCTTATAAATTGACAGTGATTATATACATTTATTAATATTGCATACTAGCTGTTTCCCACAGTTTCACCCTCGCTTATGATAGCTGCAATCCCGTGGCTTGCAGCGTAAAGTTATATATCCTAATTTACTTCTGAATAAAGGCTTTCTAATGGTGTAAAAATTATTATTAAAATCGGTTCAGTAATTTCAAAGTTTTATCAATTACAAACAAACGATTAATTCGTCTTTATAATATTAGTCTAGATAGAGTCTCGACTACATGTTCACAAGATGGTATACAGTAATACATAGCAGGGGCGCAGTACCTACCTATATTTACGTATAAATAGCGTGGCTTGTCTTACTGAAATAAATTATTTGTTCAATCTACATCACACGTAAGTGAAATTAAAGAATAACTAGGAAAAATGGATTATTTCTTTTAATTTAATTACAATAGCAACATTCTCATCTCTTGTAATATCTCATCTATTGCAAGAATTATAATAAAATATCATACTGTTTGTGACGATAATCGCCTAGACGCCCGGCGAACGCGGGCGCACGTCACTAGCCACCTCTCGCGACCGGTGGTGCGAGACTATATAAGGAACGGACGGCGTCAGTCGCGGCCTTGCGGCCCGGCTTCACACCTTCATCTAAGTGTCCTGATTGTACAAGGACCACGAAGCAAGTCTTTAGCGAAACACGCCCTGACTATAGTTATATAAGTAAAGATTGTCTCTTTTATTTGTAATCTTAATACATTAAAAGTGTATTTGTTATACCTTCTCTCATTGTACTTTCTAATTATATCTACATTTCTCTTAAAGTAAACTCTAAAGGTTACATGTTATTAAATAAATAAATTGAGAGGGGCCTGGTACCCATGATGACACAAGTTAAATCTTACTTTGGGTACCAGTGTTCGAACAATTATTGTCTTCACCTAATATTGTGTTAACTTTGCTGTTTTTAAACTATGTACTATTTCTGGGCAATAAAAATTTATTAATTTATTATTATTATTAATATATTGATGAGAGCTTTAGATTTCGACCTGATATAGAAAGATGCCGAAAATAAATCCATGACGTTATGAGAATCGTCTAATCACAATAAATAAAGGGGACCCATGACACATCAACTTAAATTAAAATATTGCGTTCCTAATGTAAAAATGAAGTTATTCGTATATTTGATACCGAATAACGATCCGAGACAACAAATCAATCAAATTTGGAATGCAGCATCGTACAATTTTCGAATGATTTGATATTTTTGGTTGCAATTACGCATCGCTTACACACATTCCGTTATTGGTCGGAACATAATCATTCAAAGGTCCGTCGAGCCATTTATCAACATTCTCGAATGGCGACAGCCCACGTAGTTAACTGCCCAGTGCCTCTTCATGTAAACGTTTCCGATCATTACTTTTGGACCTTGACAGTTATCAATGGAGGGCTTTATTCAACGATTTATTACCATCGCCCAACGAAAGGTATTTGTTAACCAATAAATACCATTACGTTGTTCTGCTTTGTGTATTATTGTGTCTGCTAAAGCCAGTCATTGCTGGCATTTTTATTTATTTTGGAATGTACGACCGTAGTGGACATTTTCAGTTTCTTTGAATCTGGAATTGTGCTCTCTGACTTACCTTAGATATAAACATATATTATGTTTTGCATGTACGTCTTCCTAATTTCTCAAGGACATACGCTCATTATATTATTTTGTCCTACAGTAAAAATTATCACTTTGATTAAAAGATCCTACGTTCTTACACACGCCGGCCTATAAACTATTTCTATGAAAAACCACGTCTAACCGTTGCTCGGTTGCTGCTCCAAGATATTGATACTAAAAACATTCGCATTTATACTAAGTACGAAAGTAAGGATGCGAGCTAATGAGAGGTTAGGTCATAACATAATTCGTAATCTTCGTCCACTTCAGCTCAAAGTGAGCAATCTTTGCAGCAGCGAGCAATTCCATTATTATTAGGAAGATTCATTAGCGCGTGATACCATTAAAAATTGCAGTTAAAAGTTAAGAACACACATTTCCATTGGAGGCGGAGGAAAAAGGTTTTTGACATTAACGGTGGTAAAACACATCGAGTCTTTTTTAACAGACAACTCAAAGATGCAAATATTTATAGGCTACGGTTACCGCGTACCATCAGCCAGGCTATACACTTGTTTACCCCGTTGTGAACTTTATTTCACAACAGTATTAAACAAATACATAGTCCAGCCATTTTAAATCAGCCGATAAAACTACAAGCAACAAGATTTTCTTGTTATTATATCCATTAAAAATATAATATTCCTCTGTGCCACTAACACGGATCCGTCATTCTAGAAGAAAAATGAAGCGCATTGAGCTTATCACTCAAATATATTAATTGCCTCTTTGAGAAGTCATACTTTATTTTTTATCTATGTGTCGAGACTGACAAGATAGTCGGATGAAAAGACGCCGAATATTTATAACGCCATCAAATTTATTCGACTGTCGAACATTCGAGATGCCCTTGACATAAAAATACTTGTTCTCCATGATACTATAAGTGTGTAACTACCTATATTGACACGGCCAAACCGCAAAATAGGTGTAAATAAGAATTAGGTTAAATCTAAGAGAACGATGTAGGCTACGTAAAGAAAAGGCAAACGCAGTCGTGTTGTTGGCATTAACTGGTTGAATATTGCTGGCGAAACTTTGGTTTGGCACTGTTCGGTTTATTATTTGCCTACCCTTGTGGAAAACAGGAGTAAGAGTATGTACGTATGTACATATGTACTGAGAGCACAAATGTCGCAAAGGTTTATGTAGTCACCCGGCCGCTATGTTGCACTGAGTGTTGCTTGCCTCTGCAAGCTGAGTCCGTTTGAACGTGTTGTTTCTAAACATGACATGTAGACATGAGCTACTTAAAAAATGCGAGCAACGTTGTGTATTAGTATGCTAGTCTTTGATATAAAAACGTTACAGTTATACGTTACAGTTTTAAAATATATAACTGTTATTTTGCATACCGCTTCAAAACAAAAATTATTATTAATTTATTACTGTAGGTCATATTTACGTCTATTTTGAATTTGATTAACATGACTTCTCTACGCTACGCTTCTTCGAAATTATCAAACCATAAGAACTTCTCTTTAAATACGAAATGATAAGGCTGACAGAAGTCTCATAAGTCTGGTATGAGGGTGCCAGAAAGCTAGTTGTATGACCAAATTGGTAACTTCGAATTACATATATGAAAATAGTATAGATACATATCTATATAGATATGTATTATGTACCTCCTGTAGCCTCAGGCCTGTTTAACGGCGAGACAGCAGTCAGAAACCCCGGATTTCCACTTGCCACGATCCTGGCAAATTTCTCTTAGCCCACTTTTTTCGGTTTAAGGTACCGTTGTTTACCTGTTATAAGTGGTCTAAATAGAATATTGTTTTGGTTCGAATAAAACCAAGGACTGGCAAAGTCTATGTTTTAGATGAAAATTAGGGTATAGCTACTCGACACCTATAATAATTTCATCTCTTAAGCGGCAGCGGCGTACCGGCGGCCGCGTTAATAATACATACTATTTTACACAGGTGACTTTACAAACATTTAAACAAGGGATACAAAGAATACTCAGTCTCCAAAACGACTATTTCTAGATCACACATTTTTTGTCCCTTGTGAGGATTGAACCCAGAACACGGCAGAGCGACATTGACTAGACGACTACTTAAACCACTACGGCATTCGTGCACTTAACTGTTATTTAATTGTCATCGACAGCTTCCTTTGCCTTCATATTGTTGGATATACACCTGCGCATAAGCACCCATTTGATTTAGTTTTGTGCCTTCTTAATTCATCCCGGCAATTTCGACTATGTTATCGGTACATTTCGTTTCCTCGACCACTAGCATTTTGGCATCTTAGCTTGTGTCTCACTATACGTAGCATTACCGGTGGAAAAAAATTGGCTATAGCCGCATTGCTGTACATTTCAAAGGTTTAATATAAATATCTATGATTATAAAAGAAAAAGAGTTTTCTTCTTTTCTCATTGTCATCAATGGCATATTTCTATGTCATGTTGTAAAAGTAAAAACATAAATTGTAATTTCGAGAGAAATTGTTTTTATTACTAATTTTGATTCGATTATTTATATTATCAAGATAACGATGGATAAGAGGGATGACACATGCAGAGACCTTACAAATATGTTTGCACTTATTTCTATTATTTATGGTTTGCTGTTTTTGTCTTTACTACTTGCAATCGGATAGTTATTTCGGTAAGATATAATATTACGCCTGCTTACGGTTAAAGGAAGCACAAGTAACTGATAAGTCACCAGTTAAAAACTGAGGTTTTTTGCTTTGTCTAGGCCAGCCTGATGAACTACCAACCCGCAGAAGATCCCATACTTCTGTAGGTTGGCAATCAAAAGGTTATTGATTTTTGTTTCTTGCATTGCATTTGTGCAATTTGATTGGCTTTACATACCGCACGATTTTTATATGCAAGCATTAACAGATTATATTAACCAGATCCAGGATAATACTACCTGTTAATTGTTGTTATATATATATAAGTTGTTTCTCTTATGCTGGTGCTGGGAATTTTCCTACGGAAAGATCCAAAAATGCGGTTCCCTGAACCTATGATCTTATAAATTCATTCTGACCGTATATCTTCGCGTATAATCCTCATAAGCTTTTTTTGTCCACCAGGTCAGGAGCGGTTCGGCAACATGACCCGGGTATACTACAAGGAGGCGGTGGGCGCGTTCATAGTTTTCGACGTGTCCAGGGTCGCCACCTTCGATGCCGTCGTCAAGTGGAAGAACGACCTCGACGCCAAAGTGCAGCTACCCGACGGATCGCCGATACCTTGTATTTTGTTAGCGAATAAGGTGAGTTTGAGATGTAATTTATATAGCAGGATCAACATCATCATCCTGTTCCACAACGCCAGTGGAATAATAATTTAATCCAAGCTATGTATGTAATGTCTTCTGCAGATCAGAATTAGGCAGTCGTAAAGGGAAAATATGTCAAAGAACAATTGATCAAAGTAATTTAGTAATCCGGTTTTTCTAAACTATAAATAATTTAGAAAAACCGTATTCGTCTATTTGCAGAAATACTAAATTTGTGCTCTATGTATCCAGCAGTTCTTCACCACTTTGACTTGATATTATGTCGTACATACCCAACTAGGACAAAATATAAAGCCAAGCACTGGTAGGAGGCAGAATTTAGCAGAAGGTTTTATCATTGTAGAAAGCCACGGTAAAGAGTTGATCAATCTTGTGGATAATGTAGAGCTCTTCTTGAGATTGAATAAGCTTCATGTAAATCATGTGCATATTTTATATATCTACTTAACTAAAACGAATTTCATTGAACAAGAGCGCGTGAAATTCGTGAACAAATGGTGATAATACATAATTATATCTTTTAAAATTTAGCATAGGATTCACTTAATGCAGCTCATGTTTAGTCTAATAAATTTATTTTTGCCCATAGTGCGACCAACAGAAGGAAGGCATAGTGAACTCCCAGGCCAAGATGGATGAGTACTGCCGTGAAAAAGGTTTCGCGGGATGGTTCGAGACGTCTGCCAAAGAGAACATCAACATTGAAGAGGCGGCGCGCTCCCTAGTTAATAAGGTAAGTTTAGCAAAGCATTGAATAACTATTATTATCTGCCGGAGAAGCTCCAAAAGCTTAAGACGAATTATAATAATATCGACACCCGCATCGAACAAGGCTGTAACATTAATTCAGTCATTTTTCAGAATGAACCAAAAAGTGATAAGAGTCGTGTTTGAATTTTTTTTACAAGAAAAGTTTAATATTTACTGCAAAATGAATCTGTGCATCAATTAAATAAGCTTAAATGCTGTTTTTTTATATATGCATATTTCAAAATAAATTATTAGAAGCTGAGATGTTACAACCCAAGGTTTTGGACAAGTTCGACAGTGATAAAGTTGTGTCTAGCAAGTTACAACCTTATCTGTATAAAAAGGTAGTACTTATGAAGGAAGTAAGTCATTATTTAAGAGTTACAAGTAAAACACATAAACACGTTTATATTTTTTTATTGACAAAATTACAAATCCTCTTTTACTTTTTTTAACTAAACAGTCTTCTAAGTCAGTCATATCTAACTAAATTACAATTTATCGATACCCATCTATTATCAAATTTTCTTCTATATATCTTTAAAACTTAAAGTAAGTGAGAATTTTTTTTAAGTTTAATAAAATTTTAACCTTAACAACTTGAAAATAATCTCAATAAACTTAAATAAATATAAATAAACTGACTTTTTTCAACATTTGGTATACTATAAGCTACCTAGAAACTCTAGAAAAAAAAGCACAAATATAATGGAAAAAGAACACTGTCATCTGTTCTCTATTAATCTGAATCATCCTTATTGTTCGATGTACATTTAAGTTCTTATAGTAATCATGATATTCAACAGGAATTGCATTTGTTGTGTAAAGGTCTTCTTTTGGACGGTAAAATCTAATGTTATACTCATTATAGAAAATGTCTCGATATTGCCTTTCTGAAGCTTTAAATTAAGGCGAATAATCTATACCTGGATACCATTCTTGGTACAGTCTATAAAGACGAGGAAATGTCAAGTACTGCTCGAAATACTTTTTCGTAGTTTTTGTTCGAACATAATGACTCCCGACAAAATTTATTTGAGATATGTGTTCTCTCACATTAATCTTTAACTCGTCAGGAATCTTATTTGGGTGGTTTTGATAATTTCGTCCACGTCGGTCCTCTAAAGATATAAAATCATCTCCTTTTTCGTCGATCTTCTTGAACATAGTGGTGAGCCATTTGTCAGAAATACCCAAAGTATTTAAAATCATGGTCTTACAAACGTATGTTTTCTCTCCGTCAATATAAAAATGGTAACGACAAGTCCAGTTGCGCCTCGATGTTGTTATCTTATTAACCAAACCAGGTTTTTTTTGGAAAGCGTTCAACACATCTGGATAAGTATTGCACCTGATTGTTATGGTTTCCTATGCTCCAGAAACTTTCAAAAATATGTATCCGTTTGTTTTTAGGTATTCTGTCCTGACATTTCTTAGTACAGTTTTCTTTGCAAGGTGGCGTTATCTTTTTAGCTTCAATCACTATTTCTCTCTTGTTCACAAACTCTTCTACACGATTCTTTTTAGATTTCACTACATTATCTTTCCAATTTTCAGGATGCCGGGATCTTTTTCGACCTGGATTCGTTTTCTTTGGCAAATTTAGTTTATCTACTTTGCTGTGTTCAGCTAGACCTCCATATCCATCATTCAGTGAGTCATGGTTATTAGAAACAGGTGCAGTATTTTCTTAGAGTACGTGAGATGGTTCTGGTTGCTATCCCAGCTCAATTGCAACATCATTATAGCTCTGAAGCGAGTTCATGGATGAATCTGTAGATTTATTCTCATCGCATTGTAATTTCTGCTGTGTTGATGTATTTGGTGGTATGTATTCGGAAACATCAGGAGAAAATGGTTCAGAGGTTGTGTCACTGAACTGATCAGGTGTTGTGATAGAAAGTGGACGCTTTCTTGTTAGCCTCTTGAATTCAAACAAATCTCTGGAAGTTTTGCATACAAAATATAGATGGTCCTGGATTTGTAGAGCAACCATCTAAAGGTAGCAAATAACTCGATGTCACTATAGCCCAAATTTTTAGGTGTTATTAATTCACATTCATCAGGTTTGTCAGCACAAGGCATAGTTCTGTAGTCGTGTCCTAAAACAAATGTATAAATTAACATGTATAATTTAATCAACCTCAACAAGGTATTTAAAAGTTACATAAATTAAAATTTTTGAGATAGACAGTTTTCTTCACCAATAATCTAATAATTAATACGCAGCAAAACTGCAAAAAGCCGCTTTCAAACCGCTGAAAAGTAGTAGAAACAACACGCAATTACGTTTTCTTAGATGACATACCTACTTATTCTAGCTTTTTTGTTATAAAATCCAAAATACTGAACCGATTTTGGTTATATGATTCTATGGGACCAATCTGAAATCATAACGAATAAAAAAAAAAATTTCCAAATCGGTCCTTAAATAAAGGAGTTAGGAGGTAAGAAATATTAAAAAACCTACTACCGAATTGAGAACCCTCCTGTTTTTTGAAATCGGTTGAAAAATTGGCATATCACACTCCCTCTAACTACTAAACAACTTCAGGAAAACACACGCGAGTTACCTACATACAAACACGCATTTATTATACCTAAGAAAATCTTTGTAAGTTGTGAACTTAAGTACCATAACTAAAAGAATACGGATGAAGTTAGTAGGTACTTAGCTGTTAAAATATAATGTGTCTCATCGCTTTTATTAGGCTCTTTGGAACTAGGAATTGTTTTGCAGCCGTAACCTAAAAAAAATTTGTTAAAACTTTAGATTTCAAATCACGAAAGTACAATCTGAGAAATATTTTGAGGATATGTTGTAATTTTATGAATCTTACCAGTTTTAGACGCATTATCATTTATAACTAAACTACACAAAACTTCCCGCGGTTGATTTTTGGATTTACATATAGTTTTATAACGTAACTCTTACAAAAACCACTAAGCTGAATTAAAAACACGGAGATTAGCTGTCACTTTGCGCGCCAAACACACTAATTTGACAAACAAAATATTATAACAGTCGTTCATTTCAATTCAGCCTTGATAAAGCAATATCTCTAGTTACGGCATGACACATCTGTTGTGGTTTGTTGTCAAAAAGACGTATGAGATTTTACTTCTAAATTCAATAGTGAATATATTAATGTAGAAGGACTTAACCCACAATCCGTCTTTAATATTGCTGAAACTTTCCAGTCAAGAAACTATAAGAGGAATAATTCGAAGTTCTTCTATTTCCGCCGAAGTCAATATGAGAATTACTACCTTCTTCGACTGGCTATCTTAAAAACTACCAATACTAGAAATACGTTGTTATTACTGTCGTGTAGCTTTTTCCACAGACATTACGCCTATGGTGGTAACTCAAATTGGACGTAAACTGAGATACTGCCTTATTCGATGCGGGTGTCGATATAATCCTCATTTTCTATAACGTTATTTCCTGTTAAGTGATTTTTCCTTAAGTTTATATCATTTTCCACCAGGCTTAATTGAAAACTAGCATCAGGCATTTCTGCTTGACTTATCGCTGGACTTGATCCTATTTTAATCAAGCTATGAGGCGTTTCTGTTAGATTTTTAATTTACTTTTAGTGTTGTCTTTAAGTATGAATCTAAACTAACTTTATTCCTTCTTTCTTCCAACGGCCTCGAGATTTTGGATTTAAAATTATGCCTTTAAAGTTGTCTTTCCCAGCGCCCATATAAAATCGCCTGCTAAAAGCGCGCCTGGTAAATGGTTTTTGACTGATCTGCAACAAGGCTTTTAACCTCAGCTCATAAAGTACGCTGATTTAATCATCACTGCTACCGAAAATCACTCATCTCAAGTATTAGGTTTAACTAACGCGACTTTAGCTTATCCTCAAACTTTTATATTTGTAGTTCTGATCTGCCTGTGGTTCACATTTAAAGATTAATTCATTACTTTGTCCAAATTCTCCTGCGATGTATGCTTCTGACTAGTGTTGATATTTGTGGTCCAGATTAAGAGGAAGACAGTTTAATATACAGAGATCGTTCTACCTTAATTGAATCGTTCTACACATATTTCTTCTAGTGCTACCCACAATTTTTTACATCTGCGTCACTCCGTAGTCGTTAGCTTTTGAGCTAATTCTAGTAACTTTTCTTTCGCTTCTTGCTAAAGTCTATCAGACTAGCCTGGTCTTCCTTCTGATCGTTTTTAGACATTCGATCCTTTCCTTCGATCAGATGTGGTTTTGCATTTTCTGTCGCCTACAATCGTAGATATATACATAATTATAAATTGAAAAAAATAACTGTTTTTAATATGTTTATTTATTACAATAAGTTTTAGGTTATATAAGTTTTTATTAGTTAAAGGATATTTTTCTATTTCATTTGGATGTCATGGTTCACTAAAACACGCTGATTGAAAGCTAGTGATAGATTCAATATAACTAGTTATTTTGGCATGTTAGGTTTTTGGTCTTACATGGAGGACCGTCATTAATAATAATAGTATACCAAAATTTCTTTAAAATGTAAAGCTTATCACACAGATAAAGTACCGACTTTATAATAATAATAGTGCGTAAAATACGAGTACACACCGGTGTACTCGTTTCGTGGTGTATTCGTGGTCTCGGTTTATTAACATACAATAGCAGCACTTATCAATGGTCTAGCTAAGTATAAACTTCTCTTTGTCCCAGATGCCACACATTAGATTTACTTATAACATTACAAATTGAACTGATTCAATACAATGCACGAATTCTAGAGTAACATAATTAGAGACCGAATAACAATAATAAATGGGTCTACCCACAGACTCATTTATTATTGTTATACGCGGTATTGTTTTACACATGTAAAACATTGGCGCTAATAACAATAATAAATAATAAACGGCTATAGCCATATCACGTGGGAACTAAATTGGCGATCGTGAGTGTGATACACCTTCATCCCTTCGGGGATAGCGATATGACACCATGAATGTGTATGGAAGTGACAAAAATAGCCCATGCCGGTAATACAGTCAGTAAACAAATAGTTAAAATGGCTGCCTTATTGGTCTAATGATTTAAGCGTGAGCACATCCGTGACAGCCGCTTGCGAAGGTTATTTGTAACACAAAAAGCTCACACGCTGTTTCGTAGGATTTAAACGTAACCAACGTAATGTGAGTGGGATACTTTTTAGCCAAATATTCAAACAAGTAGGCTTTTTAGCATGAGATTCAAAGATGTGGGAGTAAACTTTAATAAAATTTTCTAAACCAGTTACCGAGTGACCAAAACGGAACAATCATTAAATTAAAGCAATGGCCGCGTTAGAGGTCGCTCAAGTCGTAGAATATATAGTTAAAGTCCACAAAGAATTCAATTCAACGATCCCAAAATTAACAAACTTGTTTTAAAAGTTTATGTTTCCATATAAACGTTAGAAGCGTAACGTAGTTACCTCAACTAACCTTACGGAATGTTTTGGCATTATGAAGAATGCCGTAGCCCGTCCGGTTATTTTATAATGTTATGCAATGCTCTGTGGTATAATTTAAGAATGTTCAAAAATAGAAGGTTAGTAGGCGGAAAAATAAATGTTACATCAAACCATGTTTGTATTTTATTTTAATTATTCATATTAGAAACAGGTAATTCGTTTTATACTTCATGGTTTACGGCCTCGGTGTTAGAGTAAGGCCCTTATATCAATCATAGTTTAAGCCTTGGGAGTTGAAACTTTTGTCATCGAATTATTTAATAAATTATTCTCGACATCTGGACAGTATAAACTCTGATGACAGTAAGTGATTATATAACTGTTGATCGTGAGACCCTGTTTCGAGCTTTCCGGTTCGGAAATATTCTAATATTGCTTTAATAAAAACAATATTGAATGAAGCCCTTCGTACGAGTTTCGATAATTCTCATTTATCTTTATAATCTAAGGCTGGCCCTGAATGAGCATGGCCTGGGCAAATATATTTTCCACCATCAGTATTGTGTCTCCTACCACGCCGTCAAACCTTGGTGGTCGACGTTTAATAGAATTCAAGACTATGAGCTTGCATAATCTTCAAGAAAACAGTATTACATTTAATAGGTTTTTAAGTCAACTCATTGATTTTTTGATTAGATGACATTTTTCAACAAATCATAATCTGAGCTATGTTAGCTGTCCACTACTCAACATAGACTTTCAAGGATTGCTTGCATGAACGAGCAATACATAGACCTTAAAAATACATATAATTTGATATCGAGATCACATATCTATATGACCATATTCATGCCGGGCCTATTCGGACATATGTGACGCAACTTTGTGTAGCACAACCAATTTGTTAAAAAAATATATAAGTAAGTCCGTTCTTCTGTAAACGTGGGAACGTTGATGGTATAATAAATTCTTGGTCAAAACTGTAGGTACTTAGAATAATAGGGAATTGTCTATGGTTACATCTCAGCTAACTCATTTCGTCTTGCTTAAATAATGTGTAGCTTACAATCTTCCTAAGGTAATAGACTATTAAAATAGTACTACTATTACTATTATAAGTTTCTGTTATACAAAGTATTTATTAGTTTTTTCCACCCAGATTATTTCATGTGCTACGGATTCCGTGAACTGTGGCCGACCACAATAGAAAACCTATCGTTTTTATTTAAAAACGCTTATTTAAGCTGATATCTTGCCTGCAACATTGTTAAGGTTTTATCTAAGTGTGTACGATATACAACTTAGAGCACATGCTGTAAATACACATTTTTAGGATGCCTGTATTTAACATTTTAAACATTTATTTGAACTGCTGTTGGTTGAACTACAAAAGATCGAGTCGCAAGTTGTGTCTGTGCCCACTCTTATTTTGTAGTGTAGGCTTTCTCACGCTTCTTGTTTCTTCAACCAATGTTTTCAGATCCTTATAATCAAGTCTGGCAAAGAGTAAAATTGTAACTAAATAACGTTTTCTTTTTACAGATACTTTTAAACGACAAACTCCTCCAAAGCAACGACAACAGGGATGGTGAAAAATTCGCGCTTGACCACAAGATCGCCAACGGCGAAAACAGCCGGGATAACATTCCTAAGTCATGCTCGTGCTGACCAATCGGCGCACGCCATCGGAAAGGTGGCCCACTAACAACGCCCCAAACGTTCGCGCCAAAACACATGACGTTTGATTCCAAATTTAAAACTCTCTATTTTGCACGTTTTGTTTGACATTTTTAAATTTTGAAATTCGATTTAGTAATTAAGCTAATTGATATTTGTGATTAATCGGTATGACTATTTTTATCGACGTTTTTTTTAATCTCAAATTTAACAGAAAGTTATTACTTTGTATTCTTTTGACTTGGAAGTGTCTATGGTTTTTGTTAATACCTATCTATAGATTTGTTTCATTAATAATTTAATGTTAGCGCCGTCTTCCTAAGCTTTTTTACAAATAAACAGTTCGAAATAGACGTTATTTCTTTTTAATAGGCAATCACTTCTAATTTATAAAGGAGTTAAAGTGCCTATTACGAACGAATTTATAAACATAAAAATATGTAGGTAATATTAATTGACTATGTATTTTACTCAGAGGTTTCCCCGGAACGTATCGTGCCATTAAGGGCTGAAGACATATTGTAATATGTACGGTATATTATGTTAGTGTACAATATACAGTTATTGTAATAAGTATTATCTACTTATTGTATGAAAGTGTGAGAGTTGTTATTGTAAAAATAAAATGTTTAGTGATGGAAATTTTGTTTCATTTGTATTGTTAAGTATAAAAATAAAATGTGTGACAACGTAAATGTGTAACAATTTCATGCCTTCTTTTTCATTACTGACATTAGTTAAAATCATTGAATTAAAACTAAATATTATTCCTATTAATATACAAATCTTATAAGACTAGGTACTTAGATACTTTCTATCTGTTAAGCCCGCTACATGGCGTTAATAAATACATTTCAGCGCCAACTGCCGGTTGCTAACTTGGAACCATCATTTTGACAGCATGAACAGCTAATAGGTATGTATCTTATGTGGGGGCCAGTCAGTGCAGACCGGCGACACATCGACCCAGTGGGATTTTTTGTGTCGACACTCCCAATAACGACTGCCATAGATGTTCATGGCAGCCGGGACCGACGGCTTAACGTGCTCTCCGAGGCACGGAGCAGGCGATAATTGTCAATCAATACGCACATAATTTCGAAAAGTCATATAACTTCCGATAGTCAGAGGTGCGCGACGTGGGTTCGAAGCCGAGACCCTCTGCATTGCAGTCTGTTGGTCTCCCCACTGAGCTATCGCTGCTCATAGGTAAGTAAGTATATGATGAGAATAAAGTAAAACCTTTGTCGATCAATTGATAACAATAGCTAAACGATCACAAACATCGCCATTATAACGTTTTACTTTATTGATATTGGAGTCACACGAGCCAGCGTCCCACCTGATGCTAAGCGATAACCGCCGTTCATGGGTATGTATACTTAAATTCCAAGAAATTCCAAGGAAACTCTAAGCTACTGTCTACCGTAAACCATATAGGTGCCAAATAAGCATACGGTCCGTCTGGTGATAAGCAGTTACCGTAGCCTACGTGAAGGGGACGGATGGAAATATGAGAAGAAAGGGATTCGAGGGTTAATGACCTCTGGCGCTCTTGCTTTTCGAACAAAAGTCGCAACAGTACGTGGACAGCTATTTTACATCTACAAATTAAATTTTTTGTTGGCTCGACCCGACATTTGGATCCGCGACCTTTACTCTAGCAGTTAATCAGTGACAAACAGAACTTTGTTCAGCCGCTATTCATTCTTTGCCTAAGAACAAACAGCCTCGTAATTTCATTTTCTGTCCTCTCTTTTATATTAAAGATACTGTGGATTTTGAGAGTGCTTCTTCTGATTTTGATTTTACGACTGAGGTCGCGGTCGATTGCCAGGTAAATGCAAGGTTTTTTAGGCCAGAAACTTCCAATAGCAGCACGAAATCTGGCACTTTCCCCGGTAGACATGTTATAGGAATAACACCATCTAGCTCAAACTAAGCAGAGCTTGTACTAGGAGTACTGGACAATGGATAAACATACATACCCATATACTTTTTTTTGTTGTAAATGCATACATATTAGAAACACCCAGACAAAGACAAATATCCATGTTCATGCATACAAATGTTTGACTTGTGCGGGAATCAAACCCGCGACCTCAGGCGTGGCAGTCGGTTACACTAACCACTACGCCATCGAGGCCGACAATAGATATATATCTAATATGAATCTTTCACACGCGGTAGGAAAGATAGGTGAAAGGTAGAACTTTGATAAAACGGGTAGATTTTTATGGCAGGTAGTGCATCATTGATGGCTCGCGAAATCGGGATCGTGTACACGAACCACTTTTTTTGTAATCGCTCAAGTTACAATCAGGATTACTATAACAGAAGGTAAAATCTCTAAATAAAATTTGTTTAAAATATTGTTTTAATTTAGTAAACAAACTTGAAATGTGAATTCATATATAATGCTTACATTTGACTATTTTATTTTAGGAACCACTTTAGGAATACCATTTGTGGTAGGTATATATTATTAAACTGAGACTAGATCGGCTCTCAATTGGAACAATTTTTATTACGAATGTTCACTCTTTTTGGGTTGGGTTATGGGTTCTGTTCGAAACGTTAAAAGAATGAACACGTTTGGCCTAAACAAAATCGTGGACGTAGGAGCTTGTTATTATAATCTCGCCTAGCCGTTGTCGGACAAAGCCAAACTTGTATATAACTAGCTGTCCCGACAGACGTTGTCCTGGAAAAAAAAACCCAAATTTAAACCATCCTCGAATCCACATGAACACACACAAACATTTTTATCAAAATCTGTCCAGCCGTTTAGGAGGAGTTTAGTGACATACGTACTGTAGAATTATATACATAAAGATTAGCTTTAAGGTGGCATTCATTGGTGGTTGTTATTTACCCTATTTCTACAAGGTAGCAAAATTCCCTTCTTTTAAAATAATATGCTTGACAATATTTAGACACAATCAGCGATAATAACCATTACAAAAAATATTTGACATGGAATACGTAAGCATGAATAAGTACTTATTACTTTTAAATTCCATAATATTAAAAAAGCTAAACAAGTGTCTATACACTCGTTAAGCTATTTTACTTACGAATGTCTGACTTTTGTCTTTGGTCCGTAGCGTAACATTACGCCTACACATATCTTACGGGGATCTTAAATCTTATTGGATTTTTGTATTCATAAATTAGTTGCGACGATAAATTAGTAGACCAACAGACTGCAACGCAGAGGGTTCAAACCCACGTCGCGCATCGCTGACTTTCGAAGGTTATATGACTTTTCGAAATTATGTGCGTATTGATTGACAATTATCGCCTGCTCCGTGCCTCGGAGAGCACGTTAAGCCGTCGGTCCCGGCTGCCATGAACATCTATGGCAGTCGTTATTGGGAGAGTGTCGACACAAAAGATCCCACTGGGTCGAAGTCTCGCCGGTCTGCACTAACTGGCCCCCAGATAAGATAAGATGCGCAATATACGCCCGTTGTCTGCCGTGTTATAAGCGACATGTCCCAATCAAATACATGTCAAGTCATTTGATAGGCTGTTACTGCTTAAATTCTAATTAAGATAATTTGCCCGGAAGACGGCAGTAGCCCTTTATTTCGTTATACTTAAACAGCGATTGGCGGAGTGTGGGTGTAATAGACCTCAGTCGTAACTCTAAAAGAACATACAAATTATAAATATATGTAATTTTAACTAATCACAAACTTGAATAATTTTTTAATTGACAACGTTTCAAATGTGATTCTCAAACTTGTTATAATTATCAATAAATAATTCCGATTGCAAAATAATCATTCAACTATACACAAGACTAATGGACAGGTTTGCAATTAGAAACACATTTCTAATAATATAATTAGTGTGGTCTAAATTAATTATAAATATGTTTTATCTATAGTTGTGATTGCGTTGTCATGTAGGCATTTACTTCACTAACTGGTAGCTATACATATATTATATTATATATATATCATATTATATATATATAATATTATATATATATAATATTATATTATTGTGGTAGAATATTATCTAGTACACTGCTCGCCTAATAGTAACCAGCCATCGCAGTGCAATTAATAAGAGCAAGGGTTCGATTGTCTGGTTGGCAGGTATGAATGGTTTGTTCTGTTGGGACCAAGGAATTGGGAAAGGAGTTCGAAAGACGACAATACATCCTCCTTTATTATATCGGACCAAATACGAATGGCGTGGGATTTTGCTCTGATAAACCCTTGTAGAATATCCAGACCTGACTTTATTTCTTCCTTTTTTTTATTATAAGGTTGGTCCCGCACTAGGAAATAATCCTGTATCGCAAGAGATTTAACAAACATTCACTTTAAATACTTAATTTCTGTCACGTTTGGAATTAAATGATTATTAAGTTACTATTACTTATTCGAACTTACAAGACTCAGCGTAGAGCCAGCAGCGAGTCAATAACTTTAACTTTTGTTAAGTGTTCACGTTGGTAGTGCAATATGTAAGACTCCACGGCCTCCTACTGGCAAGGCCCTTTGTTTAAGACTGCGCCGAGCGTAAGACGCGGTTAGACTGCATGACAGAGCTCTATATTCAAATCGGCGCGCGGCTGCCATAGTAAAATTGTATGGAGGATTTGAAGTGCTTTTTTGATAAGTATATATCTTTAATATCAACCAATAACTTAAATATTTGGGACGGACAAATTGTAATATAACTATTTATGTTTCGTTTAAGCTGTAAAATAGGATAGATTTCTACTGTTATAATCTAAAAATCACGTAACACGAGCTTACGTTTTTGCATTTTTCGTGTAAATTTACGTAATTTTGTAGACGAAAATATTAATTATTTTAAGTTTTTTACACGGAGTAATTGTAAACACATGCATTGTTATGGTAAATGTATATTTTATATTTGTATTAAACAAAAAGTGTTGATTTTATTCACTTAACTGTGACCGCCTGTTTTGGCACATTTCGTTTGGCGCAGTCTTAAGTCTCTCTGGCTTTAAATCTCTCCCTCTCAGTAAACTACTAACCAACATATAGAAAAAACTTCTAAAACCAATTCAACATATTTATTTTGACAACATTATTTGTCCAACAGACAATTATTAACTGCTCAATGCTTGTTACAAAGCAAGACAAAAAATTAACACAGCTTTTTGTAATAGACATGTTTCGTAACTAATTATATACGCACGTTACCTTGCAGAGAGCCCTTGGCGTGTTGGTATGTAGTAGATAATAGATGTTATGTGGAAAATTACATAACAACGCTGAGAATAATACCAATTATATATTTTTTTATACAATTAAAAGATAAAGATGCGTAGGTTGTACTGCTCGCTAGTTGGTTAGCGATTACTATAGACTTTTACGGGATGTCACTTGTTACTGGTCTCCATGAGCAGCGATAGCTCAGTGGGGAAACCAACAGACTGCAATGCAGAGGGTCTCGGGTTCGAACCCACGTCGCGCACCTCTGACTTTCGGAAGTTATATGACTTTTCGATATTATGTGCGTATTGATTGACAATTATCGCCTGCTCCGTGCCTCGGAGAGCATGTTAAGCCGTCGGTCCCGGTTGCCATGAACATCTATGGCAGTCGTTATTGGGAGAGTGTCGACACAATAGATCCCTCTGGGTCGAAGTGTCGCCGGTCTGCACTGACTGGCCCCCACGTAAGATAAGATAAGATACTGGTCTCCATAATAGTGATTATTTTAAGTTACCTTCAGTGTCGTAGGGCGAACAGAGGGCGAACGGAGCTGTCGCTCCCGGAGCCAAGTGCCGGGCTTCCTGCGGTAACAAAAATATATATAGCTGCCATAACTGAATCGCGCTCTATCCTAAATCTGGTATTGACATAAACATGTTTGGCTACAACTAAACTCAATATCTAAAACGGGTATAGCCCAATGTATAAGGTATCGAATTTGCCATTGAGTGGTCGAAGTTCGATATAACGCCGTTGAACTACCGATGGCAAGCTACACACAATCACACAATTACACAATCAATCTAGCTTACCTCGAAGCTTAACAAAAATACTAGTAATTTGTAATCCAAATTGCTAGAAATCTATTTAAAAAAAAAATTATGGATAGTGTTAGAGGCAATGCCGGTCAGTACTATGAATATCAGCATAACCCAAGTCCGATATATATATTCTAACCATATTTAAAAATAAAATACCATATTTGAAGTGCAATTCATTTCGTCGATCGAAACTAAAACTTCGATCGCAGCATTGTAAAAAACTGAAATTATAAATTAAAAGAGTTGCCGTGAATACTTTGCAGGTATTCTCTCGTAGGCTCAACTATTTGCCTGAACTTAACAACTTAAACTTACTTAATAACTTAAAACTAACCTAAATGTAAATTGAGTAATAAATCAACACATTACCATACTAAATAATTATAATAATATTCTACCACATACACACAACACCATCTAGCCCAAACTAAGCAGAGCTTGTACTATGTATTAATCATAAATTTCTTACTATGTGAAATGAATGTTTTTGACTTTGACTTTTGCAGACGCATTCACCCTAGCTTCGCCACCGGCAAAAGTGTTGTGTTGTGCCAACCGAACTCAATTGAGGCAAACATGCTTTTGCTACATGTTGTAATTCGTTTCGAAATCAAATAAAAATGGTTCGACACCAAATTAAACTATCAATGTAAACATATTTTAAACCAATACATATTCAATGAACCGTTCACAGTTTTAATTACGATATGCAATTAGTATGATCGGTGTGGGAGTTACGAGAATGTTGGTTTTTTGTTTCGTCAATCACGTCGGATTATAAGTGATCCGGTTTTTGAACCCTTTGCTAGAGCGCGTAGTCGTTAGGGACCGCTCGCGCGGCCAGTGAGTTGAGTAACGGTTTAACTTTAAAAAAAACACGACAGACGTGATAGACGTGCTCGTACTCGTTTAAATAGCAGCCTCGGGTTTATCTTATCTTATCTTGTTACGGGGGCCAGTCAGTGTAGACCGGCGACACTTCGACCCAGTGGGATCTTTTGTGTCGGCCCCGAGATCTATCCCTTAGCTATCTCCATATGAATGTACTGCATCAATCGCAGCGTACACTTCAGAGGGAGAAGCCTGAAGTCTTCAGGGTTTGGATATGCCAACCCCATCAGACCCATCCTTAGTCCAGCCAACGCGTCACATTCACACAGCCTCAGGTTTGATTCCTACACGGGAAAAAACATTGTGTGATCTACTTATACTTGTTCCGATTCGGGGTTTTCTTTGTATCCATTACTTATTTGAATGTTTGTAAAGTCCCCCGATACACAGGATTTATACCTAGAGCGAACCATGTTTTGCTAAGGAAACGTTAGATTAAAAAACATAATATGGAATTAAAAGGTAGACGTTAGGTTCTGGAAGCCATTACCCATACGACCTTATCATAAGTAAATACGAAATTGACTTTGATGATTTGTTAACTTTGTACGTCAATATTTCACCGGTTTCAATTAATTCAAAGCAAATTGAACCCTAATTACTATTTTATAAAAGAACTTTTACCACTTTAAAACAAAAAAAATGTTTATTTTCAGTAACATAAAGTACATTTTTACAATTTAGGTAATTGGTAATTAATATGCTTTTGTGCGTGCGTGTGCACGTGCGCGTGCGCGTGCGTGTGCGTGTGCGCGTGTGTTTGTGTGTGTGTGTGTGTGTGTGTGTAGTTCCTTCTAACATTCGTTCTTGATGAATTATAGGGCACAGATTTATGCTTTCTTAAAATCAGTTGCAGGATGTATAATTTTCTTACTGACAAGAGATCCGCGTGTTACACAATATGTTAACACTGACTGAACGAAATGAAAATTTGTTTCAGGAGATCTCAAGTGGTTACATGGCGTAGAGTTTTAAAAATCCAAATTAATTTTCTTAATCTATTCATCATCAGTTCTGTGTGCATATGCCACGATAAACGATGATCAAGTATTACTCCGAGGTATTTTGTGTGTTGGACTTCCGAGATAACTTAACACGAACAGGCAGAGTCAAAAGAATTATTGCATTTATGAATTTTTATTTTCAGTTCTGGAGGAGGTCTGGTAATGTTATATTTCGTGAAACAAATGTTATACGATTTGGATGTATTTAAGGTAAGAAGGTTTCGGTCTAGCCACATCGCAAACTTTGCCAGGCCCAGTTCAAAGAAAAGCTGGCATTTTAAGTTTATCGATCTATAATATTCTCTTACGTTTATGCGAACGACACACATTGGAAATATACATAATATATTACACCTTACATGGATTTTATTTGACATACACTATTGTTAAATTATATTCGTTCCATGGTATGGTACTATGGTAATAAGAAACGTTGATGAGGCCCCCTACACGAAGGCACGGGAAGGTAATGTCGTAATTTAGATATGATACTCTTTACGTCCACATGTTTTAGGCGCTACCCACGTCTTTAAGGATGAGGTTACTGCCCTATATAAGACGATCAGTTTGTTTTATAAAACAAGACTATTAGACACTACTTAATATATTTAAAGACAAAACAATAAAATTGTTGTATTTGCCGCCAGCCGGCTTACGAAAATGGAGATTATTACTTAGATTTATTCATGGAAATATTAAGCGATTCCCTTCAATATGGCGAAGGGGGCGATGGCTGGCCCATGCGTCTGACTCGTGAACGGGTGCTACTTGTGGTGACTGGTCGACCTTGGTATCGTGGAATTCAATGATTTACTTACTACATTTTTATTTAAACAGTTACATTAAACTACGGCCTACAATCATGCCTTGCCTTGATTATTAATGTACATGTAAGTGGATGCTCCTATTTACCATACTGCTGCTTTAAGGGCTACCATCAAATTTTATTAAATGCTTGAGTGTGTTCAGTAATAGTTCATGGAGAAATGATTGCAGCACCTTACAGCTCTTATGATTTGTAAACAAAAACATGGCGATTAAAAAGAGTGACCATGAGTTTCTTGCCCGTTCGTCTTATGAGCCCTACACCCTTGCTTTGCTGAACGTGGCAGTAAATGTAAATTCGCAGAAAAATTAGTGTAACTTTGACATTCATAAGTGTTACCTTGTAACCTAATCTGAATAAATTTATTTTGAATTGAATTTGAATTGAATTAGACCCACTACACTTGCAGATAAGTATTCTAAAAATATCAAATTATAGACACTAAGGTTCTGTCCCACCACCTCCAAATAGCATTTATCTATAAGATAAAAGTCTCGCCATCTCTTTTCTTTAACCTAACAAGAGTGAGACAACTTGCGATTTATCTTTCGGATAACTTTTACTTGTTAGTTGTGGGACTGGCCATGAGTCTGGTCGTGCAGAACAGTGCGCTAAGTTATTTAGGACGAAAATAAACAAAATACAGCGTTACTACTAGTGCCCAGTAACAGAAGCTGAGCGTGGAAGTTGTTGTTGGTTGTTTTTGTTCAATCACTTTTTGTCCTAAGACCCCAACATTGGCGATAAACGAAAACAACAACTTATGTCATCAAACAACGAGGCTGTATTTATTTTCAAGTCGGTTGGACGGGTCAACCGAATTAACCTCACTTAGTTGTGTCGTAATACAAATTTGATTATATTTAATGCATAAATAATTAGTTCTCAAATCATATTTAACTGGATGAAGGTTTTATATGGGCCTTGAACTTTATCGGTTGACCAGTTGTAGCATTAGAGATATCCAACTTTATTAAAAGTTTGTTAAGTTAATAATATAATCTATATATATAAAACTCTTCCGTTACTGAGTGACTGACAGACAACGCACAGCCGAAACTACTGAACGCAAGAAGCTGAAATTTGGCATGTATGTTCCTTGGAGAGTGTAGGGGAGCACTATGAGAGGATTTTTGGAAATTCCACCCTGAAGGGGGTGAAAGGAGTGAAATCCGATATTCACACGGGAACGGGACTTACGCGGGTGAAACTGCGGCAACCTACTAGTAATAAATAAAATACTTTATTTCGTTATCAACAGGTTAAAACACAAACGTTTTACAGACCTTCTTTTCAATATATGAATACTTGTATCAGAAGACCTCAAAGTTAAGTACTATTAACACATTCACGGACACAAAACCACTCTCAATAATTTGTGATATGGCACACAAACTTTCCATACAAAGTGACATCACGTCCTGGGACGTATTGCCACACTACACGGTTTTAAAAGTATGTGTTGCAGCAGTAACGGTCAGAGACGTAACCGCTTGTAGGCGGACATTCGTACCAAGTGAATTCTAAACCGTGCGTTACGGCAGGAGTGTTTGCTGTTGCTCTAGCGGTCTGTATTTTAGCCTAAAACGGCACAGAGTCATATCCGTCCTATAAATGCTATGGGAAATAGTCGGCCGTGGACGGAGTTTTACTTTTAGTGTATTAAAAATCGCCGTCTGCAGCCGTAGTGCCATATTATGAGGGTCATAATTCACGTCTCTCGACGCACTGTCCGGGAATGTGTTAAGTTATAGAGCAATTAAAGTCTAGTAGATATATTATTTACAAACATGTTAA
The DNA here is from genome assembly GCA_930367265.1 of Catocala fraxini. Classification (NCBI taxonomy): domain Eukaryota; kingdom Metazoa; phylum Arthropoda; class Insecta; order Lepidoptera; family Erebidae; genus Catocala; species Catocala fraxini. The sequence continues at coordinate 28,662,743 of OV884025.1, read as the reverse complement.
GAATATGATACCACGCCATTCATCAATGACTTTGAAATTATGACTATATTAGATAATTTTATTGTAGTAGAACCACGCTGATTTCAGTATGAACGGCTCGACCGGGGAAGGACTACCCTCTCACAGAATATCGACGTGAAATAGCAGTATTCCTACTGTTGTGTTTCGTCCGGTGAGTGAGAGTGCCGAAGGCCCAATCACCCTTTTCCCCCTTCCCGCTCCTTCTCCTTTCCACTTCCTTTTTCTCCTAAAGGGTCAGCAACGCGCAAATGATACCTCTGCTGTTGCAGGCGTCTATAGGCTACGGTGACCACTTACTATCAGGTGGGCCGTATGCTTGTTTGCCAACTTAATGGTATAATAAATATAAAAATAAACTTAATTGATATGTACGAGGCAATTATTTTGTCAAGTCTTACAATACCAGACATAATTAAAAGTCTGTTGTGTTAGGCCACCGGTGTGCCGCTGCGAGTCAATAGGTTAATTTTCGTTCGCTATAGTGGTAAAAGAAAATATTATGAGAAATACGGTATTTCTAAGATTTGTCACAAGTTTTCAAATATTTGTGAAGTCTATCGATCGGAAGCTGCAGGATTATGGTTAACCTTCGTAAACTATAAACACTTGTCACTAGCGCGTTGCTGACCCTAGTAAAAAGAAACCAAATACCATATTTGGTTAAAAATATATACCATACTAGCGGGCCCGAAAGAAGTTGCCCTGTAGACACAAAAAAATTATTAAAAAGTTTTAGTCATTCTCGATTCCACTTGAACACACACAAAAAATTTCATCAAAATCGGTCCAGCCGTTTAGGAGGAGTTTAATTACAAACACACGCACAGAAGATTTATATAATATATAAAGATTTGGACTTGGGAAGTAGTAATCCTAACTTGATATTATAAATGCTATATATTATTATATATAATATGATATATATTATAAATTGAAATTATAAATTTGTATGTATGTTTGTTACGCTTCCACACCTTAACTACTCGACTGATCATCATGAATATTCAGATACTCGTTGTCAGTGGTACAGAAAATGACAACTTTGATCAATTTGAAAATAGTATAGTTTCCCAGGAATAGAAATTTACCGACAAAATCTACATTTACGCAAGCGTAACCGCGGGCATAAACTAGTACATAAAATATTAGGAAGTTAACTCGTAACCACCAAGGTATCCAGCAGATCCGCTGTATCATATCTCTCTTAAAAATAAGAATTGCTGACTGAGAACGTTGCGAATCTTCCATTTCTATAAAATACGTCATAACACGAGGATTCATTTTTATTAGTCCTCGTGTCAAGTTAGTGCTCTTTAGTTCACATAAAAAAAAAGTCTAATGGTATAAAATGAAGTACCGTATTAGTTCATTTTATACCATTAGACTTTTTTTTTTACTGACATTTTATTTGCACGAGTGGAGAGTAAGTAGTCTAACTTTAGCGTATCTTTCTCTTGGACTGCAGAGGTCAGATGGCCTTTGAGTCGGGGAAGAACTATCACTCGTGTCTTGATTACACTAGTCTGATAGCACGATGTGCTTGGCAATAAATAAAATATAATGAAATATGTTTATTTTAGATGCATAATGTTGTAAAAACACAGACCAAAGAAGAAAAAATCATAGATGCTTAAAAAAATTAGTAAAATAGAGTAGACATTTTTTTTTATACATCTAACCTGGCAAACAAGCTGACAGCTCACCTGATGGTAAGTGGTCACCGTAGCCTATAGACGCTGGCATCACCAGAGGCATCACTTGCGCGTTGCCGACCCTTTAGGAAAGGAAGTGGTAAGGAGAAGGAGCAGGAAGGGGGAAAGAGGGTGATTGGGCCTCCGGCACTCTCACTCACCGAACGAAACACAACTGTAGGAATACTCCTATTTCAGGTCGATATTCTGTGAGAGGGTTGTCCTTCCCCGGTCGATTGTTGATTAGAAGAAACTTGGCTTAATGCCCAACTCATCAAATTCAGTGCTGTCTTGAAGTATGGTCAGAGGAAGCGCTTACTCTGTTCTTGCTCCAAATAAAAGGGAGTAAGTGAATTATACATACTAACAATAACAGTTAAATTGTTCACGTTTTATTACTACCTAACCTTTAAGCTCTTTGATGTGATGTGTTATTATAAAAATCTTTAATTTTAATATAATATTAAAGGGACAGGCATAAACGTGGAACTCGCTTTCCATGCAAATTTTGATTTAAAAAGAAGAAAAGATCAAAATCATATAATAATATGTGATCAAATTTTGAAGCTATTTAAGCGTTTAACAATTACTATATTAATACAAAATTGTTATCGACTAAAGTGAATAAACTACTCCGTAAACTTTGATTACAAAAATATATATTACTAGAAATTGCCCGCGACTTCAATCGCGTAAATGTTATTTCAATTTCGAAACCCTCGGTGGACCGTAATCCCTAAAATCGCCTTTCGTAGTGCGGGCTTAGAAATGAAACTCACATAACCAAGCGAGGACAAATTTTATTGAGTTAGCCGGGGCTTATATAGTGGCCGCGGAGAATCTTAATAGCGCGATTCAGCACTTAACAACGCAATCTACCGAGCTTAGGGTTAAACATTTTAACACAAGTTGTTCCGATTGAACACACGGCAACAGTACTTTTTCGTGGATTAACCCTATGTCCTATTCTGTACCCCAGACAACATGTATGCGCAATTGCATAATTATTTGTCGAGAAGTTAAGACATGAAAGCGTAACAAACAGACGAAGTCACATTCACATTTATAATATCAGTTAGACAGCTTAAATTTTAGAACCAGGCTTTAATTAAATTTTGGGTTGTAACACAATGTGTGTGCGCCTTCCGCCATTACATCTTCCAAGCAAGGGGTGCTATGCTAGCGCCTCCACTGCGACCGTGGATACCATCAAATGATGTAAATACTAACAGTTTACATATACTGTAGTTAATTCGGTAATTAAGTTTTTTAGCCGTTTATAACAACGTGTTGTGGCAACGCTGCGCTGGCGCATGTAGTCTGAATGCTTGTATCTTTTACAGACAAGTCGCAAAATACTTGATCGACGATTCACAGGATCCAAAAGCTGGTATTTTCTTGGCCCAAAGAATTAGCATTGCCATTCATCGTGACAATGCTGCCAGTCACGTTGGGGCCATGTAACCATTCGACAGCGATGCTAACGAATTTTCCGACGCCTAAACCAGTTACGTTAATTATTATTTACAAATTTTGTACTACATGTGTACACATTTAAGCTTAATATAAGTGTAGTTAATTATAATTATTGATTTATGAAAAGAGTTAAATTATATTTAAAATAAATACTAAAGTTCTTTTAAGTGGTACGGCCACGCTGGTTACAGCATGAATGGGCCGGCACGACCGGGGAAGTACCACCCTCTCATAGAAGATCGACGTACAATAACAGTATCTGTTGTTTCGTTCGGTGAGTGAGAGCGCCGGAGGCCCAATCACCATTCCCTTCCCAAACCCCATCCTGCTCCATTTCCCTTTTCCCTCCGGTAGGCAGCGACTTGGTTGTTATTTTGACATTGCTTCTGTAATGCTAAGAAAACACAGCCATGTGTATGAACCATGGTTCTCGCTTACTTAGTCGGCCTCGATGGCGTAGTGGTTAGTGTAACTGACTGCCACGCCTGAGGTCGCGGGTTCGATTCCCGCACAAGTCAAACATTTGTGTGCATGAACATGGATGTTTGTCTTGGTCTGGGTGTTTCTATGTATAATATGTATATATTTACAAAAAAAAAGTATCTATGTATGTTTATCCATTGTCTAGAACCCATAGTACAAGCTCTGCTTAGTTTGGGCTAGATGGTGTTGTGTGTATGTGGTAGAAAAATATTAAATATTATTTTAAAATATTACTATCAGGTGGGTCGCAGGGTCGTCTGTCACCGACGAACGCAATAAAAAAAAATAAAAAAGAGCTAAAATATATATCAAAATAATTAATTTTTAGATTGATAAGTATTTTTTTAAAACTGCGTTGTTTTCTTCTCAAAATCGCATACGTTGTCCTTGTTTTTGCATCTCTTTTACGAATACTACTCTCGTGACACTGGGTGCTATGTTCAAGGTTCTAAGCATCATTCAGCTTCATAATCTGTACGTATATAATTAGTAGTATATGGGTTATCGAATGATGTTAATCACCATATTTATGTAAACAGTGCTAATGATCTTTCTCCATCTGCACTATCGACGTTCTTGAACCGTATTACATGCATCACAGACAGTATAATATGTAAATACTTGCTGACCCGCGCAACTTCGTTTGCGTCACATAAGAGAATTTTCTTCATGTTTGCAACATTTTTCATTGATGCTCCGCTTCTATTGGTCATTGCGTGATGTTATATAGCTTATATCTTTCTTCGATATATGGGCTATCCAACACTAAAATATTTGTTCAATTCGAACCAGTATTTCAACGTCCAACGTCTAACCAAACAAACAAACTCTTCAGCTTTATTATATAAGTATAGATGTAAGTATTATTCTTAATACTAGGTATATGATCTTCACGTATGCTATGATGCAGATTCACGTGCAGTATAATGAGTGTTTTATGCATCAGATTTGGCGACAGATAAGGGGGTGATTTATCTGTGAAACGTGAACCGTTGTGGCTTGATATAAAAAAACACAACTCTTTTATGCATAATTATTAATTAACTCTTTTATGCATAATTATTAATTAACTCTTTTATGCATAATTATTAATTAACTCTTTTATGCATAATTATTAATTATACTAGGTGTTCTACGAAACGTCGCGTCTAAATAATGCGTGAATTAAGTTACAATATCCTGTTTCTTTTTAGATTATGGAAGATCTTTAGCAGCTTTTTTTTTTTTTAACGTTCGGGGGAATGCTTTTACGCACCGTCCGCGCCCGGGCAGGGCGCGGGTGTGTGGGACTCGAGCCAGAAAAGCCGGCCCCATACCCACTAAACCCCTGACGACGTTTCTCCGGTACCTAGTGTCGGTGCCACGGGATTCGCGCTATCATTCACCGCGACACCGACAGGTCTTGGCCCGCCACGTGACTAGGCGGGCCCCAGCTGTTTGGGGGAGGACCAGATGGTACAGCCCTCCCCTCCACTGAGGGGGGCGCAAGATCTTTAGCAGCTGTGATACACCTGTTTGACTGTGGTTAACGTGCAAGTTTGGATGTTCGTTTCTAAATCACACCTGAACGGATTTAACTGGAGAATCGTACATTAAGCAAAAAAAAATTATTACACAGGTAAAATTGTTAGTCATAAGGAGTATTAGAAAAAGCCAAAAGCGCACTATGATTTGAATGTCCAGATCATGTATGGTTAAATCATACGGTAAGTGCAAGCCTTCAATGCAGGGCAAAACAAGTTTGGATATTCGTGTGGTTCTTTCATTATTATAGTACATAAGAAAGAAAAGCAAATAAAAAATTTAAATCATGTCCAGGTGCTTCAATGTACCTGGTGAGTGAGTAATATATTTAGTATGCTGTGCCCGGCAGGGTCCACGATTGATTCTTAGCATAAGTATACCATCTATTATTATACCTACTACATTATGGCAAAACAATAAAGTTTTGAATTTGAATTTGAGTCAAGTGAGTCGTTTTGCTAGAATCGTCAAGTATCCCCACGAGAAGACCAGGTCCACAGTCTAACATGCTAAACCAACAGACTTGTGTCGTATTTTAAACTGAAGAACTTTCAAACAAACAGGTCTCCTTAAGACTTTTATTAACTATTATAGATAGCTGTAAGTGATACAGCGCATAATTAATTAACTATGCATGCAAGAAGCTGCCATAAAAAAAATGAGTCAACTGGTCTACATCTGGCACCAACTAGCTTGAATAATATTACAATATACTTGATATCTAAAATTCTTTGTTAGAGGGCAAATAGTAGAATGGCGGACAAACAAACAGACATGCACGTCTTATTCTTATCAACATTGTGTACATAGTGATTATAACTATACATATTTACTGTGATGTTTTCTGTCATCTATATCTTAATTGCTGAATTAATTTTGTAAGGTTAGGACGGGTGGTACAATGTTCCTTGTGGTGTTTATGTCGTGAAATATTTGTGCTATTGTGTAATGGAACTGGAAACGGTGAGTATTTTTATTTTATTGTTTGTTTCTGTAGATGCCTCGCAGTGTTTTATAGTCTTCTTATCAGTTATACAGCTTATGCCGAGTTGACGACCCTTTAATGATACTAGACATGTTTTCAGATTGTCTCTGAGGTATTAATGGTGTTAGATCCTAGTGTCTGACTCTGTTCAACTGCGTATAGGAAATTTACCTTATCTGCCAGAATAGTATCTTTAAGACATTGATTCGGCATAGTTTACTTCCTTGTTCTAATTAAATGTAGTGATTATGTGTGGGTGCTGTATGTTAAGACTGCGCCGAGCGTAAGACAGAAATTGACAGAGCTCGTGCGGCGCATATTCAAATCGGCGCGCGGCCGCCATAGTAAAATTATATGGAGGATTTGAAGTGCTTTTTTGATAAATATGTATCGTTATTGTCAGCCAATAACTTAAATATTTGGGTCGGACAAATTGTAATATAACTATTTATGTTTCGTTTAAGCTGTAAAATAGGATAGATTTCTACTGTTATAATCTAAAAATCACGTAACACGAGTTTACGTTTTTGCATTTTTCGTGTAAATTTACGTGATTTTGAAGGAGAAAATATTAATTATTTTAAGTTTTTTACACAGAGTAATTGTAAACACATTCATTGTTATGGTAAATGTATATTTTATATTTGTATTAAACTAAATGTGTTGATTTAATTCCCTTAACTGTAACCGCCTGTTTTGGCACCTTTCGCTCGCCGCAGTCTTAATGCAGAAAACTTTCTTTCTAATTAGCCGCTCATAAGTAATGAGAATAATTAGAAGTTATTAATTTCAAAAGACGGCGCATACCTCTCATGTCTTTTAACTGGAAGCAGGCCGATTAGAAACGTCCTGCCACCCTTCAGTAGATCGTACCAGAACAATATTGCGTTATGTTCCTACGGTAGAAAGAGGCTCCAGACTCTTTGAGTAGACCAAGTACTGTTAGCCTATGAGTAAGTGTGACCTTTCCCACTGATATAGGCAGCATAACTTTTCAATAAAGTTGCAGGGTTGGCTACGGGTAAATTGTAACTCTGGTATTTCAAATATCCATAGGCTACGGTAACTGCTTACCATAAGTCAAGCTGAATCTCTGTTTGCCTTTGCCATCATAACAGTATAAAAATAACTCGTCTGAGTTCTATAGAATGCTTAAATCTAATTATCTCGTGCAAAAAACTACAAATTAAATAATATAGCACCAATGAATGCCAACATCAGGTTTAAAACACAAGGATATGCGTAGTTTTTCTTTTTGCATATAGCAATTTTGCATTTAAATTAAGATTGCAATGTTTTTGTTTCATTATTCGCGTAGCTTTAGGTAAGTACTAGTGCTAAGCAATTGTATTCGATTTATATTTGAATGTTTTAACAACATTATACATAAGTGCGTGCGTCCTTGTTTATGCTATGTAGGTATCGCGTCGTGCACAATTGTATTCGAAACCCATTCGAATGCATTATGCGCATCTTCGGAAAGTAGTTTATTTGGTTTTTAAAAGTACATAAAGGAAGTTCATTAGCAAGGTTTATATAATTATTCAGCCTTCAATAATTATTCAGATATACCTACCTCACACACAGCAGCAGCTTTTCAGCAGCCATGATCACGGGGAGACTAAGATGATAGTTGTCTCAATGTTCCAGTGCAGTTATTTCAAAGTACCCGAACATAATCATTGGTGTTTCTGTTTACGCAGAATGAGTTAAAAGTATCATGAAGTCTAGCTGTGGTTTGCTTTTTCTTGGGTTTAACTATTTGAATTACTCCGCCCGTGGACAACGTTTCCGCGCGACGGAGCACGCGAGCGGAACTGTTTCTAGGAAATCAGTGAGCGCTGCTTCAGCGCTGCTGCAGTAAGTCGGCGGTGAGAGAGGCGGGAGTCCGTCGCGGGCGCCCGCTCCGTGCACCCGCTTAACGCAGCAGACGGCCTTAGGGACCCATATACAAAGCAAAGGCCTCCAGACTCTTCTTTCATATCTCTCTCTCTCTCTAACTAGAGCTGCTAAGTACTCGTCTTTAATAAAGCAGTCCAGCTAATCTCATCGTCGCTTTCCATTTTGAGGGAACCATTCTTTTCACATAATTTGTGGATATATACAGACCAGTAGCATTTTAGCATGGAAACTAAGCGTTGTTATTGATATTTTACACTTACATATTAGTGGTATTTATGATGGACATTTAGCTTTGTATTTAGGTACGTGTCGTTGAAGGTTGTAAACATCCATAGCAGTGGCTTCTGATGATGAGTTATTTACTATACCTATTCTTTCCTGATAATAATATGTATATTAATGCAAGTCTTTTTTATCAGAAAACATCCTCATATAATGAACAGGAACAGATTAGCAACGACGTTGTTATTGAAGTTAGCGAGTTAAAAGTTTGGACACCCGAAGAGAAATCTTGGTGGAGACGAAAACCGACGAAACACGAAACTGTTATCCTTAATAATGGTAAGTACACTTAGCTTTGGTAGAATTGATAAAAACACCTGTTAATTCTCCAAGGCTTAGACAGAAAAGCTCACTAATACAGATATTGGACAGTTTAGATATTATAGGGAAAACTGGCAAAGCGAGGCGAGCAACTTACTGCTTTCTGTTTGAGACTCTTGAGCTAGCGATTAAATGAGCCACTTTTGATATACGCTCTTCATGCGGTTTTTTAAAGGGCAACCAACATAAAACATTGTTTATAGGCGGTGATTATTTTATTTTAACTGTCTTTGTCTGATTTTGTCTGACTTTGTCGCGACTAGCTATCTTGTCCAAAATTAATAGTAAAGCGAATCTACCATTTAGAATGTTTACGACAGACGGACCAGAATTTCTTTTTAAACTCAGTAGACTTGAACCATTGTCCAGTATGCGAGCTTTGGAATACAATGGGAGCTTTAAGTCTTAAATCGTTGTTCTCATTTTATTCTGGGTTAGGTCTATAGCAAAACATCGAGTTGAACTTCTGTACCTCATATAGGAGTTATGTTAACACGTTCCCTGTCCCAAAACAAAAGTTAAGGTTAGGTCTATAGCAAATCATTGAGTTGAACTTCTGAACCTCATATAGGAGTTATGTTAACACGTTCCCTGTCCCAAAACAAAAGTTAAGGTTAGGTCTATAGCAAATCATTGAGTTGAACTTCTGTACCTCATATAGGAGTTATGTTAACACATTCCCTGTCCCAAAACAAAAGTTAAGGTTAGGTCTATAGCAAATCATTGAGTTGAACTTCTGTACCTCATATAGGAGTTATGTTAACACGTTCCCTGTCCCAAAACAAAAGTTAAGGTTAGGTCTATAGCAAAACATTGAGTTGAACTTCTGTACCTCATATAGGAGTTATGTTAACACGTTCCCTGTCCCAGAACAAAAGTTAAGGTTAGGTCTATAGCAAAACATTGAGTTGAACTTTTGTACCTCATATAGGAATTATGTTAAAGCATATAATAAAATAACTGACACAAAATATATCAAAGTTCGAAACAAAAATTATTATTTTTCGTTATGCCTAGTTATGTTATACTAAAATAATTGTGAGTTGGATCTACAATTCATCATTAATTTATCTTACACGATGAACCAGCAGTGTGATTAAATTAGTGACATATACATATTATTATTTGAACGTCCTTTTATTTAATTACTAAATATTATAACAGTAAATTTTAATCAGATAATGAAAACAATTATTAAATAACAATTAAATATCGACGTGAAATAGCAGTATTCCTACTGTTGTGTTTCGTTCGATAAATGAGAGTGCCGAAGGCCCAATCACCGTCTTTCCCCCTTCCCGCTGCTTCTCCTTCCCACTTCCATTCCTAAAGGGTCGGCAACGCGCAAGTGATGCCTCTGGCTCTGGTGTTGCAGGCGTTTATAGGCTACGGTGACCACTTACCATCAGGTGGGCCGTATGGCTGTTTGCCACCTATGTTGTATAAAACATAAAAAAATCACACGATGTTGCAATTATTTGTTAACTATGTAAGCTTATAATAAGAAACATGCCTTATTAGCTTATATGAAAAACGTACATTTCACGGCTATGTCCGCCTAGGATTAGGCATAAATGTGTAGACAAAATTCACTAGCTATCGTTTTAAGCTCACGTAACAAGTACCACGCAAGACTACTGCCGTCTACCGGAGACGATCCCAGGCTCCTTACTGAGGATTTCTTGGCAAATATACTTAGTAACGTTTTACTCGATCGGAGAATCGAATACAAAACCTTATGCACAACAGTCGCATTCACTACGGCAGCGCAACCGGCAGTCGAATATAAAATTATTTACAAAATTTGTTCTGTCTCTTTAATACTTTCGAATTATCGACATAAAACACTTCCAATATAAGTGTTTAAAAGGAGTGTTACAAAGTAAATTCAAAATGCTACTAATATTAAAAAAATATTTTCTGGTCATTCTCGTGGTGGTCTTTGACTGAATCTAATACAACCTGTTTATAACGTCAAGCTGTCAAAGAGTAACTTTTGCTTTGACAGGCCTACATTTTAAATACATGATCATTGAAATTAAACTACTATATACGGATTTTACCGCGTTGTTTATTTGACACTTCATTACATAATTTAGAAACTACTACTATTAAACTTTACTCATTTTTAAGCTAATTAAATTATTAAAACTATTAAACCTATTTATATTTAAGTTTACACTTTCTCCGACGTTTCGGTTGATTTTCAGCAGCTATGGTCACGGGGAGACTAAGATCTAAGAATATCTCATGTTGACTATAATGTTTAGAGATCTGACATATATTTAAAGTTACAGGATGTATAAGAAGAAACGAGTTCGCGGCTATCATTGGACCCAGGTAACTATGCTTTTTAAAGTAAATTATGCTCGCGTGGCTAGATTGCCCAAAACATGATTTATGCGAATCACTCTGAGCAGTATAACTTCGCTTTCACTTAAGAGAATTAAATAAACCATAGCTAAGCTTTTAAGAAAACTGTGGTAATTGCATCAAAATCCGTTTAGTGGTTTTTGTGTAAAGCTCGAATAAAAAGACATCGTTTCAGATAAGTTTTAGTTGAATACATAAACCTTTAATAAGTTGATCTGAGCTAGGTTTTTAAGATATCACTTACACACAGCCGCGAATCAGCCGGGCTGTCCACTGCAGGACATATACCACTCCCATTTTACGCCACTACTATCTGACTGGATGGTGGCAAAAGAAGTTCGGTCTTTCGCCAGCATCCATTCTGATCAGACATGATCTAACGAGTGAATTGGATGTTATATGATTGCACGGCTGGCGTAGTGGTTTAATTGGTCGACTCTACGTCGAATCTTCACTGCCATTGTGCAGTGATTGGTTCGATCCGAAAATTTATTATTCACAAATAGCTATTCCGAGTCGGTCAACGCCATTCAACTCAGCATAGTCGATATACCTCCGAAATGACTATGACCTTTGACCTCTGATCTCAAGGTCACGTGACCTTTGCATATTACTTGAACCATTTTTTTGAACTCTAATATTTACGGCAATTGATTGCCGTTTCTCACTTGTTAATGTTTGCAAAGTCCCTGGCGACACGAATTATTCATAGTGCGGGAGTGATCTTAATAAAGGGAACAGAAAATAAAGAAAGTTCGAAATGAATAAACAACCTAATCCAAAATATTTGAAATTAAGATTAGACATTTGTTCTTCACCAGATCAAACGTGTATATGTATATGAATGTGTGTAGTAAGCCTAAGATAATATATATCTAAATCTTTTTACGTTGATAGTAAACTGTAAATATTCTATTTTGATTTCAGTGGCGCCGGCAAAACAACGTTCCTAGTATCCCTGGCGGGCAAATGTACTTTGCCATCTTCAGGGCTGGTGACCTTGCAGGGCAGAAATGTCAAGGAGTGCCCCGGATCGGTGGAGATAGTACCTCAACACGAGGCGTTCATGGGCGGCTTGAGCGTTATCGAGCATTTGGTCTTCATGGTCAGTATCTCTTTATTGATATTACTCAGTTTATGGAACTTTAGGGAGTTTCGGGTGTGAATGTCAGTTGAGGGTTGGTATTTGGGTCGAAATCGTTAAAATATGCGTCGAAATCTCGGGTTGTAGGGCTAAAGCACTTGAGATTATAGCGGGTTAATCGACAATTTCACTGTAGTGTAATGTTGACTAATTTTAGTGTGGTGAGCCATAGATTTCGTAAAGTACTACGATTGACGATCTACATTCTTGAAGATCAGGTTCGAAGAGTTAATACCACTTATAAAGTCAAATTTTAACTACAAAAAGGTAACGTATGAGATATAGTCGGCCCGAAAGGCTTTCGACTAAAAAAAACAATTCTGCCTGCCATTAAAAAAGTTTTGATCATTTTTATAAGTTGCCTAATAAAATAAAACTGACTCGTTCAATCAAAACGTTCAGTCATTCAGTAAGATATTATGTTAGTGGAAGTACTTCAATAAAATTAAATTTTGCGATTTAACCAGTCAAGTGTTGGTATACCAGATATCATTAAAAACCTTATCTGTCTGACCGCCGCGCCGTCCGCTGCGACTCAATGGGTCAAACGGAGTCCGTATGGAACCCGCTCCGCTTGCACTGGATGCCCGGCTTTATACGGAGCGCTTCGTTAGACCGTTTCATAAAAGCTTACGTTTTTAACATTTATCTTATTCACTGGAATTGTACTTCTACTTTTAACCAAACCTTACGTTACACAGTACAAAAATGCATTTCTTTTTACTGTAATACTAGTATTAATGTGTACAAAATAAATGTTTCAGACAGAAATGAAATTGGGCAGCTGCAAGGATCTTCGGAATCAAGCGACTTTGAACTCTTTGCTGGAAGAATTAAAGTTGAAAGCGCATAAACACACGACCATTAGCGCTCTGTCTGGTGGTGAGAGAAGACTGCTATCTCTGGCTACTTCGGTAAGCACACGTTATCGTCATCCTTGTGTGATGCATTGAATAGCTTAACAGTCTAATCAGAGAATGAAAGAAATCATGTATTGCTACGTGATAGGTCAGACCGCGCGACACAATGGAACAAACAGTACAGAAAAAGCGGCACTCATAGCCAGTTGCAATCACTAACCGGTATACCGATCAAACCGAGGTTAAGAAACGTTGGGTGCGGTCAGTCCATAGACGGATGACCGCTTAGTGGTATTTCATATGAGCGTCTCCGTGCTTCGCGGAGGGCACGTAAAATGTCGGTCTCGGTTGTTGTCAAATTGACAGCAGTCGTTAAGCTATGTCAGAGGCCTCCGGGCGGCTTGAACAACTCTTGACAACAGGTTGGCCACTAACCACACGAAAAGAAGAAGAAGTACAGAAACAAAAATTATAGCCTAAGTTGCTTATCATCTAACTTAGAATTATATAAATTAATTTAAAATACAAGATAAGGGCTGTTATGTGTCCCATAGTCGATGCTTAAGGTATGCAGATCAGCATTTCCTACCACCGCTAGGGCTGGCGCTGATTGTCACCTGGACCCCAAAGTGAACATTGGAATATCACACAAGTCACGTTTACAAAGTAGTAAAAGCCAGGCTACAGCTTAAAACTATATTAGATATTTCCCATAAAAAAAAACTCCAGAATAACAAAGATGAAAAGTAGTTCAATAATAAATGGAAGATAACTTGAACTGCATTCGGTCGACTTCGGTCCAAATTGCAGCACCTAGGTACGCTTGCGTTTATTTGTAAGTGCGTCTGTTTTCACGCATTGTATTGCACCGGTCTTCTATATCTAAGTGTTCTGTGGTTTTCTATGAATTTAACGATAACACAGGCATTTCAATCCAGGTATAAATCGGCAAACGGTAACTGCTCTCATCAGTATCTTAATATAAGTGCATTACGCTACAACGCTGTTTTCAAATCTACAGAAAATGATTTAAAAAAAGGACAGTTTTATAAACTTTGTTCGATAGAAGGCAATGAGCTCGTCTTCTATAAAGTGGATGTTAAGTATGACTGGTAAAATATAAATACAATACACCATTGTCTAAAATTCCCTAATTGATTTCTACTAATACACATGAGATAATTCTTTTATAGCTCCCAAAGAATATAATGCAACGCCAAAGAGGATAAGCGCATACCTACATGTTTTTCTAATCTTTCAACAACATTTTACATATAAAGTGTCGAATTAACATAAGATGTGAAACTTTATATTATTAAATTTATATCATTCATAAACAATAAACATACCAGATTAAATGATTATAAAGATGCATGCAATAAAGGATAAAGATAAAATCTTTTAGTAAATGTCAAAGATATAAATCGAAATGCATGCAGATAAAAATGTTTGTTGTGAAATGCCAATTAAAATACGCCATTCACGTTTAGTTCTGTATTTTGATAAAATATAAGATATCTATAAGACTATTCTGTTTATCCCTAAAAGACAATACAAGTTGTGTCAGATCTACATTTTGCCAGCTATTTTTAGATACCGGCTAATTAAACGGCAATACTGAGCATATTTCTAAACTTTGTGTAGCTACTGATAGTTTTCTTTTAGTTACCTCATCGCTACACAGCACAGGAATCGAATCCGAGACTGTACTATCGAGCGAAAGCGTAAGCTCCATCTAATACCGCTGGACGAACATAGCTCTGTCATCTATCTCAATAGGTAGAGAGTTTCAAATAAAAGTAAGGCCTTAATTATCCTAGCCGTGTATTCACAAGTTTATATGCAGTTCGTTTGAACGATGTATATACAATAGTCTTGTACACTGGTGTCCATTAGCTGTCATGATTTTAAATCTACGTTTAATCGTTAGTTATGAGACGTACGTGTCAGAGGTTTCACCGTTTTAAACTGAGACTTCGTCAAACAACCACCTCGAAACTTTTCCAGTATTTCACTAGGCACATTGGCTTTGCCTAAGATTGGCCTGAAAGATCGCAGTTAAAATTAAACACTGCGTGTTGTGTTCTTTCGAGAAGTAGTGTTTCCGAGATGCTTGCAAAAGCA
The DNA here is from genome assembly GCA_930367265.1 of Catocala fraxini. Taxonomy (NCBI): domain Eukaryota; kingdom Metazoa; phylum Arthropoda; class Insecta; order Lepidoptera; family Erebidae; genus Catocala; species Catocala fraxini. The sequence continues at coordinate 28,647,557 of OV884025.1, read as the reverse complement.
CTGTGTTAATCTATGCTTTTTACGCTGTGTAACGTTATGCTAGCCAACCCGCTTTAGAGGCGTGGTTGACCTAAGAAATGAATTTAAATTAAAAATATACACCACAATTAAAAGGTTTGTATTTCCAATAACAACTTATGTAGTATAAAACCGAATTATATAAAATAATGTTAGACTAGACGTTAAGCAGAAGTTCAAGGCGTGGTTCTATAAGGCTTGTGCCGTGGTCTTTGAGAATAAAGACCGCTTATCTTCAAGATGGCAACGCAGCGGAAGGAGACCGCAACTAGGCGCGGTCTTGCTTATATAGGGCAGCTTCCAGCAGGGGAAGAGAGGGGCGCCATCCCACATCGGCTTGCGCGCAGCCGCCATGTCGTGAGCGGTCGACGTGACAGCTGGTATAATAGCGTCATTTTTGGAAGCATCGCCAGCTCTGGTGTTGCAATCTTTACTTTATTACGCTCACGTTATAACTAACAGCCCTTCGGGAAAGATGCCAGTTTGTCATATTACCAGTATAAAAAAAATACAAGTACCTAAATATTTAGTCCTATAGGTACTGTTTCGGTATATTACAATCACATTATTTTTTATTGTTTTAAGCACAAATAAAATAAATAGTCTGCTGAGACGCATGCGTACATCGGTGATCTGCACACAACAATACATTGTGAACCAGATTTTGCTCGCGGCTTAGTAACAGTACTTTTTCCTGGATGAAATGTACCTTATGCCCGTTATGTTCCCCTGAAAACGTGCATGCGAAATTTCACGATGATCGGTCCAGTAATTAGGGCGTGAAAGCGTATCAAATAATCAAACTCACATGCGCATTTATAATATTATATAATATTCTACCACATACACACAACACCATATAGCCCAAACTAAGCAGAGCTTGTACTATGGGTACTAGACAATGGATAAACATACATATTTCCTTTTTTTTTTGTAAATACATACATATTATACATAGAAACAGCCAAACCAAGACAAACATCCATGTTCATACACACAAATGTTTGACTTGTGCGGGGATCGAACCCGCGACTTCAGGCGTGGCAGTCTTTTACACTAACCACTACGCCATCGAGGCCGACAAACATATAGTTAGGATTCTATTCCATTTGTGAGTTAACTTATATAATTAAGAATATTAATTATTCACCGATGAATAAGTACCCACGAAATCTGATAAGAACTAAAATATTAATATTAATTCAGTATTAATTTTATTACGTTACATTATGTACAATCGTGATATCATAGTATTATGATTTATGCAATAGATGGCGTCATCTAAGATTTTTAATAGGAACATTTTAGCACGTGATGTATGATAATGGGCATGGGTAGCTTGGTTAGTAAGTTGATGGCACTGTTTGCCGATGTTATAGATTCATATACTGTTTTATGAAAATTACGCGCCAGTACGGCAACCGCGAAATTCGATGTTTAGCGTTTTACGTTTTAATTATGAATGAATGAACATTTAAATAAAGTAATACCTTTACATTGTTTCCTATCTTTATTTTTATATATAACTCACACAGCAATTATAACTTATGTATAACACCTGTGTCGCGAGCGACTTCACAAACATTAAAACAGTGGACACAATGAATATCCAGACTCGAACCATCTATTTCTGGATCACACAATTTTTGTCTTGTGTGGACCGAGCCTACTGCACTCGGCGCACTGGCAGAGGCGAGACACCTTAAACCACTATGCCATCTGTGCCGTCAAAAATATACAGAATGTCCGGTAATTAATAAATAACCTTGAAATGTCTTATAACAGAACTGATGGCCGTTCAGGCAAAATATGAAAAATATCTATCCTAACTACTACCTGAGATACGATTTTTTTAATTACCATATTTATCTTTCTTGTACACTACGACCACAAATGAATGAATTCCATCGGTTTTTTGTTGTTTTCTTATTAAACACTAATTATGCTAATACTGTCTATCACAGTCAAAAGTATGACTAGCTATTGCACTTTTTTAACATATATATGTACATCATTTTTTTTCTGAAGGGCCGTCTGTTCTACTATAATACATTTCAAGGTTATCCATTAATTACGGGATACCCTGTATATTTAATATACTTTGGAAGGTGCTTAAGACATTAAATCCTATAAACATCTTAGAGTGACAGAATTCACCGTTAAACAGTTATTTAGCAACGGAAAGTATGAATGACCAGCTTACCCTCGAATAATATGATATAGGTTCAACTCCCGCGTATCATATAATGAAAACAGGTATGAATAATGAGACCACAACACTTGCGCCCCAGAAGAGGCAAGGCTACTACGCGATCCAGGCACTGCAGAAACTATATACAATTTTTGAGAACCATCCGATCTTTATCTTAATCAAAGTATAGTTACATTAGATAGTAACCGTAATACACTTAATAATGACTTTGACTGCTCAGATAGCGAAGTGCCACTGTTCCGAATGTTGATGGTTCAATCCACAGATGACACAACAAAAAAAGCTCCACAAATAGTTGTTCCGAGTCTGTGTTCTTTGTGGCGTCATTTGAATGTTTGTAAAAACACAGGATTTATCCCTGGTTAAGAAGCTGCCTTTTAGAGTTCGAAAAAACTCTAATACAGCACAAGCTTTGTCCGTCCGTCTGTTTGTTATACAACTTTCAACTCAAGAACCGTAAGAGCTAGAGACTCGCGGTTAACGCCATTCGAATCAGAATAATCGAAATACCCCCGAAATGACTATGATCTTTGACCTCTGACCTTTAGATCACGTGATACCATCTTTCAACTCATGAACCGTAAGAGCTAGAGACTCGCGGTCAACGCCATTCGTCTCAGCATAGTCGATATACCCCGAAATGACTATGACATTTGACCTCTGACCTCAAGGTCACATTATACCATTTTTTCGAAATCTAAGATTTACGGCAATTCATTGCCGTTTCTCACTTGTTTAAGTTAAACATGCAAGCCAACAGAATTGAACTACATCACAAAATTTCTGTTACAGCTCCTCTCGAATCCTCAAATCCTGATTTGCGACGAGCCAACGACAGGGCTAGACAGTTACAACGCTCTCCTAGTCGTTGGAGTTTTGAAGAAGCTGTCACTCAACGGCAGAGTCATCATATGTTCCGTACACCAGCCCTCGTGTGACCTCTTTAAGGAGTTCAGCTCCATACTACTGATGGCTGATGGTAGATTGCTGTTTCACGGCACTCAGGATGAATGCAAAGATGTATTTGAAAGGTTAGTAAACGTATCCGACAGACTTAAGTCATAAGCCCTGTCAAATATTGCGCATTAATCATATCTAACTAATAATATTATATGAGAGACGCTTAGATATATGTTGCTATGATTAAAATATAATTGTTTAAATGGATTTGGATAAAACTTAGCCTGCAGATAGGCCATCACATTAAATACTTTTTGTTACAAAAAGTAAAATGTCAGTAATATAATATGACCAAGTATAAGTTTTTAGTAGGACAGTCCCGCTTTTGAGGATTGTCTCAATGTCTCACTGACAATATGGCAAATGTCGATGGTTTGATATCCGTGGGTAACACAGTTCGTGAACTCAAATAGTTGTGTCGTGTCTGGGTGTAACTTAGACATCTTCTGATCAGACTCTGGTGTGCTATCTTTTGAGATTGACATGAAAAAGCTCCGGGCAGAAACTAATAGACAAATCTACATATCGCACTCTTAATAAAACAGCGACTTAACTCGAAATTTGAAAGTAAGGCAATTTGAACTCTAATTGTATATGTTAAATACTAATATTATATTTGTATTAAATCTTTGCAATAGAGTTCAAATTTGTTTAATCCAAAATACTGAGATAAGTCTCTGTTTTATTAAGGGTGCGATATGTTTCATGACACACGGGTATAGCTCATAATCGTAAAATGTCGGCCTCGATGTGGTTAGTGTAACCGACTGCCACGCCTGAGGTCGCGGTTTCGATTCCCGCACAAGTCAAACATTTGTGGGTCTTGGTCTGGGTGTTTTTATGTATAATAAGTATTTAGTTACAAAAAAAGTATATAAGTATGTTTATCCATTGTCTAGTAGCCATAGTACAAGCTCTGCTTAGTTAGGGCTAGATGGTGTTATGTGTATGTGGTAGAATATTATAGTAAAATATTAGATATGACGTCACCTACCAATACATTCAATGGATTTCATATGGTAGAGTAAGGTTAAATAAAGCGAAAAAATGTTCATGCCTACTGCAGAAACGATTGTGAGATGCGAAGCAACGATGGTATTTACAAGGAAAAATAAATTCGAATAACCAGCGTTAGTCTTGAGTTCAATCCCAAGACACACATTTCTGACTTTTCGAAATTATGTACGTTTGAAATAGTTAATTATTGCTAGCTTTAAAGGTGATCATCGTAACATAACCTGATTCCCCATCTGAGAGTTCTCCATAATGTTTTCGAAGATATGTGTAATCTACTAGCCCGCGGGCCAGTGTGGTTAACTATAGCCTTAACCCTTTTCATACTGAGAAGAGACCGGTGCACAGCATTAGAACAGTTTATACACAGCATGATAATATGATTATATGAAAATGTTATGACCGCGTATCCGAATGCTCATTAATTCAACCAGCCAGAAGGCACAATGACTAATTCGACCTCACCGAGGCCGAGCTTATTAATCGTCAATGAATCGAACAAAAACGACAATAAAATATAATAATTGTAATTGATATAAAATGCATTGTAATCGTTAATAATATAGCAGATATATCTAGTAGTTATTACTATTCTTTGTTTTTTGTTAATTTCCGTTCTTTATTTATTAAATTATATGTTATTTAATTAAGTAATAAGTATGTTACATTGCTTGATGTATATATTTTTAAATTGACTGTAGATATTAAAAAGCTAGGACAGGTGTTGTTAGATTAGAAACTTAAATCTTAATTGCTGAGTGCAGAAAGAGTATGTATGATTCATTACTTATTTTTACTTATGAATTAAGAGTAAAATTAATTTAATCAAATTATATGTATATTCAAAATCAAAATTATTTATTACCATAACAAAGACTAAATATTTCATCAACACGTAACATAAAAACTAAAAAAAATAAATCCATAAATAGTAATTGTGAGAGTTGCAGTACGAGAACTCACATGAATAGAGAGACAAAGAAATTATACCCACTGTGTTTCATCATCAATAGTTATTTAATATAGTGATATGTTACAGATCGCGCAATCTATGATGGCCGGACTGAACATAGCGTCGCCGAATTGTTGCGCATGTACAGTCTGTCAGTCAGTACGGATTGCATCCCGCCCCCGCCCCCTGTCACCAAAGAGACCTAAAACTTACAACTGCGACGCCACTCGTGCAATGTTCAGACCGGCCATCATACAGTGCGCGATCTATACTTTTCCAATTGAGTGGCAACGGTGCACCGGGCGGCCAGACACAATATGTTTTTAATTATGCCTGATGTTCCAACATTTGACAGGTTAATTAAGGTTTACTTAAAAAGAGTATAATATCAGGTAGGCAGCAGCTTAGCTGTGTAGACTCCTGTCATTGGTAAAGTCTATGGAAGGCTGTTTATTGTCAACAAAACAATTATTAAACCTTGAATTTTTTCATATGACCCCTTGGTGTTGTAGATAGCTAATTACGTATTTGAAAAAAAGCTAGCCTGCACGGATGGCGCATTATCATAAAACTAGCTTTTTAAAATAAACGTAGTCGATTGACTGCTTCAGCTTCCAAAGTCCATCAAAATCGATTTGGAAATCGACAGTTACCAATACCTTACGTATTTAAATTATGGATGGTGTAGTGTTAAGGGTTAAGTGGTGGGTTCGAATCCCATACGGAATATTCCTAGTCAGGGAGTAGATTTAAAAAAAATACAATATACAGAGAATATTTGACTATAACAAAAAGCTGTAAAATCACAGCAACTCACATTCACATCTTTGCCTTTGCCTAAATAAAAAGTTTGTGCATAAGAGCAGTTCATTAGATACAAGTCTCCACATGGATTAATAATTAAGATACACCTATTTTATAACCATGCATTACTTGGCTCACTTAGTCTCGTTTTCAGACTAATGGAACCTGTTATACCTACTGTAATAAAGATTTCTAGTCGATATTAATTACAATTCTATACTAATCCTTACTAATATTATAAATGCAAATGTGAGTTTGTTTGTTAGTTGTGCTTTGATGCCTTATCTACCTAAACGACCCTCATGAAAGGCATACACATTGTCAGGGGTACAAAAATGACAGAGTATCTGTGGGGAGACCAACAGACTGCAATGCAGAGGGTCTCGGGTTCGAATCCACGTCGCGCACCTCTGACTTTCGGAAGTTATATGACTTTTCGAAATTATGTGCGTATTGATTGACAATTATCGCCTGCTCCGTGCCTCGGAGAGCACGTCAAGCCGTTGGTCCCGGCTGCCATGAACATCTATGGCAGTCGTTATTGGGAAAGTCAGTGCTCTATAATATCCTGACACTGATCTAGCCTCAGGGTATCGTTAGCCTTCGGGTTGCGGAGGTCAGGTGGCAGCCGCTCCGTGTAAAAACTGATGAACTGATGACCAGAAAAGCCGACCCCAAGTGACTTGAGAATAATAAAGGCTAAGAGAGAAGAAGATCTATCTTTTTTCCAGAAAAAGATTCTGAGCGAGCGGCGTCGCGGGCAAAAGCTAGTATATATTATAAAGGAAAGAATATTATTTTCCATATGTGTTATTTGTTGAATAGAATCAAAAACCAATGGACGAATTTTACAAATTCTTGCGCGTTTATAAAGCTTCTTAACCCGGCGTCGTTGACGCTGGGTAATATTTACCCGAGGTGATTTTAAGAGGGTATATTTATTTTTCCTGACGTCCATCTTACTTATCCGCCAGTATAGCTGGAGATACAACTACCCTCTATTTGGATTATTGTTTACATCATTATTACGCCGCTCGTGTAGTGAGATACAAGTGTTTCAATTCAAAACGGGTAAGTTTTACCCACCGTAGTAGATAGTGATAGTGTAATATTTTCATGACGTATTTTTATTCGTGTTTATAATAGTTTTCGTGTTATAAATAAAAAAGTTATTTTTCATTATAAATTGGTACCATCTTTTATTTTATCACATGCGTAAATACTGTTTCACCAATAATCAATTAAAATGTAATATAAACTATGTATAAAACTATTGAAAAATTTTCAAATTAAAATTCGGGTAAAATTTACCCGATGTCATCGGCCGGGGAATTTTTTTCACGTCATCGGCGCCGGGTTAATCAAGCAGTAACATAGTTTATATAAGATCACAATCAATCAAATCAATCAAAATCTACAAACCACGGAATCGGAAAAATTTATCATAACTAAAGTGAAACCGACAGCTGGTAATAGATGTGTGTAATCTACAACGATTATTCGAAACAGTAGCTCACTGGACTTGCTATTAGAAAATCGTTTGACCCTCACTCGCGAATCACAAGTTGTTTAAAAAGTTACACACTGTATCGTGCTGTCGTTGTCGTTCATGCACATGCAATGCTTAAAGAGAGCTAAGGCTTAAAGAAACAATGTACACGAAGACACACTTCTTTTTTTGTCTTCGTCAATCAAGCAACACTTGGTAGTGGTGAATTCATTAAAATTACTGCGCTGATCATCGAATTATAGCTAAATATCAAGCAACACTTGGTAGAGCCAATTCAAATTACTGCGCTGAGCATATAACGAATTAAAGCGAAATATCTCTATTAAAGATTCTCGCTTCTTTTAATGATAATGATTAAAAAAATGCTCAAATACGATAAATATTAAACCTCAGGGTTCCGCGTATCTTATCTTATCTTATCTTATGTGGGAGCCAGTCAGTGCAGACCAGCGACACTTCGACCCAGTGGGATCTTTTGTGTCGACATTCTCCCAATAACGACTGCCATAGATGTTCATGGCAGCCGGGACCGACGGCTTAACGTGCACTCCGAGGCACGGAGCAGGCGATAATTGTCAATCAATACGCACATAATTTCGAAAAGTCTATAAACAATACGTTACCCGAAATAGCAGGAACATAGCAAATGGTAAGCCGTAGTTGTTGACTACCCTTCCAGGCACAGACATGAGTCTATGTATAGACTTTCATTATTTTACTAGTCTTATTTGAAAATCAAACTCTGTACATATATCAGTCAGTTATTCCTGTCAAACTATATTATTCTATACTATATATTTTGTCGACTCGATGGCGTAGTGGTTAGTGTAACCGACTGCCACGCCTGAGGTCGCGGGTTCGATTCCCGCACAAGTCAAACATTTGTGTGCATGAACATGGATGTTTGTCTTGGACTGGGTGTTTCTATGTATAATATGCATGTATTTACAAAAAAAAAAGTTTATATGTATGTTTATCCATTGTCTAATACCCATAGTACAAGCTCTGCTTAGTTTGGGCTAGATGGTGTTGTGTGTATGTGATAGAATAAAATATATTATTATTATTATATATACTTAATCTCTAATGAAATATAAAGAAGAGAAAAAAGAAAGACAATAGAGATGTTACTCTATCAAATGTCTGTAGCTAAAAAAAGGAAAAAGGTCTATATATATTATGTATGTATTCCGAAACTAAGTACACCTGCAACACAGAATATAGTTTATTTCTTTGTAATGAGCTCATCTTTCTCCGTTTTCCCTTCAAACTCACGGTACCCCAAATAATAATAATGTCCTCCGGACCGAATTTCGGCCACGGCGGCCAGTCTTAACAGAGACTGGCCATCTGCGCAGGAGATATTATAGTGCACAAGTGTGTGCGCAAACACAAGTGCACTCTCTGTTCCTTAACTCTCATGATCCGATGGGACGGCAATCCGACACGACCGGAGAGAGATCAGGCGCAGGACCAACGGCTTTACGTGCTTTCCGAGGCACACCCCAAATACACACCATTGAATTTATAGATAATACTCCATTATATTCAACGAGGTGATTTGTCAGTTTACGATAATAATCTTAAAAAGAGGTTTTCATCAATTAATTAAAGCGACACGGGTGTATGAATGATTGCAGGAAGTGGCTATTATTGCATCTGAGATAACGACGTTGAGTTCAATAACTATATCGCACTCTTAATAAAACAGCGACTTAACTTGAAATTTGAAAGTAAGGTAATTTGAACTCTAATTGTATATGTTAAATTCTAATATTATATTTGTGTTAAATCTTTGCAATAGAGTTCAAATTTGTTTAATCCGAAATATTGAGATAAGTCTCTGTTTTATTAAGGGTGCGATATGTTAATGGCAGCACAAAAAACATACAAGCACCATACTTTGAAGATGGTTTATATAATGATAATTGCTCACGTAAGACAAGGCTGTGAAATTGGTTTGTTAAAGACGATGCCTTTTTAACTGCCTCCGGGGCGCAGCGGTAGTGAAAGCGACTGCTGTGCATGAGGTCTCGGGGTCGAATCCCGGGTCGGGCCAACAAACAGTTATTGGGTTTTTCTGTTAAGAAATCTCAATAGCAGCTCGGAGTTAGGAAGTTGGCAGTGTGAGTCACCTCCGTGCCTCGTAAAGCACGTAAAGCCGTTGGTCCTGCGCCTGATCTCTCCCCGGTCATGTCGGAATACCATCCCATCGGATCATAACAGTTAGGAAACAGAGAGTGCACTTGTGTTTGCGCACACACTTGTGCACTATAATATCTCATGCGCAGATGGCCAGTCTCCGTTTAAGATTAGCCGCCGTGACCGAAATTCGGTCTGGAGGACATTAAAGACGGAGCTTAAAAACGTCTTTGTTAAATTAATGAAAGATAATATAGTCTTACGTTTACGCGAATTTTGTACACACGGCTACACATCAAGTTAGACACCCTATACGGGACGGTTCGATTCCCGCACAAGTCAAACATTTGTGTGAAAAGATGTTTGTCTTGGTCTGGGTGTTTATATGTATAATATGTATGTATTTACAAAAAAAAAGTATATATGTATGTTTATCCATTGTCTAGTACCTATAGTACAAGCTCTGCTTAGTTTGGGCTAGATGGTGTTGTGTGTATGTGATAGAATATTATTATTATTATTATACACGCATAACTACGCTACATACAAAATAGAGACTGGTCGGCAGGGGCAGTGCATAATGGTGTAGAGTTGTAGACCCATCACGGTGCACTAGGGCGTGCGGCGACGCCCGCAGCCCGTTCAGCGTGAATGAGACAAAATAACAAAAATATAACGTACTCGCACGATTCGCAGCGTTCAACTTCTAATAGTTCATAGTCCAAACAATCTAGGTTGATGTGTCGCTGTGTGTACATTCAAATTAGTCTTCCTGTGAGCTGCTGCCAAGCTATCGAAACGACGGGGCAAGTGTTTCTTTCTATAGTTTAAATAGTAAAACAATTTGAAGGTAGTAGTTTAATAGCTTCAAAATTTTGCAATAATAGTGTTTTCAAAATAAACAACGTTATAAGATTAGTATAAAGAAGTTTAATTTTAATTAATGATAGAATTTGGAGATTATGTTTCCGTTGGAAATAGACGGAAAACACACAGTAAAAACATGACTAGGTATACATAATATTGTCTTCTATTTACGCGAACATTACTCATCGAAATCAAACTGCTATATACGGATTTTATCGCGTTGTTTATTTGACACTTTACTACAAAATTTTGAAAATTGTTACACTACTACTACTATTAAACTTTACTAATTTTTAAGCTAATTAAATTATTATTAAACTATTTAGATTTAATTTATTTTTACACTTTCCCCGACGTTTCGGTTGCTTTTCAGCAGCCATGGTCACGGGGAGACTAAGATGGCAGTTGTCTCAATGTTCCAGTGTAGTTATTTCAAAGTACCCGAACATAATTTAATCATTGGTGTTTCTATTTACGCAGAATGAGCTCAAAGTATCATGAAGTCTAGCTGTGGTTTGCTTCTTCTTGGGTTTGACTATTTTTATTACTGGATCCCAAGCTGGTGGTACATTCCAACCATCTTCTCTATTAAAATTAGGATGTTTTTTGATTTCAATAGCCTCGCGAAGCATCCTTGGTAGGAACCGGTGTTCTTTAGCGAGAATCTGTGGTTTGTCAAATCTCAGGTAGTGGTTGGTCCCCTAGGTATGTAAATAGTTCAGGAATTAAAGTTGTTGCCTGGACACTACTAGAGTCGAGCGTTGTGGCTTCGATTCCTAAACGGAACATAAATATGAACTACGATATTGACAGTAAAGCGGCGCGCTGCCGACCCACTTATTTTACTAAAAAAACTAACATGATAGTATCTGTTCTTTACGGGATAAGGTTCAAAATCGGTTGCAGGTGAATTTTAAAGCAAAACGCGTCTGGCTTGTTTACTCGATTTATTATAACTAAACGGTAGGGTAAAATGCATATCTACATACAGATAGGTACCTAGTATACTGCTAAGACGGAATTTTGACATAACATACCGCCTGCCAAAAACAACAGTTTTTAACTATTATCTAAGCAAAGTGCTTAATCTATAACTTACAGGCATTGTTGCTTGTATTGATGCGTATCGACACTTATCACATCACTAACACATTTATCTCATGTTTTAAGTTCAATACTAAAGTAAAAGAATAAAGATTACGATACATTTCACTCGCATCACAACAAATAACTAATAACAAACGAAAGCGACGCCGGCGCAAGCCAAAGCAGATCGATACTGAACGAATATTTGATTACATATCTAATAACAACAGCCCGCGTCGGGTAGGTAAGTATTGGCAACATGCCCGCGTAGGGTAGGTATCAGAAAACTTAATAACTAACTATGTATCCTTACTTCCTAAATATGAGAATCTATATTAGGCTAACCATAATAACAAATTACATGTACAGTACGTAACAATTTAAGCGTAAACTTTAATGGACTGTATGTTCTTTTGTCTCAGTGACAAAGTTCTATGTGTTAAATGTATGTACATTTACTTGCTCTTATGGGAAAGAAGTTACACACTATAACTAACTAAATTACTAGATAATGTTACACAAACATACATTTTAGCTATTAAACATGGTAAGCGGCCAACGTAGTGTATGGACGCTTGAAGGTTCATACTAAGTAAATAAAATAACATTACATCGTTTAATTAAACAAGTTAAATAGTATCTATTTGTCGTAAGTATAAGAAAACATTTACATATCTAGGATACTTAACCAAAGGTTTTTACAAATGTTTTATGTGGACATTTTAATATAGGTACTTTGTAAACAACTAATAAAGGAAATAACACAACATTTGAGATAAAATTTAGTAACTATACAAGTATAGGTCATTCATTTACTTTGTTACGCGACGTGACATAAGTACCTACGACCGTTCTTAACAATTAATAGGTAAGAATGTTTATTAATGGTATGAATTAATACTAACAATGTTATTTAATGTTTACCTATATCAATGGTTGTGCTTATGTATTGAGTAGGTACAGTCAGCCAGCATTATTTTTAAGATTATATTTATTTAAAACACAAAATAAATTTGACCACCCATCTTGACTTATTCTTTTAATTACACATTAACTTTAATCTGCGGTTTTAGGTAACAATATCAATTTGGATATCGGCCTTTTAAGAATGTGATCACCCTTGCACTTGACCGTAACAACACGTACCAAATTGTCAGGACCGGCGTGTAAGTCCGTGATTTTGCCTAGCAACCACTTGGTAGGTGGTAAATCCTGTTCCTTTATAATAACAATATCTCCTATACAGGGTGACTGTACCACATCATACCACTTCTGTTTTTGTTGGAGTGTATTTAAATAATCCGAATGCCATTTCCTCCAGAAATCTTGCATTTGTGATTGAATAAGTTGCCAGCGAGTTAATAAATGCACCTTTTTGTTTTCATACTTTATGTCAGGAACGTTGATCAGAGGTTCACCGACGAGAAAGTGTCCTGGTGTAAGTGGGTTAAGCGTATCCAGAGTTTCATCTAATTGACAAAGAGGACGGGAATTCAAACATGCCTCAACTTGTGTAAGTAAGGTTGACATTTCCTCATATGTCAATTTTGTAGTTCCATTGACTCTCACTAGATGGCGCTTAGCTGATCGAACTCCACTCTCCCAAAGACCTCCAAAATTGGGTGACTTTGGTGGCACAAAATGCCATGTGGTGCCGTCGTTAGCTAAAAGTTCAGCAATCTCTTTAGCAACGTTACTGGTGCTCCTTGACCACATATCTCTTAATTCCTTATCAGCACCAATAAAATTAGTGCCGTTGTCGCTCCATAGTTGTGCACAATGTCCTCTGCGAGCAACAAATCTCCTGAAGGCTGCGATGAATGCCTGAGATGTCAGATCGGTTACTGCCTCTAAATGAATGGCCTTAGTGCACATGCAGACAAATAAACAGATATAACCCTTTGTAGAGTTATGACCACGACCTTTAGACGTTCTCAGGTGCACCGGCCCTGCAAAATCCACACCACTCTGATAAAAGGCGCGATTCTGAGTGACTCTCGGAGTGGGTAATTGACCCATCAGCTGCTGTCTTGTAAGTGCGTTGTTCTTTATACACACAATGCACTTGCGAGTAAAATCTCGAACTGAAGATTTGAGACCGATGATCCAGTACTTGCTCCTGATGTAAGTCATCATCTGCATGATCGTCCCGTGTAAGGTTTTGGTGTGTGCATCCGCTATTATTAACCTTGCAACATGTTGTTTGCTTGGTATGATAATCGGGTGTTTAGAGTTTTCAGGTAAGTCCGCTTTACTTAACCTTCCTCCAACTCGTAGCAAATTCTTTTCATCTATGTACGGCGTAAGTTTAATCAATGAACTCTTGTTTCTAACTTTACCTTTCTTTTTCAGGTCTTCAAACTCCTGGCCATAGATCAATTGCTGATAATATCTCACGCAGCAGTCTTCAGCTTCATCCAATTCAGCAGCACTCAAGATATCACGTCTTTTGTTTTTATAGTCTAAAAATCTCTTACAGTGTGCTATTACTCTTTTCATCCTAATTAATGACGAAAATTTCTCCCAAATTGGTGTGTCTTGTATTAAAGTGTGAAAAGTTTTCTTCATCTCTAATTCTGTACTTGGAATCTCAATTGGTCTTAGTATCTCTGTATCCTTTATCTTTAGCCACGTAGGGCCACTCCACCAAAGATCATTGTTTGTCAGCTCACTTGCTCTTATGCCTCTGGACGCGAAATCAGCAGGATTGTCTTCAGACAAAACGTGCCTCCATCGATCGTTGTCTATTTGCTGGATTATTTCTGACACTCTATTACCAACGAATAGCTGCCAACGACTGGGTTGTAACTGGAGCCAGGAAAGGACCACCATTGAATCTGTGTACGCATAGATTTTGCACATGGGAACATTCAACAAACCAGAAATATCATGCAGCAGCTTTGCCAATAACACCGCAGCACAAAGTTCCAATCTCGGGACTGTCAGTTGTTTCAGAGGCGCTACTTTTGTCTTTGAGGCTAATATCGTGACATGAACTACATCATGCTCGTCTACAACTCTGGCATAGACAACAGCTGCAAGAGCAAGAGTTGAAGCGTCTGAAAATCCATGCAGCTCCACTTCCTTGCAGCGTGATGACGTCTTTATCCAACGCGGGATCTCAATGGTTTGCAGCTCATGAAGTTCGTCTCTGAAACTCATCCACTCGTCAACCAGCTCAGCAGTCAATTCGTCATCCCACCCAAGATTACACAACCATAACTTCTGAATCATGATTTTAGCTTTTATTACAACAGGTGAGAGCCATCCAAAAGGATCGAATAAACTAGCGACATCTGATAAAATAACTCTTTTTGTTACAGGTAACCTGCTTGCTGGTAAGTTAACTGAGATGTGAAACGTGTCATCTTTCCTGTCCCAGGTAAGTCCCAGTATCTTAATAACTTTATCTAACTTAATTTCTTTCTTATCTTTTACAGGTTCCGGAGTCTTTGTACCATCAGCCAAGTCATTCAGGAGTTCCTCAGAGTTACTAGACCATTTTTGCATTTGGAAACCACCTGTCTTTAACAACTGATCAATTTCTTTACAGATTACCTTCAACTCGCCGAGATCTTCATGACCTGTCATAAGGTCGTCCATGTAGAAGGAATCTCTTACTACCGCCGCTCCACGAGGATAATTGTCCTGTTCATCGTCAGCAAGGCGTTGAAGGGTTCGTACTGCAAGGTGGGGGGCTGCTGCCGTTCCAAATGTAACGGTCATTAACTTATAACTATCTATTCTTTCAGATACATTATCCCGCCATACTATGCGCTGTAAATCTGCGTGTGTGTCATCCATCCTTATTTGACGATACATCTTTATGATATCGCCAACCACACAGATTTTGTGAGATCTCCATCTAAATATCAGACTACGCAGGTCGGGTTGAATCGTAGGTCCTACCATCATGCTGTTGTTTAAGGAGCACCCGTTGGAGCCCTTTGCTGAGCCATCAAAAACCACACGTACCTTAGATGTCTCCTTGTCCTCTCTGATGACAGCATGATGTGCAAGGTAAATCACATTACCTTCATCTTCTGCCTCGACCTTCTTCATGTGTCCTAACTGTAAGTACTCATGTATCACCTTTGTGTATTCTGCTTTCAGCTGCTCATTTCTTGAGAACTTCCTCTCTAGTTGCTCAAGCCTGCCTACTGCCTGATGCTTTGTATTTCCACACGATCTTACAGTGTCTTCAATGTTTGTTTTTAAAGGAAGCTGTACCACATACCTCCCAGTTTCATCCCTCGTTGTTGTTTGTTGATATATTTCCTCGCATTTCTCTTCTTCTCTTGTCCACATGCTTTGTTTCGCATACAGCTCGATCTCTACCTCCCAGAACCTTTTCAGGAAGTCGTTGTCTTCTTCTACTTGTCGTGTAACATGCAGACTAGTGATGGGCTGTGAAACATTAAGTGATGGATTAGTACCCCCTGACAAAATCCAACCCAGGTGTGTTTTTTGAGCAACTACGTTGCCCGGACCTTTCAATAAACCTGCGTCTATGATTTTGCTGAAAACATCCGCACCAAGAAGAATATCAATTCTACCTGGCTTGCTAAAGGTAGGGTCAGCTAAATTCATTTCGTTAACCTGAGGCCAATTAAATCCTTTTATTTCCCTAGCTGGCAGCTGACGGGTTAACGACTTCAATACATAAGCACTCACATTTATAGAATAGGAAATATCGTACCTTGATGTAACATGTAACGTTACCAAATGTTTTATACACATGTGGTTGTCCTTACCGACCCCAGAGACTACTCCGCTGACTTTAGATTTCCTCAAACCTAACAACTCCACCGCCTTCGCGGTCACGAACGAAGCCTCTGATCCCTGGTCCAAGAGCGCCCGAAGCACGTGTGACTGCCCCGACTCGGATGTGACGTGCACCAGCGCTGTCGCCAACAAAATATCTTGACCAGGTTGTAGTTGATGTGGTACACTCGACGTGTGCGCCGCGACTAAGGTTTGTATCTTCTCCTTGTTTGTTGTTTCTCCAGACGTGTGCGTTTCTTCGTTTGCTTGTTTCTTATCTCGGTGCAATAATGAATGGTGCTTTCTTTTGCAAATCTGGCAAGTTGTTTTTTGTCTACACTTAAACACGTTGTGGTTGGGTACTAGGCAATTGAAACAGAGACTATTTTTCTGCACGAAACTGTACCTGTCATCTATTGGTTGCTTGGAAAACTGTTTACATTGATAGATATAGTGATTTTCCTTACAGAATGCACACTTCACTTCGCTCGGCGCGGTAACATGAAACATCTTCGTTTTCACAGCGTTAAAACTCTTTTTTGCAGGTTCGACCATCTCGAGCGTACGAAATCTATTTTCCAAGAACAACTTTAATCTATCAAAACTAGGTAAGTCATCCGTTTCGTCTCTGCTAATCAGTTCTTCCCACTCTTTATGCGTGCTCGAATCCAACTTTGATACTATGGAATAACTGACGATTGCGTCCCAATGCTTCGTAGGTAAGCCTAGGTGTTTAAGTGAACTCATACATTCTACCGATGTATCCAATAATTGTCTTAAAGCTGCAGCCGATTCGTGTGATATCGATTTTTGTGTAAAGAATTTCTTAAAAACACAATTTGCGATGTATCTCTTATTAGCGTAGCGTTTTTTCAGCACTGACCAAGCTTCTGTGTAATTTTCAGCAGTTATCGAAAATTGATGTAATAATGTTTCAGCTTCTCCTGATAAACTGCCCTTCAAATAGTGTAGCTTTTGAACATCTTTTAATGTTTGATTGTTATGCACTAGTGCCATAAATAGATCGTGGAACGACTGCCATTCAGTGTAGTTGCCATTGAAAGAAGGAATCGAAATTCGTGGCAATTTTACTTCACCGCCAGTAGACGGGTTAGGAGTAGGTATTTGTTGAGACTCACATTTCATTGGAACCAAACTTTCTAACTTAGACATCATTTCGCCTTTATATGCGTAATAAACTTCTTCAAATTCTTCACACATGCTCTCAGCAAAATAATTTATCTGCGGACGCTGTTCCATGGGAACCGATAAAATTAACGTCTCATGTACAGACTTAAACTCCTTCCAGTACATTTCCAGTGTATCTATTCTTCCCTTCACATAACCAGCTGTTAATCTTTCCCTAGGTGACTTTCTGTAGTTAACGTAAGCCCTTCTCACTTTTTCTAACGTATCTGCTTGAATAACTATACTTTTCTCGATTGTTTCCATTGTAATCAAAGTCTTTCACCACTAAATATCAAAAGTCTATCAAATATAGTCAAAACGAAACACAGCACGAAAGTATGTACGTAACTATAGGAAAGTTCTAGTTCAATTGTTAACTTTTTATGTGTAGGGTAAGCGAGCGCCGCGCACCACGGGATTGTCCACCAAACTTAGGTATCTATCTCACGATGCTCACTATTGTAATATTATGCTGTCCAGTCTTAGTTACTTAAGCTACTCAACGTTATGATTACACGATAACTAGTTCTTTGTAGAATTATCACACTTAAAATCCGCAAACAGTTTTTTGTTAAAAACACCGAAATGTCTTAATTCTTAAAGTTCTTTTTACTTAATTCACTTGCCTAACATAATTATCCAACGAATTTAACACATTTTGATCAGTATTATTCGTTAATTCACTGAAATTACACCGATTTTATATTGAACCAACTATTTTTACGAGTCGCTGTCAAGCATCCGGCTCGAAGGACCATGTTCTTTACGGGATAAGGTTCAAAATCGGTTGCAGGTGAATTTTAAAGCAAAACGCGTCTGGCTTGTTTACTCGATTTATTATAACTAAACGGTAGGGTAAAATGCATATCTACATACAGATAGGTACCTAGTATACTGCTAAGACGGAATTTTGACATAACAGTATCCTATACTCCATTTGGTTAGGTACTTAACTAAAGGTAAACAATCTTGATGTGACCTTTTACACAAACACATATTAAACAAATAAACTACTGCTTAAACTAACGGTTCAATTGATTTAGTAATCGTTATTGTTGTATTTACATTGATCTTTAGCAGCATTTTATTTTTAAACAGAGTTTTTCGATAAAAAGATACATCAAGATTGTTTACCTTTAGTTAAGTACCTAACCAAATGGAGTATAGTATTATCCATTATATATGGCTGTGTCATGGGACTCACGGGCTACTGAAAGTTTTTGACGTCCATCTCACGTCATGTAATAAATTCAACACTGTATGGGGCAGATCTAATCTATTTAAAATGGTATCAGAAGTCGTAGATCAAAGTCTAGTTTAATAATTATAGGTCAGATCATCATCAGGTTTTGATAATTAACTGCACATAATTATGTATAGACTGTAGCCTAATTATTTAGCATTAAAACAAATACAACCGTATGTAATTAAGTTTTATAGTTTATAAAATACACGCAACCGTATTTTAATGTCTATCTAGTATTCAACTTATGCAAAAAGATTGATGAATAAAAACATAATTGATGACTGAACTACAACTAAACTAACCAGTTAGTTCTCCGTTTCCACGGACCTAGACAACTGGAACTATTAAAACGCGGAATTAAAAAGTTGTGCAAAAAAATAATAGTATTGTGGAATATTATAATAATGTCACAGTTTAAAACTTAATCTTTTTGGATACTTTGAAAATCTGTAAATTATGTTTTTACAATTTGTCTAGTTGTACCTATGTGTAATGAATGACTGCCGTATATGGACAAAATTTAACTTTTTGGGATAGACTTTCATTTGTGTAACTTTTAAAGTCTGCCTGTCCTCAGGTACTGATGCGTTCGGAAATGCGTGCAGTATTAGGCTGAATTATCATCATAATATTCTGCCGTGAATATTATACATTTATATACTATGCACATTATGACAGTTTTTTTTGACATAGGTACATATTCCAGTGGCATCTGCCGCGGCTTCACCCGTGGAAATCCCACGGTAGCATAGTAGAGTTTATCTGAAATCTATTTGCGCATGATTGAGTAACAAATAGTCGAACATTTCTTTAAAAACTATATTTATAATATGAGAATGACAATCTAAAATTCATGTCAGTATATAAGAATTAAAGGTTAGTTCATTTTTGATTTCTTGTACTTCGTTTTTATGATTTGAATCAAGTTTTTTGATACGTGCATAACATTTAAAGTTGAAATACACTAGTCGGCCACGCTATTCAACTATAAATAATTGTGTTGTTGAAACAAACGATAGCTTTATGGCTGTAATTTAACAACACTTCATAGATAGAGCTTGCTTCAACGATGGCGGAAAACATTGTGAGGAAACCTACATTTTTTTTATTGCCATTGTTGGCAGACTTGCATGTGGTCCACCTGATGGAAAGTGGTAACCGCTGCTCATGGACTTCAGCAATGTCAGGACACAGCAAAGCCGACATTATCATAGCGCTCGGGAAACACCGAAGCAGGCAGTTCATTCCAGAGCACGTACATGGGAGAAATGATCGCTGAAAGCGTACCGTCTTGGATTTGAACGCTTCCAGGTGATATGGATGAACCCTGTTTCGTTGTCGAGTGGTACGGTGATAGAAAGGAGCCGCTGGTACCAAATCAAACAGTTCTTCAGAGCACTCCCCGTGAAAGAGTTGAGAGATCCATAGAATCACACAGATAATTGTAATGTCTGCCTAACCGCAATGAACCAGCGCAGCGTGGTTGACTATGGCCCAACCCTTCGCATAGTGAGAAGTGCCCCGTGCTAACTAGTGTGACAGTTTATAAACAAGGCTAATTATAGTACTGCACTAGATGCGCCCGCGGTTTTCCCCGCGTTTATATTACTGCGCCGCCCCTGTGGGTCGTAGCGTGGTGTTATATAGCCTATAGCCTTCCTCGATAAATAGGCTATCCAACAATAAAATATTTTTTCAATTCGTACCAGTAGTTCCTGAGATTAGCGCGTTCAACCAAACAAACAAACTCTTCAGCTTTATAATATTAGTATAGATATATGCAGTGGTTTAAATAATCAACTCACCTCTGCGTTAAAATACACCGAGTATTCTGTGTTTAATTTGGTTTCATACAAAAAATTGTTTACAAAACAAATCAGACAATTTATTTCACCCAAATAGTTGTCCTGAATCTGGAGACTTTTATTTATGTAGGATATTTAATATGCGTAAAGCCCTTCGACATGTTGATTACCACTGCCAAAAGAAATAAGCTAGAAAAACAAATTCTAGTAATTTGGGTTACAAATTCCAGCTAAGCTGATATGCTTATGATAGGAGTGGGTTGAGGGTTCACGTTGGTAGTAAAAAGTGATTAGTATAACCTTGCTAATTTAAGCGTAAGTGGACCGGTTCTACCAGCAAAGAATATATCCTTTTACAGAATTTCGAAATCATCATCATCCTCTTGCCCTGGTCCCAATTTATTTGGGGTCAGCGCATAATGTCCTTCGCTTGCATACTTCTCTGTTACCCGTCATCCGATCATTTACCCCTTTTCCTTTCGTATCCATCGTCACACAGTCCATCCATCTTTTCCTTGGCCTTCCTCTCCCTTTTCGACCCTCTACCCTCATATCCATCACTTGCTTACCTACATACGCATTATCTCTTCGCATAACATGTCCATACCAAGCCAAACGATTTCTTTTCACCTTCTCGTCTATGGGCACCACTTTCAGACTACCTCTTACGTATTTATTCCTAATTCTGTCCATTCTCGTCACTCCACACATCCATCGTAACATTCTCATCGCTGCTACATGCAATCGTTTCTCATCCATCTTCTTAGTAGCCCAACACTCAGCTCCATACAGTACGACAGGCCTTATAACCGCCTTATACATGCGACCTTTTAATTTCAAAGGCAGTTTAGGATCGCATATTGTGTCCGAGATCTGTCGCCACAGAATTTCGCAATATAGTAGCAATAAATGTACTGTTGCGTTTTGTTCAATTAGTGAAATCGCAGGAAGCCTGGTCACACCCTCGGTCCTTCTATTTATGATCAAATAGACCATCAACTGCTTTTTTGTCACATATGTATTTAAAGGTAGGCAGTGGTTTGGTAATTTTTACTTAAAATTGGTTTTGTGATGCCAAGAAAACACAGGCATTGATATGAACAGCAGTTTTTCTTTGAAATTAAACTAACTTTATACCCGAATTCGGGTACTTTGAAATAACTACACTGGAAAATTGAGACAACTACCATCTTAGTATCCCCGTGTCCATGGCTGCTGAAAAGCTACTATAACATCGGGGAAAGTGTAAAATTAAATCTAAATAGTTGTATAATTTAAATAGTTTAAATTGAAGTAAACAGTAACTAATGAGTGTTTAACAATAGTAGTTTAAAGTTTCAAAATTATGTAATAATAGTGTTTGATAAAAATAAACAACGCGATAAAATCCGTATACAGTTTGTTTAATTTCAATGTATAACATTTGCATAAACATAAGACAATATTATACGTTTTCTTCTTCAGCATAGGTCTTCATTGTCCCATGAACTACAACCCAGCGGAGTTCTACATCAGAGCGGTGTCGAACTCGAATGATGTCGTTGCGCGGTTAGTGGAGATCGGCGAGAACCGGTCAGAGGAGTGTGACGGCATCACGACGCAACACATCCAAGGCACAGCGTGAGTAATAAAATATATATCCTTGAAATAATGGTTTTGGCCGCCATGGCAACTGAGTTTAATAACTAGAACTGTGGTTCGTTTATTAACCTTGACTTAACAAATATTTAGTTACGATGTGATTGTAGTAAGTGTGATAGAAGTATTTTTGTTACTTAAAAGGAGTACCTCAATTAATGTATTGTGAACTAGCTCGTAAGTAAATGAAAATAAACTTTTTAAATTTTTAATGTAATAGTATGTTTTTCTAGTATACAACCAGTTGCAAACTAAAATACTTTTGACGCAATCACAACTAGTTGCGTTTGAGGAATCTATTACAACCAGAGAAAACAGAGGAATGTATAACATCCACAATGGGGCGTTTTGTTATGACTAATGAACGAGTGGGACAAGTATAATAAAGTGATAATTGTAGTATCTTATTATGGTACTATGTCAACTATAATTTAGAGAATATATCATCATGTAGAACTAGCTAGTTCCTGTCTGCGAAATCTGATAAAACTATCCTATGTGTTAATGCAGTACCTACATGGTTTATCAGCGCAATAGTGTCATATTATACAAATATTATATTAGTAGACAGGAATATTATTTCATACAATTATAAACCAGCCATATATGAAA
This sequence comes from Catocala fraxini, assembly GCA_930367265.1. Lineage (NCBI taxonomy): Eukaryota > Metazoa > Arthropoda > Insecta > Lepidoptera > Erebidae > Catocala > Catocala fraxini. Next base: position 28,624,739 of record OV884025.1, on the reverse strand, counting down.
TATTATTTTATTATACATATATACATATAAGTACAATTACGCTTTAAAACAATTATTACGAGATCAACATCTATCCGTCACGTGGCATAACTATACTTATGTTATCAAGATCGTTAAGTGCCGAATTCAACAACCAACGCGGGCATAGTATTTATTTCTGGTAAGATATTATCAGCAGGCCGTTTACTATATATACTAATATATACTTTTGTATATTATATATTATAGAATAACAAATGCAGAGCGGTTTGAGATAGACTGAACTTCTTTTAGGTCGACAGGTGGACCAGCTCTTCTGCCAACTGAACGAAGTACACACCAAGCATGGTCTATTGGGTGAGTCCTAACCTATCTTTGCTAAATTAACGTCGACTCGCCTCCTCATAGGCTTAGTACATAAACGTAACTGCTAAAAAATCTACAGAAAACAGCAAGCTTTATAAGCAGATGCCCGTTAATAACTACGTTGTTTATAGTCATTGTATTAAATGCCGCTGCGTATCCCAAAAATTATGAAATAACTACCAAATCTGGAACTAATAACGCGGCGGTGGAATATTACGCAAACCCATATAATTCACTGCACGGATTGCGTTGCGGTTTTAACTGGTCACATTGCTTCTACCAGAGCGCTGAGTGCTGTGGGTTCGATTAAAAAATTGTGTGGTCTGCAAATAGTCGTGCTGTGCTTGGGAGTTCTTTGTATCTGTTTGATTTATTGTAAACTCCTCTACAATACACGAAGTACAACATCAAAGCTGTTTCTTTAATATAATAATATCAGCCCTGTATTAAACTGTCCCACTGCTGGGCACGGGCCTCTTCTCCGTGTGAGAAGGTTAGACCAAAGTCCCCCACGCTGGCCCAGTATGGATTGGCAGACTTCACATATATTCGAGAACATTATGGAGAACTCTAAGATATGCAGGTTTCCTCACGATGTTTTCCTTCACCGTCAAAGCAAGCGATAATTAACTATTTAATACGCACATAACTTCGAAATCAGAGATGCACGCCTTGGGATCGTACTCAAGACATCTGCGTGGCAGTCTACCGGTTACCCATTAGGCTATCGCTGCTGATCTTTTACGAAAAAGTATTAGTTTCTTGTAAAATTTAATGGAAGAAACAATATACGCCTTCTTAGAACATAATCGGCACACGTTTATGAGATACCGCTTAGATGTATAACCTGTTCGTAAACAGAGTAACCAATAACGGTGTTGGGATATTTTTAACAATCTTTATTAGAATCTACATCAGCAGCTGCTTTAGAAGCGTTTGAAATATTTACACAGCATTCATTTCTTACTAGTTAGTAAATATATTTTGGCCTGAACTACCCTAAATATAGCTTCAGAAACTTATCACATACATTTTGACATTCATAAGCGTGAGGTATGTTGTGACCTAAATAAAAGTTATTTATTGACATTGACTTTATATTTTTGTAAATTATGCGTGGGTTACCAAAGCTAGAAGATTCTAAAAGTATTGGATGATGAATCACATTAGCCTTGTTACCATATTAATCAATTATTCACGTCCAAACACGCGATTAAATTGCTTTTTGCGATTGCGATTATCATTTTTGGTTGTTCTAGTAGTCCAACACAAGTGCCTTATTCTATTTAATTTTATGTTCATTTATGAAAGGCAACTCCCGCACTAGGAATAATTCCTGTATCGCGGGAGACTTTACAAACATTCAAACAACGGACACAAAGAACATCCAGACTCGGAACACATATTTGTGGATCACACAAATAATTGTCCCGTGTGGGGATCGAACCCACAACACAGCCTGCGGCAATAGCGAGGCGACCACTTAAAACAACAACATCCGTGCAGTCCAATTATTATTTATTGTTAGTTATTACCATGCATAGACGCAATTGGAGGCGCGGCTAGATTGCCCTAGGTCAGGGGTCGGCAACCTTGACGTCCAAAAGAGCCAAATATTCATGATGAATTATAACAATTCACAAGTGAAATCTATTCAGAGAGACATTTTTTTAACTTAAACTTTGCTTTAGCAGGGCACATTATTAAAGAAGAATTAGGATTAAAAGTACACTCTCGAGCTTACCTTTGTCACATAAGTCTTAGTTTAAGTAACAGTAAATTCAATTAAATAAGTAATAATAATAATAATAATATTCTACCACATACACACAACACCATCTAGCCCAAACTAAGCAGAACTTGTACTATGGGTACTAGACAATGGATAAACATACATATATAATATATAATATATATAAGTACCTTTTTTTTTGTAAATACATACATATTATACATAGAAACACCCAGACCAAGACAAACATCCATTTTCATGCACACAAATGTTTGACTTGTGCGGGAATCGAACCCACGACCTGAGGCGTGGCAGTCGGTTACACTAACCGCTACGCCATCGAGGCCGACTAATATTCCATGCCTGCACTAAACATTTCGTGGAAGAGCCGCAGCCGAGGAGTCAAAGAGCCGCATGCGGCTCGCGAGCCGCGGGTTGCCGACCACTGCTCTAGGTGGACACCCAACAGATTTTTTCTGGAGTATCTTATATCTTAGTTTATTATATACATAGCCTCACGTCTATTTCTCCAAAGGAGTAGGCAGAGTTGTACAGTTGGTCAAAAATGTGGTCTACCACCTACGGTTGAGGTTAATTTGAACGTCATGAAACACCAAGGTCGATTTCCTCTTGCAATAATATTATAACATTGCTCTTTTTATCATGTATTATATTTACGTCATGCCATTTGTCAAGTTAGTGCGTCAAGCTTAGCAAGAATTAGATCTCACAGAAACTTTTGTCTAAACTGGTAAACCACTTTTTAGCCGACTTTACAACACCCACATTCCGCCAGCTCTGGCTTAAGACCCTACGTAACATGAAGAACACAACAGGGCGAGCCTTTGCCCGTTTACTGAGAATAGCTCTAGACTCCGTACTACTGTACACTGTACACTGTACTGTACTACCGTAAACTCACAATCGCATTTATAATGTTAGTTAGGATTGTCACGAAGATTGTCCGAGGTTTCCCAAGGCTGTCTTTATAAAGTCCATACGAGCGAAACCGCTTAAAAAAATGAGTATATTAACCTGTGGTATGCCGGAACGTGGATCTACGCGAGACACAATGCTTTTTCTATTATGTCTGGTATTCCGGCATACAAGAGGTTAAGCAAGTTTCCCGTAGTTTGCGTGCAAGAAAACGTGACTTCGTGTAATCCTACCTACATGCTTATTTTATAAACGTTTTAAGGTAGTTTAGTTAAATGAGTTATTTTATTACGGTGGCAGATGTTTGTAACTTCTGTGACATAACTTATGCATTATGCGTAACATAAGCGGTATTATACGATATGTATATGCATAATATGATAAAATTATTCTAAAATTAACAACAATTGTTTATAGACTTGACCTAAATAGTTTTGAAATTAATTTATAAACGGAATTTAATGGCGTTGACGTAATTTTAATGTTTTGACAAAATCTACGTTAGTTTCGGTCGATGGAACAGCGATCGTTATATGCATATTTAGATTTATTAATAGGTGATGCCTCATTAGTGCGTTGCGTTGCATTGCGTCGACACTGCGTCGTTTTCCATTTTTTGTTTTTACATGCCATATTAATGCGTTGCGTCGTCCCACGCGATGTTTTAACGGATCGACGGACGAGAAACGAACCGGGAGACAGCGTGCTGCGCTGCGATTTCGGAGGTACGACGACGGACAGTGTTCCGATCCATTGTGGAATGAAGACTGAAATAAGTGCGTGCGTAGCCCTTTTGCGCTGCGACGTCGTGCGTCGTCGCGTCGCAGCGCAGATATGGCATACAATGCGTTGATCAGTTGCGACGACGCAACGCAACGCACTAATGAGGCACCTCCCTTTGTTGCAGAGGAAATCAATTTAATATGCCCAATTTCACGATGTATTTATTGTTCGAACATTGGAAATAAGTGTTGCTAAATGGAATCATAGCTCGTGGAATACTATTTATCTATTCAAAAGCAAATTATTTTAATAGGTATTATATTATAAGAGCTGCTAAGAAGAAATAAATTCATAAGACAACAAGTGCTATACAAATATTAGATAATACAAAATCTGTTATAATAATATAGTAATAGGGATAATTTCTGTATGATTGTAATGGGCACAAAATATACACAGACTTGGAACAATTATTTGTGGATTACAAAATTTAGGTACTGTCTTATGTGGGATAGTGGCGCGGTGACCACTTACATTGAGCCATTTATTTATTTAGATTGCCCACAATTTACATTCTAATTTAATATCTATAAGTAAGGATAAGAATTATAGATGCATGGCTTGTGACTCATGATCATTATTAATATAAATGTAAGAACTAGAGATGAGGCGTATTTAATTTAACAGGTTTTAATACTAGTTTTCATCAAAGACGTGTGAGGATCGAGTCTCTCGTCTGCGTACAACCGAGTATCGAGTATTTAGAAGTACCAACAAAATCTAGTGCAAAGTCACCAACATTTATAAACAGAAGCACCCGTTTCCGAACTCGTAATAAAAGACCGCTAAGCCAAGACGTGAACGCATACGCGTTCAACGTACACGTGTGTGAGTGAGGTGCTTGCAGATGCCAAATGAAAATCAGCCTAATATTGTAAGCATTAAGACACTTTTTGAATTCACTGAACTCCTAATACTTGTAACCTTGCGTTCGACTGACACTTGTGTTGTGTGAGTGAGTGGAATGAATCGAATCACAGGTAATAGATATCCAATGACAATAGATTATAACTTAAAAAAGCACTCATTAAAAGGCTGTCAGTCCTTAGCCTGTAAAAGTATGAAGGGAAGTTTATAATAGTTAATACTGCTACTACTTTCATTTAAAAATTTTTAATTAAACCTATACACAAATATTCAGTCCTGCTCATGAAAATCCGGTATTCTGTATTTTATCAATTTCGTTTTTGGTGACACTGCAACTCATACTTCTAAATACTCGTGGCGTTAGTTTATGGAACCAGTATTTACACGTACTCGTAAGACTTAGTACACGTTTTAACGCGTACGACTTACCTCTAGTAAGAACAAAAATAAAGATTATGATAGAGATACGTATACATTTAAAAGAAAGAACGGACTATCCATAGTCCAGATCTAAGCAAGTAGATGTACTTAGGCTAGGAAATGTCCTTGCCTAAATTAAGACACAGGATAACCCTTAATTTTTCTACGTCTGAATAAATTATCACCAAAAATGTTCAAATTAAAGGTCATCGTTGTGAGATTTAGTAAATTTAGCATTCTGGTTAAATGTAAAATAAGATTTAACTTAAGTCTTGCACCTGCGCAGACCATTTAGTCAGAAATAATGATGTTACCCATTAAATCGTGATACAGCTGGCTTCACGTAATGGACCCCCGGAGCGATTGATGCCATTCTCATTCGAGTGTGACTAGAGCCGACTAGACCTACAATAGCTCTTTTATCAACTAGACTTCAGTTTTTTATAGACATGTGACTCATAATTCAGACTTATAAGGTAATTTAGTAGATTTTTTTACTGATTAGTGATTACGCCACGGGGTGTATATCAATTACTAATTGATAAATTGATACTAATATAGTTCTATGTTTTACACAGTAGGTTGTCATAATATATTTGCGTGGCACAATTTATGAGATATATATTGTATAATGTATTTCTTAACGCATAATTTGGTCGTAAATAATGTTTAATGTTTCCAGCCCACAGCGGAACTGGTTTAAGCAAGTACATCTTCTGTTATGGCGGCTGTCTCTTACGCTGAAGAGGGATATATGGGATCAATTGATACAGTTGCTTATTTCTGTAGTAAGTGCATCATTATATTAGGTACCATTATGTTCTTTAAGCACACTCGTCGGTTTATAGAACTAAGTCTTTATCATCATCTCTTAGAGAATTGTCATTGCATGCGCGAAAATGAGACAGTGTGTAACAGAGTATATAGCTTTGGCTCGTTCTCATGCATGCATTCATAGCGCTTTAAGGGTAGTAAAGTCACTGGCCTAGGAATGTTTGGCTGGGTCTTCTACTACCGACGGCATCATTAATATTTGGAGTGTATGCTTTCTTCGTAAATTTTAAATCGTACATGATCACCAAATCGTCTTAGAATACATTTGAAATGTTTGTAACTACTTTTCTCACTCCAAAGCGCTCTATTATCACGGTATTCCTTCTACCTTATAAAAACACACAATTTCTGTTGCATTTATTTTACTTTCATGTTTGTAATAAACATAACCATACCTAACTTTCACTACCTTAGTAGGTTACCTTACAATTCAAATTAGTAAGCGTGGGTGGATAAAAGCTCTTTGGTACTATGACCAACTAATTTCAATTGCAGATGTACACACAATAGAATTCGATGCCTCACTAAACTAAGAAACCGATGGCAATATACTGGGCAATAATTGGATTTGTGACAGATACACAACACAAGGTTGTTTAGATACGACCTTCTGTAGAGTGACAGTATTTTTCCAGCTAAACTGCTCAAGTCTGAACAAAGTCCTAGATTTAATACACACACGCACACACACACACATTCACCTCCGCCTCGCTTTTCATATATAGCTACACCATATCGCCGTACTTAATTTATAGGGAACCTGCGAAATCCAGTATCATAGCCACACTGGAGTGTAGGGGCCGCGGAATAGCGAAAGCCCACTATGCATCTCCTAAAAATGATCTCTACAAATCTTAAATGTTATAAAGTGTTTACGTTGATGTATGTCTCCACCAGGTCGTAACTGCCCTGGTCCTCGGCGTAGCTTACGCAGGAGCATCAGGCACTACCCAGCGAGGAGTTCAAGACGTGCGGGGATTCCTTTGGCTGATTACCAGCGAGGTGGCCTTCGGTGTGTCTTACAGCGCTCTCTATACCTTCGAGTATGAACTGGCGTTGTTCAGGAGAGAAGTGGGCACGTATAAGTGTTCTGCCTACTTCGTATCAAGGTTCCTAAGCTTTGTAAGGGTACTTTGTGTTATTTAGAAAATCTTAATTGTTAAGATATAATTCTGGGTTAATTTGTCAATCTAGCTGTAGGTACTGTAGTATTTATAGATCAGGTCACCAGCTATATTTTTAAGGGCTTTGCAGATTTTTTATGATATTTGCAGTCGATGAAGTGTGGTTCTATTATTGTAATGTAGTGTACTAATTTTTATAGATTAATTATAATTCTAGTTTTTTATAATTAAAATAATTTTATTTTTATACAGAAGTATAAAATTCAGACAGAGTAAGTTTGTTTGACAAGTTTTAAAAATGTCTTACATACCACTGGAAAGCAAAAGTCTTAATTGTAAAGTCGTTATCTAGAATAATGGTTTCGGTTTATGGGCTATGTTCGACGAACAGAATCCTCGTTTTATAAGTATATATATTTATCAGATCCCTCGGTGCATAGTGTGGCCGATAGCGCTGGTCACAGTGACCACACTGGCAGTGGATTTGCCCAACAAGATACTGACAACCTTGGAGTTCATCCTGGCCTTAATGCTGAGTGCTATACCTGCTGTTGCTTATGGTAAGTGATACGTAAATCGAAAACCTAGGAAAAATAGGAGATTGGCTACAATTTAGGGGTAACGACACCATCCTTATAACATTAGCCGATTTTTATGTGGTCTTTCACGTAAATTAGTGCGCGGTACCTGACTACATCGCACCAAAACGCTATTTTGATAACACAGAATATTATTTGGTTCGAAACTAGACAAAACATCCGAAAGACATTAGCCTATTATTTATTCTACTAGCACTCTTTAAGAATAAATATAGGATATTTTGCTCAGTCAATGACTCACGCCTGTAGGTAAATCCCTGAAACTGAAGACGGTATTGTTTTGCACCCATTTTTCACTAGCTGTTACGTACCGTGTAATGGACGAAAATACAATCTGTTAGTCACATCTGCAGTCTTGGTAATAATATAATAATAATAACGATTTTATAGACGCATAGATACCTTATAGACTAACATACATAATATCCTAAATAACACTTTGTCCGACCTAAGTATGACAACCAGAACTTACCTTAAGCTCCCTACTCCAAGGTCTAGGCATGGCAGCCCTTTTCACCTCAACAGGCATCATGGCGGATGTGATGCCGTGTGCCGACCTACCGCTATTCCTGATGTCAGGCGCGTTCTTGAGGATCTCCTCCTTGCCTGCGTGGATGTATCCAGTCAAGTACATCTCGCATTTCTACTACGCAATGGATGCTGTTAGCAACGTGTATTGGAGACAGATTGACTATATTGGTACGTAAATATTTTATTAAAGGAATTATCGCTTAGCCGTTGCAAGTTTCAAATGTCGTTGCTATATTAGTTGTTGGAGGTGACAGTGACTCAAAATCGTTATAGCGAGTCAGTAGCGCTATTTTGAGTCACTGCGAATAAATAGACTACTGAATATTAAATTATTTAACGTAAATCATTCACTATCAGGGCAACCACCTAAGATGGGTTTTGATTCGCCAAAGAGACAAATATTTTTCCACTAAAAGTTATTTCAGTTCCGGGTGTTTTTTTTGTATTTGACTGTTAGGTATGTAATGTATTAGCAGAAGTTACCTTATTTGACAGGGATAATTTTAAACTTCAAGAGCTTTCTAGACAAAATTGAACAAAGCATTGTGTCTCGACTCCTGGAGCCAAACGTTAATCAAGTAATTATGAAAGAAAATATAAATTATTTTGTAACACACTAACACAATTCATTTTACAATTTGGTATTGGTATTAATAGACGCAAGATATAATTTTTACAAGCAAATATTTTATAGAGGATGTATATATTATGTAGCTTTTCTGTATCATATTGCTAATTTACTTAGTATTTCGAAGAATGGTATAATATTAGCAATAATAGCCGCCATATTTTTAAAATGTGTAAGCTCTCTCTCTCTTTGCTAAGCTAGCCCCGGTCCCTTACGACAGCTTTCGATAGCTAAAATTACTTTGTACAAAATCAAAGCAAATTAAATCTAACAAAAACATAGATGATTCCAGGTGGTCTTTTATAATCCATGACGGTAAATATTTATAAAGCCCCGTAATACCACATTTTTGTCCAGCACAGAAGTTTATTGTACTAATTAATATCATTGAATAAAATAACACAATAAAAATACAGACTGATTGCATTTTATTACATCCATATAATTTTATTTCAAAAGAAACGATAATCAAGATGGCGCCGAGGCGGGTCTCACGTAATTTGTAGTTTAATAGTTCGATGAGTAATATAAAACTAACGTAAGAATTTGATCATTAATGTGTTTGACGCCCGCTGACCTTTATAGGCTAAATATCTGGTGTGATTAACGACGTTGACGTACTACGTTGTGGGAATGCCACTTCATTAAAATTACTTTATTGTAAACAACTTACGGTGATGCTACTAGTTATTGGACTTTTAAAATTTGTTTTATGTAATAAATTATTATCATAATGTTATTTTTGTATGTATGCACAACATAAAGAGTTGTATGATTATCAAGGGAAATCAACACGATGCTCCTTCGATATCTTCTTCAATCTTCTACCCGTGACTTATTTTTATCTTACCTTGTTCTACAATTTTTTCAAAATAGGCTTTCTTTTAGTAACACTTTTATTTTGATTGGTTGCTCCAATCGCACAACTAAGACTGACCCCCAGTTTTTGAATTGAGAAGTATGATTTTAAATACCTACTCAAATAATAATTGTTTATTAAGTTTAAGTTGGCACAAATATTAATAACAATAGGTCTTAAAAATCTTTAAAATAGGATTCAATACTTTGGACGCCTGTACTAGGTTATACCTGTATCACAGGCGATAATAATGTGCTATTATAGTGTAATAGAAAGAGCATTCATAACAATATTTAACAAATATAGATTGTTCTATAATAAGTTACTATTACAATGAAAATAATATTAGGTACTTATTTAAATAATTTTTGTATTTAATTTGCACTCACTGATTGATGATAAACCATTAGCGAGGTTAAGTAACGTTGGGTGCGGTCAGTCTTTAGATGGGTGTCTCTGTGCTTCGGAGGGCACTTAAAAGGTCGGTCCCGGTTGTTGTCAAATTGACAGCAGTTGTTAAGCCATATCAGAGGCCTACGGGCGGCTTGAGCAACTCTTGACAACAGGTTGGCCACTAACCACACGAAAAGAAAGAAAGAAAAAAGAGTTGTCATATATAATGTTTATGAAATAAACATAGGATATGTCTAATAATGGGAATCTGAGCTTACTAGTGTAAGTGATGAAAATATAAATAAACGGCGATCTAGGCACCTTCATAATCTACTGAGTTTATGTACGTATATTCAGCTTGTTTTCTGGCTGGACAATCAGTTTCACCCGTCTTGTGGTTGCTAGGCTTCTTAAAACGAGAGCATGAATCACATTTAGGGTCATCTTCCTTCCTTTGTACATTCAGTCATCAAATGTCCAGCTTCGGCACAATGTCCACACGTAGAGGAACTTCTCTGCAAGATTTCGCTGCGAGAACATACTGATGGCATTTGTAACATCTTGTAACTAGAGTATAATCTCTCACGGGGCAGGACGTCCAATGTATAAAAAGTCTAGCCTGTGTGACTAAGGCTTTTCTTTATGTTAACGTGTAATGGAATAAACATCATTTAATGGCTGCTCGACAGATTACATCCATTTTTGGATCTCAGATGTAGACACGATATCTGATATGATGTCCGAGTTAGAGGAAGGCGAGGCCGCGGGGCGCACTACCCGCTCTTAGTACACGGGCCACTTTCTATAGAATAATATCATATCACTTCACATATAAGAGTTCATTGTTAACGAAAATATGCACGAAGTAGATAACAAAAATGCATCACCCAGCAATGTAACAACTAAAGGCGGTCACAATTTATAAATCGTAATTATTAAATATTGTTTACAAGCACGTCTATCTTTGTCGGTGAAGCGATTTACTTGATAAATATTATTGCTGTATAAGAAAACTTAATACAGAATCAAAGATAGATGTTTAAGTAGAGTTTGAGTCGTTCTCAACATGTAATGCCTCGTTGGCGTAGTGGTTAGTGTAACCGACTGCCACGCCCGAGGTCGCGGGTTCGATTCCCGCACAAGTCAAACATTTGTGTGCATGAACATGGATGTTTGTCTTGGTCTAGGTGTTTCTAAGTATAATATGTACGTATTTACAAAAAAAAAAGTATATATGTATGTTTATCCATTGTCTAGAACCCATAGTACAAGCTCTGCTTAGTTTGGGCTAGATGGTGTTGTGTGTATGTGGTAGAATATTATATTATTATTATTATAATTCTCAATTTAGATACCGAAGAGGGTAAGATTACACACTGTCGCAAAACAAAAGCAGTGGCGTAACTAAATAATCCACCGCGGGCGATGGGGGCGGGATGCGTTGTGCGGGCGGCGGGGCGAATATAATAATAAACTTAAAATATTATATAAAGAATTGAGTTTTGTAAAAAAATGTAAAATAATTGTTTTTATGTTTGACTAGCTGTTGGCCGCGACTTCGTCCGCGTGGACTTTAATTTATTACCCAATACCTACTTTTAATTTGTTATCTAATTTTAATATATAAAACTACAACTAAAGAAATTAATAAGTCTAACTACAGCTATATAGCTATATAGGTGTAGTTAGCTATGTATTAAAAAAATACATATGGTATGGCGGACTTTTTTGTAGATATTGATACGTTCTATAATACTGTAGAATATTTTTTTGTTCAATCATCAATAGTTTCCGCAGCGCACGCGATGACAGATTTTTATGACTAATTTTTCACACCTTAGGCTATATTATTGCATTTTTATTAAGGATCTCTATTTTTTTTGAAAATGTAATATACCCTATGTCGCTCAGTGAAAATGCAGCTTTCTAATGGTAAAAGAATTTTTGAAATCGGGCTCTTAGTTTTTGTGTGAAAACATTACAAACATACATACAAAAACACAAATGTTTCCTCTTTATAATATTAGTTTAGATGTAAAGAAAATACGGATAAAAGATTATTAGTATTTTTAATTAAACCGTGTACGTCGGAATAGAAATGAGAAGAAAGAGAAAAGAAAAAAGATACGACGTGACGCTGCCGTGTCTACGCATAACACAGTTAATAAATCTACTTTTATCTATTGATATGATATCGTGGTCAACGTATTGTTCTTCTACTACCTCTGAATATTTATAAGTTCTAAGAAAAATAAAATGATGAAATATATCCAATTCCGATACACAATGTTATACATATTAATTCCTTTCAGAATGTCCATCAAACGTGACGTCTTGTGTCAGAGACGGAGCGGCTGTGTTATCCGGGAATGGCTACGTCGAGGACTTCATACTACAAGACCTGCTGGGATTCAGCTTCGTCACATTGTTCTGGTCCCTTCTAGGGTACATCGGATTGAAAAGAGAAGAAAGGAAAGGATATGCGTATTAGTTTTATCACTTATTTATTAAAGTGTTAATACAGTTGTTATATTGTTTTATTCGACTGTCACTAAGCTTAGAGGATAATAAGACATTGTAATTACTTAAGACTGCGCCGAGCGAAATGTGCCACAACAGACGGTCACAGTTAAGTGAATAAAATCAACACTTTTTGTTTAATACAAATATAAAATATACATTTACCATAACAATGAATGTGTTTACAATTACTCCGTGTAAAAAACTTAAAATAATTATTATTTTCGCCTACAAAATTACGTAAATTTGCACCGTGTTATGTGATTTTTAGATTATAACAGTAGAAATCTATCCTATTTTACAGCTTAAACGAAACATAAATAGTTATATTACAATTTGTCTGTCCGAAATATTTAAGTTATTGGTTGACACTAAAGATACATATTTATCAAAAAAGCACTTCAAATGCTCCATACAATTTTACTAGGGCGGCCGCGCGCCGACATGAATATACGCACGAGCTCTGACAATATCTGTCTTACGATCGGCGCAGTCTTAATATCAAGCGCTTCCAATACTTGATATATTTAATTTTATTTTTATATATGTACCTAATACTAGATTTTGCCCCCGCCTCCTTCGGTGAGTCAGTCATTACCATCAGGGCAGCGGCAGAGCGGGCATGGGAGCGTTTGAACCCTCTACCCAACGCAGAACCGGGCGCCGAAGGGCGCGAAATGACCTCCAGCCACCATAAGGTAGAATTGCCTGAAAGTAGTGACCCCGGTCACCCCTCATAGCGTATATACGAAATTTCATGATGATCGGTCGAGTAGTTAAGGCGTCAAAGTGTAAAAAACAAACAAACTCACATTTACATTTATAATATTAACATAGGATATTAAAACAATAAAATTATAAAATACTAGCTGTGCCCGCAGTTTCACCCGCGTTTATGGTTACTGCGTCGCCCCCATGGGTTGTAGCGTGATATTATATAGCCGATAGCATTCCTTGATAAATAGGCTATCCAATACTAAAATATTTTTTTTATTCGAACCATTAGTTCCTGAGATTAGCGCGTTCAACCAAACAAACAAACAAACGAACTCTTCAGCTTTATAATATTAGTATAGTATAGATACGCGTAGAAAATTAATAAAAACACTTTAAAACAATGCTCCAAAAGATAGAAACGGTTTTGACTACTTATTGTGACAGCTTTACATCGTTTCGTTTTAGAATATGTAAACTAGGCATTAGAATAAAATTGATGGTCATCTGTCAATAAATTTTCATTTTATAACTATGTCAGTCGGTTTAAAGTTACCTACGACCTGTTGACAAAATTTGAATATAATATATCTTGGCTACCTTGTTATATTGATATTCAAATAGTTCTATAAAGTATCACAAAAGTTTAGTCAATAATATTAAAATGGCTTCTTCATATAAAAACAAGTTCTTTTAATAAAGAGATAAAATATATTCATATTGTACCAGTATAACTTCGGCGATTATGAATACTGAATGATTGGGTCAGTATTCCTCAATCACTAACATAACATGAGGTTTTCCATTCTATTGACGATATAAAAACTGATTTATTTGAATTAAAATATTCTTAATATCAAATTATTGGGCGGGTTTTTATTCTACTTAAGTAGCAATACGTCTGATGGCAAGCGATTACTACATTAATCTACTACAGTCTAAGGATGTTTACAGTGACGTCACTGGCGCAATGTAGATTTTTCGAAAAAGTAATCGCTGTGCGAGGTACGGGGTAAAAAGGTAAGAGGTAAGCTTGTTAGCATAATGCCTCCTTCAAGACACAGTACACAGTACATATAAACACAAGCCAAAAAACCTGGAAATCTTGCTCACTTCTGGAACACATCATCAGGTTGCTTGGTTGTTATCGTCTGTATAGTCAAGTATTTTCCCATTTGGGTAGTAGCTCTGGACTGGAGCACCAGTGTTCGTGCGTTTATAAGAACCTAAAAGTACTCTAGTCTAAGAAACAAGTATTGTGAAACAAACATCAGTAAAATTATAAGCCAATGTAGATAAATAATTGAGCATGTGTGTTGCATCGTATAAATAATAAGTTCAGGGTATTAGTTACCTCTCTAAGTCTTGCTTAAGTCATTATGGTTACGATATTTCTTCATATACCTTCAACCGCCTACATACAATTACACATTTTAAAGTTTAGCAGATGGAGCATGAACTCCCTGCTATTTACAACTACTAGCAGAACAGGACAACCTTTGTACGTCACAGATGCTTTTTGCCAAGGACCGTTTTACGTGTTACTGATCTGAAGCACTTAGAGCAAGCCTCTAAACCAGAGGTCAACAGACCTTTTTTCTCATAGACCACTTTAAAAATTTAGCAGGTTCTGGTGGACCCCCTGCAGCTACCTTTCTACCATATTCTTTGGCATTCGTATTTATATTGGTGAAGAATCAAAAATCTCTACGGGACGACCTTTTTTAAAAAACATCTTGGGGCTGAAAACCTGCCATGGTAGGCGGGCAGACTTTTTTCTCTACCGAAAAATCGGTAGTTTTGAGACCACTGGTACTGAATATGGAATATGTAAGTTTTACAACTAACAGTCGCTGATCTTCTTCAAATACGCCTACATTGATAGGTGAAGTCAAGCCAACAGTTTAGTTAGAAATTGAAAGCAAATAAATTTTCGCGGACCCCCGCTTACGAATTGTGGACACCATTTTTTTGTCACGCCAACGTAGACCTCCGTCGATTCTTCCGTGGACCCCTGAACACTTTGGGAACTAATGCTCTAAACCATGCGCGGCTGCGTGTGTATTCATGTCCAAAAATGTACTATTATTATTCAGCTAACCGTTTGAATTTGGGAATTAATTTCCCAATTAATTCCCAATTAATAATATATAATATATAAAATATTAATAATTTCAGGAACTGAAATAACTACAGCAACGCAAGTGCACAAATACTACTAGACTGTGGTAATACCAAATAATTAAAGCCTTTTTTTAACCTGGGGAAAAGCTGCTGATTCATACCCCCTCGCCAGAAGGGGAGGCGACTAATACCACCACGATGTGCCAACTCGCTGTTTTGTATGGTGGGTGGGTCGCTAGAACTAAAACTACAACAGTGACCAGCAGTACCCGATGCAGACAGGGAAAAAACAAGTCTTTTTTTTACCTAGGAAAATCCTTTATGGATACCCTATACCTCCCCTTCGTTATGTGAGTCTCTCCGCCCCTGATGGGGGGTCGGTATATACACTAAAAACCTGGGGTGAGCAGTCCCACCGCCGACGGGGTGGGGCGGGATGGGGTCGCGTTAGCAATCACCATCCCGCCCCGGCGGTTGGCCCAGCTGATGATGACCGAGCCTCAGCACCTGTAGAGGGGTGGCCTTGCTCACCAAGGCCATTCCCCAGACGTGTGGGGACGTGCACGCCGGTAGAGAGTCCCCCGACTCTGTACCAGCGATCCCACTATACAGGAGCGAGAAGGTTGGCAAATCGCCTCCTCCTCGCTCCCGTCCGCTTGCGCCGGAGAGGGTCAGCGAGGAGGTTGTTCTCCCTGACCCTCTCCGCGGTCTCCTTCTGCGCCATGACAGAAATAACTAAAGCCTATCTCAGGTCTATCCAATGAGTTGACTTAACCTGACATTGTTAGTTATCAAAACAGTCGTAAAAACTACCTACTGATAAAGAAAAAGTTCTCTATGGCTTTTTGCGCACTTATCTCATTAATAACCCTTTGCTAGCTAATATCAGGCAATCGCTGTTAAATTGACAGGCGTTAAGTGGTGCTGCCTAAAGTCAGATTGTTTACTGATATCTAATTCGTGACGGCTTTAAGCTTTTTACTGTTGTGTATAACTCTATATTTAAAGTCAGTGTGTAGTTAATAATTCACTTGACTCTTAATATAGCCTCTGACCTTTGACTCGTTATCAAAATGGTAAGCATAGCCCATGTTTGAAGTCTATTAACGTTATTTGAAGACCTAAAGTTACATTGTTCTTGTTGTCAACGGTAATGAGCATATACAGAGCCACATTAAAGACAAAGACAAAGACAAAGACAAAGACATTTATTTTTGTAAAAACATGAGTAGGTATGACATATTATGTACATGGTGGTTTGCTAAAGGAAAACTAGCGAGGAACCTTAATGATATGGTGAAGGGTAATTTTTTCTAGTTTATAATGCCACTTCTAGAAACGAATTTTCTCTATTCATAGTATGTAGACTTCATTTCTTGTATTCTTTTACGAGGGTCGCAGTATTTGTTACTTCTTCTATACCTATACAGCTAATCCAGCACTGATGACTACCTATATTGTTAAATGGCTATACCATGGGCAATGAGGTTTTAAAGTGGCGACCCCTGATGAGCTGGTCTCTACGTTCATAAGTGTTACTTTGTGACCTAAATGGATAAATTATTTATGATTTTGATTTTGGCTACGACCTTACGGTGCGGCGGCGCTCCTCCGATTTCTATCTCCAACAATTGCATTAGAACGAAATTGTGCGTTATTTTGCAAGACAAGTACAAGGCGAGAGTATGTATATATCTGCTAGATAAGACGGTGCCTACGTTACTTGAGAACAGTTCTTAGTTGACTGTTATCATTAGCTAGACCGCAGCACAGCAAGCGGTCAAAAAACCTTTTTATTCTTGAGTGCATAATTGATTAAATAGAAGTCAATCTTAAAATATATATTTAGAATACTATATAACATCATTTATCAACTCATTCAGAGATCTTCTTCTTAGCGTATCGTTGGCAATACTTTTAAATTATATATTTGCCGCCCAGAAAGCAGCTACGCTAGCTGCGTTGTCAGACGCAGCCATCAGATCCTCCTGCGTGCAAGTTGTCGGGCACGCAGGGCACGATGTAAGGTGGGATACTCGTCTTTCACCGCACGCGCAAGCCAGATCGGTACCGTTTGAGAGTGTCCACCTAAATATGTTTTCTTTGCACCGACCAACCTGGGTTCGGAGTCTATTTAGCGACTTCCATGCCGACCATGGCAATTGATTGCCAGTTAGAAGGCTCTCAGCAGGTGACACGAAAGTAGTAGGGATATATTATCTCGCCACAGTTTACATGTCGCCTTTGATGGCTCCAGGGTCAATGCATGGACACATTTAACAAAGCTGTTACGGCTCTTCAGCCTTTGTTGCACTGGCCTGTGTCCATAAAAGGGGTGTCGTGCATCACCATCCATCTTTGCTCTCTCTGCTGAGCTCGCCACAGCCCTGCGGACATCCGGAGGTGCGATGCCAGCTAGTGTGTACAGAAGCTTTGCCGGGGTCAGTTTAAAGCAACCCGTGATAATCCAGCAAGTTTCGTTAAATGCTGTATCCACAGACCTTCCACGCGCCGATTGACTCCACACATGGCACACGTATTCGCTGGCAGAAAATGCTAGCGCCAGGGCAGAAGTTCACAATACTTGCGGTGAGGCTCCCAATTTGGTAGTAGTGAGACGCTGGAGCAGGTTATTGGGGGTGTGCATCCACGTTCAGAGATTATTGATAAAGTCTCAATTTCGTATATACATACATACTTAGGCTAAAGCCTGTTTATCTCAGTCAAAGTGTAGACGCCGACAAACTTCTAAAAAAAAAACTTAATATCACTTCGCCTACCGAGGAGGAGAAAATCCTAAAACGCTTTGCCCAACCGGGGAGAAGAAATTCGAATAATCCAGGAGGCGAACCCGGATCTGTCGGACGTTCACATTCGTAAAAATAAATGTCATGGGACGAAAATAGCATTCTGAAGGCCATCTAATTTAATTTATAATGATTCATTCAACATTAGCTATTTATAAACACGTAATCTTTATAATAATTTATAATAAGATTTATTTTTATTAACTTGGCACAAAAATACAATAACAGCGTCACAAACACGATATTTAGTATTTATGATAAACTCTGGTACCCAGAATAAGATTCAACTTGTGTTTAGAGTACCAGAAATCTTTATTATATTATAAGTTTTTAAATATCTCCATTTTATTTTTAAAGCGTAGTTAGCTGCTTTTTTTTATTTAATTAAGTAATGAACTTCATTTACATACATTATAATATACATTAGGCAAAGTGAAGTAAAAGTGCCTATTGAACCACGTTGGTTTTATATATGTATATATTGTTACGTGCTGGGTTCGACGGATAAGAATGCAAACAATATTACCGACTAAAACAAGTTTTATTCAAACACACAATTAAATTTAAAACACAACAAACACTGTACCACACTTATTCACTGTACTGCTTCAAACTCCGTAGTATTTTCGCTTCCGTTCGCTTCGATGAACACTTGATCGCTTACGATTGTAAAACTGACTCGGCGGTGCGCGTGCGCTCTATTTATATGCGGGTAAAGCGTTTCTAGAGTTTTCTAGTAACGCTATACCCGGTATGTAAACAGTACGATGTTTCGAAAAAGTACCAGCGTTATCTCTATGATTCTCGTACCGTACTACGTAGTTCCGTAAGATGTCAATAGATGGCGGTGTAATAAATTATTAGATGGAACTGCCGAGTCTTTCCCACAATGCCGAGAGATGTCACTGGGCGTAACAATATGACTAGTTTTCACCCGTGGCTCCTCCTCCGTCGTATGGTATTAAAATACAGTCTGTAGCTGGTTTTGGAATTGGTGTAGAATTTTTAGTAGGCTTAGAGCGTACTTTCTATGTTACAAAAACGAATTTAATGTAATAAGTTATTAACCTAGTCCTTTAATTAAAAAATTCGGTCATGATAGCCAACCTTAAGGTAGACTGGCTAATATAACTTAAGATAGGTCTAGACTATTAAACTAAGTAGGTGGCTTACGAGATACCATACAGCACAAATATGTGCGAAAACACAAGTGATCCGATCCCATAACTCTCACAGTGTGATGGGACGGCAAGTTGATATGACTGCAGAGAGATCAGGCGCAGTACCGGTGGATTTAATTTCCGAGTCAAGGGCGTGCTGTTACGAATTTAAAATCAATGTGGTTGCTCAATCATCAAACCCGTGCGTCGTACACAGTACACATATTTAATAATGCAGCGCCACTACAGCGTTCGTATAAATAAGTATTAAAATGGTAGGTACTCATATCACAATATAAAAAGATAATTAATATGATTGCATCTGATGATAGTCAAATCGTATTTACTTAATTCATTAAGCAGTAAAAACAAGTATGCGTTTTTATACTCTATTTTTAGTATTAGAAAAACGTTAATGGTTTTTCAAATGACTTAGCATCACACCTGTACATCTTCGAAAACAGAGACGCTTGTACAATTATATATGTATATACTATCAATCCTGTATATAATATGCCTCACTGCTGGGCATGGGCCTCTACTCAGTGTGAGAGGAATGAGGTCATAGTCCAACACCCGACACCAGCGCGGCTTCACAGACTTCGCATGTCTCTTAGAACATTATGGAGGTTACTAATATCAAAATGGGCAAGTGAATCATATTTGTTGCTTTTTAAAGATTAACTGGTTGAATTAATTTCAATGAAAATAAGGTGGGCATCATCTAAATATAAAGCTAGGCTATGACGTTGGTATGTTAACACACTGATAGTGAAAGCGTCTGCTGTGCATGAGAACGCACGAAGCACTTTGCTTCCACTGTCATAATGCGTACCGCAAAGGAGTGGAACTCACTACCTAAATCTGTTTCCCGATGACTATAATCTGGGTGTCTTTTTCTTGTACTACTAAGGTGGCAAACAAGCATACGGCCTACCTGACGGTAAGTGGTCACTGTAGCCTACGGACGCCTGCAACACCAGAGGCATCACTTGCGCGTTGCCGACCCTTTAGGAAAGGAAGAAGAGAAAAAGGGAGTGGGAAGGAAAAGGAGCGGGAAGGGGAAAGAGGGTGACTGGGCCTCCGACACTCCCACTCACCGAACGAAACACAACAGTAGGAATACTAATATTTCACGTCGATATTCTGTGAGATCGTAGTCCTTCTCCGTTCGAGCCGGCCCATTCATGCTGAAATCAGCGAGGCTCTACCTCTCACTTTAAGTCTTCAAGTCGCGAGTGAATAGGTATATTCTAGGCAAGCGTGCCCCATCGTCGACTGCATCGTCACTTAACATCAGGTGAGATCGCGGTCAAACGCAAGCCTAATACAATATTTTAAAAAAGAAAGGAGCAATGGTGTGGTGTTGCCAGTGGGCAGAAAAGAAATTATAGTGTTAGTATTTGCTTTTATTTTTCTAGTTTTTTATTATTGTTCTACTTTTTTTTTTTTTTTTTT
Organism: Catocala fraxini; assembly: GCA_930367265.1. Taxonomy (NCBI): domain Eukaryota; kingdom Metazoa; phylum Arthropoda; class Insecta; order Lepidoptera; family Erebidae; genus Catocala; species Catocala fraxini. Next base: position 28,603,905 of record OV884025.1, on the reverse strand, counting down.
TTCGTGTTTTTGGTATGCCCTTTTGTGTGCCAAAATAAATAATTCTTCTTTCTTTCTTTATTTCGTTTTTATGCCGTGAAGTTTTCAGTAGCAGTATGAAGTCTAAAAATATGCCAGGTCGACGGCAATGGATGGCTTTGGAGACGTGAGACCATGTATGTGTGTATATAAATAACCTATCAATTTGTATATATGACACATCCTTTCGTTTCACTACATGCTTTAACAATAGTAAAAAGGGCCGCCTCACAGACGACTTTATTTCATTACTAGCTTTTGCACCTGGCTTTGCTCGCATAGAAGTAGGTTACGTAACAGTACTCTTTTAAATAAAATATAGTCTATGTTACACGTTGATAATATAGATTACTAATGGCGAAAGAGTTTTGTAAAATCGGTTGGGTCGTTACAAAGATTAAAAATATCAAATCATTCCTCTTTATAATTTTAGTATAGATATAATTACTTATCTATGCATCACAGACTAACAAATAAAGGAAGTCACGGTTAACAGTATGTGTGAAAATAAAACTATAAACAGGTTTACATACTGCAGTGAATCAAAGAATTATAATAACATGTGCACCTATACCGGTTTTTTGGAATACTCCGGAAAAATCAAAGTATACATAAATTAAAGGTATAAGTTAGTAACGACTTCCGTGGCGCAACACTAGTCAAACGCATGACTAACGACGCCCTCCAGCTATAATTCTTAACTAACACACCAACTTGACATAAACGCAACCATTTACGTAGAATATTTGAATGTTCTTTGTAATTTTAATATAACTGCCATTAATAATTCATAGATGTATGATTTCAATCAATTACCAAAGGCATTGCTCAGTCAAATTGAATATTAAAATTTATTATTATAGGGCCGAGATGTTCGTGTATAGAGTCTTATTAAAACCATGGGTATGTAATAAGGTGTGTTGATTACAGGGCGTATGCAGTTAACGCTATAACTCGTAACATATTTGTGAGTTTTGAATCGTTCTATAATTAAAACTCATATTCGAAATAATACCACTAATTATATCTAACGGTTGTGCCGGATTGGCGTCACGTCAGACTATGATAGCACTTGTGCAATTATGGACTATAATATACCAGCCGTGACCAAAATTTGGTCTAAAGGAATAAAATATTCTTTTTTACAGCAATACTTAATAGTTATAGGAATTTTTTTTTTTCCTTTGCGAATGCTTGAAGCTTACCCCTCCGCGCGGGCGGGCGGAGGGGTTATGTCGGACTCGCCGGGGTAACAGAAAGATGTTAAGAAGATAATGTACCTCCCGGAATACCGACTAAACCTACCACGGTGTTCCTCGACAAAACCACTATCGACGGGGCCGCGCGAATCACTTGCACATGCGGTCGCGACCCCGCCGAAGTTCGGTCCGCCATATGAAACGGCAGGCCACTACACGAACAGACCTACCCAAAGGCACTTCTCACAAATTATCCCTACTGTCCCCCCTAGAGGGAATAGTTATAGGATAGTTCATTCTCATCCTAACTAATATTATCTTTTAAAAGTGAATGTGAGGTTGTCTATTTATTTCTACGCTTTCACGTCTTAATTACCTAACCGATAATCATGAAATTTCGCATACACGTTGTCCAGGGTACAGAAAAGGACATACGATACCTTTCAACTTGCAAAAGTACTGTTCCCGAGTGAGTAAAGCCACGGGCAAAAGCTAGCACGAAAATAATTCGTAAAGCCGTATAATAATCCAAGAGAGGCTAATTCATATAATAGCAGTGAGAATGTGGAGCTGCTTAGCCCGCTGATGTACGATGAATAGTCGTTAGGCACGGTCGTCAGCTCCAACAACAATTTAGAACCGATTGGTAACCGCTTTTTTATGTAAGCTGGGTTTGGTTTGGCTTTGAATAACTAGCTTATCTTACACACGTACCATATTAAACCATTTAGTTCTATGACTACCTAAATGATTTTAATGATAAAGCGAATCAATGCCTGAAGTATCAGTAAGTCAGTCAGGTAAGTCCACCATCGTTCTTTTCTCGGCAATATTCATTCTTGACTATCAACAATGGCAATTTGTGGTGCTGCCCCACTAGACTCGTGTAGATATTTATTTAAGAGACTAAAATTGCTAACATTAACTTCAATATACATATTGGAAATCGAGTATTTGTTATCTTATCTATGTGGGTGTGGTGTGGGGGCCAGTCAGTACAGACCGGCGACACTTCGGCCCAGTGGGATCTTTTGTGTCGACACTCTCTCAATAACGACTGCCATATACATATGTTTATGGCAGCCGGGACCGACGGCTTAACGTGCTCTCCGAGGCACGGAGCAGGCGATAATTAATATAATAATATTCTACCACATACACACAACACCATCTAGCCCAAACTAAGCAGAGCTTGTACTATGGCTACTAGACAATGGATAAACATACATTTATACTTTTTTTTTGTAAATACGTACATATTATACATAGAAACACCCAGACCAAGACAAACATCCATGTTTATGCACACAAATGTTTTGTCTTGTGCGGGAATCGAACCCGCGACCTCAGTCGTGGCAGTCGGTAACACTAACCACTACGCCACCGAGGCCGACATTGTCATTGACAATAGAATTGTTATTCAATACGCACATAATTTCGAAAAGTCATATAACTACCGAAAGTCAGAGGTGCGCGACGTTGGTTCGAACCCGAGACCCTCTGCATTGCAGTCTGTTGGTCTCCCCGCTGAACAATCGCTGCTCTAAATGGAGTATTTGTTAAGCATTCATCAATTTTTCAAAAAGTAAGTGAACATAAAAAAATTTCCATACGAGACCCTAGTAAAATACAGTATAACAGGATATCAACTACTCTGCACAAAAGAAATAGCAGTTGTATGAGCCTACAAGTATTTAACAAAATACCAAAAAGTATACGAGAATTGCCTCTGACATAATTCATACATAAATTAAAGCAATGGCTCACAAATAAATGCTTTTACACACTTGCTGAATTTATGTTATGTAAAGATAAATAAGTATTTGTTAGTGTCAAAAACCCCCCCGCTTTGGCGTCGTGGACCAGGTCCCCCAATTGTGTGTGTAAATTTTTATTGTGTGTTTGTGAATTCGTCTTTTGAATTTGTGTGATGGTTGTGTGGGACCCGCCACGTCCATCGGCGGGTCAAATCTTTGACGGGATCACGATTTGAATGTGACTGCGATCCGCGCGGCCCGTCAAAAAGTGTGAGGAATACCGCGGTGGTTTTAGTCGGTTCAGCCCAAATTGTCATCTTGGGGGCTGGATCCCGACATATCCCCATCGCCCGCTCCAAAACCAACGATGGGGAAAGTGATTTAAAGATACCCCGCGTCAAGAAAAAAAAGAGTGTCGAAAACCCACACTTACGTAGAAACTATTATAATCCTAATTAATCTAGTTATGTTATTATTTGTATAGCTATGTTCATAATAATACACACAAATACTACACTATAATGTGCAAATGTATAAAAAATTATAAACTTATAATGTAATTAATAATGTAACGTAAATAATTATATTAAATGTTTTTATTACAATTTTATAATTCCTTTTGTCATTAATTTAATTAATGACATAAATTCACGATGCTAATTAATTAAGGACAATATTTATTTTATTTAATACAGTACATATTATTGTTATCTTAATGTTACCTAATATTCACATATTGTTAATCTTAAATATTAATTTTGCATACCGTTCATACGGTGAGACATGCTGTGCTTATTTTAATATTTAAACATCTTTGTAACCGTGTTTCTAGCAAATAAAGATTACTATTAATATTATTATTAAAACAAAGGCATATGACTTCCATAAAGCAGTCAAGCATCAGGAACTATGCTTGAACGGCATAGTTTGTATCCTTGAACTCCTACGAATAATCTAAAACATACCTTGAAATTTTAACATACCAATCTCTTCTAGCATTATGTTGACGCTTCTTCATGATCTTTAGCATAGTTATGCATATATCTTCGTGAGTATACAAGCAAGAAGAGCCAAATTTTTCATGATAATTAAGCAAGACAGTGCTAACAATAATATACTTCATGTAATAAAAACTACAAGCAACCATTAAAAACGTATATTTGCACATTTATCCTTACTATTAAACCGTCAGTACACAGGAGTCCCTTTACTTCTTCTAACAACCATAGCATACGCCACCACGTTGCCCACTGCGTATAAAATAAGCAGACAACCACAATCTATCCAAAAATTGGCTTCATCAAATCCGAATCTCTTCAGCACCCCCGCTCCTGTTCTTATACAAGGCAAACCTTCTGCGTTGGCGCAGTTTATCGTGTCTACCAAGTTCCATTGGAGTACGGAAACGCACTCGGTCCCATAGTAAAACCCTGAGATGTACCGAAGCCAGGAGAAGTATGGTGGAGCGGTAGCCAAGTTCAGGTAGATCCCAGAAAACATGATGCCTATTAGATCGTGTGGAACGGATATCAGCGCTGCAGTCTCCATCTTGTCGAATGTGGCTGAGAGGAAAGAGCCTGGAATCAAAAAATTTGTACGAGGATTCCATTTTTGAAATGGATTATTTTATTAGTAGATATACAATTCTGACGCGCGTAAGTCCCTTGCATGCTAAACTTATGTGATATGAAAAACAAACGGCTCTCTGTCAGATATCTAGAGGATTACAAAGTAGTTGTGAGAAAATGACTTTTGTTTTAATAAATAAACAACATAAAAGTGAACATGGACTTACAATAAATGCAATCAGCTAATTGAACAATTTGTATAAGAAGTCTTTAGCTAAGTTTTATGCGTGTTTTGAAGTTGTTTAGGTCTAGGTTGTTCAGTTTCGACTTTAATATTCTGTTTCAAATCTATTTTCTACGCATATCTATATTAATATAATAAGAAGATGGATGAGAAACGATTGCATGTAGCAGAGATGAGAATGTTACGATGGATGTGTGGAGTGACGAGAATGGACAGAATTAGGAATGAATACGTAAGAGGTAGTCTGAAAGTGGTGCCCATAGATGAGAAGGTGAAAGGAAATCGTTTGGCTTGGTATGGACATGTTATGCGAAGAGATGACACGTATGTAGGTAAGCAAGTGATGGATATGAGGGTAGAGGGACGAAAAGGGAGAGGAAGGCCAAGGAAAAGATGGATGGACTGTGTGAGGATGGATATGAAAGGAAAAGGGGTAAATGATCAGATGACGGGTGACAGAGAAGTATGGAAGCAAAGGACATACTGCGCCGACCCCAAATAAATTGGGACCAGGGCAAGAGAATGATGATGATGATATCTATATTAATATAGCATAGTATATTAAATAATGGAAGTGTGTAAAAATCTTACGTATTAATATATTAATGTTTGAATGAGAGAGTTCATTGTGTTGTGAGATTTGGCATATTTAGGTTTACGAATATATGGAGAAGAAGTCTTAATAATAAAATTTAAAATAATGTTCGAATTTGCTACTGGGCCAGTAGCAACAAACATTTATTATCGCTACTTTTTAGTAACCTTCATTTACACATCCGTCTCCGCGAGAAAGGGTACCGGATATTAGGTTCATCCGGGAAAAGATGTAGGTCCCAGGTCCTACCGACTAAATCTACCACGATGTGCCTACCTCACTGCCTTGAATGATTAACCCAGTAACATCAATATTCTGAGGTAAAAGCCAACTCACTGACGACAATATTTAAGACTGCGCCAAGCGTAAGACAGATAATGACAGAGCTCGTGCGCATATTCAAATCGGCGCGCGGCCGCCATAGTAAAATGGTATGGAGGATTTGAAGTGCTTTTTTGATAAATATGTATCTTTATTGTCAATCAATAACTTAAATATTTGGGATAGACAATTTGTAATATAACTATTTATGTTTCGTTTAAGCTGTAAAATAGGACAGATTTCTACTGTTATAATCTAAAAAAAAATATCTTTAAATGCACTTTATGTTATTGTTAAGATGCAAATGTAAAACTAAGAATGTATGCTAAAATAAATAAATTATTATTATTAAAAAAAAACGTAACACGAGCTTACGTTTTTGCATTTTTCGTGCAAATTTACGTAATTTTGTAGGTGAAAATATTAATTATTTTAAGTTTTTTACACGGAATAATTGTAAACATATTCATTGTTATGGTAAATGTATATTTTATATTTGTATTAAACAAAAAGTGTTGATTTTATTCACTTAACTGTGACCGCCTGTTTTGGCACATTTTGCTCGGCGCAGTCTTAAGACTAACTCTAATAAATTAATATTTTTAATCAGTTTTGTGATCAGAGTCAATATTTGGACAAACTCGGTCGAATTGATATTTGAAATCAGTTCAATGCAAATTAGAAGTAATTAAGTTAACTAACGCACTTTTGAGTCTAAATAGCATATTGATTAATTGACTACATTTAAGAGAAACTTACTGAAATGTCGCTTGAAATCCTTGTGCGTTATCGGTACCAAATATGAATAATTTTTTGTTACAATATTAAATTAAGTTTGTTGTTCTTCGTCATCAATCATTATCATATTGATGTATCTATCAATCAGATTAATATCTTCTAAATGCCAAATGGTAATTATAATTCGTAGCCAATTTTCGTGAAGACTACCTACACCTACATACATATCTAACATGTCTCTTTTTAAATTGATGTGTAGTAATGGTTTGTATGTGTAGGATTTGTACATAAACCCGGACGAATGCTAATGTGAGTTTGTTTGTTTGGTAGAAAAGTTAATGCGTGAAAGCGTAACGTATTCAAAATTTCGTATTTAACGGTTGTGTCAGATTGGCGTCAAGTCAGACCATGAGAGGGAGAAATAGGGAGTGCACTTGTACAATTTTACACTATATCTCCGGCGTGGCCGTGACCGAAATTTAGTCTAAAGGAATATGGTCTTTTATACAATACTTTATAGTTAAAGAATAGTTCATGCTTATCCTAACTAACACACTGGACCGCAAAGAAAAAGGGTCGGTTAGAAAATCTTTAATATCTTCAAAAGTATCTGACCTAGCTTTATGAAATAAAGACTAAATTAAGGAATATTTAATGTAAATAATATATATGACCTTTTTATGTATTTTTGATTTGATAATTGTATAAAAAACCGAAAATGTAAAATATGAAAAATATGAAATGGTCGTTTTTGAATTTAGTACCAAAATTTCGCATACACTTTGTCTAGACAACAGAAAAGGACATAGTGTCATAGTGATACACACACCTTTCATCCAGAAAAAAATACTGTAGGTAACATAACCTAACCTAGCCTTCATTTACGCGACCGAAGCCGCGGGCAAAATCTAGTAATAGTATAACTTATGGGTGCACACAGCGTGCAACAAAAAACTTATTCATATAAACCTCACTTATGACTTATATACTTAACAAGATGTGTGCGGAAAAACTACTGAGTTTAAAGCAGTTACAGTGGAAAAGTGTAGTATAGTGTTTGTTGTGTTTTAAATTTAATTGTGTGTTTGAATAAAACGTGTTTTAGTCGGTAATATTGTTTACATTCTTATCCGGCGAACCCAGCACGTAACAATATTAATCTCTAAATGTTGGGAGATACTATTAAAACTAGCTACGCTTCGGGAAAAAAAGTGTTCCGTCTGTAATTGACTGTTGTATAGATACATACAGATTATATATAGTTACAGAGTCTATATTCACCATGGGGTGAGCAGAATTATATAATATAACACGCACTATTATATGCATAATTATACTTTACACCCACGTAATAAGCAGCAAACCTAATATAATTTCGGTATATATATCAGACAGTGGTCGCTCACTATGGGCCTTATCAGAAGCTCAAAGTCACTCAGAGGATGATGGAGAGCACTATGCTCAGAGTTTCCCTGCGGCGTCGAATCAGAAATGAAGAGATCCGCAGCAAAACTAGTTGCCGTTATAGGTCTCCGGATAGAAAAGCTGAAATGGCAGTGGGCAAGGCACATAGTGCGCAAAACCGATGGCCGTTGGGGCAGAAAGGTTCTGAAGTGGCGGCCACGCACCTGAAGACGCAAAGGGATATGCCACCCACAAGGTGGGCTGATGACCTAGTAAGGGTCGCGGGAAGCGGTTGGATGCGGGTGACCCGAAATCGGTCTGTGTGGAAAACCTCGGGGGAAGCCTATGCCCAGCAGTAGATGTCTTTTGGCTGAGATTATGATATATCAGGCACATTTCTAAAGTTCGTGTTGAGAATATCCCAACAGAAGAAGCCAATAACACTTTGCCTGACCCTGAAATCGCACCTGTGTCCTCGTAATGAATTACATACATAAGCGGAAACAAAATCACTGGTTCAAGAATACAGTCTTTTAATATGCGTGTAAACAAAGTAGGTACCTTATTTTACTTAAAGCTCTGTTTGACATTTTGACAGATATCTATTCCACTTAACGACTGCTAATCGCTTGCGAGACAGTACATTATATTATACTACGTATTATATAATACAACCTTACCTACACCTATATAACATAAACAAAACCAATTTTTTGCTTGTTTGGGTTCTGTGTGCGAATAGCGGTTACTAGGCCTAATAAGGTTTCACCAGATATATCTATCTGTCATATGTACCTTCTAGGGACCCACCCCGGCTTCGCACGAGTTTAGGTGTATAAATTGTTAAGGTTTTGTACTAACAAAACCTTAACAAATTATACACCTAAACCTTCCTTATGAATCACTCTGTCTATTGGTGAAAACCGCATGAAAATTCTTTCAGTGGTGCGGCGGGGGACTTCGATTTATAATATGTAGTGACAAAGACTTTTTTGAAGCGTTACAATTTTCTCGGAATTTGTATTGAATATGGTTATTGTAGTGAATAATAATAAGAAATACACTGACTGTACTTCGGTGGCACGTATATATGACTGATTTTCTTAAAATTACGGATTCGATGTAATTGTCGAAAATGTAATTGTATTAATCTGACTAGAAATTCTCAATAGTAACAGGGAATTTGGAACTATACTCGGTGAGCGTCAATAGTTTCGTATATACATATATCTGTAGTGTGGCTTAAAACATTACCTAGCAAATTGTAGGTGTAATAATACATCGTCTATGCCTTCGATGATATAGCCGTGAGTCTATGTAAGTATGTATTAAGACTGCGCCGAGCGAAATGTGCCATAACAGGCGGTCACAGTTAAGTGAATAAAATCAACACTTTTTGTTTAATACAAATATAAAATATACATTTATCATAACAATGAACGTGTTTACAATTACACCGTGTAAAAAACGTAAAATAATTAATATTTTCGCCTACAAAATTATGTAAATTTACCCGGAAAATGCAAAAACGTAAGCTCGTGTTACGTGATTTTTAGATTATAACAGTAGAAATCTATCGTATTTTACAGCTTAAACGAAACATAAATAGTTATATTACAATTTTTCCGTCCCAAATATTTAAGTTATTGGTTGCCAATAATGATATATATTTATCAGAAAAGCACTTGAAATCCTCCATATAATTTTACTATAGCGGCCGCGCGCCGATTTTATTATGCGCCGCACAAGCTCTGTCGTTATCTGTCTTACGCTCGGCGCAGTCTTAAAAAAGAAAACAAAAGAGTCTTAAATATTTTACACCTTGTTTAAGAAAATCGTTATCTTCAAAGATTTTCTTTTTACTTCATATTGAAATAGTTATAAAATTTAAATTTTGAGTTAAATATAGTGTAATACCTGTTGTTTGATTTTTACTTTAAACAACTATACCTATATTAATATATAATAATATAACAGGCCTAACATGAGTCAGCTTATGCCATTATAATATGACTAGCTTTACGCCCGCGGTTTTGCCCGCGCGAAAATCCAAATTTTCAAGTCACTAACTTCAACGGTGTAGAACATTCATATAAAAGTTTTTCACCCCTTTCACTCCCTTCGGGGTGGAATTTCCAAAAATCCTCTCAGTGCTCCCCTACACTCTCCAAGGAACATACATGCCAAATTTCAGCTTCTTGCGTTCAGTAGTTTTGGCTGTGCGTTGTCTGTCAGTCACTCAGTAACGGAAGAGTTTTATATATATAGATGATAGATACGGCAATTTTTATGTGCGAAGCCGACTCGCTCTAGCCAATATTTTTTTCTTTACTGTGTTTTTATCTCGATATAGATCGTTGGTTAAAATAGCTCAGAGTTTTTGTTCAACGTATGTAAATAATGGTTACCTTTCGAGGTCCTAATAAATCAAAACATTTGAAAAGTATACCTACCAGCCTATAAGCGCTTGCAAGACCAAGCATGTGGTTTGCGCGTTATCGGGGATACGTTTTCCTTGGTATTTTTTGTAATCCCAGGATTTTATTCATTAATTGGATCACGAAGTAAATCTGATACTCGAAATTCCATTTTTCTTTACTATCAATTGAGGTTGCAAGTAATTTTAGTTTTCATGATAATAACTCCACCTTAATCTTGTGGGTTCACATCGGTAGTAGAAAGAGTGGAATTCGAATCCACGATCGTCATCGTCACGACCGATGCCTCATATAAAACGGCAAAGATGGAATTCCTAACCGCGCACGGGCACTGGCTCCAGCTAACTAAACACCATCGCCTCAAAGAGCCTGCAAACTTAATCACTACAGAAACATGATACAAGGTTGCTTGGCTATGTTCTTCTGCAGGGCAAAGTAAAACTAAATGCCCATTCAGGCTTCTTTGGGTGGCTTGTTTATTGCCTTTAGAGGTGGACGAGCTATCTGCCTACCTGATCATAAGCGGTAACCGCCATCCATGGTCCTTAGCAATGTTAGGAGTCTATGCATCTAAGCCGCTATTATGATAGTAGTACTCTCTTTTTATTGAAGAATGCACTGCCACCTATCTCACTCTGATAAAAAAGTCTTGAAACTTGATAAAATAGTTGTTTTGTCAATGACGATTAGTTTTATTGGTGCACTGTTACCTCATGATTTATCGACATAATTAGTGTCGGACCATTTAGATAACTACATACAATTAATGAGATAGGTACTTAAGTTTTGAAATACCTACTAAGAGGTGATTAGTATTCACTGGTAGAAATGTGACCAGCCAGGAATATACACAAACTACATGCTTATATAGCTTTTTACTGGCCATATATTTACTTTTGCTAGTGCTGGAATAATGAATGCCCAACTGTAGAAGTACCTATATCCTACAGAAGTACGTAAGCGAACAACCTTGTGTTGTGGCCTTAGAAATGTACAGTAGGATTGTCGCTTCAGCCTGCAGCTCGACTGAGAAAGTCGGTATATCTACCTTAAAGAAGACCACAGCCTAATAAGCTTTAAATATGATAGATCAGTTAGTAAGATGCCTTGAACTCCATAAGAAGGCGCTTTGTATCAGACGTCTTCTTTTTCATATTATTATGGACTCCTACTTTCTCCATTGCGTGGCAACGCTTAAATACTAGCTTGAACCCTTTGACTTTTATTTAATCCTTAATTCTAACAAGATTCTGACGAGTATGTGCGTTCTAGCGCTTTAATAATAATAATAATAATATTCTACCACATACACACAAGGTAATAATAGACGGTTACTGAGGAATTCTTTAATATGATTACTACACTTTACCTACTTACCCTTTTTGCCATCCCATCGCTACCCAGCGGAACCGTCTTGGAACCAAACTGGTCGCTTATTATCGAACGGTTACAGGGACGTCCTTCCACGCTCGTTTACTATGGGTTTCTCTAGAAAGTATAGTATTCAATTCTCAAGGACAGCTTAAAAGGTACCTATATGTAGAGCCAATACGCGAATATAACTTTTCATGTTGCAAGGGCTATAGACTCTTGCTACGATAATAGCTTACTATCGGATAAGTCATCCGTTTATTTGCCATGGCATTGTATAAGAAAAGATAATCTAAGGTCTGGCTTTCTTATTCTATAGATTTGTGCGCTTTGGCTATCGGACGGTCTGCATATTTGTTTATTACGAACATAACTCCGACTTCGGTATAAATAAAACCTTTGAGTAAAGCCTAAAATAAAAGAATCTTCCAATTTAATATTTATTTTACTAGATTTTACCCGCATCTTCCCGTGCTTAAATGACGGTTAGGATAGGTTAGTAACAGTGCTATTGATCTGGGGGTGGTGGGCTGCGTGGGCCTGTTCGCCACCCAATCAGCATCAGGTCCGAGAGACGGTGAGCGTGTTCCCACGTGCGTCTCTGTGTCGTGTCTTTGTCCCCCCCCTCCCCAGAGGGACGTTGAAGGAAGTATTTTTGTGTAGTGGCCTGCCGTTTCACACGGCAGGTCGAAACCACGGCGGTGTCGCGATTGCATGTGAAAGCGATTCGCGTGTAGTAGGTTTAGTCGGTATTACCGGGGTATCTTTCCCCCGGTGAGCCCGACATAACCTCTGCGTCGCCCCCCGGAGAGGTACGCGTCAAAGAATTCCAAGATGTAAAAAAAAAAACAAACGTGTCAGTGCTTGTACTTTCGTTAGTTTTGCTAGCTTTAGTTTCATGTAGGGTCGTTTCACCCGCGCGAGCCGAAACCTCGGCGGGGTCGTAATTCGCATGTTAGAACGATTCGCGCGGGCCGGCCCCTCTGGTAGCGTTGAGAAACACCGTGGTAGGTTTAGTCTGTAGGACCGGGACGTGCCTAGGTAAGTCGGACATAACCTCTCCACCGCCCCGCGAAGAGGTATGCGTCAGCGAATTACTCCACATAAAAAAAGTAAGAGTGCTTCCTTCTGGATAAAAGGTATCCTATGTCCTTTTTGTTCCTCTGACAACGTGTATGTGTAATTTCATGATGATCAGTCGAGTAGTTGACGGAAGAAGTCTAACAAACACACAAACTCAAAAGTAAAGTACTGTGCCCAAAGAATAGAAATTTATTGCAAAATCAACGTTAACCCGAGCGACGCCGCGGGCAAATTCTAGTAACTATTTTATATCACAGACATATAAAAACGCAAAACAATAACTAAAGGACGCGTGTTCGCTAAACAATTATAAAGCACTTAGATTCTATCTCAGTGACATTTATGTTTAAATCCTATGTCAACTAAATGTCATATTTGACATAAAGTCGCTATTTTCAGTAAACGGTATCGTTGCTCTAGTACAATAGTAAGACAGCAAAGTGTTTTAAATTATACAAATACTATTTAACTTGTACGAGAAAAATTAACACAATGACGACAAAAGTCAAATGGTAGTCGCTTCGTGGTAAAACTGACATTCAGTTGAATTGTTAAATGTGACAGACTTTAATACGCTTGGGTCGCGACCGCATGTGCAAGTGATTCGCGCGGCCCCGTCGATAGTGGTTTTGTCGAGGAACACCGTGGTAGGTTTAGTCGGTATTCCGGGAGGTACATTATTCTTATTCCATTTTTCTTTTACCCCGGCGAGTCCGATATAACTCCTCCGCCAGCCCCCGCGGAGGGGTTATGCATCATGCATTCCCCCAGCTAAAAAAAAAAAACTTTAATACGCTCGGGAAGACCAATAGAATATATAGGAGATTCTGAGACTTTTAGATGAATGTGCTAACTAATTATTATCGAGCTAAAAGTTAAATATGATGCGACTATAGCACTTACCGTGTTTATGCTGATACTAATACCAGCCTCAGCCTTGACATAGAAATATTTACACAAATTAATGTAGGTAATTAAAGAGGATGTCTTTGGATACAGTAAGGGAGCAAGGCAATAGAAACGTAAATAAGAGAAAGGTAGAATGAACGTGGAACGAGAAAAGAGGCAACAAAAGATGGCGGAAAGGGTAAAGAGAAACGGAGAACAGAGACATGAAAGGAGGGAAAAGAGGGAGAAAAGATGCTATATTATATACAAAAGTGGTGTCAATTGAAGTTTCACTCCTCACGCGTAAACGCTAATACACTTTTCTTTTCTTTGCATTCATCCTTAAGATATTGGTGCAGATTAGGAATGTAGGAAGGCAGGGGTTGCGAAAAATATACACAAACAAACACACAGAATTTAATGCGCCAATTATCAATTTTAATGAAAGTAATAAAAACGTTTAACCAATTAAAGATCAATTTTGACAAATTCTGTATTACATAGCCCTAGAGCATTCACATCAAGAAGTAAAAGAGCTAAAGTACCTATATACAGTTGCATCACAGGCGAGAACAATAAAAATTACTTACTTTAGTAAGCTATGTACTAGAAACCATTTTACTACGTTGGCATGTGTATAATTATAGCCAATAGACTTTAATTTTGAATTTGGTATTACACATCAAAGAAAGAAGATCTACCTCCAATTTATAAAACATATGAAATATGTTGGAATCATTGAAGTCATTTGTTTTCTTACTTTGAATTTGGAATTATCTGTCTAGGAAAGCAGGCGAACACCACAGAAACACAAAACATATATTTACAGAAGACAGGTTATACACAACGCACAAGAGACTTGTGCATATATCGATAAGAAGTAAATTGAATGCACTTATTTCGCACATATAGCCGACTAACTACAAAACGCACGCACACTTATGTGTACGTGTGTTGAAGACGGCCATCTGTAACTGTGTGTCTACTTCCTTCATTATCATTTATCCAAGTTAAGCAAAGATAATAAATAAGAGCTAAACTTGCACTATGGAACTTACAAAACTATTTTTTAATTCATTGACATTTAAACATACATTTAGTAATATTACAAATGCTCTAAGGCTGTACGACAATTACAATAGAAATGTACTCATATATCAATAATATATTCACATGCGAGTATTATTATGGGAAACTATTATTGTTACTACTAATAGCCATATATAGTAAGCACTAATATACAGGCGTACCTCTACTTCTCCGCATAACCATAAGGAATGCTATGAAGTGCATTATACAGTACATAGATACCAAGCAAACGCAGTTGCGCCAAAAATGTTCCTCGGCAAAGCCGTATCTCTTCAGTACTGCCGGTCCGGTCTTTATACAAGGCATGCCTTTAATGCTAACGCAGTCAATCGATTCAATCGAGTCCCATTGAAGGATCGAGATGCTCTCGACTCCATAGTAAAACCCTGATACATATCTTAGCCAAGATACGTAAGGTGTAACACTAGCGATATTGAGGTAAATTCCGGAAAACATTGTGCCAATAAGATCGAATGGTACGGACACGAGTGCAGCGGTCTCCATTGAGTTGAACGTCGATGATAAAAACGAGCCTGCGAATTTGAAAATGGAATTACATTGCCAATTTTGTATAGGATAAATTTTAAATTTGGAATTTGGTTTGTTTTTACTTTGTAATCGGGCAGTGTTTTTGATGTGATGTTTTTTATGCATTTCAATTTTGAATTTAGAACAATATTATTCTTGTTTGAATGCTCTGAAATAACACAGAACACAATTGCCTATAATAATATAGGTATATGTGTACTGCGCAGGTACAGTGAGAATGTCAGATGTCTACAAATAGCTTTGACTCTAGAGTCAATATCGAAAAAGTTATCTTAATAGTGATCTTTTAGATAGATTAAGTTAAATAATTTTATCTTTGCATCTTTATAAGCATATCCAAAATTTAAAGATCTGTCGTGTTAACGTATAGCATGCAATTTAAAGCTGACGTTAAATACGAACATTTTAATTTATACATTCTTAGAACTGTATATTTCTCTATTAACCTTTCATATAAATTAATTACTACCGTTAAATAATCGCGATTTATTACAAGTTTAGCAAAAGAATAACGATGCATCAGATCAAAAATTAATACCTGATTTAATCAAAACTTTCAAGATTAGGTACCTACACCGTTTCTAATACCAAATGACGGGATGATATTTAAAATATCTATCAATCAAATATTTTATTTGGACAACAATATTATTATCATATATCTATTTATTTCGATTAACTTGATAGTAAATTTTAGGTGCCAATGTAATAACAACTTTTTTACACATGACGATGCAAAGTGCATGAGGCAGAACCAAGCATGAGGCAGGACTTGGCACTAGGATCTCGACACACAGTGTCTTCGCGTTGATAATTATTTATAGCCTCGCCATGCACCACAAATTAAACAGAAATGGATTGTCGACTCAATACAACGCGCCTCAACGTACGCACACAGAGGAAATTGTACCGCGGTCTCGGATCGGATCAAGTTAGGTTATGTTTAGCCGAATGTAACGCGATTGCGCGACATTCTTATTATGTTTGGACAAATGTGACGCGATTGCGCGACATTCTTATTATGTTTGGACGAATGTAACGCGATTGCGCGACATTCTTATTATGTTTGGACGAATGTGGCGCGATTGCGCGACATTCTTATTATGTTTGGACGAATGTGGCGCGATTGCGGGACTTGATACGAAATCGATCTGCGCACACGTATCTATGTGAGTGTGTCCACTTTTGCATGTTGTTTTATATTAAGTCGACTATCTATATCCGTTTAATTCGAGTATACACTTTAAAATTGGTTTTATATATGAGCATGAGTTCTAATATACCTACTCGTAACTATATACAAGCAATTTATTTGAAAATTAATACGAAACTATTGTATTAAGCTAGGTCCTTTACCTAAGTATACTAATCTTTTCACTAAGTGAAGAAAGCTACTAAGATATTAAACTATGGTAATTCTACTAGTACTCATCCTTATGTACTGCACCGCTGAGTTAAAGTTAAATTCTTTGGTTAAAAGTGTATTCACATCAATAGTGGAAGTGGCACCATGCCTCGGCTGCACCTGAATATGCTTCTGAATAATTGCCTATATCGGAACAGGCATAAGTACTTACCGTAAGCGTTAGCGTAGTTGGCACAGAGAATGCATACAAAGTTGAAGCCGAGCCATCCAAGGAAGCCTCCGCGAAGTCCCGCCACTAAGAATATCAGCGCCGTGTACAGTGTCGGTTCTATTACCGCGCGAGGTATCTGCAATAGAAATAGCTTTAAACATCGTAAAACAGAAGGGTGGTCATCTTAACTAACGTGAGTTGTCAACTTCTTTTAATCATCTCTATATAGGACAAAAATCATTAAATTAAACTTTCATACTGATTTTAGCGCAGTTTATTTAAAAACACCAATTTTACATAATTTTAAACTATTTCAATTATTGAGTTACTTAAACTACATAAATATTAAACTTTACTACTTTGATTAAAATATTAATGGGTCTCGGATTGTAAGAGACTAGATCCCACAGCACAGGGAATCCTATTGTGGGGTCTAGGACATCAAATTGTTATATAAGTAACATTTTTGAACAATAAATACTTATTATTATTATTAATATTTACGCTTTCCTCAGACCATGATCTTCATTAGCATCAAACAAACTGCAATAAAATGCGCATAAACTAGTTTAATTTCAATGTAAAACGTTCGCGTAAACATAAAAGAATGTTACAAAATGTCTTATTATCTACTATAGTAATTATCTCCATCACTGATCTACATATAGTTGTTCTGTAACTGGCAGATCTGTGGCATATTAGATATTTTTGTTAAAACATGTAAAGTGGCCACGATTTAGTGACTATTCCTAATTCGGTAGTTGTTATTATATAATGTATGTATGTATCTTATGTGGGGGCCAGTCAGTGCAGACCGGCGACACTTCGACCCAGTGGGATCTTTTGTGTCGACACTCTCCCAATAACGACTGCCATAGATGTTCATGGCAGCCGGGACCGACGGCTTAACGTGTTCTCCTAGGCACGGAGCAGGCGATAATTGTCAATCATTACGCACATAATTTCTAAAAGTTATATAACTTCCGGAAGTCAGAGGTGCGCGACGTGGGTTCGAACCCGAGACCCTCTGCATTGCAGTCTCTTGGTCTCCCCACTGAGCTATCGCTGCTCTTATATCTTAATATTATATAATAATACTAGATAATGAGCTTTTTCGATCTTAACTATGAATGATAATTATGTTTTTTAGTTCTAATATTAGTTATTCTATTCTTAGTTTTGTTTTTATTTATAATATGTATGTATTTACAAAAAAGAAAGTATATAATTATGTATGTTATCCATTGTCTAAGACCCATTTTTTTTTTTTTTTTACCTGGGGGTATGCATGACGCATACCCCTCCGCGGGGGCGGGCGGAGGGGTTATGTCGGACTCGCCGGGGTAAAAGAAGATGGTAAAGATGATAACGTACCTCCCGGAATACCGACTAAACCTACCACGGTGTTCCTCGACAAAACCACTATCGACGGGGCCGCGCGAATCACTTTCGCATGCGGTCGCGACCCCGCCGAGGTTTCGGCCCGCCGTATGAAACGGCAGGCCACTACGCAAAAGACCTACCCAAAGGCACTTCTCACAATAATATCCCTACTGTCCCCCCTAGAGGGGAGACGGACTCGACACAGAGGCGCGCGTGGGAACACGCACGCCGCCTCTCGGAACTGGTGCTGAACGGATGGCGGGCAGGCCCACAAAGCCCGCCACCCCCAGGTCAAACCTCAGGGTGGCTGGAGGTCGTCCCGCGCCCTCCGGCGCCCAGCTCTGCGGTTGGGGAGAGGGTTTAAACGCTCCCTCTCCCGCTCCGCCGCCTCCTTGATGGAAATTACTTCCTCACAGAAGAAGGCGACGGCGTTCCACGACCTCTCACTCCGGACCATAGACTGAACTACGGCCGGGAGCGAGAGGGCAACCAACCCG
This sequence comes from Catocala fraxini, assembly GCA_930367265.1. Taxonomy (NCBI): domain Eukaryota; kingdom Metazoa; phylum Arthropoda; class Insecta; order Lepidoptera; family Erebidae; genus Catocala; species Catocala fraxini. The sequence goes on along the minus strand of OV884025.1, from coordinate 28,585,186 downwards.
ACTGCCGCGATCAACTCACGGCGCTGCGATGCCCAGGCGGGGCAAACCGCCAAAGTGTGCAGCGCCGTGTCCTCAACTAAGTCGCGGCAGTCGCCGCAGTGGTGATAACCGGGCGTCTCTTGCCGGCGTATACGACACAGGAACTGGCCAAAACAACCGTGGCCAGTTATTACCTGTGTCAGCCGGAAGGTGAGGGCGCCATGCCGCCTCTCCAGTCACTCCTCAAACACGGGACTTACCGCCACGATCGTGGCGTGCCCGATTGTCTAGAACCCATAGTACAAGCTCTGCTTAGTATGGGCTAGATGGTGTTGTGTGTATGTGGTAGAATATTATATTACCTATTATTATTATTATTATTCACCATTTATCGACTTATATTTTTTTATTTTTAAGTCTTTCTTTTCATGTTATTTTGATTTTTATTGCTCGAAATTTAATGTCATTTGTAATGACCTCGAAGTTATTAACCTCATTATCTAAAATATATACAAGTTTTATAGAATATATTAACCATCCTAATTAATTATTTAAAAACATAATTAACCTAGCATCACGTATATGTATCCCCGGAGGGTAATATACATTTTTATAAAATATATATTTTTATATACAATGAAGTAGAAACACTGATTTGACTGTCTCGGTGGCAGTGGTAGTAAATACGACTGCTTTGGATGAAAGTCTGGACTCAAATCCCGGGTCGGGTAAAGTATTATTGGGATTACTCTCATTTTAGATTTTTAGGTTTTACCTTAGACGAACATTGTAATTGGAAACGACACATAGATATAGTGTGTAAAAGGATTAACAGATTTGTATATGCTTTGCGACAGTTACGAATTATGAGCAATGAAAAAACTGCGCTCACTGCCTATGACGGGCATGTCGAATCTCTCCTAAGGTATGACCTATTGTTGTAGGTTAATACAACTGAAATAGAGAGAGCGTTCTTATTGCAAAAAAAAAATATACGTGCAATTTCGGTGTAGGGCCGCTTGAAACATGGAAGCCACTCTTTAAGCAACTACAGGTCTTGACTTTGGTGTCTATATATATATATATATATATATATTAGAAGTAGGAATGTTCGTCAGGAACCACAGCAAGCAGTTTTGTAAGAGTAAGTGAAACAAGTAAATACGAGTCAAGGGATTCCACAAAACTAAAGTTTGAAACTTGTAAAGGTAGTATTCATTAAAAAAAAACAGCCTGGTTATAACAATAAAAGTATAACCACATCCCTGTAAATATAAGAGAACATCCTATTTAAAACAAAATTAAGAAAATGACTATTGGAGAATTGCTTTTATACATTCAATGAATATTTTAATTGCAAAAATTTAATTTTACTCATGCTTTAAAACGAAATGTCTATTAAAAATATAATAATAAATACTGTATAAAATTTTAAAATGTAATAATATTTAATTTATCTTGACATTTATTACGTAATTATTAAACTGGCAGTTGACATTGTTTTTACTATTCTTTATACAGTTACGATATTATTCATTCCCTTCGCATTTTTATAATTATTGTTCCTAAATAGTAATAATAGTTTAATAAATTTTTGTATTATGTAATAACATTCGTACGCCTACTAAAGGCGAAATATGATGTACCTTAACCTTCGTAACATCCTCTGTAACCATGTCTCATGCGAATAAACTTTCATTTCATTTCATCTACCTAAAACCATAACTGGCGAAATGTGATTGTAATACCAAATACTCTGCCGACTCCATTCGATAAGTAAGAATTGAATTAGTAAAATACGTGTCGACACACGTACTGTGAACTGTTGTATGCATGCATAGACGCGTGCGTAGCTCATTATTTTCTAGAATAAAGGTTCGTACTCCTCATATCTCTTTTATATATCCGAGCAATAAGAAAACCATACTGGTATTACTGAATCCATTCATTCTGTAGCGAAAGACAAAAGAGAGAAAGTGAATGGAGCTCTACGCGCTTTTATGAACAGTCGAAATGTTTCCGAAAAGGCACGTTTGGCTGTTCATAGAGGACTATTAGTGCCCACACTTATGCATGGAAATGAAAGCTGGGTATGGCAAAAGAAGCATGAGAGCAGAATAAATGCTGTAGAAATGAGAGCGCTGAGAAATATATGTGGTGTGACTCTGAAAGATAGAATAAGGGATAGCGTGATTAGAGAGAGATGCGGCATGAAAGTGGATATAGTGACAAGAATAGAAAAGGGTATGTTAAGCTGGTTTGGGCATGTAGAAAGAATGGACGAGGACAGACTGACTAAGAAAGTTTATAAGGCTAGTGTGAATGGAACAGTCGCAAGAGGAAGACCCAGGCGAACGTTTCTTGATCAGATCGGAGGCGTTCTGGACAAAGGCCAGGTTAAGAGCACCTTTAACCGACGGGCGTGTATGAGGAATGTGATGAAAGTGAATGAAGCCAGAGAAGTGTGTCAGGATCGTCGCAAATGGAAATCCGTAGTCTCTGCCTACCCCTCTGGGAAACAGGCGTGAATCTATGTATGTATGTATGTATGTATCTATACCCTTATAATTACATTTCATTTAATCAACTACTCCACATGCACATGTAATCATAGTTACAAAGAATTCTACGACATCATCCGAACAATGCCGAAATACTACGAACGCGATGCGACTGCTTGTGTCAAATGCATGGTGTAGTGTGCGTGTAGTGCTTTTTCATTATTTTAATGCCATTCTAATGCAATTTAAAAAAGAAATTATATTCGCCCCTCCTTCTCCATATATACTTTAACTGTGCCAAATTTCATACTCCTCCGTCCGCGCAATTTTCGTAAAAAGGGATACAAAGTTTTTGCTTCACGTATTAATATATAGATTCTTTATTAAATTCTTAGAAGAAGATTCGAAGAAGTCATAACCAAGAATTACCTACAACAATATGTTTATAAAGCCCTATCTTATAGGTAAGCCACAAACGGAATGATCCAACGACCGGATTAAAATAAAAAGTTAAGTAACCGTAGGTGTTGACATATAGAACTCGTAAAATACATACTTTAAACTATTAAACAAATATTCTACATTTCTCATGTGCTTAAAAGAAAATTATTGATTTATAAGAAGTTCCGGTCTCTAAATATAAGTAAGTTTAGCAAAATCATTTTCAGTTACTAATAATAAAAAAATGCGGATTCGTACTTATGACTACTACTACTCGCGATGGACGACCTTGCCTTTACTATAAGACAAGTAAAAAAAAATTGCCGTAGATATATTTTTTATTTTTATTTTTATTTTTATTTATTATAACTTTGCAGCACAGTCTTTTACAAATATATAATGCCCCACAAAATCGGTTTAGCGGTTTAACTGTGGGTGAGTTGCATTTTATATAACTAATTTAAGCCCAGGTTATACGTATATATTAATACAATAATATTTAATAGTCCTGTTCATCCATTACTATTTAATAACTTTTGTTCTACTACTTTTTAATAAACTCAATACTTTTGCAGGAAAATATTTTAAAGCAATGCCTCACTCCTGCGGTGTGTTATTTATTTGGTTACGCCATTGCTTTCTTTTGCGACAGTGTATAGTCTTAAGTCTTAGACGTGTTAATAATTAGATATAAACTTAGGACCGAAAGTGTAAGGAGATGCTTATGATGCTGATGATATCTGATCTGACTTGTTCTGCCCGCGTCAATCCCACGGGGACGCGATCCGGGTTGAGCAGTATCCGATTTGATAACCTGTTATTTAACGTAGCATTATTTAGCTCCACGTGCTAAGTTTATCCAAACCCATTAAAAGTTTGACGCGTGATTGTGTAATAAATATCCAAATATCTTCATAAACTTTCACATTCATAATATTAGTAGGATTTTTAACTAATATTATAAATAATAGATAACAACAGCGTCAACAATTAAACAGGTCATTAAAAGGTAAACTAACTCAAAATTTCGTCAATGGTAAAAATCCTTACGGAAAGCAGTAAAAAGTCCCAAAATTCCCTTAAAAATAAATAATTAGTAAAATCCTTATTAGTAAGCATCCTGACCCAAAATATCTATAATTGTTGGGCAAATTTACCTTAAATATGAATAATAATTTAGCAAACTCACAACATACAAAATAATTATTGACTTACCCAAAATATCATCTTGGACAGATAATAAGGTAACGGTGAATAAAGTCCGCTGGCCGTCTCTCTGAGCAGAATGGGTACCTCGCTGGGGAATGTGATGAACACCGCGTATATGAACAAGAATATCGTCTCCGCTATCGTGAGGTACAGCAGACCTTCCACGTTCTGTATGTCACGTTGGTCCAGGACTTTGAAGCGGCCAGAGTACGGGATTGATATTATCAGGCCAACAAACTAGACAAAAGGAAAATGTTGAAGTCAGATGTATTAAAATAACTATAGTTACATAATAGTTATAGCTGCCTAATTGCCAGCTGTGCATGGTTTCGGGTCTAATGTACAGATGTACATTAGACCCGAGACCATACACGGAGCCTAGCCAGATTGGCTACGATGACCAACTATTAGGTTTGGAGGATCTTTTCTTATAATACTTGTCTGAAGTTACGACTGATCGTGAGTTCCAGTACGTTACAAGAAAAATATTGCGCCCGGCTACTTTGATATAGTTTGATATAATTGAAAAGTATCAACTTTTGTTGGGGTCTTTTTACCCACCTAATCATAATTATTTATATAAGGCTTTATACTTTTCAATTATTAAAGCTGGATAGAGTATACAGAACTTATTTCGTGCGCAAAATTTATGTACACTCTTTAACGTTATCCAGCCAAGATTTTACACCATTCATTCATTTCTATCTGGCAGTTTTGCCCACCTATATATTTATATTAGGACGCTTTAGTTTAAGCTTAAGATCCTGGATAATTTTAATAATTAATATACTTAAGTAAACTATGAACTCAGCCTGTTGAACCTCCTACAAGTACTGCTAGCAATCAATTTGCTCACCACCACCATGACTAGTTCTTCTATCCACCTAATGAAAGATGCGAGTCATCATTTTTATTGATCGGAGTAACCATGTTAAAACATTGATATCTTTACATACAGTCACACCAAATCAATGCGTGAAAACGATCATTATTCACAGATAATTTCTGGATATAATAAATGTTAGGCATGAAAAGCAATCGGTAACGTTTCAAAAAAAAACCTCAATTGAAATCTGACGTTCAATCTCAGCGTGAGTATGCATTATATGAGCTTGTCATTCATTAGAACACGCATACTATGCCTGGGTTAGCTCAAAAGCTCTCTGTTGGATAGTTCTACTATTAGCTTTCCATTGTATAACAGCATTGTAAGTCCGCCTATCAGGCTTCGCAAAACAGATTTATCAAATATAATCAAAAATTTTTTTTGCGGCATTTTGATTAGAATTAGATAAAAGTTCTTACAAAAATTATTTTAGTGTCGTCAACAGAGTAGCTAGCCAAAATAGCAACTCAAAATGAAGTCTTAGGGGTAAATAATGAGATATATATACTTCCATCTGTAGCTAGTATCACAAGAATGATTAAAAAGACTAGCAAACATTCTCTTAAACATAATTATATAGGCTAGCGCGCATTTCATCAAAGCAATTAGGTCAATTAGAGCGCGCACAAGCGTGTAGTGAGCCTACATTGTGTGCTCACTACACGCTTGTGCTATGATTAACCATAAAACAGTTATATAGCCCTTCCTGTAAACCAATATAACACTTCAGATACGTAATACCTGTTCTTCTTCCTAACGTAAGTTTAGGCAAAGTAAAACCAGGACATTTTGGTTGAGCATCTTAAAATAACTATCTGCGTAATTTCATTCGAATAAAGTTCGATCGTTTTGACAATACTACAGAATGAAAACGTGCTTTATGGCCTTGACCGTGCAGAATAGGTATCGCGTGGTGCTCAACTGTATTTAACACATTGAATGCCACGCCGTTCATAAATTACCGCGAATTCTATTGTGACTGTTACATAGCATTCAACGTGTTAAATATCATTCAAATGCAGTTTATAAGTCATGAGTTCATGACTCATCATGAGTGTCATGACTATAGATGTAAAACAACCGACTTAAAACATTTTAAATAAAATGATGCCGTTTTAAACCCCAAATAAATCGTTTTAAACGGTTGAAAACTCGCCTACAAAAATAAAAGAACTGTGTTTTACACTTCGTTATGGGCAATTTTTGGTCACCTGACGTCATGTTTCGTTTTAATTAGTTTATAGAAAATCAATACAAATTTACCTACCTACATTACCTACTACACGAAAAATTAAGTTTGTAGGTATACCTACCTATACTTATTTATTATATTATATTACACACACTAGATTAAAAGACATCGACATTACACAATGCCGTCAGTTTTACTTGCGCATGAAAGAGACAACGTTATGTCTTCAAGGCCATAGTGCGCGCCGGTGCCGCCGCGGCCGCGAGTGTACAGTTCACGCTTGCGCTTGCGCTAGGGCTTGCAAAAGTTTGTATTCGAAATATTCGATTGAATACTATAGTTTGTAAAGCAGCGGTTTTATCGGATATTTCTCCACAGTACTTTTCAACTATCAAATTAATTATTTATATAGTTTGAAAACAATGAAAAAAATGTTTCCAACACAGAGTTTTTAACTTATCAATAGAGTTTTTATAACATAGGTAGGTAATACCTACGCTTGGTCGCATGGACCAACTAGAACTAAACCTGCTAAGTATATCAATATCAATATATCACACATTTAAAAAATCTTTACTCAGTTTATAGGTAGGTAGTAGATACTCCGTTATATCCCTACCTCGGTAAAATTAAGAAAATGTAGTTAAAATTTAAAAAAACATAGTCATTAACACCAACCGATTTAAATCGAAAAGAAAAAGGTTTATTTCGGTTTTAAACAATTTTTTGTTTTATAAGGATTGGTTTGCTTGGTTTTAAACCGGCCTTACATCTATAGTCATGACTGATACAAGTAACTTACCATAAGCAACAAAAACTCAGCTATCCATATGCCGTAATTACTCTTAAGTGACTGAACGTTCCTCCACATCAACCAATAGAATTGTACGAAGTAATTCACTTTGACTCTGCAATATAATCGATAAGTATTAACTGCTCTCACATACAATATAAATGGTTGATCGATCGACATGGATTTTTTTATTAGCGTGAGAAATTAGACATAATTTTAATGGACTTATACAATGTATGTAGTATTAAAACCACAGACAGAAGCAAGTCGCAGAAAAATTAGAAACAAAAAGTGTGTGTCCTATGGAACGTTGACATCAAAGCTTTTATTTTTGAAGCGATAGCAATGAAAGTGTTATGGGAGAAAATAAATCTGATTCAAATTTACATATATACTTACAGAGTTAAATATCTTTCGAAATATAGATCCTGCAACAAACAATATGCATTAGTACTGGCATAATTTTAAACGAACAGGCAGTTACGTACCTAATTAAGTAGTTTTACAAGATTATATAAATTAATACTTAGGTATATGTGATTAGCCATTCAATTTTTAGAGTAGTAGAGCCTCGCTGATATTAGCATGAATGGGCCGGCTCGACCGGGGAAGGACTACCCTCTCACAGAATATCGACGTGAAATACCAGTATTCCTACTGTTGTGTTTCGTTCGGTGAGTGAGAGTGCCGGAGGCCCAATCACCCCCTTTCCACTTTTTCTTCTTCCCACTTCCTTTCCTAAAGGGTCGGCAACGCGCAAATGATACTTCTGGTGTTGCAGGCGTCTATAGGCTACGGTGACCACTTACCATAAAGCGGGCCGTATGCTTGATTGCCAATATATATATACAACACGACGAATTTTTAAAACAATTTAGGTAGGAAAATTTGAAGGAAGGAGAAGACCATAACTTACGTTCATCCAACAAGTGAAGGATTAAAGTGGGATCGTGTTGAATTATGAGATTAAAAGGAAAGCAAAAGCTAGACATATTATGTAGCGATTACTCCACCGAGAAGAGCTACGAATTACGATCTTCAATTAAAGAAAGCATTATATTTCTAAGTCTATTTTAAATAGTAGGTAATTGTGACGGATCGAACATTTTATTTATTTTTAATCCTGTAAAAAGTTGTCAATATAGATAACATTGTATGATGAAACTATTTAAAACCACGTATAAATGCTCATCAGATAATGTCAGATAAACTGTCTGTATAAGATATTCGCGTTTCAACGTGGCTAGTTTAACACGTGCTAATCCTGTTCTATATTACCAACATACAAGGAAAAAGAAGCTTTATAAATATTATATATTAAGGTGTTTTTCGAAACGTAACTTTTTAAGATCAATTTAATTATCATTGGTTTTATGAGAATCCTTTGCCGACCAACAATCAAAAACATATATTTAAGGATTATATCCATTTAGTATTCTAATTGAATAATTTATTCAACTGGTTTAATAAAATATTAAGTATTTTATTTGCAATGATACCTTTGAGTAAATTGTATTATTATGTATTATTGCTACGAGTTACGACGTTTTGATGTTTGGGGTAGATATAAATAATTAAAACGTATTACAGGATCTATAAATACAATAGTAACTTGTTCTAGCTTCAGACGGGTTGCTCATCTACATAGCTGAATATATTAGAGTATAGTATTAAGTTAACTAAAAAATACTCGGAAGCCATATTTGAGAGGCCGCTGGAATGCTACACCGAAGTCGCGAGTTCGAACTAAATACACACATTACTGACATTGCTAAGTGAATTATGATTCGCTTTAAGAGTGAATGAAATCATTATAAGGAAACCTAAATATCTGAGAATTCACCCTATTCAAAGATGTCTTAAGTCTGTCAACGTGCACTGGGCCAGTGGGATGAGAATACTGAGAAGATTCCCGTGCCCAGCAGTTGAATAATTTATAAAAAGGATAAATATTTTTAATTAAAGTACTATTTATGGATTTCATCCCGGTTAATTTTAAATAATCACTATCACTACATTTCAATAATTTTAATTTTAAACTAATAGGTACTATTTAAACTAATAAGCTATTTAATTTTACGCTTTCTCTGAGGTTCCGGTTCTTGTTCTGCAGCCATGGTCACGGGGAGACTAAGATGGTGATCGTTTATTATCTTGAAGTGTAGTTATTTCAAACTACGCGATTTATTGCTATTTAAGCAGACTGAACTCAATGTCTCAACTCAAAATGTTGCTGTGTTCTGCATCTTTATTTAAAAATAATCCCCAATAAAATCTGTGAACACTAGCACTGCGCATATACGTAAGACAATATAATATTTTTAAGTTACAATATATGAAACAAAACAAAATAGAGGCCGTTGGAGTCAGAAATGTTGTATTAGGACCCAATTTTAATAGCAATGCAATGCCTTGTACGGGCTACGCGTACACATGAACGGATCGGGTGCGCGTGCACTGAAACGTCCAGTACGGCACGCACGTGAGGTTGCGTCTACGCATTGGGACGATCGAATCACACTAGTTTTTTTATCCGAATCAAAGGGCACGTGATGTATGATTTAAATAATGTGATTTCACATCGTCTAAAGGCCTTATATTGGTTTGTCTAAATTATTCCATGCCGGCTGTTTGCAAGCAGGAAGATATTAGAAAATTAACACATACTTTTATCTTTTGTGAAAGTTTTAATTTTGATTACTCTAATAGTAAAAGCCATCGTCCGAATCAGTGGCTTATAAAAGTGGTATGGTAATCCTTTAACGGCCTTTAGACCTACACTTCAAGCTTAAAAGAGTCATGATTAAACTCAGTCTTTCCTACAAATAATAATACTATCCCTGTTTAAAAACTATTTTATTTCTGGACACGGATCTATTTTAAGTAAGAGAATGGTTAGGTCTCGCTGACCGAGTGCAGGTTGCAGGCTTTACACATCTTTGAGTAAATTATGGTCAACTAGGATACGACACAACGAGCAAGGACACTCAGGACTAGACTAGGTATCTACACAATGTTATCCTTCACCGTTAAAGCGTAATAAGGATAATTTATAATACGCAATTCTCAGACAGAGGTGCGTAACTTGGGACATTCAACAAAAGGGTAAATAAGTATACAGCCCGTCTGATGGCAAACAGTTATCAGACGGCATATGATCACTTAAAGTACCAGAGTTACTTACG